>JALJVW010002490.1:7707500-9010000 GCA_024865655.1 Emberiza elegans | reverse complement strand
TTTAAATAGAATATTCTGGGTTGGACTTAGAGTGTAAAGTTATGTTACTGCTTTTCCAGTAGCTTTTCTATACTGCAAAGTATGGGGTATGAGCATGCAAGTTAATATTTTTGTGAAGCCCAGCTAAGTTTTCCCAGGGTTTCAAATAATTGCATCATCCAATTTCAGTTAATTCTGATGCACATAAGGGTAGTGGAGAACAAATAAAATATTCTATGTTATCTTTAGCAACATGTGTGTCATGTGTGCAGGTTAGAAAGCATCACATACGCAAGCACTGCTTAGAAAATCCATAATAAAAGTATTCCAGTACTGGGCAAATTTTCCACAAAAATGGATACATAATTAAGGAAGTCAAGTTGCCAGAAGTTGGATAAGAGCTTTTTCCAGGGGCTGAAAAGTTGGTTAAAGGCAAGAAAGCAAACAGTATTATAAACTTAAATTCAGCTTACATCCTTCAGCCTTTATTTTTCCTGTATTTTATACTTTATGGACAATCAGTTCACTGTGTATATACACTTCATAAAATGACTATGGAATTAGTTTCTAATTGTCCTTCTGTCTTATACACCTGTTCCTTGGAAAATGTTTTGAAAATATTTGCTGTTATCAAAGGACGCCTGTGATCCGTCTCAGCCTGCAAACAACTTGGTCACAAATGTTCTTAGAAGTGTTTGTTTATGAGGAGCTTGGTAAAATTGTTAAAAGACATAAATGCTTCAACATTAAATACAGGTACTCAGCTCTTCAACGCATAGTTGAAGAGTAGTTGTATAAAAAACTTTTTTAATAGAATATTCTGGGTTGGACTTAGAGTGTAAAGTTATGTTACTGCTTTTCCAGTAGCTTTTCTATACTGCAAAGTATGGGGTATGAGCATGCAAGTTAATATTTTTGTGAAGCCCAGCTAAGTTTTCCCAGGGTTTCAAATAATTGCATCATTCAATTTCAGTTAATTCTGATGCACATAAGGGTAGTGGAGAACAAATAAAATATTCTATGTTATCTTTAGCAACGTGTGTGTCATGTGTGCAGGTTAGAAAGCATCACATACACAAGCGCTGCTTAGAAAAGCCATAATAAATGTATTCCAGTACTGGGCAAATTTTCCACAAAAATGGATACATAATTTGTATTTAAATATTATTAATTGTGATTCGTGCATGAACTTTTCCTGTACAAACTCACATGGAGCTCGTCAGCAGGACCAATGAGATCTCTTTCTATACCCCCATGATAAAACTATGTGAGAATTTTCAAGGAAAATGTACTGAGGCAGTGTTGTAGCAACTAGAATCTTGTATGCCATTCACAGACTTGAACTTACCTGCTGACATAGTTTCAAGCCACCACAACTGTTTTATCCCACCTGGTAACACTCTTCAGTAAAAATAATAAAAGAATGATATGTTCTTGTGCCTGTCAGAAGCTGGAAGTAGCCAGCTTTGTTTTCTGCTCTGTAGCACTACCTAGAAAAGGCTTTTAAAAGGGTTGGGGTCATTGGTCTTTCATCTTAACTTTGGTTTCTGATGCAGCAGTTGGCTCTAATGATCAGGTTGTGTCTAGGAGAAACAGCAGAATTTTGGGGGAAAGCCCTCTCCATTGATGAAAATGTCATATATATAGTGAAAAATGAAAAGTTTTGGGTTTTTAAGTGTCTTCCTCCCTGCATGCTCCCCCAAGAAATTTGCTTCAATTTGAGAATCCTCCCAGGCTCTCACTGTAATCATTAAGACCCTGGAATTAACCTGTTCTGGAAACAGATAAGTGTTCATATGTTTAAATCTGAGGTTAAGAGAGTTGAGAACAGGAGGATCTGTGTTTGTGAATTATTTGGGAGCAATTATTAGTCAAGCAGCTTATCTCAGGGTTTCCCTTGTAGGTGGTCAAGTCCCATGGCCCAGAACTGTAGAACTAGATAGTGGCAGCTGAGGCTGGTTTGCATTTTTGTGCCTGAAATATCCCAAAGCCTGGGTATTATCTAAATGAAATTAGAGACTTTAAACTAAAAGACTTCAAACAAAAGTCAAAAATAAAAGTACAGAGAACAGTGGAGGTTTCAATTCAGTATGAATTTTCATAGCTTCAAAGTTGCCCATTAATTTTAAAAGTGTTCATATGAATTAAAGCAAGAGTATCCTGTTAATGTACTACACAATGAGATACCAGTAAGGAGGTACTCTGCCAGTTTCCTCTTTTACCTTCCTTTGTTTCACAGAGACAATTTATGTGTGACTGACTTCACCTTGTTTTCTGGCATAACATCCCCCAGATATCTGGCAAACCATGTAGTGAAAGCCATTTGAAAATATCAATAGACACTAACTGACATTTAATCTAAGTATCACAAATGGTGTGTCTGAAGCTCATACTTGCCATGCTAATTGCAAACATTGAAGTATTCACTGTTCTTCTGACAGAAAGTGTGGGCATGTGTATCCATGTGATACACAGACATATGTATTCATGGGAAATCTTTTGTATGCACAAAAGGCCACACTCACTGAAATCTGTCACTTTTGGCATTTCTGACTTGAGAGTTGTTGATGGATGCTAGGGAAGGATCAGATCTTCTTTTCAATGTATGTCTCCTAAAATTCTCCAGTGATTTTCTTCCATATCCCAATGCAACAATACCCTTGCAGAATATATTTAGAGTTGTAGGGCAGGTTATTTCACATACTAATAAATAACTTCAATAAATGTTCTAGAACAAGTCATGACTGATTGAGACTCTGATGTCCCATGAATAACTACTCACTTCTTTTATTTTGCACATAGAAATACTGCACAGATACATAAAATGGAGAAACAGAACCAAAACAAGGACTGACTACAAATAAATAAATAAATAAATAAATAAATAAATGGAATCTCCCATAATTTTATAACACATATGGCAATAATTAACTGTGTATTTTGGCAGTAGCTTTCCTTGCTTAGCAACTCTAAAATGAGACATTCTGGATATTTTCTCTGGGGAGCTGAGTGCATTTCAGTTTTTGGAATGTTGATAACACTATCAAAACTACCACTGTGTTTACTTCGACTTTGTTTAATGCAATTTCTTTAATCTTTTTGGTTTAGCTTTTAAAGCCCAGCTTTGTTCCCACTGAAATCAGACAAAAAAAACCCCAAAACAAAATATGTATAATCCCACTTGGGCTATACTAGATGTTGCACAATAACAGCTCTGGGATCCCCAGCACAAGAGGGACATGGAGATGCTGGAACAAGGCCAGAAGAGGCCACTAAGTTGGTCACAGGGCTGGAACACCTCTTTTATGATGTTCCAGCTGAGAGGTTTCAGCAGCAGGAGAAGGCAAAGCTTCAGGGCGACCTTAGAGTACACAGAGACCTTCTACCACATAAAGGGATCTTAGAGTAAATCTGGACAGGGACATTTTATAAGGGCATGTAGTGACAGACAAAGGGGAAAGGCTTTAAACTGGAGGAGGGCAGGTTTAGATTAGTTGTTGGGAAGAGATTTGTTACTCAGAGGGTGGTGAGGCCCTGGCACAAGTTACCCAGAGAGCTCCTGGATGCACCAATGCTGGCAGTGCTCAGGATGGATGGGGCTCTGAGGAACCTGGTCTGGTAGAAGGTGTTTCTGACTGTGGTGTGAGGCTTGGAACTGGGTGATCTTTATGGTTCCTTCCAACCCAAACCATTCTATGATTCTGTGAGTGTTTATTTTACATTTGGGGTTACAGAGAAGATAGCCAATTGTAATGCAGGGCCCTGATCCCTGAGTTCTGTAGGGCAGCTGACATCAGTTGCTTTACTCAGATAAGAGGGCTTTGCTTAAAATCACCAAAGTTTGTGGGGTAAATGTCTAAATGTTTGTAAGATAAATATTAGAGAATCCACAGCTATAGGGAGTTTTCTGACAACTTCTACTGTTACTTTCCTACTAATCTCCAGAATATTCTCCCGTAATAAGGACAAACCAAACAAGCCCCAAAACTAAACTACTAAATTTAATGATCTAAAAACATTATTTAGGTGGGAGCTGAGCACTTCCTGAAAGACCTGGGGTTTCCAAAGTCCTGCTATGCTTTATAATCTCACAGGAGGTTCAGATTCCTCAAGGTGTCAAGTTACCCAGCACACATAAGCATCTTCTAATTAACTTTGAGATGGGTTGAGTTCTTTGTGTAGGGATTTGCTCCTGAAGAAAAGCTTTTGATTTGGTTTTGATTAATGATTTGTTTTATTTAAATTATCACTGTCTGCAGAAATTATTGGCTTGTGTTCAGTAAACTTCATTATTTCAATTGAGAGAGAATGCTTAAACTTTAAAAAAAAAATTTTGTACTGTTTTTTAGAGAGGGAAATGGAAACAACTGTTTTACACTGTGGCAATACATAATTTTGAATAAAAAGTATCTATTGTAATTACTGCTAAATATTAAATTTTATGTAAAATAGAAAATTAGAATACCAAAATGGTGAGAACAGAATTTAAAACAAAGAGAGAACTTGTATGGAGCGATTCTATATTTTGCAATAATATTAATTCAAAGGTGCAGGGGAGATTGCAGTTTCTGGTAAGTAAAGGTCTTACAAAACCTCTCAATTCTGAGTACTACTTTTCCACATTGTTTATGGTTAATGCCAATTTGTCTTGCTCTCATCAGCGTGTATGTCTGTTTCCCTATGTTGTCTGACTCGTGTACAATGCAACTCTCACTCACTGGGGACCTTTTCCAGGAAGTTATGTGATACTGCCTGGTTCTGGGAGTTAGTGAGTTAGCCTGTACATCTTGGTTTCCATCCCACGTTTACTTCTGGGGATTGTTTTTGGAATATATTCACTTAGATTGTAGTTTTAGAATACAATTTGGAGTATTTTACAAATAGAGGGGAAAATTTTCCTGTTGAGAATTCTGTAACTCTGGCAACATTTTCCATACAGGTATCCTTGCTATGCTGGCATTTGAAAGAAAGCTTTCATCAGTACAGCCTTTGACTTACATTACTAGAGTTGCTTGCCAATCTTCACAGCATAACAGAACAAATCAAATCCATGTTGTACATGTTGATCTAAGAATTTTATGAATTTTCACAGGAAAAAAAAAAAAAAGCAGCAAATTTTTCTCAAGTAAAGAATGCTGTTAATCAGAAACATCAGGCATTACCAATCCTTACCAGGAAAGGGTTTAGCTGGAACTGCAATGTGGTAATTTTTAATATTGTGAAAAAAAAAAGAAAAAAGCAAAGAAGAAATTAAAGATAAATAAAAGAAAGAAAGAAAAGAAATTCTGGTTTAATTTTTCTATTTTTAGCCTAATTTTTAAAGTGAGGAAAATGCTGTGAAAAATTTCAACATTGTAAGAATCAAGAAATTGCAGTGTAGCTTGCAAGAAGGTGGTGTGACACTCCTTTGCAAATCTGAATCTGTCTGTTTAGAGCTTGGGTCAAAACTTCTAATGCAAATTACAAATAAACTTGAAAGCAGAGTTGAATGAAACAACAGTGAGAAAAGTAAGTGCGTTTAGGAAGAGGGCAGGGAGATTTCACTTTTTGCAGAGCAGCTTGCCTACAGACCCTGTACTCAGCTGGCTTTGTGCAAACCAGTTTCTGTTTCCTGGAAGTACTGAACTAAACAGCACAACATGATTAACGTACTTTGTGCACTTTATATGCACATAATATACATATGTAGCTTATAATTTACTGTGAGCAATATGTCTTTTACTGTTTGTTGACATAAACAGAGAATTTACAAAAAGTTAAAAGGAAAGCTGTATTCTTTCCTAGTTAATGCACCAGAATGGCACTCTGGAGCTGTGGCTGTACTTGTAATTTTTCTAATAACATTTCCAAGTTTGGACAAGTTTTTCATGCCTTAGCATCTCCTCTGTGCCTTTTCTTTGGATCCAACCTTGACAGCATACATATAAGTAAAAATATGTTAATTTCATTAGTGCTTTTGAATGCTGTTTTAAGAGACAAGAACAGTGATGGTGCTTCATTCCTGTCTGCAATCCCTTCATCTTCTCTCAAAAGCACATGTCTGGGCTCCAAATAGAAAACAACAATGAAAAAAGGTTTTACTTATATTAATTAAAGAGAGAAATTTAATTTAAAAATTAATAAATGACTATTGATATACCCTCATTCCACAATCCTAAAAAAGCTACTGAGGAATTGTTTTAGCTGTCTGCCTGAAGAGAGCTTCAGATCTTCCTGTCACTCATTCTCAGAGAGATATGAATTAAAGATTGGCTGCCACTGAACACGGCTGGGAGCAGATGTGCAATGTGTCTGGCAGTGTTTGTAGCAGGTGCCCCTATGGAGCAGCATTAGCAGGAGCACTGGCATTTTTGCATCTCATCTTCAGAGCTTTGCAGTGATTGCAGGTTGCTGCTGTGCCTCAGACATCATTAAATACATTTAGTGCACTCAGGGTTGATATTTCTTTCTAAGGAAAAGGAAGTAAATATTAGGTGCTTGTGATGGAGGAAAAGAACTCGCGTGACCTTTGCTGCATGGGAAAGCAATGCCAGCTCTTGCTCCTCCAGAGTGCTGGGCCAACGCATGTCCTGCCACCCCTGCCAGGAATTTGGGCAGAGAGTGCAGAGTTCACACTAGCTGAGATTCAGCTACGATGACTTAATTCCAGGGAGATGCCCTCTCCTCGCAGAAGGATTTCAGGAAATAACATGTAGCTAGCAGCAGCTCACTGTGCCTGTCCAAGGAACATCAGATAATGACACCCTCTGGGAGACGTGTGACTGTTTCTCTTTTCCATTTTTGGTCTATCCTGCAGTACAAATGATGACATTTGACAAATAAAAGACATCGCTGAGGACTCAGATCGGAAAAAACAAGATTAGCAATTAAAAATGTTCTACACTGTAGAAGGTGGGAAGAAATTATTACATCATTCAGGATCATGGGGTACATTTCTCTTGGATTCATTTCCCTTGTCACTACAGTTCTTCAATGCCAGCTAAACCTTGCAGCCCTGTGGTGGGAGCTGGTATCCAGTAAACTCAGAGGGAATTTTACTAGAACAGAAGGTACATTGTGAGTTTTTAAACTTAATACAATATCTACTTTTCATTTCCAGTTAAGATCTTTTTCATAGATGTTTTGCCAATATTTGAATAGGATTTTGCTAGCAGCCTTCTTTTTCCTTTCCCTGACAAGTTTCTTGCAAAAATTAGTGTGCAATAAGAAAAAATACACATATTTGTGCCAAGGGAGGTGAGGCCTGGAAAATGGCTTCAGTTTAAATACATTAGCAGAAAGAAACAGGGGGAGCCTGGAGAAAACTCTATTGAATAGGCTCACTAGAAATACATCTTAGAAGAAGCAGTTTGCACAATATAAATTTTAGAGAAAGGCAGAAGGATGAAAGCTTTGCTGGTGATTCAAAGACTCTGTAAGTAGAAATAAGATTTGCAGCAGTTGGGGTTTGTGCAATAAAATCCATTCCAGGACTGTCCTTCACCTGACTTCATTCTGTCCCATCAGTGCCTTCCTGGCACAGGTGGGCTCCTGCACATTTTGCTGACTTTAAGTGCCTCTCTTCCCCATGTGCTAGAGACAGGACTCAAAGTTGGAAATCCGAAAAACTAGAAAAAAAGAAAGCTTTGAGTCCAGTCAGCAGCATTCAATCAGGGATCTCTGTTGCAGCAGTAATTTTTATGAGTTAGGATGTACCTAGGAAAGGCTAAAAGTTAGGTTTCTGAAGATCAAACACACTGTTAGTAAGTTCTAAAGCAAATTTAGCTCTCAACAACCTTCAGGTTTCCAAATCTGACCAACACTGAGATATTCTGGAAGAGAGCAGGTGTGTGATAGCTGCTGTGCAGTGCTTGTTAGGAGGTTAGTTATCCAAATGACATGTACTGCTTTCACAGTTGTTTTTCCAGGGCCTCTATTAAGCTGGGTCAGTGCACACAAAGGATAAAATCCCACCCCATACAGTTACATTACCTGTATCATAATTCAGAACTCATAAAGTTGTTACACATTTTGCATTTCTTACTGAGTAGTTTTGTGTTCTCGGCAAACTCTTATTCTCCCTGTTAAAATAAAATAGAATAATCATCATAGTAATTGCAATAAAGTACTACATATTTTGTACTTTACACAGATTGTCTTATGATATCCAGACTTGTGTATTTTCCATCAGGTTTTGAATCAAGTAGTTTTAGAATCTCTGTTCTCATTTCGTTAAAGACCATAGTTAGCTCTCAGGCTTGTGAAAGAAAAAAGAGGCGAGGAAGAGCAATTGATATCTCATTACCTGAGGCCAATCAGCCTGAGCTTTGTACTACCAAATTTTGATAATACTCCTTAAAAGTAACTTGTCACCAGACAAGGGCAGGGAAGCATGTTACCTGGTATGGTGTCATGAGATCCTCCTCTGATCTCAGTGTCACTGTGAGTATGGCATGACAAGGCTTTCAGATTTGTTATGCACAACTGAAGTTGGCTTTTTGTTGGCTTTTTTCACAGTGCTCTGGTCTTTTAGACTGCAAAGCATGTTATTTGTTTCATCTTGGTTTTTAGTAACAGCAGATGTTTTTATTTGTTTGGATATTGTTAGGTTCATGGATCCACAACTGGATGGCTCCCATAAGGGGACTGAATGGTAGGAGGATAGCAAGCAGATGTGTTCCCCTGGGACTGCCAAAACTCTTTTAACTTTGCTCCCATAGAGCTTCATAAATTGTTAATGAGGGAAAGTGAGGAAAAATAGAGTGAGAAAAACGTAGTAAGAAGTGGATTCCCTTTGAATTAGCTCTGTTTATTTTCCTGTCAACAGCTGTAGTTCCTGACTTTCAATTTTAATAAGAAATTTGTTGGTTTGTTGTTTTGTTTTTCTTTTTTTATATGAAGAACTAAACTTTAGCAGTTTCATCACAAGCACTTGCCACATCAGACTTTGATGAAAGGAGATACAGCAGCTTTCTCTGACCACAGCTGTGGGACTTCAGCTGACTTTTCTTGCAGTCTCCAGAGTCTGATCCTGCTGCTGGCCCTTACACTATCCCTTTTTCCCAGATCCACCACCATTCTGTCTCCTCTTCCATTGCATTTGCCAAGCAGCTACTTAGGAAATCTCAGCAGAACTCAGGATCTGGCCCAGAATTGTCATCAGTTGATGTATTTCAGCTGCAGGGAAAATGGTAAGTCAGAGCTTGAGAAACAGGCAAGGGGGGAAGGATAGCAAGGTTGATTAATATTTGTAGATTCAGAGTATTTCCCTGCTGTTTTGTACTTGTGAGTGGGTGCCACATTGTCTGTGTGCAGGTTTGCATGGTTTTGTTAGCTGCTGAGACTGAAAGTAAGCCTAGGTCTACATAACAATACAAATTTTGCACTTAATTCTCAGGGAACCAATTTTATTGTTTATTAAGACGACAAAATTAAACCTTTACCAATATCTGTAGTGATTTAGGAAAGTTAAAAGAAATTAATAATTAAATCTTGTTTGAGTCAAACAGGGTTTGAGTTAAATCTTGTTTTACTGAAAAGTAAAACAAAAGCAGCACTGAATTGTGCCTCTTTCCTTCCTGTACTGTGAAAGAATGAGAAAGTTGATTTGTCCTATGTAGTTCAGACAGGTAAGCTGGGGTTGTACAGAAACTGTATCTTGAATAGCAGCATCTTCAGTTGCAAGAAAACAAAATCAGAAAAAAAATCTATAACTGGTGCATTAGTTAATGCACAGAAAATATGTTTTTATGGATAAAGATCAAAATGGAACCAGAGCTGATGACAGGTAATACTCATGGGTCAATTACTTTGCATAGCTCATGATTAGCTGAGACATTAATAGGCTGATCAAAAAACAACATTATGTTGATAATCCAGCAGACACTTCTTCTCCTGTTAATATATTTAAAATTTGATTACGTGCTTTGATTAATTGTTTTTTTTAATATTAGGAGTTTTTATATGCTGTTGGTTTTATGCATTTAACACTGGCAGTGTGAATGAACTGTAAGAAATTATTGCTTATTTGCATAATAAGCTATCACTTTTAAAATTTAAAATTATTATTTCAGTAAAAAGCATTTCAATATTTTCAAATATGTTCTGGAACTAACCAGCTTTTTTTCCTTATCAAAACCAAGAAGAATAAAAGAATTTTCAATCTTTGTAGCAATAATCTATGAAGCGGGTAAATATGGATAAAGTTGATCTGCTGACATATAATCTCTAAAGAAATTGTTTGTTAAAAAACAGCAAAAAAATCAAGACTCCTGCCTTCAACTTCTCAGCCTGTATTTCATATCATGAGAAAATGGGGTAAAAGTTAGCTTTCATTTGTATTTGGTGTACTTTTTAAAAATACTGCTATCTTGAATTGTAATTTATTTTCCATTAATGTGCTGACTTCTTCTATTTGACACTCTAAAGTGTGTCAAAGAGCTAATTAACTAAACAAATAGTTTCATAATTAAAATGTTCTAGTGAGTCTAAACTGCAGTACAAAAATATCCCTGTCCACATGAAAGAAAATCAAGGTGTCTACAGTAAGACTGGGAAGTTCCTCTCTGAAACCACCTCACCTCAGCTGTGAAGGTCATCTTCTCTGAATAGCATTTTTAAAATTCCCATGAAATATTTTAGCTTTCTTGAAACCCTCTGGATGTATAAAAGGGAACTGTGTGATTGATATGATGTATCTAACCTAACTGGCAATTTGGGCATTGTTCTGAGAAAAAAATTATTCGATATCCTACCATGAAGGAGAAAGCCGAGACCAAACCACCAAGTTTCCTTCGCTCAAAATATCTCTCAGTTTCAAAAGAGGTCTTACATTTTCTTGGGTTTTTGAAATAGTTTTAAAACATTTTTCATCTTAGAGGCTATTAACTATTAGGTTCCTGCCTAGAAAGTAACAGATAAACCATAAATGTTAATGATTCAGTAATTAAAAGTACTGTGATTCTAAGAAATGTAGTTGTTAGCAGTCTCATTGAGAAAGAATATTTGTCTTTTCTACATATCTTTTGCTCACACCAAGGAACATAAGTCACAACACAATCCTCTGGCAAATATGTTCATTAAGATTTCACCTAAAAGAAATCATGCTTGTAAATTATTACAAGTTGATTTATTGTTCTAAACTACTAGTTGAATAAAATGACTGCAACAGAATCACTAAATTAATAAAATAGCTTATTTAATATTTTAAAAACAAAACAAATCACATGAAATAAATGAAAACAAAATATTTCAATTTTGTTTCTACTAAACTGATATACTAATCTGTAGTCCTTATGTAGTGATTGTGTTGACCAATGTGGCAGTTTTGCTTAAGATGCCTGTGAAATAGATGGGTATCTATTTCTAAGAAATGCCTTGGTAGTTGCAACATTTAATGCCATTTAAGAGCTAACTTTCATGGAATCACAAAATATCCTGATTTGGAAGGAACCCACAATGATCTGCAAGTTCAACAGGTTGGCTTTATTTCATTATTCAAGAAAACTGCAAGTGTGAACTACTTCTACTGTGTAATATACAGAGCAGCATATACAGAAAATATATAAGCATATATAAGCATATATTATATATAAGCATACATATATATATAAGCATACAGAAAAAATATAAGCATAAACAGAAAATATATCTGGAACTCTGGCTTGAAGCAGGACCATAAAAGTGTAATGTATGAAATGTAAGGTGATTAGGAAGCCTGGCAATAAATTGAAAACTCTTTTTCTGTATACCAGATATATTGTCACTGATGCTTGCTAGGGCTATAGTCAAAGATCAGATTTTTAAAAAGTAGGCAGATGGCTGAAGAAGAGACAGATAAATTGTAAATTATATACCTAAAAGTAGAAAACTGCTTCAAAGTCCTTGGCTAAGATGCTGGCTATGATGGCATAACCTTTGCCATAAGAGCCATCAGAGAAATTTAGAAATAGAATCCTTGAAAATTTGTCTTGTGTATATTTGCACCTACCTTGTACTTATTCCTCTCTATGGAGGAATCCCGAAATAAAGAAACATTGAAAAGCAAAGCAAAATGGAAAACATGTTTTATAAGTGGCTCTCTGACTCTGCTTAACACAGTGCATCCCAAAGGACAGCACTGAATTCAGCACAAGCTAGAGAAATTCCAATAATCTTTAAAAAAATCTGGTGGTAAAGGGATAAACCATCTTATCCATACTAGGCCATTTGTGGAACTTTTGACAATTCCCATATCATCACAAAAAAAAGCTTTTAGGGTTTCATGGCATCTGCAACTTCCTTTTATTTTTCATAGAGTCTTTGTCACCAAGGTGCAAAGTAGTGATTGTGACATCTTCAGATGTTGGTAAAATTCAAATTTCAATCAGCAACCTTTACTACAGCAAGTGTTTAATTTTACATAAATAAGCCACAAGAAAGACACAAAGAAATGGACATTTTCAGCCTGAAGTTGAAAGTTTCAGAGCACTACCCTGAGGATATAGAGACAGTTGTTTCATCATGGTTTAACTATCGATGACAAAATCAGCATCCACTGCATTAAATTAGGAATCATCGGATGAGTATATCCATACTTTGTTTTGCTGCAAAGGCAATGTCTTACAAATTTGGAGAGACAAGATTCTTTCATGAATGTGTGAATTATCTTTGAATTAGATGAAGAAAAATGAACAGCAACCAATGCAGTTGTAAAAACACATTTCCAAAACAGTTCAGCTTGCATCACTAGTTTCACTAAAGTGCATGGAAATATTTAACTAAGGATGGACTACCTGCAAGTGACAGACTTTACTGAAAATTATTTTTAAAATATTGGAAAGAGAATTAATAGTTATTGTCAAAAGAAGAGAAAAAAAATATTGGAAGAAGTTGGCAAAGGTAAAATATCCTGAGATTTTAAACTGATTCTCAGGGAAGTGGTAGAATCACTGTCCTGGGAAGTGTTCAAAAACCAATTTAACATGGCACTTTCTGATATGATTTAGTGGGCATGGTGCAATTTGGTTGAAGGTTGAACTTTCTGGTCCTAGAGGTCTTTTCCAAACTTTTCTACAATTCTGTGATCTGGAAAGCAATAAAAATGCCTTGAAGAGTGTGTCTAAATTGACATCAGCTGCAGAGGAGCCAGTTGTGACCTATAACATGGAAACACTATGAAGAAACAGGAAGATAATATGAAGTTCTTGAGCAGCATAAGAGGATAGTTTGCTGATGGATTCTGAAGAAAGACTAGAGACAGTTTCTAAAACCTTAAATACTTTGTAAAATTACTGTATCATAAATCCAACAATGTCTTTTCATGGGACATTCAGTTATGTTGTATTTCTAAATAGTGTTTTATTATTTTTTAATGATGACATAAAAAAATATGGCCTCTTGTTCTACCAATTCCATATGCAGACTGGGATTCCTCTTGGTCACCAGCAAATTAGTCATCTAGTCCAAAATTGGATGCTTAAGTAGTTTGTGGTAGAGAAGGACTATTCCTTTTAGACAGGGTGGGTAGGATGTGTTCTCAGGAAGTCTCTCCCTGGTTAACTCTGACAGTAGGTTATCCTGTCTGCCTGCCCTTTCCTATGGGTAATGTTTGGTGACATGAGTCTAACCCACAGACAAAAAAACAGGACACTTGACAGGCTGCTTGGGACCCAGGTTACTGGTAACAAAGAAAAGATGAGGGATATCTATGTTAACTCACAGACCCAAGCTTATGTAGTTCACATGAATGTGAAACTTGCAGTTTGGTCACTAAAATGAGGATGGATTTGCATATGCAGTGTTTATGCCTGTGTTTCATTGGGCAAACATAAACCATTTTGATACAAAAGTGCTTCTTTCTGAATGTAACTTTTTTTCTAGAGAGGCTGACCCTTTTCTTGCATGAAAACCAGTAAACTTCATCAGGTTTGCCCATGCAATGCTGTTTTCTGAAACACTGTATGTTATGACATGCTGATGAAAGCCAATGTGATTCAGTAGAAAAACTTGTTCACAGAAAGAGTCTCCTAATCCAGTTAGCTGTTTAATTGCAGGTCTGGGAACAGCTTGCTTCTGCATATATTAAAATTTTAATTGTCTGCTGAGTATAGAACTTTGTATAATTTCTAAAATCCAGGAGCTGCATTGCAATTGTTTTTCATCAGACAGTCTACTACCATTCTAAGGTGAGTGCATGGATGCAGGCAAAAATTGCATTTAGACTAATGCTGTGCAATGGAGATCATGTGCAAGATAAACTGTCCAAGAGTTCTGGAGAAACATAAATCCATAGAAGCAGAAGTCCATTTCACAAAGGGCTTCCATGTAGTTTTGTCTCTGCTTCCTGGATCAGGATTTCTTACTTGGTCTAGGATTTTCTGCAATTAGACATTTCCTCGATCACACCTCTGAAAAGCCAGTGTTCTGAGGTCCTTCTGGGCAGTCAGTCATCTCCCCCACCACCTTTGGGTTCTTTTTTTGACATAGGGGCTCTTCACACAAATGGACAGCTAGGGAACTACTAGGCATGCCTTGAGACATCTCAGCCATGGCAGGGCAAGGGGATTTGCCACACAAAGGGTTACAAACCATTGCCAGGTTTCTCCCACTGTCATCAGGGAGTGAATAAAGCCATGACAGGGGGGTGAGAGACAGCAATCCTGGTTTTGCTACTGCTGCTGCTGCTGCAGGTTCCATCAAGAAATAAAGAAAAGTGTCCTTGCTGTCAGAAAAAACTATGCTTCTCATAAATCTTGACTCTTTGTTGGTGGTGGAAGCAACACCAATAGACTTGCCTTTCCAATGCATGGTGGGTCTGTGGCTGCCTTGCCAGTCTTGCGGAAAACTGCTCTAGGTGACTGCTCTCATCTTTGTCCAGGGCTGCTTCTGATTTTCAGGGTGAGGAATGCACTGTGCATGCAATGCCTGAATTCCCTTTGTGTAGATACGTAACTGCTTTATCCTGGGAGATTTAGCTTACATACCTCACACAAGGCAGGTCAGAGAATCGTTTTCCAACACAGTCAGTACAGAGCCAAACTGGCTTTTTTCATGGCAGTCCCTCAGAAAAGCTTGTTTATATTGTGCAAACAGCTTTCAGGGGAGGAAAAAGAGAACAATCAGTTATTCATGCAACAGCATTGGTTTGGCTAGAGGAAATGTTCCTAAACCCTTACAATTGTTTTTGAATGCTAGCCAGTGTGAAACACAGAAGTAATGTTAAGTTAACTGCAATTTCAAGTAGCTAGGGGTGAAGGGACTTACCAAGGACAACTGTCTACAAGCATTTGGGGTACCAGACAGACAAAAGGAAGATGACGAATTTTCTCAGGCAAGGAAATACAAACTAAAACTTTGTCATCATATTAAAGGCACATTAAAAATGAAATACACAATATTTAGCCTTCTTAGCAATTTTCAGAGTAATTTTAACCTGAGGCATATTTAAGATTATTCTTTCTGTCTGATTTATTTTATGATGTGTCTTTACTTGTCCTTATCTAACACAATTGCTTTTAATTAAGGTAATCTGGATGTAGACTTGGCAGCTGTTGCAGTGGGGTAAATCACAACCAAGTCCTTGAGTGCAGAACTGCAGAGAGGAAGGAGATGTCAGGGTGCCAATTTACGAATGATGAATAACATTCTGCACTTCTACATTAGAGTTGGGTGTGTTGTCATCTTCTCCTGAAGCTGACACAGGGGCACATGAGGCCATATACATCCCCTCTAAGCCACGGCACTTATCTGAGGCATCTAAACTAGGAGCTTGCTTAACGTTCCGTCATTTCTAATTGGAGAGTACAAGCACATCTGGAAGGTAATTCAGCACACTTGGAATCTGGCAGATTCCTTGCAGGTGCCCCCAGCTGGCTCCTTTGACTGTGCAGAGGATGGAGAGTGTGCTAGTTTATGTGCCCTGGGTAGGTCCACAGCTAGATGAGGAAAGGCAGGCCACCATCCTCTGCTGCTTGATGGAATTCTCACCTTCAGTTAGGCCCCAAGGCTTTGCATACATTGAATAGAGATAAATAGGTAGATAGATAGATAGATAGATAGATAGATAGATAGATAGATAGATAGATAGATAGATAGATAGATAAAGATGAAAACCATAACCAAAGAGCCATTGAGCTTTTGGAGAATTGCCTCAGCCAAGGAGAGCAGTGTGTATCAGGGTCATGATGCCATTAATACCTTGTGTAGCACAGCACCCACAGCTCTAAATCAAGGCATGTTGCTTTGCCTGTGCCCTCTCCATATAAACAGGGACATTGTGTACATTTTCCTACTGCTAACAGGAGGACAGACAACTTCTTTAAGTCCACTTGTCCTCTTGAAGTCCAGAGGAAAATTCTATGTATTACCCTGAATTCCGAACAGGGAAAATGTGCCAGGGTTTCTTCTGTATGTGAGAATTTAGACTGTTCTTCCAAGAAGAAGATTTTTATGTATTTATCAGGCACAGCAATTTATTCAGTGTTTCAGAATGCATTACCGATATACTGCTCTGGGCTTGAGGAGCTGTACAGCAAGTTAGGGCTACATCCAGATGGGAATTCAAGGGTTGTAATGCTTGCACAGCTAAGGCATATAGTCTCTGCAGCAGAGTCCAAAGCTGAAAGTAGCCTTTGTTCCCCTCTGCAGTGCACAAGGGCTAACAGGTTACTCGAAATCAGATTCAGGAGCACATTGAATAGGGGCTCATATGAATCAAAACTAGGAAAGTCTGAGGACCACAGTGTGGCTACAGTCATTGCCGTTTAATGTTAAACCAACAATAATATATGTACTAATACTTCAGGATCTGGCAAAGGACTACTTTTCCCTCTGAAATGTAAGGAGGCAGAGTACCCTTTCTGTTTCCCTGTGTCAGTCTAGTAACCCTGTTGGCTGAATTCATGACCACCTTATTAACAGAGCCTTTAATTCTTATGTACTTTTAAAGTACTTTAACAGCTGGGGAAAGCCAGAGGGTTCTTCCCAGAAAAATAACAACCAAATGGGATGATGTTGGAAACAAGGCAAGAGGAAACAGAAGCTGTGTTTGGTCTGTGTGTGAAGGTGCTGTTTCAATGGCTGTACAATTCCCACAGCAGTTTTGCAGTGCCAGGAAGAGTGAGTGGGCAGCAGTTTGGATGGGGGTGCTCACGCAAAGATCACAGGAGAAATGCTGGCAGCACTTCCCCTCTTGTTGTTTGGGGCTGTGACACAAAGTGGATGTGGTAGGATCAGTATTCAAGAGGGAGTACACAAATAATCCCCTGACTGAAAATAGTTCCACCAAGATGTTAGTCATCTGGGGTAGGGCCCAAACCACAGCATACTGATTGAAGAAATCTTGGGGCCTTGCCTAATCCAAAAGATGAGGCAGAAATGAGAACGGTCTGCTCTGCTCCTATGCACTGTGGGAGCTGCAGCATCTCTAGATTTGCTGTAGTTTGTATCGACAATGTTACCTTATCTACCAATGGCAAAAAAAAAATTCTCTGCTTGTTGCACAGCTTCACAGTCTGGCTTATTGTGCTTCTTCAAGGGAAACAGGAGTGTTTTTTTCCTAAGTATTTATGCTATTTTAGTTGAAATTTACATTTAAAAGGGAATCTGACAAGCCAGGATAAATTGATTTGGGTTAGAAGCAGCAAAAAAAAAAAAAGCCTGAACCTTTAGTTGGAGGTAGAATCATTTTTTGCAATGCTGATGGAGAAAAAAATCCAGATTCAGAGTAAAGGAACAGATTTATTAAAGCCCAAGCTTAAGAGGTTTTGAGAGTCTACTTGACTTCCAAATGTTAACAACAAGTGAGCTGCTTCTCACATGAAATTTTTGCCCTGCTGCTCTCAGACACCCAAACCTAGACTGAAGTCCGTATGTGATGCATTTTGGACAGGTAGTCTATCTAAAATCTGTGCAGTGATTTTCCCTCTTCCACAAAGGGATCACGTTTGCATGCATGGATTTATACTCAACATGCCCACGTACTATTACAACTAATATAAACTATTATTGCCATTAGTTAACTTGGGAAATTTGATGTGGAAGAAGAACTTCACTGCATCCCTATGATAGGTACAAAACCTATATCCCCCAAACCAGGCAACAGAAAACATTTAATCTCTATTGAGAATGAGAAATCTACTTCAGAGTTTTTCTTTATTTTTAACTAATGGAAAAAATATAAGCAGGGCATATTTTGTAGTCTTATTTTGGCATTATCCATTTTTGTTTTCCCTCAAGAAAACTGGGGAAATACAATCTAGATTAAATCAACATGTGCCTGTATTCAAGTTGTTGCTCATTTTGATAATATTAATTAATGTGGTGCTGTCAAACCGGGAGACCATTTCAAATCTGTCCTTGCATGTCTCCTCTGGGCCAAAAGAATGAATAATTTCCATTCTGAAGTGGCCATGTCCATTTTGCACAGACAAGTAAACAAGCAGAAAAAGGGCAGAGTATTAACCCCTTGGAGTTATTGTTGTGTGTGTTGTCTCTTTCAGAGTGTCTGTGCTGTCATGCATCATTGCAAATGCCTATTAAAAACCTGATGATATCCTGAGTGTCTGCAGCATGAGAAAAATTCTAGAAATCAGAGTTCAATTATAAGAACAGCAGTACAAAATATAGGGCCAGCAGAGATATGGATAGTCTTGCTTTGACTTATTTAGAAGACAAAAAAAAGAGATGCCGATTAAATGTTTTTTTTTTAAACATTTCATATATCTGCACCAGTCCCGGGTTTCAGTTGTTAACAGAAATTAGAAAATATCAGGAGTTTGATCCTTGATTTGGCTTTCAGTTTTATTTCAGTCTGGGGAAAGATGACCTCAATTGCTTCTTTGTCTTTCAAAAAATTTTAACTTTTGTTGATGTAAATAAATGAGGTTTTATGAGCAGCCCATATTTCACAATGTTTTTATTGAATTGTCCCTTTTTGTAAACAGTGATTTTTATGAGAATTAAGCAGAGTGACTAGTTTTGAAAAAGTTATTTTTTCAGAAGGAGGTAACAGTCAAATTCACACACAAAAAATTAATCCCAAATCTGTGATGGTATTTCATATGAACCTTGATAGTTTCTGCAGCTGTACAAGTTAGTGAAGTCTGTTAAATTGTTGGTTTACACTGATCACATTTGAACATATTTCAAGCTCCTGTTACTTTAGCTCTGATCAGTGGGTTTTGGTGTGTTTTTTTGTTTGTTTGCTTCCTTGGGTTTTTTTTGTTTGTTTTTAAATGTTACATTATTTTGTCATTGTTTCTTCGGTGTTTTGTTTTGTTGGGCTTTTTAAACCTTAAAATTGATTTATATATCTGACAACTCATCCTGCTTCACGTATGTTTAAAAAGTCTAAAAATATATATCATTATAATGCTGGGGCTATGTTATACTTTGAAAATAGATTAGAATAAATCAGTATACAGCTCAAAAAAACCCATTTAAATATATCAGCAAAACCCCATGATTTAATCAAATAGGTGGAGCTTTCTTTCCTGGAAATATTTGCATGAATTTGGCTTGCACGTGGTCAGCAATAGTGCTCCAAGATGGATGGTTTTATACAGAGACAGCTCCATCAGGGTTCTCTCAATGTGAACCATTCTTTTCTTGCTGTTCAGCTGAAGCATGTGTTTTAGTCATATGGATGTTGGAAAAATTTGCTGGTGTCAGAAACTGATTTAATGAGCTTAGATTGTTACATTTCCAAAACCAACTTAATCTGTCTATTTTGCATTATAATGTGAGATAATTATTTTATAATATTATATTTCATAAAGAATAATGTAGTTCTGAAATTCTTTAGAGAATTATAAAGATTCTAGCTGGGTGTATTTGTAGTTTAGCATGGCAGCAATTCACTTGTGTTAAATGTCTTCTCCAGTCTGCAAGAAATGAGTCAGGTGTTCTCTGATTTTTGCCACTATTAAATTCAGTGCATGTAACTGAGTAGAGAAATGGATTGATATTTGGTGAAAAACATTTTTCTACTAAACCAAGAAAAATTCCAATATAAAAAAGGAAAAACTATTTATTATAAACATTTAGGCATAGCTAAGATAATTACTATATGTGACAACTCCAAACAAATGCAGGTAGTTCTCCTACCCACAATACCCATCTCTTGTGGGTAATTAACATTATTATGTAGAATAATATCCAAATATTTTTGTCATAAGTATCCTAACTCTGTGATGCAGGTCACCTTACAAATATTTGTTCTATCTTACAGTTAATTCTTTGAAAAAATACTAACTGTTGTCTTTCACTAGGCAATATTTCTTTATCTTATTTGATGAGTTTATGAAGTATATTAAGTTATTATGCTACACTGATTTACCACAAGTTTGGTTTGACAGAATGAGGAAAGGAATGCAGAGTAAAAAAGATGCTCAGTTAATAAGATTGTGGCAACTGCTCATAGATGTGGAGCTCTGCTTAGGCACGTACAGGTAAACTGTGGAAATTAATTTGTGTGAAGAAACTTCTACACAAGCCCATAAAGTACAGATTTATCATTGAAATCTACCTGGTTTACACTGTCCTTATGATTGGAATGTTATCATCATCAAATATATATACTTCATGCAAACCTATTAAAATACCTGTTGATGCATTTTGCTTAAGCAGAACAAGATTGACCGTAGCTGTTATCATGCCTTTAGTCCTAAATTTAAAACATGTGGTGTCAACAGTAATAAATCTGAGAGCAGAATCAGGCCTGGTAAGTGCACTTATAGAATTCTAAAATTTCTTTATTAAATTAAGCATCATGCTCTCCCAGCCTTTTGTTTTGATTCACCAGAGAGTTATTTGATCTCAAATATTTACCTCAACACTTTCCAAAACACAATGCCATATGAAAGCAAGGGTTCACAAAGTGTGAGGCTGGTGCCTGGAGGGACTCCTCTCTGTTTTGATTGTAGACACTCTGTGGATTGTATCTTAACACATATTTTCATGTTGATATTACATATTTATATAAATAGTTATTGTACTTCATTCATCACAGTTATGAGTCATTCCTTCCAGAACTCTATTTGATTCAAGTACCCTGATTCTCTGTGACCTAAATCTTATGATACTTCACTCTGTATGGATTGGGATTAGATAGAAGGCAAAAGTAGTCCAGGACATTTAATGATAGAAAATATTGTTCAAAAATTTTTGGATGTGCTAGAAAAATGAACCCCTTTAGAGTTTGTCTTGATTCTCTAAAGTTTGAAAATGTATGTTTTTAACTTAAATTGGCATAAAGGATATTTTGAGAAATTTTTGTTTTGAGATTTTATGCTAGTGACTTTGCAGAGACTCAAATGGGAGTAGGAATGGACTGGACTGGAACAGCATCCAGAAAATGAGTGTCTATGTTCACCTTTGCTGGGCACATTAAATGAAAACCCATGTTATAACACACTGGACTTTCAAATACCACATGATAGTGAGACTTACAAAAGAATATTCAGTGGAATAATAATATCACCTTTTTTTTCTTTAAAGTGGTGGTGTTTGTGGCAGGCATAGGCAGGGCAGGTCATGATAGACACAATGAATGACAAAGACAGGCATGACAGTTTTTGAATCTGAGGGAAAAGGTAAGGGAAAGGCTGAAACTTGCAGCACCATCAATGTGGACAAGAGAACATTATGGTGAAGGGCAGGTCTGTGACAACTCATAGATATAAAATAAATGGCCTGAGAAACTTGCTTGAAAAGACTCACAGTATAACTGTAGTTTCATTCCAGGCCTCAAACAGAAATAAGAATTTTCTCAAAAATCAAGGAATGTGACAGGATGCCCACAAAAGTCTGCTGAGGGTGATGTAGCACCTGAATAAATTCTGGGCACAGAATAAAATAAGTGTATTGTATTTTCAGAGCTTGGAAATTCCTGTGATTCTAAATCTGCTCTGATGTTAATAACCAGAGTCACGTGCATTCTTTATGAGGAAAACTAGTTGAACATGACTTTTCTTGGTGAAGGAAAATGTCATGCTCAGTGTTCCATGGGTTCTCTCAGTCTTTTCCTTACTTTTGGAGAAGAGGCTGCTGTGCACACCCCAGGCTGAGGACAGCCCTTAAAGTGTGGGGACACCTTGAAGAGATGTCCTGGCTCTTTCTCAGATGGGAGCATGAGTGTGTTTGTTTCTGTGGTGTAACACAAATATAACGAGTTTGTGGCATACGCATTTGTGGAAAAAGCTTTAAAAATTGCATTCCAGAGTTCTTCAAGTGTAATGCTGATATTTGCTTCCACAAAGATAAGTTCTTTGTAGGCACATAGAAGCAAATCAGTCACCAGTCAGGCTGTCAAATACAGATTGCTATTTTAGTTGGATTACTGTATTTAGAATTTCATTCTCTTATTTATATGAAATTGTGAAATTGCTTGTTTTTGAAGTTCATAAAAATATATTTTCAAGGTCTTTATGGTTCCCAAAACTCAGTTTAGAGACAGAAGGTGCCTCAGTAGAAGCAATGACAGCAGATTCAAATTCAAATAATAATAATAATAATAATAATAATAATAATAATAAATGCCACCTGGTCAGAGCAAATGAGCAGCTCACAATCTCAGTGAGAACGTGCTCTGGGTGAAAGACAATGTGCCTGTGCAGCACAACATGCCCAGTACAGCTCTCTGCAATGCAGGATGGCGAGTGATTATCTGAGTGAGGGCTGTTAGGGCTGTCCAGTCTGCCTTTGAGCTGCCTGTTCTGCCAGGAACACTCAGGGCCTTCCCCATCAAATGCATCATAGCCCCATGAGGCAACTTGTGACACAGCAAGAACCACCAAAATAGAAGCAGACACCGCTCACACCCACGTTCCTGGAGTGCTCGCAGCGAGTTTCTATTTATCTTGGGATAGCTCACCTAAGCATTGCTGACCAACATCTCTGCTTTGAGCTGTGCTGAATCTTGCCGTACAGGAACAGGAACAGTTTCTAAGGTCCAAAATCTCTTGTCACTATGTTGGGGTGTTTGCTCAAGCTTCTTGATCAGGTTCTCCACCCAAAGGAAGGTTGTGGAGTGGAACACACTCCCCAGGGAAGTGGACATGACACCAAACCGGCCAGAGCTCAAGAAGAGTTTGGAAAATGCTCTCAGGCAACCCTGTGAAAGTCCTGGGGCTGTCCTGTGTCTGTAGTAGAAACTGTGTTATGAGTTGAGTAAGAACCATCTCAACTGCAGCCTGCAGCTCCTACTGCCCTGTAGAAGATGCAGTAAACTTAGTTCTAATCAAATGATAAAGGTAAAAACATCATGACAAAAGTCCTACTGCCTTAACACAGCTGTCCATGGTGTCATTTCTGTATTCTGGGAGTAGCTTGGACATGGCCACTCCTTTTATTTTGCTGGGCCTAGCACTGTGACACACTGCCCCGAGCGCAGCTGTCAGCGCATATTTTGATAATATGTATACACATCAAGCTAGGTTTTCTACAGGGTCTCTGAAAGGAGAAGGTAGCATTGAGACTGAGGATGGAAACCTTATAAGTGTTGTAGTTAACATATTCCATAAGTCCAATAGCATATTAGATAAGTCCCATGTTGTTAAAGCTATTATATTTCATAAGTCCTGTACCTCTCATTGTTGTCTTGTGGGCAGCAGATCTTCACAGCACAGGATCAAGATCTTCCTTAGTCAGAGCTCCTCCAAGGTTCTGCCTGACTAACCAGCCCACTCCCCTTTTATCCTAGTTACCTTGACAAACCACAGCTGCAGCCCAATGAAGAAACATCACAGCTGCAGCCCATCAAGGATAACTAGGACTAGTCAGGGTAAAGATATTCAAGTACAGGTATATTATATATATATATATATATATTTAAAGCCTCGTCCATTTATAACACATATATTCACATCCTCCTACATATAAGTACCTCTGGAATGAGCCAACTTTCCCCTCACTGTAGGGGCATGGATTTTCCTGATTTAGCAATCATTTACACTGGCCAGAGTATGCAAAAAGGCCTCCTCTGCTTTGCTTGCAGCTACCTTTGATTGCTTCTCTCTTCCTCTCAACATGTTCCTTATGTCATGCATTTTAAGTGAGAAGGCAGAGAATCTGCATTTAGGGAAGTAAGGCAGAAATCAGAAACTTCCTTTTAATGCTGTAGATTATGCAGATGCAAGGTTACAGTCATTGGTGCATTTGATGCAATCTTCTGGAAGCAGTCTGGTTGTTTTCCTAAGTAGGACAAAGGGAAAGGCAAAAATAGGATCTAAATTAATGACCTAGAAATCCAAGATGGTTACTAGAGCAATCTTTGAAGCAATTGTATACATGTTAACTGGGTCATATAAATTTGTGGTATGACAGCTCATACAAGGAAGTTATAAATAGATGTCAAGAGGAAGTAGCATAAGAAGTGACAAACATGAGGCAATGCAGGCAGAAAGATGACCTTTCAATTCTATTCTTCCCTTTTTAAAAATATTTTTTTAGCAGAAGACGTTGTTAGGAAGGGTGGTTCGGGGAGTTTAATGAAAGCAGCCCTTCCTCAGTCAGGAAAAACACAACCTCTGACAAACGGACTCATCAGATCTCTGCTGGCCCTTCATTTGCTGACTGGTGACTGGGAATCTGACGTGTGCTAAGGTGTTCCTGATTCCTCTGAGCGACTGGCAGAGAAAAGAATGAGGGTATGACCTTGTAACTTCTCTAATCTCCAGGGACAGTTACATCCTTAGGGATGTTTATTCCTATAGACAAACAAACAAAAATTGGACTTTTGAGGTGTATTCCCACTGTATGTGATGCACAGAAGGAGCTGATTTTCAAATAGGATAAATATTTCAAAGACTCTGGCAATTAAGTTATAAAGTTTCTGCCTCAACTAAAGTTTTTAATTGCTTTATACAGAACAAATTGCTATTTAATTTCCACCACCAAAGGTGAGGGGACTTTTCCTTCTCGTTTGCTATGAATTTACCAACTTGTGTTCCTGATAGTTTTATCCCAGACGTGGTTTCATGCTAGCAGTGACTACCAAGACCTTTCTGACAAAGCATTCACTGGTTGCATTGTCACTCATCTCCACAATATATGCAACATAATCTAAATATGGTTTTAACCAGCTTGTAAAACCACACCAATCAGCAAGATTATCTTCTGTCACAGTATTTTACAGAAGGTTTATATAAGAGATAGTATGTTTCATAAAAACACAATGTTTTGCATAATACCTGAAAGAGTTATGAGTTCCAAGATCACTTAACTTCTGAAATGTTTTTAGAAATTTAGATCCTTCCTGAGACATTTTGAAAACTGATTTAAAGGTAGCATTTCAAATTTTTATTTCAGAATGAGCTATAGAGAAGGGACTAAAGCCCAGATTTCTTATGCTGGTTGAGTTTAAATGTAATATCTCAAAATATGCTGGGACATTGATGATTTAATTTCAATATGTCCTTGGGGATGAAGCTCACCTGGATGCAGTGAACTGGCACAAGGCCACCTATTACTTAGCTGCATGGTTATTACTGTGCACGTGTTTTGCACTGGCCTGTTGCAGAACTGACTTATGTCCCCATCTTTTACTAGCTAATCTCCCCAGACTTTTATTAGCTTTCTACAACTGGCCTTCCTTGTTTAAAGTTATCTCCTAATCTTCTTCATCTTGTTCTTCCTGTACTTGAGGGGTTGCTTTTCTTCACTCTCTTGAATCCTTCATTTTGCACTTGATCCAAAGATCCATGTGACTCTGAGCCTACCCCTGCAGTGTAACACAGCACATTGCATGCATGCCTGGGCTGATGGGGCCCTGGAATCTGGAGGAGGGTGGCCGTGTCAGCACACTGATGCCAAGCTCATTACTTGGGTGTGGTGTCACGCTGCTGCTCTCTCCTGCTTCCAAGGCACAAGCGAGTGGCCCGGCACTCTGCTCTGCCATGCAGACAGACCAGTTTGGGTATGTGCTAGCTCAGGTTCTCACTTTGCACACCCTTGCACAATGCAGACATGCTTTCCAGTTCTGTTCAAAGGGCTCTGCCCATCCTGAGTTCTCTGCAGTCTTTATTGTTACAATCACGCTGATGTTAACTTTTCCTAATTATCTCATTGTTTGATTGAGTGCAAAGAAGTCTTCACTGGAATACAAGACTTTCTTTCACCTACACATTTTCTCAGTGGAGAACAACATGCTCAGGTGTTCTGGGAATGCAGGCCCCACAGTGTTGCTGGATTATACACACCTTGTAAAAGCATTTATATAACACAATTGCAAAAAAAGAGAGCGTTACTAGATTACACACCAAAGTGACTCATCTCAGGTACAGAACTTTGTGTAAAAGCCAAGTCAATTTTGTTATGACATAATTTCTAACATGCAGAAATATTTACATGTTATTACACATCTTCTTGTTGCAGCACTGACAATTATCCTGTCCAGTGTTTCCAGGCTGCTTGATACACTGCAGTGCAGAGAGCTGTAATGAGAACTTCTGTTTCATATGAAATGTGCTGCCTTTAGATAGACAATCTGTGCTGCCGTTTCCTGTCTTAGCAGAAAGCAAGCAAGATGGAAAAGTTCATTTGCAGAAACAGCAAAAAATCATCATGACAGCTCTCGCAGCCTGAACTGTGTGAGCTTAAACTGCTCAGCATATCCTGGAATCCAAGCCTTGCCCTTTCCTACTTTAAGTACAATGAGGCATTTGTGATGAGACGGACTGGTACAGTTGTGGACGTGAATCCACAGACTGCACTGGTCTGCTCCTTTGCACTGCACAGTCATGTCCCTGAGTGGTGCACTCTCTACTCTGACAAAGGAAGCTGGATGGCCCTGGCCTTGCCTCTCTCCTTGTCTAGGTCAGCAGGAATCACCGACAGAAGGGATGTACCTCAGCGGTACATGGGGGGTGTACAGCGGTACAAGGGAGGAAAAATCACTCTGACTCAGTCATTTAAATCTGCATGTTTTACCAACATTGTTAACCCCAGGTAGTTCAGATTTGTCATCTTTCTCTTTATCCTGAATTCTTCTGATATTTTCCCTACTTTCTTCTCCACCATTCACTTACCACACAGCTAAATCAGCTCTGGGGAGCCCTGTGCTATAAAATGGAGTATAGTTTGGAAGTGCTCACTTGAACTTTCTTCAATACAAGATATATCTGTTTACACAAGTAGAAGCTTTTAGACTGACTAATTTTCCTGGAAAAAAAAAAAAGAGAGAAAAGCAATGAATGAGCTTATGGAGTGCTTTGCCAGTTTTCTTCAGGTATGACAGTCAAGAATTTTAAACCAAGCACACCTAACCCTACGGCAAAAGTCTTGAGCATTATAATTACAACTGATGAAATGGATGGCGGTCACTCCTTATCTAGAGTAAAAGATACTGCTAGGCATACCACATGTCTCCAAAGGTCATTTGTGACCTATTCCAATGATGTAAGTCTCAAAGGGGAGTAAAAAGAAAACCCCGGAGAAGTCTGAGTCCTTGATGTCCCAGAAAGCCAGCGGTCAGGGAGCAGAGTCATCAGCACAAGCCTGAGGACTTCCCCTGCTGCCCTAGAAGACGAATGTTTCAGCAGAAACAATGACTTTCACTTCTTAAAGTAGCACACACACTAAGATAAAGTGCATGACTATATGCAGTGTGATCATTTTACACTGACAGAAGAAAAACTGGACCTCTCACCAAAACAGACATCCATCTAGGAAGACTTTTATTTTTATTATTATTTCTCCCCAAATCCTTTTTTTTTTTTTTTTTTTTTTTTTTTGTGTTGCTAAACTGCTTCACCATCTTGGAAAAGTGAAAGTATTTTGATTGTTTTTTGGCAATGTAGAGAAGGTGACAGTTAGACCCTTGTGCTAGCCATGGCTCCTGGGAGACATTACAGTAAAGCCAGAACTGATTTGGCAAGTGCAGACTACAATTATCACTGCATAAAGCATAAAAATCACAGTCATTGTTTGGATTTTAATGGCAATGTTAAATAATAGAGAGGAAAAACCTTACTATGAATACACCTGGAAACATTCTTTTCACAGAATTAGAGATTCAAGGTCTATTGAATTCAGTGGAAAGACTTGTCCAAAACATCTAGATGATGTATTATAGGTATTATAGGATGTATTATTAGCACTATAAGTAGTGCTAATCAGCTCAACTTGTCTGGCTTTAACCACGCTGAGTTCTTTTACTGCATCTGAGAATTTTGAGTTAGATCCAGCTTGAAATTGTGATACCAATGGGTTTGGTGCCAAAGCAGCTAACTCCATCTGACTCCCACAGTGATATCCTGGATGGAGTGGTATTTGTGTAGGCAAGCTTCCTGCAGTGTGTGGGAACAGCCAGGTGCCTGAGAATGGCATCCTCAAACCCATGAGCAGTTGAGAGAGAGCCAAAAGAAAGAGTTAAGGATGAGAACATGCTCTGGGTGCTTAGGTGGGGAAGTCTAGATTGTAATTTTGTAGTTAATTATGCTGTTCTTCCCCTTTTGTCAAATTGTACATTGTACTGGCCTGTATATACATTTGTACATTATGCATCATTGTACATTGTACATTTGTACTGGCCTATTATGCATCTCCCATATTGAACTTAAATGATTGTAACTACTTGGATGCTATCCTTTATCTAAAAGAAGACCCTTGTTGATAGTACAGCAATAATTAGGAAAAGAGTATTATGAATAATTAGGGCCATGGATATGAGTAATTTAATTTATTTTTGGAAGTAAATACTCTCTTTTCACTTAAGAGCTCAGAATAAGGGAGAACTCTGCATGAAGGTGTTAGCTGCTGACTCAAAACTTTCTGGTTTTTTGTTTGTTTCAGTTTTCTCAGCATCGATCTTCCATCTTGACACCATCTTTAACACTAACCCACGCCCTAGAATGGCATGCACACTTACAGACATTGACAGAAGTATGTCAGGGGGACATAACAGATATTGACACTGTGCCTGGCTCAGGCCATTATTAACATTTAATTGCTGATAATTTTTTTAAGCTCCTGACAGCAGTGTGGGATGGATGTGTAGGTGGAACACCTAGCAACACAGCAAACAAGGATATTGGGAGTGCATACCTGAAGTGGATGGAGTCACAGGTTCCTGTCCTTAATCCTCTTGCTTTATAAGGTGATTGTGGAAAGGTTCACCCATGAATCACCCAATGCTGTCATCCTTACTTATCTGTTGGCAGACTCTCTGAGGGCATGAACATTATTGTAGCAGAGGCCTTGCATTAAACAGAAGAGGATTCTTTGGCTGTGTGAACCCTACACTACAACCCAGTTTACAAATTTATAAGAAAGCTGAAAAAGGAGCCAGTCCAACAAATGGGAAGGATAGCGAAGTCTGCATCATGCTTAATTCAAACTAATTAACTTTACTGGGAAAAGGGCTATTTGGCAAAGTGACAAAATAATTTCCAGGGCCTGTGGTGGCTTTTCTGCATGACCTGCAGAAACAAAGGCTACATTGCAACACTGTTGAGTTCTCCTCTGTGCTCTAGTCTTACCTATATGGCAAAATATTTTCTGAATGCTTCCTAAACTTGAGAGGCCTAGGATGTCTCAATGTCTCTTTCTTCAGGCATCTGGCAGTAGCCTTATGAAAAGTCTCATTTTCCAGTGAATCTATGCTCTCTGAAATCTGGCCAATAGTCTCTTACTTCTTCTGCAGAGTCCTGTTACAGGATGGTAGCAACAGGTTGCCCCAGAGCTTCCTGGGAACAACACATTTCAGAATTTACAAGCAATTGCTGTGGCTGGAGCATGTCACATCAAACTGTTTGCAGTGCATAAAAGCAGCATTGTAAAGCTGCAAAACTATCAGGACAACAAGTGACCTCGGGATCAGGACTGCAGAAGCTGGTAACAAGATGTTGGGAGATCACTTCCTTGTGATGCTCAGAGTAACTGCAAGACTGAAAGAGCCGACAATGTTTGGAAAGAAGGTTTTGCAGACTGCCACTTGTCTTGGATACCTTGGAAACGTGATCCGCAGACACTGACCTCTGACAGCCGCCAATTAAAACACAAATTCTAGAATATTTCTGCACATCAACTTCCCTTAGGAGCTGTCGTACCTTACACCAGAACTGATTTTAAGACCCTCCCATCTACTCAGGATCTTGAGCACAAAGGGTTTTTTATTCATTTGGTTTTGAAGGCTGGTAATGTACGGCCTTTGCTCCAGTCACAAGACTTATCAAACCCCACATTTTGGTGCTTCCCTTTCTGGATCATCGCTGATGAGAGAGCTTAGGAGAGAGTTAGGTATCCAGCCCAAAGAAAGAGAGTGCTTCTTACCGTGCATTGTTACTTCCTTTGGCTGCCAGGTGAGCTAGAAAGGCTTCCAGTCAGTGCTGGGAAGAACCTGGCTGGATGCCCTCTTGGAAGTGTGTGCACAAATACTGCCTAAAGGAGCACTTGGGCAATTGCAGGAAGGTCTGATCTCACCCATTTGGTGTGTAAGGTTTGGTACCGGGAGAAATTGCAGTGATCAAAATGAATGAGCTTCAAGGTCTGGCTTCTAGTTTTCTGGGTTTGGGTGAGAAACTGTGAGTACAAAGGCTGACACCCAGTCCCCCTTTGGCACGGGCAAAGAAAGGCAGTTCCAACAGTTAGCAAAGAGACGGCTGCTCCTCCTGCTTCACGGCTAGTCTGGAAAGCCTTTCAGACTGCAGCTGCATGTTACTATGAATAGTGCCTGGCTGTTACCACTTGTTTTCCCACTGTGGGGTCACCACACACCTGTGCAGTCCCTACCTACATCCTTTGGCATGGGAGAGCTCCACCAGGGGTTTGCTGCTCCTGGAAACCTGTGCATGGCTGCATATGCTACATGCATCAACTCACGGTGTTGTTCCAGATGAATTTACTGTGTTGTTTTGGGGGCTTTACTGCAACTGCAATAGGAGGTAGGTATCCAATTTCTGCCTCTGTCACACTAACATTTTGTTCCTTGGTGGTCTTGTACAGAGTACTGTGGGTTTTGATACCTAGAGCATACATATAAATATCACCAGCATTGCTTTCACTAACCCTTCCCAAGGTGTGCAAAGTTTGCTGGAAGACCTCTGAGCATCATTCCCCAAATGCCTGGAATATCAAAGGCCCATATTAAAGCATGCACAAAATCCTTCAGTTTGACCTTCAAAAACCAGAGTAGCAGGCTTCATTGCTTGAGGCCACAGGAGAGGCTATTATGCAGGGCAGGAGACACCCGAAGTTAGTGTTACCAGATAAACACAACTGCAAAGCCTATCAGTTCAGACAGTTTTCCTTCTTTGAGAGGCTCATTTTTAAATTTACAGTACCTCTTGAAAAGCAGTAAACCAGAAAGAGATTAGGAATATTCCCAGCAAGACTGTCACTCTGACCTTTTGTTATTTTTCTTATTATGCACATATAATGTAAAATACAACATAGAAACAAAAAATCACAGCTTCTCCGTGACTATACACCTCTCCTAAAGTCCCTCATTAGATAGGGCAATAGCCCTGTGGGTGAAAGACAAGATTTTTGGTGTGTCTCACAAGCATGACTAGGCACAAATTTTCAGGAGATCAATAAACCCACAGAGTTTTCAGCCTTTTTGTAAAAAAAAAGGAACGGAGTTGTTATGAAGTTGCAACCCTGACGGGGACTGGACCACAGGGAAAGAAGCAAGATCTGCTGAACACATGGTTTAGGTGGGACTTAATCATCTCGCTGTCATATAAATATAAAATGTATGTTTTCTGGATAAGGATGCCAAAATGCGGTAAGGCAATGAAAGGACAATGAAAGGCTGACAGGTAGTTATGCACAGACATGCATTTATTAATCCAAGAAGACATGCATTTACTAATCCATTTAATTATGTTTTAGGGCCTAGGAATACTTAGATAGACTTTCTCCTTAAAAAGGAGACTTTCTCCTTTCTCCTTTCTCCTTTCTCCTTGTCAATATCAATCTTTCCTTTCTCTCTTGTCCATGTCTATAGTGTCTGCTAAGGTCAACAGGTCCTCAAAATGGGATCTCTCTCTTAATTTCAGTTAGGTTTGCTAATGAATGCCAAGGAATCTTGTCTCATGACTTCAGGGTTTTTTGATAATTTGAAGCATTGAAGCAGTAGTAGAGAGGTACAAAGTGCTGAGGGGAAAAATAAAGGGCTTTCTTTATTCAGGGATTGTTTTGTAGTATTTTTTCATCGCTATCTTTGAAGAAATATCAACTTTCCAGAGATATGCAAATAGAACATTGTCAATAACAATGATGCTTTATTGCTTGACATTTTCCCTGGTATTTTATTGCTCTACTTTTTTAAAAAAAGCAGCAATCCCTATCAGAATGTGCTGATAAGGCAGATCTATCTTAAGCAAATACATTGCTTTCACATATGGCCTTTTCTTCAATAAACTTTTAAACTTTCACAAGAGCTTTTGGATATTAATCATTACTTGATTCCTGGGCGTTTTCAGTTTAATTTGCCTTCTCAATGGCTTCAGTGTTGTCACTCTGTACTCCCCAAAATGGTAAAACTGCTTTCTGTCAGACTGTGAAGGCTGTTTTGCCAGAACAGGGTGGTAGCAGAAAGACTCTTGGCATGGCATTTCTGTAACCCTTAAGGAATTTCATGATCTTCAAGATGGACAAGATAAATCCCCAGTGAAGTGTTGACAGCCCTGAAATATTTAGGGTTATTAAGTCTAGAAAGCAGAGGGCTTGGAAAACTTGAAAGCTGAGAGAGGCAGGCAAGGAATTGTATACAATCCCAGTCTTTTCTTGAATTATAGCATCTTGAAATGTCTCCCTGTAGTAATTTTTGTAAATCATGAAATGTGGCTATGAGGTACATTCAAGGCATAACAAAGGAAACTGAGATTTTAAAAGATTTTAAAATTTTTCTTTCATTTTAAAATCGTAAGTTTTGCTGTGAAGCAAACAACATGCGTGTGAATACCAGCAAGGTGAAATTACTGGCATATATGCCCTAATCCTAAAAAAATGTTTCAAAGAGTTTTGGTGTTAGTCTATTTTAGGACTGTGGGGTGAGGTTAAAGAAAGATTAACTAGCTAAACCTCAATTTAAACCTAACACAGACACGGTTTATTGCTATTTACCTTGACTTAGTAACACTCAGGGTTTGCTGCTGATTACAACTGACCTCGCAGTGACTTCATACTGTCATCAAACTTGTTTGTAGCAGCTTGTAGAAAATCAAGAAAACCACTTCTGCAGAAGATGAATATCCAGGCTTCTGCCAGCTGCTGTGAAAGCTGACATACAGTGCTGCTATCTCCTGCAGATTCCTCTGAAGTTTGACTAATGGTTCTTACAGTTGTTGAGGGTAAAACAATAAACAAGTTTTCAGAACTTTTTTCATAACAAGTTGACCCTGAAGCAGGCTGATAGAAGATCATCTGTGGATGTTTCTGACACTGATTCTGAGCTGGAAAATGTCAGAGCTTTAACAAATATTCATCACACTCGAAAGTTGATGAACTCTGCCAACTCTCAGCTGTGCAGACATCCTTTTACAGTATTCTGTAATTCTTTTCTGGACTTTGATATAAGAGAACCCTCTGAACAGTTTCCATTTTAGGTACCCTAACATATGTTGGAGTTAAATGAAGTGGAGTCACGAAAGGGCTATTCACTTTGACATTATTTATTTCCACAAGGATATCACACGAAGCATATGCAAAGTGATAGTTCTGACTCAAAAATTTAAGATGGGAACGTCTTTTAAGCTTTGCATGTGACCTTGTTTAAAAAAAGAAGATTTTCAACATTGTTCAGTAATTACTGGTGAGTGTCTGTATGTACTTCTGGCATTGGTGCTGCTGTTTCAAGGCACCTACAGAAATGCTGTATGTAATCCAAGCAATAGAGAAAAAAATCTCTTTGTGTTGTACCACTCTTTTGAGCATCTTTTACCCTTAAAAACAACAACTATACTTTCTGAAGAACTGGATTCAATCTGGCATTCCCTCCTGTAGCAACAATTTGTGTGAAGTTGCTCTTCTGATTGTCCAGAACTCCTCTAATCCACAAATTTAATTTAAAATACCTGTTATTGGGGAGCAAAAAATGAATTTTTTAATGTTTTTAGTAATGTTCACAGAGTTATTGTTTTTAATTCACTTTTTTTTCACTTTCAGCAGTGCATTGAACTAAGCTTCCAGAAAAGTATTTAAAACCTGAGGGCTTGCATTTTCATCAAAAACTTTGAAATGTTTGAAGTGGAAAACCTTATTTCTTCTTCCTCTGTGCTTATTTCTCTTTTCATGTGGCAAGAAACTGTGAATCACCCCGTGTGCAGATTCCAATCACTTGTCTCTCCTATGCTTATCTTTATATGGATGGCAAATAAGAGTCAATGCTGAGTAAGTGCACGGAAGTACAAGCCACGTTGGAGTATCAAAATGAAAATTTACCCCGCTTTTGGCATCACTTTTCTGATCCTCAGATTTCCCCAGCTTTATGAGTATGATGATACTAACTGACATTTGGAAAGTTTCTTAAGATTTCCAAGTCCAAAGGCCTAGTTAGTTAACTGCCATTCCACTCAGAAAACCCCTACACACGGCATCATTGTGCCATTGCAGAGGCAATAGCCGTGGTAACACTGTTTGTGAGTAAAAAGGCAAAGTTGTTTCTTCTTGAAGGCATCCATTGACAAACATACTAATAAGGTCAAAGCTGAGATCAAAGACTATGCTAGAATTCATGGCATGTTTATGTTTTATACCTTTAAGCTTTGATATGACTTTCTATTAAATTCTTTTTCAGCTTAGCCTTGTAAAAGTCCCAGATTTCCTGGTTTACATGCTTTCATTTAAAGTGGATTGCACTTGATCCATCTGCTTGATGAGACTATTGTGCTTTTGTCTTACTGGTAATAAAACTTCTGGGGGTATGACATTGCATGTTTATCTGGCTGTGGCAGGAAACACTATCACTAACTCTTGAACAAAGGGTCCTTCTATTGACTGCATAAATTATTTTTTCCAGAGCAAGAGAACAAAGATTTCAGACAGTTATAAACAGTAAACTGAAGGGAAGTTTGGGATCAAAGGCAAAAAGATGACTCAGATTTCTTTTTGTCATGGTTGAGAAAAGGTACACAAAAGCAGATGAAAACCATTGGTGTTTCCTTCAGAGCATGTATGTCACATTCTGAAGTCTGACATCTCCCAGGGACTGCAGACCTCAGAACACACCTCAGCCCGCTCCTGCCAGGATACTGGTCTATGTAGCCAAAAGGCCTTGAATTGTAATAAAAAGCTAACCTATTTCAACTAACAAGACAAGAATATTAGTCATCATTCAATGAAGAAAAGAACAAGTCTTTGTTTTACAATGCCCCACTTGTAATTGTGACATTGGACTGGAAATGGCCCCAGAAGAAAGAGTCCATGCCTTGCATGCAGATTTTGGAAAAGTTTCTTGTGCATCACAGCCTTCTGCAGCCCATTATTCACAAAACATTTTCTGAAGCCTTTTAACACGTCAAGACCTTTAGTACTAACCTCCAAAAATCACAGCAAAAATTTGCCAAAGGAGAAGAGCAGGAAAGATTACTGCCAAGCCAGAGTTCACAGTCCTGCAAGAGCCAAGGGGTTGTTAGGTGATAATACCCACAGGAGCCTAGAAAATAAGTGAATCCACTTCTACAGAATGATGCACTGCCTTCTCTGCTGCCAGCTGGACTTGGAGGAATAGTTCCTCCAGGAACTATCAGTGGAGGAATAGCTCCTCCAGGTTTATCACTGACAGTGTGAAAAGAACACTCTAATTAGACTGTGAGAAACTTTCAAAAAGCTTTGAATTTCCTTTCAATGAGGTGTGTTTTTCTGGTGCAGGAAATAACTCTTTTATGCTTTAGGTTCAGATCACAGTGGAGATATTACCTTTACATCTCCTTCACCAAAATGTAAGTTTACATCCAAATGAAGTAAATTTATAATGTCCTTCTGGGTAGTCCATATCAGTGCTAGAGCATAATAAGATGTAAGTATTTTGAAATGTGCATCCTTAACATAATTCCTTAACACAATTCTTCTAAGACCACTCATGTTTAGGCCCTGTGTGAGCTTTGATCCTCACACTATGAAAATCATACTGGACACCCTAACAATTATTTTCTTAACCATGCTACTGTTTCCAGTGCATTATGATAACAACAATATTTGGAGCAGTAATAATAACTGGTATCAAGACCAAAACCTTCACAAAACATTTCCAAGGAGTTTTGTTGCCTTGCATTTTACTGTAAAACAATAGTGTGCTAAAACAATAGCAAAGATTTGGCAGAAAAAAATTTGCTGCAAATTCCATATATGAGGAGTAGGATAAAGCATAATGCAAGTTCAGTTAAGGGAGGATCATCTTTTCTAGATGCTTTTGATGCATTTTATTTCAATGCCATCTGGTCTCAGAAAGCATCTATCCATGTAGAAGTATCCTTTGGGAGGACAAACTGCATTAAAAGCATTTCTATTATCAAGAACGTCTCTGAGTGAGGTAATTGTTCAGCACATTGTGCTCTTTTTAGGATGTGATGCATTGGAAACGATGAAGATTGTTTTGAGAAAGCTGGGAAAAGCATCTTTTTCTTCCTATGAGAAAATATATAAAACATGCAAACACACACGTACAAGTAGATACAAAGTCTACATTATTATTACCATTTCGAAACACATTTACTCTTTGAAAATATTTGATATGGGTTTATAAAATGCGGTGGGATGGGGTGAATTCCCTTGAGATGAACCCTCCTAACCCTGCATTAGCCGAGGAACTCCCAAGAAGGGCTTTCTGGTGTATCTCTGCCCAGGCAGTTTGAACAAATCTTGGACTATCTGCTTTCAGACCTAAAGGCAAACTCAATTTCTTTTCCCCATAAAATTGTTACCAAAGACTTTAAGTGAAAACTGCAAGAAAATATGACAAATCAGCTTAGAGAAAGAAGGAGAAAAGGTCTTTAGAATTTAGGGCTCAACTGCAAGGAAGATGATACTAGAGCTGATTTTCACTTGACTTTACTCCCTTAAATGTATTTCCTTTGGTGCTGAGATACTGATCAGCATTCTACAGATTCTGTAGATAGTCCTGATGCTGCTGACTGTGGTGGATCTAGAGAGACCCACAGATATGCTACATGCCAAACCAGTGACAGAGCCCTGTGTGGAAAATTTGTCATTTTTTCCTCATGCCTCGCTTTTGCCTGTGGATTTTTCCACAACAGTTAGAGATTCCAAAGGAAATAAGAGCAGAAACAAATAAATGAATGGACTGCGGTTAGAAAAGGAAATGTTTATTCAAACACAAGAATAATGCCAGTTGTAGAAATCTGGATGCTTCTCATGTGTTGTTGTTTCTGAGGACATCCAAATGGATGTTTACTTATGGTGAGAAGTATCCAAAAAGTCCACAGTCATATATCATATTAAATCATCTGTAATCAAAGTGCTATTGGATTTTCTCATAATTCTATTGTGCTATAGACTTAGTCTCTCCTTTGCTATTGGCATTGTTTTTTTTCAGATACAGAGAATATTTCATTTACAGTTACTAGGAATCCAGCACACATACTTGGTGTTCTCTATGTACTAGTACTTGTTAGCACATAATAACAATAGCATATTACAGAACTGTGTAGGAATGAAAAAGAAATTCATCCTTTTGTTTAAGTACTTATGTATACAGTGTGTGACTGGAAAGGCATTGTCATTAGGGTAGATGATATGCATTTTGATATGCAAAATTAATCTGTTTTGAGATAAATGGGCTGTAAGATTCATCTGTTTAGTGCACTGGAAAGTAACCAGCAGCAACTTAATTTTCAGGGAGTAACTAGAGATCATCTTGGAATAGAGCAACAGTTAAGGATATTTCAAAAAAAGCCACATCATCCTCTCCCTAAATCAATAATCTTCTTGCCAGTTTCTGTCACTTATATTGGGCTCAGAGGTCATGGCATTGATGTACACAGCCTGAAAAAAATAAAAATAACAATGATGGTAATAAAAGCACCCGAGAACTGTTACCACCACAACACAAAGCTGAGAACAGTACTGTCTTTCTTTCTCAGTGTTTAGGGTGAACTAGTGACCTCTAAATTTATGGACAGTTGTTTTAGGTTCAAAATTTAGTTCAAACATATACATAAAAATGTTTTTCTTCCTGTTAACTGATTTTAAAGAATTTCACATTCCCTTACTTTGAGATGAGTTTACTTTCTGCAATTATTTACTTTCTGCAATTCTGTAATTATTTTGTGTCTGAATGTCCCCTATATTAATTTCACCTTTTATTTATTTTCCATTCCACACTACAGTTGAGCTGGGAAATTGTTGCTGTAAAAAATTTCTGGGTAATTTCCATGATCTTATCTGATGGTGGAAAAGCAGAATGACTTGAGGTCTTCCTCACCTTCAGGGCACTCACAATCTGTAATTTAAAATCCTGAAGGTCAAACCACCTCCTCTGGATGAGGCCAAGACAGATCTATGGCCTTTCAGCATTGCAGATGGTGTCTGAACAACCAGAGAGCCTTCCACACTGCCAAAGGGTTTCTTAAAACATCCTGTATAATGGTGTTGAGCAAAACCACTCTGAAATCTCAGCTATTTTTGCCAAGTCGAAAGGTATGGTTCAAGTTGAAAGAAGATTGACGTTTTTTCTAGCTCTCACTCCTTATACATTCTCCTACCTATTTTTCTCATCCATAATGCAGATGACGTGGCTTTTGTTTTTAAATGCAAATTTTAATTAATTTTAGGAATTAATTGTCAGCCATCTTGACATCAGGCCCATGGAAGATAATGAATCTTTATATCTATTCTAGATAATGTTAAACAGTAACATTAGCTAGAAATAAAAAAGAACAATTACAGAGTATGGCTACATCAATTTCAGACCTTTTTATTCTGCTATCTTTATGAGTATGGCAGTACAGTGTAACAAATTTTCAGTTTTCAACACATAGCATTCTTCTAGGGAAGAATCCTGTTTCAATGAAAGAGATGTGATCATATATTCTACTGCTTAGCACAGTAAATCAGATTTGTGCAGCACAAGAACAGAAGTCAACATTCTTGTTTCAATACTACTACAACTACAACTACTACTACTACTACTACTACTACTGCTACTGCTGCTACTACTGCCACTACAAATTTCTAAACTTCTCTATGAAATTCCTTGTCCAAAACCACTTTAAGCAATATGGCCAAAATTATATAGAAGGATTTTTCAGTTAGGTTGCTAAATCTATATTTAGGTATGTGCTCAATTTTCCACTGCTGATAGCCAGAGTGTGTTTGGTTTATGTCAATTTTTGTCCAGAAATCACTAAAGTCTATGGGATAAGAAACACAGAACATCCTGAGTTGGAAAGCACCCACAAGGATCCCACTCTTGGATTAAGTCCAAGTCCTGGCTCTGCACAGGACCACCACAAGAATGTTTATGTGTCCCTGAGAGTGTTGACCAAATGCTCCTTCAACTCTGGTAGGCTGGGTGTTCACCAAAAGGATGTAACTCATTGGATCTAGAATTGCCAACGTGTTTTTGTTGATCCTGGTGTATGTGCACCTGGGACACTAAATCCTGCTAATCTAGAAAAAGCTGTCAGAACTAAAACCATCCCACCCTTCATGCCCATCATGCCCCAGACAAGCAAGGCTGTTAGCTTGTGCTTCAGCTTGGCTCTGGGCTGTTCACGAGAATGAGCAGCCTGTGGTTTTAAAGCAAAATGGAACATTTTGTTTTGAGAATCTGTGTCTCTGAGAAATTTGTGAGTGGAATGAAGAAGAGCAAGAATAGCCAAATACCATGTCAGTGTCTCATGTTCTCTCAGTCCTGATCCCCAAGGACATGCTGTCAGTCAGGTTAACCCCTCTGCTCCCAGGCCTTCCTGTTCCCTGAGTGGCAGTGAGTGGCAAGATACAGCTCTCTAGAAGTCACCTCCATTACTTACTGATGACTCACAACTGCAAACCTCTTGAGTCCCTCAAGGAGAAGAGAAAGTGAGACTGAGAAAACCCAGGAAAAGGAGCAAGAATTACAAGTTTCATGAACCTGCATGGGAAGCCATCACTGGTTGGGCCCATTGTGACACCCAGGGGTAGTTTTTAATACTGAACCCAAGTTATGAAATGGATGACAAAATCTTTTAAGATGCAGTTAGGTTCATTCTTCATAGGGAGGAGAAAATTAGAAATAGAAATTATGAGAATTTCATTAGAAATAGCAGGAGCTACATTTCTAAATACTTCTGCAGAGTACAATCCATTAGTAAGGAATAATATAATAGTTTGTTTTCTAAGCAGATAATGTATGCAAAGTAAGTTCCCCAGGGTGGCTGAAAGGATAGAAGAGGTTATTCTGGATGATAAATGTGGTTAGTGAAGAACTGAATTTAAGGTTAAATGTTAAAATAAAAGGTTTGAAGGCTTGTCTCACAGCAAAGCAGAGAAAAGACATAAATTTGCCATTAGTGTGGCTGAACAGTTAGAAGAAAAATGTTTGCTGTTCAAATTGGTGTAAAAATGTAATTTCTCCCCAGAGAAGCCTCCCTTGGTCTGGTGAGGCACAGGATGCTGTGATATGAAAGCCTGATGCAGGCTTTCATACCCTTTAGGAGAGGGAAGGGAAGAAGGGGAGATGCTGTGGTTCCAGTATTGATTGCTGTGCTGTGCATTGTCCCTGAACAAAATGGAAGCAAGGAATGAGACTCAAGATTCCCCTCCCTGGGAGAAAGCTCTGTTTGTTAGAATGCAAGGCTGCATGTCCTCCTGCATGGCCTCTTCTACCTTATTAATTGTGTGTTTCTTGCTGCAAAGATGCACAGCTTTGCAGCTGGGGAATCAGTTTCCCCAGTGCAGCAGGGTTACCAGCTCAGGCTGAAGCCCTCTGAGCTCATGTCTTTCCTCTGGTATTTCACAAGCAGGTGCTCACAGGTGATTGTGCCTCTAACCATAAAAGGGAGTTTCTTACCTGGCAGGTGGCTGTGTTGCCTCATAGGAAAAGGGTTAAAGGGTTCTCTTTGCACATGCCCATTTTCCATGGCTACATTTGCATTAGATCTGACATAATTAAGAAGGAACTTCATTTTAGTGAATAGAACCTCCCTCTGGTAAACAGCCACTTTCATGAAAGGAGATGCATGGAGACAAGAAAGTTTTAATAGGGCTGCCAGTTCCCTGCCATGCTGCTGAAGAAAAACATGCTTCCACTTTTTAAATTTTTTTTTGAAAAAGCAAATAAAAAGGTTAAGTTTCTGTCAGCCCCAAGAATTTTTGGAAACTACATCTGATCCCAAATACTTCAGGTATAAATATTACCCCACATAAAAACATTGCCTCTTGTGAGGGACATGGGTGTTAAGAACAGCTAAATGATTCTTCCTGAACTGCTCAAATAGTTATAAATTTTTGCACGTAAAATGAAACCATAGATAAAAAGAAGGTATGTTTAGAAATTTCAGACTCCTCAGATCAAGACATGTAGTAAAAACAGGTTTTCACACCTACGTAGAATGTTAAAACTATTTTCATTGAAGTGCTCCTAGCTTTGTCAGTGATAAAAAGGTTCAGAAGAGACCTGGGATGTTTTTACATGTTATCACTCAAGAAATACATGTCATCTTCTAAAACTGGGACAGTCCTTGTAAGTTTGTAGTAAATACTGACTTAATTTTCCCTATTTTTAGCTGGCATAGGCTACAGCAACCCTTGCAATCAGTATTGCATGGAGTCAGTGGGAAAGATCAAAGAGAAAGATTGCTGTGCAGTGCACATGGCCCGGTGCTGGCTCTGACGTCAGTGCTGCCCGTTATCTGTAAATGAACATTCGCTGGAGACGCGGGCAGATCTCTTTGCTGCTATGTAAGCGACTTGGGAGCTGGACTTTGCTCTCATCTGTGATTAGGAACTTGAATTCTGAATGGGAAAAAGTCTTTCTTCAAATTCGTATGGTACAGCATATAAAGGAAAATGTCCCATTTAGCTGCCTGCTAGTATAAATGTTCAGGTTGTACACTTATAATAGGATGTCAATTGTTAATATTCCTGAGGTCGCATTACTTTACCTTTTGTGTACAATGCCTACAGCCATGAAATATATATTGTCACTTACCAACTGTCTAAGGAATGTGATTTAGATAAAAGAATATGTTGATATTATCAAAGTAAAAGCAATAGCACTTGAGAAATTAGTTTTATGATCACTCAATGAATGTCTGGATCAATACCTTTAGTTAAGACATCCGATGTTAATTGCTAATGTCTTTTTTTCCCTTCCATGTGTTGTCCTTTCTGATTTATATTGCATTTTATGACTTAGGCTGTACTTTGCCTGTGGGATGGAGGTACTTGCTGTTTGCTCTCCCTTTCCTTCCTGTAAAAGAGGGGATTACAATCCACTTGAGACTTTAGGCTGGGAGAACAATGGACACAATATCCTTAGGGGTAATGCAATTACTTCTGCATCCTTAGAGGGCTCATGTGGAGTTTCAATCTGACTTTCAAAAGGGAGCAGGGAAATGAGTTGGGCATGCATGGTGGCAGCTGGAAGGGGAAGGCATTACAGAAGGACTGAGCATTTGCAGAAAGCTTTGGAATAACCCAAGCAGAGCCTTTCCAAATGTTCCTGTCTTTGGATTTTTACTTTTATTGGTGCTGACCCTTACCTCTCAATTAGCCTGGAATACCCTACAGTAACTCCACTGAAGTTATAGTTTTGTGAATTTTTTTTAAGGAACTGTACCACTACCTTTGTTCCAGGATAGAGACTAATTCTGCTTATTACCGGTTCTAAAAATGCATAAAGAAGTAGATGTTTCAGATATTTGTTCTATGTATTGAACTTCATGGACTTAAGTTTAATTTAAATGTATTCCTAACATGAAGCATCCCCTTCACTGCTTTATAAAGAAAGGATTTTTCAACTGAAGTTTTTAATGCAAAAATAATTATCTAAATCCCTGTAAATTAGGTGTCTCTGTTTCTAGAGCTGCTGAGCCCTAGATATACCCACTGAATTCATGCAGTGATGAAGCAGCTCATTAATGCCCAAATTCAAAATCCTAATCTCTTTTATAACAACTGAAAATGCATTTAGTATTTAAATTTCATTGACTTGTGATGTGATGTTGTCATAAGATTAATCATGTTCCCAAAAGAAAAAAACTTAATATTCTGTAAAGAGCAATGGAGGAGGAATAATGAAGATTAGGAAACATTTCTAAAGATATTGGTGTGAAAAAATTACTGTCTTAACCTTGCTTTGTAATGTACTCCACAAAGCCAGCATATTGTCGAGTAGCCAGAAGCATTTTCTCCATTTTATTTCTACACAAGCAGATCTCATTGGAGACAAATTATAGACCTGTAACTTTGCTCTGTACCAGAAAGTTGTGTGGAACATAACAGTGGGTTTCTAAGACTAGTTTCAGTTGCAGCCTTCTGTGTGCTCTGCAGTGAAGGCTTCAAAGTCTAATCACTTCCTGTATCTTTATAGCATTAACTTGCCACATAGGCCCTTCAGGAAGTTAGGCTAGAAGAAAATTTCCTTTTCAAAAATATCTAATATTACTCCACCCTGCTAAAATGCACCAAATTTCTTTTTTCCCCCTCCTTCTTCTTTCTAAGGATCCCTGAAGTTTGATTTTGTGCATCTCATACAACTCCATCCTGTGGATCTGACAAATGCCTGTGATTCTTTCTAATTACTTCAAAGCAGAGATCTTTGTAAAGTTTCAGGAGATAAAACTTACCTGGATTAAGATGCCAGATATTATAGCATTTGGGAATGATACAAAAGTAATAGGGCTGTATAGATATTTTTGCTAAGAGGCAAATATTTGCATTACAAAGGTCCAGAATCACTGTGGCATTTGAATAGAAAATAATACCCAGGTTTCTTGTGCATCTTGCATTTTCTTACATTTTTACACTGCTGAAATAGAAAATAATTTTGGTTCTTTTATTATGAGTTTCAAGTTAAGGAAAAAACCCCTTCATACCTACCATGCACTTTAGATGCTGGGCTACTGCATAGAAGAAAGGTATCTCCAGGATGATGAAAAAAGCAAATGACTATTGGTAGTCACTTTTACAGAGAACTCCAGAGCTCAAATTATATTTTGGAATGGTAGAACAGTTTTACCAGCTGGAGTATTTTCTGCTGTGGACACAGAAGAAAAGCTCTCTGGGACAAACACCAGAGCCAGGCAGTAAAAGGTCATTGTCCTTTCACAGTCTTCCCTGCATGCTTCTGTCCAGTTAATCTCCTGCACAACTTCAGACAGCACCTGAAATTCATGTCAGTCTGTCTGTCCCTCCAGAATTACACAGAATTGCAATGCCTCAGGCCTGGGATGAACAGAATTCAACTCTGCATAAGCAGCAGCTCTTGTAGTCGTTACTGCATTACCTCACTTTACTTACCAGAGAAGTAAAAATACAAAAATGCATAAAATGTTTGCAGTGCTATGGTAAAAACTACATCATCAGTTTTATCTTAGATGTCTAAGGTGAAGAAGTAAAATTTTTATGCTCATGGCTTTATTAGACTGCATTTTTGGGTCACTTTTCCTGTCACTGTGGTTTAATTAAACAGCACTCTAACAGTGTGCATCAGCGGTGTCAGTGGAAAAGGAAAAAACACTGAGCAATGACGTTGTATTGACGCTGTAAGCCAGACACAAGTGTCTCAATTAGATGCTGATTTGAGGAATGAGAGGTTGTTGACTTCAGGGCCAGAGAATATGTTCTTGTTTTCTTTCTTTTCATGTAGGCTCCCAGTAAACAAAACAGCAATGGTACAGAGGAAGTCTGCCGAAAATACTGCCGCAATGCTCATAGTAGCTGTAGGAGTTCACTGTGTTCTCTCTGTCAGTGTCATTTGTGGTCCAAGCAGCAAGGAAGTGAGCTGATCAAAAGGCAGATGCAATTGTGGTCTTTGTCATTATGCTGGCAGAATAATCTATATGGCACATCTGTGGATATCCTGTCAAATAAAACAAATGCACAAAGGCTTTGTGGCAGCATTGCGGACACGTACGGACTTGAGGACTTGCCTCGCAGTTAATCTTCAGATGCATCTTTTCTGCATCTGTGAAGTTGTCTGGTTTAAAAACAGTTATTATCAGGTATTATGGATTCACACGAAATGTCACATGTTTCAGAAGTTCAGGTGTTGATCATACTTTACTGCAATATGAATGCTTTGGTTGCTCCTTACCCAAAAGAAGCTAGGGTAAGGGTATTTAACACCCATAGATCCTCCCATTGCATAGGGTGATAATATACTTAACACTTCTGAACATTGGACCTTGGAAATTTTAAGGTGATGTCCAGGTGACAGTCATGCTGTCACGTCTAGCACATCCTTCAGTGAAGAAGAGTAGAACAAAAAAACACCAGGGACCAGATTTTCAGGCACATGGTATTTCTTTTGTTGCAGTGGGCACAGCAAAGCTGGAGAGAAAATTAGGCTGGCTGTGGGCTACCAGCCACAGGTGCACAGGCTGGGCACTGCCAGAGCCCCCATTGCCTTAGGTGTGAAGTGTTTAGTTGAGAGAAGCCTTAAGTGTCTGATTTGAGATGAGTTCTTGTGTAAAACAGGAAGAGATAAGGTGGGAGAAATTAGTATTTGAGGTAGCACTGTTGAAGCTGGAAAAGAGAAGGCTCTGGGGAGATTTTACTGTGGCCTTTCAGTACCCAAAAGATGGGGACAGACCCTTTAGTAGCAGACCTGCAGTGATAGGACATGGGCTAACAGTTTAAACTAAAAGAGGGTAGATTCAGAGGAGGTATAAGGAAGGCTTTTTCTTCAGTGATAGTAGTGAAACTCTTGAACAGATTTCCCAGAGAGGTATTGGATGTCCCATCCGTGGAAACAGTCAAGGTCAGGTTGAACTGGGCTCTGAGCAACTTGATCTAGTTGAAGATGTTCTGGCTGGTTGCAGGAGGTTGGACTTGGTGACCTTTAAAAGGTCACTTCTAACTCAAAATATTCCATGATTCTTTGAATTTTATGCCCAGGGGCTGCTGCCTGGGTCAATCTTATTCTTGCATGCGGAAATGGGAGAAATACAAAATTTGCGCAAATGCTCCAAAAAATGGCAGGTAAGCCAATGAGCCAGTCTGCACTGACTTGTCTCTTCTTTCCTTGCCATCAGAGAGGAGTTTGATTGCCAGGCTAATTTGTCTCTTTAACGCATGTTAAGAGGTCATAAATGAGGTTATTGCCAGGGATACAGCCATCCTAGAGGAACTAGTGCCAGGATCCTTTTATCTATCCGTTGACTGTGTGCTTCTGGAATAGCTGTCCAGGCCTTGCGCCAGGCCTGCCTGTGTGTGGGTGTATGAATGAGGAGCAGGTTGTTGCTTCAGCAGCTGCTGGGAGAGAACTCTGCCTCCCTCTGAGCCTAAAGGTGTTAACCCTAAAGGACTCAGTTACTGGAATTCGCACGTGCACACTGACAAATGCCCCCCAACCCATTTTTTTTTTGTTAGATTTTTACAGTAAAGGGTTTGTTATTTAAATAAGTATATGAGGGGTTTATGTTTGCAGGAAATATTATCTTTGTAGAACATCAAGGAATTCTTTGGCATATGGTGTTAAAGCATGAAAACACCATGATCTTCCAGTGGTTTTATATCCACCATGCAACACATTCCCTTATGTGCTAATCTGGCTATAAATAAATGAATCAGGTTGAAGTTGTTATATTTTTCTTTTAAATAAGGATATATAATGAATATGTAATAGAGAATGCATAATGTAATCTAATCTTGAAGCAAATGTCAAAGGAAGAATTTGATTTGCGCGACACTCACAAGCACCAGATAAAGTCCCTAAATAGCTGAGTGACTAACTCCAATCCTATTTTTAGGTACTAGTAAACCAAAGATATTAAAAGTTTTTGCCTTGTTTTCTCCTTGCAGGTCTGTTTTCTGTAAATAAATCCATAGTAGGGCAGAGGGAGAAAAATCCAGTATTTGAGAACACAGGGGCAAAGTAATACGTGAAAAAGCATATATGCTGTTCAACATGAAGAACAAATCCTGAAAGTATACAGACTAATGCTGTAGTCCATAAGCTACCTTGATTTCATATTTACAAGTAGAAAAACACTCTTATCCTAATACCTGTTGTCCTAACAACATACTCTGAACACCTTTAATTCCCACAGATATCTGAAAAATTTCTGGTCATGCAAAAACTGTGAAAAACAAACATCTGCCTAAATCAATTTTAAGTGCAACATATATCTGGTGTAAATGGTCAGAATTTAGTCAAGGGTGCATGGAAGAAATATCCTTATTAGCACTTCTAGTTAGCACTTCTTATCCTCTGTCTTTTATCTTATACAATATTGGCAAGGTACCAGTTAATAGATTAGAAAAGCAAAGTGAAAAGTAAACTTGTTGATTAGTTCATCAGATTAGTCATGTATTAGAAGATCCCTTAAGCAAGAAACTTTCCTTTCAATATATTGTCCAAATTCCAGAATTATTTCTATAAATCTAATTTTTCAAAATGCGTTTTGATGGATGGAACCTTTGTAAAGATTAACTTAATGAGGCAGTCAGTTTTTCATGTCTCTCAATTGTGCCTCGCAAAAAAGTTATTTTCAAACAGTCTCCTCTTTATTTCCCATGCAAATACACACGTCAGTCACTTCCACCCAATGTGAGCACATAATTGGGGCCCAGACAGAATTATGGTCTCTGTGACTGTTTTGGAGAAAGCAGATGGAAATAAACCTACATTTTGAACAAATATCTGAAATATGACCCTAACTTCAAAGTGGTACCAGCTATTTTTTCACCAAAATAATATAAATATAATTTGATTTTAACCCATACCTTCTTGCAAACTTCTCAATGAAAATTTTCAGATATTCTCATACACAATGATAAAAACGATGATTTTACACTGTGTGGTGAGAAGGAAGAACACATAAATATGTATTCATAGGTGAAGAGGTTGCATATAAACTGTTAATACTATTAAGCTGATTTTTCTCTTTAAAGTAATAAATTCAGTCCTATAAGCTTTAAATTGACATAACACTAGAAAGCCTAGTCATGAGGTTAATTCCATGGCTACCTATGCCGAGATCATCTCACATTTTGCTCAATGCATGAAGGTTGTATTGCAATGAATGCAGAGGAGGTACCTGCAGGGCAATGATTTGCTACAAAAGTTTTATAAGATGTTGTAGTTGAAGGATGATCTTAATCGTACACAGTAGATCTCCTCTCTCCTTTGGCTGCAGGGGGAGCTTCAGCAGCTGCCCAGATGATATGGTGGCTCTCTGCATCCAGTGATGCAGAGCCAGCACGAGCAAAGGTGTACCTCATTTTGAATGACCAGAATCCAGCAAGAGTGGCCACCTCTTACACAGACTGAACAACAGGAAAATACTGAGGTGAAAGAGGAAGAGACATCTCCGTGTGCTCGTGTGGGTGTGTAAAGCAATGAGGCTTCACATTTAGAATTGTATACTGGTGAAATACGTTAACCAAGGTAACTGCAGAAGAGGAAAGGGAAAAATGAAATTGGACTAACCCTTTCAGACAGAAGATATTATTTCTGGACGTTTTAAAAACATAAGGCTCCATGCAACACATCTGTTTTTGTGGATCTCCTGTTGACTCCAGACTGAGTGCCACACAGTTGGTGGCTGGCTACAGAGAAGCTGAATTGCAATTAATATGCTAATTATAGTGGTCTGGTGTGTCTTTCCACTTTGATGTATATTCTCCTTTGTGATGTTTCTCACTATTTTGCCTATGGAGTGAATTCTGTCATAATCATGTGGAAAAAAAGTGGAACATTTGGAAAATGAGAGCACGTACACTGCATGAACCTGTATGGATTGAAGGGCAAAGAGAATGTGCCATTATAACCTAGGAAAGCTGGAAACAATTTCCTGCTAGGCAGCACAGATTAATAGCTAATACAAAACGCTGATATCTAGTTTATGTTCTTTACAATAACAATCTGTCATGTTTAGGAGAGTAATGCAGGTTGCGTAAAACTGCTGTAGGACCCTATATATAAATTATTAATCACATTTAATGGAAAAAACAAATTATCCAGTTTTCTTGGTTTTTTTACAACTGCTACCTCTGTACTCTCAAATGAAATTATTTTAAGAACACATTTTTGAAGAACAAACTCCCACTTCAATCTTACGTATGTTTATATAGTCACGTTTGGTAATTATGGGAGTAGGAGGAGATATTACCACATCTTGTCCATTATTTTTATTTTAAAGATGAGGAATATCAGAGGAGTTAAGGCCAGCATTTTCAAAGTACAAAAGTTAACTACTCCTGTGATTTGCAGTAAGTCCCTTTCATATAAAAATGTGAAGCAACTTACTCCATGAAGTGTTAGAGTCTCTGAGTTCAGTTGACAACCCTTCTAATTTTCAAACCAGTTGAAGGTTCACAATGACTATATTTCCAGTACCTTTAAAATTGTTCTCAGAATAGCTGCATGGTATATACCTAATATTAAATTTCTCCAAATCCGGATGCTACTAAAATAGATTTATGTGAGTCATTTGAAACCAGCCTGTGGAAGAAATCAGGTTTTTCTTGTTGTCCGGTCTGCTACTAAACCCACTGACCTGTTTCCTCAGAAGTCTGGTACAGATTTGTGTTTTACAGTACATGGAGATAGTGATTTTTCATTAGCGAAGGAGCAAATGCTAAAGTGTAAGAACATACGTCTCTATGCTGGCTTAGAAAATAGTGCCAGATACAGCTTTTTCTCAAACACAAGAGCTCATTTTCATCAAGAAACTTGGGCATTTTTTTCACTTATTTTCATTATAGACAATGTTGTACCTAGCAATCCGACTTGCATTTCATAGAATCTAAAGCCATAGAATCAATCATAAAGTCACAGAATCATAGAATCACAGAACCATTGAATCATAGAATGGCCTGGATGGAAAGGGACCTTAAATAATGACCAAATAATGATGGAAAGGGGCCATGTAATTCTGTAATTCTGGACAGAATTCTTCCACTACACCAGGCTGCTCACAGCCCCATCCAACCTGGCCTTGAACACTTCTGGGGATGGGACATTCACATACTCTCTGAGCAACCTGGTCCAGTGCTTCACCACACTCTTAGTAGAAAGTTTCTGCTTTCTTTCAGTTTAATACCCTCTTTCTTTCAGTTTAATACCCTCTTTCAGTTTCTTGTCCTGCTCTTGCAAAAATATCTCTCCATAATTTTGTAGGATCCCTTCAGGTACAGTCATGGCTCAGCATAAACAAGCACTGAGCCAAATTTAAAGCAAAGATTTTAGAGTGAAAATTTCTCTTGTTCCCATAATCATCTTAACTTTCTCTGAATTATTTAATTACTGTGTTCAAGTCTCATTTTTGTGTAAGAATCAGATTATTCTGCATGAATGGAGCAATGTGGAACTATCTGCAGTATTTTGCAGATATTGAATGGTTGTGTATAAAATAACTATTCCAATGCCAAAGATCAGTAAATGCAAGTCTTCTATTTCCACATATGTTAACAGCAAGTGTGTTTCCCAATAGGAAGCTCTAACATGGAAAATTTTGTGACACACCTATGGGAATTCATGAAGTTTCTGTGTTAAAATCCTTAGGGGCAATTAAAAGACTGTCACTCACTCTTAGCACAACAACATCATGTGCTTCAGAGGAAGCAGCATCTCATGAGAAGATATTTCATCTTCTAGAGGAATTCTATTCATTTGTGTTGGTGGTGCTGCTGTTTCCACTTTTATGGACTGTTTAGCTACTGGGATTTAAAAGCCCTGGTAGCCAGCCTTGTGCAGCCCACAGACCTGTCCTGGCTGTGCAGACTACGTGTCCTGCTTGGCTCCAGCCTCTCCATGTTGCAGCCTGCATCTTGCACCAGGAAGCAAAATGAATATAAATAAAGGGTGTGGAGAAGAACTGGAGTCAGGGCATTACCAAGCAACACAGGGACACAAAACTGTAGGGAATCAAGTTTCATCTGTGCTATTGTTGCTCATAGAGCTGTTTGTTTTCAGAGAGCAATCCATGTGTCCATGTGCCATGAAGGTAACAGATAGCCTTTTTTTTTTCTTTTTAGGGTAATCTTTATCTTTCCTTTCTGGAGGTTTTGGTTTGTGTTCAGAAAGAGAAAAGAGAAACAGATTAGTATAACAAACTGGCTGATGCACATCTGCACTTGAGATCCAAGGCTAGGCAGCTATTTATTCTAGCAAAGTCTAGAGCCAAACAAATGGGACTAATTCTTATTCCCATCCTGGCCAAGACCAGATTGCTGAGTTTGATGCCAGAGGGCTCCTGCAGGAGAGAGTGTCAGCTTCACCTGGGTTACAGACAATCCTTACCAAGGCACAGTGTGGTCCTGAGGCTGTCACTGCCCTTCCTGACTTTGTGCTCCTTCTGTGGAGGAAAAACAGCAGATAGTCCATGTAGCATCACTGGTACTCCTCAGCTTGTCTGTTCCCATGTATCCATACGCTCTCCAACTCATTATTCTTCTCCTATTTGAATGGTCAAAGGGATCTCTGGGGATGTTTAGGAAAGGACTGATTTCTTTAGGCCTAATTGCTGAAGTGTAAATGTGCCCATTGTGGTGAGGAGAGCAGAGAAGCCACGCTGCTCATAGCCCTCTGCAGTGCTGGGGTGAGGGCGATCTTGTGGTTATGATGTGGAAATACAAACAACTGGCTATGACACAGACTCTATTCAGGTATCATTAGCCTCTGTTTCAGTGTTTCTGACTGAGCAGCTGTGACAGTGGCATGTCCCTATCTTTTACATCTCTGTTAAGAAGTAGGACAGTGTGGCAATGTGGATGTATGTTTCTAGGTGAATGAAACATGCAGAAACACATCTCCATTTAATTTTTATCTGCATTATTAAGGTTGGAGTGATCTGAGCATCTCACTGAGATCACACTTGGGCCTTGATTTGAGTCCTATTGTACATACTGTCAGAACAGAGCAACTTATTGCATTTCTTTTCAGAAGAGTAGAAGTCTGAATGTTGTCGCCTCATAATCAGTTGATCTGGTTTTAATTTGCTCTGACCAAATCCCACATTTTTCTGTGAATGATTTGCATCCTGGAGGGACTATTCCTCCACCCCCTCAAATGATGTTGCAACTGGAACAATGCTTAGAACATTTATAGTGCTTTATTTTTCTCTCTCTCTCTCTTTTTTTTTCCTTGGTTTGTTTTGGTTTTTTGTTTGTTGGGTTTTTTTTCTTTTAATAAATGGTCTCTGAACTGCTTTTTATTTTCTATTTTCATTGTCTATTCACTACCTATATTTTCAAGGCATACACAGGGACCCTTTCTCTCAGCTATAGCTATTTAATTTCCTTTGAAACATGGAGTGATCTAAGTTTGATTTTTTTTTTCCCAAAAATCATGTAGGGTTTTTAAAGGAAATTATTCCCCTGCTCTAAATATTAACTCAAAATCAGGTCATAATGAACCAAAGCTGTAAATCATATTCAGTGGGACAGATGTCAGAGCAAAACTCAGCTCAGCTTCTTCTACCTAGCCCAAATTCATTCCATTCAAGATAAAAGACTTCATAAGAGTTTACATCGGCTTAAAGGTAGTGTAGGGTTAGGTCCATAATCCTACATTTACTTGAGGTATTGCAGGTGAAATTGGAGAGCACCTTCTCCCTCAATCATATCCTTCAGGCACAGAAAGTTACTTTACGCTACATGTTTAGTATTTAATTATGTTTAAAATACAAGTCTTCAGTGGGAGCAAATATGATTATTCCATATTATTGCTTCTCATTGCACAGCTGTCACTGCTACCTTCTGTTGCTGTCACTGGTAAGAGTTATACCATTATTTGAGAATTAAGCTTGCAAAATTCTGTGGCCAGGCCCCTCATTCAGGTGTTGTGCCAATTTCACCCTTAATGATTGTATACATATACACACAAATATTTTATGTACATACAAAATGTTTGAAATTGTTGAATTATAGCTTGAAAACCCTTGTAAATAGCTTTAAATCAAGCACAGTGGAAAAGATAGCACAAGAATTTGTGTTTGCTGAATAGGTTCTTAACAATTCCACTGCTCTGGTGCTGAATTTATTTAAGAGATTCTCCTCTTCTAGACTTTGCTGTTGTAAAGAGGTGGACACAGAGGGAGCTTAGATAACAACACTGACAAAAGAAATAAAGGTGGTAGCAACTCCATTCCAGATCAGGAATCATGTTCCACAACACAGCAAAAACCAGAGGAGAAAGAATACTGCTAGAATGAAGGGAAGAGTTGGAAAAATATATTATGAAAAGATAATCTGTGTTCATGATATGGTGTCATATTATTTTGTAAGACTGTAATGTTAATTTCCCATGACCTCTTTTCTTTTTCTTGGTAAGACTATATAAAGAATATAAATTTTAATCTGATGTACAGGTTTACTAGAACACTACTGAATTTGCTTGCCAAAATCTGCTAGCCTCTTGTTGCTCAGTTAAATAAACCAGACATGCCCTGAAAAAATTAACGTAGTGTTGGTGTGAAATAGAGGAAATATACCTGCAATGTATATGTATATTCACCTGCAAACCCTGTGCAGACATGTGTGAATTCTCTGTTCTTCCCACTCAAGCAAAGAAAGAAATAGATTTAGCATCCTTGGTTTTCTTCTTTCCAGCAGCATCTGTGCTGCCAGCTCCCTGGAATCTCACAGTGTAGAATAAACCTAACTCTTGAGGGTATTTTATGTTACTACTTCTCCTTGGAAAAGATATTTATGTGGGTGGACAAAACTTTTTTCATGGTGTATAATCCACTTTTTGCAGCATATCACCTAGTGTACTCTGAAAAAAATTTCATGGATAAAAAGGGATTTCTCTGGTTTTTGGACTTTTACCTGCAGGTTATTGAAATTATTTTACAAATAATTAAATTCCTCTTCAGAGACAACAAAAATCTTGTCCAATAGAAAATGTGAGGTAGCTGAAACTTGGGTATGTGCCAGATGTCCACTAACAAAGTAATCTGAAGGACAAATAGAGCAAAAGTAAATAACCATTCAAATGCTTACTTTGCACAATGGTGAGTCACTGCACAAATGCTTTCGACATACATCCTTTTTCTGAAGCTGCCCAATTTAACTACACATTGTTTCCTAAGTGTCTTGGATATGCATAGCTGGGAGAGATTTTAAGAAAACCACTGTAGAAATTGTATTGCTTGGAAGGGAATTGGCTATATTGAGACCAAATATAAAACTATCTGTCTTAAAATCCACCAGTGAAGGACTTACTCTAACAGCCACAGCTAGCTTTTTTACCAAGTGGTGGATGGTCTTTATTATTGTAATAAACATTCTTGAAAGCAGCATGTTTTAACAGAACAAATTAAATTGAATATTTTTCGTACCCCAGTGGGCATGAAAGACAATTGAACAATTTCTTTCTGCTTTCCTAACCTAAACAGCCCAACTGTTTCAAGCTACTCATCTTACCCTGAGAAAGTCCTTGGAAAGTGAACCAAATTTGCTTTCTCAGCTATTGTGCAGTTGCTGGCATAGTTGGTGTTAGGACTGAAGCTGTTTTTGCAACACAAAGAAATTAAAAGAGCAACAACTGCTTTGCGAGAGAATCTTGCAGAACTAGGTTCATCATGCATTGACGTAAAACACACACATAGTTTCACAGTATGTGAGTATCCCCATCTGCCTGTTTCATCACAGTGAACTTTGGGGCCTTCAAAAATGGGCTACTTATATCCTGTTTCTTTCCACTTTACAGAAATTAAACCAAAACTATCACAAGTGAATTTCATCAGTCCCCAAAGTGAGTGCAACAAACAAAATTGAGGTCTTCAGTTATCTCATAGTCTCAATAGTCTCAGGGTCATGGAATCATAGGATGGTTTGGGTTGGAAGGGACCTTAAAGATCACCTGGTTCCAGCTCCTGATGGGGACAGGGACAACTCGCACTAGACAAGATTGGTCCATCCAAACCCTAATCAATTTGGTGACCCTCTTTGGGACTGGCTCCAGCAGGTCCCTGTCCCTCCCGTGCTGGGAGCCCAGGGCTGGCTGCAGTGCTCCAGGTGGGTCTCAGCAGAGCAGAGGGGCAGAATCCCCTCCCTGCCCTGCTGCCCACGGGGCTCTGGGTGCAGCCCAGGACACGTTTGGCTCTCTGGGCTGTGAGTGCCATGGCTGGGCCATGTGCAGCCTCTCACCCACAGCACCCCCAAGCCCTTCCAGGCAGGGCTGCTCTGGGGCCGTTCATGCCCAGCCTGTGCTGGTACCAGGGGCTGTTCTTATCCACGTACAGCACCAGCACTTGGACTTTTTAAACCTCATTATATTCTCCTGGATTACTTCTCAAACTTGTCCAGGTCCCTCTGGATGGCATCCCATTCTTCGCAAGTGTCAAGTTGGTGTCATCTGCTAATTTTCTGAGAGTGCATTTGATCCCTTTATCTACATCATTAATGAAGTTATTAAATAACATAGCTCCAAACCAGACCCCTGAGGGACTCCACTCGTCACTGATTTCCATCAGGACTCCAAGCGATTCATCATTCGCCTCTGGATGTGACTGTGCAACCCCTTTCCTATCCATCTAACAGTCCACCCATCAAACCCATCTCTCTAATTTTGAGAGAGGGATGTTGTAGGTGACCATGTAAAAGGCTTTACAGGAATCCATAAAAATGATATATTTAGTCCTTTCCTTGTCCACTAATGTGGTCACTTCATCACAGAAAGTCAATAGGTTGGTTAGGCAGGACTTGGTGAAGTCATGCTAGCTGTCCTAAATCACGTCCCTGTCCTCCATGTTTCTTAGCACAGCTTCTAGGGGTATGGTCCATGATCCTCCCAGGCATAGAGGTGAGGTTGATAGGTTGGTAGGTCCCAGAGTCACGATTTCAACTTTTTTTACAGCTGTGTACTATGTTTTCCTTTTTCCAGTCTCCTGAGACTTCACCTGACTGCCATGACTTTTCAAATATGGACAGCTAAAGCCACTCAGAGGAATAAAAATTCAACCTGAAACAGAGAGTGGCAAATAAAAATGTAAAATATTAAAAATAAGGTTGGGCTGTATTTTACTTCAGCTGGTGTGGAAAACAAATTCCAATCAACTTCTATAGAATTGGCTTTAGCCAAAGTACACTGTATGAGTTAGCCACAGAATATAACCACAAAAACTCAGTGCTCCCTCTAGAAACAGACTCATTGCTGTATTTGAACTTGCCAGGCTTTCTCTGTTGCTCCACGAAGTCTGTGCACCAGTGCTGTGCCTTGATGCAGGACAATGGGTGTCTGGTCTCCTTTCTGGAGATCAGAGGTTGCAGGGACACCACAGGTTAGCAGGGTGTGCAGAGATCCCCACGACTGCAGTGTGTGGCCTGGGCTTCTCCGGTCCTTGCCCTGCTGCAGTCTCACTCAAGTCTGAAAATGGGGAAGGCAAGAGCATAAAACATTAATGGAACCCCTTAAATGCATTAATGTCATATTCTTTTGCCATGTCCTTCAATTCTCTCTAAGAACTTTGCATGCAATCAGTTCCTCTGAAGTAGTTTGTACAAATCTGAGTAAACACACAGAAAAATGGCTGTATTAAATAATTCTCTTGAGAACATCCACAGCCTACTATTGTGAACATTAGCTTTGGGTTAGCACAGTGTGTTGAAATGGTTTGCATCTGTAGGAGTTTGGCACCCAGCAGTTTGCTAATCTCCAGACATGTCTTTATCTAACAAAATAGTTCATCTTCCTCTGCAGAAAAGACATTACCATTCATTCTTTAAATCAGGAATTCCTAATATTTAAAAGTGCTTTTATGATGTGACATCTGAGTTGCAGTTGAAAGAAGAAAAACTTGTACTAGGAGCCAAACAGCTGTCAGAATTAAGCCAAGTGTATTTAATTTCAAAGATGTAGCAAGTCTGCAGTTTTAGTCTAAAGCTGTAATGTCACAAGATTTAGAAATCCCACCTCTTGAAATCAGACAGCAACATTGACAGCTTCACATTTATCTAACTTTCAAAAAGGTATCCTTTCTTAGAGCTTTGTGTAGCTGTCAGCCACTGTCCTTTTAGTTCATGATTTTTCAACAAAGACATAACAAATATTTTGCACCTATTATGTGATTTATCTCTATAAATATTTTTTGTGTGTGTAAACTGAATTTTTTAAATCTTTGATTTCAGTTTGTAGAGCATGAAATAAACCATTAGTTTTATTTGTATCAACCTCCACAATAACATCTGTGCCATGCTTGCCAAAAGCCCCATTAAAGACATATGTGTTTTGACACAGCAGTTCCTGTGACAGAATCTGTACCAGTTACTAGCAGCTGCAGCTACACTGGTTGCTGAAAATTAAACTAAACAAATGCAGAGCTACTTGAAAAATGTGGTTTTGATACTCTGTTTAGAGTTTTGCAAAGTAAAATTTCAAGATTTAGCTCAAACCAACATTCCTTAAATCCCATTTTCAATCAGATTGAACCCACAGTTTGCTAATTTGTGTGAGAAAGAGGACACATTATTCAAATCCAGCTTGTTCTGGTGATTTTGGAATCCCTCCATACATAATAATTGTAATACATAATAATTGTAAAGGATGTTTATTTTGAAGCAACAACTCTCTTGGAACAGAGATTATGTGATTCATGCATTGAAATGAGAAGAGGAAGAGAAGAGAAGAGAAGAGAAGAGAAGAGAAGAGAAGAGAAGAGAAGAGAAGAGAAGAGAAGAGAAGAGAAGAGAAGAGAAGAGAAGAGAAGAGAAGAGAAGAGAAGAGAAGAGAAGAGAAGAGAAGAGAAGAGAAGAGAAGAGAAGAGAAGAGAGAGAAGAGAAGAGCAACCCAAAGAAGATTGTACTTGTAGGCATTGAAAAAAAATGTAGCTGACATTTCTTATTATCTGTATGTAGATAAAAGATAAAAGATAAAAAGTTATCTGCCATTAAAAAAAAAAGTGTAGCTATATGATTTAAAGACAATGTACTGTGGAAATAAATCTCATGGGTTTGTGAGAGAAAACATGTGCATCATGCCTCAGGCTTCAAGGTGAAGTGGAAATGCTGAGAGAAGTTTTCCCTATCATCCCTTGTGGAAGAATGAAATTGCAGCTACATGATCTGCATTATATTTTCCAAGTGGCCAAAAATAAAGATGGGATGTAGTCAGTATGAAGAGGGAACAAAAAACCGAGATATGTGCTAGCTCCAGGTCATTGTCTTGGTTATATCTATTGCCTGAAATATTAAGAATAAAATGCTGTCTACCAAAAGTTCCTCCATTTTCTTCTCAAAGGTACAATTGAGTAAATGAAGTTTTTATGGAGAATGGTTATTTTCAGTTATCTTATTCAGAAAAGTCAACTTTATTTTTCTATTTTATTTTTTTGGTCAGTGTAACAGTGAGTCACAAAATAATCCAAGATACTTTAGTAAATGGAATACTATATAATGGCATCCTGATATGACATCCAGTCCAGAAAATCTCAGGATAAAGTGAGATTGTTTAGCAGAATACAAGTGGGAACTGTGTACTTCTAATTAAAAAACAAAAAAAATCTTTTTCAGAATAGGCTTTTTTAGGAAAAATCTGATGGTTGCAATAGAATTTCTGCTTTCTATAGACCTTCTCCACCCTACTTTAGTTGTTGGAAGACTTCCTCTAAAGCAGGAAAATGGCAGACTTCACTTCACTTTGGACTTCTTTCTTACTTTTTATTTGTCCCCCAGAAATGAAAAATTGCTACCTATGATGTATCAGATATAAAACCTCAAAAATGTGACTAGGTGTGCCAATGAGGGTCATATTCTGAGAAGCATTTCCAGAGAAACTCTTCAAAAGCTAATGAGTTCTGTACATGACTTAGGCAAGAGAAACATTCCTAGACCCTGGCTGCTGGCAACAGCTCAACGATCAGCATTCCTGTGGTACAGGAGCCTTCTGTGCTCCTGTATCTGGTTGTCTTGGTCTGAAAAATAGGTGCCTGCCAAGGGAGGTGGGAACCTCCCTTGGAATGGAGAATATGACCCCTTCCTTTAAAATTAAGGTGTTGTCAGGCAAACATATGGGAAAAGGAATAACAGTTCTTTTTTAGTGCGTATAACAAGGCAAACAAACAACACTGGCAGCAGCAACAACAACCAGAACCACAAACCTGGCACAGCTGCACCGGCCGCGGGCGCTCTCCCCTTCGGTGCAGCTCCAGCCGCAGCCAGCAGGGGCGCTGCTGGCTCCTGGCTGGCAGCTGCCATGATTCCTCCATGCCTGCAGGGGGCGCTGTGGCGTGAGCTCAGCCCCCTCTTTGCCAGCGGTGATGGCGGCTGGGCCGAGATGGGAAGGGATGGGAAAAGTCGGCTTTACAAACCCCCAGGGGCACTCAGTCCCAGTGGATGGCCTCTGGGTGGCAAAGGGAGCTGCAGCAGGGAACTTGGAAGAAGCAAGCTGGATCTGCTTGGATGAGCTAAATCCCAGGGCCGTAGATGAGATGTATCAGAAACCCTGTGGCTGTAGCAAGAGCTGCAGGACATCCCAGCTGGCACTGGGAGAGGATCCCTTGGAGGTGAGGCCTGCGGAGGCTCCCTTGGAGGTGATCCCTAGAACAGAGTCTAGAGAGAGTTAGAAAATAAAGAAAGTTAGAAAATAAAGGCCTTTATTAAAGGCCTTCAAAAGGTACACCTTGGGCAGTGCAGGAACCTCACAGTGGCTACACCCAAGACGGACAACAGTCACCAGTTTCCTCAGACAGATATAATTTTGGTCTATTTGCATATCAGAGGTTAATTGTCCAATTATAGCTCCAGGCAATGAAGTCACTTTCTCTCAGTTTGCTTCCTCCACCCCGATTCACTCCTTATACTTTCCAGGGCCTGAGGCAAATGGTGTGACCTTGGTTCCCAGGCCCAGAAGGTTCGTTTAGTCTGACCAAAGTGTGAAGAAAGCTAGCTAGCATTCTGTACAGAGTTCAGAGCTGTACGCTAATGCCGTACAGAATATGAAAAGTATTAAAGCTAAAGACTTAAGGCATCAGAGGGTGAAGGGGCTCAGGATCTCGGGGTTTGCCCTGAGACACCCGGCAGAAGCCGAAGGTGAGGTCGGGTGTGGATGAGGTCCCAGAGCAGCGGCTGCTGCTGGGAGCAGAGCTCTGCTGGCGGGAGGAGAAAGGCAGCGGAGACAGAGCCCCAAGTGGGGGCGAATCCTCCCCACAGCGACCGCGGCCTCCGGCACCCCGAACGCCGGGAGAGCCAGAGCGAGCTAGGAGCTGCACCCAGCCCCTGCCCAAATCCTGAGGTATCTCCTCTTTTCCCAGGAGAATGTCCCTCAGCTAGGATGGTAAAGCCAGCTGCACTCCTCCTCTCCGTGGTTACTTTTGTGCCTCTTCTTTTTTTTCTTGTTATTTTTTCTTTGCAACAAATGGGAGGAAATTCCCTAAGATAAAAAAGAGGAAAAATCCTAGCCTCCAGCACTGGTGCTCACCTCTTCAGGCTTCAGCTCACCAACCCCAAACCAGGTTGGCAACAATAAACATTGATTTTTCTCACATACTCTAAGGACCTCCTTTTACTTCTGGTTTATACCAGAGCTAGGACCTGCAGTCTGTAATTTGGAAAAAAATCAATAAATGGCCCTATCATTGGTAATGTTGAAGTGTGGTGTTGTCTGTGAGGAACTCAGGTAACTTCAGGCACAGCTCCAGCTCTCAGAGGGGCCAGGCAAGGGGCAAGGCCAGGACAAGCTTCATCTGGATGTTCATTTGTTTCTGTGTATGCACCCAAACCCAAAGGCCATGTGAAACAGTGTGGCATCATGGAAGGGCTCTTGCCTGACCTAAAATCACATCACCATTTTTATTTTCCTGAGATACTCAGGGAAATTTCTCAGCAGTGCCTCCTGTAAAAGCAACACAATTTGGAGTAATGGGATAATGCAACCAAGTTACTTCTGACTTTTGCTGCCATCACTGTAGTAGTTGCTTCAATGAAAGACAAAGCTATGATACACAAGCAAAAGCTATGATACAAAAACATCACTGTCCGGGCTTTTAACAGTGTATTTTTTCTTTGTCTTTTGCTCGGAAATGGTTGAGTCATGTTGGCTACAATTTTGCACAAAAAAAATTTCACTGGAGGCAGATAAGCAGATAAGAAAGTTGATGAAATGTTGTGCTAGACAACATGCTAAGTGATTAAAAAAAGATTTTTAAAGCAGGCATGAGATGCTGTGGCTTCCACATGTCAGGAAATATAGTAGTAACTTGTAATTATAATTTAGTAGTAAAACTGTAAGATAGTAGCAAAACCCAAAATGTTTTTTAAATCTTAAAATGATGCAAGGGAATGATTTTTTATTTCCTTAAGCTCATTGTACGGATGGGATCTGGGAGCCCCTGTCCTGAGACTGGCAGCAGGAAGGGCCACTTGCACTGGAAGACAGTTCAATGTGGTTCATGGCAAGATGGCAGAAGGTGCAACCTGTATTTCACAGTTTGGCTCTGAGATCACCTGGATCCTTGTGTCCACCTCCTCACCTGCAGCAGGATGCACCACTCCTGCATGGTGTCATTTGCTCATTCAGTGCATGTCAGCAGGTGGATTTTAGCTGCTTTCCTAGAAAAAGAACATTGACAACTGGCCACAGTGGCCCTCTGACACAGCTGAGGTGTGACTCATGCTGGAGTCAGAAGTCTGGAAGTGGCTCCTTCCCTGAGACAGGATGTGCTCTACTGCCAGATTTCTGTGTGAACTATTCATTTGTCTTCTGAATAGAATTACTCCTCCAATTTTTCTGACTTTGACTTTATAGTGAATATTCTAGGAAAATAACTTTTCATCAGGCATCACTCAAAACTGAGTTGTATTCAACAGACAAAAGGACTGAATGATGGTGCTAGGCAAGAGAGATACTAAAATCACACAGCCCTTTTTTTTTCACACTCATCAGGTCACTCAGGGCAATAGCCATAGAGGGTAAGAAAATAATGGACCTCAGAATCCTAATACTCTGCCTCTGTAGCTGTGCTAATATGTACAGATGTTGTCTATTCTCCTCCTCAAATGATGGTGATGATCGGTGCATGCAGACTCTCTAAACTGGTTTAGAAGTGTTTCATTGTGTTTTATCTGGCAGTGAAAGTGGCATTTCTACTTATCCTATTTGCTGTAGAGAAGGAGGACTCCTGGCTCTTCCTTTGAGTCTTTTCTGGCCTGAAGTCTTGTGTGTGCCAGATCTCAGGCTTCTGTTCAACAGCCCAACCCACGGTGTTTCCTTTAGCATGTTCTCACAATTCATGTGTTTCGGTTCTCATGTTTTTCGATGCCTGACTGCTCTCCTATGCACCCTTCTCATTAGCACCAAGCTAGTGAAGCTTCCCAAACAGAACAAAATGCTGGGGCCCTGCCAGTGCTAAGTAGAGCAGAAGGATTTCTTCTTGTCTGGTGGAGTATACTCTTCCAGCTGGAAATTTGAATTTTCTTTGCAGTATCACCATGACTCTTCTGCCTGTACTTCATAAGGATGTTGAGATCCTTTTCTTCAGCTTGTTGTTCTTGTTCCCATGCAGTTGACACTTTTCTCCATATGCTACCCTGCAGTTTTCTGGTTTGTCTGAGGTGTTTTGATTTATCCTTGTCTGCTTCAACATGACAACTGTCAGTTTGTGCAATAAACCTCCTGTCTGTTCTCCTGCCCAGTTACCAGTAAAAATACTCAACAGGACAGGACCTATGACAGCTCTCTGTTGCTCATCTTTCTGTTATCTTTAGGAATATATATCTACATCTACACATACGTATATATCTACATATATATAACAATCCAGTAACTGACATTAAATCATGTGGTCTGCAATGCCTTCATTCTAATTTTTATGAAAAGCACATTAATGTTCTTTTCATTGTTTTAGTTCGAGAATTCTGAATTTTCAGCATTAACTACTCACCAATTCTGAGGTTGTTTTGGTCAGGCTTTTGGATTTTTATGTTGTTATTGTTTTCTGTTTGGATTTGTTTGTTTGTGGGTGTTTTTGTTGCTGTTTGCTTGGTTTGTTTTTTTCCTTTTTTTCCTTTTTTTAATCCTAGTTTGCCACATTTATGTGGTTAAAAAAATAAATCTCTAGAAGGACGTGCTCTTTAGTTTGCTCCTAATGTTTCTAGTTTGGAATATCATCCTTTTGTCTTTGGTTTTAGACAGATGGCTCTACTGAATCTTCTTAGTGAATATTGATAGAAAGAAGACAATAAAGATTTTGGCTTTCTCCATCTCATTTGGCAATAGCCTTCCCTCCTGCTGAATATGTGGCCACTGCTCATACTGGTCTTCTTTCAGCTTCCAGAACAAATTTCTTCAAGTCTCTCATTAGCTGTGTCTCTATTAGGGACTTGCCCTTTCTGGTTTCTACCATAAATACTTATTTACACGTCCTCAGCAACCTGTCCTAGCTACCCCTTCCTGCATATTTGCTTTTTGTATTTGATCTTGGTGAAAGGCCCCTCTGCTCCTGCATCCTACCTCTGTAATAGAGAATTTGATAATGCTCCCACTTCTTCAGAAGATTAATAGCTCTTTGTAACTTCTTTATTCACTTGCAATTGTTTCTCAGCTCTTGTGCCTGGAATTTTTGAACTTAGTTCTTGGAAGTTAGTAATTTTTTTTTTCTTTTCTACTCTTCTTTCTCTTTCATTTCCAAAAACTACAAGTTGATTATTTTTCACTCAGTCTTGCCCTGGTTTTCTTCTTCTACTCTGTTAGAATATATACTAGGATACTCTTTTTGCCATCTTTGACAAAATGCTCACACATGTTCCATGTACTCTTTGGATATTTTATGTTTTACTGTATTTTTCTGACAAATGTTCTTTTCAAATGTCTTACATTACATTTATCACCTGTATGACAGTGCAGTGGTACAAGAGGGAACATCTGTTGTATTTGGCAGCCATGATATACAGTGGAAATGCAAGTAAATTTCTTATGAACAATGCCATAAATTCAGGCAAATTCAGCTGGAAGGATCAAGACTTTTCAAGTAAATATTGCAGAATAAGTCTGGACAGAGTAATAAAAATTCCAAAATGAGACAGAGTTTGAGCTGAGGGGGAATGGGGTGAAATACACTGCTTTTCATGGTCTGTACTTTTCAGGATAAAGTTTCTGACCCACTGAAATACAGGACATAGAAAGAAGAAACTAGGTGGTGATGATGCACAAATACACTGAGCAGCTATGGGGAAGTTCTGAGCAAAGAATTGAATCATGAATTTGTCTGGTGTCACATGCCTGCTATTAAATACTGGTGTATCAGATAGCTAAAATTAGAAAAGAAAGTAGTTTTGCAATGCCTCTTTAGTAGGTCATGCATTTGTTTCATTTGTTGACTGACACTGTAGCCCAGTTAGTGGTGTGTGACTGCTGCTGGTTTCTGGTCTTACAGTTCATTGTGTCAAGGCATCACCACAGATGTCAGTTCATGTAACCTCTCCACCTCACATGGCTTGTTTTTGAGGTTTTAAACTCCATGAAAACTACTCCTGGAGAGGATTTATTAATTTCATTAATGGTAAATATGATGTAAAAAAGATGCACAGATTGGGGGGAAGTATAGGACTAGGAAATAATACTCTTCAAAGATTTGTATTAATATTTGCAAAACATTTTAGATTCATCAAGATATTCCCTTTGATCTTGGTCATATCTAATCTGAAACTATTGAGCAGTAATTACAGCCACATGATTTTGTGAAGCATTTACTGTGAAGTGCAAATTTAGGTAAATTTTATTCATATGTCCATCCCCCAAGTTGGTCAAATATTTATGACTTTTAACTTTGAATAAATTATGTGTGGAACAATTTCAAGGTGCCTAAAGAGGGAGGGAGATTGTGAAGAGAAGGGTTTAATCAAAGAGCCAGCCTGCAAACTTTCCACTATTCTATTTATCCTAGTTCATTTGGGCAAGAAGATATATATGCTCAGAAAACTATTTTTATGTCCTAATTTCAGAACAGCCTGCTCATTTTTAGCAAGTGTCTCTAGCTACATTTGCAGTTTAACAGTATTTGTATTTATTTAATTATGTCCACTTTTATATAGCAGAGGGATGCATTTTTTTAAAGATGACTTGATCTGAAATACCTAAATATTAGAAGTTGGTTTCTTACCAGATAAAGTATGAAAAATTAGTCATCGGACATTGATTTTAAATTAAATTACATAAAGTACATATAAGGCACTGGAAAAGTATTTCCTGTTATCTCCTCACATACATTTAAATATTTATGCACAGTCATCTGCTCATATGGAACCTGACAGCAATGTCAGCAGCAGTTTTCCATAGCCAGCACAGAAAGGCAACATTTTTAAGGGAAGTACATATGAGGGAAAAAAAGGTTAATTTAAAGGGGATTTTCAGAAATCCCTCCTAGGAATCAGTAACATGATGTTCATTTGTAGCTGCTAAGAAAACTTGCTGTACTATGCCTGAAGCCACTACAGTCTTTAATGATTTCTACCCATGTTTACTGTTCTCATGAGTGAAGAACTGTAAGTTCAATTAAAGATAGGGACCTGAGAAAAATCTTCATTCAGTGTTCCTTTTTTTTTTTGTTATGTTGTTTTGCAATATTTGGTATTTTCCTGGAAAAGTCCCTGGAAACAACATTAAAAAGATTATAAGTAAGAACTTGATCATGCTATGTGATGCAAAAAGAAAAAAAAAAGAAAAAAGAAAAAGCCTCAACCATCTTAAAATCCCAGAAGACAAATAATAAACAATCTTTTTTTTTCCTTACTTATTTTTTAAGGGAATACAAAATTATGTTAGTGAGTTTAGAATGCTTTGATGAGGCATCTTTTATGATTGAAAGGAAAGATCAGTAAGAAAAAGTCCCAATTTCAAGTTCTTGCCTTTTTTTTTTCTTTCAGGTCTGTTGAGACCCTGAAATAACATTGTGTTTTACAATCCCAATTTCTAATGAAATCATGTGGTCATGGAGCAACTCCAGCTTCCAGAAGTCTCTAATCAGTCTGTTCACTCAAAACAAGACCATCTTCTAAGTGAGCTGAGGTTGTTTCAGTGCCTTGTCCAGATAAAGATTGAATATTGTCAAGGATGGAGATTGCACGGTATCCTGGACAACCTGCTCATGCCCAGCCACCTTCTCTGTTAAAATGGTTTTCACTGCTGCAAGGTGCAGTTGTTGCCATTTCCCTGCATCTGAGAGAAGAGTCAGTGCCAGTCACCACTGTAACCACCCCTTTGGTCTAAAGACAGCAGTGAGACTCCTCCCTGGGAGAAGGTTAGCTTGGCTGCCCTGGTCTCTGCTGGCCTGGCACCTCCTCAGTGCCATGGAGCTTACCTGGCCCACTGGAGTTTCTCTTTGTTTCTTGTGCACCGGGGCCCAGAAATAGGCAGTGCCCTGTGCAGGCTGCAAAGGTGAGGTGATGGGAATATCATGTCTACCTTTTTCCAGATGTGGGCTCACTAGTATGGTCTGCATGCAGGATCATATTCTTTAAAGGTTATGAATTTCCATTTGTGTTTGGAACCAATATGCTGTTTTCAGAGTTGTGTTTTCTCCATAAGTTCTAAGCAACATCTAACATTCTTAATTTGCTTTTATAAAGTATGTTTAGCTTTACAGCTTCATTTCTGTCTTTATTTGCTTTGATGAGGAATATTCAGGTAGTTTGAATCTACATGAAATGAAACAAATGTTGGTTTTAGTACAGATGCATTCATACAGACAATATCTAAAAATTGAACCACACTGAAACTGCAGGTTTCACTCCTTACCTTAAACACTAACCATTCACCCATGAAAACTGAAAGATACTCAAAATTTTTTATTGAATTTCTACATCTCAGCCACCACAGATGATCATGGCAAGAGGCTACTCCTTGTCTAGCCTAAGCCTAAAGCAGGTTCATTGATAAAATCTATAGAGTATGGATGGGAAAACTGGGCATGTATGCCAGAAAAGAAATATAAAATGTCTGGACAAGCCAAGAGCACATGCCCCAGATGTTCTCTGAATGATGCAAGAGTTTTAGACTGGAAATATGGAAAGTTTATTGAGATAAGCATATTAATTTCAATTAAATTTTTAATGTTATACCATTAGCCATTCATTGAGTTCAACCAAAATTTATTCTTTTCCTGTAGTTACTTTTTAACCTGCACATCTTTTTAGGTCTCTATTTACTATCAAAAAAGCTAAAATGGTGGCAGAAAGATGTTTTCATATTTTTCTGAATTTGCCAAAGCAGGAAGCACTGAAAATGTCGGTTCAAGTATCTCATGTAATCTCCACTTTGGCTGACCAGAGAGCTGGTTCCATTATAGAGTCTGAATCACTAAACAGAGTGTGATTATCAGTCATTGTTAGTAACAAGTTGCACTCTCATCAAACAATCATTGACTCACTTAGTTGACACAGCTAGAGACTTTAAATAGTTCTTGTTGTGCCAGTTGCACCTCCATGGTTATGAAATGTTTTTTGCTTGCTCTGCTTGACTGCTTATTTTTCATTGCTTGAACTGGGTCATTTTTTACTGGAGGCAAGCTGATACTATTTACTCCTTTTATCTGAATGACTGAAAGTTGGAGACTTCTGAATGGGAGTTTCACTTGCAATAAATAGTATGAGATTCACAGTAGGCTGTTCTAAAAAACATTTTTCTGATTAAAAATCTTGAATGTATTAACGTTTTAATTGTAAGCCCATAAACCACAGACAATTAAAGTGTCTGATTAGACACCTTCCAGTTCTCATTTTCCAAGCAGTCTTTGGTTACACCACCAGCAGCAGAATTTTTCTCTGGTTATCTGAATTGCAAAGCCCATTCTACACCTTAACAGAAATAATTTGTGCTTCCATTTTAGCTATCTTGGAGAAATGGATTGGAGCACTTCACTCTGCAGGAGTGAGCCAGCACCAGATCAGAAGGCCTGTGTGTTGTCTGGATGGCGTGCTTAGATGTTTGCCAGATGCTTTGACCTGGTCACGTTAGGGTGAAAGCAAGTAAAAGCATTTTATTTACAAAATCCAAACGCAGCCAACCTGGTTACAGAAGTAACAAGGATTACTAGAAATAAAAGTAAACCATGCATGTGTTTTCTTTTCTGGGGCTTTCCTTGAAGTCTGGTTGCTGCCAGCAAACTGTTTAGTCAGTCTCCAAACGTCTGGCACACATTGCAATCTTTAAATCTTAATCAGAATATCGTAGTTTCAACAGCAAAGGAACGTTTTCTACCCAGTGTCTTCCTGGGTTAATCAAGGATTCATTCAAACTCACATCTTTTGTTCTTCCAAACATTTTTCTTCTAAAGTGAAAACATAAACCTTTTCTTACTTGGGAGGCAGGTGTGATGTACTTATGCTAGGATTCTTAAACACCCTTGTGTTTAATTAGACAATGAATAAATTATCCATCTCTATAATCCATCAGCTCTTCATTCTGGCCAGTGGATATTAATAAAGTTTTTACAGCTTGTAGTTCTTTATGAAAAACATGTAACTTAACAGCACTTGCATGAAAACACCAAAATGCATTTAACGCCTGTGGCTCACTGCAGGGCTGTATTTGTGATATGAACATATTGGATCTGCCAATAATCAATAATATTAGGAAGATAATTTGGGGTGTCTGACCCTCTAGGATCTTTTCTGTGCTTACTTGCAAGCTGTCCTCATTCCACCATGGTTTTCAATTCTGTCTCTGTTACCAATTTCCAAGTTCCTTCTTGGGATTGAGCCTTCTTGGACTAAAAATCTGCCACCCATGGTACCACAAGCAATTCAGGAAGCTGACAGAGCTTCCCACAGAGCTCAGAAAGCAAGGCCTTGCCCAAGGAAGCTGGTGCTTAGTGAATGTGTGGCCATGGTATCCAGAAGCAGGCAGTGACTGATCAACTTGGAGTGCACCAGACTACCATAACCAGTGGTGTGGCAGCTTCAGGGAGATGTTTAGAACCACATGGCTGGCTCTAAAGAATGACATATTGGCTCTAAAGTTCAAGCACAGGAAGTCTAGTAGGTTTGTAGTCTATGTTCTCCCAAATTCAGGAGGAAAGGAATATAAATAATAAAGTATATTTACCTTGTCATTTATGGATATGGGTTTTTTTGGTTGTGGAAAGAACTAGCTAATGACAACCAAATTATTGTGTGTTTTTGAGTGTCTTCGTTACTCGATTTGCACTTTGGCTGTCTTTGTGAAATTGTATGCACTTTGTTTTTGCAGACTTCATACAGAAGGGACCTTAAGCAAACTGATGCCTTTCATAATGTGCCTCTTGCCAGCATTTAAAATGCAACGATTCATCTGATGGATCATTTAAATTTACTTCAATAAACAGAGATTTCCAGTAAAACATGGAAATAGAAAGGGCAAAGCTCAATCCACAGCTTAGAGTTTTCTAAAAAGGAAGAATATATTTTTATGTGTTTTCACCTGTAGCATAGCATCTCCTGGAAATACCAGGTGATACAACTGTAGAAAAGTTGCAGATCATATGTTTATTCTAACTTTCTCACAGGTAAGAGTTACATCACTATAATTTTCAGTCAAAATGACAGAGATGGGAATTTGCCTGGATAATTGGCCCTGTCTCTCCTATAGAGATACAGGGGGGGTTTGTTTTGGTCTTGGGTTTTTTTGGCTTTGTTTCTAAAACTTGTATAACTATTAACAGCTGAACATCAAGTGTGTGAAGAGTATAAATTCTTAACATCAAGAGGACCATTAAATTGTTATTTATTTTTTACTATCAGATATTAAAACCTTCAGCTCACTTCAAACTTACAGCAGGGTACAGACTTGCATTCATCACTAGTGTCCTCCCTGCTGTGCTGGACACAGAAACTGCCCAGGATTGATCTGAGCAAGAACATCTCCTTGTCCCTCCCATCATGTGACAATCCAAAGAAGTCAGCCTGTGCTCTGTCGATGTGTCATCCAATATCAGATACGACAAGCATGCCTGATTTTTGTGCCATGTGTTTTGCAGATTCTGCTGATCCTTCAGTTCATCCAACTCTAGCATTAAACATTTGGACAACTTCTGGTTTACTTACTCAAAGACCTAAGACCTCAGTTATATTGACTGTGAAACTTTCTCCCTCAGCTCCCTGACAATGCACAGCAGCTCATTTTTCAGTTGCATTACAATGGCATGTAAATACACAGAGGGTGACCAGGGAAACTGGGACCTGCAGATTCCAGAGCGGCTCCTTGCAGATGCCTATGTGGTGCTCTCTGACATATTAGCTAGCCTGTATTACTGTCTGGAAGGTGTATTTTATATAAATTCAGTCAAAATGTCCTCAGAAATAGTTAGTTCTTGCAGTTCTTTGTGCAGAACTGGTGGCTATTATCAGGATTTGGTATTATCCTGAGTGTGTTAGATGCAGAAATGAGCTGGTTGCACATGCAGCACCTCCATTGCTGCATTTTTTTGTGTGCTTGGGAAAGGGCAGAGTGCTCAAGAATACCGCAGCGCATCCATGCAGGCAGGGGCCAAGCCTTTCACCGCATATTGCTGCATTAGATTTGAGGTACATTCTCAGATACTTTGCTTTTTCCTCTGTGGTCAAGATCTAGGTTTAGTCTTACTTAGGTAGCAGCGGAAAAAACAAAGAAAGAAACCTTGTTTTTTTTCCTGGCCATATAAAATGAATATAGAGGGCCAAATTATCAACAAGGACAAGACCGGCAAAGACAATTAAGCTAAGAGTTTGAGTTAATACACCTAATAGAAACTTGATCCTGGGAAGTGGATAATGTTGATACTGCTTAATGGGAGGAAATTAATAATTTGAATAATATTTTGTACCAAAATAATGTGGTTTGATAAAGAAAAAAAGCTTATGTTATTAAATCAACAGAATTATTTGTAAGGAGGTTAACTGAATAGTGTATTATAGCTCAGTTTCAGCTGATCACATTTCAGGGTTAGGTGGGCTGTATTTCCCTACAGTCCTTCACACAGCCCAACCTCCATTTTTTGATAAGGACAATCTGCATTAGGTCTGCCTAGCTGAGTTTAGCTACTGGTGTCTCCTGTCTCACTTGTGGGAAGTGGCTTTGTACCTCAGTGGGAGCTGTTCCCTAGACACATGGACAAGTCCTCTTTTCCCAGCACAGGTCAGAGGTGGGAATGACCCCCAGCTTCAGAGTGACACCAGCACTGCCCCTGTGCCATGGCATTTTGCTGTCTCGTGGGTTCATCCTGCACTGTCTGTATCTCTGCAGCTGCTGCAGTGACCTTCCTCATCACCAGCCCAACCAGCAGAGAAATGCCTCGTCCTGTTTCCTCCAAAGCAGGAGCGAGATATAGGGATGTGAGGTGACACCTCCTTTTCTCTTCACATGCCCAGTCTGAGAGTCTCTGACTATCTGATCACAGTTTCCTTCACAAAACCCCTTGTTTTGTGAAATACATGCAGTGGTGCCTGTACAAGAGCCCCGAGGTCTTGCTTCCTTCTGCTTTTCAGTTCTGAGCAAGATGCAAGTTGAATGGTTAAGCATGTGGAGTATTTTAAAAGTAAATGTTTCAGAAGGGGTTTTAGCTGCATGTGGCATCCAGCCCTTCTGTGTAAATATTTCATAAACCAATAACATGAAAATTATGCAGAGGCTTCAAAATTTTTAAAACTAAAATACTAAAATATTTGGACTACACCAACCTTTGGAAAATTAAAAATTTGGATATTTTTATAATTCAGCTTAATGGTTTTTATCACTTATGGACCTCTTTTGAATGCTGGGTGACTTCACATTGAAAATCTATGATCATATATATTTCTAGATTATTTTAGACAATGTGTTCCTATTAAACAACTTGTGATCACACCAGAAACTGTAGTTATGGTAGCTCTTCATAGAAAGAGTATTCAATTTTTTATTTCCTTTAGCAAAATAATTATTAAATCCAAGGATATTTTTCAGTTTCAAAAAAAAAAATCATAGTTTTCAGAAATGCTAAGCAACCACCCATTCTGTCTTCCAGAATATTACATGCTGTTTCTTTGTTATGGATAAAACCACAGTTTGGGAGGCAGGATCTGCTGCTTCAAAGTGGACTTGAAAGGGACTTTGAAAGTGTCCTTTTTTGCCATTTTATGAACACTGAAGAGCATCCTATTTGATGCTTTTCTTTGGAAGTACTAGGATTGGTGAATGTTTTCCTACCTGATATTAATTTATTATTTTTACTTAAATGGACTCCCATCCAGTTAGATCACTGTTACATACTGAATTGAATCAACAAACCATTTGGACACTCAATTTTATTGTTCTTCTTTACCCTGGGAGAAACTCTAAAGAGTTTTTAGGAATTTTACTGTGACCCATTAAGCCTTAGTGGAAATGGCAAAAATATCACGTATTGTATTAGAATGGTTAAACAGTCAAAAACAAAGGACTGTGCACAGTCCAACAAAAAGTCAGGTTTCCTGTCAAATTGCTCAATTGTATTCTCTTTAGTCTATCATGACATCATCATTCAGCAGTTCCCCTGTCATCACACAATCTTGGAAGAAAGACAGAACCTGAATTTATATTGTAAAAAAACCCAAGCCAAATAAAAGGAAGACTTGAGTTTGTTTGAAAAAATAAAAGTAAAACAAAAACAAACCAGTCATGTTTCAGAACAGCTTTATCTGTTACAAAGACACAAAAGGCTGCGTGGGTCCAATTCTTGCTTTTTTTCCATCACTGGAGAATTCCAAATGGCATGCAGTTTTTCCCTCTACGAAGTGCCCTCGCTGTGGAATGAAAGCCATATATCATGCATGGGCAGAGACGCAGTGAAGTCAGTGAGCTCTGTGTGGGTGTGCAATAGATCACAGCCCAAAGAACCATATTTCAGGGCCTGCTCAGGGACTGTGTTGCAACGAGGTCTGGGGATGAGGGTGTGCTGGATGCTTCCTGCCTTTGATCACTGCAGATCAGTGGTGGCTGCCAAGCCTGAGCGACGAGGCAGAGCTGAGGCAGACCAAAGTCTCAGAGGCCAGCTGCAGAGACCGGGATTATGAAAATTTGGGAGTTCTCAGTATTTTTGTCTTTAGGCATAGGAACTGGGCAAATAAACTAGGAGCTGTTCTGACAGCAGAAGATGGCCAAAAGACAGAAGATACGAATAAAAACCCCTGGCTACCAGAGCTGAGCTAGTTTTCTGGCTGAAATTGGAAAAGTATAAAAACAAAGGAATGTGTCCCACAGAAGAAAACACTTGAAAACTATAATCATAGGCTGGAGCTCATGGTGAGTTTTGAATGACCATTTGAATGATAAGGCCAAAGGGAAAATTCCACAGAGACACAGTAAAATCGCAACATCTGTTGATTTAAAACCTAAGAGTACACCCTCAAGGGTGTTATTTTATTTTAGCAAAACTAAAAAGTTTTGGCCCACTGCTCCAGGAATGACCTTTTTTGAATTTACCGTCACTTTTTTTTTTTTTTATTTACAGTTTTCAGCAAAAATATCTAGATAGCAAATTTAAATACTTGGCTCTTGTGTCAGTATTGTCCTGTTATATAAGTAGCTCTTTTCTCTTCTACTGTACCCTTCATCAGAAAGGTATGGACAGCAAACATAGACCATTGAGCCATATTTATTCATGCTTCATTTTCCTAGAGTAGTGAAGTCTTTCTTTTTCAAGTGTCTTCATCTGAGAGTTGAATAACTTTGACCACCCTAACAGTCAGCCTCTTAGCTTGCTCTTTTTGAAACTTTATTGAACAGGGCTGCCAGGAGAACAAATAAGCAAATTATTACCAAAATCTTTCACAATTAAAAAAAAAAAAATCTGGGTAAATCCTGACTAATATTTTACTTGTCATAAGTGCATTATTTTGACATTTTGCTGCTATTCTATGATCAACTCATATCTGAGCTTTTTCTTCTCTCAACATATTTCTAGTTCACAAGCCTCTCTTTGGTCATGTAGTGTATTCCCAGATCTTGCATATCCTGGAAATAATTAATTTCCACCCATATGTTACTGTAGTAAAGTATGTAGCTTGTTCTTTGCATGATCCCACTTTCTGAGTTGAGTTTGTTAATGCAAGTATTCAACAACCTCTGTTATGTGGCTGTGCACAAAAAACCTCCACTAGCATTCAGACAAGTATCTTCTCTTTGAGCTGCACCAGCTGTCATTTCCTCTTTAATATCTCCAGTCCCATATGTCTGCTAAAAATTACAGCCTCTAACTCCTTTCTCTTGTTCTCCACACTCCTCCCTTCAAATCAGCCTCCTACCTAGAAGCACTCTTTTGTCTTGCTTTGGTTTCTTTATCACAAATCCTTGCTCTCCTGCCCTTCCTCTAACCAGGAGCTCTGCCCCCCTCATTGTTATTTCACCTTCCCATATGGCTTTGTGGTACTTGTGGTGGGTGGAAATCCTCTCCTGCCCTACTTTTAATGATCCCTGTGTTATGGAGTTCCTGTTGGCATCAACCAGCACTATTACCCACACCTGAAAAACCTGAAATTTGTTTTTGAACAACTTTCAGCATATCCATCACCCATTTCTCATCATGTTGACAATTGCAAAGATGGCAAATTATGATATTGCCCATCAGATGAGCTGCCTATCCATGAACAGCTGTCTTTTCCTTTCCTTATCAGCAGAGTGGTGTTTTTCAATTTTCTGCTCTTCTAGTCCACTTCCTTACCTAGTGATCTGTTCCTGTCCCTTTTTTTCATTTCAAGCAAGTTTTGGTAGGGTCCTTTAGGCAGAAATCATGTCACACATTTCTGTTCCCTGCCAACCTGAAGTCCCTCTTCTGCAGCTTTGAAACACAGGGTTTCAGAAGGTGCTGTGGGCTAGAAGTGCATCTGTCCTGGCACAGGGCAGCTCACCTGGGATGTCTGCCTCAGACTAGAAGCTCTTGGAGCAAATTACCCTCTGTGACCAGGGTAGTGCAAAGACCATTTAGCAACTCCTCCCCATCCAGCAGGACTGGGCAAAGGTCCTGCGAAATTGTGCTGCTGGTTTTTGAGGTCCAGGAAGGAGAGTTTGGGTACAAAGAGTCTCAACACCACTTTTTCTACTTGCAACTTTGCTGACTTGTTTGCATGTGCTATCTTCCTGCTTGGTAAAAACATCTTCTTGTTTGAGGTGTGTTTATCCTTTGCTCTAAGTCATAAAACCCCCTTCTAACTAACACACCCTTTGCCTCCTTGGTTATCCAGTAAGACTGGCTCAGCAATTCTTTTCTTCAATGTCAAAACTAGCTTCCATCTCTATTCCTTAATCAGACTCAACATTTAAAAATCTTTCTGCTAAGCATACGTATCTGTGAGACTTTCTTGCCAAACTTTCATCCTTCCCAGCACACCACCACACAGACATGTTTGTTGCCTGCACACATGCGGCAATTCTGGCATATCTTCCACTTCAGAGCTGCTATACAATGGGATTAAAAATGTATTTTTTCAATGAAGTTCAGGACTGAAACCACATTACCACTTTTTGTTAAAAACAAATTCTTTAACAATTGGATCTTTATAGGAGTCTTTTCTGTAGTTTTTTGTGTTTGATCTTAATACTATTTACATTATGAAGGACCATGGTAGATCCTCCATCATGGTCACCACCAATATTTTTAGGATTTTTTTTTTCTCTTCTCTCAGTAAATTGATATTATCTGTATTTTTTATGAGTCAGAGGATGGGTTAGCTGTCCAGAGAATGCTGATGGGTAACCTTTGCTTTATGACTTCAGAAAAGCACATTGTAACACTATGGACAACTACAAAACTCAAACAGTCAAGGTAAATCTTCAACACAGATTGTAAGTGAATGGCAATAAATCTCCAATTCAGTGTTGTTGAAAGTTAGACCGCTTTCTTTTCACAGCTCATTATCATTATTATCTTTTTGATAAATAAGTCTGGACCAAAACAAGTTTTTGTGACACTCTGAAGTGTTAGCATCTGAGAAAAAGCAGTCAAAAGAGACTGAGGTCAGGCTCTCAGAATCAGGGTGAATATCTTCATTACTACTTCTGTAAGTGAAAAAAATATGAACCCAAGTATTGTCTCCAGACCACTGAGACAGCAGGCTAAGTCATAATATCCCAGTGGCAAAATAAGAAACCTATGAAGCTGTAAATACAAGCTTCTAAAGAACATTGTGACTCAGAGCTGATGCAAAGTTTTCTAATTTCCTGGGTGAATAGGCAGTGTGGTTTCAGCAACATTCCTTCTAGATCCACTTCAAGTTTAGGGCTCTACAAACTAGAAATGCCACTGGGAGAGAAATATTAAATCTGTGTGCAGTAAAATACACGTATAAGTGTACCTTTCAGGAGGGATTGTCTTTTTCAATATGGTAAACTATTCCATTACCTTGAATAATGTTGCCCTATTCATCTTTCCTTGACATGCTGTCATGTTTTGTGTCACTCTGGAGAGCATGACTTCAAAAACCAGAATGCATTTAGTGTAATTAAAACAAATTATCATTACTTGAAGGATATCTACTTAAGTTATATCTATTTAGGAGAGAAAGTATTGTGGTTTATACCTTTATTAATATTTCATCTCAGTCTAGAAATCTTGATGTTGGAGCTGTAAAAAACACCCAGATAAGGCAGTTACTCAGCTGGCAAAGTGTCCAGAGGACCTTGGCTGTGATATTCTCAGATAAGAATAATCATTCTGAAATAAATATTAAAAAAAAAAACAAACAAGAAAAACCCACTGCATACATTAATTGCTGTTTACCTAAAGTTTCTGATTTTTCATGTTATCAAGGCTGCTCATACCTTAAAAAAAGAGTTGTGTACTTCCTTCAGAGGAGCTTGAACTTCACTCAAAAGAAAAAGGAATCTAAAGTATGGAATTGATAACACTTACCTCAATCCTGCACTAGGCCAAATCAAACTGAAGCAATTTATATTTGTGTGGTATGTATCCTGGAATTATGCTATCTTTCACACTTCTGGAGTAAATTGTTATATGAAAGGTATATTTCAAAGACAAAAGCATGGATATTTTCTCTGGCTCTGAAATCTGATTGAAGAGGACACTTTTTGGCAGAAATTACATTTCTGTAAAAAAGCCAAAAATTCAGCATTTCAGTAGGTCAGCATTTGTTGAAAGTGCACAGGACACCACCTTTATGTCCTTCCTCAGCACCCCCATGAGTGATGTGTTTGGACATAGCGCTTGGAAATGATGGGTGATGGGGCTTACGTAGGCTGCACCCCTTTCCTGTCACAACCATGTGGAAACAGAGGCAAAAGAAAAAGCCTAATCAGCAAGAAGTTAAAAAAAGGGCCAAGAAAAAAATCAAATACTCAAAACAAAAGATGGCCTCTGCTATGTGTCCCAAAGGTCATGGTTGTTAACACAATGGAGGTAGAGGTAATTTGCTTCATTAATCTTTGGCCCTCATTGAAAATTGATTCTAGATACATCTGTTCATTGAATAAAGAAAAAATATATTTTTTGTGATTTCAAAACTGTTATTAAGCTTCAGTCAAACATATCAAGGCCTTGCTAATATCTTTTACAGGACTACAGAGTTCTGATATTCAAAAAATAAATGTCTTGAGACCTCTCTTTGTTACTTCTAGGGCTAAGGATGAGCTTTGAAGCTTTTTCTTTAATAAAACCCAAATATTACACCAGTATATAATTATTTTGTTCATGCTAAATGATCATTTTAAACTCTGTTGAGTACTTTAAATTGCTTGAGGCATTATTTCTAGTTTGTGTGGAGGAAGCACGTTCTCTTTTGTTTTGTTACCATGCAGACACAGACAGAGCGTGCTGGCTCTGGCGCTGCAGCCAGTGGTGGGTAATTCATGCAGTGCAGCTAAAGCCCCGCTCTCACTTGTGTAACAGATCTCAGACAACACTGGGAGGAACTTAGGGATCTGTCCAGAGGTTTTGGGCAAACAGAGCAGAACCAGTAATAGAAGTAGTATAGAATAGTAGTAGTAATAGAAGAAGTAATAGAAGTAATAGAAGTCATAATAGAAGTCTGGGGCAGTATAATAAACATCTGTGCAAACTTAACTCTCCAGCTGCTGCATCTGAGCACAGTCAGTCGGAGCCAGTTCAGGTATTTCTGCCTGTGTCCATGTCCTATCATTGGGGTGACTCAAGGAACAAAGCTTCAGGATGGAAGCGTCACCCAGCCCAGCTGACGAAAGCGCCGGGTTATTGGCAGTGCTGAGGTGTCTCAGACGCTGTCAGTGCCGGGAAACAGCCCCTGCTCCTCCTCATCACTCAGGACACGATGACTGGAGGCCTCAGCCTGAAGTGGCTGGCGGACGTGTTGTTTCCTTCTTTTTAATTAAAGATGTTTTAAGGGACCATGGCAATGAAATTCATGCTTATGCAATCACTAGATTTAATTTATACAAAGAACCTCTCTGTCAGGAAAAATGTGGCAAATAAAATAGCAACAATAAGAGGGCTTTTGACTGCAAGGTGTAATAGGTCTGGATTAGAGGCTTCAAACAAGAAACAACCTGGAGCTTCTTTTTCTTGTTTTGAAAAATATCCTCAGGAATTGTACAGGTCGGTGTGTAGACTTGCAAATGGAGTTCTTTGGCAAGTGACAAGAGTCCCAATATATCTCCATGTCTGCCTCGGGAAAATTTCTTGCAAGTTCTTGTATTCAAAGCAGTAGGCAGCCAAAAGAAAGGGAAAGAGCACCGTGCTGGAAACAGCACTCTAATTATAGAGGTTTTTCCAAAGGGACCTCTTGGTGAGCCATGTCTGAGCCAGGGAAGAAAGGAGACAGATTGCTTCATACTTCATCTGTCAGAAGCCAGCCAATGTCCTAGGGATAAAAGCAGGAAAACTTCAAGCACCAGCAGTAGCTCTCCAGGGCTTAGCCAGATAAGCCAAGCTAGCAGGGACTGCTAGCCCTGCTCCAATAATTAGGTGTTACAGAGAATAGTAGTAGCATTACGCACACGGTTTCCTAGTCCTCTCCTATCCCACATTTCTGAGGTCCAGCTCAGACCTGATGTGACCTCAGACAAAGTCCATGCTGGCCAGGTCTCAGCTCCGTCCATTGCATGAAATCAGCCCAGCTTTTAAATCTCTACACAGGCAATAAATATGAGAGCAGCTTCTGAGAGTGCCATGGAAATTTGCTTTTCCTAAGGAAGGAAGGAAGGAAGGAAGGAAGGAAGGAAGAAAGGAAGAGAGGAAGAAAGGAAAAAAGGAAGAAAGGAAGAAAGGAAGAAGAGAAAGAACACAATGCAGAGTGATACCTTTGCTTGGGCACCAGAGCCTGTGACCCAGAAGGTACCTTACCTGCTTGCAAGTGCTGAATGCCACCTTCTGAAACCTAGTGCACAGCAAATGGCATCAGCCTGGGCAACTCCAGCAACCAGGTCTCTGATGCTTCCTTTGAACTTCTGTTTGCTGTGGTGGACAGCATCACAGAGAAAAAATAGAATCAGCTAAAGCTATTTTCTTGGCTTCCTTCCAACTGTGCTAACATTAATGCTGAGTTGTATTACTGTTATGTATTACTGTTTCCTTAACCAGAATGGCACCAAAGTAACCTTCTGTTCCCTGCTGCCACAGCAGAGTGTTTCCAGAGGCCAGAATTAAACCTTTTATTCCCAGAACAATTATCTGAGGATGTTTTCAGTGGAAGTGTGGAAGCAGAGAGCTGACACTACTCTCCATGACATAGCAGAGTCAGGCCTGATCCTGTGTTAAATCTCAGTGCTTACAAGGTACCATCAGCCCCACACAGCTTGGTGCTATTTTCTTGCTGTGCGGGATGACTTCAGCTGTTTCACATTTAAGCTGTATTTTGTAGCATTTGTCCAAGTCCAGGCACATTTGCATTTACTAATCTAGTGATTTTCCCACTGAAAACTCTGCCTTTGAGCCTGCTATATTTAACAAAATCTGAGATAATGCTAGATCTAGCACAGGCTTGTAAATTATCTAGGCTGATTTAAGAAAACAAACTAAATCTGGTTCTACTACAAACTAAAGCACACAAAAACATCAACAAATGTTGCAAAATAAAGAAATCCCAGAGGGAATTATTGCAGCAAATAGTGGATTTCTCCAGTGGAGAACTCCTTACTCTGAAGCCTAACATGATGTCTTCCTGGAAAGGTGTTCTTTCGTAGTAGTCTAAGCTATCCTGTGTCTCTTAAGGTCAACTTAAAAAAAAACAACAACTTCAAAACAAAAAAACAAACACACAAACAAGCAAACAAACACCACCCTGAAAACATATTTACTTTTTCTCCACCATCAATCGTTTTTACAACCCAAATTGTTTCTGTAGTTTTGATTAGTATAGTTAGTTAGTTAGTTGATTAGTTTGCAGACAGATATTTACACTAATATTCTTGCTGCAAAATTGAAACCAACGTGTTTTTTGGAAATGGAATTTACATTTGTGCAAAATACTTTTATCCATACAAGAAAAAAACAAAAAATCAAATGCATCATGGTATTAAGACAAAAAATTGATTTACATTTCTCAACTTAATCACAAAAGAGGCTGAAGTGTTAGGACAGATCTCATGTAAAATCTTTTTTAGTCAAGAGATTCCTAATGACTTTGGTGAGATTGGACACCTCAAACAGTATGGTTTATGGATTTTAGAGAATTCCCAGGTGACAGCAGAGCAACACCTTCTGCACTTGCTTTCATCAAAGTGCAAGCATTTCAGCTGTACTGGCACAGAGACAAAGAGTACTTCACTGTGAGTATGAATACCATTTCTTGCACCCCTGCATTTCCTTCAGACATGTAGGTGCTTTTTACATGAGAGATGCTGGACATCTTGCAGGCAGTGGGGGTGGGATAGCTTGATGGCCTGGTGAGCATTTCAGCTCTCCACAAAGTCCCCCACTGGTGCCAGCCCAGCAGAACATGGTAGCCAAATGGCAAGTGTCCCAGCCTACTGATTTTTCACACTGCAGATCTGAAACAAAACTGCAAGTGCATAGTCATAACGTTTTTCAGTTGCAAAGAGGTATTTGGAGGTTGGGGATCAATAGCACTCTGTATCCCACATTTACAATGCACAAAAATGCTGGTCCTGTTTTAGCAACAGTGTGCAGGATGTTTTTCTTTTTGTAACTCATCTGAAATTATTTCTTTAGTATTCAAGGAATAGCTACCCTCAAAATGCATAGCTGAGCCAATATCAGGTTATCCACATTATATTATTCTTAGAGCACAAGGCACCAAATTTGTGCAGCTTAAAATATGAGTTGCTTTTAGATACAGAATACCTCTTGCTCTGTGTCTTCTCATTTACTTTCCAAACAGATTTCTTGGTGAGAAAGGGGCCAGACTGGCATATGCCAAGGAGCAAACTCTGTTCATTACTATTGAAGGAAGGAGATACACTAAAAAAAAGAAAAAAAGAAAAAAAAGAAAAAAAAAGACAAGGTGACATAAAAAGGAAGCAGGAAACAAAAGCAAAAGAGTAATGAGAAACAGGACTGGCCAGCACCCCACATTCTCTTATCTTTGCAACATGCAGTTCATAAACACATGCAGGCACTCCACACAAACAAGGAGGGACCCAAAATAGAGATGCTGTAAACAGGAGAAACAGCATTCCAGTCACAATGCTCTTGGGGACAGCTGCCATATGAGAAGTTCCCAGTGACTTCAGGGACATGTGTTTGTTCACGTTGGTGTGTGTCTGGAGTCCCAGAAGGAGAAATGTGGTGGGAAATATTGTCAGTCATAACTTCTCCAATTATGCAGAAAAAATTTCTATCTAAAAACATGCCAGGCTCCTTAGAACCTCTCTCTTCACTCCCCTCATTCTTGGAATACCCAGGAACATCACTCACACCCTGTTGGGCTGCCTCTGGGGCAGGAGACCACAGAAACAGGCCTGCCTCCAAAGCAGCTGCTTTTGGTATGCATTGTGGCTCTTTTAAAGCAGCCACCACAGGAGACGAATAATCTGAGACATCTCCACTTATACAGGCATCACCTTATGAAGCAGTTTTGCTGGGATACTGGGACTGGTACCAGATCTTCACTCCATTCCAGTTTTTATGGCCACAAGCATCATTGAAAGTCCTGCTCCTTAAATTTCTTCACATCAGCTCCCTTTTTAAAAGCCTAGCTTGTCTTTTTTGCTTGCTTACCAAAAATAAGTACAACTGAAGTAAAATTCAGGGCTAATGCCCCTCTTGCACTGACCATCCACGCCTTGTCTGACTTGTGTTACTTGCAGGGGGTCAAAAGCTTTGCGCTGTGGCTGATAGTTTTGTCTCCAGCAGACTCAGGAGAAAAACAATATTGGCCTAAGAATGAGATCAGCTATTCCATTCCTCAGTCTAATAGAAAAAAGCAAAATATAAATAATTTTATGTAATTGTTCTTGTTTGTTTTAAAGAATAATAACCAATTTCTTTCTTTTTTCTTTTTTCTTTTTCTTTTTCTTTTTCTTTTTTTTTTCTTTTCTTTTTCTTTTTCTTTTTTTTTCTTTTTCTTTTTCTTTTTCTTTTTCTTTTTCTTTTTCTTTTTCTTTTTCTTTTTCTTTTTCTTTTTCTTTTTCTTTCTCTTTTTTTAATTTTTCCTTTTCTATTTTTCTCTTTTCCTTTTCCTTGTCCTTGTCCTTGTCCTTGTCCTTGTCCTTTTCCTTTTTTTTCCTGTCTTTGGGGATTTGTTGGTTGGTTTGCTTTCTTTTTTCTCCACTCTTTCCCCCTTCCATTTTTCTTTTTGTTCCTTTCTCTTTCTCTTTTCCATTTCTTAAAAATTAAGTTAATATTCTTCTCCTGGAATATTCCCTTGTGCAGATTCAGTGATAACCTGATTATTTCACCCAGCTCCAAGATGCTATGGAGGAACCCCACAGTCAGGATTCATTTGTCAGAAAGATTGATGCTGTTCCAGAGTTGAGTGCAGGGCAGGAGTGAGGGTGCAGTTATGGTGAATTGACCTGCGGCCTTCAGCAGCAAGACAGCAAGAAGATGCTGGATTGACTCGTGAGAAGGAAGAGGGGGAGGTGGATTCCCCAGTAAGGTATTCAGAGTGAAAAAAATCTCCTTGTTATTGATGTATTTGAAACCCAGCTCAGTCACTGATGTATTTGAAACCCAGCTCACGTATTGATCTTAGGCTTTGCTTGGAGCTGTGCTATTTCACAGGCAGACAAACACCAAACCTCTGTATTTCCCCACACTTGCAGGTGAGTGTTTACAACCTTGCCCCTTGAGAAGAGATTCAGCCTTGAAAATGAGTCAGTACTTCAGAATTCTTTTCAGAGGCCCCTCACAGAGGACAGATGCTTTCAGTAACATTCTCATTCCTTCCAGCTTTCTGCAAGATCCTGTTTGTATTAAGTGGGTCTTCCAGTGATAAATGACTCAGTTTGATCTGAATTGAAAGTAGCTGGCCTTTCTTCTGTGCGACTCCTGAAAAAGTGCCAAAGAACTTCATTGCTCCACTTTACACAGCTTGACTATATTTAGTGTGTGCCATACCACAAGCTCTAACATGGCCTGTGAATTTTGCCTTTTGTTCAAGAGATGAAGATTATTTTCTCACCCAGGGGCACATTTAACATGAATTCACACCTGGATTTCTATTTCATCTCCTTCTTCTTAAACCTTCAAGTACTGTGTCTGACAAGAGCAAGGTCACCAGTTCATGCACTGTTTGAAATACAGGAGAAAACTCTAGTTAAGTTAAGTCTAGTTAACTCTAGTCTTATTTATTAAAAGACATATTAAGTATAAGAATCATCTTGTCAGTCTTCTTCCCCACAGTTTTTTTCTCTTTATTCAGAAGAGATAAGTGAATGGTTAAGATGAGAATTATGTTCTTCATTGAACTGGGATAGTTTCTGAGGGCAATCACTACTTGCTGGTTTACCACTTGCTGTTTTGTGGTGTTACATAATAAGGAGATTTAATTTTTGAAAAATGAACCAAAAAATGTGCTTGAAAACATGAAAATTGAGGGTTTTTTTAAACCATAATACTTTTCTTTACAATTACATTGACATTGTTGGCGAAAATTGAATCATTTTGTGGGATGATGTTCAGACTCTTATGGAACTCCAGTGGAAAGCAGGCAGTCTTTCTGTTTATTTAGATAACTGAACTGGACATATTTCCTGATGTGTTTTGGAAATGTTGGCATGGTCATTGTGCTACTAAGTGCTGACAAGTTCTCTTGTCTTTAGCAGGATGGTCCCAGAACCCAGTGATCACAAATTAACAAATTAGCCTTTCAGTGGCCTTGCAGATGTGGTCTGGGAATTCACAGTTTTTTATGCTTTAGTCTTAAGAAGCTTTGAATGTTTTAAAAATATGAAAGTTATTTTGATTTCTGGAATATGGACATTTTCAAATGGCCATTCAGTCACGCTTGCATGAACTTGAGTAGGGCTGTTCTTAGAATATAGAGTGGTTTGGGTTGGAGGGAACTTTAAAAATCATCTAGTTCTTATTCCCCCACCACAGGCAAGGACACCTTCTACTAGACCAGGGTGCTCAATGTCCCATCCAATATGACACTGAATACTTCCAGGGATGAGACATCCATTGCCTATCTAGGCAATTGGTTCCACTGCCTCATCACCTGCTCAGTAAAGAACTTCCTCTTAATATCCAACCTAAATCCACCCTCTTTTGGTTTAAAGCCACCCTCCTTGTCCTGTTACTACATGCCTCTGCAAAAAGCCCTTCTTTGGCTTTTCTGTGAGCCTGTATGTAGCTTTAGGTACTGGAAGGCTGCTCTAAGGTCACCCCGGAGCCTTCTCTTCTCCAGGCTGAACAAACCAAACTTTCTCAGCCTTTCTTGTAGAAATGCTTCAGCCTTCTCATCTTCTTCCTCTGCCCTTGCTGCATGTCTTGTGCTGAGGACTGCAGAGCTGGATGCAGGGCTGAAAGTAGGCTCTCATGTGGGCGGAGAAGAGGGGCAGCATCCTGCTGCCTGCACTGCCCTGGATGCAGATCAGCATGCAGCTGGCTCCCTGGGCAAGGAGCACATTCCCAGGTCGTGTCCAGCCTCTCATCCACAAGCAGGAAGTCAGATTTATTGAACTCTCCTTCCAAGCTAGAAAGTTAGGTTCCCATTGACTCATCTTAAGATCTCATGCTAATTTGCAGATTCCAAACTAAGCAATAAATGTTCTTGGGTTACAATCTACATTTTTCAAAACTTGTCTCTGAAGTTTAATACTTTAAATGCCTGAGAAAATCAGGTTTTCAGAGAAAATATGAAGGCTGAGGAAAATACCTTATATCTGTAGAAACTTTGAACTGGTATATTCTATTAAAGTGACAAGCTGAGGTGCATGACTTCAAAAGGCATCATCTTTTGTAACTTTTTAGGGTCATGTGTTAGCTATGATCAAGAGAAGGTCTGGAAATGTGGACCATATGGTGCAATAATCTGGGATTCAACTTACTGGTTTTTGTAATAAGGGGGAGAGCTAGTACAATTTAGCACATTTTACAGTTTTTACTGTTTGTGTGTGGAATTTGTGAAAGGTCTTCCCAGAAATGGCTTCGCAGACACATATTCCCAAAGCGGCACATTTGGAAAACACCTTGAAAATAATTACTGTGACAAAATTAGAAGCTCTGCTAAGAAACTTACCAGCATATTTCAGCAACTGGCACTGTCTTCTGATATATTGGAAGTTCAAAACCTCAACATTGTACTCACAGTGGGAAGCTGATCCATTCCAGTTGCTCCCAACTTCTCTCTCTCAAGCATTACCATTAAAAGAACTGTGGCAGTTTCAACACATCTGTGCTTATGATTTAACACCAAAATCTTTCTATTCAAATTTTATCTTTAGTAACTGAGGAAATGCAAAAATAGAAGCAGATGTCCTGTGTGAAAAAATATTACCAGAAACTTAGGAACCAGTCCAGATTCTTTGGGAATCCATGTTTTCTCTGTTGAGTTTGGATGGTCCTGTTTTTTGCACAGTACTACTAAAGGGAAATCATGCTTGCTTTTGAACCAGAAAATGTTAGTGCATTTGGAGCCAATGCAAAAATGATGCTGCATTCAGGAGACACACACTCCTCTCTTAGAAAGTGAGATCTTTGGAGAGAAGGGAGTGTTGGGTTGCTGCTGCCTGGGGGAGCGACAGCTTAGACCTGCTGAAGAGCCAACCCTTTGCGTGGCTCAGGAATTTCAATGATGGGTTTGGGACAAAGCCATGCTCATTCTTTGGCCTGTAGCAGAGCCCACATGATCCATGAAACTACTGAAGATGAAGAAGATAAAATGGAAAAGGCAAGGCCATTTAAGAGCCTACGAGTAAATGTTCCGGTAATCATCAAATAACTGTGAAATGACAGAAGTTCCAGATGTTGAGAGGAACATATTAGAGATGACAATGTTCCAAGTAGAATGACATACATTTTCCAAAATTTTATTCTGTTCCTTGGTCTGTATGGAGCTCAGCATTCATTCTTCCTCCCACTCTGTCTTGCCTCTTTCCTAATTTCCTCACTATATGTAAAAAGCATTAAAAAGTTAGGAGTTCCTGGACATTACAGGAGAATGAACTGATGGGGAAGCTCCTTCTATGGAATTCTAGTGCTATACACAACCGTGCCATCTTAGTGATACATGAGTTATTCTGATTTACAATCTTCCTCCCATTCATCAGCATGAGTCACAAGTGTTTGCAAAGTGATGTTGAGCCTCTCTGTACACACAGGGCAGTGACCCCAGAGGGAAACTCAATTTTCCAACAGCCCTTAAATCAATGTGAAAATGGAAAGTGAGGAACTCCACAGACTAAAGATTTATTGAGCATTAATGTTTTGTAATGAATGTTTTTGATAGAAATATTAATTTATTTTTAACTCTGTGGTCAGGGATTTCTTTTTGCTCATGTATTGTCATGCTTATGTAGATTGGCAGCTTTGTCTTACATTTCTTGTTCAATTGCCTGTATAAAGAGCTGTGTGCAAAACTCTGGTGAACTTTCTAACCTCCTTTATTCACAATGATGAGATGCTTTGAGATATTAAATAAAATTCCCTTTTTTTAGCACTAATCATAATGAAATGCAGATGTTTGATATTCCCCATTTTTATCAGTGACTCCGTTTCACAAAGTTAGATCCAGCGCTCGAGCTGTTACAAGTATGAATGTATTCCCAAGGGCAATGCATTCCAAGTACATTTGGTCTGAAAAAAAAGTTTGCTTCCAGTTTGCTCACAAAAAACCATGCTGTTGAAAAACTGTTCATATTTGTGCGGTATGATCATTTGACCTTTCCCACCCATGCTTAACTAGAGTATCATTTTAAAATAAAAACCATTTTTGCCTCCTGTTACTAATCCCAGATGCTGTGAACAAAACAATAACATTTCAGCCCCTCAGGAATGGAGAGCTCACTCTTTATGGTCCCGAGAACAAAGTACTCAGCTTTAACTGACCTTGATGAAAACGGCTGAGTGCTTAGCTTGCAGTCAAGTTAAATGGCTGTCACGTTAAATAACAATCAAGTTAAATGACATTTAGGCCCCTGATGCTATGCTACTCCTATAAAACTCCTGATGGTTTGGTAATGGGCTGGAAGAGGAGCTGGATCAGGTTGATCTAGTAAAGCACTTTCCTTTATAGGAAAAATTGAACATAATTAAAAAACAATTATAATAACAATTTGATTCTAAAGAAGGACTCAAACACATTCTTGCACATCAACTGTGTCAGAGCAATGTCCACGTGTGTGCTACTTGTCTGTGGCAATGCACAGGAATTTATATGAGCTTGGCATTCTTTCACTAAGGCTGAGCTACTTGGGATTACTCCACCTCAGCCTGAGGCAGGGAGCATCCACACACACATCACCCCAACTCAGCTGGCAAACAGCAGCTTCCTGATGAGTGCCAGTGGAATCTGACTGCTGATGGCTGTTTCTCTATGCAGAGCCACAACCGAGCCAAAGTGTCCTTCCACTATGAGAGTTTACTTCTGAATTGACCACTGGAAGGAGAACAGAACATCTGTCATAGGAGCCTGACATCGCCTGAACTATAAAACACCTTATGACCAGATTAGAGTGGTGGCTTTGACCTGGGCTGCGGTGTCTTTTTACAAAATAATTTCTTTTTATTGCACAGGATTTTATTTATAAACTGAAAAAACAAAAACCTAAGCCAGTTTTGCATTAAACAGCACTTATGTGGCAGAGCTCATTTGAGCTTGATTAGCATGACAGCAGTTAAGGCACAGCTGTGACGAGTGACAGGTAAAAACACAAACGAGTTAGCAGGAAGATATTCCTGATCTCCCTACAATGTTTCTGTGTGGAGATGGGTTGAGCAGGATCTTAGATGTGCCTTGTAATCCTCGGCCAGTCCCTGGAGCAGTCTTCCTCCCTGGTGGAGTGCTGTGGGCACAGTTTCCCTGGCCTCTGCATGGCACTGGAGCACGGGAAGGCTCCGTGCTGCTGCTCCTGCTCCTCTGGACTCTGCACCACCACGGGGAGCAGCACCAGGAGCAACACTGCCTGAAATAAACAGGGCAGGAGACTTTTTCTCCTTTTAATGCCTTTATTAAAAATGATCAGCTCAGGATGGGGGTGGTTCGACGGATCTGCAGCTTCCGTCGACTCTCCCAGGTGGCTCGCAGGACGAGGATGAGTCACAGCTTTGTCCCCTGGGGTCAGAGTTGTAAGTCCCATCCTCGCAGGAGCTGTGGGCGTTCCAGATCTTGCCCAGCTGCTCTCCGGGGGTCGGCCTCCCGTCTTTGGATGACTCTTGCACTCAGGGCGAGGGGCTCCTAAGTGTCTTTGCAGGTTCAGTAGCTTGTTCCTCACACGTGGACATCACTCTAATTTCTCAATTTCATTTTGGCTCGTTGTTTTGGGGTTCTTTTCGGCACGTCTGAGGTCTCCGCTTCTCAAGGCACTCTGGTAATATGCATGTCCCCTGCCTCAAGTTTCGTCTCTCCCTTACTGTCTCTGCCCGGCCAGTTCTCTCACACCTTTAGTGTTAATACAAAAGGCCTTTCAACTCGGCCTCGGCCACTAATACAAAAGGAATCATTAGCGAGAACGACTGGTAATTTACATAACACAGATAACACTTTAGTAGCAAAAGTGGTTAAATTAGCTATTTGTAACTTGTTTCTCCACACTAAAAATTATCAGTTTTTTTGTTCATAACACTGCCCGAAAACCACAGCACTGAAGTCTGTGGGAAATGCGAACCTCATACTCCCGACACAAAATTTACAATTTCCAGAGTGATGAGCAAAACTGCCTCTGTCACACGTGTTTAAGGACACTTTCAGGTGGTAGGACAGATACACAGTGGCACAGTGTGTTAGTGGAGACAGCAGCTAAGTAATCTCATAACAAACCTGTTGCAGATGAAACTCAAAAGAAATCAAAGTGATTTGTTACGTAAACCTGGGGTTTTTCCTGCTTGTTGCTGGCCTGCTGTTACCCAGCTACTGCCTGGTAAGAGAAACAATCACAGGTGAGTGTGATTTCTTCCAGCACATTAATTCATTATGCTTATAATAAATGTAATTCTTCATTTAGATTCTGGGAAGTTTGGTTTTGGAATTGAAAACTCATGATGTTTTCCTATCACCCACACCTAGATACACATGACCCAACCCAAACATGCACACTGTTAGGTAAATTACTCATCTTAAAAAGGATTCCTTTTATCACACATCTGCTGGGGCTTTTTCCTTACATCTATCAAATGAAAGATTATGCATCCTCGCTCTGGAAGGCAAATCATGTTTTTCCTTAATGTCTTTCTTTCCTTCTTGCCACAATGGCTGGGGTTAAGGAGCTACAACACATATGCAGGAGGAATTTTGGGTTTGTTGATGTTTAATCGATACTTTAATTTGGGGTTTGCATAGGATTTTTTTCTCTGTTGATTTCCCACAGCTTTTGTACTTTGGTATTGTTAATCTTGCCAATATTAGAAATGACTGGTACTGAAAATGTTGAAAAATTGGAAGCAAAATCAAAAAGTCTATAGAAATATAAATACACTTGAAGGCATGCAGGTAATTTTCATATCTCAAAATTCAAATCAAAATAAATCCAGGTATTTTCCAGCATTAGATGAACTTAAAAGTAGGAACACTCATCCTGAGTTTTTATGGTAACAAGGATTTGTTCCACATATTGCATTACTATCTCAAGCATGTTAGCCAAACTCACTAAAATACATGCTATTAGATGTAGATTTTCATTAGAATTTTTTTCTCTCTCCCTTTTTCCAGTGTCATTTCAGTCTCTTTAAGACTCTGGTTTCCCTCAGTTCAGCCAAGTCAGAAAAACTAATGCAGCTTTTCATCTGTCATTGGTATGCAAAGCATCCTAAAACATTTATTACACATCTAAGTTATGTAAAAATTACCTCATATTCAAGACTTGAGTGTGCTTGGATTTTTCATCAAACTGTGTTTGCTAAGTAGTAGATCTTTTCAATTTACTTCCTAGACCAAACTGAGGGAAAAGTCAATGTTTAAATTGAATGAAATTTGTAACTTTGCAGAATTCTCACATTGAAAGGCACGCTGCAAAATCTGTGGCACTTCCACAGAGACAGAAACCCAATAATACACTCCGTGATCTTCACAAAATATTTTCTTTTGCATAAGAGAGAAAGCGAGAAACAGAGTGTTGTCAGGCACTTGAGAAGTATTACAATGGCTTGGTAATGCAAGCCTCAGTGTGCTTTAATAGAATTATAAAATGGATTCGTGCATCTATGGAAAGAATAAGTAAAAAAGATAAAGCATCACTGAATAATTTCCAAGTCTGCATCACGAAGAGCTTATGTAATTCACTGTAACTACAAAGACATAATCAAAGAATAATGAGTCACCACTAGGCCATCAGAGTTCTTGAGTTTACAGGGCAGTTAGCAAGTGAATAAATGATACAGGAATTCAGGGACTGCCCCACAAGAAAAAAAAATCCTCCTTCTTATCTAATGTTTTCGGTCGTGGACTTTATAGTGCATCATACTTCAAAATCTCACCTACACTTACTTAGTGTTAAAAGAAATATGTATTATACTAAACAATTTTATTCTAACTCAGGAAGCTTTATAGATGAGTAAAACACTGCTCATCCTTATTCTTCAAAATGCATGGTAATTTTTTCAGTAGCAGAAGTCTTTTATCCCAGAAAACATTGCATGTTTCAGCACTTTTCAGGAAAGTTTATGAGCTGATCTGTTCAACTTCTACTTCATCATTGGAATACCGTCTCTGAATCTTCTCATCCCTTTTTAGAATAAATACTGTGTCTGAAAAATCTCCCTGGTGTATACTTCCTATTATCTCTCAGGCCTTTCTCAAGGCTTTCTGGTTGTTTTTTTCCTTGAGAAAACCCTTTCCACTTATTTCCAGTGAATGACCATTTCCCATTCCGCTCATGTAATCTCTTTGATGCATTTGAGGCACATACATTTTTCAGACACTTCATTCTTGAAATCAATTTTCTGCCTGTTAAGTTTAATTGCTAATGATCCCTGTAATGCTTGAAATAAAATTTTCTCTCATTTTAAAGAAATAAAAAAGAGTTTGAAGTGCAAATTGAGATATTTGGTGCCAAAGTCCTTCTCTAGGCACCTTAATTACAACTGGTTGTAGAGTTGAACTTAATCGAAACTGAAACCACTGCAGGCTTTTCAAAGTAGAAGAATCACTGCAGTAATGGCTGTGGACAATTAGGATAAACACGTGTGCTCCCTCTTGCCAAATGGCACATTTACTTCTGCACAGTAACATCATTGCTCAACCTCACAACAAGATTTCTTAGCTCTCTTTCTGCAATGCCATATCTACCATTATGAAGAAGTACTGAAATGTCAGTCTGCTTTCAGGGGACTAAAGATCTTGTATGATCAGTCAAGGGGGATAAGCAGGGGGAAGAATTTCAAGACCCTTCTCCTCTTCAGTTAGAACTGATGAACTGAGAATGCCCTTAACTGATCTGGTCATCCACCATCTGCTACTTTAATGTTTCTGATGGTACTCCTCTTATCAAAGAGGACAATTAAAGCCTACAAAATAACTGGACACAATTCACATTTTTCAGGCTCATGATCTGCTAACTGAAGCAACAGCTGGCCATTGTAATTTTAATTTCTTTCTGAGAGAAGCCATCAAGCCAGACCTACTGCCACTGTAAATCATTCTGGATGGGTGGTCATCTTTTTCTTCTGCTCAGTGCAGTGTCTGGTGCGTGGGAGGATACAGCTCTTAAATGCTGTCATTACACTGAGTCGCCAAAAAGGTAGGGCTTTTTGCTAGGGAGGGTGGGGCATCAGGTGTTATGAGTGGTCCCATAATGGGGATAGGACATAAAAAAAGAAGGCCACCCCTATCTTCTGACCAGTCCTCTGTGACTAGGGCACTGGAAGGAAGCTGGTGTCAGGCTGCAGCTCGGTGCGTGGCTCCACATGCCTCAGGTGGAAGGAGTGAAATGGAAGGCACAGGGCCAGAGGAAATCTGGTGTGGTTGTAGCTGTGCTGGATATTTATGCCAGGAAGCACATGTAGCCACTCACACATAAGGGGACTTCTGGCATTTTTTATAGTGGAGTCTATAAATAAGATGGTTGAAAGGGATTTACTTTTTTTTGTATATGTCCAGGAACATACTAAATATGGTACATTCCTGTGATAATTCTGATCATTGCCCAAAATTTCCCAGCTGTCTTGAGAAGTGGAAGACTACTACTCCCAATGTTAATAGCAGGAATGTCTTCTAACCAATATGACAGCCATGAGCAGAAGATGAAAGGAAAATATATTAAGAAATCAAGAGCTGACTTCAGGAGGTAGAATAATGAGTCAACCATATGAGAAATTAGGGTCATGAAATGCTTGCCTGCATCTTACTCAGGGAGTTGTCTAGAAGGTTAGCAATGAAACCTGAAACTGCTTGAAACTGACTTGGTTTTATGCAGCATTGCAACTCTGAAAATCACAGCAGATTTCTCAAAGCAGGCCACAAAAAGCCTGCAGGAAAGCTGTGTGGTGCCATGACTCTTTGGCCAGCAGAGACCGCAGCTGTGGCTCCATGGCAGCGCGGTGTGGCTCTGCTGGCCGCCGCACAGCTGTGTCTGCACAGCCTGAGCCAGGAGGCCCTGCTGATAGACCACACTGCTGAGTGCTGCTGTCCAAGCCAGCCATGGAAAGGGAGCCAGCAAATAGGCAAAAATACAGAGCAATGAAAGGCTTGCACAAGTTTGGGTGTGAGGCAATATGACAACCTCAATAATTATTTTTTTTCGTGGGGTCCTACAACAGCATCTTCCAGTAACCCGCATCTGCTTTCTGACACGGCTTTTTAGCACACTCTGTTTCCCTTTCTATTAATGAGGGATTTCTTTCTGCTGAGACCAAAAGGCTTTACGTTTGCTGAGACACTGATAACTGAAATAAAGTCAGCCCTTTCTCTTCCATGGTCATAACAATCCTTGAAACTTTTCCTCGTCATAGCATGTCTCTTTGAGACCCACGTCTATTGCCTTCTTCAAAAACCTTTATTAGATCTCAACAAATTCTTAAAAGATGGAGAAGGAAGGGTTATTTTCCATGTTCTGGTAATTTCCAGCAAAGTTGTGTACCTCTAAATCTGTTTCAGCAGGAAACCAGGCACTTTAATTTGGGAAAAAATAATTCGTGCTAAAAAAAGTAATCTGAAATAGGACAACTGAATTGTGGGGTAGAAGCATCTTTTTTGTTCAGTTGACTACTGAGGGTTGCTTGCCTTTTCAATCTGAGAGATATTTGCAAGCAAAACCCACTTACTCTCACTCCCTCTGGATGCATCTGTATTAGAAGTGTAGGAAAACCTAACCTGTCTCCCTGGAAGCCACATTTGATTTGAAATAGTTTCTATATCTTGTGTTTCTGTGCCTGTTGTTTAAAGGGTGGATAATTGCCTCTGAATATTCCGCTGGCCCTGAATTTATTTGGTTGGGCACAGAACTGCACAGACTGACTTTGTTGCAGATGTACATAAACTGGGATTCTGTACCACTCAGGGAAAATTTACCAGCACAGGTTGGAAGTAGCTTGAGAAATCTTTTCCAAGCATTTCACGTGTAAGACATAAACCTAAATAACCTCTCACTCCCTTCATTAACTGTTCATTCTCTGTTGGTAAGTTAGAGGACCATATTTGATTGGTTTGATTCTCCCAAACCACCTTTTCTGATCAGGTGTTTACTTCTATCCTTCAAACTGAGCTCAGTAGTTTGTTATAGTAGTTTGGTATATTTCAGGCTTTTCACAAATATCAGCTCTTTTTTGCAAGAAGAATATTCCTTGACATTAGTGAGCATTCCTTGATATCAGTGACACTATTTTGCTTTTTATTTTTAAGCAGATTACTTTCTTTTGTTCTCTTTTATTGTTGCAGTAGTTAAATTCTTCATAAATAATGTGTAAAAGACATGCTGTCAGTCATTCCAGAAGGCTCTGGTGAACAAACCATAGTGCCTTATCATATGCATACTTCCACAGATTTGTAATTTTTTTATATTGGTCAGCTTATCCACTTCATTTTTCACCTATGCTAGTAGCGTGTGAAAATGAAATCTCAGAACTCGGTATTTAGTTGCACCAGGAATCCTTTTACTCTCTTGCTGGGCCCACTCACCAGGATGGTCATGCATGGAAAAGGCTGCAACTACCCCAATATCTTCATGTACGTGTTCTCCGTACTGCTCAGCACCCCAGTCTGATGATGTGCCAGGTCCCAGTGAATTGGTTCTTCTTCCCAGGCACATCCCAGGGAGTGGCTTTAACCCTTTAACCTGAGAGCTGTTGCTGTTTTCCTGGAGAAAGGGCGCTTAATAAGCATGGCTGTGGCATGACAGGCTGGACCTTGCCCCACCAGACCCCCCATGCTGCCTGCATGGGATAGGTGAGTGGGATATGGGCTACCTCTTTCAGATGTTTCCCTTCTGTAAAGTGGTCCATAAGATCTTTTCCTTCCTGAATTATATAATTGCTCATTTTTTCTATTTCTAAATATATTTTTATACTCTTTTATTACCTCAGCATCAGTTTACAGAAGGAAAACTTCTAACGTACTTATGTGCACATATACATATCTTAAAATAGTAAATTAATGTATAGATCAGTTATTTTCTGGAGAAGAGCAACTAAGACCTGAATTATCAGTACAGGCACTGGGATTGCTTTCTACAGAAAGTGAATGTACATAATCAGTTCCCGAAGGTTCAAATTGTTTAATGCAAACATTAAAGCTAGTCCCCTAAAACAACCCCTATTATTCCATATTTTAAGGAAGAAAGTTTAATACTTAAAAACTTTCATCCATTCTCAATCTTTAATTTCTTTATTATGACTTGAACAACAGTTCAGAGCCTGATTCACAGTACTGACCTCAGTATTTCATGTTCTTCAAACCACAGAAAGGAAATAAAAATGCCTACTATTAACACTTGTCTCTTCAACTCTTCAGCTTCTAACACAAGAGAGAAGCAGCATTTCAGATTATGCACATCACTGCGTTTCTCCTTTGTCATTAGAACAGAAGTTTTCTGCAGCAGCTGTTGACCAATACCTGAGTAGTGCTTACACATCAAGACCTTCCTTGTATGTATGAATTTATAACAGTTCATATAAAGAAGAAGAAAATGTATAATCACACTCCCTGCTGGTAACCAACCTATTAGAAAATGTTGTTTTTTTCAGTAACAATTCATCTTGTTGGTAGTTTTGTGTCAAATATTTGGTGTTCAGTTGCAGAAGGCCCTTATGGCCTTCCCTGACTCCTTTGTGTTCCTTCTTTTTCAGAAAAAAATCATTACGAAAAGCATTTTGAACATTTTTTTTGGGCTGCAAGTTTACCCAATGAAACATTACAAACAAAAAAAGTTCTGCAGAGTTCTGCACTTTGTTCACATGTGTAGCTGCGAAGAAGGATTTGATTCCAGCATGGAGAAGCATAAGATCATATGATGTTTATAGAGCACAATGGCATAAAACGTAGGAAATCATCTAGTTATTTCCTTTACTAAGTAGAAACTACTGTATTTGTTAGTCATTTAATTATGATTTCAGAAATGAATTTTTAATGATGGAGGGAGGACAACATTAAATAGCAATTAAGGAAATGAGAGACCTGTATTTATTCAAATAAGCCCAGCCCTTCTATTTCCTGGATGACAAACATTATGGAAATATGATTTCTTAAAGTATGTTAATTCATTTTGGAAATATGGGAAAGAATTTTCCAACCAAACATGAAAAAAAGATGGACATTTTAGTGGGGCTACATTATTCCATTTACAGAAATTCTACATCCTGAAAAACACCTGCCATTTCAATGTTGAGCATTATTCACTAGACTGCATGCTTTCTTTTTTACCTGTGATGTTAACAGCACACAGACAATGAAACAAAAGGAATATAAAATGAAAGTGAATATTTAATTGAATTCAGTTTTTTGAACAGTTAGCTAAGGTTGTATATTTTCTCGTAAACTAAACAATGCATTAGAATATTGTAGTTTCACTTCATAGAGCTTTTGGTTAATATCTTAATGGAATATATTCTAGTGAATTTAAAAAACTTTTTAAACCCAGATCTTTTCAGTTAAATGTCATCTCCATTGTTTTAGTTTATGACACTGTTAATAATTACATTGTGAAATTATTTTTTAATCTGATCCTGGTACCTAATGCTCACAAGATGTATTTTATTTTGGTTTAGTTCCTGTTGATCTAAAGTCCCCATTGTTTATAATCCTTGATTCTACAAAAGTCATGGTTATCCTAATTCCTAAATAAAGTTAAAAAACAAAAGGAATCTCAAATTTTCTTGCTGCTATTGTTCTTACTCAAATCAGATGATAAAAATGATGTTACAGATAACTAAATGTGTCATTTATCTACAAGAAATTATCCCCATAAAATGAGTACAGTTCTGAGCTATAATTGTCTGTAAATATGCATGAGGAAAATCTACATAACAAAATCCATTCATTGGCAATCACAAGAAAGAGTCCTAGCTGAGCAGTCTCAAGAGCTTCATTATTTCTACACTGAATACAGAAACAGGAAACGAATGGGGTGGTTATATAAATGAGTGTAATACTTTGGACAGAATGAAATTCACATGATTAGGCTGAACATTATACAAGTAGATCTACTGACTTCATAAACGACATACAGACGTAATTAGGATTTCCCAATCCTTGTTTATTAAACTGTCCACAAACTAGAGATCTGTAAAACAAAACCCCAAGTGGTAAGATGCAGTTTTGGTAATGTGTATATGCAGTTTTATGCGCATATTAGAAAAAGTTATGTTCAAATTTTGATTTTAGGTGGGACTTTTTAGATATTCTAGAAGAACTAAAACATTTTGAAACCTCAACACATTATGATTTTATGTATGTTTAATTATATCACCTATACAAAATCTTCAAGTAGATTTTGTAACCATATATTCATCATGCTGAAATCTTAATGCACAAATAGAAAAAGTTCTAAATGAAGCAAATTGTAATTAACACTGTCTTTGTTAAACTACTTTCTTTTCCATTTTTTATTTGTTTGTTTGGGGATTTTTGTTTTGTTTTGTTTTTCTTTGGTTTTTTGTTTGTTTGTTTGTTTGTTTGTTTGTTTTGGTTTGGTTTTTTTTGCAGGGGCGTGGTGGAGTGGTTTTTGTAATTGTTAGATTTTTTGAAAATCCCAAAACTATATTTTGGTAATCCAATCCACAGAAGAGTTTCTCCCACATATGAGCTCCACAGAAAACGCCTATAAAGAAATAAATAAATGAAAGAGTAGTCAGATTTTCTGTCACGTCTGACTTGGGAACAAACAGTACAAAGTGCTTTCTCATTATGTGGAACACAAGGATTCAATAAAAAAACGGAGTTGGCCAGTGGGTAGCAGTTCCAGTACATAAAATGTTGATGTTTCAAAATTTGTTTTTATTCTGGGTTAGAATAGAAAAGAAATCATGCAAGCATTTTGAAGAGTAATTCTGTTGAAACATTCCTTTTTAAATTGAAAAGGACTGCTTTCTTAATTTCTTTTTCAAAGAAAATGAGCTTTGAGTTGAAAACTGTAGTGATCCACTGGCACCTCTGCAAAGTGTGGGCTTTGGCAAAACTTTATACTCCATCAAAAAATAAAATGCGAAAGTATGTTATTGAATTTCTTAGTGATTTCTAAGACAAAGAAATCAGCAGAAGCTCAGAAGCTCAGTGATTATGCATATCATAGCAATCATTACGTATTACAGAATCTTGGCTTATGATATTCTACTAATGACTAAAAATTATAAACTTTGAAACCTTTTTTACTTTAAGAAAAGGGCAGACACCATCCAGGTAGCACAAACATAGTCCATAACTTCCATTCAGTTATTTGGCCAAAATATGAATGATTTTGCCATCAACTTTTTTCACATGGGGATGATACTACTCAAATATAATGACAGCTTGATGAGAAGCTGTTTATTTTATGACTTTCTTTAGTACTGCCATCCTTTTTAATAGGCCAGAAGCTGTTAACCACGTGAAGTTGGTCACTTAGACCTGGCCACTGTTAGGCACATTTGCTCCACACCCCCCTGTAGAGAAGAAAGCTTTCTGCTAATATGTCCCAACAGACTGAGCGCTCTTCACAGTCATACAATTTTAGTCAGGCAATGTAGGAGGCCCTGAATATTTGTATTATGAATGGAGGAGGTATTAAATACATATTATATATACCTGTACTTAAATATCTTTACCCTTGACTAGTCCTAGTTATCCTTGATGGGCTGCAGCTGTGATGTTCTTCATTGGGCTGCAGCTGTGGTTTGTCAAGGTAACTGGGATAAAAGGGGAGTGGGCTACTTAGTCAGGCAGAACCATGATGGAGCTCTGACTAAGGAAGATCTTGTTCCTGTGCTGTGAAGATCTGCCGCCCACAAGACAACAATAAGAGGTACAGGACTTATGAAATATGCTTAATATAACAACTTGGGACTTATCTAATATGGACTTACGGAATATGTTAAATACAGCAATGGAATATGATAGATATAACAATATGGGATTGGACTTACGGAATATGTTAACTACAACAAGGCAACATATGTAATTTTAAAATTCTTCTCAGTATAACCTGAGCAGCACGGTGTCTCTGTTGGTGGATTCAGCTGTAAGAGCCATGATCTGGTGCAGTCCTGTGGTGTTTGATGCTCATGATGGCTCTGGGGCCTCATGCCATGTAAATGGGCAATTCCATGGCATTGTAGTGAAACTCCAGCTGAACATTTCATAGTGGGGGTGTTGCTGTCCTCAAGTACACCATGGTGTTCCATGAGCAGAGAAGACCTGGCTCAACAGGGTGTCCAGGAGCCTGGTGAGATTTCCTCCTAGCCTGAGAGTCTAAATTAGGTGCCTAAACCTAGTCAGTTACTAACTTTCTGTAATTCCTAGAACTTGGTAACCCTCACTCCCCTCAAAAACCCCCAAACCCCACAACAGAAAGACTACATATTTCCTTTCTTGCACTTTTCCAGGGCAACAGCTGTTGGCCTCTGACCAAAACAGCAGAAAGGTAAATAAGACCTTGGCAGACTCCTTGCAACTTTACTTCCATGCTCTTTGCTGATGGATGCATCTGCCTTCAATGCAGGGGCACAGGGTGTCAATATTCAATCTGCACAGAGATATGAGTAATTTTCCATGTTTGCATGGCTCAGCTACCAAGTTGCAGAACTGCAAGGCTCCCTGCTATTACAAAATTTTTCATCCTTGCTTTTCTAAGGAAAAGTGGCCTTACTTTGTCAGGTATAGTAGGTGATGGCTTTTGAAATTAGTTTTCCTTTAATGAATCTCCTCAACTGATGTTGATGTTCAGATCTTGGGTGCAGATCATTGCTCTTTCTTTGAATCCCATTGAATCTGCTTGCCTTAGTCACAATACCAAAGAAAGATACATGGAGGGGAATACAAAATTCAGTGTGATCACAGCTATGGCTCGCAGCCTCGTCAGCTAACCCACAGAGCATTTCACAAGAAGCAGAACATCAGAATAATTTCCTTTTATCTTCTAGTTCAAAGTCATTAAGAGAATCAAACCTCAGAGCTTCTTTCTAACCACATACTCTTAGGGGCTACTTTGAGCCTTAATGTTTCCCTCTGTAATTTGTAGCCATCTCTGTATGCATTTGTGTAATTAGTAGCAATGGTTAGACATCACATTTTTTTTAAGACAGCGTTACTTTGAAATGGATCTGTATCACATATGCAGCATATTTTAATACATTTAGTGAATTTCACAGTCCTTTCCAGGCTCAGCCAGGGAACTGTAAGGTGGGTACTTAGTGGTTCTCTTTCAGCATATGTGCTGTAGGTGCTGTGCTTGTATAAACCCCCAAAAGTATTTGATTTTGTCCATCCTAGAGAACAGGAAGATATAATTTCCATCTATGAAGAGCTGAGATGAGCCACTGGCCATTGTGAGCTAACTGGTGTAAGACAAAAAATGTATGTGTGGGCAGCTGGACAGTGGAAAATATTTGGGAGCTGCTGCTGCCCACGTGAGCTGGAAGACACTTTCTGGTAAGGGTAAGACACTGAGCAGGACTGTAGGAATGATAATATGTTGTTATCTGACTAAATTATGCTTTTGGAAAGATGCTGGTATCTTGTGAAGGTCATATTCTAGGGAATTCCATCACTAGACTGGATTTAGACTAATTTCTGCATTTAGTTGTGGCTGACACCAGTTAGCTATTCTTTTCAGCCAAGGACATTGTTGACAGTGTTGCATGTCATTTTCTGCATATTTATGTTCATAAAATTATGATAAGGTAGTTATCACTGGTAATTTATAGTGCATTTCAAAACAAGCATATACCCCATGTTCAGGAATTACATGTTACCAAGAACCAGCTCCATTACAATGAAAATACCAAGGTCCAGGTAAGAGATTTAGAGTCTCACCAAGAAACTCAGAATCTCATTTCTGAAGGGAGTATCTTCTTATTTACAGCTGTTACAGAAAAGGACTATGAACTGCCATAAATGCAAATAAATTACAAGTGTAATGGCTGTTCTAATCCAGGGCAGGCTTTAAAGCAAGACAGTGCCAAGATGCTCTTTGAAAAAATGTCTGTGAAGTAGAGAAGTCTGCCTGATCTTGAGGAAAAGATAGGTGAGTATCACAAAGGCTGTGGTTCATCCTGGAAAGAGATGCAGTTGTTCCTCTCACTGCCTCATGCCCAAGCATATAAAAAAGGGTATTGGTGGACTTTCCTGGAAAAGGAGAAAATAATCCCTAGGAATACAAAGAATGCAATATTAACATACAGAATGAGTGGATTAAAATTAAACATTCTGAATTTAAACATGCCATTTCAGCTTCCACCAACTAGTCTTTAAATAATTTTTTCCAAATATCATGTCATGAAGTCATTGTTTACATACTCAGAAATTTTAATCTATGTAAACAAACCCCAACCCATGCCATACCCATGCCATACCCGTATTATCAGCTCAGTAAGAGCTCAGTTTATCCTTCTTCTCCAGGTGATACTTGGTTTGACTTCATTCACAGTGGGAAAGAGAAAGTTCCAAATCAAAGATGTGACTGTATAATGAAAACCATTCCCTCGTGTATTTGTGTTACAACAGCTTAATGCTTTTGGGGAGGGAGGACTGTTCCGAAGGCCAAGTGGTGGCTGAGGATGACACAGGTTGTGGGTCAGCATCTCTCTGGGGGCGGCAGTGCTGCTGTGCCAGCCGCGCACCCTGGCTCAGAGGGGTCACGGCTCCTGAGTCACAGGGAGCTGCTGGGCTGTGTGACGGTGCTGCTCAGGCCAGGCTTACACCACAAGACAAATGGTGGGGCTGGCATGGAAGCTGCTGAGGAATCAGAACTCTTGGCAGTGGCAGAGGACGATCCCACCAGATCTGCTGAGGCACACAGGGCTGGGTTTCTCTGGGGATGAGCTGTCACGTCCCCTACATCATCCCCCCTCCAGAGAGCAGGGCTTGCTGAGAGATGTTGTCAGCAACACCAACAGTGACCTCCTCCTACATACACGGAGGACAAAATTTTGTCATGGATTCACAGCCATTAAGGCATGACTTAGTCGAGTTATAGCTTCCTTTTGGGTACATGGGACATTTAAACATATGCCAGAACAAGGGGAGCTAACTGTGGTTCTTCTCAGTATAACCTGAGCAGCACGGTGTCTCTGTTGGTGGATTCAGCTGTAAGAGCCATGATCTGGTGCAGTCCTGTGGTGTTTGATGCTCATGATGGCTCTGGGGCCTCATGCCATGTAAATGGGCAATTCCATGGCATTGTAGTGAAACTCCAGCTGAACATTTCATAGTGGGGGTGTTGCTGTCCTCAAGTACACCATGGTGTTCCATGAGCAGAGAAGACCTGGCTCAACAGGGTGTCCAGGAGCCTGGTGAGATTTCCTCCTAGCCTGAGAGTCTAAATTAGGTGCCTAAACCTAGTCAGTTACCAACTTTCTGTAATTCCTAGAACTTGGTAACCCTCACCCTCAAAAACCCCAAACCCCACAACAGAAAGACTACATATTTCCTTTCTTGCACTTTTCCAGGGCAACAGCTGTTGGCCTCTGACCAAAACAGCAGAAAGGTAAATAAGACCTTGGCAGACTCCTTGCAACTTTACTTCCATGCTCTTTGCTGATGGATGCATCTGCCTTCAATGCAGGGGCACAGGGTGTCAATATTCAATCTGCACAGAGATATGAGTAATTTTCCATGTTTGCATGGCTCAGCTACCAAGTTGCAGAACTGCAAGGCTCCCTGCTATTACAAAATTTTTCATCCTTGCTTTTCTAAGGAAAAGTGGCCTTACTTTGTCAGGTATAGTAGGTGATGGCTTTTGAAATTAGTTTTCCTTTAATGAATCTCCTCAACTGATGTTGATGTTCAGATCTTGGGTGCAGATCATTGCTCTTTCTTTGAATCCCATTGAATCTGCTTGCCTTAGTCACAATACCAAAGAAAGATACATGGAGGGGAATACAAAATTCAGTGTGATCACAGCTATGGCTCGCAGCCTCGTCAGCTAACCCACAGAGCATTTCACAAGAAGCAGAACATCAGAATAATTTCCTTTTTATCTTCTAGTTCAAAGTCATTAAGAGAATCAAACCTCAGAGCTTCTTTCTAACCACATACTCTTAGGGGCTACTTTGAGCCTTAATGTTTCCCTCTGTAATTTGTAGCCATCTCTGTATGCATTTGTGTAATTAGTAGCAATGGTTAGACATCACATTTTTTAAGACAGCGTTACTTTGAAATGGATCTGTATCACATATGCAGCATATTTTAATACATTTAGTGAATTTCACAGTCCTTTCCAGGCTCAGCCAGGGAACTGTAAGGTGGGTACTTAGTGGTTCTCTTTCAGCATATGTGCTGTAGGTGCTGTGCTTGTATAAACCCCCAAAAGTATTTGATTTTGTCCATCCTAGAGAACAGGAAGATATAATTTCCATCTATGAAGAGCTGAGATGAGCCACTGGCCATTGTGAGCTAACTGGTGTAAGACAAAAAATGTATGTGTGGGCAGCTGGACAGTGGAAAAATATTTGGGAGCTGCTGCTGCCCACGTGAGCTGGAAGACACTTTCTGGTAAGGGTAAGACACTGAGCAGGACTGTAGGAATGATAATATGTTGTTATCTGACTAAATTATGCTTTTGGAAAGATGCTGGTATCTTGTGAAGGTCATATTCTAGGGAATTCCATCACTAGACTGGATTTAGACTAATTTCTGCATTTAGTTGTGGCTGACACCAGTTAGCTATTCTTTTCAGCCAAGGACATTGTTGACAGTGTTGCATGTCATTTTTCTGCATATTTATGTTCATAAAATTATGATAAGGTAGTTATCACTGGTAATTTATAGTGCATTTCAAAACAAGCATATACCCCATGTTCAGGAATTACATGTTACCAAGAACCAGCTCCATTACAATGAAAATACCAAGGTCCAGGTAAGAGATTTAGAGTCTCACCAAGAAACTCAGAATCTCATTTCTGAAGGGAGTATCTTCTTATTTACAGCTGTTACAGAAAAGGACTATGAACTGCCATAAATGCAAATAAATTACAAGTGTAATGGCTGTTCTAATCCAGGGCAGGCTTTAAAGCAAGACAGTGCCAAGATGCTCTTTGAAAAAATGTCTGTGAAGTAGAGAAGTCTGCCTGATCTTGAGGAAAAGATAGGTGAGTATCACAAAGGCTGTGGTTCATCCTGGAAAGAGATGCAGTTGTTCCTCTCACTGCCTCATGCCCAAGCATATAAAAAAGGGTATTGGTGGACTTTCCTGGAAAAGGAGGAAAATAATCCCTAGGAATACAAAGAATGCAATATTAACATACAGAATGAGTGGATTAAAATTAAACATTCTGAATTTAAACATGCCATTTCAGCTTCCACCAACTAGTCTTTAAATAATTTTTTCCAAATATCATGTCATGAAGTCATTGTTTACATACTCAGAAATTTTAATCTATGTAAACAAACCCCAACCCATGCCATACCCATGCCATACCCGTATTATCAGCTCAGTAAGAGCTGTTTATCTTTCTTCTCCAGGTGATACTTGGTTTGACTTCATTCATGGTGGCTCTAGTTCACGGTGGGAAAGAGAAAGTTCCAAATCAAAGATGTGACTGTATAATGAAAACCATTCCCTCGTGTATTTGTCTTACAACAGCTTAATGCTTTTGGGGAGGGAGGACTGTTCTGAAGGCCAAGTGGTGGCTGAGGATGACACAGGTTGTGGGTCAGCAGCTCTCTGGGGGCGGCAGTGCTGCTGTGCCAGCCGCGCACCCTGGCTCAGAGGGGTCACGGCTCCTGAGTCACAGGGAGCTGCTGGGCTGTGTGACGGTGCTGCTCAAGCCAGGCTTACACCACAAGACAAATGGTGGGGCTGGCATGGAAGCTGCTGAGGAATCAGAACTCTTGGCAGTGGCAGAGGACGATCCCACCAGATCTGCTGAGGCACACAGGGCTGGGTTTCTCTGGGGATGAGCTGTCACGTCCCCTACATCATCCCCCCTCCAGAGAGCAGGGCTTGCTGAGAGATGTTGTCAGCAACACCAACAGTGACCTCCTCCTACATACACGGAGGACAAAATTTTGTCATGGATTCACAGCCATTAAGGCATGACTTAGTCGAGTTATAGCTTCCTTTTGGGTACATGGGACATTTAAACATATGCCAGAACAAGGGAGCTAACTGTGGTCAGGAGCTGCCTAATTATTATGCAGGCTTTTAAAATCAAGACCACTTTTTTTGAATGTAACCATTCAAAATTTGTGGTAGTTTTAAGCCCTGCTTATTGCAGTACATGACTGTGTGATGTTGTAGGCTATGATCTACACAAATTGTAAAAGAGGTACTACGTGATCAACATTACAGTGTCTGGAGTACAGAAATTACACTTATGTTTCTATACATGAATATAAACCATATAGGAAATGTGGATATGCCAAAAGAACGAAAGAATAAGTTATATAAGCTCTTTCTTTTGTACCCACTCACGGTTCAGGAATGTCACACAGCACTAGGCAAGGACAGTAGCTGTGGAAATGATTTTCATAGCTTAGTTTAGAATTATTTTGTAATGTGTGAACAAAGAGCTAATTACAATGATGTTAATAGACACATAAATGTCTGTTTAAGCCCATAGCTGTTGCAATCTTTTAGGTAATCAACTTAATCCATGATCATTGCAAATGGAACTTGAAATGTGGTTAGCTCCTAATAAGGTTGTGGATTCAGCTCCACATCTGGAAGCAAAGCCAACATGTTGAAGGCATTTGATTGAGCAAGGGTCTTGGTTTTCTGCCTATGCATGCTGCTAAGCTTCCCCTCTGACCCTCTGTATGTACATCCTTCTTTAAATCCCCAAAGAAATTATTTAAAGCACGTCTTTCATGAATGTGAAATCCCTTTTCCAAGAAATATAAATGGCATTTTTAAAGCACTTTTCCCATTCACTTTCCAAGACAAAATTAACTTGGACATTAAATTATATAGTGCCAAAAAAGACATAAATTCCCAAAGTAGAACTAAAACAGAATTATATGCCAACATATGGCATCATGGTCTGGAAATTCTATATTCATTTGTCATCTAAATTAATTTTTTAACTCTGCAGTTACTTTGGTTTTGACTTTAATATTTTTTAGTTGCTTAGAATTGCAGCTCTGTTAATTTCTAGCATTACAGTTGTGTCCACAGCACTAAGTACTTGGAACCTAATGTCCAAGCTTAACAGGCATCCCAAAGTGAAATATTACTCTCCTTTGAGGCCCTGAATAGATTTATTTAGCAGACATTGGGCCAGCAGCAGAACTGGGCACCTTACAAAGATTTCTGAGACTGTCACTCTAAGACCTCATTGTGTTTCATATTCAGGATTTCTGCTCTTTACTGAGTGTTCTGTTCGGCAAGACAGTCCCTCTTGCTCTCACACACAAATACACATACTGGTTTAAAGTTACACTGGGATATAATTTTTTCAGGTTTGTACAACATCACCAGAAAGTGTCCTTTTTATGTATGCCCGAAGAAATTGATAGCCTCTGGTTAGGGCATATTCCCAGGCAGATGAATATGTACAGCTGAAGAATGCCAGATAACACCATGGCGTTTCAGATCCATGTTTTATCTATTCCTAGAATGTTCAGTAAAAGTGGTGAGGTAGGAGAAACCTATAGAAGTTGCAATGCTGTTAGATTGATTGATCAATAAAATTCAGTGTGTCTGGTTTCACTGTCTGCTTTATTTATGTTACCACTTACGTACCCCATGTGACAATGTGGACAATTTATTGCAGTGTGAATGAAAGCATGTAAGAATTTTTCTTAATGTTGCACTGGTAAATAGCAAAATACAGTAAATACTGATTGATTTCCAGAAAAAAATGCTAATTATGCCAACACTGGGAGGGCATGTGGGCTGTGAATATGCATGGCTTGGGACATTCCTAAGCAAATCTGCTGAGGAACATCTTTCCCCACAGCAGTTTTCATTGCATGCTCAATCAGGACGTCTGCTCTCTGAGAATAAAATTCAGTATATTGCCTGCTATGAATGAAAGTTTAGGCATCAATTTTTCTCAGATGTCTTGCAACAATGCAAGCAGTTCTGTGTTACATGAAGAATTTCTCTTCAGAAAACCTGATTTTTTTGGCTTGTTGGTTGGTGTGTTGTTTTCTTTTTTCACTATATTTCATTTTTACATCACTTGTAATGAGAAAAACCCTGAGCTTCTTTTTACTGGCAGTCTTAGAGTCATAAAATAGTTTAGGTTGGAAGGGACCTCTGGAGGTTGTCTGGCGCAATATCCTTTCCAAAGTCATGGAAGTCACACCAGGCTGTCCCACCTCCTGCCCCTCAAAGGGTTTCAGTCCCTGAAGAACTTAGCAGCCCTTTGCTGAAGTTTCTCTGGTTTGTCCTGATCTATCAGTATCTACTGGGAAAACCAAAGCTGGACAGGTATTCCAGGTGTGGCCTGAAGGGTGTTACATGAAGGTGAATATTCACCTCCCTTGATCTGCCTGCTGGTTCCTTGCTCACACAGCTCTGCGAGCAGCTCTTCCATCCTCCAATGGCACACTGCTGTCCCATCCTAAACCTGTTGTCTGTTCCTTCTAATTCCCAGATTCCTTTCTTCAAAGCTCCTTTCTAGACAGGTAACCTCCAGAATGCACAGCTGCATAGGGTTGATTCATGCCAAGGATAGGACTTGGCTTTTGTTTTTGATGAACACCATGAGCTTTTGGCTTGTCCATTCTCCCAGCCTGTCTGAGACTCCTCTGAAAGAGAGTTCTGCCCTCCATGTTGACCATGGTATGTTTTTGGTGCCCTCTCCACCTTGCCTTGTTGTGTTCTGTTCTTAGGTCCAAGTGGTTCTTAAAATCTCAAAAATATTGTGCTCCCAATGAGCCCCCAGGCAATATCAGTCACAAGTGCTGAGTGGTGAGTCAGCACCTGGACATCAAATCACGGATCACAACCCTTTGAGTCTCATTGTTCAGATAATTTTCAACCCAACTGGGTAGTCCACCCATCTGGTTCATATGTCCCCAGTTTGGCTACACTGAATTTACAGTGATATTACAGTGATATACACTGATATTACTGAAAAACAAGTTAAAATTTTCCTAAACTTCAGCTAACTGATGTCCACTGCTCTCCCCTTGTTCAAAGCACCTCCTGTATGAAGGCTCAGGTTAGCCAGGCATAATTTGTCCTTGTCAGTTAACATTGTTGTGTTAGCCAGGCATTATTTGTCCTTGGCAAGTTCATGCTGGCTGTTCTTGTTCACCACCCTCTTACTCTTGCTCTCAGTTCAGTGACAGATAGCTTTGTATTAACTGAATGTCCAGAATTTGGTTTGTCACTTTAGGACTTCAGTTAAAGATTCCGTCCCAGTTAGCTAATTTCTCTGTCTCGGGCAAATCTAAGTGGGAATCAGGACTTCTGTGTGAGAAAGCTCACAGGACAGAGCTGCACAGCTGCTTTAGCAGAGGAAGGTATGAGGTACATGAGACTACAGGATATTATCTGACCAGAATGGATTTATTTTGCTTATGATGTAAATAAGTATGTAAGGTAAAGGAAATGTGAAAATATGACCCATAAAACCATTTGCCACTTGATTTAATGTTCAAAAAGCAGAAATGGAGAAAGCTTGCCAGGACTTACTCAGATCCATTTATATGCAAATTTGCAAGCAGCAAAGCAAAGCTTGAAGACTATTCTGAAGGAAAATCATGAGCAATGGGACCTGAGCAGGCAAAGGAAGTTCAGCTTTGTTCTGATAATTGTCCTGAAAAGTGCTCTTCCAACAGTGGCCAGGCTGGAAACACTTTAAAGATATCAGTAGTGTAGATTGGCTGCAAATCAAACCATTTTGTCACTCATTACCTTTACTAAATCACTGAGATATGTGCTAAGTAAATCTGTTGCTAGCAGTAAATGATTTATGAGGCAGAGGGAAGAAGGCTAATAGGACTAAATCCCTCTTAGTACGACTGCACAGAGTAATCTGTCATCGCAAAGTGGAGGAGAAGCTCTGCAAGTCCTTCCCTAATCAGCATTGAAGCCATGCCCAGACCTGTCTGACACACAACTTTAGGCATCTTTCTTGTTTTTTGTCATGAACAAAACAGATTTTTCCTAATGATTTTTATTTCTTCATGTGGTCATTAGTAATTTGTAATTGCCATTGGCAATCTGTTGTCATTGATAATTTTATTCTCTCCCTTACAGATTAACCCTTACATTAAGAGTAGCACATCCCATATTTTATATATTTTCATGGTCTTAATCTATTTTAACTTCTCATCTGCAATATGCCATGCTCTACAGTGGAATTCATGATAAAATATAAATGCATTGCATGTGTAAAGGTTACAAGGTTTGCTCAAGTTAACAGCTGATGAAATAGCAAAGATCAAACTGTTGACTTTCTTCAACTTCATACCTTTCATCCTTCCTCTAATTTGATGTTCCTTCTGAAGATGAAAAGAGTTAGAAAATGTTTTACCATTTTGCTATGGTATGAATACAATTCCTTTTATTGATTTATAATATAAGGGAAGAGGCCATTGTGACAGGAGGTGTGAATGCTCTGTGTGCACATGATGAATGGGAAGTTTTAATTCAATGTGATTGTCTGTACATATCATTATGAAACTTGATTTGATGGTATAGGCTAACAAAGTCAGTTTAGGAGGGTCTGGATTTATTAGAGTTATTTGTATTGCCAAATTATTTGGGCATATATATTATCTTTAGATGGACTGAAGCTATGGTTCAACCATGTTTTTTATTGCCAGAAAATCTGAGAATTCAGTACTGGATCAAATTCAATATTTAAAAATCCAAGACCAGACTTTGGCAGACCTGAATCTTCCCATGAAATACCACCCAGTCCTCCTCTGTTCTGTGGACACCCAACAGTCCCAGGTCCCAAGATCACACAGTGCTTTGCTTTGCAGCTGGACCCTTCCCAAGGTGTCCACAGGCTGCTCCTGAGCCTGTGCATGGCTCTCCCACACTGGACAGGCTGGTGCCTAAGCCTAAGGGGGATTCAAAATGCAGTGGGAGGGCAGTTGTCCAACCTGTGCCCTTGTGAAGAGTGAGGGGGCTCAGAATCCATGAGCCTTTAGGCTGTCAGCTTCGACACGCAGCAGAAGGTGAGAAAATGAGTTTTGGTGCTTCCCAAGCTGGCATCTGTAACATCCCATGGCTACTGAACTCAGCAGAGATTACAGGAGTGGCTGCCCTGATCAGGTAGAGGTGGGAGAGCTGGTCTCCCCAGGCTGGGAAGGCAATTGGATCAGGCTCCTCAGTTCCCCAGGAACTGTTATGACATGAAGCAAAGGCTATTTCTGACTGTCCACAAATATAAGAGCACATCCCATTAAGTCATGTGAAGGAAAAATAGCACAAGCCTTCACAAGAGGATTTGGGATGGCAGCCCCTGAGTGGCTGAACGTGCAGCCTCTGCCAAATGTCCCAGGCTAGGGCAGGGGCGGCACTGGATGGATCCATGTGCTCAGTGGTTCCTGGGGCCAGTCCTGGCAGAGCCTGGCTCAGTGTGCAGGGATTATGTTTCCAAATCCTCTCGCTTTGCCTGTGCCCAGCAGCAGCTGGGCACCCCACAGACCTGCTGGTCATGGTACTTAAAAGCTACCCCACCTTGTTATTCATTTTGCTTAACTGGACAAAGCCTTTATGACCTCTGAGAATCTAAATTGCTTCATCCAGTAAATTGCTGTTCATGTGAGAACATTAGGACTTTTAATTATAAAACAACACTGCCACAGGTTAATGGTACCACAGACAGGGATGAGGGAGCTTTGATGATTCTTGTGCTTGTTTCATACATAGGGATAATGCTGATTCAGCAGGTGGTGGTGTCAAAAACTCATTTACATGAACTTCAATATATGAAATATCCTTTCTTGTAATTTTCCCAAATATTATCTGAGAAACATGAGAGATTGCTTGTTTTTCTTTCTCCTTCTGTAAAGCTGTGTTTGCCCTTTGCCCATTAAGAGGCATGTCCATTTGTTTGGGGCATGTCCACACAGAGACACAAACATCCTTGATTTGAGTGTTAGTCAGTAAAAACTAGGTAAGAACTTGAGACTTTTCTCATGAAGGACCAGAAATTGTAACTACATTACAGTATTGTCTGACCTGATTATAGTTTTCTAATATTGTGACCCATTATATATTGTAATGGGTATAAGCGATGAGTAACAATTACTGCAGATGAATGCAGTCATTATTGCATGAAATTTAAGTCAGAGAATATTAGGACTTTATATCTCTGCTAAATTATTCCTTGTAATTCTTTGGAACAAAAAAAGCAGAAGACTGTTTTTGAAACATTTTTATTATAATTTTTCCAAAGAGAAAATGGTAGTCTGTTATTAAAAAATGTTAGTAATGACATTTTGAACAGATGTTACCCCAGGACAGAGCTATGATGCTCAAAAAATTTCAAAAAATGTAAAAAAAGAGATAGAAGAAGAGAGGATGCAGATGTCAATTAACTCCTTGCTATCACTGTTGCCTTCCTTGCTGTATTTGATGCTAAAATAAGAGTAAGTGGCTGCCTGTGGACCCCTGAACACCACCCAGTCACCAGCTAATGCAGCTGAGTTGGCATTGACATTCTGTCAGCCATAACACAGCTATGACAGCACAACTCCCAAGTCGTGAGATGGCTTACAGATCACAAGATTATTTTTGAAGGATAATATTTTATTATTCTTTTCTTTCTCACCCACGGCATCACAAGGTTGGCTCTAGCATCAGAGACACATTTTTGTTTTTTATAGGTAAACCCAGTGACAGTAACAGAGTTTTGTGTGGAGATGGGCCAGGTGAAACAGCAATGGTCAAGCTATGTATATCTTGTGCTAATTTACTAATGAAGACAGCCACAGTCTGAAAACACAGTGATTGTTGTCCTGACCAAACAAAACAGTGTAATGCTTATGATTAGGAAAGTTTTTGTTTGTTTTGATCAGTGAAAGTCATGGTGGTCTTCCTCCATGGACAGGGGTTTGGAATTGTCCTGCTGTCTTCAACCTCCTAGGCAGAGTGAGTGAAGGGTGGGTAATGGACAATAAAAGAGATGTGTTCCAAGTCCACGCTTCTTCTAGAACCTGGAGGAAAGGTCTTGACACTGACACAAATCTTGGGTGGGACAGAATGGTGGGAAAGGAGAAGAAAAAAGGGGACAAACAGCTCGGCCGAGAGAGGTGCACACATCAATCTGAACCCAGGAAAAATGCTAGAATTGCTCAGTTTAAATTAGAAGCAAACCAAGAGTGAGTGAAAGGAAGAGGACATGATGCATCATGGATGAGGCCGTGCACCGACAGAGGTGCTGATGACTCAGCTGAGTACATGACTCAGGTGCTGGGAACTCTGACTTTGACTCTTCACCACGATTCTGGGCGAGTCCCAGCTTTTCTGCGAGTTTGTGTCCAACCTCTGAGTAAGCAGATTGAATTCCCACCATGCATTCCCACATAACAATACAGTTATGTTTACAGATGTTGGTTTCATATGTCACAGAATGTTTCACACACATCTGTAAATGTCTGATTTGTTTGAAGAGATGCCAAAATATCTCCCTCTATTACGAATTTTAAGCTGGAAATTCCAAGTCCAGAAGGAAGTAAGAGTGAATTGTGCAAATAAATGTCACTATCAGAACAAGATACAGGACTCTTAATCCTGGTTAAGATCGCTGATCCTGTTTTTGAATACACTGAGCATCGGTTTCCTACTCTGAAGTGCCTCAGGAACTCAGCACCTCTGTCCATCAGACCACACTCTCCCCTTCAGGGATGTTAAGAGGTTATTAAACTCCACTGTGTAGTCTCAGATCAGCCAGCTGTTCTGCCTGAGTTTGTTAGTTCCCTTGAACAGAGAAAACAATTTTCTTTCAGTTTATTTTTTGGCTGACTTTTCTACCTTCTGATGTTAAACCACAATTTTATTTTTCTCCTCCTCAATTGCTCTTTCCCTTATGAGGATTATTTTTCTTACACATATTGCCCTTGGGCCTCTGAATCTGCCTGGATGTCCAAGACAGCACTGATCCCAGCAGAAACCTAAATTTATGTATGCATGACAGAGCTCACTGTGGGACAATTTCCTGAATTGCTGGGATAGTGATGTGTTGCTGTCTTATTCTTCAAAGCCAACATTTATTTGCTTGTGCCAACCAGAGCATTTCCATGTAATTAATTCCTTTCTGTAACTGGAACTTAAGAAACAAACAAAATTCTCAGACTGTCCAACTCTATACCTATATCTTACAGCTTTTGGGACTTAAATGTCATTTGCAGTGGTGGATATGGTTCCTGGCATGTGGCTCTGTCTGGTGTGTGACTGTTCAGACAGTTGCGGACATGACCAGGCATCCTCCAATCCTCCATCCTAAAAATATGTGATTAGCTCAAATTATTTTTTTGTTGGTGGTGTTATATTTTTTTAAGTGCATATCTCATCCTAAATATTAGAAATAAGTAAACTCCTAGTTTTCTGCACTTAACTGATTTAAATACAAATACTTCCCAATCCAGGGCACAATTCCACAGATATCTGGACTTGTCTGTGTTGCACAAGTAGGAGCAAACATTACATTGTGAAAATAGAGATTAAGTCAAAAAATAAACTAAAAAAGAAATAAACTTTAAGAAGTAACTGTGCTGAACAGCTAAGATGACTGTATTCCCAGAAACTTGGTTCACATATTTATAGGAATGCCACGACAGAGGTGACTAAGTGCTATCTCAGTGTGTGAACACCCCACAGTAGTAATTCCCAAACTGACCATCAGGGAAAAAAGGATATCAGAAAAGGGAAATTTGACAAAATAGGAAAGCATGTAAAGCAGTGAACTGATATTGTTGAGTCAATGAAATACTGAACACAGCTGACTACCATGCCCAAGAGACTATCAGGAGTCTGGACAGTTCTGGTGACTCACTCTGCATATGTAGATGGCTGGCTTAGGTGAATATCCAAGATGATTTTTCTTTTTTTCTAATACTAAGATTTGTTATTTTTCATTGCCTGCTATCTCCATTTAGCACTCTGTAAACTTCAAGTACCAAATCCTAAGGACAGTAACAGCTAATAGTTTATCTTTGTGAAATTTCTCTTATTCAATAAACTTCCCAATTTACAATAGACATTAGCATGTGCAATATTAATACGAACTGAAATGCTGTGCTTTCAAAGAATTCAAGGTTTCACACATTAAAATACATCATGAATTTTTTGCTTTAAAAATTAGTCTTGCCTTCTCTCAATTTTGATAAAAAACTAAAATTCGATTGAGACAGTCTCAGATGTGCAGTTCTTATTTGTTTACAATGAATAAGCACTTCTTGGAAAGCTTCAAAGAGAACTGTTTCTAGGATGCATAAACTAACTCACAGTTTTTTGACAATCAGCACATTAAATTTACTGGTTTTATACAGGTTAATCTGAAACCAAGAAAGACTTGGAATTTTTGTCTGACTTTTGAACTAAAACTTGGATTCTTTTCAATCAGTTTCACATTTGCATCAATCAGAAAAACAGCTGGACTGCTATGGAAAAAGCACTATGTGCACCAGTGGATAATGTAGTGCTTCATGAAATGACAATGCAAATTTAATACTGTTTTCTTCTAAAACCACAGTAAGGAGACCAAACTGTTTCCTGAGATTGTACACAAGCATTTTCAGGTTACATTTATCACTTGGTTCCTGTTGCAAATATTTTTATGCTTCAGAAAATACATTTTTTGACTTGCATACCAATACTTGGCAGTGCCTCAGATAGAGAGAGAGAGAGAGAGGGAGAGAGAGAGAGAGAGAAACAGGCAAGATTTTCTAAAGTATAGAAAGCCAACGCTGAACATGCTAAAAATTCCATCCAGCACGTTTCTGGTTCTGACAAAGAGACTGCATCCCTTGTATTGATGGAAAGAGTGAAGAGGTCAACAGAATGTGACAAGTTCATTTGTGCAAACGTTTTAGGAGCATAAAAATCCTGCTGTCAAACAGTGAAATTACTTTTTTATTTCACCTTGTAACATTATCCATTAAAATTGAACTGAAAGCTGTTTTCCTCTATAAGGACATAAGTCCTTGAGTTTTGTGGTTTTTTTGCTGGGAATCATTCAAGACTGATTCACCTCTCCAGATGCCCTAAGAGCAGTGTCTTTTACAAGACTTTCTGCTCTTCAGGTAATTACCTTAGTGGCTAAGGTGCAAATTGGAAAAAAAGCCCACAAGAACAACAAATCAGTCAACCAATAGTGCTCATCTAATGTAAGTCTGAAAGATTTCTGGTAGTTTTGGGAGCCATTTGAATACCACACTTCAAAGACAACTGTAGTACAGGAGTTCTTGAATTGAATACATTAGCCTGAAACAGTGTACATGCTTTTGCCACTGTGTTTAATTAGGAAGAACCAGAAGTGTATCCTGAATTTGACATGTCACAGCACCCATCATCACAGAGCAGAGTCAGCCTTCCAAAATTTGTGGCTAACTGAGAAGGATGGCACTTGTTTTAGACATAAAAGAAATCACACTACCCTGAGAGAAGACATGGGTGATCACAAAGCAAACTGCAAAAAGTTCTCCAGAAAATCTTACTGTAGAGTCTTTTCTCCTCTCAGGTTTCTTTGTCTTCTCCTACTGAAGCCGCTACCAAGAATCGCTTTCTGGACTTTACTCCCTGTACAATAGCACCATGGGCATTTCCATAGTAGTGTCCATATTGTCTGCACTTGGATTTTACCTAGGACCCCCTTGGTGACAAAGTGGTCTCGGACAAGGCCATCTCAAAAGTCTTGGAAGTGATTAAATAGCACAAGAAACATAGGTCAGTGTTCAGGTCACTTTCTGAACCTCTTTAAATTTTATTATAAATATCATAGTATGTCCTGTAGATGATATGGAGCCATGCCAGAGCATTTCACAATAGTGAAGGATATGCCACAACAGTTTTATGATTTTTTAGTTGAAAAATTATTAAGGTTAGAGGCAAAATCAGAACTTAGTGAATCAGAAATTTCAGCTAAAAAGTAAAGAAAAATCCATCAGACAAACTGGATTTGAATGCTATTCAATTTTTTAAAGAAGTTCAAACTCCAACAATCAATTTGTATTCCAAAAATTCTTGGAATAGACAGTGTCTTATTTCCAGCACCAATGAAATATAATTTTAGGATAATTTACCTCTTTGTAGCACTTCTCCTTTAACATTATAAGAACTTCTCTGTAGAACATTCTTGTAAAAATGGCTGAGAGGAGAAAAATGCAAAGATACTTGTCACAAGACCTGTGTAAAATTGTGAAGGTTATAGCAGCTGTGTGCTTTGATTTTCTTCTTGTCTGGTAAAAAAAGAAAGTGAGAACTAAATATTGACACTGCATAAATGCTGAAAGTCTGTTCTTGCCTTTTTCTTTAGCTCTATATTTCCTATTGAAGATATACTATAATTCAATCTAACATTGAAGTGACAAAGGCCCATCATCTCCTGTGGCCCAGGATATCTCATGGTTCATACCCATGGGATTTAACATTTAATTTTATTTTTATTATTCCATGATTCAGTGTGGTGCAGATGGAAGCTAAAGTTGTTCCAAATGCATGCCAAAACACCTACAATGAATGTGTCAAAGTACTTTCTAAAGGTTTTGAAAGGAAATTAATTTTGGAAGTAGGGTAGAGTGACAGAGTAGATGCACATTTTTCAGAAAACTTTTTAATGAAAATGCCATATTTTGTTTTGGCATTCAGTTTTAAACTTTTCATTCCTTCTTATTTGCTGTATCTTGTCTTTTCCTTTCTTTTTCCTTTGTCCTCTCATGTCATAAAAAAGTAGAAGGGTTGGAGAAGGGAGGCCAATAAGAATTGGCAGAAAAATTAAAGATGTCTATGGGAACAAGCTGGAACTGTTGAGTGAATATTTTCAGTGGATCACTGCAGTTATGGTTAATTACGTAGTGAGAAATTCAACTTTGTAAAAATCCTGCGTGTTCCTGCCCATAAGATGTGCAGTCCTTAGGAAAATCATGTCACTGCAAGTGTGAGAGAGTTTCCCTTTGCAATGTCGGTCCCTCTTTTTTTGCATCTCAGTTTTCCGTGGGACAAATTTCAGTTTTCAAAAGAACAGAGAGTAGTCAAACTCATGCAAGCTTTTGTTTTTTAGAATCTCTCAAAAACCAGACACCAGTCTGTGAATTTCCTTGTTCTTATTCTTGATATTTGAGGGTTCCTTTTGGCCTGACTTTATACTGGGACTATTGATGGTTAATGTTCTACTAATTCTGAATCCAGCAAGAGACGTCATTTATTTGTATGATGCTTTGTACTATTTGGCTTGGTAATTTATTAGTCAGCTTACTGTAGGCTTCAGCATTATGTAACAGCCATAAAGTTTAATTGGGTTCTATTTCCTGTACACTTTCTCATGCTTGTTTATGAAAGGGAGTTCTATCTCCTTCTAAGCACAGAAACATCCCTTGATCTGGTAGACTGCACAGAAAGCTGCAGGTAAGCAGATTGCAGACTCAGAAATTATAATTTGTCACAGTTTTCACCCTTATGTACTTCCATAAATTATTTGTGTTGTCTCTTTTGCTTTCTAGAAGTTGAAAATGGTCATATGTAATTAGCCAAGCAACTGAAAATGCATTATTTTACAATTACGATTGAGACACATTGTAACTGCAGTATAAATGAGGATCTCCTACGCTGAATTCATCAAAATACCCAAATGGAGGCACAGGAACCTTCACTGACTTGCATAGTGTTAACAGTGCAAACCCAGTCTAAAACAGGTTTGCATAAGGATTTGTCAATAAGTAAAGGTGCTGCCACACGTGGAGCAATAGATTGTCTTTCAAAAAACCAGAAATTATGAAGGATGCCTTGGAAGGATTCTGAATGGCGCTAAATCTGCCCATGTAGCTACTTAAATATGTTTGGCTTTCCAAAGGTACCTGGGATAATAGTGAGACAGAAGCCTCTCAGGTAAATAGAGAGACTTTGTCTCACAGGTGATGATAAAGTGCAGGAGAAGGCAGTGTGGTGTAGTTGGACACAGTTAGACAAGAGTACCTGAGCAAATTAAGGTCTAGAACAGCACAAATCCTCTTGACATATTTTATGTATCTGAAGACTGCACTGAAGTCTGTGCTGCATCCGTCTGTCCAGGCAATCTCTGGCCTCCTTCACTCCTGTTGTCACAGCTGCATGGCTGCCAAAATGTCAAATCTACTTTATCTTCCTTGTGGTTAATGGAAATACCTTCTGTGTCAGGGTTGCAGAAGGTCAGTGGTCCAGTGAGAGGGAGCAGTCTCCTTGACCCTGCCACCTCTGGTACCACCCTGGCTGCCCCTCCACTGCTATCATTATTCCTGATTTCTCAAAGGAGCAATAGGCCTCTTGTAAAACAGTCTGTTGGCTTCAGGCTCCTTGGGGTGAGAAAGGGTGAAGGGACATGTTCAGCAGGGCTGCAGAGGACTGACAAACAATTCCAGATATCTCACTGACAGGAAAAAATAGGTTTATGGGCAATAAGTCTGTGTCTTAGATAATGTATCAACCCTTTTCCTTATACCTATTCCCAGCACTGCTCACTTCAGGTCTAGGTTATGATTGCTTTACTCCATGTTCAAAGATTTATTTTCATGAAATGCTCAGGGAATTCCTCAAGAAAATAAATATTTCACAGTCAGTGTGGAACCTGCTGTGAGTCTTTTGGTCTGAAAGCACACATGTTGCTTATAACTGACCAAAGCAGTATTGGAAGAAAAAAGTGAATAGTGAAAATTATTAGCTATCATATTTCATTAGGCTGAGAAGACTTTTGTTTACAGTGATTCTCACTGTTCACACCTCTAAACCTGGCATGAAGTTTGGGGTAAGAAGAGCTTATGTGTTCAGGTTATAGGAGGTTGCTAAAGTTGCTTCTACATGCCTCTTGTTTTTTCACGTAGAAAATAAACAGGGTTTAATCTACCATGTAATAACATTTGATAAATTCTCTGAGGCATGGTAGCAAAATAAAGACTGATTTTTTTTCCACTGCGTTTTTAAAACAAATATCTTTTATTTAGGGGAAAAACCCCAGTAGTCCAAAATGATAGATTGTTGATGTCTTATAACATTTTCAAGAATTTTTCCTAATCTCAGTGGTTATTTAGTCTTTACAGCTGATCCTGGACTGGAAACAGTCCTACTTAGAGCAGGAGGTTGGGCTAAATGTTCTGCAGAGCTCCCTGCCAAGAAACAATTCCACAACTGCAATATTTTGCTCTCCCAAAACCGCTGAGAGCTGTGCTGCACTGTCTCATACCAGCTGTGCCAGCTTTCTTGGCTGTGAAGAGGAAACCAGACATCGACTCCCCACCCAACAGGCACATGGCAAGAAGGAGACTGTTTACCCCATGGTATGAAAATGTTAATTAGGTGTCAGAGGACGACTCTGTGACATTGCCTTTGCATTTGGAGGGGCTCTGTATGAGGGAAATAATTCGTCTCGTTCTTGCTCTGCACAAGGCCCCGTGATAAGTATGACTGAATGATTTATTTGTTTGGGCAAAAGGTGATTTGCAACCTGAGAAGCTGCTGGGGCACTTCTTTCCAGCTGTCCTAAGTCCAACCCACAGGTGACATGAAATAAAATGGAGGGGCCCTACTGTGTGGATTGAAGTACAAGTCAGTAGGTGAAAACAAATCCAATTTTAAAGCAGTCAGCTGCATGCCCACTGTGGATTTTGGAGAGCTCTGTCAGGCCTCCTGCAGGGAGCAGACTGTGAAATGCAAGGGATGTTTCAATAAAGTTGGTGGTGTGGTCTGCCTGCAAAGATTATTCCAGACTGCTTAGAGCAAAGAGAAGTCAAGTGTTTCTTTTCCCATGGGATCTGCATTAGGAGAGGTGCCCTGCTGGGTGTCAAGGGGACTCTGGAAGTGGGAGCCTTGCTGCTGGCTGTGCTGTGTCACTGTGCCCAGCTCAGGCCTCTGGCCCATGGGGCTCCTAAGGCTGGGCACAGGCAGAGCTACACAGGGAATCCAGGAGCAAGAATATGGTGCCGACAAGTATATTTCCAAGTACTCTATTTTGAAATCTTGAACCTTGTTCACAGGGCTCTGGTTCCCCCATTCAGTTTTTCAAAGTAACTGAACAAACTCACTGTGGTCCCATTTGCTTTATCCCTTGCAGATGAGCGTTTCCCTGTGTCCATGAGGTTTGGCTCTGCAGGAGGCAAGAGGATGAGACAGGTGGGGTTTTTTTTGAGACCAATTCTCATTGTGTCCAACAAGGAAATTAAATGAACGTTGAGAAGACAAAATTTAGTACTAGGTATGAGGAAACATTGTTCCAGTAAATTCCAGCCTTTAAACCCCTTTTGACTCTGCTGTTTCTCATGATGATTGTTTATTGCTTTTTAGACTAAAGGGCAAACTCACGCCATAAATATGTTCCTGGAGTTTCCTCAGCTAAAAGCAAGCTTCTCAGCCTAATTTTGTTTTAGTTCCCTTCCAAAGCAAGACCAGCCATAGGGATGATTACTCCTCTGCACTAAATTTTTCTGAGGAAATGTCTGTATTCCCACCTGGGTTATTATTTTGCTAGAAACAGAGAATGTTACCTTTGCATAGAGAATGTATATAGAAAATTCTATGTCACTTTAGTTCCCTTCTTGTCATTTTTCTATATTGCAGCAGCACCCACAGGCCCTAACTGAGGAGAAGTCTCCATGGCACTAGACAGCATACAAACATAGAGGAAGATTCCAAAGACTTTGCAATCAAATAAAGCAATATTATGGTGCCTTTTCTTTAGCTACAGGAGAAGAGACTTAGGACCTAATTAGATTAAGATCATTCTTAGCCCCAATCTATGAGATTACATTTGCAGTCTCTTCCTGACACTCTATCTCTTAGAGAGCACTTGCATTACATAAACCATATTATGGATTATGAGACAATATCAACTATGTTAATTCAAGTGCAAAAAAATCAATATGAGAACTAAACAAAACATTATGATTGTCTCTGTCTTTTGATAAATCCAGTTATTTGCTTAATATTTTCTGTGTTTTAAGGCTATTTGTTCATTATAGGTTTTCCTCATGTAGATACACTTTCAGAAAAAATAAAATTAACTGGAATCAGCTGAAATGAGGTGGGGCCTGTTCTTGGCTCTGATGATGCAGAAATAATAATGAATTTTTTCAGTTATATGACTATTATTTTGGCTACATGTGCATCTGATTTGGTATCAATAACACAAAAGCAATTCAAATAATGCCCTTTAAATGTGTCTCATAATCAAAGCAGACTAATAGAAAAAGGACTAGCTGATCAGATATCTGTGAGGAAAGGCACACACTGTACTTTAATTCACAGTAAACTTACCTTTGAAGGAACAATCGTAAAATCAATGATGCCTGTTTTTGGCACACAGACTTTTAAGGATGGCACTATATTAAGAATGACTATTGTATATGAATGAAAAACAATTATCTATTTTATCCCAGAAGTCCCAATAACAGAGAAAAATCTGTTCTGTGTAAGTGAAGTGGAAGAGGTGTCACTGAGGCATTTTTATTACACACATCTAGTAAAACTAAAACACACAGAAAACAAAATGTAGCATGACACAGTATGCCCCGAAGCTACAGTAAAATATAATTCCAGTTACCAGCATGGACCTCAGAATCTTTTTTCATAAACATTCAAGGTATTCTTAGCAACCTTTTCCATCAATTAGTATGAAATAGGTTAATGAAGGTATAAAGATGCATTCTAAACTTGGTGTGTGTCAACAAATAATGCAAGAAAACTCTGTTATCCCAAAAACTTAAGAAAACTAAGAATGAACAAACTCTGCTTCTCCCTAATCCTTCTCAAATGAAAATAGAGGCTCTCAAGTTTTTGCTAAATTGCCAGGACTGGGAATATGGGAGTTCATTTATTGTTAAAGGAATTTAATTAAGCTTAACCTTTTAATTTTTCTCACACATTTAGAGGCCCACCTGTGCACAATCTGTCATCTCCATCAAAGCTGATGGAGAGCCAGCAGAGACACACCAGACTCTCCTCTGTTCCCATCTGCAGCATCAATATTTGCCTGCATGAGATCTTCAGCTGCTCCTGTGACACAAATTGTCCCAAGTCTGCAACAGCACATTCCCATCCCTGTTATCAGTGACACAACTGGTGTGGACAACTGCAATCCTATTACTAGGACTTTCAGTATCTTCAGACAATTTTTTGTTGCTCCTGTGCAAAGCAGATACCTTCACCTGTCCCAGCTGGAGCACATTGGTCTATGGGCTCTGATGCTGCTCATCCCTGGGTACTAAAAGGTCAGGACAACTTCGTTATTGGACCTCCCTACATTATTTTGCAATAGCCTGCAGAGCCTAGATAGCACATATTGACTGAAAACTGTCAAATGTTGCCTTTACTGTCAAGAAAGGTTAAGAAGGAAGATCCTGGTAATTACAAGCCTGTCAGTCTCACTTCTGTGCCTGGTGAAACTAAACAGAAAGTTATTCTGAGAGTTACTGAAAAACACTTGAGAGAAAAGGCAGCCTTTGGTCATAGCCAGCGCAGGTTCATCAGCAGGAATTACTGCTTAACCAACTTAATTTTCTTTTATGACAGGGATCAGCCATTTAATTTAAAGTTAGACCAGTAGTTCTGAGGTCTTGGATTTGGCAAAACTTTCTCTCCTTTCTCTCACCATAGCCTTCTGGACAAACTGTGCTGCACATGGCTAGGCATGTCCATAAAACACTGGGAGAACAGCAGGGTGATGGTGTTATGGTAAGTGGGGTTGTGTCAGGCTGGTGGACAGTCACCAGTGAGTGACCCAGGGCTCAGTGTTAGGCTGGTTGCCCTTTAGTGTTTTTGCAAATGATCTGGACAGAGAAGTCAAATGTACACTATGTAACTTTCTACTTAGTGTACAAAGTTCAGTAACTTTGCTGACATTACTAAATGAGGAGGAGCTGAGGACTTCCTTGAGGATAAAGAGGCCTTATAGAGAGATCTATAGAGGCTACAGACCTGGGCAGTTACCAGTCATGTCAATTTCAGCAGGAGCAAGTGCCATTTTGGGCACCCCATTAGAGGACAGGCATCAAACTGTTGGAGTATAACCACAGGAGGGTCACCCACAATGGAGAAAGTTCTCAAGGGCCTAATGAGGAGAGGCCAAGCTCAGTTGGCTTGTTCAGCTCGGAGAAGGCTGAGGGGAGACTTCACAGCAGGGTACACCTTCCTCTTTGGGGGTATTGGAGGTGCTGATCTCCTCTCCCTGAGGGTGAGCTGCAGGACAAAAGCAAGTGGAATGAAGCTGCGCTGGAAAGTTCAGGATGGCTATTAGGAAAAGGTTCTTCACTGGAGGACTAGTACCTGGAACAGCCTCCCCAGGGAAGTGGTCATGATATCAAGCCTGTCAGAATCCAAGGAGTATCTGGACAATGCTTTCAGTGAAACTCCTAGTTTCATCTAGTCCCGTGAGAAACAGGGAGTTGGACTTGATAATCCTAATGGCTCTCTTCCAGCTCAAGATATTCTGTCATTTTATCATTCTGCCTTTCTGTTTGGGAAGCTTACAGGTCAGTGGCACCTGCAAGAAAAGCTTGGGGGCAGTGATGGGCACAAAGCAGATTGGAGGAGGAAATGCCTTCCTGACCCCCAAGAGACCCCCTTCAGTTTCCCCCTGAAGGACATGGGGGTGGCTGCCTTGGTCTCTGCTCTGTCCTGCCCTCACACCATCTCCTTGCAGGTTTGCTACTGTCCCTTGAGCTTCCTCCCGTTCTCCATAACAATTGCAGCTCCTGCCAGTTCTGCCCACACTGGGAAAATAGAAGGGACAAAGGGGACCACGGCTAGGGAGGTGAAGAGGTGAGGGTAGGGACTGCGGGTTACACTGTTGAAGCAGAGAAACATGGGGCACAAATATTTTTCTTACTCTTGGCCAAAGAAAGCTCTTTTCTGTGATATGTTCTCTAGACATATGCTAGGAGGCTTAGGGAGAAACCAGCTCTCAAAATGTCTTGCTGGGTGAGCATGCATCCTACTTCTACCATTCTCTCAGTGTCCCATTTCCAAATTTGTGTGCCCATGGGAATCTGGCAGGACTATAACTTGTAAAGTTGTCACAGATATCTCTCCTTTGGATGATAAGGCTATGCTTGGAGAGAATAGGGTGACTTTAGGTTTCTGTGTGTGGTTATCAAACAGCTGGTTTAGATCCTGTTTTCATGATGCCCCTCACTGGAATTTCTGGAGTGGAATGACTCAGCAAATACTGTCTCTTTTTTTCTTGTGCATGCAAATAAATCAAGCAAAATCAAGTTTCACCAGGGACTGAAATTTGTGCTAAAGTCAGCAACACCTCTGAGTCTATTCCAGTTTTGCTACTGGCTTCAAATCCTAAAAAGTTTTTTAAAAGGTGTATCAAAAATAGAGGATGATGCTGCCACTCAGATTACATTGGTGCTGGAAAAAATACTGCTTATCATATTTTTTAAAAAACAATTTTATTCTTCGATTTAATGTTTGCTTTTTTGACTAGAAATTATGTACACAATCAGAATGTTAATATCCTACATATCCAGTTATAGTGTCAAAGGGCATGATGGAAGAGTCAGGTCAAAGCCAATCAGTAGGTAAAAAGGGATTTGATTCATTTGCAGGAAGGTGTATCAGTAACCTTTAATTAATCAGGAAGTCGATGAATAGCTGTTAATTCACACACTCAATTTTCTCAGTGTTTCTCTGATAACCTAAAGTTTAGCTGTCATAGGCATCTAGGTATGAACAACATATGGTAAATTGCAACATGAATCACAAAACTATAAGGAACTTCATCAAGAGGAAGTATATTAATTTTGTATGTGCGTCTGTGCGGTGTGAAAACAGCCAATGGAATGATTATGTGTAAATTAGTCATTACAATCTCAATCTAAGTGTTGGGTGTCCTGAGCTAAGGTCAATATAAAAGGTACAGGTGAAATCCAAAGCAGAACACAAGCACCCCTAGCTCAGATACAGTGCTCTTGGTGCACAGTCCAACCTCCCAGGTTCAACGCCTGGTGTTTACAGCAAGAATGAACTGCATCAGCATGTCAGTACAAAAATCTCTGCGTGTTTTGAAGAGAGAGATGCCCAGAGCTGGCCCAGAGCAGGAAGGTGCCAGGTCATCCCACCATGCTAAACATGAACCCCTGGTGTCCAAAGTGGCTGGACAGTCCAGGACCTTCCTCTCTGTGGGATGCAGACCACAGCAGTACCTGCTGGGGAAATGCCTACAGGCTTTCTTTGAAAACAGGACAGCAGGCCAGAAGCACCTGCACCAATCTCTCCTGGAAATGGAGGCTGCCTAAGGATATCCAGCCTGTCAGTAGACCCACAGGCCTGTTTTCCTGACCTGAATATCCTACATCTCACAGCCCGTGGGGCTGCCCTGGCCAGGGTGTTTTCTGTGCACCTGCAGGTGCCTGCTGTGCTGCTGAGCAAACGGCTCATGGGGGCAGAAGGGAATGTTTGGAAGGAACCAAGGGGGCCTCTGCAGGGAGGTGATGAGTCCCACACATCCTCCAGCTTAGCAAATCTGGTTTTAAACAGAGGGCTGGAAATAGGTACTGGTGCTGTTTTTCAGCTGCCCCTTGATTATGGCTACTGCAGCTGCTGATTTCAGCACATAAAGTGTGCAGGTAAAAAGCAAAACCTAGGGCTCTCACTGCTCAGATGAGCATCTCAGGGACCTGAATTACATTTCTTTTGCCTTTGTTTATATGACCTACTATCATTTCCTCTTATTAAATGTATTCAGAACCCCATTCTCAGAGAGTGAATTGTGTTTGCTAACTTATCTTGGTCCCAAAAACTTAGTGTACTATTTCTTAGGGAGAAGGGGTAATCATTTTGTGACTGTGAAAACAAAAAATCTGTTTATTTTGGCTGATGCTGACAAATTTGACAAAATTTCACTAATATTCCTTCTCTACCCAAAAATACACATTTTCATAAATAAAATTTTCTTTTGAGTGTTCCACTGATTTAGTTTTTCCTGGAAAACCCGAGGAAATTAATACGACTGTTCTGAAGTATGAAGATTACAGCCTAAAGTAGAACAAAACATGAACTGCAACTTATGGTCTAGATAAGAGTTGAGATGAGATCAAATGTGAGGAAGGCAGTGAAGATCCTTTCAATCTGTTGACATCTGATAGAAATGGAGATGAAATATTATCAACGGACAAGGTTGTGACGTGTTTGTTTAACATATTGTTTGGTTTGGGTGTTTTTTGTTAAAAAAGATGCACACAAGAAATTGGAGAGATGTTTCCAGTTCTAATAGGCTAGAGAAAATTGGACCAGTATAACCACTATAAAATGATCATGACGTTTATACAAATTAGTAGCTGTTAGCAGAAAAGCTGCAAAGAAAGAGAGATGAGAAGCAGAAAACAACCACAAGACTTTGTGTCTTGTAACATCTGAAAAACAAAAATCTTTTTGAGAGTCTCATGAGAGCAAAGGTTCAGAAGAATTTAACAAGGTCATCCTGCGTGCAATGAAGTGTTTTAGTTCACAATGTTACATTCTTTCTAAGAGCTGAAATAACAGAACTGTGAGGAAAGCTTGAACAGTTTGCCAGAGCTGCCTTGGGAGCAAAGATCCAGCTGCAGGGGAGCATGCTGAGAATGGCAGCACCAGGAACCTGGCACAGGATTACAGGCTAATACATGAAATCAGGATTATTATGAACTGACTCAGGATGATTGCAACTCTTGACTCTGTGTGATCAAACAAAATGCAAACAGTTTTTGCCACATTTGAGGCTTAAAAAAGGGGGCTATATTTGATGCTTAAATCCTCCGTATTAAGGTCTATTTAAAACTCAAAATGTGTCTGCTGAAACAATAAGGATCTCTAAAGGAACCAGGCCTGAGTTTTGTCTAGAAGCTTCTATTTATTAAAGAAATTACAATGGAAGACTCAGCTCCATGTCTCTCTGACATTTTTCAGTAAATAAATTGTGATAGTAAAAACTAGGCCAGGTGCTAAAAAGGCTTAATAAGTGGATGAATACAAAATGGCTCTAGTTCAATGGTTGTGTTCACTTTCCCAAACTCCTCTACTGTAGAAACTCTTGTAGATATGAATTTGTCTTGGTAGCGGCATGCAAATGTAATTTTAAAATGCGCTTTTAAAAGAGACAAAATTCAGTTATTCAGAAATCACTGTGAAGCAGTAAAAAACCCAAAACCAAAAACAAACAAAAAAGCAAAACAGTGAAGTACAGCCAAGTACAGAAATACTTACTACCATATTTGACTACCTTTACTATGAAACCGTGAGGAATGGAAGTGGATATTCTAACAGAGGAATCGGTGCTGTAGAGCTAAATCTGTTTCATGGACTGCTCCAAAGAAATTGATCCTTCTTCACACACAGAAAAGAGAGCAAATACCTGCCCATTGTATTTAATAGTCTTAAATTAGTTTTTTACATGAGCTTTTAAGCAACAGAGAAATAGGTAAAAGTGTACACAAATGCATCTTATGCACAGAAGATGTGGATGTAGCTCAGAGAGTAAGTATGTTTTGTTTGTTCAAAATGGACCTGTAGGACCACTTTCTTGATAAGGCAAGTGAGGACATTTTAGAAGAGCTGATGAAGAAAAAGAACTTATCCTGCATGCAAAGTAACAGGTTTCCTGAGACTGGATGTGCTGATGGTAATAGGGAAAACAAAGTCCATACACTTTTTCCCCCCCCAAATGAATTGTTTTGAAAAGTAGAGCTTTTAAAAACCTGAGTTGTAAAAAGCAACTGTTGAGAGCCAATGCATGAACAGGTTAGTCAGGTTCCCCAGAAGAGCATCAGCTGGCACACCTCTTCTGCAGGGAGCAGGGGTTCACAAAAGCCACAGGGAAGTGTGGGGAAACCTGCACAAAAGCTGCTGCTTGTGCCAATTTTCTAGAAAATACAACTGTAATCCTTGTAGTCATCAACCTAGTATATCTTTTGGAGAAGTTCCCTCTTTCATTATTGTTTATGACCTTCTCTTGGTCTAAATTATGCCACTCTGGCTTTGTCACATTCATTCATACATTCTTCCAGCGGCAAACCCGCTATTAAACCCCAATTTATTAAGCCATTTCTTCTTCAGGAACTCCACAATCTCTTCTATTAGATTTTTAAACCTCTTAAAATTGTGCAGCTAAATTGTTGAGGTATGACAGCTGAATTTTACTACGGCCCCACAAGCTTCAGGATAGCAATTCCCAGTTCTCTGGGGAGAAATTCCTCACTGGGAGGAATGGCTGCCCAGTGACATTTTCTGAGAACACTGCCAGAACAAAAAGAGAGAGTGGCTTGTGCAAATGCACCCCTGCTTGAGAAATATCCCCACTGCCCTTCAGGTCCTAAGTTCTGCTTCAGCAAGGAGGATTCGGTGCCTGGCTGGAAACATGGGAATCCCACCAAATGAAATAAACTTGCTTTAGTGGAACAGTGAGGGCAACCTGAACGTGAGATCTTCAGCTAGTGTAAAGCATCCGGTGGGTCCATACTGAATTGTCTTTATTCAAAATTTGGCACATGATCTTTGTAACGTTAAAGAAAAAAATTACATTGAAAAGTAGTCCAGTGAAAATAACAAAAACAAAAAACTGTACAGACATGGAATAACATAATAAACTGGAAGAGAGAAGTTGCAAAAGAGGAAATCTGAATTCCGGATATTTTGCAAGCGGTGATTTCCCTTCCCCTCCCTGCCCTTTGCTCCCAACACACAGGCTCAAACACCCTCCTTTTCACTTTCCCCCAGAAGGAGAACAGATTTTGCAATACTTCCTGCTGTAGTGAATTCTTACTGACACAAAGAATCCCACTAAGATCTCATAGATACAAGGAAACTTTACACAAAAAGGGAGCAGGAGAAGCAAATGAATGGAGCTAAAAAATGTTTGGGGCCATTGAGTGTCTTTGCTCTGAGTGCATGAATACTTGATTTGCCTTCATTTTCCATGTTTAACTTATTTCAGAATGCTTTTCAGATGGCTATTTGGGCTCTATATCTCCATGGGTGACCTTATAGGGAAAGTGCCATTTGACATAGCTGATATTATGATAGACACTAAGCAATCTGTAGAATACATTTTTAAACCTTTAGAGATTTTGACCCATCATCCAGACAAGACATCAAAAAAATTCAGAAGAACATCTGCATCTCTTATTTCTTCTGATCCATGCAGTCACGTGATGAAAGGTTACAAAAGATGCACAGTGACCACAAGACCAGATGAATTTGGTCACTTTGGTATTGAATTTGAGGAAGCTGTTCTAGTGAAAAACAAGCCCAAACCAAATGAAATCATCAAAGAGGCACTTTTTGATTTTCTGTTAGCTGGTAACAGCTGTCCATACAAAAAGAAACAAACAAATGGATTGACCAGACTAGGAACGTGACTGACAGAAATTTGAAGGAGTATGTCAGTATCTGCTGATAAAAATATTATTCACAGATATGTATAGTTCTAAAATTAATTTATTCAGCTAAACATTAAATCTGCATTATAAAGCTATACATATTTGCTCCAGTTTCTGGACAATACACTTTCTCAAGGACACTCTGTTTAAGGAAGGGTTGTGTAATGAATAGCTATGACTTCCCTAAATTATTTCTCAAAATTATAGTTATATTTACTCAAAATTTAGTATAAGAAAACAATGTGAAGAAAGAATTTAATACTTGAAGCTGTTTTGTTCAGTAATCATTTAACGAAGTGAAAGATTTTTAGTTGTTTTTATGAAGGAAGTTGGAAAGTATCACATGCTCTTCCCAGATGTATAATAACTCTCTCCTGCCAGACAGCCCTGGCAGTCCAGCTCATGAGAACCTACACTGGGATTTCCTGAGGTTTAGAGGTTTGGTTTTCCCCAAGAAGCTCTACAAAGTCTTTCTTAAATTCTCCAAATTCTACAAATAGATAAAACTAATGTGCTAATCTCATCATCCTGAGTCTCCCAAACATTTTTGATATTTCCTGTATTTTACTGGCTTGAAAATATTGTCATGGCATCTTTCTTCAGAGTTTTTAACCACATCTATGTCCAGCTCTTGCTGCAAATACATACAATATATTCTTTTGGGAATGATTCCCCCTGATACTTTGATTCCTCAAAACTCTCATTTGCTTCAGACTCAGGCAAAACACAAGACTGAAGCTTTGGAAAGTTGTTACCAAAGCCAAGCTGTCCCTTGTCCCTTTGCAAGTGGGCAGAGGCAGCTGAGGCTGGGGGGATGTGTGGTGCATCCTTGTCACTGGCAGATGCGGGCTGGGCCCACAGTGCAGGGATGTGTCTGGATGTGTCTGGATGTGTCTGGATGTGTCTGGATGTCTCTGGATGTCTCTGGATGTGTCTGGATGTGTCTGGATGTGTCTGGATGTCTCTGGATGTCTCTGGATGTGTCTGGATGTCTCTGGATGTGTCTGGATGTGTCTGCTGCTCCGCTCGGAATGCTTCACTCCATGGCAGCAGCACTGCTCAGGGCACTGGAGAGCACAACCTCTGCTGAAATTTACTGGCTTGGAAGTGTGAGGGCATTTCTTTCCACATCAGACCCCCAGGTCTCCTGGTTTCATGGATCTATCACTCTGAGATATATGGCCATCTCCTTGGCTTTGCGGCTGGAGATGCACTTCAAGGTGCTCACAAAGTAGGTGGTTGGGGTAGGAGTTCCCTCCCAGAATTACAACAGGCAATACAAAATAGCTTTTCCCCTAAATAACCTCTCCTAGCTTTAATTTCTATCCCTTCAACTCAGAATTTTCCATAACATTTTTTAAAAATTACTATTAAACTGACTTTGTTACATCTGCACATAATTATGCTTTTAAAGCTGCAGGATTCAATCCTTGATTCCTCTGTTAGAGATACAGATGGCCTGTTTCTAATTTCTTTGTTGCATCTAGTGCCTTACAGACATGAATCATATCCCTCACCACTTGCCATATAATTGTAAGGCAATATACAACATCCTCATTCACCTACGTCCCATGATGCTTACATAACTTGTACTATGTACTCCGTGTAAAGAAAATCAGCCAGCACTGACAAGAACCAATCATACTGCATCAAAAAGTTGATTCATCACTTTCAATCTGAAAAATTATTTTGCTGTGGTTTGTTCACTCCAAAGAGAAAACAGCAGTCCTTTAGAATGACTAGAAGTCATTAAAAACAGAAGAGCTGGTTGTTTTCCAGACTTTTTTGTTCATAAAAGGATATATTGATCCATTGAAATGAAACAGTGATAATTAGTAGCTGTGATCTACAATAAGTCTAAGCCCTAAAGGCTTAGGCTTAAGGTTTTCACACATGTAATATATTCCTGTTATGGGGAACGAGTGCACGGATTGTATTTACACAGCGATAGCTGAATCTGGCCTGGGGGATAATGCAGGCTTGAAAAACTCCAATTAATTCAGTTTACATATAAACATCAGCTGCCCTCAGAGCAGGAGGCACTGATGCTCTTTGTTGATGGAGTCATGGCCAGCTCACTGTGCTGTCCTGTTACTGAAGGGCTGGCACACGTGTGGGAGGGCTGGCACACATGTGGGAGGGCAGGCACACGTGTGGGAGGGCTGGCACACGTGTGGGAGGGCAGGCACACGTGTGGGAGGGCTGGCACACATGTGGGAGGGCAGGCACACGTGTGGGAGGGCTGGCACACGTGTGGGAGGGCTGGCACATGTGTGGGAGGGCTGGCACACGTGTGGGAGGGCTGGCACACGTGTGGGAGGGCAGGCACACGTGTGGGAGGGCTGGCACACGTATGGGAGGGCAGGCACACATGTGGGAGGGCTGGCACATGTGTGGGAGGGCAGCCCCTCCAGGACAGGCTGCAGTGCCACATCCTGACCACCCAAGGGGGCTGCCAGCCCCACTCTGCCAGCCCCACACTGCCAGCCCCACACTGCCAGCCCCACTCTGCCAGCCCCACTCTGCCAGCCCCACACTGCCAGGCCCACGTGCTTTTCTTTCTCTGACACTTCGAGCCACCAAGCCTTTGCTCACTATGACACATTTTCAAGGGGAGTGAGAGGTAACAAGTACTTCTGACCACTGTCTGACATCTCTCCCAGGGCAGGTGCAGGCAATGGATTTAAATTCCCATAGACAAGGACCAAAGCTGAAGAACTGAAGCTGGATCTTCCCCACTGCAAAATGAAGGCAGTAATGCCTTGTTATTTTTTAAAATATTAAAGCACTGTGGCTACATTTTTTCCTTTTTTTAAAATTAATCCTTTGTGCTTTTAGAGTAAAGATATTGCCTTGGGGCCAGTTTATGAAATCCCAGGTAATGACAGGCTCCTGACTTGGCCTAAGGGCATGCAGGTGCCCTCAGTTGCCTCTGGGCATCATAAGCTCATCCTTTCCCTGAGGTTTTTTTTTTTTTCCTGAGGTTTTTGTCCTTGTGATAAATCCGCTTTTGAAAGCATATTTGGACACCTAACACTAAAATGTACAAATGTAATAATGTTTCAGAAGACTGATGTATTATTTACTTGCAAAATTCTGAAGAGTAGTGTGGGGTTTTCTTCTTTGGAATAATTTCTTGCATTTTGCTTTAAACTGTGCTGAAGCAAAGAAACTGCTGCAACAGGATGCTGAAATCTTCAGGGACAGAGTGTTGTTATTCATTCTGATACCTTACCGTAAATAATTAACATATTTTAATGGTTTAAAAAGAATGCAGAAGCATCAGTTTTCATTCATCTGTAATAATAAAGAAGGAGGAGGAGGAGTGAGCTGACAGGAGGATATGAGATAGTATGAATTAAAGTTAATAAATAATGCCTACAGTGTTAGTCATCAGTTTTGCCTTGCGCGTCTCAACATCCCATATGCTGCACATTGCCATGTCTTACAGGCGTTTTGAAATGGGCTTGTTTTATGTGGAGAAAAATCATGGATTGTATTTAAGCAGATGTTCAAAGAAGTCATTTTAGATGGGAATTAAACAGAGGGAAATGAATCTAAACATTATTTTCTCTCATAGTTTCTTTTTTCCCCCTATTTTTATTTAATGTGATATGATTCATAAATACTGGATGGGCTATGACTCAGTAAATGTCATTTTCTTGGCTCTGAAGGGAATTTTGAGAGTTGATCAAAATGATATACAGTCTCTCTGGAGCAAGTAAGACAAGTACTGTATATCTGAAGGTCAGGTCTGTCAAGATAAATCACAAAGCCTCAATTGTATTCCAGGATTAAAAGGGGAAAGTTGTTGGGAAAATCTAGGCTAAAATTTTAGCAATGCTGTTAAACTAGGATATTTTCTCTGACTTTTCTTTAGCTCTTCACTTGCTGATACTGCAGAAGCAGTAACTTCTGTAAACTATAAAGGTGTGCCCAACATTATGAAAATTACTTAAAATTACTATGGAGTTTTTCATGGTTGTTTTCAAACTTCCTCTTGCCTGAGAAACAAGATTGTTTCCTCTGACCTCACAGATGTGCTGACTGTAAACCAGGATGAATCTTCTTCCATATCTCCTTCCCTGGACCATACTCAAAAGGTGAGAATCAGCTCTGACCTGAAATGGGAGATAGACACAAACTGCATGTGTTTTATCAAGCTCTCTGTGAGTTTTGGCAGCTGTGCAGCAAGCACTGAATAGCAGCAGCTGGAATTGAGAGGCTGGTGCAGGCTGTTTCCAGAGTTTTGTGGTGAAACACTCCACCTCTCTATAGAGTGTGGAAAGGCAGCAGAGGAGGATGCAAGAAGACGCATTTATTACCTCTTTTGTTGCTTTATTGTGTTTATTTGAATAAAAGTGAGTTTTATCCCCTTCCCTCCCAAGAGATGCATGAGTCCTCAAGTCCATGGGACAAGCAGATTACTTGAGCAACAGCTGGGCAGCCTTCCCAAACAGAAATTCTTGGTTTTCAGTGAAAATATTTTTGCCTCAAAATTTTCAGTTTCCAAAATAACAAAGCACTGATGAAGCCTTTTCCCATACAACTACAACTCCCTCACTAAGACAAACAATATGAGAATTCAGTAAAAGAACAGGAAGAATAATAATGTCAGAGGTACCAGCTCCTACATACTTAAATAAAATTTTTCTTTGATGATTTTCTTTTGGTTTCATTCTATGAGAAATGACAGTAATTATCAAGGAAATAGATTTTTTTCAAGCACTTAATCTGGCTCCTTAAGACAAGAAATTACCCCTACAAATGGGTAATTACTACAAAAATTTTTGATTCATGTTTCCTGGAAACTGTGGCTGATACTCTGATACAATTGGAAATGCTGTTTCTTGCATTTGCTTTCTACAAATGGCTTCTCAAACCATTCATCCTGACATACTTGGAGACATGAATTTAACACTTTCACCCTGTGTAGTTGAATCTATGTCTGTCCACTCCTTATTGTATGAAATCTTTGATTGCTATACTGTTATCTTATGAGGAATGAAAAAAAGGGGAAAAAAAAGCCAAAAAAGAGAGAAGGGGATTCAAGAATACTTCTTTGCAAGCACAGAAAGGAAAAAAAAAAGAAGAAAGAAAATTACTGCCTTCAACACATTTTGTAGCAGAGCCTGATGGCCTCAGTGCATCTTTGGTGCCACCTTGCAAAGCTGCCTGGGTTTGGGCCTGTGGGGAGTTTGGCAGGAAAGAGGCCAAGTTTGGGATGTGGCTGGGATGAAGTGTGATGGTTGTGCCAGCCTCCTCAGCCCTGTCAAGATGCAAGGCAGTTCTGGACATGCTCAGAGGCACTACAAATGCTGAGTGGGTTGGCTATGAAAATCACAGGTTAAAGTTATGGGGCTTAAATTTTGCTGAAAACCCATTTTAGAGCCATAAAGCTTTCTGGGAGTGGCAGGGAAGGAGAAGAAAAGGAAGATTTAATCCTCATTTTCCATAGCCTTTGGTTAGCCAAAGACTCTACTATCAAATTTATTGGTTGTTTTGCTTGGCTTTATGAAGCAATACCAGTTGGATTGGTACGCTGCTGCCAAATTCTTCATGAATAGGCGACAACATGAGAAAAAATTTGGAAAGTTTTGTGTTAAAGGAAGGTGATTTTTCAGAACTAATTTCCTTGTGATCTTGTCCCAGCCACTGGGACCAGACAAAGGCCATTTCCATCCACTCTCATGCCTTTGGCAGCGGGCAAACACATCAGTATTTCAAAAGAGTTTAGCAAGCTCCAGAAGCTGTTTTGTTCAGTCATTAAACTTCAGGAGAAAACTTTTATCCCTGGAAGCACAGAGACAGACAGCTGTAACTAGATTAAAGAGAATTTCATTAGCATTGATTAAATGCACAATATTTTTGAAATGTCTTTTTAGCTTTTGTACAGAGGGATCATATATAAGAGTGCACTTTGGGATACTGGAACTTGGTAAAGAGAACCATCATTTTTTGTAGCCTTTGGCAGCTGTTCCATGCTTCATTATCCACTGCTGTCCTCAGGACACTAAACAATCCCATATACTTACATCACCTGGAAGTCCCCTGTGGCTGTTTTGTTCCTTTTGGTAAGCTGAACTCTGAGTTTTGGGTGGCATTAGCAGGTAATGCAGAGGAGTTGCAGCCCCTTACACAACTCTGGTCACACCAGCTAAGCATTGCTTTACTGCCAGCACCAGAAATGCAGCACAAAGAATCAGTCTCTTCACCCCCTCAGCCTCCCCATACAAGGCAGAAGAATCAAAAAAATAGAAGGAACCCTAAAGTATGAGAAGGATATGTTAGTGCAAGCCACATGGAAGGCAGCCACGATCCACCCTGCCAGTGGAGACCTCTCAATCCAGGCACGGGGTGTGTGCAGTGAATCCTGCGGCAAGGCGTGACAGAGGCAGGACAAATTCACACAACACCACAGAAACCCTGGGCTGCCTTGAAACCTGTAAGGCAAGGCAAGGAGACAGCACAGCCCCAGTGAGGAGAGAGATGTGATGGGTATGCAGAAGGAACACAAAACTTCTCCAAAGGTCACCAGCAATGGAACAAAGGAAACGGCTGGTGTGGGGCTGGGGTGGAAGAGAGATACAAAACCTAATGACTGGTGGTAACCTCTGACCTAAGAGAGGTGTAGATCAGATTATCAGAGGTTACTTGGAAGGGATCGCAGAAGTCAGTGGCATGACATGAACTAACACCAGCAGAGAGGTTGGTTTCACATGTATATAACATAAGTGCCTTGAGTATGTCCATGAAAGATATGTTAATTAGCCTGCAGCTGAAAAGGGGTAATGGTATGAGGGGTAACTGTAAAATAGGAATTATGCTGTGCATTCATATCCCCAGCATATTTTATGCATTGCCTTTATTGGAGCCATATGTGCAAGGCAGTCCTGTTATCAGGATCATGCTCTCACTTGTGTGTCAAAGCATGTATTTTTATTTCTTTTAAGGCCAAAGTCATAGTTGAAAGGTATTATGTGCTATTAGAAGAAAATATATGAGGAGAATGGAAGAACAGACAAGCTGAAGTCAATGCCTATCTGACAGAGATGGGCTGTAAAGAGCCAAGTGTGAGTTCTTCTCTGTGGAAGAGGTAGCAGGTCAAGAGAAGGGGGATTCATCCCAAACTTGCAAGTAAATTATAGTGTTTAGCTAAGAGAGATAGTCACCTTTTACTGTTTTTTGCCCTTCTCTGACTGGACAGGAATCATCAGGGGAAGAAAGGAAATTTTGTTTAACGAAGCTGTGCAGTTATTTCAAGCAGTTACTGGTCATAGGAGAACTGAGAAGAAAGACTTACAGGAGACTGTAAACACTGTCCAGGTTGGTGACCAGGAATGGGTGAAAATGAGAGGACTTGAGGAGCCCCTCAGGATGAGGGAAAGAGCAGCAGAACCTCCGTGCCTCAACTCTGACAGGCATAACAGCAGAGCAAGTAGCTCCTTCCGTGGCATATGAGGACACTACAATTACTGCTTTTTGAAGAGACACTGGAACAAAATTTCTAGTTCAGACCTGCTCTCATGCTGTGTACTCAAGCCTGAAGGAATTCTTTAGTTTAATTATATAAATTGTTTTGTAAAACAGAACATGAGAAGTGGTATACAAATGGCTGACAGAGTATGAATGGCCATGTTGTTTTGATGGATTAAAGGAAAAAGAAAGTTTTTTTTGGATTACATTTTGGGAAGAGTTATCACTCAGTTTCAGACAAATAAGGAAAGATGTGACTTCAATTTATTTCAGCACTCTTTTGTAAATCAGTCAAAAGATTACAGACTTAATCCAGATCTCCCCCGAAAATTCTCTGTGATTCCTCTTCTGATCTGAATGCTTAGGAGAAGTTCTCATGTCAGCACTATGCAGTGTGGTGGAGGAACATACATTGTTGTGCCATGGATTATTTTCAGATAGCACGTAGTAGTTACGGCTTGTCAATTGTCCTGAACTCAGGAGAAACACTCATATGAGTTATTCAAAGTCTATGCCAGAATATGGAATCTTCTCACAGATTTATGCATTATTGCTTTATTTTTATAAAATTTTATAAAGATTTATGCTTTATTTTATGAAAATATTTAAGGGGAGACCAGAAATGTCAAGATTTCATTTCCCTGGGTGCTCCTCTTCAGTTGTGATATGTCATATTCATATCAAGCTTGGAAGGTGCACTGCTTGCAATTTCAGTTTTGGAATTAGGATGCTGAAAGATTTTAGTTCCAACATTTTAAAACCAGAATCTTTAAGAGTGGAGGAGTTGATAAAAATAACTTTTTGGGCTGTCCCAAACCTCCCCCAAGAGGGAATGATTGTAGGAAAGGTCTAGGTCCATTTTTAGATGAATCATAAATTATACACTCTATCTAGTAGTTAAGGAGGGAGAAATGCAGAAAAATGTAACCTTTTGACCCTTCCTTCCCCAAACAGCTAAAGTTCTCAAGAAAACATGAACTACTATAAATATTAGTCACTCCCCTTAGAGCTTAATTTGCTGCTTGAAATCCTGTTACAGAGCCTGCTCTTTGTGCATGAAAGAGAGTATATGCCCTTTGAGATCAGGGCTTGGGAAAGATATCCATAGTATGGAAGACAATCCTTGCTATAGATGATCACACTCAGAGGTAGGAGAGATGGCTTAAGTTTTAATTTGGATGCTGACCCAAGAGATGGAGTGGCAAGTTAGTACCAGTAATGAAGGGGAAGAGAGAATAAATCCTCTTACAACCTCATGGTTTTATTCCACGTTCATAAAAGGAGCTTGGTGGAAAAAGAGGGAAGGAGGAGAATTTCAGTTGAGATGTAGGAGTATTTTAAATCAGACTGAGCCATGCAGCACACTTTACATTTACAGCTGAGACAAAGCCTCAAGTTAGAATTAAAGTTGGTCCTAATGACTGTTGTCACATTTATGTAGCAATCAAAGAGAGAATTCCCATCAGGCAGATGAGGGTCCAAGCTCTAGGATGAAGTCCCTGATGACTTGACTGTGATGCTGGCAGCTGAAAACCTGCCACAGGCATGCCCAGACAAACAGGGAAAGGTTTCCCCTGGGCGGGCAGCACTGGCACAAGGGCAGCAGTCTGAACTGCTGACATTTTGGAGGACAGTTCTCAGAGCACTTGAACTGGCAGCATGTCAGCTGTCTTTTTATGAACTACAGATCTCATTAATGGAGAGAGACTTGTCTTAACACAGGTCTGGTAGAGTTTCTTAAAACAAAGGTAGCCATGTAACACATGCCAGCTGCCAGACATGTACATATTCCATCCAGATAATTTTATAGCTTAAAAATACATGTTCCTCCTTTACGTTGTACATTTTTTCATTCAGACACTGCATATGCTTACACCCACTACATTTTTCCATCTGTGTCTTTACATTACTGACTTGTCTCAATATAATCTTGTATTTGCTATCAGGATTGATTTTACACCAGTGAAATTTGCTGTATCTTTGTTCTTTAGCAAAGTACCTGTTCTGCTCCTGTAACAAGTAACAGGTATGACAGCTTTGCCGTGTGGCCCTAGCAAACACCCAGATCCTTCTTTTCTCAGTGAACTGATCCCTTCAAAAGCACAGTAGGGCACTTTGTTAACTGAAGTGTCGAATTTCCTGGAAATAGTATTGTCACACATCTCTCAGAGAAATGGATTCTGTCAACCTGCTCTCAATTAACTACGTCCCATACAGTTAAATCGATTTTAAATATTCTTGGAAAAAAACTGTTCAGAAAAATATTTAATAAATGGGCATTCAAGACAAATAAAGCAGAAAGCTACTGGCATGCATTTATTATTGTTTGGAATAACTTAACTTGTCAAAGGAGTTGGCAAAGAATTTAAGTAATATTTATCTTTAGGGAGTAATGCATAATAAAGCCATTCCACATTTTTCATTGCTTGGCTTTTTTTTAATTGGAAATGCTCAAATATAAACTTCTCATAATATTTAGTCCTAAAATGTTGCTAAGACTGAGATGCAGGTTGATACAGCAAAAGATGTATTAAAACATCAATCTGACAGTATTTACATAAAATATTTGGATTTTAAATATTTTTAAAGCTGAAAATGATGATTCATATCTTTGACTAAAAATTATTATTATAAAGGCCTTTTGATTCAATGGTGGGAAGAAATGAGTCCATTATTTTGCATATCATTTTCTGGGGGTATTCTAGGGGACAAGCTTCATATTCCTTCTTCCATGGAAAAGCTTCTTTAAAGTATTTCAAATACTTCTTCCCAGTATTAAAACACCAGATGCATAGATACTTTTTCTGAATACAACATGTTTGCTCTAATCCTAAGAATGATCCATAAAGAGGTGGAAACCAGTACTTAAATGTTTCAGAGGAAGCATCCTGGAGCCATTTTCAGCTGATGAATAACAGCACATAGATTAGAAATCTCTTCAGAAACTATTCCATTTGAATGGTTCCAAGTTGCAGGAGCAGACATGGACACAAAAGGAAGGAGTTAACATATCTCTCCACTAGCAGTGAAACACTCAAATTTGAAACTAAAACCAGATTCTAATTCTCAGTTTCAGATGTTCAAAGTAGAGAGCTTAGTTCGGGTATGTTGGTAATGTAAATAATTTTCTTAAATTGTCTTGCTTGAGGAGGTTTGTACTATTCAGCCCATTCTTGTATGGTTTATCTCTCCTTTCAGTCAGGCACAGCTGGAGACTTGCAGCTAGGCTGCCAGCTTGAGGTGAGGGGTGTGCTGGATGGAACAAACAGGGCAACATATCGCCTACACAACCGCACTGTCTGGGGGATATCCCTGCAGCCGTTCTTGGTTTAATGCATTTAGTATTTAGGCAAACTCACAAAATTCAAATTATCTGACAAAACCTTTTTTTCAAGAAATTTCATACATTTTTTAACAGACCAGTTTAAATAAATGGGTTGGTTTGGCTGGTAAAATTAAATTCATTCATCAAAATTGAAGATAAGGAGGGTGGTGAGGAAAGATCACTACAGTTAAAGGCACAAGACAGATTTTCATTCACTAGTTTATCAAAAATATCAACTAGGACATAAACAATTAGTCATGAAGTAGTGTTACAGAAGCTTAACAAACTTAGCCAGGTATTAACAGATTAATAAAAGGTTTGTGGTGTCCCCTGATCAAGCCCCCACAGCAAGGTGGAACACCGAGTTAGCCTGTAAACTCAACTCTACCTCTTATTGCAGAAATAACAACAAATAGAAAATACATAATATAGCAAAACCAGGAGCACCACAGGCTGAAAACTGTGTGGAGCTGAACCACACTCTGAGCATCTCACTCCTTCAGACTGGTGGCTTATGGTCACACCTGCAGGTGCTGACCGGAGCCACCAGCCCTTGAGGCTGGCCAAGACAAATGTCAGGGCGCGAGTTATCAAAATAAATAAAAGGGACTCTACCAAATAAGATAAAGCAGCCAAAGTATTTTAGATTTTCCAGTGATCAAAAGCTTAGAATTGTCAGAGCATAAAAAGGCTAGTAAGCCAATTTTCATTTTCTCTGGCTGGTCTGATGCAGAAAAAAGTACAAATTTCTACAAAACATACTACTGATTTTCCTCTGCAGACTTGTCTGCAGCAGTTTTCAGAGGCTATTCATGTTAAATATGCTGGCAGGTCCACCACTTTCACTGGTAAAGAGAGATAAGGCTGTCCACTCCCGTTGCCCACCCTTCACCATCCCCTGCTCACAGAGACAGCCTGGAACCAGATACCTGGCCGGAGATGGCTGCTGGAATAGAATTCTGTAATTCTCCTAGTCTACATATCTGCTTTCTTTAGGGCCCTCAATCTGTTTTGGAGAACAATTAAATAACATATTCTGACAAATTTGTAACCTACTCTGGTCTGATGACAAGGGAAATGCTTTTCCCAGTTCTGTCAAAAGGCAACAAATTCAAGTCCCAGAGACAGGATTAATGACTATTCCTAAGTGTAGAGCAGAAATTTGATTTATCTAAAAACCTATTGGCCAGCTGGCCCATGCATTGCCCTTCTCTCTGCCTGCCATTCCTAACAGACAGAATACTTTTGCTTTTTCCTCCCAGGTTCAGAAAAAACCCTCTGAGGTTTTCAGGACTGCATACTACTGCCCTGAGAATAGATGGAGGGACCTAGAGTCAGAATATACACACTGGCAACTGACTGCACTGGAAATAGCATTGTGACACAGCATTACATGTGCATGCACATGCATACCCTGTTTGGGCTGCATGTGTCTAGAAATGAAGTGAGTATAAAAGGGAAAATGCAGTGGAAGCCTAGACGCATACGTATTTGTCTGGCTCCAAATTTTCGTGAGTTTATTAGCACAGGGTTGAAAAAAAGTTTTCCACTACAAATTGCCTGCAATGAAAAAAAAGTTTTAAAAATGTCAAATAATTTCTCTTTAACTGACTCTTTCAGGGGCTAAATTCAATCCTATTTTTTTCCACATGGAAAGAGAAAGGGAAATGGAGGTTAGGGGATGCTCCAGACATTGTCACTGGCAATGAGGCCTGGCAGGATACATCCCAGACAGCCTGGCCCCAGTGCAGCCAACAGAGCATCCTTGTCCAGCAAATTAGATGCAAAGTGCTTTATTTCAGTGGTGAGAGACTGAAGGCCTGGGCACCCAAAGCACTGCTCCACTTCAGCCCATGCCTTTGCATATGGTGGGAGACCATGCTGATAATTCCCATGCTTATATCTGTGCTCAAGCATGTACAATTGAAGATGCCCCAGAGTCACAAAATTTAGCCTCAAAATTGCAGATAACTGTGCTAAGCTAAAGTCACTGACAAGGCACTCTTGCAGGCAGTAGAAAAGTACCTAATATGCTTGTAGAGAGTATGAGGAATATTTCAACCCTACCCCCAGACTTCGAATTTTGTATCAGTTCACAAAGGCCACAAAATCTTGGGCTTTTGCAAGAGCAGGGACAAATGGCCAGATGGAATGTGCCCTATTAGAGCTGTGCTACTGGCCTGATTCTATATGATGGGCAAAGAGGAAAGAACTGGAAACAAACCCCAGATTCAGTAATCCTACTCTTTTGTACCTACCAAATTCTTAGGAATTTAGAACAAATCTGACAACTACTCTAAGCATGCTAAATAAATAAAAGCAGTGGAGATAGTAAAGTGTCTCAGCAGCATCATTACAAACAGCAGCATGTCCCTTCCACTGCCTACAGAAGCAGCCCTGATAATTTTACATCTCTTAATGGTGGAATCCCTCTTTCTCCTCCTCTCTACAGAAACATGTGAAGGGAGTTTCTCACAAAGACAAGAGGGATAATCTCTGCCTACAGTTCTTGCCTGCAGTGCTATCACATTCACTTATCTTGAAATCAGAGATGAAAGTTTATGCCCCTACCAACTGTACCAGGGAGTTTTAGGTACTACTAACTGGAAAACAAATTCACAAGCAAACAGCAAACCCCTTTGTTTTGAGTCATTGATTTAACAGATTTAATTTGCAAGTACTTTTGTATTTTGAGGTAAATTACAAGTGTCAACACAGGTGTGCAAATAAACTAGTCATTCTACCCATGTATACACCATGAGAATCAAAGTTAAGAGAGTAATTTATATAGTTTTATTTTCTTTCACTTAATTAATATCTAACTAAGATACAAATGCAAAAATCTCACTACACATCCACTTAAAATTATTTAGTACCTTGTTCCTATTCTACATGTTTTTGTACTCATTTATTGGTTGTAAAGGGCACCATAGTAAGTGTCTACACATTTGCATTTTGCTTGTCATTCTATCTATGGTACAACTATTGTGTTGAGGTTCCTTTCCTCTTAATTGTGCATTGAAGTAGCTCTGGGGGTTATAATGAAAACAAACTGCATCCAATTATTAGTGCATCAGAATTAATGTTCCAGACCAAAGTAAACTTTTCATGCCTCAGATATCATTTACAATTCTCTCCAAGAGAGACATGTGGAAATTTCTGTCTGTTTGGATGCTTTTTCATTTCACTCCGAAAATCACAATGGACAAATGAAACTTCACCTGGGAAACAAATGAAACTGCTGATGACTTCAAATGAGCATGTGATTGATTTCATATTAAAGTGGCTGCTGATACAGATTTAGAACCACAATGAACTTAATGCACAGTTTAGGAATCTTGCCTGAAGTTTAGTCTGGCCCAAATTAGGAAACACCTTTCCTACTGTGAACATTTTTTTTTTTTTTTTTTTTTTTTACCTAGTGAAGAATTCTCTCTCTAATGAAAGTGGGATAATGACCAGGCAGTTGTGAGTAGTGGAAGAAGCAAGGTAAAAAAGAAGGAACTGACAAAATGGATTCCTACAGGTTTCTCATCTTTCAGACAAGAAAATGCTTGCATCTAACATGTAAAATGTTCTGTGAATTTCTCTTCTGTGAGGGCACAAAAAAACCCTTAACGTAAGCAGGGCCGTGATGAGAAGCAGAATATGAGAAGCACTGTGTATTCTAGTCAATGTTTGCCATGGACTGCTTTAGTTTCAGTGAAGTAAAAGTCCACTTGTTTACTGGAATGACCAAAAAACATGGAAAAGCTGTACTATATTGTGTTAATGGCATATTTAATGCTTTATATATAGCCTCCTGGACTAATCCTGCTTTGAGAGAATTAAAATATTTAATTTTAAAATAAAATCCAGAGCAGCTTCTGTAAAGTTATTAATGTGTTATGAACAGCATGGAAGAATAAAAGGAGTTGACTGTGAATTTAATTTTAATATTGTTTTTTTGCTTTAGAGCCTGACTCACATTTTTAATGATGTGAGTCTTGTCCAGCACGTTGCTGTCTCTTGATTACTTTACAAGTAAGTAGCAGAGGTGGAGAGAGACCACATTGTTTTATTTGAGAAAGAAACCAAAGCATGGGTCTCCAGATAGAAACAAAAATATAGAAACTACAATAAAAGTGGCAGCAGCGGGACCCTGAGAGAGTAAAAATTAATTTATTGGTACACTCCCGTGCTTTTTGACTTACTAAAGAACAAATAAAGCAGAAGCCAAATGTTCACCTCTTGACCCTAGTCAGTTTTTCTTCCCCTCCAGACCATGTCCTTATTCTGTAGGTGTATGTGTGAAGTGTTTGAGTAAATAGCATAAGCTGCATTTCATGTGGTCATTGCAGAGCTCCCTGTAGGCCATGTAGGTAAAAACAGTTCTTTCACAGTAACATCCAGAGAAACTGAAACAATTCATCACCCAAGCAAACCAAGAGAAAACGCTTAGAACTGAATGATCCAACCAGGGACCAGAGCATGCCAGGCTGCAGACAAGCTCCAAGCAATCAACCAGACCCTTGAAAATCCTCCCACGTGGAGCAAAGTACAGACATCCTGGCAGGCTTTGATGCACTCTGAGGGCGTGACTGCCCTACTGCCCATCCTTTCAGCTGAGTGTGCGTCCCTTTGCTGTACTGTGCTGTTTTGTTCTTTTTATCCACTCTGTAAACTTCAACATCCTGGCATACATCCCAAAATTAGGTAACTGAGGAAACTCGGTCTCGCATAATGGGGAAGCATACAGATGATAGTCCCTGTCTGGTCAAAAGGCTGCATTTAGATACCTTTCACAGGGTATGGAGAGGTACCTCAACATTTTCCCACTGTCCTGGTGGAGGTGCAGTAGCATCCTGATGAAAACTTTATTTTCACCCCTATTGTGGCAGAATTAGGTTCCTTTAGTTTTTCCTGTTGAACTTGCTACCTGTACTGTCTAGAAAAGAAATTTGAATTTGCCCAAAATAAAAAATAATCACTATATCACAATTGAAAATACATCAATTTAAGGAGAAAAACAGTTGGACTTGAATTCATAGAGAAAGGAGATATTAATAGTGGCTTATAGTCAGGCATTCCATAGCCTGGAGGCCTGGCTAGTCCTCCTGCAAATATGGTCCCTCAGCATCAGAGCTCTTCAGTGCCTAGGTCTCTGGAAATAAAGAGTATTTGGAAGAGGAATAAAATACCATTTATGAAGAAAACACTGAACAATCCTGGTGTAAGTATTGTAGGTGAGGGGCTCACAAATGCCCTCCCACTAAAATGTGTAGGAGAGCTGGAATTTGTCAGCCCTCCCTTTCAGCCCCAGAGCTTGCAGGTGGCTTTGGCTGAGACCACTGGATATTATCTGCCATCACCTCTACTTTTTTTTTAGAGGTGGAGCTTTCCAGAAATCTGTCCCCCAAAAGATTAGCCAAACAACACCAGCCATGAAATCCTGCGTTGACTCCTGGATGTGGGTGAGCAATGGAGCTGACTTGGTTGTGCTCCAAGCTCAGCCCAGTCAAATTGTCTGTGATACCCACGGCATTGCACACTCATGAAAGGAACTAGCTGAGGCTGAGGGGAATATCTGGGGCCTTCTGAGTATGCACACAGTTCATGGTGCCTCTCAAAAGCTGTAATCTTGAATGCACTTTCAAAATACCATGCTTGATTGGTGGTATTTTCAGAATCCACTTTGGCCCTGGTCACCATGGTGGCAGGTGGATGATAAAACCTTCTCATGTAGCCTACAAATACATGTTTACATACAAATAATACAAATAAATGGTGCCTTGTTTAGCCGATAGGTGTTTGCACAAACTGAAATTTCCTAGGGTAGGCTCCAGGACAAGAAGCTGGATAAACACAGCAGTTCTCTGTCTCTAACGAGCTAGCAAACATCAGCATCAGAGATTACGGAACTGCCCTGCTGGTGCCAAACACAGAGCAGAGGGTTCATGTCCAATCTTGTACTGCATTTAATGTTTGGATGAATGATTGGTCACAAGGGAAAGAAGAAACATTATGCTGCCCTTCAACAGACAAATGCTAACAAAATATTTCAGAAATAAGTGGTACATCTAGTGGTAACAGACACACTGTTACCAGCTACACAAAGGTAGGAACCACTCTTTCTGACTGGGCTTGGAGTTCGGCCCTTTCCTGGTACAGACTCTTGAACAACAGGAACATTTTCTGTGTGTGATGCTACTCTGCTTGTGTGCTGTACTTGGGATCAGTGAGGCATTTAGCAGGAGCAGGCTTTCTCCTTGTAACTTTCAGTAAGACTTTGGCCTATTTTTATATCACTCACTCAGGAAAACTTTAGGCTCAGATTAAAACTGAAATGAAGTTTATTGCTTTACATCAGCAGGCAGGTGGACTTCCCCTCTACAGAGTCAAAATGGAGCTCTCCAGGAGAGTCTTGATGACTCCCTTCAAAGACAAGTGTCAGTGCTTATGGACCTGCACACAGCAGGGCGGGTGCCATCAGTTTTCAGATGCCTTAACATTTGCCTAACAGCTAACGAAATCAGTTCCAGTCAATTAAACAGACAACCAGAAAAGAGGGACTTTTTCTGTCCCCAGGCAGTGGGACTTGTTACCCAGACAATTGAACTATTCTGGTACAAATCCGTGTGGAATGAAGATTACCCTCTTAGATGATTCCCAGATCTGTAGCTAATGGAGAGTTAGGTGCTGTACACACACGCAGTTTGGATGTAGGTACTGTGTGCTGAAGTTTAGTGATATGGAGTCTGTCTAGTTGGCATTGATAGGCAAAAAACCTGAGTGTGTTTTATTTATTCATATTGCTGAGAAAAACAACTCCCAAAGAATTTAATGCTGTGCTCTACTTATAAATTATTCTGTTCTTGTCCAGATCTTGTAAAGCCCAGAGCCCACTGACCATATATACAACCAAAAGGGACTACCAGTACATGTAAGGACAGTCTTAGAATGCAAAAGGTATCTTGGTAAATTAAAGCACTGTGTCCTGAGTGTGGGGGGAAAGGGAAAATGCCAACCAAACAGAAGCCAGATACAATGAACTTAGCCCAAATACAAGATTTCCTTTGTCAAGGACAACCAGCTGTACCAGTTCAAGGTGGAGCATAGGAGTCTAGGGAACAGTCTAGAAAAAAAGGATCTGGAATATAAGTGCAAAAATAGATGTGAATTAATGGTGTCATGGTCTTGTGAAAAATGTAAACAGTGGCTCTATGAGCAGGAACAATTTTACTTGACCTTAGTAAAACCTCATCGAATTGTTAAATATTTTATCTGTGTTGGGGAAATCAAGGGAATTTCCTTCTTCCTTCTCATTCCTCCCCTTTTCAAATCACTATGAAGCAAGTGAAGAAAATTCAAAGAAAAATAGAAGTACTAGAACAGAAAAATATCTAGAAATACTACCAAGTAGAGAGATTGAAAGTGTCAACAGTATTCAGTCTAGACACCAGAGGACCAAATCTTCAGATATGAAAAAGCCAGCTGGAGAGGAATGATCTCTTTTCCATAGTGGCTTTAGATAGGATAAAGTGTCACAAACTTCCTGCTACAGCAAACATTTTTTTCAGCTGAATCTGAATATGTGCTGAGGGGAGGAGGATGCCCATATTAAGAGCAGGCTGGGCACTAGATGTAAGGAGCAGCATGAGCACACTGGTGGGTGATGATCTCTTGAAAAATCATGGTTTGTTTTTTGTGATTTCCATATATATTTCCATCTCATTGGCATATGTCTGAAATCCTGCTGGAACTAACACCTGGCTCTTTACTCACGCTTGGAGCATGTCTCGCTCAGTGGTGATTTCTTACCTTTTTTTTTTTGACACTCAATCAACTAATTAACTGAATTCTTAGTGTTAACTTTTCCTGGTAGTGCATATTATGTGGCACTTTAAGTCACACCCACATTACAAAATCTCTGGTATATAGTATCCATTGGTTTGGTTCCCAAGGCAGTGCAGTCAGTTCTACAGGCAAGACTCTTCCTTAATTCTTCAGCGATCAGAACTTTTTCTTCCTCATGGGAATGTAAGACATTTTCTCTCTACAGTGCTTAGAAAGTTGCCAGTGTAGATTGCGCCCCTAATCCACCAGGGATTTATCAACTGCCTTTTGACAGGTAAAAAGGATTTTAAAATGGTGGGAAAATCCTGAATAATGAAATGTGAGAAAAGCAATAGCATCAGTGTCTCTCTCTCAATCAAATGTAGAAAACAATTCTTAACCCACGATTTCTATTACATTCTCAGCAAAATCACCAGAGAAGAGATAAATATGCTGTGTTGCTTTGGCACTTTGAAGATCAGGTTTCAATTTGTGTTTCATAAAGACAAAGATTCTCTCTATTGAAAACAACACCAGCCATGAAATCCTGCGTTGACTCCTGGATGTGGGTGAGCAATGGAGCTGACTTGGTTGTGCTCAAGCTCAGCCCAGTCAAATTGTCTGTGATACCTACATTGCACACTCATGAAAGGAACTAGCTGAGGCTGAGGGGAATATCTGGGGCCTTCTGAGTATGCACACAGTTCATGGTGCCTCTCAAAAGCTGTAATCTTGAATGCACTTTCAAAATACCATGCTTGATTGGTGGTATTTTCAGAATCCACTTTGGCCCTGGTCACCATGGTGGCAGGTGGATGATAAAGCCTTCTGCGTAGCCTACAAATACATGTTTACATACAAATAATACAAACAAATGGTGCCTTGTTTAGCCGATAGGTGTTTGCACAAACTGAAATTTCCTAGGGTAGGCTCCAGGACAAGAAGCTGGATAAACACAGCAGTTCTCTGTCTCTAACGAGCTAGCAAACATCAGCATCAGAGATTACGGAACTGCCCTGCTGGTGCCAAACACAGAGCAGAGGGTTCATGTCCAATCTTGTACTGCATTTAATGTTTGGATGAATGATTGGTCACAAGGGAAAGAAGAAACATTATGCTGCCCTTCAACAGACAAATGCTAACAAAATATTTTCAGAAATAAGTGGTACATCTAGTGGTAACAGACACACTGTTACCAGCTACACAAAGGTAGGAACCACTCTTTCTGACTGGGCTTGAGTTCGGCCCTTTCCTGGTACAGACTCTTGAACAACAGGAACATTTTGTGTGTGATGCTACTCTGCTTGTGTGCTGTACTTGGGATCAGTGAGGCATTTAGCAGGAGCAGGCTTTCTCCCTTGTAACTTTCAGTAAGACTTTGGCCTATTTTTATATCACTCACTCAGGAAAACTTTAGGCTCAGATTAAAACTGAAAATGAAGTTTACTGCTTTATATCAGCAGGCAGGTGGACTTCCCTCTACAGAGTCAAAATGGAGCTCTCCAGGAGAGTCTTGATGACTCCCTTCAAAGACAAGTGTCAGTGCTTATGGACCTGCACACAGCAGGGCGGGTGCCATCAGTTTTCAGATGCCTTAACATTTGCCTAACAGCTAACGAAAATCAGTTCCAGTCAATTAAACAGACAACCAGAAAAGAGGGACTTTTTCTGTCCCCAGGCAGTGGGACTTGTTACCCAGACAATTGAACTATTCTGGTACAAATCCGTGTGGAATGAAGATTACCCTCTTAGATGATTCCCAGATCTGTAGCTAATGGAGAGTTAGGTGCTGTACACACACGCAGTTTGGATGTAGGTACTGTGTGCTGAAGTTTAGTGATATGGAGTCTGTCTAGTTGGCATTGATAGGCAAAAAAACCTGAGTGTGTTTTATTTATTCATATTGCTGAGAAAAACAACTCCCAAAGAATTTAATGCTGTGCTCTACTTATAAATTATTCTGTTCTTGTCCAGATCTTGTAAAGCCCAGAGCCCACTGACCATATATACAACCAAAAGGGACTACCAGTACATGTAAGGACAGTCTTAGAATGCAAAAGGTATCTTGGTAAATTAAAGCACTGTGTCCTGAGTGTGGGGGGAAAGGGAAAATGCCAACCAAACAGAAGCCAGATACAATGAACTTAGCCCAAATACAAGATTTCCTTTGTCAAGGACAACCAGCTGTACCAGTTCAAGGTGGAGCATAGGAGTCTAGGGAACAGTCTAGAAAAAAAGGATCCGGAATATAAGTGCAAAAATAGATGTGAATTAATGGTGTCATGGTCTTGTGAAAAATGTAAACAGTGGCTCTATGAGCAGGAACAATTTTACTTGACCTTAGTAAAACCTCATCGAATTGTTAAATATTTTATCTGTGTTGGGGAAATCAAGGGAATTTCCTTCTTCCTTCTCATTCCTCCCCTTTTCAAATCACTATGAAGCAAGTGAAGAAAATTCAAAGAAAAATAGAAGTACTAGAACAGAAAAATATCTAGAAATACTACCAAGTAGAGAGATTGAAAGTGTCAACAGTATTCAGTCTAGACACCAGAGGACCAAATCTTCAGATATGAAAAAGCCAGCTGGAGAGGAATGATCTCTTTTCCATAGTGGCTTTAGATAGGATAAAGTGTCACAAACTTCCTGCTACAGCAAACATTTTTTTCAGCTGAATCTGAATATGTGCTGAGGGGAGGAGGATGCCCATATTAAGAGCAGGCTGGGCACTAGATGTAAGGAGCAGCATGAGCACACTGGTGGGTGATGATCTCTTGAAAAATCATGGTTTGTTTTTTGTGATTTCCATATATATTTCCATCTCATTGGCATATGTCTGAAATCCTGCTGGAACTAACACCTGGCTCTTTACTCACGCTTGGAGCATGTCTCGCTCAGTGGTGATTTCTTACCTTTTTTTTTTTGACACTCAATCAACTAATTAACTGAATTCTTAGTGTTAACTTTTCCTGGTAGTGCATATTATGTGGCACTTTAAGTCACACCCACATTACAAAATCTCTGGTATATAGTATCCATTGGTTTGGTTCCCAAGGCAGTGCAGTCAGTTCTACAGGCAAGACTCTTCCTTAATTCTTCAGCGATCAGAACTTTTTCTTCCTCATGGGAATGTAAGACATTTTCTCTCTACAGTGCTTAGAAAGTTGCCAGTGTAGATTGCGCCCCTAATCCACCAGGGATTTATCAACTGCCTTTTGACAGGTAAAAAGGATTTTAAAATGGTGGGAAAATCCTGAATAATGAAATGTGAGAAAAGCAATAGCATCAGTGTCTCTCTCTCAATCAAATGTAGAAAACAATTCTTAACCCACGATTTCTATTACATTCTCAGCAAAATCACCAGAGAAGAGATAAATATGCTGTGTTGCTTTGGCACTTTGAAGATCAGGTTTCAATTTGTGTTTCATAAAGACAGGAAGGACTGAGAATTCCTGAGAGGCAGGGAGCAATATGTTCTCCCTCTGTCTCTCTCCCTATACACCGCCCCCCTCTCCCCATTGGAAATGGGGAATTGTGAGCAGCCACGCCCAGAATTAGCTGCACAGATTTCAGCTATTCGCCAGGAAGAAACCAGTGTTCCCCTTGCTCTGGGATTTTTTTCTGCAAGTCTTGCATAAGGTCTTTCTGTTGCTTATGAGACAATAATATAAAGGAAATGACCCAGAAATAGATGAGCTCAAGTAGCAACTTTTATTAAACATATTGCAGTTGTTAATTTGTTACTATTCTGACTGGCTGCTGCCAATTTCCAAAAAAATAAACAATTCACTTGTAAAATAACAAAACTACAGTCTGCTCTTACATATATTAGCTGGTAGATGTAAATGCCACATGGATCAGTGTCCAGTGCAAGAAACTCATTGCGTATCAGATACAGAGACTCAATTTGCAGGTCCTCATGTTTCAGTGCCCACTCCATGGCTTTCATAAATATTAGTCTATTTTTTCAAGAGTGCTGTGGTCTATTACCGCCTGTTTCAAGTAAACCTGTTGCACTGAGAAAGAGTAGAATGACTGATTTATGTCAAAATGCTTGGGAGGGAGAGCAAGGCTCTCAGAATCTGCCTCTTGATAACCTCCAGACATGATGCATGAGTTAGGCTATATCATGTAATCTGTGACATGTGTAATACAAGGCAAATACTATAATTTATTGCCAAACTCTATTTTGGGGGATAATTTTATTAGCACGATGAAGTTCTGATACTACAGAGCTCACAACAGTGATTATCTGGACAGAAATTTTGCAATAGAAACCACACAACTCCCCAGGTAAACTGATTCTTGTCTTAAATAAAGGCCAGAACTGTCTTTTCGTTTGCTAAAAAAATGTTCTTTTAAGCCAAGCAGCAACAAAGTTGAAAGTTTTTGCTAAATTGTGTTTCTTCCTTTATTCTCTCTAGTTTTAAAAATTTCAACAAGTTTATCTACCTTTCTTTGTACTTGCATTCTGATTTTATTTTTTATATTTTCTAACAAAAGAGGCAGGTAGCATTTTGCACAAACCAGACATATCTCCCTGTTAAAAATTAGGTTAAAAATAACAGCTTTGGTTTTCAGCTGAAGAGGAAGTGTTCTCAAAAAACACCCACAGTCTCTGAAAACACCACTTATTTTTACTGAGTGTGCCTGATTCTGATATTATCTTAATCAAAAAGGACAGACGGAGCAAACCACAGAAAAGCTTTTAAAATCACCTATCTTTGCTTTATAAGTAGGCTCAGAATAAGAATCACCTTTGTTACATCAGCAGTACTTCCTCTGACCTCTTCACCCAACAGGAGTTTCGCTCGTTACTTCCTTATACCTCCTCCAAAATGTCCGTGAAAAATGAGCAGGTATCAATCTCTGCTCCAGGTAAAGCCCTTCTCAAAACCAACTTTCCCACATTTGACAGTACAGGAGGCTTGATTGGCATGTGAAATGCAACCCCAGGCTGGTTTCACTAAGTGCCAAATGGGACGAAGGGAGTTTTTGACAAAGCCCTAGGGGAATGGAAGGGGAGATGGCCAAGGTCACTTTGTTTGAGTCATTGCACAATCCTTACATGGTAGCTACTTCAAATATATCCTTAATGTAACAGGAGAACATCAGACACCCGACACTCTGATAAACAGACCTCACCACATCCTGATTTGCATCCAGACTCTACAGTTAAGCTCTGTTCATTCCTTTTAGCTGTGGTTTCTTCACACATTTCTTGGAGGAGAATGACTGATTTATGTCAAAATGCTTGGGAGGAGAGCAAGGCTCTCAGAATCTGCCTCTTGATAACCTCAGACATGATGCATGAGTTAGGCTATATCATGTAATCTGTGACATGTGTAATACAAAAAATACTATAATTTATTGCCAAACTCTATTTTGGGGATAATTTTATTAGCATGATGAAGTTCTGATACTACAGAGCTCACAACAGTGATTATCTGGACAGAAATTTTGCAATAGAAACCACACAACTCCCCAGGTAAACTGATTCTTGTCTTAAATAAAGGCCAGAACTGTCTTTTCGTTTGCTAAAAAAATGTTCTTTTAAGCCAAGCAGCAACAAAGTTGAAAGTTTTTGCTAAATTGTGTTTCTTCCTTTATTCTCTCTAGTTTTAAAAATTTCAACAAGTTTATCTACCTTTCTTTGTACTTGCATTCTGATTTTATTTTTTATATTTTCTAACAAAAGAGGCAGGTAGCATTTTGCACAAACCAGACATATCTCCCTGTTAAAAATTAGGTTAAAAATAACAGCTTTGGTTTTCAGCTGAAGAGGAAGTGTTCTCAAAAAACACCCACAGTCTCTGAAAACACCACTTATTTTTACTGAGTGTGCCTGATTCTGATATTATCTTAATCAAAAAGGACAGACGGAGCAAACCACAGAAAAGCTTTTAAAATCACCTATCTTTGCTTTATAAGTAGGCTCAGAATAAGAATCACCTTTGTTACATCAGCAGTACTTCCTCTGACCTCTTCACCCAACAGGAGTTTCGCTCGTTACTTCCTTATACCTCCTCCAAAATGTCCGTGAAAAATGAGCAGGTATCAATCTCTGCTCCAGGTAAAGCCCTTCTCAAAACCAACTTTCCCACATTTGACAGTACAGGAGGCTTGATTGGCATGTGAAATGCAACCCCAGGCTGGTTTCACTAAGTGCCAAATGGGACGAAGGGAGTTTTTGACAAAGCCCTAGGGGAATGGAAGGGAGATGGCCAAGGTCACTTTGTTTGAGTCATTGCACAATCCTTACATGGTAGCTACTTCAAATATATCCTTAATGTAACAGGAGAACATCAGACACCCGACACTCTGATAAACAGACCTCACCACATCCTGATTTGCATCCAGACTCTACAGTTAAGCTCTGTTCATTCCTTTTAGCTGTGGTTTCTTCACACATTTCTTGGAGGCAAAAAAAGAGTTGTTCAATTCACAAGATATTTTGCAAGACGAGTCCCCAAATTACAAGAAGTTGAGCAACATTTTGGCAAAGATTTTGGTATTTTCTTTCCTTCTGTCATGCATTTATCTATCAAAGTAGATCCTCTCCATGACTCTCCTGTCTGCACAGATGACTCTGTTTGCTGAAGGAGTCTTCACCTACTTTTAATCCGTTCTGAACTTTGCAGCTCCTTTTTCTTTAATTTTTTGTACTAGATGACGTCTTTTCCTTTTTTTCCTCCTCCCCAATGAATTTCTTCTGTCTTTTGAGATTTTTCCTCTTTTATTTTTTTCCCTCAAGACATATCATGGTTTCTCTAACCCTCCAAAGGCTTTAGCAATTTTTAAATTATTATTATTTTTTTTTTCTCCTTAGCATGTCTCCTTAGACAGACATTCATGAGTAAATTTCTGTGTTAATGAAAAGACAAGCAAGTATGGACAAAAGCCTACAAACTAAAACCACAAAACTGTTTTCCAGTTTTTCCATTTCCAGTAGATTTTTTGCATTATTGGTAGTTCTAAGAGTGCAAAGGGTGATTTCCTTATCCGTTATCCTTTGAGAATTACATCAGTGAACAGAAATCTAAATTTCTCAAGTTCTGTGGGAGAAGTGCAGATGAAAGCAGGAATAGGAATATCATAGTTATCCTGAACTTGTTCAGTACAAGTGGAAATGTTTTGGGGTGAAATCATGCCCCAGACAATGGAAACCATAAAGTGACACCTGAGTTTAAAGAATATAAGGAACAGACCCACACTAAGAACTCTTTTTCAGCATGTTTGGAGAGCACGAGTAATGGCCACTGTTGAAAATTCAGTTTATGGGAAAAGAACACAATCACTTTTCCAAAGCAGTTAACCAGTTCTCTTCTTTTCCAGCAGGAAAGAAGCAAAATGTTATTTGAAACAGAAAACAAGCTGAAAGTCTACATAACCAGATTTGTAGAAATGATGCAGAAATCCTTGTTTGGAGAATAATGTTAAACAAACTCCTGCACTTCCATGAGAATTCTTTGTGCTTGCAGGTGTGCATGTCCACACATACTTTTAAACATGCCACTGTCTTCAGTGACGTACCAGCAGTTAGGGTAGCAATTCTCAGAAATAATTATCATTTTAACAATTTGGCTTGATATCTAATATGGTCATCAAAAACATTACCAAGGGAAGCAGGATTGGGTTTTATTATATGAGACAGATGCTTTAACTAATAACATTTAGTTTGATGACATCAGAAACATTTTATATTTTATGCACTTCTTATACATATCTTTATGCAGAGGATGAATACTGAAATATCTACTCTGTTGACTGTTTTTGATATGATGTAAAAACTTCTAAATTAATTATTTCTTCAGATTGCTATTTACTTGTGAGGGATTATAGATGGTACAACTATAATTCAGCATATTTATGATTCTCTCAAGCCTTTGTGTTGACTTTTAAAAACAAGACCATGGCATGAGTAAACAATTTCAAGTACTATTCTTATTTCCATTTATAGTTTAACTGAACTGGTGTATGTGTGTCTAAAATGCTATTTAAAAAAATATATATATTAAATTGCTTTTATTTTTTGTAGAACTTTCCATAAATGTGACCCAAATGAGCATTTGGAATAATCAGTAATAATAATAAAATCAAAACCATGTGCTTTGATCTTACTCAAACAGGTAGTTTCACAATTAAAAAAAAGAGAAAAGTAAATTAATCATGGAAATATTAGATTTATACCCATTTGTCTCAGTAGGGAATTTTTTATTCCAAAGTTTGTCTATTTTTTACCAAACTATTAGTGTCATATAGATAATCAGCAGTATTTAAAAAACTAGGTATTTCAAAATCTTGTAGTTCAGAGCAGCTTGGGTGATGGACTTTAATTAAGCAAAGTTCCATAGCTATTTTACCCTTTATTTTCTTGAAACCCACTGCATTCTATGCAATGCCTACACAGGTATTACTAGGGATTTACTCCAAATATAAGCTCCTGGCAGCCCGTGGTTTGTAACACCTCATGGCTCGGAGCTCCAGGACATCGAGCACACACCCTGAGGAGCCAAAAGCCCGGGCGGTGGTAGCGATGAATGTGGAGGATATCCAGGAGGATAACAGTTCTCCTGGAGGTTTCACTGTAGCAGGGGTGGGCTAAATGGAAGCCAAGGAAGCCTTGTGATCTGGACTCTAACAGCCCTTAGTAGCTCTTTTTTTTCCCACAGCCAGGGCTCTGGATTACATGGATTACATGATAGTCCCTGAGGGAGCAATCTGATGCTGCTCAAGGCTTCCTAATACACAGAAGTTGCGCTCAATCTGCTCCTAAGCCATGAGGGGTGCCCCAGTGAGCACTCTTTGGCTGTGGTTACATGTATTTATCTGCTTGCACACGTGTGTTCTGCCCTGTATGGAGTTGCAGAGTCTCAGTTGTGAGGCAACAGAAGAACCAGAGGATCTGTGAAATATCCCAATTCATGTCTGGGGCAGTATTCAGCCAACAAGAGACTATCCACTAAAAGACTTCCTTACAAAAGCTCATAAGCATCTTCCTGCAGCACCTGAGAACTTTGCTGAAAGAAAATGACACTGTGTAATCTGTCTCTCGGATCTACTCATCAATAGTCATTAATATTTATATAAAGTGTTTTAACCTACCATCAAGTAAATTAATCACAGAATCACAAACCACTTTACTGAAGGGTATTTTTATTCTTCAGTGGAGGAACAAGAAGGACAATGTTTCTGGGAAGTGCCACTGAGGTTCACCCTCATTGTCCTTCCAGGTGCTGGCTACCAGCTCTTAGTACCCTGTCACTCAATATAAAACCGCTTAACCTGACCTTAGTTCTGACATAATGCCAGGAAGTTGCCTTTTTAAAGCTCAGCACCTCTCATCTAACAAAAGCAGTCTTCATCACCAGTGCTTCTGCTCAAACATATGTGGAGATTAAAAAAAGGAACAAACCCTCAAAGAGAGAAAAATTGATAGTAGGAAAAGGTGAGTGAGCTCATTGCTTTCTCACATGCCGAGTTCTTTTTTTAACTCTACTGTTTGAATCTCACGAGCTCTACCTTTGTTCTTTGTCAAAGATTTGAAATAAGATATCCAGAGAAATTATGCAGTCTGTGTAATACCTGCTTATGGGTTTGGTTAGGTTTTTGTTTGTCGATGTTTTTTGTTTGTTTATTTTTTATGTTGGAGTTTTTTTTTGGTTGATTGATTGGGTTTTTGCTATACTTTTCTATGTTTTGTTGCTATGTGTGCTTAAAATTTTGCGCAAGCCTTTAGCTGAAAAATTGAGTATGTTTTAGCTGTTAGAGTGAAAGGCTACTTCCTCTCTCCTGTGTCACACCTACACAGCAGTATTTGCACTAGCCAGAAGTATCACCACATCGTGCCTCCTCCCTTTTTTTATGTTTTTCCAAATTGATAGGTTGAAAACCCCACCACTTAGGGCAGTATTATCAGAGGTACAGAGTGGGAAGAGATGATGATTACCAGGTACACAGATCAGGCCTGGATTTCTCATATTCTTACAGCTTCATCTGTACACCTTAATACACAACAAAAGTTCATAAGGCCTCGTCTGCTCATTTTTGGACAAAGGACAGGAGGCCATGGACACAAGTGGCAACAACAGAAATTTCAGCCAGACATAAGGAAAAAAAAATTCACAATAAGAGTGGTTCAGCACTGGTAGCAGCTGCCCACAGAAGCTGCAAAAACTCTCTTCTTTGAATTTAAAATAAATATTAAAGGCCCTAAATGGACGGATATGACTGAAGCAGGCCTTGCTCTTGAACAATATGTTGTACTGCAATCCTCCTTTCCCACATGAATTATTGTTCATCCCTGTGGTTTCTGCTGGTGGATTGCAGAAATAAAGCAAGTGCCAGCAGGTCTCTAGGAATAGGTCAAGTATGCTCTGCTACTGTAGGAAGGATGGGAGGTAATATTACAGAAGAGACTCTGGACTGGTAAGAGATTGGGGTGGGGGAAGGTGAAGGGAGAGAATGGTAAAGCCAATAATCTTCCTATGACTTTGCTTAATTGGGGTGTCAGACCCAGCATGAGGGAAGCAAGGCAGGAGCCAGCAAGCACACTAATTACAGATAAACTGATTCCACCTCAAGACCTCGAGACATGAATGGGAGATTGGTGTTTTTTCACAAAGTTAAGAATGAAAATGCAAACTACCAATCATAGAGAAAACACTGGAAGCATATCATGACAACATCTTTTTAACTAAAGCTCAGGATAAATACATAACTTCCGAGTATGTTTTTTAAAAAGAGTATGTATTTCAAGAAAAAGTTCAAATGTGGGGACAAAAGCAAACACAGAAGGTTTAAAGACATAGGAAATTTCGCTACCACATTTTTGGTAAGGAAAAATTTAGAAGAGAAAGAAAATCGCAGTGAACACAATGAAAGAGAGTGTGTCGCATGCTTTGAGCACAAAGACCGTCAGACTAAGAAAGCTGATATAAACAAGAACATAGAATTGTAGGACCGCAGAAGGGTTTAGGCTGCAAGGAACCTTAAAGATCATTTAATTCCAACATCCCTGCCGTGGGCAGGGAACCTTTATCATGTTGGTCAGGGCTCCATGTAATCTGGCCTTGAATGCTTGTCCAGGGCTGGGCCGTTCACAACTTCTGTGGATACCCCTGTCCAGTGCCTCACCACTCACACAGTAAAGAATTTCTTCCTAATATCGAATCTAAATCTACAGTGTTTCAAGCCATTAAGATGAGGGGCAAAGAGGGAAAAAGTCATCTTAGATCAAGAAAACAAGAGGCTATTTATATGGCCTACATGTTTGAATTGGGTTGGTCAGGAGTAAAATCATCCCAGGGCACAATTTATGACTGGGTGAGGTTCAAGATGATTTGAAAAGAGCAAATTATTTTGAAAAATTGAATTGGAGCAGCTAGGATACTGGTGACTAGCCAGCATAATATAAATTTTTTGGAAAATGCTGAAATAAAAAGTTGATCTATTATAAGCATCCCAAGGATAACACAGAAATAAATAACAAGAAGTGCAGATTTGTCAATAACAAAAAAACCAACCAACAAAAAAACCTTTTTTTAATCTATAACAGAAAATCCCATTTTTTGACAAAAGGAAATGTATGCTAACTCAGGGAGTATCTGTCTGAACCACCTACATTAGTAAAAATGTTTAGATTCAGTATCTTTTAGGTCAAGACTAGTTTGAATTGGAAAGCCTGGAGTGTATTAATCATGGACTTACTGTCACACTGTGTAGTTATGTATAAGGTAGTATTACAAGAGGGTCTGTCTGGGATTTAAGAATAACCAGAGTTTCTGTTATTTGAGTATTGAGGATTCACATTTGACAGCAGTTCCTGACAAATGGAATTTTTTAAGTTACAAAATACTATGCTGTAGTACTCTAGAAAAAATTGCTTGCAGGTTTTCAGACAAGGTATTTGTTCTTACCACTGGTTATAAACTGTGCCCAAAGCAGAAAAAGTTTCCAAACTTACTGCCACATCCAAATGAAGTTTCATATTTGAAGCAGAGTGAAAAATCCTTTTGCTTCATGGGCTGCAGGCAAGTTCTCAGCTGTTTCCCACGAGACACAGAGATCAAGTGGAGAGTGCAGAGAAGGGCTACAAGCAGGTCAGAGGTCTAGAGAATATGACCTGTGAGGAGAGAACTGGGTTTGTTTTTTCTTATAAAAGAACAATAAATATGGCAAGACATGATAATATCTTTTGAAAATGCAAAAGAATATTTCAAAAGGGAAGGTAATAATTTCTACTGTGGATAGAGTGAAAGAAAAAATGGTTTCAAACCATCAGCTGGTACATTTGGGATAGACACCGAGACTTATTTTATAATAGTGAAGATAGCTGGGAACATGTTATCTCAGGAGTTTGCAAACTATCTCTATCAACAACTATAGGACAGAATCAGGGATGCTTTATGACTATGTGAGTGGTTTAGAAATATTTGATCCTGGCTTGGAACAGAAAGGTAACATCTTTAAATCTTCTTCACCCTTCTTTTCACAGCTTTGCTCTCTCTCACTGTATGAGAATCATACAATGATACAAATATCTCCAACAGACACTTTGATTTGGAGAACAGATAATAACAGCAAGAAAAAAGGCAACATGATTATTTGTTTGAAACCAGAGCTGCTAAAAATAAGAAAGGTAAAATAAGAAATATAAAAAGTATTTGCTTAAAATGGGATATCTTTTAGGGAATGATCTGTCCTTAAGTGATTCTTCAAACCCTTGTAATCATGATACATCTCATAGGACAAAAGGCATACCCTAAATTTATGAATAGGTATCAGATTTTGTACAGCCATGAGCATGGGCTTTTATAGAGGACACAGTTCACCCTCTTTACTGCAGGTCAGATATCAGAAAAAAGATCTTGCCAGCTTGTCCTTGTACACAATGCTTCATTTTCCAATTGTCTGTTTACCCCACTTATTAACAGAGGTAATAATATTCAATGTCTCCGAAGTTTGTCACCTCTGATGAGGAGAAAGAAGACAGTGCTTAGCAGTCAGGTAGTCTTTGGTCTGAGAAAACAGTAAAACTCCTGTCACCTTCCTGCTGTGGTAGAAGGTTATCCTTTAAACATTGTTACAATGCCAAAAGGTAATGTTAAAAATCAATAGCTTCAAACTTAAAGCTAGGCACAGTGGGTAACAAACAGTGCCTTTAATGACCCCACTTAATGGGGTCTTTTCCACCATAAAAAAATATCCTTCATTCCTCTGCTGAACTACTAAAATTGCAATTTAAAATCAAATACCCAACTGCTTGCTGGGTTCTCTTTAACCCCAGTACCATGGTTTTTCCTGAGCCCACCTGTGGGCAAACACATAAGCAGATCATGCAAACTCTTGTGCTATCATGGCCATATCATCATAGAAAGATGATTTTTAGATGTAGTATAGATGTAATCATAGTTTAGATAGAAGTAATTGATAATAAGTATTTGTTAGCACAAAAACCACTGTCAGCCCTGTAAACACTTTCAATAATTCACAGCTACAAACTGTGGTCTGCAGTTTTTGCTGAAAGTTTTTTAACTGTGCAAAAGGCCTTATTTTGTAGGCAAGAGAAATTAGGGTCATCCAGTTTCCTTCTGACAGTTTTTAAGGTGTAAGACAACTCAGTTGAGTTTTTAGACCAAAAAAATCAATGCCATAGAAATAAAGGCTGTTGTTTTAATAGTGATGATTTGTGGGTTTGCTCTGTTGTAGTGGAGTCATCATTGACAACATTAAATTGGTGCTTTCAATCTCTCCCCCAGCCAGAATTTTGGTTAGAAAATTTGAATTGCAATTAGTTTAAATGGGAGCTGGTTAGAGACTTAGGGCCAGAGCTGTATCTTTGTCCTGGCCTTCCTTTGCAGCAGCAGGCATCTGCAGGGAGAGAAAAACCCATTCCTGTTGGGGGAATGAACAAAGACAAGCTGCAAATCTCAGTATCCCCTTCCTCCTGCAGCCTGGAGCGTATCCTCTGAAAACCTGAGAGGACAGGTGATTCCCCCTAGGGGAACCCCCAAAGGGGAATCCTATTGGAGCCAAATGGAAATCATCGGGGACACCAAGGAAAGAAGGTAGAACTTTAAAAATAAATGGATATTACCATACTTTATTTGTTTGATTGGGGTATTTTTGTTTGGTTGGTTGGTTGGTTTATGTTTATGTTTCTGGTTAGTTTTGGGTTTTGTTGTTGTTGTTGGGTGTGTTTTTTTGGGGATGGGGGTTTGGTTCTGGTGAGTTTGTCAGGTTTTTGGTATGTCTGTTGTTTGGTTTGGTATTTTTTAGTTTGTTGATGAAATTTTTTGGATGAATGAGATTGTTGTAGAAAAGATCATGTAAGTTCAAGGAATTACCAATTAGCTGAAGACCGTACCTCTGGGGAAAACACCTTAAATATTTTAGAAATTAACTTTTTTTTTCAATTTTTCCTTAAAAGAAAATGAAACAAAGAATGCATAATTTTTGACTGGTGTATATGATCACCCTTTTTGAAGACCTGTTCCTAGATGAGCAGGCAGGTGAAGATTTCCTGGGAATAGGAGAGGGTTAAAAATAATTCAGTAAAAAGAAAAAAAGAAAAATTCAGTTATCTTCTTAATAGGACTGTACCAGGATAATGTGGCTTTTACTGCAGCACATTAACTGGGGTAGTGTTTGTCTCATATGGAAATTCTGACAAGTTCCAATTGTAATGCCAAGATGCCAGGAAACTCCCTCTCATAGCAATGTGTTGCAAGCAATGGTTGCTGTCTCCTAGGACAAAACTGCTCTGCTGGTGATTGTCCCTACTTTCAAGGGAGGGTCTGTTAATTTGAACACTTTGCAACACAGAGCAGTGTGCTGTGGTGCTGCAAACACAGGAGGCAAAGCACTTCATTTTTTATCCCCTTCCTTTCCAAGACTCTGACCAGTGCTTGAAGAGAGCATGCGGCCCTCTTAACAAGCTAACATTTTATAATGTGACATTGTTAATCTTCAAAGTAAAACCTTGCTAAACACTGCATCAGCTGCTCTGAAAAATGTTTATTTCTGGGGTTCAAATATTTTGCAGGTGAGTGTTTACAGACATGAAGTATACCAGAAGGAGGCAGATGATGCTTCACAAATCATTCTCATGTACAGAAATGCTTTGCTCTTCTGAAGTTTCTTCTTTCTGAGCATCTCAGACCATTTCATAAACAAGCATCAATATAACTTCAGTTTTCCTCCTGTGCTGGTTATGCACTCACATTAGGCTGGGTAAGTACATAGCTAGAAGAAAGACATGTTCTACAACACTAAAGTGCATGCATTAGAGATGGAAACACTCTGCTAAGAGGCTGGTAAGCAACTTAGTTTGCTGCCTTGTTCTGAAAGCATGCATTCCTCAAACATGGTATAGTTTCTCATCTCAGCCCATCCTGATTTTCCGCAGCTCTGTCAGAACCAGTTCTATTCTTTCATTGAGTGATATCCTCAAAAAACCCTAGATTTTTTTTGTTTTACAGTTTCCTACTAAAACACTTTGTAGTACAAGTCAGTCCCTGCTCAGGTATAGCTTTTCTACTGTCGGAAGCTAGACTCCCATGCTTTGTCACTGAGTTGCCCTTGAAGAAAATGGTTTTGTGACCAGCTGATTAGGCATTTCTTCATTATCATATCAATTTTAATGTCATGGATAAATAAATGAAAGATCAAAGAAAAAGCTGTTTCAGAAAAAAAGGGGAGGTGTAGTTTTCTATTTGAGTATTGATTTATTAATTGAAAAGATTATCGTGGGCACCTTGAACTTCAGCCTATTGCTGACGTTTTCCCACATCTGTGTAATTGTGATAAGACAGTACAGCTATCTTTGTGTGGTATTTTTCTCAGTAATGAGAAACCTGTCATAAACTGTGGATCTGAATAACTAAGCTGTACCACACTGCCTGAGTTATTGTATCTTGCTTAACACAGCAAATCAAATTCATCTGGAAGTTATCTGGTGTTCGTAGGCAAAACATTTTCATTAGGTTTCTTGGCAGATGTTAAAGATCAATTGTAAAAAATGAAGGAGTTTGACTTATCTGATCATTATGTTAGAAGTCGAATATGCAGCTTATTGTAGAGACTATGGGTTTTAATCCATGTAAACCCCATAAACATTAAAATTAGTCAGTTATGTACTCTGTCTTTAGCTAGCTCAATGAGAACTAGACATTATCTAGCGCTGTCACTTAATTCTTTGTAAAGAGTGGCAATTTGATATATATCTGATGAAAGGATATTGCTGTGATATGAAAAGATGAACAACATGTCATCTAATACTTCTGCTATTACACAAAAATATTCCCCTGTATTTTCCCATCTCCCCTGGGTCTAAGAAAGAGATTCTCTCCAAATCAGGTCTCTAAGAGCTGGGCAAGACAATTGTTCTGGCTGCATTGCATAAACATTCTGCCTACCAGCTGCAATGAGATAGCAGATAACAACTTGAAGGAAAGCTAATACTAATTTTAATTTTCTTTCTTAACAGCAAGGATGTTAAGAAAATTATCAGGATGCAAAATGAACAAAAAAGTTTTTTTTGCTAGCTTTTTTCTGCTAGAAAAGCGTCATGGAAGGTTTTGTTCTAGGAAATCATTATTTTCTATCATTCCAACTATCAATCTGAATTCTCTTTGTTTTGGAAACATCAGTTTCAAGTACCCTGGAAGAAATTCTTGGCAATAGCTGTTATTAAGAACATAATAGCTAACGGTAATGTCAGTTCTTCTGACAAAATTTTACAAATGAAAAAGAAAAAGGCAAAATAAAAATCAAACTGAGTTTTCATTTGAAAGAAATATCTCCCAACCACTGAAGTAAAATCACTTGGGGCTGCCATGATAAGAGATTTTTTTTTCCTAGGCATTGTAAACACAATTTTCTTGTTTCACTTAAGAACACCATGTGCTAAAGCAACAGAAGTTTTTTTTTGCCAACGATGATAAATCTCTTTTTTTCAGTCTCATAGCAAAACACAGAAACATTCTGTTTCATGATTTCAACCACAGGGGCACAAGGGCTAACAGAGACTTTTCCCACAAACAGCTCTTGCAAGAAAATTTTAATCTCTGCTGATAAATCAGAGTGTTTTGATGATTAACACTGACCGCCTTCTGCTTGGTTTTTTGGCTTGCTGCTGCTCAGGACTTTTTTGCTTGTGAGATAACTAGATATATGCCTGGCTAGAGAAAAGGGTCTGTATGACATATGTCTGGCTATTTGACTGTCAGTCAAATAACATTATGTTGTAATTATCATATTGAGGATCATGTCCTGTACCCTACATGCTCTTTTTTCATCCATGAATCACTCTTTGGATCCCTTTTTGTATTTAAGAATAAGAAATCACCCAATTACAATATGGGATGAGCTGTGTTGAGCCCATATAACATCCTAAACAGGAAGCCCTTGCACAGATTAAGGTCTGATTGGTATTTAAAACTTGGTACTAACTGTACCAAGGGATTCAGTGCCAGCTAACAGAGAGTATTTGAGTGAGGGGGTGGCGAGAAAACACCGTGGTTTTGTGATCATCTAGAAAAACCTACCTGGTCAAAAAAAGAGTGAAATTACTCAAAAGCCCACATTTCTCTCCTGGGCTATTTTCAGAGTGACTCCCACTTCCTGGTGACTCTGTACTTCTGGCAGGCTTTCAGGCACAGGCAGGCTAAGCACATATTTGATCTTTGCACCCATTGAATAAGAGTGGCAGGATCTCCTGAACATATATGGACTCAGGAATACCCAATGGTGATCAGGAATGTTCCCCAGCATTACAGATGAAATCAGAGTAAATGTCATTTGGAACCACAAAATCTCAGCTAATTTAAGCTATATCCTTATTTGACTGTTCAAATGGAAAGGAAAGTTTCAGGTTTTTTTTCTTAAAATATCCTCTTCCTCCTTTTTCTAAACACCCTTTCATCTCATCTCATCTCCTCTTGCTCCCAGACTACATGGCATAATATTTACACTTCACCCAGCTACCAAAATTACCTATTTTCTTTTGAACTCATTTGACTTATGTTTCCTTCTTATTTCACAGTGTTAATCACTGTGGACAGAAGTCTTGCAACCACCACCCAGACAATTTACTTTTGCTACCTGGGATCATTTTAGTGCATTATTCTGAAATGGCTAAAGTCCACTATGACTCATAAAATATCCTATAATAGACTTATTTTAGAAGGACTGTAATCAAAATTTTCTGATAAACAATTACTAGTGACTTCAGCAGCATATTAAATTTCTTTTTTAAATGGTGCTTCAACAGTGATATAATTTGAAATAAATGATGTATAGGTATTTTTCATTGCCCAGACCCACAGGGACCTTTATCAAAGGCTTTAAACAGATAGCCTGGTAAAAAGGATGAATATTTGATATCTGTACCTTCATGTAGTTGCTTTCAAAATAAAGTGATTCTGATGTAACATGATGTAACATTTCTGATAGTCATGCTTTAGCAATGCCAATATCCTAGTGGGTTTCTCCCTTCACCCTCCCAAGGAAAAGCCACTCCCTGCTGTAATGGTGAATGAACTTCATGCAATCTTAAAATTGGAGAAGAATCTTAAAATGAGTGTCATGATGGACATTGTAAGGCTCAGGGGACTTCAGTTTTGCTCAGATAAAGAATATTCTGTCCAGGTTTTGCACAGAGGAGGGATGTTTTATTTTTCCATGGCTCAGGATACCTCACTCACAGTTGGATATCCCTGTGTCCTGGATCCTTTCCTCAACATGGATGTCTCACTTAAATACTACATGGAAATAATTCTTTCCATTGAATTCATATGTGACAAAAAGGGTGGTGATTAAGGTCATCACTCTAATGAGATTCTAAGAAAATTTGTTTTGATTTAGTGTACATATGCACATTATTCCTTCCCATAGGGTGCCTCAAGCCTGAGCCAGCTCTGGCTGGGCCCACAGGCAGCTAGGTCCCTATGTCACTGTGTCCAGGAAATTTATCTTTCTTTAGAATGAGGTGTATTACCCTGAAACAGCAGAGCCCTGGCTTTTGGCACTCAGAGAATATCTTTGCTGACGGTGTGGTTTGCTGTACAAAATAACCTTGAACTTCTATCAAAGTTTGCAAGGGTTAAAGACACAAATGTGTGCAAGGGACAACTCTAATGCTGCTCCAGAGACTCTCTATGTAAGATCTTGTATTTGCCACAGGTAAGACTCTTTACCACAGTTTTACTACAGGTGACAGTGCTTGCTTGTTGTTCCTACTGCAACCCCTTCCCTGAGAACACTGGAAGACACACTGTGCCAGCTGCACTCAATAAAAGCATCTTCCTTATAAGCAGTCCTGCTGGCATTTAAAAATAAAGTCACTTCTACTTGCTTGGAAGTGCCAATATGCCTTTTGAGAAGACAGAAAGGAAAAATATTCGTCTGGACTTTGTGCTGCACTGACCATATACAAAGGAGGGAGTGATCCGGTGCCCCAGTGTTGTGCTTCTCACAGGCTGTCTTTCAGCTGATGTTGAGCAGAGCTCTCACTCCTGTGGGACTGCATGGCAGGCAGATGGTTTTCCACACTATTCAGGGAAAGGTGGCACTTGCTCCTGGTGAACCAGCACAGTCACATTGCAGGAGATAACAGCCAGCTTGCATCCAGCCTCATTGCCTCAGGGACAAATAAAGGTGGTACAGGGGGCAGCAGTGGAGAAGAAAGGCTGAAAGTCTTGGCTATTCTGTGCCTTACTTCCCTCTTTTGGGAAGTGAAATTAAATGTATGCACAGCAACATTTGTGTTCAATGGCAAGTGTGGTTTATATCATGTGGCTTAGACAAAGAATAGAGCCTACATGTATCAACAAGATTTCTATGAAACACCCAATATATTCAACTCCAATTACTCATAAAGCCATTTCACTTAAAAAACAATTGTACATTTAAGGACTGTCATGTAGTGAACTTTCATCCTGAACTTTTGGAGTACACATAGTTTGAGCTCTCAGTCTTGTAACAGCAAGAGCTGGAACCACTTAAACAAACAAACCTAGATTCTCTCATGATCACCTGACTACAGATTCGTGTTAAGAAAAATGCCAACTCGAGTATATCTTAAGCTTAGAGCCCTCCATTAATCATAGCTGGCTACCCTGTCACAGTGTCTATATATATAGCAGATCTCCCTGCCAAGCTTGCACTCTAAACACTTCTTGCAAAATGCAATGTACTATAAGCATGGCCCTCACAGTACTGTTTCTTCTCTCCACTTGTTATTAGAGGAGAACACTTTTGTTTAAGTTTGAAAATAAATTAGTGATTCTCTTGTTCCCTGATGACTCCTCTGTATGCTAGGACCCACTGGAGGGCAAAAGAGAGAAGTTTCACAACAGCTTAAAGAGTCTGAACAGCAACAGAATAAAGAACAAAAAACCCTTCATCCAAAAAGCTAATCTTCTATTTGACTTATCTATTTAAAAATTATATCAACCCCTTTGAATTTCTAAAGGTTAGGGAGTGGAGAAAGTTTCAAACTTAATTTTCTGCAGTGTGATAGATAAACTTCTTTACAATGACCGCCCCAAAGTCAATTATCACATCTGACACCTACTGCATTTCTTCAATTAATTTTTAGTGCTAACACTGGAAAGAGAACAATTACCAATGCTCTTTAGAATCACAAAAAAAAAAGAAAAAAGATGTAACATAACACTTATTATACAAGATATCTTTTCACTTAAAAATGAAAGCTGAATGAAAAAATCCCAAGCATTAACCTGTATTGACCTGCTTGCCAAATTATCAACCCAATCAGACAAAACCACACAGCCTTAGAATATTAACAGAATTTTCCTGTAAACTTTTATAAGCAAAGATTTTTGGATAAATTGCTGGCAGAATGGCTTTCAGAAACACTGCAGACTTCACTGGAAAACCAAATAGATTTTAACTAATTTCCAGCTTCTAGCCACTTCTGAGTTTAGGACAAACAGGGACAAGCTCAGGAAGCTCTGTTAGATAAAACTTACCCTGCGCCTGACCTGATCTTGATTCACTAAAGGCAGTTAATGACAGGGAATTTTCTGTGAGATTGTTTGTGATTGTTTCCTGAAATAATTACACAGAAACAGAATTCAAACCTGCACTTGACAAAAGTAAGCATTTTTGGAGCTGAACATGAAAGGCCTCATCCTAACCTCTAAATTTACTTCACCTCCTACTGAAACCATCTCATTGTCCATAAATAAGTTCATGAGAGAACAGTTCCAGACATCATAAATCAACTAATCCAAAGGCCATGAATGAAGAGCAAAGAGGCAATCTGGTTTTCAATCCACTTCACCCATGTTTGTAAACATATCTCAATATGTCTATCCATCCAAGGCTGCAGAGGGAATACTACAGGAGACACCCACAATTCTTAGGAAATCACCTTAAACTACATGACTTCAAGCCAAGGTCCATCAACTTCATACTTTCAGAGCATTGTAAATCCTGAAATCTCTCTCTTAAAGTTTTGAACTACTGAAGTTTTATCTGTAAATGCACAACAACCATTTTTGGCACTCTAAAATGCTCCAAATTTTCTTTGAGGTTATTCTACATATGCTCCTGTAAAACCAACTCAGTTACAAAAATGAGTCCTGTTCACTGCAAGCAATCAAAAAATTTGGGAGTGGTTAACTTCTATCTTTGAGCTTTCCAGTCATGAGCATATTTCATTAGCGGTAACTCCACAAAGTCTGAGAAATTCTTTAGCAGTGAGCCAGATCTGAGGCTCACATCTCCTGCACCTCCTAGCCCCCACCTGCATCAGCATCAGCTTCTCTCAGCCAGCTTGGCTCAGCCCCAGCTGCTAAATATCTGATTGCTGTCATATTTCTGCATTTCCACATAGGTTTTCTTCTCCTCCCACAAGAAGCTGTGAGATTCAAAGGCTGGTGCTAAAGGAGGGATATACAGTCACTTCCAGGTTCAGTGTAATTACTGGGAATGCCATTGTATCTTAGTGGAAAAGGGAGAGATCCAGTACCAGTGCAGGAAAAAATCATGCTTGGTGGCAACTGAGTCGTTGATCTGTAGCTCTTCACTTTCTTTGTCGCTTAGCTATTTGAGATTCAACTTTGCCTTTTTTAGGCAGCTAAGGGTAGTCAGGTTTTCTCAGGGTAGAGCCTGTGCAGTGATCTACGTGCAGCTGGGAAGCCAAGGACAAAGAGCAGTGTTCCCTTAACCTGAGACTGACTCAGCCAAAGTGTGAGAGAGCCAGAATGTACTGAATCTCTGGTTACCATGCAAGGCTTGGACTATTGGCTCAGTTTTCTGTCCAGGACTGGGTAGAATCCAGTCCTCTCAATACATGTTTTTAATCTTTCTGTATGTTTGTAGAATGCGTTCTGAGAGTCCAAAGCAAAAAAGCTGAATTTTCTACCCTCCTAGTTTTTGTGGCTTTTTTCCCCATTACTCTTTCCTTAATTGATTGTAGGCTTTGCCATAGCAGGGACTACCTTTATCTCATAAATGAAAAAAGACTCTTCCTTATATGAAGGAAAGAACGGTGAAAATAAATCAGTAAATCAGTAAGGATAAAATGCCTCAGTGTCATTCAAACCAGAGCAAAATAAAATACTTGGAATGCTGAATAAAAATCTACTTCTATTCTAGGGCATTGGAAAATATATCCTAGCATTTTGGTATGAGCATCTCTTTACTTTATGAGTTAAAAGGAATAATTCCTTTCTGGAGTCTTCAAAACTTAAAGACTGGTGCCTATGAAAATTCCTTTGGGATTAAAAAGTGCTCGGAGGTAATTTTCTTTTTCCCCTAGACATTTCAAAGTTAGTTAGTTTTATGTTTTTGGAGGTTGGAGTGGGTGCAGAGGCAGAGTAAGCTTTGTCACATGGAGGACATCAGTTTGCCAAGAAGTTTCTCCAGAGATATTTTCTCCATTTCCTCTTAGGAAAGGCCTGCCAGTCACATAAGATCAGCAGATCTTTTACCTAGAATCTTAATGTCACAACTCTCTTCTTTCCCTCTGCTTGGCGTTAGCACAGCTCAGCACAGATTATTATGGACCATTAGTAAAGTGTTGACAAAAAAAACCACCAATCTGATCAGTCTCCAAGAGTTCAGGTCTTGATGTTTGTATCTGTCATAACCATACACAGACAGAGAAATAATGTGAGGAGGTGATTTCTGAAGCAGACACAGGAATTAAATATTCAAGTTCCACTGGCTCTCAGTGACATTTGAAGACATTTTACACCTTTGGAAATCTGATTTTACATCTGTCTTCTTCCCTGTTTTGAAGAGAGACATGATAAGTATTTTCTAATTTCCATGTCTTTTAACTTCATTTTATGATTAGAATTAAAATAGCTTTTTAACACTGCAGAAAGAAATGTCTTTCCTTGCCCTCCAAAGTTTTTTCACATCACCCAGGGGACCTCAATGCTACTGCAAAACTGTTCTAAGTATCTTTTGGTGATTTCTTTGAAGATACAATATATGGTACCAAGCTTCCAGGTAACATTTCAAAATAGGGACAGACTACAACACAAAGTGAATTTTTCACTAGACAGGTACTGTATAATTTTAACTTGCAGTTCAAACTGCTAAAGAGACACAATCTATCATGACAGAACTATTAGAGTTCACCCTGGCTCTCAGCTGCAAGTAACAAGGTAGGCAGAAAAATGAAGGTGACCAGGCGTGATCTGTGTCTGTCATTTAAACAGTGGAGCCATGCCTAATTAATCCTCCATGTGATGCTTTAAAAATTAATGGTCATTTTATGTTCATTCATTTGCCATATAAAACTGTTAAAAGAATTTTTGGGCTAACACATTCATGCTTTTGCTGCAAACTTATCAAGACATGCTTAATTTGAGTAGTGTGAAAAAGAAGTACAGGTTTATTAAAAAACATTCAATATGCAACAAGGTAAAAAAAAAAAGCATACTCTGTAAAACAATATTTTCACATTACTGATCTAATAACAGAGAGCACCATGCTGCTCATTACCTGAAGCTTTATTCTCCTGCAGCCCCACTGACATCTGCTTGTGGAATATGATGCTGATGGTGTGAACAGGGTACAGAATCAGATATTTCCTAATTAAGATACATAAGAAGGAGACACAGAGAACCTTTCCCTCCTGACATGCCAATTTTCAATGTCTCAGGTTCTGTGCTGCTGGGCACAAATCTATCAGCAGCCCAGCAATGATGTGGCTGTCCAGCCCCAAGGACTGTACTTCTCTCCCTAATAGATCTCCATTCTGGGAATTCAATTTGTCAGTCAGAAATTATAGAGAAAACACTCTAAGCCCTCACTATTTGTCAGATAAACAACTCAATTCTCTGTTAGTACTTGCCTGTACATTTCAAACTTTCCCTGCTGCCCTTTCATTGGTTTTTTTTTTTTTGGTTGTTGTTTTGTTGTGTCAGTTTTACATAATCTGTCATGGGAGCTTTGAGGCTTCTGCATCAATTAGGAATTCTGCTTCTCAATTGAATTAAGCCCTTCCTAGCAGAGATTTCCTCATTATTTCAATTATAAAAGCCTTATTATCTTGGCAACTTTCACCACTCAAGTGGTGAAATATAAGAAATTATACAACCATTTAAGCAAGATTTCCTGCTTATCTCAGATGTAAACACCATGATTCATTGCATTTTAGATAGACACTGCTAATTCAAACCAAGTTTTTGTTGGATCCATGTAAAATACATCCTTTACAACAATAAACAACTACAGCATTACTTTTATTCATGGATACTAGCCAGCACAGTCTGGCTTTATCATGGTCACTGAGACTGTAGGGTTTTCTTTCACTTCCCTAAAATGCAGCTGAGGAGGTTAAAACAGCTTCCATCCATTGCAGTCTTTCTTCATGGAAAGGAAAGAACATTTCCATGCCTTCAACTGAGCCTCCCTGTTTTCACCACATCTCGGCCTGCTCCCCATTGCTGTGGTCAAAAGAACTGTTAACTCCTGTCTGTCATAAAGACAGACACTTTGCAAGGGGTTGGGAACCAGGAAATTTATTACTTTGCTGCTCAATTATATGCTAGAGTGGATATGTCAAAGGAAGTACCCAAGTATTTATAAATTTACTTTGACTCATCTCTTAGCTAGTCAGCTAAAAGCTAACACAAAAAAAAGACAGTATTTTGTTTCCCTCCCCATCAGCAATCTTGACAACCTCTAGGGTTGCTTCTGGTCTGTTTGTGTGCAAAAACAATCTCAGGGATTTCAAAGGAGTAAGTTCTGGTTTCTTTTTGTGTAAAGAAGATCAGATCCATGCAGTCATCCAGTAACACTGGACACTATTATTTAAAATCTAAAAGTGCTTCAGAGAACTAAAATGCTAAATGCTGTTTTGCTCACAAGAAATAATAATTCAAGGTAATTTTCCTACACTGGTGAAAATCCCAAGGACAGAGAGTCTAGCATAGGGTTTACTCTAAAATGTTGCATTGGTCATTTAAAGCAATTTTACATTGGCTTGTCACAATGATTTTTCTAATAGTGACAAACTAACCTTTCTGGATAAAAAAATAAAAGCAGGAAGAATTTATCCAGTTCTTCACCAAAAATTTAACTATGTATCTTCAGAGTACAAAAATAATTAAAAATTATTATTAAGTTCAAGGCTTTCATTCCTTTAATTACAATCAGAAGTGATACTGGAAACAAGATAAACAATAGTGTTTTCTTGTGGTTTTTAAAATCCAGTTCTTAGAGCAAAATGATCATATTACCATTAGAATTTTAAAAATTATTTAAACCAAATTAACAGTCTACTGTTATGAAAAAGCTAAGTCCCTGCTCTCTGGTAAGAAAAACTCTAGACAAAGCCAAACTCTGTATTTGGGATGCATTTTAATGGACTCACAGAATAAAGACTACAATAGCAATACAATAAAAGCACTAAAATACAAGTTTTCCCAAGCTGTGTGTGCAAATTGCAAATTGCAGCTGTGCTTGGATCTCACTGCTCCCTTTGGATGCAGGAGCAGAGGATATGATCTCAAGAAGGAAGCTTTTCTCCCCCAAATAGAAAAATGTATGTTGGTCAGTTCTGTGGGTAGGGAATGTGCCTGCAGTTTGATCTGCAAGGCATAAAGCTGATGTGGTCCCATATTGCACATGTACTACCCAGTACAGCCTCTAAATTTTGTGAATTTCTGCCATTGAAGGGGGAAGAGAACCCACAAAACAACAGAGGAGGGTGGTGTTCGTGAAACGTCAATAGAAAAGAAAATGTTTTCCGTGTAAACTGCTTGATGGGCTGACAGCGGGGGGTGGAAGCAGACACTGGTGAGGAGCTGTAACATCCATGTCCTTTACTCCTGTCTGTTCAGCACAAATAAAGCTGCCTTAACTAGTCCCTGGATATTTCTTAAGTAAAAAAACTGATTTCTAAAATATACTTAATCCAGAGAAAAGGTAGTTTTGGTTAATCAAGTATGACTGTAATCTTGGGGAAAGGCTAAGGAAGAAAAAGATTATTTTGAGACTTGTAAATAAATCATGTTTAATAAAACAAGGCCATAGTCTCAGGTCCATAAATTATCGGTAAAGCTATTCCCTCAGCCTGGATGATCTCTCTGAGAGAAAAAACAGATAAATATTCATAGCATTGGTTATGAAATTCTTGCAAAAGCAAATTAAGCAAGTTGGCAATTGACTTGCTGTTCTCAGTAATGCACTCGCTCCAGGGAATGGCTAGGCTAATCCAATACTCAGTTGATTAATATATTAGCAGCTGCCAAATGTGTTTTCTCAAGGCACTGGGACTTTCTCTATGTGTACCAAGTCTGGAAGGGACATGTGTACAAACCTGGTATCTCAGCTTCAGTAAAGAGAGGAAATGTCTGGGGGGAAAACCCAGCTTTGTTCTCATCTGCTTCTGAAGATTTCACATGTGCACTTGTGATTTTGAGAATTAACTTATGGAAATTTGACACCTGCAGTAAATACATGGTTACATGTACATGTCTGGATATGCATTTGGCTGTGCTTAGACAATAAAGCTATTAATTTATGCACATATTGTGTCTAGTAATTACTACATGGACACATCTTCTAAATGAAAAACTGTCTTTTAAGGGTGAACCTTGGTGAGGTTACACAGCATCTGTGAAGTACTGTTTTATCTAATCATGCTTTGCATAGTAGCAATTTACTTCATGTTTTCATTAAAAATTAGACCATCTTATAATTAAAAAGTTGAAAAGTAATAAATAAAATTAACCAATTGATTAAATAATTAAATATGTCATTTTTATAAGAACATCTACCTGGGTTAGCATTCTATGTAGTTGAAAAATCTCAAAACCAAGCTAGGCTCCACAAGAATAGTTTTCATTAGTGTTTCCCTTCTCTAATCTCCCTTTTAAGTAATTAAAGAATAAGGATAAAGAATTTACTTTCCAAATTTAATTTTTAGTTTAAACAAATAAAAAGTGTAGATGGAAACCTTCCTCTTACCTAGTTATGGTCCTTTTTGCTACTTTCCTATATACTATATTTATGGAACTTTTTATATAGTTAACCATTTTAAAAAATTCCAAACCAGACAGATTTTTCCTGGCTATGGTCTTTGTTAGAAAGACACCATGAAGTGGAAGGAAAGTGGATAAAATTGCATTCCTACACCATTACCACCTTCCCTATGACACCAGCCTAAAAATCCCTTTGTATATTTTGACATTGTTTTTCCTTTCTTTTGGGATTTTCCACCCACTTCCCCACTAGATAGTTTATGCATCTAAACATCTGTGTTTTTCTTTTTTTTTTTTTTCCCAACACTACATTGAAAATAAATTATTTACTGAACTAAACAGCTAAATATTATGTTTCCAAATGATTATACAATACCTGAATGGTAGGTCTGATTTCATTCTTTCTCTAAATGCAATATATGCAACCACTCAGAAATAACTGTCATTAGCCATTTGAAAAAGCAGTGTCAATATACACACTGCTGCTTTACCGCTCAGTACTCTAAAAACATCTTTCTGTAGAGCTCTGCAGTTTGCACTCCTTAAATCTGAAGGCAAAAAACCACCCAAATCCACAACACAGCACACTGAGACCAAGATAAACTGTACGACCTACATCAGACAAAAGTGAATGCTGGAGTTATGAATACTTTGGCAATTGTTGACACAAGTTCACCTCTGATGGCAGGAAAACAAAAGAAAGGTAGAAACTTAAACAACAGTCTTTCTTTTATCTAACTTCCTTTGTTAATATTTGATTTTAGACTCCGTCTACTAAGCAACTTACACCTGTGTTTCCTTTTTCTTATCTTGAATTATGAACTCCTGAATGTATTTTAAAACTAAGAAGCCATCTCTCTACAGAAGGAGAGAAGACATGCCACCCTCTGGAAGAAACAGCTGGCTTGGGTCCATGTAAGAAAATGCCTACTATTAGGCACTTAAACACTGAGTGTACAGCCCAGCCACAGCTTCACAATCCTCACCTGCCCTCTGTAGTTTGTAAGGAGGTTTCACACTGCAGTAGACTGAGCCTTACAAGATGAGAATTTGCAAGAAAATTTGAAGGACTGCAAAGAGACTGCTGCAATTTGAAGAAATACATCACCCACTACAGCCCAGTTTCTAAACAAATGCCTATGGTATTATGTGATAATACAAATGATACTTTCAGGCAAGAAAAATTAGTGACAAAATTTGGCAGATTAATTTTTGATGCTGCATGGGCCACTGGAATGTATATGATTTCCAGTGACAAATGAAGAGCAGTTCTATGAATCTAAGAACAAAAAAAATAAAATTTTTAATTAATTACAATTCTGAGTTTTGCTCACAGGAGGTATGTTGCAAACTCCTGGATATGCATTTGGCTGTGCTTAGACAATAAAGCTATTAATTTATGCACATATTGTATCTAGTAATTACTACATGGACACACATTCTAAATGAAAAACTGTCTTTTAAGGGTGAACCTTTGTGAGGTTACACAGGAGGTATGTTGCAAACTCCTGTGAACATTATTTGCCCCACTACAACTCCTTCCTACAGTAATTTACACATAGAAGGACCTATATGAGTCAGGTGATTTTCCTTAATGAATTTGAAAAGTTCAGCTTGCTCCCATTCATTTCAACTGTTAGGGAATTGTTTAGGCTTTCTGTGCTCTTTTTGTCCGTGTTAAGTATTATTTACCACTGGCTATCTGATTGCATCTGTGTGCTTTCTGTAGGTCATTTCTGAGTTTTCATGTGGTTACGACATTTTTCAGCACATGAGTCACTGCAAGAAGTACAGTGTGTGCACTGGAGTCAAACCAGGAAAGGACAGCTGCAGCAGATACGAGAGGAAGATACCAATTCTCATGGCACTAAATGAACTAATATGGGGACTGTTCAGTTAATTACATCAAGATAAACAGAAAAGAGCCAACATATGCAAAGATTAAGGCATTAAGCATGCTCATCAGTCACCATTCCATCTCTGAAAATAGGGTTACCACGGCTCTGTCTGGAATTTCCAATGTCTCTGGAAGCTGGGGCCTGTCAGGAAGGCTCTACATATGCAAAGAGGTTCAGTGCTTGAGTTGCACAGTCAACATTGCCTGGAAATATCCAACTTACTCCAATTTTAGGTAAGCTGAATTGCCATATATCAATACATGAATGACAAGAGCAGATATTAGGCAGCTATGGAAAAATTTTTCTGACACAACCAGCGTGCATTTCAGTAATTAAATGAAAACTTAAAAATCATGTGAGGGAAAGGTCTTGGGAATCTCAGACATATAATAACTTCAGGAAAGAGTAACCCTGTGTGAAGGATGCAGCACTACAGAGAAGAGCGTACAGAGCACTTTCCCCTTTTCAAACATATGTGATTATTCTGCTGCAACACAAGTCATTAGGATGTAACCATCTGGGTCAGTCGGAGGTGACAGCATGCACAGAGTCTTGCTTGTCTATGCTGCTTGCCTGGTAGTGCTTTTTGCTCTCTCCAAGGCACAGCCTGGAGGTTTTCTAATTACATCTCACCCTAAGGATTGCTTCCAAGACTGCGTGCAGACTGTGAGGCTGGCTCCCTCACCACACTATCCACACTCCTTCAGCTCTCTCTAGGAAGAATCTGAACCTCCAAGGCTCCCACGCTTTCTTATCCCACAGCCCAGTTGCTAATCGTGTGAGGTCATTTTCTGTGTCACACCTGAAGTTCTCATGTTCTGTCAGGCAGTTTGAACTGTAAAACATATTAAACTGTAAAACACATTAAGCATATTAAATAATACCTCGGGCTGCAAAACACAGGGTCCAGAATAGATCCAGAAGTTGTGTTACTTGGACATGAGCAGAAACTGCAGAAGGTGCTATCCCTAAAATGTGTGGCAATTGTACTGTCTGGCCTTAGGGTCAGGGACTGCTCACTGGCACCTTTTATCCAGCAGGATCCTTTGGGCAGACATGTGCACTTTCATACATTTAGAGGTCACATAATTCTGTGCTAAATATTGACCAGCTTATATCCATAAGCTTTTTCTGATCCAAACACGTGTTCCCCTTTCCATTCTGGAAATTGCCTGAGCTATCCTGCAAATACTCTGCCAACAATAACATTCCAGGCATCATTTTCATGTCCAGAATAGCATCAGTGTGGTGCTCATACCCTGAACCTGTGCATCTTCCCCTGTAGCCTGTGAGGGTATTTGTAAGCCAGTGCAGGTGCTGTGATGGGGAGCAGCCAGGAAATCCTGTGCTCCCTGTCTTCCAGAAAGCCAGTTGGACATTTCTGTTCCATTGCAGGCAGATGTGGGTGTGCAAATTGAGTGAGTTAAAAAATTTCGTTGAGCATTTACCTCTGCCAGCAATGGGATGTGTGGGACGCACTTGTCATGTTGTCAAATTGCAGCTTTAACTCAGTCAATCAACACCTACAATATTTTGAGACAATTTCAATTACAATTGAAATTGAAAAACCACATGGAATGTGTTAATTTTCATTTGCTTGTTTTTAAATTTTCCATTGAATGGCTAATAACTAATGTAATCTGTTCAGTAGAGAGCCATACAGATTTTACCGTGTGACTAGACAGAACCTTTCCAGAATCTAGGATATTTTTCAAACCACAACAGAAAATAAGTATAATCTACCATTAAAAATTGAGTGTGCAGATCCTGACCACTGAAAAATCAATTTACACCACATTAACCAAATGTAATAGAGAAAATCTGAGAATATAAAAAAGTCAATATCCTGTTTCAATGTTTGCAAGCATAACAGCATATTTTAAAGGCATTTGAACTGTAATGCTGTTAAAAAATTAAGCAGTTTTAAAATTTGTGATAGAGGCATAGGGTAAACAGTAGCCCATAGAAAAATATATAGGATGCATTTTTTGGTATTTTGCAATAATTGAAATTTAGTAAATCAACTAAACTCTCTGTATAACACATAAAAATTTCACAAGAATTATACTTGTATTAGAGAAATATAGAATCTCTCTTCATCAACATACCATATATCACTAGTCATTGTAATAGTAATGCGAACTTTCAATCTCCATCTATTATAAATACTGTTGTTATTGTGATTTACTTAGGTCATTTCACTTTAAGCCATCTAGCTGACAGTAATTTCCATATGATCTATACCTAATTATTTTCAGTATTACTTCTAAAATTGAAGTTTTTATATATTCTTTCCCTCATTTTTCACAGAACAAATGCTACAAATTTATGCCATTGTATCTCATAAATAAAAGATAAATCTGTCCTGATCTTGGTAAAGCTCTACAAAGAGTAATTTCTCAGGCAGATTTCATCACAATGCAGCCAGCATACTCTGTTCTCATTTTATAGTGCATTAAGTACAGGTAGTGCTAGCCCAGATGATAATAATTAATTACTGAGGTTATGGATGATGTGAGAGATTTAGAAAGTGTCCTGGATATTATTCACTCACAGTGTTTTATAAATAAATGCACATGAGTTTTTGTTATAGAAAGAGATATGACAATATGCATTTGCCATGTGAATTTTAGTTCTCATATAGCTTGTTTTGATCATACCATTGCACATTAAAAAGCCTTTGGAAGGAGAACTAATGTAGAGTTTTGCCTTTTCTACAATACTTTTCCCTATTTTGTCCTATTAAATGACCAGTTTTGTCAGCCATATTCAGAACCAGAAATGTTCCAGTTAAAAATCACAAGACTTTTTTGAATCATTTTTATGAAAAACCTCATTTGTCTGAGACTAAACATAGCAATAAATTTAAATAATTTCCAATTGAGAGTGAAAGCAACATACCTGCTCTTTATTTTTGCTCTTGGGAGTCACAGACCCATAAAAATGGTGCTTCCCTACTCTCTATATTCTCTACTCTATATTCTTGACAGCTGGAGAATAAGAGGTCTGTCTTTAAAAGTTCATGTAACATGTGAACTAGAGAAAAATTACTGACAAATTTATTCTTCACCACATTTTGCAATGGGAACTTTGCTTCCCCCAAAAGGAGGACAGAACTTGGCTGGAGGGATTATTCTCTCACTCTTAACAGAATTGAGACATTCAAAAACTCAGGTCCACTTCATCCACATATGATGAAGGAAACACTATTTACATGAATGGCTAAATTTAAAAAGAGAATCCGTTTTATTTTCTAGAATCCCCATTTACTAAATAAACACCAATGAGGAATGACTAAATAATGTTATAGCTTTCCTATTTTACTGAGGAACAGCTGTGTTTTCCTAATTCCAAGCATGAATCAACAGTTATTTATTTCATATCCCCTCGCTATCTGAATTCTTCAGAATTAATCTCTATTTTCTAAGGTATGTTTACTGTAACAGCATTGTGGCATGCCCTCATTTACTCTCTGGATACAGGGCACACTGCTGTGGGGCCTGCTCTGGTCCAAATCTTGCCTCTGCCTGCAGTGTTTCACACCAGCATTACAGATTTAGAGGATATAGCCTTTTTGGAAAGTGAATTGTCTGTTAATTAACTTCCCTGTCCCTACTTGAATTAGGTCTCATCCTAACAATAACAAAACCACTAATTGTTAAAAGAATATCCTCTTAAGCAATCTCATCAGTTTTCATGAAGGGCAAGTCACTATTTTCCTACCACCATTACTAAGTCTTGTCTATTTTTAAGAAGAAAACACATACAAGATTTTTTTAGTTGGTTAGGGGTTTGGACTTTTTTTGGTTTTTTCTTTGTTTGGGGATTTTTTTTTGTTTGTTTGTTTGCAGCTTTTTCTCACTTAGAATTCTACTACTGCTAATGTATCCTGTTCCAATTAGAAGGTGTTTTTTCAGTACTTTTGCACTAAATACAGTGTGTTCCAGACACTGTTTTCTGTGTCTTGAAATAACTGCCAACAGATTGCAAAACTGCAGTGAAATAAATTAAGAAACTGAAGAATACTTTAAAATACATGTACTTTTGCAGGAAGACAGTGCCATCAGCTAATCTTTATACTTTATATAAAAAGATACTAAGTTATACCCTAAACCATTTCAAAAGTCAGCAATATTTTATTAACATGTAACCACATGACAGGGACATAAATTCATATTTTTAGAACAAAAAAATAAAGGTATTTTTCAGCATGCCCATGGTTTCTGAATAATACAGATGGACATCAGTGGCTGTGGACGCAGCCCTGGCATCGTCCCAGGCTGAGGAGAGCTCCAGCCGGGCCCTGTCGGCTTGCGCGAGGGACACAGGCCCTGTCTGCTGGCGCGAGGGACACAGGCCCTGTCTGCTGGTGCGAGGGACACAGGCCCTGTCTGCTTGCGTGAGGGACACAGGCCCTGTCTGCTTCCGCGAGGGACACAGGCCCTGTCGGCTTGCGTGAGGGACACAGGCCCTGTCGGCTTGCGCGAAGGACACAGGCCCTGTCTGCTGGCGCGAGGGACACAGGCCCTGTCTGCTTGCGCGAGGGACACAGGCCCTGTCTGCTTGCGTGAGGGACACAGGCCCTGTCTGCTTGCGCGAGGGACACAGGCCCTGTCTGCTTGCGTGGTGCCGCACGGGCGTGCTCCTCCCGCGGCTTCTAGGGCCCACCAGAAGCACTTACAGAAGACAGCACCTACCATTGGACCATAAAATATCTGGTGCTGTCCGGGTACAGCAGCATTTGTCACCAAAATGGGTTACTAAAGCGCAAAAAAACTCATACATGAAACACCTCCCCCACCCCCAAGAAAAACTAGTAAGGAAACCAAAACCCAAAGGGAATCATAGCAAAAACTTGTTTTCAGAACTGTATTTTTACTCTAGAGCTGAAGAGAAAATTGTTATGACCACCTTCCCTGATCTGAAATAATTATTTTCCTTAAGAAACAACATGCTTTCCTCAAAAGCAGATGCAAAAGCCTCTCAAAATAATTTGATTTGTCCAGGAAAATTAGGTAAACAGCAAACTGCTCTGAGTTCAAAACTTTTCTCCCATATGAAAATTTGTCTTAGATTGCCTCATCATTTATCAAACTATTGACAAAGTGCTGTAAGCATATCCACATGAACTACAGAGCTGGAGCCCTTCTCTAACATAGCTTGTTGTGCATTCTGGGCTTCTCACTTTTAAGTGAGACTATAACTGAGTTACTGTATTGTAAATCCAGTGTCATTCCACTCCTAGGGCTTTACGAAACAAAGTATGAATATTTTAAAACAATAAATTTGGTCATACAGAGCTCGCAGAAGAGGGGTGTCATTATCAGTGGCAGAGATTACAGCTAACATTCAAATGTTAATTTGGTATCAGTGTTCTAACTTGAGTCTGATAGAACCAGGAAACTGCTAAAGGACAGAAATGTTGAAGGTGTTTATCTCTCAGACAAGGCTTTAGTGTCTGCTTCACAGTCTTAGAAAGGTTTTGAAAAGTAAAGTGTGGCACATTTTGGATCCTTTCCTTGTTTTTTTTTTTTTATTTTGGATTACTGGACAAGTATTTCCTACTCTTGATTCTATTTAGACTAAAGTCTGAGGTGAAACCTCACTGCAAACTCAAATAAGACTGGATTAACATACTGAAAAGTGGGCAGGTGAGAGGAGAAAAAGAGGAGACAAAGAGAACATAAAACCATAGATGTAAGTGAAGAGATAGGTGAAAAAAGAATCAAGGCCAGCCTGGAGATTGTCCTGGGCAACCTGATCTAGTGGAACATGTCTCTGACCATGGCAGTGGGTTTGGAAAAAAAAAAAAAAAAAGAAAAGGAAAAAGGATAAATGATAACTAGGCATTTTGCTTTGCATCAGACATAATACATAGCAACATTTTATACAGTGAAATTCAAACAAGATACAGTCTCTCTTAGTTTTACAATATAAAATCCTCTGACCACAGTATTTTGAAAAATGTCTTGCAAATATGATCAAGATTTCTCTAAATTTACTATCATCAAGTCTTAAAATAAATTTTCTGGCTCTGATTCCATTGTACCAAAGAGTGAATATTTTTTTAGTAAGTAATTGAAGTTGGAGTGCTTAAAGTTTATTTTAAGCTTTCAGATTTTTTTCTGACTACCTGCTAACAACTGAGTGTTGACATGCAAATGTTGAATATAGCAATGTAAGCAGTTTCTGAAAATAGGTTGGTTTGTTTGTTTTCCCCCCATACCCTTTGCTAATTTTCAGTGACACTCAGCCATGAAAACAGCAGAAACCCAGATCTGTATGTGACTCTCCAACTTGAATGGAGCATTGTCAACAGAGAATATTTTAGTCCACAGAGAAATTGGAAAACAGGAAAAATGCAGTCTGGCATACCACAGAGGGGGCATTCAGTGTCTTGTATTGAATGGCATGATTTTAGAAACCTGGCTCTGTTTTTACTTACAACTCAGAAGACCTTTCTCAGGTCTTCCTCAGGGCAGGTAGCATCATCCTGTTAACAAACTGACCTGCACAGAACACCCACAACTCCAAACAGATTTGTTGAAACTGAGCTGCCGTTGTTCCATCAGTCTTAAACTAACTTAAAGACCTCTCTCTCAGATGTGATTTTAAATTACTCCATCTTCATTTCTCTAGTGGTTATGTATTGGGCAATTTTACAGAGCCACACACTTTCAAAGTATTTTAGGCAACAGAGAGCCCAGTGCCTTCAAGACATCTGTCACCTCAGGGCTGGAGTGCTAGAGCTTCTCTCCTCTCAAAGTTCCTCTTGAATGGGTTTCCAGAGGACAAGATTGCAATATTTACATTGGCAACCAAAATCCTTGCCACTCAAGGCAACACAAGGAAAAAGGGATAAAAATCAGTAAAGTTACATTTGGATTGGATAGGGCTGTGATTTTACTACCGATTCTGGTTCTGGCTTTGCTACTTCATCTCTCTGAAATTGTATTGAGTATATAGCACAAATGATTCAAATGTGAATAAGTGGCAGTATAGTAAATAAAAGTTTTCTGTCTCCACCATCAAAATGTGCATTTCCATAACAGGACTCTACAAGGAAAACAAAGAAGAGGGCTTTGATATTCATGAGACAAAAGCACTCTGGGATCTTAGAAATGCCTCTGTTTACTGAGGTTTTAAATCATATTAGATATTACTGTCTGTGCAACATTTCCACAAAGTAGAATTATCATACAAGTCTTGCTTTAACACTTTTCATTTCAATGTAATAATCTAATCTATAAACTGCTGTTATAAATTAGTGATGCTTTACACAAATGGAGGTAATTTAGAGAAGCCCACTGATCACTAACAGGAAAATATCTGTGATGAGCCTTATATTTCCTACTTTGAAAGAACAACTATCATATTTTAAAAATGAGTGCTATCTGTATTTAAGTGTGACACAGTATTGATAGATGTAATAAATTATATTTTAAAAGGAAGGCTTTGATGCATGAAAAGTGTTTCATACAAACTTTTACACAGATAATAATGAGTTCTTGAGAATATTAATGCATGTTCTTTTTCTTTTATTTAGGTATAGCTCATTAAGATAAAAGACTGAGGAAAAAGATCTGTCATGACTGAATAACTCATGTACTCTGTCTTCACATAAGCAAACCCCAAAGATTAATAGAAAGAGCAGAACCAGGGAATTTGTTGGTAAAACCAGGCTGTGTATGGCTGTCTGGCACCAAAACATGATGCCATTTTCATGCATGACTCCAATCCCTACCTTGAAATAGACATGAACCAAAATATCCAATCAGCCAAACAAAAATACAGTATTTTTAAAAACAAGATCCAAATTCATAAGACCTATTTATGTTTGTGGCACAATAATTTTAATATGCTAATGAAATTTATTTACTGATGTAATGTAATTTACTTAATATATTTCCTTTGATACTGATATCTTGTCATTGTGTCTATTAATTCCCTGGCATTGCCAGCAGGGAATTCAAGATAAACACATTACCACAGCAAATTGCCAAGACAAACCAAGAAAATAATTAGTATCATGCAAAACACAGACAATCCTAGACCCTGCACATTTTAAGAACAGCCTCCAGGTTTGTACAAATTATTTAAGGATTAAAGCAAAGACTTGTTCCAATAGAAATAAAAAACACAGCGAGGAATGAGGTTACGAGTCCCTGCAGAGTACTAGCACCTGCTTCCAGCTGCTGGAGTGCAATAAACAGGAAAATTATGTTTAACTCACTATGAAGAGACTCAAGTGTGGCTAAGCTTCTAAATATTATTCTTATGATTTAATAAGATTCTCTTCATCAGGTTACCTTGTAGAGAAATCAGGAGCAATACATTCAGTTATTCTCCCTGCCTTTTGTGGAGGCATTTAAAAGCACTGAAAACACTGGAATTTAAAGAAACTGGCTTAGATGAACTGCACTGAATGTTTGAAGGGATAGATGGCTGTCTGTAGCTGTCCTGGTCCTCTTGGAGCACAGCAGCCCATCCTTTGGCCTATGCAGCTGTTTGTAAAATCCTTGGTGCAGTGTTACCTACATGGCCTCACAGACACCTACAGCAGCAGTTCTCCTGCTTTGAGAGCACAAATTCCACCTGTAGGCATTTTTGCTCCAGTGGTTGTGAATGCTAACTAGGATTTCACCACATATGTTGATGGCCCAAAAGGTCATTTACCAAGCAAATTTGTTCTGCTATATCCATTTTGCAGTCTAAACCACTTTTCCCTCCCTTTGTTACCAGATCATTACTTTTGGCATAATTTCCATAATATTGGCATAAAAAATCAGATGCTTTAAAGGAACAAATATGTGAATTTTTTGGCTCTTAATCTTTATAAAGATATTAGTTTCCACTGTGAATCTGAACCAATACCCAAACTTCCTGGAATAGAGATGAGTGACTACAGGAATTTTCTTCAGTAGTGATCCAGCTCTTTTTATGAGACTATGGATATTGCAACATAATTACTCTGTTAATAATCAAATTTGGCCTTCCACAACACATTACATTTTGGATTTGAGAAATGTCCATTTTTGCCATCTGAGCATCTTGACATTCCTGTTATGGGTCTAACAGTTTTTAAAGAGTCTGTCTATCTAATTACCAATTACTAAGTGGAAATCTTAATCTTGAAATTATCACATGAGCATTGTGAAGGGAAAACAAAGAATTCCTTCTCACACAAAATCTTGCCTCCTTGCAAAGGGAGTAATAAAACTGAAAGAGATAGTCCTGTGTAGAACCTTCCTACACATTGTAGAATATTTCACAAAGTTTCTTCTATTGGATTTACAGTGTCAGTGCATGGTATAGAAAGCCACATGAAACTGAGGTAAACACAAAAATAACTTGCCTAAAATGCCAGCCTCCTAAAACCAAAGCTACAACCCAGCTCACAGTGAAGTAACCAAGGTAAGAGTAACAACATTTTAAACATCCCTTGATGCTAGGAATTTTACAGAAGATTAATCTCCTGGATAAAAATTTGCTGCCCACTTAAACCAGGAAAAAATACCTTACAACCAATGACAATTCTGGCTCCAGTGCCTGGTTTTTACTAGAGGTACAGTGGAAGAGCATGTCAAGACCTTGGGAAAGTCTAGCCACACACCCCTTTTCATACACTGTGGGCCACGTGCACATGAGTTGGCATCACACAGGGATTAAGCCCAAGGAGAAGTGGTGGCCATTTGCCCTCTAGTTTGGTCAGAGCACAAATAGATGCATGAGCAGTAATAGCAGCTCATGAAAGCTTCAGAGATACACTGGCTGCAACTACATTCAATGATCTGTCCTGATGCTCCTGCAATTCTGCTGGCACTGCAGCTTCCAATCTGACATTATTCTTTCCCTTTGCTCTCTCATACCTTCACACGTTTTCTTTTACATGCCCTCTGAAACTAATTCCTGTGTCAAAACCTGCCTCTGGCTGTACGTTGTCTGGTTTTCCAGGAGACAGAAGAGCAAGACTGAGAACACAGAATGAGAAAGATCTCAGTGCCCTGGTCATTCCCAGGGATAGGGGAAGCCACACCTATAGTTTGGAATCACAGACTTACGGAGACAAGGAACAGAAGGGTTCTGCAGAGATTGCCTGGTCCTGCCCATGGCATCTGGCCAGATATCTGCCCAACCTGTTCTCACCACAAAGCTACAATCAGGGAATCTCTGCAGTTTTCCTACAGAAATATTTCCATTGCTTTGCTCTGGTCTCCAGAACTTTTTCCCAGTGCGCATTATGAATCTCCTTTGCTGCAGTCCATGCCAACCACATCAGACAGGTTCTAAAAGGTACTTGGAACAGGATCTCTTGCCTCTCCCGCATCTCCCTCCACAATCTTTTGCATTTACACATTTATATTTTTCTGAGTCTTCTCTTCCCTGCAGTAGGGAATCCCTACTTACCTCGTTTTTTTACTTATAGTTCAGGCTTCTTTTCATAACTCATAAGATGTGCAGGCTCTCCTTGGGAGTCTCCACCTTTCTCATACACTTCTTTAAAAACAATGCCTGAATGAGAATGCAGCACTTTTGCTGAGGTCGTGAAATGGCTCTCTGTTCTCACTAGTTTTGAGATAACAAAGGTTTTATAGGACTAAAATTATGATAACACAGTCATTCATGTCTTTTCCCCACTGTTTTCTTTTACTAGAGAGGTGTTCTGGTTCATTATCTGTTACACTTGTGCCATTCATGGATTCCCAGTTTTAAGTAAATAGTTATTTAAGTTTTGGAAATTTGACCGCTAAGTTAATGCTTTCTTATCTTTTCTGCAGAAATCTGCAACTTTAAACAAGCAACATAATCAGGAGAGCTTCAATGTCAAACAAGTATTATAAGGTAACAAGAAAATAGCTACTGGAAGACCATTAAATACCTTTGTTTTGGAAGATTTCTCCTTCTGGCAGTGTCTGCAGCAGGGTTCAGATTCTGCTGGATACTCCAGGGGCTTTCTGTTATGGACAGGTGACCAGAAATTCAGTGAAAAAATTTTCTGCCCATAGGAAAGTACTGTTTCATTGAGAACTAAACATTGCATGCTGATTGATACTTTTAGTCTGATCATATCGCAATAACATTGCTGCTACAGTAGAGGAAAATTTTTTTCAAAAGTTTGACAATATAAGTATTTCAAGTATACTATCTTAATTTTGAAATATTGACTGTCTTAATATTAAAAAAAAACCCACATAATTTAATTCATCTGGAAAATGAACAGCTTTTCCTGAAACTTCATTTGTTCATCATCATCATCATCATCATCATCATCTAATATCATCAACATCAAGTTCTCCATGTGGCATGAATTTTAATGTTTGAAAAATTTTGTTTCACTGGAAAGCTTTACTATCTGTTTTAATTTAAATGGAACAAATTACCCACAGAATGGAAATTTTAGCTTCCAGACACCTCAAGCACTGTGATTTCATAAGCAGCTCATTAGAAATTCTTTGTATGGCTTCTTGAATGTCTGGTGTCAGTTATAAGGCATGATATACATTTTTTCTCAATTACTGTGCATTCTTAATTCAAAGCGGAACCAAATACATTTCTGAAATCCAACTTTTTGTCATGATGAATATTTAATCTCTTGACTGTGCTTGTCACCGTTACAGAACAGAGTGAGCCAAGCTAACCTGGACTGCTGCATGGCCCCACCTTGCCTCCATGTAAGCAGCAGCACTCATTACTGCATCTCAAACCAAGTTATGGTGCTGATTTCATTCCTTTTTGTTGTTGTCTCGTTACTTTTCAGCAACTTGAACCAGCTGGGCAAGCTGACTGTGTAGCTGTGTGGGACTATATCTGGTGCTGTTATTTGTGTGTTTACCATTCTTATCATACACATCCAGTGTTGCATGCAAGCTCTTCCCTTGTGAAACAACACAGCCAATGCCTCAGAAAACAAATGTGTCCTGAATACCAGGAAAGCTAGTTGAGTTTTCTTCTCATTTAATTCTGCTGCAAGTTGTTCTATGGAAATATAACTATAAATACACTTTCCTTTTCAGCGTAGTCTTTCTTAATGAAATGCAGATAAAAAGTGAGTTGTCAGCACTCTCTCATCTGTCACAGGAGTGTCTGCCAACCCATTTCCTTTCCCATCAATGTGAGCATTTCTTCTTCGTCATATATACAGTCATCGTGTATTCAGAGAGAAACAGCTTCACATTTGAATTCACAATTCACACGGTGTGGTTGTACCAGGAGTTTACCAGTCCCTTCTTCTCAGATCAGAGCTACATTCAGTCCTGCTCATCCCAATATCAGCTTATTTCCTGCTCCCCTTCAGCTTTCTTCCTGATTGCTCATAATCATTTTATTGGGGATCTAATTTGTTCAAGTTACCTGAGGGCTGTGGGTATGCTGTTCTACTCATCAGGGTAGTTAAGCTGAAGGCAATGAGTCTACTCCTCCTCTTGACTGTAGGAACACAGTTGAAACAAGTCCAGAAAGCTCAGCAGCTATTAGGGCAACACCTTTATTATCATTAACACCTTACATGCATGCTGCATATCAGTAATTGTGCAAGAGAATAATTGAGGCTCCTTCTTGTAGTCCAAAAATACCAAACTTTGCCCCAAAGCCATTGAAGGGCAGCACAGTACTGAATGTCCCTGCACCAGTACTAGGAACTGTAACACCCATTTCTGCCTATCCAACTTTTTTATGTAATGCAGAAGATGATCAGAGATATTGCTTCTTTCCCCTGTAACCAGAGGGGAAATGATGGAACATTCATTATAGTAATTTATGTCACTCATGTACGCATTTGAACCAATAAAAAATTCTGCCAAATATTCTTCCAAAGTCTGCTCTTGAGGAGATTTCACCAAACACACATTTTTTTTTTTTTTTTAAACAAAGCCTTGGTAGAAGAATCCAGGTATTTCTTTTGAAGTTATATAATGCCTGGGAGTTACATATAATAACTCCTGGCTCTGTTAGTGTTTCTTATTCATCCTCTATACTGAAGGCTTCTAACTTGAGCGAATTTACACTGGACCAGAGCGTGACACAACATATTAACTCAAATGTGAAACACTTGTTTGGGTTTTATGGGGGAAATATTTATTGAAAACAGAGTCTTTTAAAAGTTGGTTGTGATCAGTATAAATGGACATTTAGATTGTTTGGAAATTTTTTATTATAAAAGAAGATCAATAGAACATTAGGAAGTTTATCCTAATTTTCTGAATTTTTATATTTATCTCCAAGCTAGTTTTTAGTGCCTGCTGTTTCTCAAGACATAGCTATCATCAGAGAAATTTCATCACTCAAAGGGATTAAAAATAAAACCTTAAAACCAATTTGAGAGATTAAACATTTTTCTTTAAGAAATATGCTCTATTTTGCCCTAAAACCTCTTTATCATTGAAAAGACACTTTAGAATGTACTGAAAAAAATCCTAATTGTTTACATTTTTTATTGTTTGATTTTTTCTATAATTTACGGCATGTAAAGCAAACTGTTATCTGTTTTCTCATAGCTTTTCTCTGCTTTGGCAGTTCTCATTGTTCAGAATCAGCAGAACATCTGTTAAAGCGACTAAGGGCAGAATCCATTCCAACATATATTGTGCAAGTAAAGAAGCCCAACACAGAAGGGCTACCCTGTAGCCCAGGGCAAGGAACAGATTTCTTTACTGCTTGGAATCCAATAGCCATGAACACAATTGCTATGGAAAGCAAGGGGTGCACCACTGAGTCTTATCTCTAAGGAGTTCCTGTTCCCAAAGCCTCCACCATACTTTTGGGGAATTTGTTGTTGCAATCAATTGGGAATCACTTGAATGGAGCCTGTGCTTCAGGGAGAGTCTCATCTGATACTTTTGAGTGTGGAGAGAGACTTTGTAAAACATTCAGAGAAAGTTTTGCTATTGTAGTTTAATACACAATCATTCACCTGCCACTTCTATCAATATTATTTGCTCATATTTATGTTCTTCATCTGTTTTATCACTGAAGTCCTTACTTGAATAGACAAACTCACTGATGGTATGTCTGAAAGGCAAGGAGAAGTTGGGGTTGTATACTGCTATCACCAAACTAAAAATAATAAATATTTTGTGCTATTAAATTATAAATGCTATAAATAATAATTCATTTCAATTATTATTTATATAAAATTCTGTCTGCACCTAGGTAGATATTTTGGTTTATTGTGCTTTGTGCCCAGAGAATCTGACTCCTTATCACATGTACAGGCACCTTCCCAATGAACCCCATTTTGCCTCACTGGATGTAGAAAGTGTAGAAAGAAAGACCAAGAGAAAATGTTGGGTTTGTTTGGACTGGACTAATCTAATTTCTGTCTTCAGGTCATTATAGAGGAGATTGAGTTGAGTTTTCTCCTATGTGCATGGTGAAAAGATGGGAAATGGACATAGGTCACAACATGGGAAATTCCCAAGAAATATATTTGAAAAATATATCCCTATTCATTGAAGGTGATTGCATGCTGGAAATTTTCTAGTGATAACTTGTTGCACGTTTGTCATTAGCGCACATATTTTTTAGGATAAATTATTCTTCTAGACTTTATTAGATGTGTCTTTACTCAAGAAGTAGAAGCAATTATTTTTCTCAAGACTCAATGATAAACCAAGAGAATCTATGATCAGCACCTCTGTTTTTGAGCAGTCAAGCTGCAAACCTTTGTGATTGCCCTGAGCTTCCTACAGGAAGGGGAGGGTCTTCCTGCAGTGCATCCCAACCACAGTAAAATAACCGAGACATGATGGAAGCTTCAATACAGGAGGAGAGGTCACTGAGAGCCAAACTGGGCCATTGTCTAACCAGGGAAAGATGCCATATCTTATACCTATTAACAATTAGACAAGGAATTTGTCCTGTAACAGTTCTGTAGAATTTTTGAACTCTGGTCTGAGCAGACCAAGCAGGGGCATGCACTTCCACCAAAGGAGACAGCAATTGTGGCTGTGAATTCTTCTCCTTTCTATTCCACCAATGGAGCATAAAGTGCTCAGGCTCAGTTCTTCCACCTTTCCATTTGGGATTGATTTTTGCCAAGCAGTAAGGATAGCAGTGTGATAGGATAAGTTGTACAGTGACTAAAATGGCTATATAATGGATTACATGGTTGCCTTTTGATTTCAAATGAAAAATACATCTTTAAGAGACCTAGACTTTTACTGATATGTAGGCAAACTACAAGTGTGTGTTTGTCTCAGTTCCTAGTTTTCTCACTTAATGAAAACAGAATTTGAACTTTTGTTTCTAGACAGGTTATTTCTTTGAAATTGTCTCAAAAATGAGTTTCCAGATTTCCTTTTATAATAATAGTTTCAACCAAAGACAAAAAAAATGACTTCAAGAATCAGCTTTAAACATTTGGTGACTTCTCCATCTTTTCCTTGATGGCAGTTACTGCCAGCTACAGAACACAGAGTGCCTTTGGATAAGTATACTAAGACAAGAGAGCTTGTTTAAATTGTCCCTTAGGGGGAAACTACTTTAAAACAACAACAAAAGTACTTCTGACATCTAGCAGCTTCTAAATTTATAACCAGTTTAAAAGCTAAAATAATTCTACTTGGTGTTGTCTTGACAGATGATATACAATAACATCCTACATGGCAGGATGGAACACATACTATGCTGTGGAATTTGAGCAGTTAAAAAGCCATGTCTAAACTGCTATATCCAAAAATTATGCATTTCCTATTCCCCTTGGGTGCACAATTAGCTGTAAGCTCCAAAGACATGCCAGAAATAGAAGAGCATCACAAAAAAAAACAACCAGTCACAGTAAAAACTCCCAAACCCCAAGTCCATCTGAACAGGTAGACACCACAGACCTGGTCAACTACTATTCTGTAACTTCCCTTGGAAGACCTAAGAACAAAAGCTGATTTTGTTACTCTCTTTTAGAGGCAAAGGAAATATACCCCAGATTCATCCCAGGGAAATTATCCACTTATTTGAAACCATTGGTCATTCACTCCTGACAGAACCCATACACTCTAACTTTGCTTTTCCTGGTTGGTGATGGGAAATGGGAATTAAATGCTTCTGTTCTCCCAGACCAGTAGATGCTGTTTTCCACGTTCCACATCATGTCAAGGCTGATCTCACAGTTCAAATATTGAGTTTATAAAAAGAGAATACTAAATATGGAGAACTACACCTCAAATCAGAATGTTTTCGAATGCTTGTTTTCTGATCATAATTGCAGAAAAACTCCTGAAATGCGAAATGAAGTGTATATATTTACTGTTTTTCTATTAATATCTTGGGTTCTATTCTGGGAGCTATATGGAGATATTGGCACAATGCCTATGCTCCTCTTAAAGGATTTCATGACATGTAGGAACATATCTAGTGAGTTTTATTGCTGTAATTTTTATACCCTGCTAAAGCACACCTTAAAGCAGAAATGCTTCACTATACAAGAGCAGACACATCACATATACATTTCTTCTGTACTGAGGACCCATTTGTGAACAACAGAATTTTACCACTCCCTGAAAATAAGTTAGATGATCTTCTACAATGGGTTATGGGAGACTGAGTTCTGTCAGTATATTCTGAAAATGAAGGTCACTTGATGAAACTGTAGGGAATATTCTTTGCTCTGGGAAGACACCAGAAGGTGATTCTCTTGGATTTTATTTTGCTTCTATCCAACATATCTGTAGAATGAATTCATATAGTTTTGGACTCTATTCAAGCCATAAACAGTGGTGTCTCTGTTAATAAAATCTCTAATGCTCTGGACTGTAGTGGGTCCCCCCCCCACACAGGTGATATGAATATTCCCTATCAGCTTGGGAATACCAACCCTCACACCTTAAACTGCTTCCAGTCCGATGCTCAGCCACCTCTTTAAAGTGATGTGAGCCATACAATACAAACAGAAGAGATATAATCTCTTTCATAATTTAAAGGCTCTCTCATGCTTTTACACAGCCTATTTTATCTTCTTACCACCCTCCTACTTCTGCTATTCTGGAGTCCCTCTCCCAGCTCACATGCATCTCAGGAACAACCCACTCAGTTCCAAAACATCCTGTTCTATTTGTAGTACAATCTGTTACTACTGCCATGAATCAACCAGAGGTTTTCCACTATTCTCTTTTACTTGCTTTAAATGGATTCATGGCTATCTCCTGATCAGAGGTATAAACTGAGCACAGCAGAAGACCAGGTTTGAAAACCACTCTCAAGCCTTAATTTATGTATGTGCAAGGCCATTGTTTCCAAGCCAAAACTCAATTCCCTGATAGAGAGTAATTTATTAGGCTGTTCAAAAATAATTATATAAGTCAAAAGTGACTTCTAATAAATACTTTTTCAGTGTGAACATGACTAATATTGTATTATATTTTATAATTTTTTTTTTAATCTAAAATTTTCATCACATTATGAGAAAATAGAGGACCAGGAGATTGTAAAAAGATGTACTAATTAAAATACTTCATCCTTATTGTGGTTTTTTGTTAAAACTGTTTGTTAAAACTGGTGGATTCTACATATTCAGCCCAGTGGAATATTGTGTGAGACATTTGAGTAGGTTTTGAAGGCTCCAGTTGGAAGTGAAACAATTTCCTTTGCCACCCTAAAATTACCTCCTTTACCTTTACTGACACCTACTTTATCAAAGTGGTCTTGAGGGATATCAGAAACTGTGGGAGGTTTTAATATCCAGTGATATTCATCACTCCCTTAAAAAACCTCCACTGAGGTAGAGAAAGGATGTGAATATCAATTTTCTTCATATTGAGTCAATGGATTGATCCCTCTAAAAGGCAGTTTGGGGCAGTAAGGTGGTCAGATCTGCTTGAATCACCTGATGGTGCCCATTTGGCTCTGATGTTCAGGAACTCAGGCAATCCTCAACACAGTCCTCCAAGTTAGGCTCTGTACACTCCCCTTGCTGACACTGCATGTGCACTTTCATTACCTCCTGGTCCCCATGAGCACCACTCTCATGCTGCTCCTTTGGCATCTCTTCCCAAAAAGTGAGTGGAAAATTATTGTTCAAGAGTAAACTGTATGTGTGATTCAGCTGGTGGTAGGCCACAAAAGAGGAAGCTGATGACATAAAGAGCCATGTTTTAGGCCTGTAAGTATTTGCGAATTTTGAAATCAGGACACTTGCAGAGCCCTTCCCCAGAACTTTCTATAGGATGGAAACAGAAATGCTGACTTGCTAAATTTAGCAAAATGCAGTCCTCATTTCAAGGCTAGAGCATTATAAATTAGAAGAAGGGTTTGATTTCTCTTCACCCTAGCTGACCACTTATTCTGCTGCATGTAATAACAAATGTAAAAGTCCAGGTTATTGCAGCTGTTCTTTAACCTCCTCATTTGATAGAAATGTACTTCAAGAGTATTTTTAATTTTACTATTGTCACATCATTCTTCCTTTGCCTTACAGAATGCTGATATAATTTAACTAAGTCAATGTATTATGAAAGGGTTAGATCTTTAAAGAATAATTTCATTATATTTGCATTTAGTAGCAGGCTGTTATTGTTAGAGGTTGGAAAAATGTCATTGAAGTTTCTGCTCAAGTTTTCTGAGGGTGAAAAAGAATATGATCTCTCCTTAAGTACACAGTGTAAGTTCTATTTTGTTTCAAGCTCTAATCCTGTGAGAAAAAGTTAGACTCAAAACATTTAATGCAGGACTCATACATATGTGACACAGGCAATGGATTGTAGGAGCACAGCTGAATACTTCTGTCAGCAAAGTAAATTTATTTTGAAATAATGCCAAGATATCATCTACCTTAGTTTTCTCTCTACAGATAGCAAGGACAGGGCAGCTATATTTTAGCAGGAAAACACTAATATTTAGAAATGCAACTTACATTTGTCTTGGTGCAATCAGGAGGTTTTCACCATTTTGAATGTGAGTATGCTTAAGAAAAACCCAAAACAGAAATGAAAACATATATATCTAATTTTAGAACCCTGATAATAGCAGTTTTGGCCTTCACTTAGCAGACAGCTTGCAGCAATTTTAGATAGTATCACCATTTACATTTCAGTTCCTCCACTTAAAATAAAAGGCCAACGCCTTTTTGAGTTTCATGTTGTGATTAAAAAAACAAAAAAACCAATAAAACCCCACCCAAGTAACACCTCACTTATAAAAGAATCTATTCAAAACAACACTGCCAAAACAGAAAGATTTCCTTCCATGATGGCAATTTGTATTTCCATCTATAAAGCCAAGTTTTGCTATTTTTAATCTGCTGTTAAGAACCCATACCAGGCATTAAAGCAAGAACCAGGTTCCATGAGCCAGGTTTTTTATTTTAATGGATCTCTCAAAGCAACACAGAATCTATTCCTCTAACAAAAATGTCCTTTTGAAAAATGGGTCAAGAAATGCTGCAACTGAGTATCAGTCTCCTCTACAAATTCATACTACCTTTTGTGAATGTCATAATATGCTACTTAGATGTGAAACAAAAAAGATTGAAAATCAAACAAGATTTTTTTCCCAAATAAATATTTTAAAGATTATTAAAGTGCCCTAGCAGGTAGCATTATAAAGAAATGTGTCTGAAATTCCATATATTTTCTGCCTTCTTTTAAAACGCTCATCTGTGGTAAGTGACGGATCTCTAAGGACTTCTTGGATTTGAGCTATTTATCAACAGTCAGGTGTGGGGAAACAACAAAATACACTGAGCACGTGTTGCTCTGTACCAGCACAGTGAGTAGTGTACAAGAACAAAACACACACTTCTGACAGGGACCCATCTTATTCTGGACATTCATGTAGTTACTTTCCATGAGCAATCAGTTCTTAAATAAACTTTTGATACTATAGTTATGGAAATGCTTTTCTGAAAGGTTTTCTCTGGGTTCTGTATTTTCCAAAGTTGTAAATACCTGAATTGTAAAAATCTGAACTGTGATTCATCTAAAGACACTTAAAGATATGAAAGATATTTATCACTTTTTAAAGATGCCATTACAATACCTCTTTATAAAACCAAATGAAATTTCACCACATTACCCAACTCTCATTAGTTTTCTTTTTAATTTATCATATTAAGAATATTTTTCTAGATAGGCCTGGATTTTAGGAGATGAGAAACTACCAGACTGTAAGATTTTGACTTTCATTCTACTTTATCCTGTGGGAGACCATTGTCATAAAGCCAAAAATCTCTCATTGTAGTCAATGTGGTGAATTTGACAGAAGGGCAGAGATTTCAAACAGGTGCATTCCTGTAATTCTGTAATTCCTGTAATTCTGTAATTCAGTATGTTCAGACACAGGGGAGAGGGTGCATGACTCTGCCTCACTGACCAGACTATTTGCTGTGCTGTGAGCTATAGGCCAAGAAGTTTCAAAGGCTGGTTTAACAGTCAAGATGCTCAAGATACCATGGCCAGAGAGCTGTCTGGGGAGCGTGCATTCCACCACTGCTGTTTAGATCCATCATTTTTGCTCATGTGACTCTTCAGAATCCTGCAAGGGTTTTTTTTTTAAATATTCCTGTAACCAACAGAAAGAGCTATCAAGGAAACAGATTTTTCAGATTTCTCTGGTGTCTGGGAAGGTAAATTCATATGTGCTGAGTGAGGAACACTGAAGGTGGATACCAGTGCTTTTTCTGCAGCTGTAATTACTGTAAGTATACACCCACAAACTCTTTGTCCCTTTCTGAGAAATATCTATCTGATTCCAGTACTTACACTCAATAGCATTCTTAGGCTGTGGGATTCAGGACTCTTACATGATCTCATTCTTGATTAGTTTTGTGTCTTTGAACAAAACTTCTGTTTCTACTCTTTCCTCTTCCCCCATTTAATGAAAGAAAATGTCAAGTTAGATTTATATGATACCTGTCTTTCTGAGATAGTTGGCTTCTGTAGCTTGATTCTGATGGTAGGAAAACTGAAGAATCACAGAATGGTTTGGGTTGGAAAGGACCAATAAAGGTCCTCTAGTCCAACTCCCTGGCAATTGGCTGGGACATCTTCAACCAGAGCAGATTGCTCAGAGCCCTGTCCAGCCTGGCCTTCAAAGTTTTCAGGGATGAGGCACCCAGAACCTCTCTTGAACAACCTGTACCAGTGCTTCGTTACTCTCATAATAAAAAAATTATTTCTAATATCCAGTTTGGGTTTACCCAATTTAGCTTAAAAACTTTATCCCTATTGCTAAAAAACCCATGAATGGATTTTGAAAATTCAGACATCCTTGAGGCCCTGAGAGTTAAACTATCAAATTATTTTATGTGCAACGCCAGCATTCTTATTTGGCAAAGACTCAATGTTTAACAAGGTTTGATAATTTGAATGAAGTAATCAAAGTAAGTCTTGTCATGGGAAAATGCTCAACACAGCAAGAATTCAGTGGAAGTAGGCAATTATTTTGAAAAATTAATTCACCAGTAATCAGTTCCTGATTTGTGTTAGGAAAAACTAAAACTGAACAATCAAGCAAACTTGAAGGTCATGCCCTGTAATGCTCAAACCCTTCTACTTCATATCATCGACTACAATGATGACAAAAAATAATAAAACCCACTCTTTGGCTCTGTAACCAACAGTTTTGATATTTTTATTTGGCATCTCTACTTTCTGCGGGCTTTATTTTGGCTGTGCTGAACTTCACAAAGTTGAAAAATAATTTCAATTTCTTGAAAAAAGAAAAAGCAAAACCAAAACAAATGAAAGTTTCTTGCCAGGCGTATTTCCCCCCAACCAGGGAGTTTCCCACAGCTCTAATTTTGAATAAAGAAACATTTTCTTGTAGAAATATTGTGTATTATTCTATTAAACCAATTAAAAAGTGATACATGTTGCCATGCACCACCATTCTTACCACCTTAGAGAAGATTATGATTTGCTATTATCTATATCCCTTCTGCAGCAAATCTGGCTGAAGCATGATGTGACAGGGTTCAAATCCTCCGGCTTCCCTCCTTCATTCTGTGCTTGGAAACTCATGAAAGTTCACAGATTTTCCAAAAGACACAGCAGATGTGAACTCCTGCTTTTCCCCATGTAGGGTGCCCCGGCTCTACAGCAGCCTGTCCCAAACCTGTAGTCCTGTGCATAAACCTTTGTTATGGTGGCAGCCTGTAGTGAAGCTGAAAATGACAGCCTGAAAGATTTATCTTGAGCCTAATGAACATGCTAAGCTGCTTCTAGACCCTAATACTAGAGAGTTTGTTTGTCTAAGCACCACCGAGGTCAAAGTTACAATTGCCAAACCCTTGGAGATCTAACACCTAAAATCTTCTCCTACTCCTAGAAAAAAAGGCCACAAACAGCCTGTCTTTATTAGAACAGCCATATGAAATACTCACTTTCCTGTCAGCCACTCTGTGATGCCTCAAAAACTAAACCAGGTGAATATTTGTGTTTTGTTGCTGCAGCCTCACAGATCAGGGGCTTCTTCAAGCAAAAAAACCACAACAACTTCAAATGCAGTGAATGTAAGGCTGGACCATGGGAAAGTTTAATTGCCTGGAAAGTAAACAAACTAAACTTTTCAAAGCCTATCAATTTCCTGTTAAAAATAAAATAAAATACGTCTACAGGACAACCCTTCTGCCCCCTCCCCAGCTCTTGCAAGTCTGTGAAGCACAGTAAAGGCAGTAGTTCCTCATTCCTGCTCCTGGCAATGCCCAGAGTTCCCAGATCTCTTATCTTCAGTTACTGGAACCTCTGGAAGGCTGTCTGATTGCTCTGCATGAGTCTGCCTAGTACTGGCTGGATTTTTACAATGTTCAGGTGGCCCTTTGGCCCTCTGTTAAAGCACAGTGGTAGACACGAGATTTGAATACTCAGGCAACGAGATTTTACCTGCTTGTGCTTAGAAATATTCTGCACAAAATTCCCAAATATCAGTGCTCCTTAAACACCAAATAGCAAATCTGGAGTAGATAGGGTACTTTTAAACCACAGATCCTGAAGGCACCTCCTGCCTCTCCCTCTCTCCCCAGTGATAATGCACAAAGAGTACCAGATCTGCTGAGCTGTGAGAATTGATCAAAGCTTCTGTCTGTCTCCCCACTAAGGGCTGAAGACTCCAATTTCCATGTTAGAGAATCAAATGTTCTCCTTTTAGGTGAAAACCATCAGCAGGTATAACTCTGAACTGCATTATTTAAAGGGAATATTGCAGATTTGGAGAGGTATTTGGGTATACCTCCATTCTAAGGAGACTGATACCTGCTGGCATCCATGATATCAGTTGCTTGTCAGCTCAGCAATAAAGAATGGATGATGCCTATGTGGACTCTTCACCTTTGCATATTGGGGCTTTAAACACATTCATTAATTTATTTCATTATCTAAAGATGGAAGAGTGTGATATGCTTTAATGCCCTGAAAGTAATACTAACTTATGGAGGAACCTTCTAAAGTTGTATGCATATATTTATATGAAACAAACATATATTTATAATACTCAAATACAGTGCCACCCTTCTACCATAAATACAAAAAAGAAAAAATGAAGGCTTTGAAAACTAACTGGGAGAAGTTAGTTACTTGAGATAAGTTAGCAGAGAATATCATAATGGAGTTTATTTAGTTAAAGGCAATCTTGTATCTTAATGCTAGAAACAAATGGTATAAAATCTGTTCAAGGCAGAGAGTTACTGGACTCAAACCAAAGGCTTTAGAAAAACGTGGAGACTTATTCAGCCTACATTTTTTTCAGCCCCTCAGGACAGTGGCTAGCTAGTGAATTTTAAAAAGCTTAGACAAGGTCTTTATATAGGTTAGGGGCATTCTGGTTACTTGAAGCTCCAGCTGTATCAGAAGGTAGCACCTTATAAACAGAAATCTAGTGTTCCCTCAGCAATGGTTCCAATATTATTATGGATAACACTCACAAGCAAGACTTTCTTCAGTGCCTTAGGTCCTTTTCACCAGTCCAAAAAGAAATTCTAAACCACCTCCATTCTTGCAAAAAAGTGTGTCTGGTTGCAAACCAGTAGAGATTGTTTTCATCTTTATTTTGATAATAGATCCCATTTTCAACTCAGATACCTTACAGAAGGCACTAGTAAAGACATGCACCTTTGTCTCAGATAATGCAGGTAGAGAGGATAAAAACTTGGTATATGACCTAATTATAAGCCTGATGTCTTGGTCAGAACAGCAGGGTGCTATGTTTAGCAGAAATGTTTATTCATCTTTATTAGCAACAGATTTGGCAGTTTGACTTGCTACTGTACTGAAATATGTTGCAAATCAAGCAAAAAGGTCTATGAAGTTTGAAATTTGCATGACTTTGACAAAACCAGCTTACTGGTCCTGAACATAGTGTCGTTTCAGAAGGCTATGAGTAATTAGAAAATGTTCAAATAGCCCAATACAACATAAAATACATCTTTCATGTGATGGAGTTCTGCTACCCTGGAGATGGCTTGAAACCTGCCTTCCTGTGCGGACTGATGACTGATTCCATGGCTCTGCTTTGCTTGAATATGTGCCTTTTGATTTACCTATTAAACTCAGCCTATTTTCTCTCAGCCCATGAATGATTTTTTAGCGTTACCTTTCTGGCTCTCTCCTCTGTTCCTCCAAGTGGGGGACAGTAAGCCAGTAAGTATGGGGCTGATTTGTCAGCTGGAGTTAAACCACGACAAGAAGCTTGGCTGATGTTGACAAAGATATGTGTGTACTTTTGTCTATGTTTTATATCTGCTCTCTGGTATATGGAGGACAGAAGGTGACACTGGATCACCATGCGAAAACCGCTGCAGTGGAGTGATTGTTCCAATCCCAGAATTCTAACACTGGCAGCAGCTGCAAACATGGGTTTCTATATAAAACACACAAGGTATTTCTACATAGTTCTGTATTACCACTGTTTCATATGGTATAGGAAAGAAAAAAATAATTTAAAAAATGGAATGAAGGAAATAAGCCATACTTGGGTAAATCTGCTTTTGACAGGTTAGGGCTATGAGACATTTCCCCTCCCACTAACAGAGGCTTTGCCTCCCTGCATTCTGCAGGGTCTTTATCTATCCCATTAGCACTCTGATGCTTCAAGTCTCTTCACCCTTCACCTCTCATCAATCTCAAGTCTCTCTCTATTCCTCACTAGCTTGCCATATGGAGAAATCTGCCTCCTTCTGCCCCCAGCTTGGTTAGGTTGCTCTCTGTAGGCCTGTGCAGTCATCTAGACATCTAGATGTTTGACAACTCAAATGCCCACCATGTGTGCACACAGCATCCCTCCAGTACCACGAGGGTCAGCGAGGTCCGTGGATCTCACTCACTCACATACAAGTCACCTGTTCCAGGAGACCAAAGAGACTAGTTTTTAGTCTCATAAATTTCTATCAAAAAACTGACCAGAAGAGCTGATAAAAAGGGATGGGAAATTCCACATAAGGTTTTGTTGATAGTTAATTTTCAACTAATCCTTCAAAATGGGGTAAAAAAGTAATTGCCCAGGCACAATATGTATAAACTTTCCAGCCAACTCCAAACAGGTCGTCACAGACTGATATTTGCCTCATATATGCAGGAAATATTTCTGTTCTAAGTGTGTTTCTATCTACTTCACCTATGGGGCAGAACTAAAAATAGAAATCAAAGACAGCTTATTATGAAAAAATTGATTGCTTCAGCCCTAGCACTATGTGATCACAAGCAGCAGGATTAACCCTGTTTTATTTTTCCCAACAGAAATCTTTCAGTTAGCTCCCCACTTTCATTCACAAGAAAATTCTACATAAAACAAAATAACTTTCTGAAGAGACCTCATCGACAAGATCTCGATCTTTTAGGTGAAGCTTTGTAATTACACGAAGGAGTTGAAGAGATTGATTTACACAAGAATATACATATCTTTCAGCTAAAACCTTAATGTATAATTAAGTCTGAAAACTAAAGTCACATCCCTAGGCAGCATCATCATCTTAAAAGTGATAGTGCAGATAAGAGAATCAGCCTAATTTTAACAAGGGATTCATTTATATTGCTGCAGAGGAGCAATATAAATGGGTCAGCACTGAACTCTGAATTCTTGCCATGAACTTCCCCAGTTCTGTCAAAATATCAATCAAAGAACATTTTACAATGCAATGCAATTAATTTGACATTATTTCAATGTAAACCTTTTTCATTTGTCCATGATTTCCTCCCCTGTCATGCCTTTTTATCTGTCACTTCATCCTGTGGGATGAAGAAGAGAAAAGGCCTTTGCTCTTTGTGAGCCCTTTCAGCACTAATGAAAATGTATTATCAACACTGCCTCCAGGACAAGCACAAAACACAGCTCCATACAATCTTCTGTGAAGAAAATTAACTCTATCCCAGCCAAAACCAGTAAATCAACATTGGCACAGAACCAAACTGTTGTAATTTTCAACTTTCAAGAGCTCCACCTTTCAAGACCTCTGTTTTTAAGTGGATGATCTCCAAATGCTTTCCCATTCAATAAAACTTTCTTCAACAACAAATGAAGCACAGCTTAAGTCAGCTTTCCATCATTTTTTGCTTGTAATTGTTTAATAAATTATCGTCTGGGTAACATTAAGCATCCACTTTTGCTCTTGAAATCAAACCAAATCATCTTGAAGACATTTTCTTGGCTCAAGAGAGTTTGGGCCACCAAGTGGGTTCTGGGTTAGAAGTACAGACTGTAAAATGGTGTTTAATTTAACAGAGATGGTAAAATCCAATGGCATTAACCAGCACAGCTCATCAAGCACTTTTCTTGTATAAATTCTCTGGCAAGGGAGCAACTCTATTACTCAGAATTGAACTAATCCTGTTTATTAGGTTTGTCTTCAGACTCAAGTATATGCTTACAGTGAAACTTCAAGCCCTGCCCAATCAACCTAGTGATCATTTAGATGGAGTGACTACATCAGTGAGCAAGGACAAGGCTACAAATGCCATTTATTCTGGATTTCTGTGAAGCCTTTGACATTGTCCCCCACAACATCCTTTTCTCCAAATTGGAGAGAGGCCTCATTTAGTGGACTGTTGGATACAAAGATGGTTGGATGGTCACAACAGGTTAATGGTTAAGAGTTTGGAGTCCTGAAAGACACCTGTGACAAGTGATGTCCCTCAGGGGTCCCTACTGGGACCAGAGTTATTTGATATCTTCAGTAATGACACAGATGAAGGAATCGAGTGCATCCTCAGCAAATTAGCAGATGACACCAAGCTGAGTGGTGCTGGTGACATTTCTGAAGCATGAGATACCATCCAGAGGGACCTGGACAAGCTTGAGAAGAGTGTCCATAGGAATTGAATGAGGCTCAAGGCCAAGTGCTGATGCTGCACATGCACTGGGACAACCCCTGGTACCAGCACAGGCTGGGCATGAGCAGCCCCAGGGCAGCCCTGCCCAGAAGGGCCTGGGGGTGCTGTGGGTGAGAGGCTGCACATGGCCCAGCCATGGCACTCACAGCCCAGAGAGCCAAACGTGTCCTGGGCTGCACCCAGAGCCCCGTGGGCAGCAGGGCAGGGAGGGGATTCTGCCCCTCTGCTCTGCTCTGCTGAGACCCACCTGGAGCACTGCAGCCAGAGCTGGGCTCCCAGCACGGGAGGGACAGGGACCTGCTGGAGCCAGTGCAGAGGAGGGATGAAGCACCTCTCCTACCAGGAAAGGCTGAAGGAATTGGGATTGTTCAGACTGGAAAATAGAAAGCTTCAGAGTGACCTAATTGTGGCCATCCAGCACCTGAAGGAAACTTGTTAGAAAGCTGGAGAAACACTATTCACAAAAGCATGTAGTGACCGGACAAGGGGGAATTTATTCAAACTAAAAGAGATTATGTTTAGATTAGATATAAGAAAGAAATTCCTTAGTGTGAGGGTGATGAGGCACTTGCACAGGTTGCTCAGAGAAGTTGTGGATGCCCTCTTCCTGGAATATTCAGCTCAGGTGGGACAGAGTTTGGAACATTCTGTTTTAGTGAAAGGTGTCCCTGCCCACAGCAAGGAGGTTGGAACTGGATGATCTTTAAAGTCCCTTTTGACTCAGGCCATTCTGTAATTCTAATTTAATTTTAGAGAGACCTTTATGGATATATTATCTGGAACAAATGGACAAGTCTTGTGGAAACATATATTTACAATTAATGCTGATTAATTGTAGTTGATTCTCTCACACTTTCCCTATAGTACGATTAGTGATAATAGAAGGAACATGTTCTAAAATGCTTGTGTCAGTACAAAGGTGCTTTTACACATCCTTATATACACACATGTATATATGCCCAGTTATATATGCTTCTATGTATGTCCCAAATAGACTTCCATGGTATCTATGCATCTGGGAATTAATGATATTTTAGAAAAACAGATCATTTGTTCTTTGTCCATTTTCCATTGTAAGTACCATGCTATTTAAAGCAGAAGCAGCTGGAATTGTTTAAAAGGTACATAATGTTTCACAGGTAGTGTGGCCTGCAGCAAGATATCAATCAACTGTGGGATAATAAAAGAGCATGTGTCACAACTGGCAGTTCTTCATTTGAATGTCTTTGAAATGAGATCTCAAATTCTGCTACTGGTTTAGTGTTGCAAATCCCAACTTGACAAGGCAGCTGAAAATAATCCCTCAAAAAGCAGTGATTAGTACCTGCTCTCCATTTATCAGTGTATTTTCAAGGTCACTCAAATATTTACAACCGTGCCTTTTTTACTTCTTGAAGTGAAAAATCAATCCCCAAAGATATCCCACACACACAGTGTACTCTCTATGAGGGAAAAGGAAGGAGACAAAATATTAAAAGTTGAACTAAGAAAGGTTTCTATACCTGACACATTTTTTGTCTGGGACCATGTGAATTCTAAGTTTATTGTTGGGGTTTTTTCATACTTTGCATGAATAACGTTATTTCAAAATGGAAAAGTGTTTGGGGAGTACAAATTTGCACAGGCTTCACTATTTACTACTTGGAAGTAATTTGGGTTTTTTCAGTAGGACTATATTTTAATGAAAATAAACATTAGAAAACCCTATGTCAAATTTCTCTCACAATAGTTTTACTAACTCTACAGCTACCATGAAAGCTGTATGTAAAAAGGTCACCAGAAAGAATGTTATCCTCACCACACAGAAAATGGTCAGGAGCTCTATGGGCAGGTTCACTGAGGAAGATGTTAGAAATCTCATTGCAGAGGAAGGAGTCAAGAAAACACTCAGAGCCAAGAAAATGTCTTCAAGATGCATGAAGAGGAAGATGTTAGAAATCTCATTTTAGAGGAAGGAGTCAGAAAACCCTCAGAGCCTGTATCAGTGCCCTATTAGCGGCAGGCATCAAGGTCTTTTATTGATTTATTGATTTTTGTTGCAGTCAGGTGCCTTGTGCTTCTCAGGGTGAAGTTTCCAGCTATTGTGACTTAACCGTATGGCTTTCTACCCCCAGAACCAGAAAGTTCCTTTTCTTACCACTTTACTCCCTGGTTCAAGCCCAATGTTCTTCCCTGGCACCCACCCTTGCCCTGCTCAGCCCCTGTGGTGATGCAGAGAGAAAGCAAATCCAATGCAGAGGGTGAAGTCTTTGCTCCCAAGTTAGATAAATCAGCTTACAGAGTGGCAAACACATCCCAGAATCTGTGCCAACCCAAGGATGTGGCTGCACAGCAGGAGTGAGGGGAATTGAAACAGGGCAGGCTTTTTCCTTCTGGCAGCAGTGAGACACGAGGCTGGCCCAGCTAGTCAGCTAACACCTCATCACCCTGGGGCTTTACCTCTGCACTGCCACATTTCAATAAGGCCAGACCAAAGCGTGAAAAAGTCATATATCACTTCCTCTAGCATGACCTAAAAATCATACTCTAGGTTAAAAAATAAATGTATTTTAAAATCATCCATTCTTTTACTGGCCTTATGAGAATGTGCTTTTCATTCTACCAGTTTTTGTTTTAACATCAGGAATGAGGTAATAGAAACACAAAACAAAAGCAAGCTTTTCATAAGCCTTGAGAAACCAGAAGTTTTGTTGACTTTTTTTCTTTTTTTTCAGGATCAAGCTAAATATCATGAGAACCAATGATAAAAGGGTTTGCAAGAATTCTCTTTCTGCCCTACATTATTTTACATCAGATGAAGAAAGAAAAATGTTTGTGGTTTTGGGTGTTTTTTTGTTTTGGTTTGGGGTTTTTTGCACTGGCATTACCCAATTACATCAAGCTAAAGAAAGTTTTACCTCCTTTTATCATCATTTTTCCAAGACAGATGCTTGTCTAGAAAGAAATTTAGATGAGCAGGAATAAAGCCTTGGTTTTTTAATCTTTCTGGCTTCTCATTTTTCGTCTCTTCAGCACAGCCATTGTCATGCAAGTCAAAATATATATTGCTACACTATTATAATGAGTATATGGTGGAATTGCTCCTGATTTATAGCAAACAAATTTAAATTATTTCTATATCTTTCAGGTGAAATCAAATACCAGTATGTTTTCCTTTTTAAATAATCTCTTTGTATAGCATAACATCCAGATGGTGAATGACTGTTCACAAGGGTAAACTCGTGTTAGACATCAGCACTACTTTTAAATTACATCTTTGAGCACACTGTATTGAAGTGGAGGAAATGTCTTAAAGCTGAAATTTATTTATTGGATGAAGCATTAAGTATGAGACTGCCGACAATTACAGGAATGACTGCTGCTCTTCTGAAGCACAGAATTACTCCATTAGCTCAGTGAAAGAGAGATGGTCTGAGAAGAAAAACAGCAGCAGCTTTCTCCCACAGCACAATTTTTTTCTTTCATTAGCAAGATATCAAGCACAATTTAACTGTGGTATCAGTGACTTTTACATTTGCAAACCCTTGGTACTAGCAGTTAAAAAATGATGCCACTAAACACAACACATTTTGTATTATAATTTGCTAGATATAAAATGTATTTCAGAGCCAAGAGTTTAATTACCTTGGATTTTCTAGGCTAAATTTCATGTAGACACTCAGACAGATACCAAATTTGAAGTTCATGGCTTTTTATGGCTTTCTGCACAAAAAATCTAGTTTTTAACTTTCAAATATTTGAATTTCTGTATTTTTAATTACTTGTGCTCCTCTAGTTCACAAAATTTGAGGCTGATTCAATGTTTAGGTTAAGGAATACAAGGTAATAAGGGATATGTGTAGCTGCACACAGTAATTTCATGCTACTTTGTTCGTACAGTTGTTAAAGCTTCACTTCAAAACTGGAACATAAATTATTTCCACTCTTTTTGGGAGGCTATTTTAGATGTATATGTCTAAAATCAGACTTATTTGCTGGCCACATTAATTCACAGGCAGCTCACAATTTGCATAATTTAAAATTTAAGATTTAGCTTCCTAATTTCTTTTCATAAGTAATGAAGGTGCATCAGCACATGCACAAAGAATATTTCAATAGAACTAGAACAAAAACCTAAAAAATCAGAGGTAGTCCTTAAATAACAACATACACACTCAAAGATTCAATACACACAGCAAATACCAGGCATGAAGACAAGTTGTCAAAAATTCAGTCATGAATTTCTTTTTTTTTTCCCCAGCTATTTGCAGAAGTTTTAAGAGTAACTTAGTGAGAATAACTAAATAACCTTAGTTAATAGGTGAACCTCCATAAATAAGCATGAAGATGATCAAATTAAATTTCTTAATGAAAAACATAGGTTTTAAAATATTTCCATATATATATGTGTGTGTGTGTGTGTTTGTATTTTATTTTTCTATGGGTAGAAGATACATTTGTTCAGAGGGGTGTTCCAAACAGAGCAGGTGCCCACCGGCTCTTTTTGAGTGCCAGGGGCAGCAGGGTGGGTCTGGAGCAGTGGCTGTCGCTCCCCCGGAGCAGCTCGCACAGCACAATTGTTCCCCTGTTCCCCATCCCACGGGAAAGGGGCTCCGTCCAGCCCAGAGGAAAGGCCTTTGTGCTGGTGGGACTTGGGCCAGGCTTCTCTCAGCTGTCTCCTTTCAGAATAGACGGGGAAGGAGGGGATTAAGAATTAGTTTGCCACAATGAACTGGAAGCAGTATATCACTCCCTCCTTGGGCAGCGATGGAGGGGCTGCGCTGACCTTGCTGTGCACACGCGGGGCACCGCTGATCCCGGCAGATCCCGGCTGATCCCATCGGCTCCCAGGGCGCTGTGCAGGCCAGCACGGCCGGGTCAGCACTCCCCTCCTTCCCCAGGGACAGAGCTGTGCATCCGTGCCTTTTCTTTTTAACAACAGGCTTCTCTCTCTGCTGCCCAGCAAAGGGGAAATCCTTTCCTTCAGCAGTTCATAGGATGTCCTGAGCTGGAAGGGACCCAAAAGGACCATCCAAGTCCAAGCAACCTGGGTGCAAAGTCAAGGTGGGCAGGATTTCATCACTTATTTTCTCATTTGCTAAGGCATTGAAAGGAGCACTCGTTCCCAATGTCCCTTCAGGGAGTGTCAAGGGTTGCAGGTTCTCTACCTTTTCATCATTGTGTGTTTGAGAGGAGGAGACTGGATGACAAGCCGGGATGATAAGCAGGGTTGTGGAGCTTTATATGGTGCCATAAAAGTAAAAAGCAAACAAAAGATCAGACTAATGGGAAAAAAAAGTGACAATTTTCTAATTTTTTGGGGTTTTTTTCATCATTTAATGATACACCGGTCCAGTTTGCCAAGCTCTGCTGGTATCCTTCCATTTCAGTGACTGTTTGCAGAGATAATAGAGATGGAAAATCCGTGTTTTAAACAATCATAAATTAGTTCCTCATAGAAGCTGCCATTTGAGCAAAGGAACTCCACTTTCCAAAGTGATTTTATAATACTTAGCTATTTCAAACATCAATTTTAAGATGCCATTAAAACAAATACATTAGAAAACAGGCACAAAAACAACAACAACAAAAAAATTCCATACTGGGACTGAACATTTCAATTTATATATGTTTTCTGATTAGATATGTCCACTTTCTGCTATCTACAAGCTGATGATAATTCTGGTGGGAAAAAAACCACAGAGCTCCAGCAAAAGTCTGGTCAGCAGGGAAATGTGTTGCAGCAAAGAAAGTACTTACCCATTTCCCTGTACTAGGGACTAGGCAGGGTGCCTTTCCACATGCTGGTGCTTGTTGCCTTCCTCCTGCTGACTCCAGGTCAAGAAATTTGACACAAATCTTTCCCTGACTCTCTGGAAACTGGAGAGCCCCTAAGCATCAGACAGCATTTCTACCTTTCAGTGTAACAAATCTGATTGGCAGTGTCCCTAGAATATTTGATCACTTTATTTCCACATAATATATCTCTAGCAGATTTGAGAATTACTTTCTTATAGCTGTCACTGTATGTCTGTGTCAAACAATTTAACAATCCTATTTAATATCCCAGAGGATCATAAGACTATTGCCTTATATTAAAATTTGGAAAGTTTTACCTGCCACTGCTTTGTGCCATATGAATGTAATTCTAAGATTTATTTTAAAATCATAAAGGCTAACAACTTCCATCATCAAAACTAAATGCTGAGTTCCTGATATAAAATACCCCCATGGCTCTGAAAACATGTACAGCATGAAGAAAACCCACACTTAACATCCACAGACTAGTGAGTGTGGGACACGCTGCTGGAGTGACTTGCTGCATAAATATTTCTGAGGTAAAATTCACCACTCATTCCTTCTGGCGAGCTCCAGGTCGCTTCTCTCTCTCATTTTATCTGACTCCACCATGGCAAACACAGTCTGCAACTCTGATGAAAATTAATGAGGACAATTTCAATTGTCAGCAAGAGCATTTGGCACATCCTGGAGAAATCAAGCTGCACAAAACCTTCTGCAGTGAGCTTGTAGTTTAACGGAGATGCATGTGCAATCTGTCAACGTACAGAAAACACAGTAAACTTGAATATACTAGACACGATGCAGGAACCGTACTGCTGCATGTTTTTTTACTATGATACATGCAAAAATTAGTAAAGGAAGCTGCATGGTACATGACCCAGGATTATTAAAAATAATTTTAAAAATACAGAAAAACCTGCTTCTTCCTATGCCCGGCCTCACTGCATTTTCCAGCATCAGCCAGGGAGTTCTGTAGTACGTTGGAGTGCCTGCAACCAGACCTGTTAGCAGACCTGTAGATTTCATGACTGTAACAAGGTGAAAAGGGGATAGAATGAAGGTTTTTTCCATTCTACTCAGTTTTTTACACAAAACTAAAATGTGGAATGTTTTTTGCCTGTGCAGATGAAACAAGAATAACTCTGAGATAATTTCTTTCCCTGGTATCATATATATGAAAAAAAATCATTGTGCATGCACTTCTAAGAACATTTTGACCTTACCCCAATGTATTTGGTATGGATATCTGAGTAAACTTCTGTGTGACAGATATGAATGTGCTAATGAGATTTTAAAACATGTTTCCAAGTAATTCAGTAATTACATTACACTGGGTTAAAGTGACCCTTAAAGGCCACTCCCAAAATAGCTGTCACTGTATGTCTGTGTCAAACAATTTAACAATCCTATTTAATATCCCAGAGGATCATAAGACTATTGCCTTATATTAAAATTTGGAAAGTTTTACCTGCCACTGCTTTGTGCCATATGAATGTAATTCTAAGATTTATTTTAAAATCATAAAGGCTAACAACTTCCATCATCAAAACTAAATGCTGAGTTCCTGATATAAAATACCCCCATGGCTCTGAAAACATGTACAGCATGAAGAAAACCCACACTTAACATCCACAGACTAGTGAGTGTGGGACACGCTGCTGGAGTGACTTGCTGCATAAATATTTCTGAGGTAAAATTCACCACTCATTCCTTCTGGCGAGCTCCAGGTCGCTTCTCTCTCTCATTTTATCTGACTCCACCATGGCAAACACAGTCTGCAACTCTGATGAAAATTAATGAGGACAATTTCAATTGTCAGCAAGAGCATTTGGCACATCCTGGAGAAATCAAGCTGCACAAAACCTTCTGCAGTGAGCTTGTAGTTTAACGGAGATGCATGTGCAATCTGTCAACGTACAGAAAACACAGTAAACTTGAATATACTAGACACGATGCAGGAACCGTACTGCTGCATGTTTTTTTACTATGATACATGCAAAAATTAGTAAAGGAAGCTGCATGGTACATGACCCAGGATTATTAAAAATAATTTTAAAAATACAGAAAAACCTGCTTCTTCCTATGCCCGGCCTCACTGCATTTTCCAGCATCAGCCAGGGAGTTCTGTAGTACGTTGGAGTGCCTGCAACCAGACCTGTTAGCAGACCTGTAGATTTCATGACTGTAACAAGGTGAAAAGGGGATAGAATGAAGGTTTTTTCCATTCTACTCAGTTTTTTACACAAAACTAAAATGTGGAATGTTTTTTGCCTGTGCAGATGAAACAAGAATAACTCTGAGATAATTTCTTTCCCTGGTATCATATATATGAAAAAAAATCATTGTGCATGCACTTCTAAGAACATTTTGACCTTACCCCAATGTATTTGGTATGGATATCTGAGTAAACTTCTGTGTGACAGATATGAATGTGGCTAATGAGATTTTAAAACATGTTTCCAAGTAATTCAGTAATTACATTACACTGGGTTAAAGTGACCTTTAAAGGCCACTCCCAAAAGATCTTTTACAATTACTCAGCAGTTATCTACCATTTAAAAAAGAGATAACCTGACACTGAATAACAGCAAGGAAAAATTGCCCTTGTCCTTTTGTTTGATGAATGTCACAGTAGGATTTCAGATTCTAGCATTCCCTATTGAAGGGAGAAAGCAAGGAGAGATTTTTCTACAGGTTTCCATTAATAGAGAACAAAAAGTTTGATACCAATATCTGCAGAGAGACTTTTCTTTCCTTAACATTTAGAAACAACTTTAATCTCAGGCTTAGAATCTGAAATTTTGAAAATTACTGAGCAGGCAGGCCTAACAGCTTGCTTACATAGCTATGTTTAGTTCTTTCATAATTTATGTTCAAGAGTGGGTCCAAAGTTAAAGCCTTTCTCTCATTGGAACCCTCAGCAACTTTTGGGCATGACGAGGAGCAGGTCTGCTACACTCCCACTCCTTTCAAACATACTGACATTCAGACTGTGGAGATTACAACAGGTCCCCCATCACCTGCATCGCAGGATACAGGAGAAAATGTGAGAAATAACAAGATCAGAAAGATAATTTTTTAGTTTGGTTTTTTTGTATGGTTAAAAAGGTTCAAGGAGGATGCCCCAAACACCAGACTAAGTATAAACTACTAAACAAGAGTTGACCAAGAAACCAGTTAAAGTGCTGCATGGTCCAACCTGCTGTTATCATAGTAACAGAATTTTGTCCCATGACAATTAGCACTCACCAAGAGAAAGTTCAGGAAGGGTTTGGAGGGTATCATCCACAAGAGAACATTTCCAGTAGATGGTATGGACAAGACTGAGACGGGTGGCTGGTCCTCCAAAACTGTCCCCCAGCACAGAGAGGGGTACTGTGATGAATCGAGGGATGTCAGATTTCTCATTGATCTGCCTTGCCCTGGACTGCAATGGAGGTACATGGCAATAAAAGGGCTCCTTTTACTGTGATGCAGACTAACTTAATTGAATACTGCATAACCTTTAGAAATAATCTACTTGAAGTGACGAAGTTATTCATGGGGAATTATTTTTCTCTCCAGGGCATCTGTTTTACTGAATACAATTAGTGGCGATGTTTCAGCACTTCCTTTCTACCAATTTTCTGCACATCTTTCATCAGCTGAACTTGAGACTTTCAGACAAATAGACTGTGCATGTGTAGAACAGTGAATATGTCCAAGCAATTGAGCTATTGATCAAGTTGTCTTTCTTCTCTTGATAGCAGATGGGCAGATTCCATATTTTCATGGCAGCATCTCTCATGAGCCATAGTGATATTTGTATCCTCCTACATCAGGACTGAATTTGATATGCAAAAATATATCTTCTGTGTTTGGTTATCTGTTGATGATCTGTTGACTCCAGCTGAATTCCTGTGCTGTATTTATTCTTTCCATGTGTGTTTTCTGTACGTCCTTCTCTTAGCAATTTCACAAGCATGCACTACTGAACAATTTGCACAGGTCTTCATTATCCTGATTTACTGCAAATGGGGTACTTTATGTGGCTAACAGAATCAAGCCTGTCATAGATATTTCATTCAGCCTCTTCATTAAAAAGAACAGGGATGAGCAAGCAGAAGGGTTCATATCCTCTCAAAAATGCATGATAACATGCACAAAAAATGGAGACTCTCAGGCCAAACAAATGGATCAGGAGAGAATCCATCATTGTGGTTGTACTAAAAAAATAAATGTGACAGTATTTGACTTACCAGAAAAAAAGATATTAAGCTCTCAGTTAAGTCAATGAAATAGATCAAGCAATTACCCATCTACCAAAGGGAAAAGTTCAGCTTACATAATTTCTCTTAGTCTAGACTATTTCTGGTCTACTGGCCATCTTGTGTGCTCTGGATCAGAGGTCCTGCTTGTCTCTTCATCTCAACATGCTCTGGTTCTTTGCCCTTTTTGTAATTTTCACTATTACTTGCTGTTCCATGTGGCACTTGAAGAGTGTTACTTTTTTGCTCCTCTGCCTGAGGTAAAATGGAACTTTTTGGAGGAACAAATTATGAGATTAAAAAAAAAAAATGTATTTACCCTTCAGCAATAATAAATTTCTGTGCATAATTACTGACAAGGCTTCTTATTCTTAAAATGATTTTGTTCATAACCTGTAAGGCTGTCTGGCATAAAATGTGAAAATCAAGGATCATGTAATTTAGGCTACTTCAGAAAAGGATCAAAACTTTCTTATGGCTTAAAATAAACTAAAGAATTTTAATCTAAAGGCAAAGAGAAAAGAAAAAAAAAAAAAAAAAGGTACTGCAAATACAGAAAGAAATTTGAAGCAAGCCATTTTTTTATGGAAATGGCCACTTATTTTGCAAGAAATGGTACTATTTATGGAAAAAAATTCATTTCTGTAGTTCAAGAGCCTACTTTACTTTGTAGTAAATTAATTTTGCTGTCCACAGGAGATAAAAAATTTTCATCCTATATCTCCTGTGCCATTTTTTCTTCCGCATGGTGAAAAGAAGACCTTTGGGAGATTTTCATGGTCATGGCAGGAAGTGCATCCAGCCAAACAAGGCAACAGATTTCTCGGATAACAACCTAGCCATGAGTGCCCTCATCTGGCACGCAAAGAATGAAGGAATGGCTTTGCCTTTGTCGCATGCTCCAGATTTCTGTGTGCCTACCAGAGCTGTTCATTAACTATTCACTAAGACACAGAACGTTTCAATATGCCAAAGGTCAATTTTCCTGCAACACTGGGTAACCAGATTTTTGTATTAAAAGTACTTGATAATTCAAATGTGGAAAGGAACAACAAAGAGAATGCTCTTACTGTTCCATAGCTCCTAAAAATATCATGTCTGTAGTTTCCATGCCTGATAAAAAAGCAGATTGGACTTCTATCTATTGTGACTGGCAATCTGAATTAATATTGCTAGGAATGGGTACCAGGCACAGCATTTTCAACCAGAAATGCTGCTAGAGATCTGAGAGTTGTCAAAGAAGTTTAAGCACAATTTTAATGCCTTATCAGAAAATTACCTCAGCTTAGATAGAATTCCTGCTCCCAGCAGCTGAGAACTGTGAAGGCAAAAGACAAATTGAAATTTCATTGTCACCTAAAGGGCAAACTGAATTTTGCTTTTTTTTCAAGAGCTGCACCACCAAAGATTATTCTCACTAGGATAATCATGCTTCTCTCTTAAACCAGCTTTACTGTGATGTCACACTGTTAGCTACCAAGAGCACATTCTTGCTTTAGGACTGATATTATGGGAATATCTGGTATGGTCAGACTGGTAAATAAAGCTGGGAATAGGTTTAAAACAAGAGATGATAAATTTTACAGAGCAGATGTGCAAAATCTATCCCTCTTCCTTTACCTATTCATGCACACTCTGAATGCTTTCATCTGCTCAAACGAGGTGATTTTCAGAAGTAACAGGACTTGCGTGGGTTCTCAACATAAATTCTCGAAGAGGAAAAGACAAACCACCAAAACCACCACATTGTACCATATTTGATAATTATGTATCTGCTGAAATAAGCAGAATAAAGCAATCCCCTAATACTACCCATCATACAATCTACTCTGTCCAAAATACCTCTGAGCTTCTGACAAAATCATTAACAAGGCTCTCAGTCAGATGTTAACATCTTCCTCATATCAATCCCAAAGAGGGTTTTATGCCTGGACATGGGGCTACAGCAACATTTACTGATGTATTTCAGAGATTCTTACCTGTGCAGGCCACACCATGCAGTAAAATCATAAACACTATTCCTGGAGGAAAATCACCTTCAAAGTTTTGTTACAATTTATCACCACACAACTTTGACCTTCCTCATTGTCACAGTATGAATTACATGAATGTTAATATTGGCTCTGATATGCTTCTTGATTTTCCTTTTAGAGTCAATACAGAATGTGGAAAGTGCAAAAAATATTGCTTCAAAGAAAGTCTCAGCAGCATGAAAAGACCCAGAGAAGACTTTTTATAAAAATAATCCCCCCCAAAAGAAACCCCAAACAAACAAAACCAACCAAAGAAACAAAACCCTGCCCAAAACCTGTCTGATTGTTTTTTCCTACATACAGAGCCATTGAGAGAGCGGACTGTAAATGACCAGATACAGCAAAATTGGAAATCTGCAAGGAGCCGAAATTCAAAACTGGCTTCTAACACTCCATAGAAAAGCAGGAAGGAGAAAAGTGATATCTCCTTCCTTCGTTTGTGTGCTAGGGCTTTTTCTTCTGTGCAGGCATGACCTGGCATCACACCAGTGTAACTATCTACTTTTAAAATGTCCGGGTTTATGCTTTCAGAAAAAAGGTATACCACCCTTCATAAGGGTGATCTCTATGCCACTGAAAAATGCAGATGTCACCAGGCAGGCTTAGGCAGAAAGATGGTATGAAATGACACTATGGCAAGCTCTGAGGCTGTAAAGGGTCCCCCCAGGAGCAAAACCAAAACCTGTGTCAAAATGTTGTTGCAGCTGACACACGCGTCTCCATCTCTTAGCTGGCCTAATCAGCTCCTCGTTGGTGTCATACTCCGTCTCCAGACTGCTTCTCATTTTCAGCTTGGGCTATTTCCAATACCTCATATATCTCTGCTGAGTTATGGAGAGGCCTTCCGTGCTGTTCCAGTGGGGAAAGCAAACTGAGAAGAGAGGGAATTATCCCATGAGCAACCAAGGGTCAAATTCTTCCTAAATTGTTTACAGTCAGCTAACATCAGGGATACATCTGTCACTCTTTCCATCCAAACTGTTTTTTATAATGTTGCTGACAAGCACATCTAGCTGTTACATAATGAACGGTCTTTTCCATCATTAAAAAGCAAATTTAAAAAACACAGCAAAGTTCCTCTCTGGATATGTTGTTATACAAGCACGCAGCTTGTTTTTCAAAAGTGAAGAGATAAACTAGAGTACCCCTTTTATGCTTTTTCAAGTCATATGTTTATGAGGATAAGACTACTTAAAAGAAAGAAAACTGCAATATTTTGAGAAGCGCAGAGCACGCTGATGAGGCAGCTAACTTTTTGTGCACAAGTTGGCCAAGGCACAGGCTGCAGTTACCAGAGAACACAAAACAAACTCCAAACAGAAAAGCACATCTAGTTAGCAAAATGCTTTATTAATAGGAACAGCACTGGAACAGCAGGCAAAACCATGTGTAATGGAGGCTGTCACTTGGGAAGCCACAGCAGTTCCCACCAGAGATCTCTTCTGTTTTTAAGTATTACACCATGGCAGCAGAGAAATGCCGTTTTGTAGAGACTTAGGATGATACAAGAATATAAGTTGTTTTATATTCTAATATTAAAATATAAGTTCTTTTCATTGCAGGGTATGTTTAACCAGACAAGTGGAGACAGTTTATGTTCCTGTGCTCTAAATTGAATAGCTGTGATCTAGGCCTGTTCTGCTTTTCCAGGTCTGCTCCAAATGATGTACAGCCACATTACCAGCAACCATTCCCCAGGTAACATAACCCACTTGTTATGCGAAGCATCTCCCTTCAAAGATCATTCTTTAAAGTGAGGAGGCAGATCTTCTGAGGGACAGTTTCACACTTATGGACAGAAAGCATTACTTTCAAGTGTTCCTTTTGCTTGGTACACATGCTCTGGGTAGTTGTGTCTTTGACTTGGAGAAATTACAGTTGCCTTTTGCATTCACGTCTTTGAAGACCTCAGTATAGTCAATGCAAATCAACTCCTTCTGAAAACATGGTGAACTATTGTAGATTTATTTTTGTTTCTTTCCTTGAATCTACTCATGTTCCATGAATTGATCATGATCAGTAAAGATATTGTATTATAACTTGCTGCTCTAGCCCACCACTATTCACCTGAAGCAAATTCAGTGTCTTGCTTTAGTGGTGAGATTATCAGTGGAAGCAGGAACGTGGCTGCAAACAGACTTGATGGGGAACACCTCTGATCTGTAGTGGAATTTTTTTTCTCTCCAAAACTGTGCCAGCATTTCTATCTTTTTGTCTTTCCTGGCTGACATTATTCAGAGCTGATTTTCCAGCAGTTTCAACAGACTATCCTGTCTTTGGTGTCTTTTCAGGGTTGATGTATAATTTTTCAGTCATTTCAAATGCTTTCATTTCTCCTTTCATCTCCCTGAATTAGTAAATGTTTTGTTTTGACTAAACCCAAACTTCAAGTCCAAATTTATATGCATGTATTTTTCTTAATTGCAGCCTTTCCAAAGACATGGGGTATTAGCACTTCATTTTTTTCACTGTATGTTCTGCTGTCCTTAACATTCCTCCATCTCATGACAAATCCTCTTTTACTCAATCTTCTCCTTCCTGTATTTATTGCCATCAGTGAAGTTTATAGAAGCAATCTGCCTTCTTCCACCATTTCTTTCACAACTCTTGTTTTCTGTGCCAGACTCAGTGCAAGATGACTGGTTTCTGGGCAGCATTCTTCACTGACTCCTTAATTTTTTACTGTATGCCAGGAGCTTTGCCTAAGAGCAGGAACTCCTGAAGGAATTCTGGTTAACTGAAATAAAACAAGTGTGGAGTTACAGAACTGAATGGTAAAACACTCTGCATAAAAGCAAAAGGATTGTAAACATATCCCCATTTAAGACAATGTGGATCTAGACAACATGACGATTCCTCTTTCATTGATCGGAAGGAAAATAATTACATTTCCACAACGATGAACAGGCTTTCTTGTCAGAATCACTACATAAGTACAGTGGGAATTACTTGATTTTTTATTTCTATTATTTTGAACTATCTACCAGAGTTGAGTGCATGCTTAATATTTAGCTCATGTTCTGACTAACCTCACAATCCAGATGAAAGATGATTTCCCAGCCATTCCCCATTCCTAGCGTAACACTCCGTATAACGGAAGCTGCGGACCCTCTCTGTGGAGAACTAAATCACCCTCTGTCTGAGCAATCATGATTCACCTTTCCTTGCGTTTCCTCAGCGCACAAGCACTCTGGTCCCCAGGCTGAGTGCGGGCAGCAGGCAGAGCTCGCTCCAGCTCTGGCGCAGAAGGAATGCCCGGCACAGCTTGTGAGTGACTGTGGAGTGGCGTCACCTCTGGGAGCCTGGGGACTCACCATGGTGCGGCTGGGGGCATTCACAACCCTTCCCACCAACACGGTTGTTCTTCTGACTGCTAGAGCAAATCCTTGGGGCTTTGTCACTGAGGCTGTTCAAGCAATTAATATACGAGCAGATATATTTTGAATTGGAAACCGGACCCATTCCAAGCCCATCTTTGCAAACCAGGGGTTAAAAAAACATGCCAAAGGTACACTTAAACACCTCATGAGTGCCAGATGCAGATTAGGTCTAGCACGTGATGGTTTTGTCCTCACAGTTATATAGCAGGGCTTCAAATATATCTCTCTTAAATATTTTTCATAAAACACAATGTAATGCCTTGCCCAGAGACAATGAATATGCAGCTTAGATCATTAACTGCAAAATCCACATTGTGGCTGAAAGGTGAAAAGGTATTTCAGGATCATCCCAGCTTTTAAATTTGCCAGGATAAATACATCACAGTGGGAAATCCATATGTTGTTGACACTGTATAGGACACATCTATTCAGCAGAGAAAGACCACTCCCAAAATATGAGAAAGAAAAACCTCTTCAAGAAAAACCTATTCAAAATGGGCAGACTGGTATGATATTTTCATTGTTTAAAACTTTTTGTGCTCATCATATCAGGTATCTATGTATCTAGCATCTATACTTTCAGAGCAGGGCAATGTGGCATTATCAAAAAAAAAAAAATGTTCACTTCTATGGCTATGATTTTATACTCAGAGAAATTCAAATAAGGCCACTAATGAAAAACTTTCCTCTTTTTAAGCATGCTTTTTTAAATTGAACTCACTGGCATTACATCCTCTTTTGTAAAAGAATATTGTTCATATAGGCACAATAACATCACTACAAAAAGCAATTGTAGTCACAAATCTGTGTGTTTTCTTTCAATGAGTCACCCTAAATCAAGGAAATATAAAGCACTGATGACTTTTCTTCCCCAAAATAAATTGACTCAATACAGCAAATCATGCATATAGACAGAATATGAAACGTTTAGATTGAACAAATCCTTGTGAGGATAAAAACTACATGGCTCTGCCACTGGGGCAGGATTACCCCGTGTGTTGATACAGGCTGCAAAGAATCAACCCCACTCAAAACAAGATGGGGCCTGAACAAAGCCTTAACCAGACTGTGACTTTTCTATAGAAAATAAAAATAAAATAAAATACTTGCTGGCTGCGTCCCATCACAGAGGTCTTGATACTTTTTGTGCTGATGACAGAAAAAACAATAAGTGTTCACAAATGTTTCTGCACTGTTTCATCTCCCACAGTAATTATATGGAATCTGTATTTTATAGGGTCCTTCTGTTTAGGGTTGATGAGTTTCAGATTCAATCTCTATAACAGAAAGAATAAATCAAATATTTTCCCCTCCATTACTGAGACCAATAAAAGATATGTCAGAGTGTTAGCTTTGCCAGGGCTTTCAAACTTCCTTCTGTTAAGCGTGCTAGTAATTCAACTTATTTCTCTGATTTGTCCTTGTCTTCCACACACATTTTAATATTCTAATCTTTACCATTAAAAATGGCAATGTTTAGCAAACTTGTCATTTTTGGTAAGCACTTCTGACTCAGTTAAATTTTTTGTCTTGGCCAAACACCTATCTCGATTAATAATATCTTTGTATTTGACATATTTTTCTATTAGTCTAAAGTTTTTCTGTTAGTCTGAAGTATTTCTATCATGATCAAAAAGAAATAAAAATTCTATTGCTGCAAACCAAATCATGAGGTCCTTTCTTAATTGTTACCTGACAATGAGTGTGATTAAGTAGAAATTCACAAAAGTCCTTGGGAATTTAAAACCTGTATTTATTTAAATGATAGAGGGTAAGTTATTGCATAAGCTATTTTTAATGTGCAACACTACATTTTATCTGTGCTTGCATTTTATCTCTGACTGATATGCACATAACAGTGTGGCAGAAGGTCAGGTTCATGTGATTATACTATTTATTTATTCTTTCTTACTTACTCTTACTTCTACTTACTCTTGATATTCAGTGATAGAGATGGTGCAAAGAATGAATTTTTACTGCTTTGCAAAACTGCAAAAAATAAAATGGAGTTTAGTTCCTGTTGCAACCATCTTATAGCATGCATTTATTTTTGCCCTTGCTTTTGTTGTCCCAATTCAGTGACTAATGTGTTCCTCCAGAGGAATATGCTTAAATAGTACTTTCTTAATCTTTCTTTAAATAAAAGGGGGTATCAAGACTTGCTATGCTTTTGAGACAGAATCTCTTGAGAGTTTATGATCTCCAGTGTGTAACAGAATTAAATGTGTCTTGTCTTTCCATTTCTACTTTCAAGCCAAGATAAACTTGGAAAAGTAATGTATATACAGTCCATGTCCAGTAAACCTACGGTTAGAAATACAGAAAGCACTACAGTTACAACTACAAATCCAGGAGCAATGCAGTAAAATGCACACCAATTTACATCCACATTCAGATCTCCCTTTGATCTCCAGAGTACTTTGGTAAGACATTTGGTGAGACAGCGTTGCCTGTATTACACTGAAATACAGATTTACTACATTGGTCTCAAGCTACAGCCCAAGAGCTGAGCTAGGACACACCATGAATGACTGATCAGGTCTGTAGAGTTAGAAGCTACCTTAACTTTTTTTCCCCCATAAAATGTTTTGAATTTTTTTCCACTTCATGCAGCTGAGTTTGGCCATTGCTGTTACACTTACAGACATGGATCACTCTTACATTTATTGGGATGTGAGCTTGAGCCTTGGCCATATGACTTTGAGGAACATTACCCATGCAGCTTTCTGGGGTTTGAATTTGTTGACATATTTTCTTACCTGGGTTATACTTTGGCAATAACCCTCAAATAACATTTTAGTAAAGCCCATGTCCACAGGATGTGATTTCTTAGGGGAGTCTCCTCTAAAACAGAACCTTCAACAACCAATCCAAATATTGAAGTTAAAGCTATTTTAGCAATATTGCCACTGGCTCATAAAAGAGTTTCTGTTCAGTGGTGGCACGTTTGGCATATCCATTTATGCTTTTGCATTTACCCCATTTCCAGGATCACAGCACAAACAGTGGGTGCGGCATCACCAGGGGGCTGCAGGAGATTTGAATGGGACAGAAGCTTTAAAGGAAGTAATTTATGAGGGGGAAGCAAGGAAGCAGTGCCTTGCACAGTTGGTTTCCCAGCAGGAGACCAGGCCAGGTATCGAGGTACCTGTTCACTCCATCTCAGTAAACCTTCTCACACTACAGAAACCCTTGTGCAGTGTGCCAGGCCCAGAGCACCCAGGGATGCACAGGTGGGAGAGGTACCCTCCTCTGGGAAGGCAGCAGCCAGTGGAGCAACTGCTTGGACATGCTGCTTCATACCAGCTACCAGAGAGCTCTGACATTCAAGATTCCTGCTTTGATGTCAGTCTCAGGAGTTTGGAGGTGAGCCCAGAGGTAAGAGCTGAAAACAACACACTATCCAGGCTTGCTGAACACAGCAGACAGTGAATGAATCCTTTTCTCTGCTAGCATCTGTGAAACCCTCTTCTCCTCCACAATGGTTCTCTCTTCTGAGTTAATTTAGGTTTTATAACTGCTATACAAGTATTATGTTTAGGCCTTTATGTGTTTTCCTGAAATGATATTTATAGCTGGGAGTAGCTGCATAAACTTTGTTTACTTTCCTCCCTACAATCATGCATATGTTCTGCAACTGCTGCTCTTCCTTTAATGCTCTTTTGTCCACCTGAAAGTGAGAAGACCAGAGCCATGGCCCACAAGTTTTACTCAGTTCAAACACAGGCCACTCACTGCAGTGCATCTGCAGCTCCTGGGTGCCACAGGGCAAGACTGGAAGCAGCAGCATTCCAAGAGAGGCATCTGGTAGAAGCAGCAGCTCCCAAACCCCCAGGACAATGGGTGTTTCAAACTGCAGTTTGTCAAAAGGAAAAGTAGCATTAATAGTATGATCACCTGGATTGTTTGCCACACTGCCTCTCTTAGCTCCATACAACTCCTAATCACCTTTCACCTCTGTGTTAGGAAAGAAAAATATAATCCAGGAGCCCCCTGAGGCCTGGTGGCCATGCATTGCCTCAGCGTGCACTACACTGACATCTTGCAGAAGCATAAACTTCATAACACCTCCAGATACATAAACTCAGCATTTTGATGCTTTTTATTATTGTTTGATGAGGGAAAGGGATTAAGATGATGGGGTTTGAGGGTCTGGGGGTAGAGAGGCTTTGGATGTTTTTAGGTTTTTTTAAGAATTTGAATTCATTCATTAAGACTTAATTTGTGGCAGAGGCATTCAGAAATGGTTGTTTGCAACTCAGATATATGTATTTGGATTTCAGGTGCCCGCAATGACTCATTTTTGAAACCTTCTAAAAAACAGAAACTCCCTGAAAACCCCACTGTCTTGTTTTTTCTCTTTTTTTTTTTTTTTTGGTTTTTAAAAATAAATTAGCAGCAGCCTAGAAAACCACAGATTCAGCATGCTCATATTTAAAACTAAAAATCATTACCCTCAAGCAAGTTTAATTAAACTAACAGAAGAGTTTACAATGCAAAAGAAATAGGTCAGGAAGGAATAATATAAAACAAAATTACATCTTGAAAATAGTCCAGGAAAAGCAAGACAAGTCTGAACTCAGTAATTAATGATATCAGGGAGAAGATGGGATTCTGAAGGGTAGAAAGTCATGGGAAAAACAAGGGCATTTGTTATCTAAACATAGCTGCAAAACATTTCTGTTGGTTGTTTTGTGAGGAAAGCTGCTTTTCCAAATGGAGTTTGTGGTAGAAAGATGCTAGGCTCTAGTCTTGGCCTTTTTGCATGTACTACTCATTGGCTAGTAACTTTCTGAACAATAAAAACTTTCCATGCACTCTTTTAAAAGCTTGGCTTTCTGGCACTTGAAGCAGAAGTTCCAACATGGCTGCTTTGCAGTGCTGACCACTCATTCTGCATAACACAGAGGTGATGATGATGATGATGATGATGATGATGATGATGATGATGATGATGAATCCAATCTATTCTCACTGACCTACTGAGGTTGGCATCTAGAGCTGTACATTGGTTGTTATTTTCAATCACTTCTCTAGGGTCATTCTAAAACCAAGAACCCATAAAATCAAGTAGTTTTGTCTTGTCTAGTTACTCCCTGTCTTTTGATAATATTTTGAGAATTTTAGTTGCATTGTAGCAAACTTCCAGCAATTTTATGTTGTCTCAGCATCCAAAGGCAGATTTTATTACAGTGTCCCATCTTATATAGCAAATATTTTTACAATCATTATTCTTACAATCAAACTACTTAAGATGTTGGGTCTTCAGTGCAATAACATTAAAACAAAAATTGATGACTTCTGGGGCAATAAAATCATCCCCAAACTCTGCAAGGGGAACTGATTAAAGAAATATCCATCAAGTGAGTTCAGAAAAAATCTGCTCAGCCTTTGAAGAGGGTTATTCAATCTTGCAAAGCACTTTCATCAATTCTGTGAATTCATGTGTCAATTACTTAATCTTGGGTTCTATGGTAATTAATGTTTTCCACTCAAGTAATGTGGTAAATCTGTTCCCTCTGCAGCTAAACTTCCCTGTTCTAGGGCAGCTGAAAACTCCTCTGTATTTTGCTGTATGTGCATGAGTTCTGTTTTTGGCTTCCTGAGGTTTCTGTCCCTGCAGTGTGCTGTGAAACCTTTTCTGCTACTTCTCCTTCCCTGGCTTCTGCTGTGATTATTAAACCACTAATGATACAGTTGTCAAACTATGAATGGCTATCTTGATTGCTTCACTCTTTGGACCTGCCCCATATTGTCCCATTTGCCTTCTGAGTTGTTTAAGCATGAAATGATGGTTGTTTACAAAACAGACCCACTCACATTTGCAGGCACTGATTCAGAGCTTCGCCGCACATCTGCCTCTGTGTCAGCCTGAGTCCAAAGTCAGAACAGACTCCGGAAACAATCCCTGTGGCCATCACAGGCCTGCCAAAGACAGGCACAGCTTTCCTGTGGTACTTCAGCAACATGAGCAGACAGCTGCAGGAATTCAAACATTTGAAGCAAAACCCTCTAAGTTTCATAGAGGCATTTCCTCCTCCTCCTCCTCCTCCACAGAGATAAACAAGAAATTGCCATGAGGAAAATGCAATCCCAAGGTAGGACTGTATTTAAGGGGAATGAACAGCAAGCAGACAGCTGAAGGGCAGATAGAATGAGGGTAATCAGAAAAGACCAAATAATCCAATTTATTCTCAGAAGAATGAAGACCAAAAATGAGCCTATATGTAGCAGCCTGGGGAAGCCATGAGGCAGACAGTCTGGATTGAAACATCTGCCAGCTCTTGGAAGAGTGGACAGTTTTGTCACACTGGAATAGCTGACCTAAAGTCTCTTCCCACTAACTTAGGTAAATGAGAAATCACTGCTGATGTTTTGTTTTCTGTGTTCTGTATAATTGTCACAAAATGAAGTCTTTTTCAGCAGCAAAATGGGCAGTTCATGAAATCCAAGTAAAAATTTATGCTCATAACTTTGATTCAGATTGTTCTAGCCCAAGAACTGCCAAGAAAGCAGGTCTGTCTGTCTTTCTCAGACAAGGGACGTTCATGACTGAAACCATACCATATCTTCTGAGATGCCTGGTGTCTCTCCAGGAAAATGCCCATTATTTCAGTTTCTTTGTGCTGTTCTCACACAGGAGAAAATGACTATAGCAACTTTCCTTGCTGCAGCCCTGACAGACCTATTCAGGAGAAACCCTGTCCTGCTATGTGTTTGAATTTACTGTCTAGGGTTCAGGAACAAGTGTAAAATAAGAAGAAACCCTTCCTTGTCACTGCATTATCACTTGGCCCCTGTGGAGACTTTGGGGCCTACAGGCACATTCCAAATCAGAAAAATAGTGTCTGTGGCTCCTTACATTTACCACCATTGCTACTACTGCTGTCAGGAGGAACAGGTATCTGTTGCGTCTTCAGGGAATTACAAAATCATTGAAATTACTCCTATGCATGGAGATCATCTTGTCCAGCCTCATGCTCTGGAAGGCACCCAGTGAAGGCTGCCCAGGACCATGTTCAGATGACTCCTGAATGTTACCTCTTTTTCTGTCACTGGGGCTCACTGGATAAATCCTGTCTCTGTTGCCTTTGCACTTTCCCTTAATGTATTTATAAACATTGATAATATCTTCCCTGAGTGCAATGGCTGCATGCAGACAGTTTCTTCCTCCTCCAAAACCTCACCAGGTGTTGAGATAAGTCTGCCCTAATGGCAGACAGTTTTCCCCCTCATTAATTTTTCTCTCATATTCACTCACCGGAATTTTGAGGGAGTATATATTCCAGCATTGTTTGTTTATCCCACTGACCTCCTTTAATTACTTATTAATAAAAAGATCATTCTCTCAGCCTTGCTTTCTTCAGTGAATAAAATTACCATGACATCTTCCTAAAAACTAAGAACAGAACATAAATTTCTTAGTGTTTTTTCTCCTCAAGCTGTCACCTGAAACACCTCAGGCCTGCAGCAATCTCTCCTCATGATTACAAGGGCCTATGCAGCTGAAATATGACTCTACAGGTTCTTATTGTCCAAAATTGTCCAAAATCACCTTCTCATCCAGAGCCCCTAAGGACTGCTTCCTCTCTCAGACCCAGTAAAGAGTAACAGCAAGGAGAACAATGCAAGAAACTCCTGGAGCAGCAAAGAGGTCAGGTGATGTACTCTGTGATGGCAACGAGGACAAGCCTCATCACTGGGCCAGACGTGATTTTGAAAGTGCTCAGCTTCAAGTAATTGCAACTGTGCCAGAACTAAACCCAGAGGCACATGGATGGCCACATATCACACAGACATTTAAAAGCAGGATGTACGAGGTGTCAGATACTTAAGCAATGACACAAGCATTGGTTTTCATACATGACACAAGCATTGGTGACACATACTGGTGTTCAACACCAGTACAGACAGCCTTCAAAGATACAGCAGCTTTCCTTCTGAGGTTGGTATTTGTATCCTTAAGAGGGCAGGATAAATGAGCATAATCGCTCCCATGGATCTTGCTTGTTTTAGGAATAAATCAGCTTCATAAATTCTCACAACTAGTGAGTGCTTACGTCATTTTGTATAAGATTTGAGTAGTCAGATCTGTTTATTTGTTGATTTGTTTGCTTTTGCAGGTTCTTCCCAGCATGAACTCTTTTTCTTGGAGTGCTGAAATATTGGTGAGCAACGAAATAAAATGTTACTGTCACTGGTGACTAAAACCTATGGCTAAAACCTGTGGCTTCTGGCAATATAAATTTGGGCAGAAACTTGACAATCACTCTTACTTCCCAACAAGAGTTTATGTCTGATACTGTGAGGAACACATAAAATAAAAAATATTTCTTGTTCAGTATTGTTCATTTTCATCACTCTCATGTATGGCTGTTGAGGCTTTTTACAGTTAGTAAAAATACCCTAGTAGCTAAAGTAGTTCTAAGGGTTTGTGTAGGAAACAATGTTCTTATTGTAGCCTGTCTTTCAAATAGCTACATACAAACTTTACTATTTGACTAAAGAAATAATGTATATGATAAATAGCTACTATTAGAAATACAGCTTTGCTATATGTCTTTGAACTATGCCCTAAAAAAAAAAAATAATTTAGAATGTGGTATTTATAGTAATTGAGGAAATGAGCTTTCCCACTTCCTTTGGACCTTACTTCTCTTGGTTGCCTTATAAGGACCAATGTCCATAAAGACATTTACTGACTTGGGGATGGCTTCCCTTCAGCTGAGGTGCTCACCATGAGAAGTGGTGTTTTGAATGGAATAAACACTTGGAAAGTCTACTGGAACACAATTTCATAGTTACACAGATAATCTACAATAGAAATGTAAATCAAGCCTGACTTAGTGTTGTTGATAGTACAAGTCATTATGTAGCTTATTGTATGATACACAACAATCATAGAAAAACACCAGAAATGAACACTCTGTGAATCTGATCTTTTGCACAGTACATTTCTTATATTTAATCAAGTTTTCAGCCCTTGTTGTTTGCCCTCCTCCAAGGATATCTAATCTTGATTTCCTAAGGTACACCAACACCACTGGCAAGGTCTTCCAATGATTACTTAGCCTCAAAAGGCTAAGTAATCATTGGACTACAAAACATATTTTTTCCTCTTTAAAAGTCACAATACAACTTCCAGCTCTTGAATTTTGTGTCTAATGAAATGAAGAGCTGTCTTTTACCAAATTCATGTTCCAGAATCAAATCTTTATTAAAATATACTAGCCCATTATTCATTGTTCATCATTTTTAAAAGATGAGGGACAGAATGTCTTCAACATTGCCATAGGAAATGTGTTTTCCAATTCCATCATTATTGGGATGGCTTTTCTTTGTTGATTGATAGTCTCTTACACTGATACTAAAACTGGACACAACATTAAAAAATTACAACAGCCAAATACAGAAGAAATATCTACTGCATTAATGCTTTCTTTCAGGACCATATTTTTCCAACTGATTACAGGTTTTCTTGGGGGGGAAAGTCACATGAATAGTCACAAGAATATCCAGGTTACTCTCATATGTCACATTTTTCCAAAATCAGACCCTTCTTATTTTGTACTGCCCAAATCCTTTCCACTTAATTTTAAAATTTGAAATATAAGATACTTAGAGATAGAAAACTAGCTCTATCCACATTAGATTAAGGTCACCTTGCACAGATAAGTCTTTATTGGTATTAATTTAGTGTTTTATTCTAGTACTGTAGGCACTTCAGACAATAAAAACAGAAAGAGTCATTCCATGAACAAGGGGAAGGATTGTAGTGAAGGATTGTAGTGGGTCCTTCTACCTAACCATCCATCCATTGCTGTCCAGACACTCAAACACCTTTGGAAGTCTGAATTCATTCTGAACACCAACACAGTCAGAAACAGATTTATTATCAAGAATAAATGCAAGTTAATGTAAAGAGAGGGAAACCTTTTTCACGTCTCTCTAGACCTAATTTTAGACTAATAAGTACACCATTCTATCAAGCTAGCATTAATTATCAAAGGATCTGTAAAAATAAGACCATAGAAATATGAAATGAGTACAGTTTCTCCTGTGCTTGTTAAATTGTCATACTTGGTACTTGAACAAGTGTTGATTGTGAACTCACATGGATTCTTACAGAAAAAAAATTATACCTAAATAAAATTATTCCTGTGCATAAATGCGTAAATATATTTTTAAAATATTTTACAGGACAAGGAAGAGAACAACATTTAGGACAAATTTATCTTGAATTTATATGAAGTTTTTTCTGCCATTAATCTCTTGCTTACTACATATTCCTTGAGATACATTCTTCTGCCTCCCATCCAACTGTTCTAAGATCAGGGCCTGTAAAGTCATCTTGCCCAGAACCTAGCATAAAAGTGAAAATGCTGATTCAGTAGCTAATTTTTATTTGTGAGCAATGTACGTGGACAGGTGCTACTGAAAGTGCAAGTCTGAAGCAAAAATAATGGGAATACTCATATTGAGACAGAAAGTTGTCTCAGTCCTGATCAGGCATCACAGAAATGTTGCACGTTAATTAAAAATACATTAACATTGCAGTGGCATGGCAATTATGTGATTTCTATAATCTTCCGTCTGTCTCCCACCTCCACCCCTCTTTTATCTTATCTATCCCGTCTTTCATCTGCACTGCCCCCATGACTCCATACCCTGTCTTGGCCACCTAGCAAATAAAAGAAATGTTTACTGCTGGTGTTTACAGTGCTTCCAGCTGTCTCAAAGGACAACAATGTAATTGTAAGTGATTAATCAGAGATCAGATATTAGTCAGCAAATTTTCCTGATATTTGCGCAGCAATATTGGTCTGAAGTCTAACCTGTTCATTTCCTGCCTGGTGGTAATGAAGCATCTGAACCCTGGATGAACCTTAGGCTCACCTCCAGTGGCCTGTTTGTAGAAGGATAATCTTTCCAAGTACATTAGAAATTCACAGGCTAGAATATGTTAAAAATAAATCTTCTGGAAGCCTGCATTCTCAAATCATACTGAAAACATGTAATTTTCTCTGAAGTAATTACGTAACAGGGACAATAAAGGCAAATTAAATTGCATTTACAAAAGGGGTTTTTTTTGTTTACTTGTTAGGTATTGACAAAAATCATGCTTGTAAACCACAGCTCAAGGAGTTGATGTTTCTTACAGAACATAAGGTCCCCAAAAAACACTTTGGTTTGTTGGTGTTGGATAACGCAAACATGCTATGAATGCAGCAATGAAAAATCCAATATGAAAATATTTGCATGTTTTCTGTGAAAGCCATAACTACATTATGGCAGGATGGATCTGTAAAGTCCATGACAGTATGATAGTTGATGACTTTCATGCCATACTACACACATACAACACGATAATGACAGAACACTTCTACCACTGCAGCTACACAACACTACATCTTCTGTGACACTATTTCAAAACACATTACCTCATAAGAAGCTCCTGCAAACCCATTTGACAGTTTCTCATTAAGATATTGCCAGCAAGACTTTTTAGTAGGATTATATTGGAGGAAATATTCCATAGGCATTTGAGTTTTAGACATGTAACTATACTTTCTTTAAAATGAAACAGAAAATTTAAAAAAACCCTGAAAGCAAATATATTTTGGTTTCAAAATTTCAGGCTGCCACAGAGCTGTTGAGGAGTCTTCAAATGTGCTCATAATACAGATTTGGAAAAAACTAACAAAAAAAATCTTTCTAAACTCAAAATATTTTATTCTGAAAATTTTTTTCTTGCCCCAACATAATCTAAACATTATGATAAACTTTAATCGATTTCAAAGATACTTTCATTTAATCTGAAATAGATGATGACATACTATAATAAAATCTCTGATCTAATGAGATTTCATCTTTATGGGTTATTTATTCCAAAAATGTTGGAGGGATTCTCTGCTTTCTTCTTCATTTCTCTGCTTTCTCCTTAATTTCTTTACACCTAACTGCAGATGATGCCTAGACATCTTTAGTTATAAATATTTATATTTAGGTTTAAAAAAACAACAGTGACTTCATTCACAGTGAGTTAATTTTTCTGGTTGCCAAGAAGCCAAAAGACTAACCTCCTTACAGCTGCATACAATGGCACAGGACAATGCTACATTTCAGGATTTATTTCAAAACTGGTGCTACCTAAATTATTCATTATTCTAATGAGATGATACTGAGAAACATGTGATTAGCCAAAAAGGCTATGATGTTTTAAAGTTGGAAGAAGGAGATGGAAATAACTTAGCTTTCTAGATAGCTGAGGATAAGCAGAGCAAACCACAATGGTATGCTAGGTGGTAAGATGTTCTGAGCAGGATGATGATGCTGCTGAGCTGACAGGGCAGTCAGGTGAAAATGCAGGAGCGCTGAGTTCCTCTAGTACATGAGAGTAAAAAGCCATAAAAAGTGACACATCACACATCAACTTAGAAATCACTCACCATGTGGTCTCACCTTAGCAATTCTGAGTAAATTTTGTGTTTGTTTGCATTTCTTTCTGAAGTTGTTGCCCCCAGAATTAATTGTTCTAAGGCAAACTTACCAGATATTGAGATTTGGAGATATGAACACATCAAGTGTTCAGATATAAGCAATGACAGTCCTTTCAATCAAAAATATCAGACTGATAATAAAATATGTAGATGAATCACCAACCAAAACACCAAATGGTTGTTATTTTGGATAGAGAAAAATAAAGCTATAAAGTAATTGATGTTACCCATGTTTTCATAAAGTTTATCACTGATGTTTCATTACAGAAAACCATTGAAGTCAATTTGGCCACTATATCTCTAAAATATTTAGCAGTTACAAAAAACTTAATAAAGCCTCTATTTGTTTATAATATGAACAAACATATCTTCCAAAAACAGCCAGATGCTTTATCCCTGGCTCTCATATCTTGAAGCTGTGTTGCTCCAGATGTCCTTTGTCAGTGTGATGTGACAGCAAATTATTTGCTCTTCTAGAGAGACAAAGGAACAAGCATATGTGGTTGTCACATTTGTGTCCATTGTGTGAGGGAAGAAGATAGTGAACACAGCGCTTTGTCTGTTTTAGGGATGCTTTAAAATCCTATTTTTAATTTGTGTTTATTTCAAATGTATTCTTGTCCAGGAAAAAACTACAGAAAAACAACAAAAGTATACCCTATCCTTATCTTCATCCAGTTTAAATACAGCAGAGGAAGGAAACAATCTAGTAGTCTTCAAATTCATATATGTAGAAATCCAAGGTATTTTTATCACCTTCTATAAGAAGGGGTCAGTTAAAGAAATGCTGAGTATGACACAGCCACAGGGAACTGCATGAGAGAAAGCATAGACCAGCTTGAAAACATCCATGGCACTACATCTTCATGTTTCTCTTCTGTAAATGTGAGCAGAATGGCAGCTACACTAGAAAGTCCTGCTGCCATCCAGGGGGGAACTTAAAGAGCTTGAGAAATAGGCTGATGGAAACCTCACAGAGTTCAAGAAGAGGAAGTGCAATGTTGTATTTAACATATTAGATAAGTCCCACGTTGTTGTATTTAACATATTTCATAAGTCCTGTACCTCTCATTGTTGTCTTGTGGGCAGCAGATCTTCGAAGCTCAGGATCTTCCTTAGTCAGAGCTCCTCCAAGGTTCTGCCTGACTAGCCAGCCCACCCCCTTTTATCCCAGTTACTTTGATGAACCACAGCTGCAGCCCAGTGAAGGACATCGCAGCTGCAGCCCATCAAGGATAACTAGGACCAGTCAGGGTAAAGATATTCAAGTACAGGTATATAATATGTATATTTAAAGCCTCCTCCATTTATAATACATACATTCAGGGCCTCCTACAGTGCAAAGTCCTGCACCAGGAGTCATGGCCTGGAAAGGAAATAGGAACTGATATTCTGGAAAGCAAGTCTGCAGGAAAAGAGCTGGAAAGGAAGAGGAAAGGAACTAATAAAAGGAAGGGGCTTCCTCCAAAACCAGATATTCCCACACAGCTGAACATCCGTACCCAGAACATCGGGCTGCACACTGGAAGAACAGCCATGACTAATTGGATCAGCCCAGCCATTTATTCCATGAATAAAGAAATCAACAACTAACCCCATGAGTTATTCTACTTTAAGAGGTACAGAGGCAGTCATCTTTCAAAAATGTGTGTTTCAAGGGAGGTGCGTTCTGGGAGTCTGGACAAGAGATGTCACTGAGAACACGCCAAGCCTAATTGATCCCACTGATTATTACCCACTATTAGTGTTCCATGTGGGTGCCAGTGATAGACAGCAGCAGTCTGGGAGCTGCATGTGTTACGGTGAACAAAGAGGAGGAGCTAGAGACATGCACACACCTGCATGGGTATGGTATCACTGGTATCACAGAGACATGGTGGGGTGGCACCTATGACTAGAGCATTGGAATGGAGTTTTAGGCTTTTTAGGAAAGACAGGCAAGGGGGATGAGGAGGTGGTATAGGCCTCTATGTCAATGACAAGCTGGAGAGTATGGAACTGTGCCTGGGAAAGGGTGGGGAGCCAGCCCACAGCTTGTGAGTCAAGATTGAGGGGAGGGCAGGGACACGGTATGTTAGAGTGGGGATCGGCTACGCCCAAGCAGGTGGATGAAGCTGATGAATGCCTCTGTTGGCTGACAGGAGCTGCCTCCCAAGCCCTGATCCTCCTGGGCGATTTCAACCACCCCAATGCCTGCGGGAGGGACAACACAGTAGAGCACAAACAATCCTGGGGTTTCCTTGAATGTGTCAACTACAACTTCCTCAGAGAAGCGAGAGAGGATCCAGTGAGGAGAGGTGCCACCAACAGAAGGAGCTGGTGGGAAATGCAGTGTTCCAAGGCTGCCTTGGCTGCAGTTACCACAAGGTGGTGGAACTGGAGGTCCTCGAGGCAGTGAACAGGGCACACAGCAAACTCACCACCCTGGACTCTGGGAGAGCAGACTTTGATCTTTTTAAAGACCTGTTTTGTAGAGTCCCACAGGACAGAGCCCTAGAAGGCAGAGAGGATCAAGAATGATGGCTGAATTTGAAGGATCACCCCTCCAGGCTCAGGAGCAGTGCATCCCAACAAGGAGGAAATTGGGGAAAAGTGCCAGGAGGCCTCTATGGATGAATAAAAAATTGCTGAGTAAACTCAGAACAAAAAATGAATCAGAAGTTGGAAAGGAGGACAGGGAGCCTGTGAGGAATACAGGGAAATTTAATGGGAAACTAGGGATAAATGTAAGGAAGCCAAGGCTAGGAAGCCAAGGAATTGAGTCTGGTTAGGAATATCAATCATAACAGGGATCCACAGGGATCTTGACAGGCCTGAGAGATGCCACCATGCAAACCTCATGAAGTTCAGCAAGGCTAAGCACAAGACCCTATTGCTGGATCATGTCAATCCCAGACACACCCACAGGCTGGGCAGAGAAGTGACTGAGAGCAGCCCTGTGGGGAAGGACTTGGGGGTGGTGGCTGATGAAAAACTCACCATGAGCCAGCAGTGAGTGCTCCCAGCCCAGAAATCCACGGGAATCCTGGGCTGCACCCAAAGGATTATGGTCAGCAAGTCAAGGGAGGGGATTCTGCCCCTCTGCTCTGGTTTTGTGAGATCCCACTGGGAGCACCACATCAAACTCCAGTGTTCCCAGCACAAGAGGGACATGAAACTGTTGGAACAAGTCCAAAGGAGGCCGCACAGCTGATAAGAGGACTGGAGAACCTCCTCTACAAACACAGGCTGAGAAAGTTGGGCCTGTTCAGCCTGGAGAAGAGAAAGTTGTGTGGAGACCTCATGGCAACCTGCCAGTATCTGAAGGGGGAAAACAGGAGAAGATCTTTTTACCAGGAAATGTAGCAACAGGACGAGCAGTAATAGGTACATACTGAAAGAAGAGAAATTTAGGTTAGATATAAGGACTAAATTGTTTACTATCAGAGTGGTGAAACAGGGAGGCTGTGGATTTCCAACCCTGTGAGAGTTCAAGGCCAGGTTGGACAGCCTGGTCAGCCTTGAGCAGCCTGGTCTGGTGGGATATGTCCCTGCACATGGAAAAGGAGGCTGGGACTTGATGATCTTTTAAGTCCCTTCCAAGCCTTAACATTCTATGATTCTGTAAAATAAAAATGTTCACAACAATTGTGTTAGTCTGCATTCTTCCTCTGATATGAAAGGATGTAATTGAGATCATGTATTCTTGCTGAACTTTTCCTTTAGAATAAAAAAATAATTATCCAAATTCCAAAGAGACTCAGAAGAGGAGTTCCCACTTCTTTTAGCAAAGGATAACTGTGGCTGCAAAATTGCCAGCTGCTTTCCCTTTACCTTTCATGAGAGAAATCAAGTGAAAATACAGTGAACTATCAGAGATAAATATATTTGACCTGGTTCATATGTCCTGAAATTCCATAATTTATGACTGCACTACATTAAGGATGAGCTTGACTTTCAGGACACTTGTTGAAATGCTGATTGCTAACAAACCAGTAAAAAAATTCTTTACATTAGCTTGAAGATTTTTTCTTTCATGCAACATAGTGCAACTGTGCTATCAACAGCCTTGATCTCCTCTTGAGAATTTCCAGTATTTTACAACTCAGAACATATAAATCAGCTTCACCCTAGATTAGTTGTTCTGCCTAATATCAACAGCGTGTTTATTTACCCACAACTCTTTAACCTTGACATGACAGATATAGTTTAAAAAAAGAACACACAAGAAACCTCACTGTTCACTTGAGAACTTAGAGAAAATATTAATCAGTAGAAAGATGACCTGTGGTAATGACATTTGGTTAGACATGTCTTTCTGGATACAGATAAAGTAAGAATTTGAGCAGTTTATCATAGCAGTGATTGCATCGACAGCCCAAAACGCAGGAGTCTCCCACAGGAGTTCTTTGAGTTACTTCACTTCAACCTTCTCTCCCACACTCTGCCCATGCATCATGCAAGAAGCAAGTCTTTAGGAAGCACCATACTTTTCCTAGTATTTATCACTTTCTACAGCGCAGGGCTGACTATTTCCATATTTCCCAAAAGGTCTGCCTAAAGGTTAAGTAACTTTTTGAGGATAACTGCACCCCAGAGAAGAGTTTACAGGTTTTGTACTCAAATAGTTCCACTTGGAAAACCAGTGGCTACTCAGTAACTTCCTCCCAAGAGCCACTGTACTTTTCATGGTTGGGTAATTTACTTAAAGACAACTCCAGGATTTCAAGAACTGCTAAGCATATCTGTGCTAGCACCTAAAGATATTTTCCAAGATTCAAAGGTCCTGCTTTAAGATCACTAATCAGCACATTTCATATTAAAAGGAATCCACAAATGACACAGATTCCCACTTATGTTTCATCTGTATTTTTGTGGCCTTCCTGTTGACCTTGTGCCTGGGCCTTTGGGTGAAGGCTGTAACCAACAGAGCAGAGTGTGGAAAGTGGGAGCTGAGGGCAATGGAGCATTGGTGGCACCCAGCAGTCACATCACATTATTGGGTTCTGATGCATCTAAGAAGGAGGTAAAGGGTAGAAATCCTTCCATATGAAATACAGGGAGACTAAGTATGTGTCAGGTACTTGACAGCAAATAAAGACCTGTCAAGATTTGAACCATTCTTTCCTGCCCAGAAACAGACCCTCAATCCCTCAGAAAATTTGTCATGGAAAAAATGTAAGAATCTCAGGACTCCTGATGCCTCCTGGGTTAGATTCATGTTGCAAGTAGTTCAGAAGATCTGGAATCTGAGCTTTGATGTTCCCAAGTCTCATATATTAAGGGTCTGAGGCTTTTAGTCCCATCAAATTGTCTTAGTATTAACTGTGTCTGATTATCTTGTCTCAGTAATGAACGCAGTCTGACCTTGAAAAAGATACTTACTGGAACTTTTCTTTTTTGCGTGACTGAAAATTTGGAATGTGGCTCTTCACAGTACAGTACACTTGTAGCAAGTTTAGACACTCTAAAGCTCCTACAGCTGTAGTCATGGTTTCCCAAAACCAACAAAAATGAGCCAACAAGAAAAACATTAAGGAAGGTATTAGTGTTATTTTGACAAAACTGTTTGTTGTAAAAGACAACCTGCTGGCTATTTACATTTAGCTGAGGGGCCTTGGTTTGGGTTTACATTATGTACCATGTGACGCCTTTATTTCTTCATCCTCTGAGCTCTCATTCCTCTAAAGAATGCTACAGAAAGCACTTCCCACTTCCTCCAGGAAGAGGTTTATTGCTGAAGATTATATGTTTGAATATCAATAATGAAGTTAAAAAATTAAATCCATTATTACATTGTCATAGTACACAAAAGTTCTGTCTTTCCAAGTCCTGTCTTTCCCAAGCAAAGGAAAAAGAAGTCAACATTATTAAAAAATTACACAAACAGTTGAGTAACCTTGGACATACAAAAAACATTTCCCATCCTTCACTTAAATTGTAGATGACCTGGAAGAATGCACACAAAGATTTCTAAATCCACATTATTAAGATCACACCTAAATAATCTGTTGGTTTTGTTGTTGTCTTGTTTAGGCAGGCATGCTAATGTTGCATGCCAGATGTAGTATGCTGCTCATCTTAGCAAATTTAGCAATTACATAAACTCCAAAAGCCATACAATATCTAGAAGTAAAACCCTTCATTGCTGGTTTGTACAACACTTGATGATTTAACCTTGCTACAGGAATTTGCCATTGGTGATCCCAAGACCAATTAAAAAAAATATAAGCTTTTTTACTTAGAACCTTTTTTCCAAAGATAAGTGATTTCTCAACTTATACAAGAAAAAAGCTAAACCCAATATGATCCCTGAAAGTGGTATGCACAGGAAAAAAATGGAAAAAAGCAGCCTCTACTACTGACTTTAGATTACATTTTGTTAGTTTACAAAGAATTCCGTAGCCTACTTTCTTATCAGTCAGTGTAGCAGAGTTATCCATGATTTAGAATTGTTGTTCCTATCTTGACAGAATTACAATACACTCATATGGAACTGAGTGTACTTTGATTAACTTTAAAAATGAAGGGGATAAAATAGGTATTTCCTAAATTTACCATGATAGAAAAAGCAGAGTGAAATAAATAAAAAAACAACAAAAAAACAAACAAAAAAAAAACAACAACTAAACAAAACCAAAGCCATGATAGTCTGGGAAACTTCCTAACAGCAAAGAAATGGAAGCTTTGGAATGGGTTGTGGGGAAGTTTATTGAGTCTGTCTTCAGAGGTCTTTAAGGACATCTCTCAGTAATAATTTTTGTACAGTTGATCCTGCCTTGTGGCAGATGGATAATTTAATGAAGTCCTGAAGTCCCCTCTAGCCCTGATTTTTGTGATTAGCAGATTTCCCCACATACTCCCATCTTATTGTGGAGACCACATTATATTGTGGAACTCTATCCAGTGAATAATTTTTGTAGTGTCCCTTTTATACAGGTTTTGCAAAACGTCCTTTGTAAATAATGCAGTTTATAAAATATCAATTACAAAATTTAAATTCACCCTTAAGTATGTATTTTTCTCTGTCACACAGGAAAATATAAGAATTCTGAAGGCAATTAACAAAGAGTTGACAACAGAAAACAGATGTCAGTCTTTTTGACGTAATTTATTCTCAACTCTCCAAACCTAAATTTACTTTTATAAGAGAGGTCTTTTACTCTTTTTTATTTGAATTGCAATTAAACCATATTTAACAAAACTAAAGAATATTCTTGATGTCTAACAAGTTTTCTTAAGTTTTATAATTTAGTCTGTTACTTATCAGACCTATAGTCTTACTAAACATCAGTTTTGAGGAAATCCTTCACTTCAGAACATGCATAGCAGGCCACCTTTTTACTTCTCCCCTTTGACCATAATTTTATTTTGATTCCTTGGAAACATTAAAGCAAAAGGACAGTAGAAATTGGTTTATATAAATACTGTGGCAGTAATTTCATAATTCAAGTAGTAAGGGACCAATAGCAGTCACAATGAAATTGTAGAGCCCTTTCAGACATGTGGTAATAAACTAAGAGTTTCCAAAAGTTAATCACAAGAACATTCTCAAACCTGATCATGATTATGAAAAGAGCAGAGGAAAACAATTTTTATGAACTACTATTTAACTAATACTAGCTTTTCTTCCCAGATTTCAAGTGAGTATGTGTATAAGTTAACAAATATGAATTCCATACAGGAAACTATCTGCTTCAAATTTAGTGATTTTGAAGATGTTGATAGTGCTTTGTACCAGTTTTGGAGGTTGGGAAACCTGGCAAAACTATCCTGGGAACCAAGTGCAAGCAATGTGTTCTCTTGGGATAGATGTTCCTGGTTTGACCCCAGCTTTTGAGCAACTAGCAGTTGGATTTACTGCCAAGAAAAGAAAAATTGCCATGCACGTATCGAAGTTTCTTTATTCCATCCCAACTTGTATTTTTCTTCAGAATGAACATAAATGTGACCTTGGGATATGCTTCAAAATGTGTGTTTTTCCCATCCACATTTATGATGCTTTAGTTGCACGTTTATTATCATTGCTTAAAAACAAACCTATTTTCCCAATATTAAAAATAGGAAAGGACTCATTGCCCGTAAAAATGAATTATAGCTTAGCAAACAAAAACATTTTAAATAAGTTGATTTCACTTTTAGCTGTTCTACCCGGGCCTGGAAACTCATTTCAACTTGACTAAGAATAAATTTTGTGCCATGAGAAATGTTTTTGAAAAAATCTACTATCTTAATATTTATGGTAAGCAAGTTGCTCTGCCAGTATTAGTTGGCCATCACTGAAGACTTCAATGAAATTTCAAACCAGAAAAGCCATTTGATTCTGCAGTAGAGAGAGGGCATTTAAAGACAAAAATATGAGTAAAATTGAGCCTCAAAAGAAAGCCTCTCAAATATATAAAGAGAAGGATGTGTTTGTGAATCACAAATGAGTGTGCAAACACACAGAAATAAAATAAACTTTTAGAGTCTTCATCTTAAAGGATAGGAAGGTTCCCAATCAAGACAACATTTTCACTGTTTAAAATCTGAGAATACTCTGTGCAACCCAGAAATTTTTGTATCTGGATCTCTAACCACTTTTGGATCTTTCTGTTCCCACACCTCAATTGATTTACCAGAAGTTATCTGACTTTGTCTGTCCAGTTATTTGCAAACCTAATCCTCTCCAGCGAATGTTTTAGGCTGCGGGAAGTTACCAACCTTGGCTTGCTTTCTATGTTCCCATTCAGAGACAATCAGACTTGAACAGACAAACTCCCTAACAACATATGGGTTTTGGAATAGGGATAGAAGAAAGTCAGTCCTCTTAAATAATTCTTCCTTTCACTGCTATTGCATTGCATAATTCTCTTCTTTCATAGAGGAAGGTAAACCAAGGAAAGGCAAGCAGTTGTTTCCATGTTTCAAAGAAAAATAAAGAATTATTCATCTCCAAATCTCATCCAACATAAATTTCTGAAAATTGAGCTGTCACCTCAGTAATCTCTCATTATTACCTTCCACTTAATTTAACTAGAAAAAGTGCATCAGTCACAACTAACCTCATGTGGATATTTCATGCATTTTCCAAGTCACTGGATAGCCGCCTTCCAATGTTTGATTCCGTGACACATTTTTATCACCATTTCCTGATAAGGGACAACACCAGGTTCTCCCCTTCCATACTTGTTGGATCCTGAGCAGTAAGTATATAGAATTTAGTTTAAATTAATCACGATGAAGAAAATAATATCTTCAAAATTTATTCTTCTACTTTCCTTTAAAAGTAAAAGCCTCTGTATCTCCCACTGAGTTCAGCAGAAGTTAAGCATCTAAATAACTTTGACATTCTGGCCTTACACATGTCAAAAATCAAGAAAATGTAAAGCAGAAGCTCACGGATGTACACAAGAATCATGGAAGTTGGCTGGAAGGGACCCTTGGAACCCATCCAGGATGAGCTGCTTGAAGTCAGCATGTGAAAAATACCAGACTAGAGGTTTTTGAAACTTGGCTGTGCAAAGCCATGACAAACTCAAGAGTGGAATTTCCACAGCCCTTTGCATAACTCCCTCCAGAGATGCACCATCTCCCTTTTTCCTAGCAGCCAACCTCCCAAGGAATTTGTGGTCGCTGTCCTTTTTTATTCTGTCTGTCCCTTCTCAGCAGACTCCAGCTCCATCAATTTTATGACACTTCCTCAAGTTGGCTGCTATAATATTGTTCCTTAGCCTCTCACCTGACAGACTAAAACTGTGCCAGGTTCCTTCAGGCTGTCCTCAGTGCTGATGTTCTTTAAGCCGCACAAGAAAATTCTGCATACTTTCTTCTAATATTTCTCATCTGAATCAGAATCCGAACCATTTCTTCAAATCAAGAACTTCAGGAGTACATTTCTTCTTTATATTTGCAGACAAATTGTATAAGCACAGTAAGCAATTGCATCTGAACAAGCATTTTCAGTGTTCAAATGGTATTTATGTAAAGCAACTTCTTAGGTGGGTAAAGGCTGATATGGGAGAAAGTGAAATTGTACTTACAGCCTGACAATAAAGGTAATTTTTTTAAAAAGGGGGACGGGGGGCAGGTAGAAAAAACATCTTGACCAAATGTTCACAAGTGACCATGTTTATCAGTGTCAGCAAGAAGAGTAGGTGGGATTTCAAATCCTGTCTTGGGTGCAAGAGAGTTTCAGAAGCCCTACTCCATGCACCCTGTAGAAACACTTCAGAATCACCACAGCCATGAGACATTACCATATCTGAGCAAAACAGTCACTTTCCTGAGCGTCTCCCAAACATGATCAAAGTTTTAAGAGTGCAATTTTAAAATGGTTTGGACAACAACCCCTGAAACTTTATAATGTATCTGCTACACCAGCAGAACTGCAGTACAAAGTTTTTTACTCCTGTCCTAGCACTCTGTCATGTAAACAAAAAATAATGCTTCTTCCTTTTTCCTTAATTGTGTACAGAACATTCCATTTCTAAGTCTTCTGAAAACTAATTTCATATAGCAAGGAAAACCCACTAAGGTAGAGCTCAGCACTCAAATTTAAAGTGACATGAGTAAATGCCCTTGTAAATAATCAAAACATTTGTTTTGCTTAGTCAGTAAACACTTAAAACTAGAAAAGACAAGGAGGGAGCTACCAGGAGTCCTAGTAGGCAGTGGTGAACAGAATTTGCAGGCACAAAGCCTGGGATACTAAAAGAGACAGGAAATACATGATGAAAACAAGGCATAATTGAAGTCACCTCAAAGTCCTGCATGTAAGCAAGGAAGTGCCTGCAAGGCACGATCATGGGGAAGCCTCAGTGGCTTTTAAGGGTATCAGCAGCCAGGGTGTGTCTCTCAAGAACTTGTAGGCTAATGTATGCAGTCTGGAGGATAAACAGGAGAAATTGGAGATCTGTGCGATATTGCAGAAATGGTGGCATGACCCTCCCATGATGAGTGCTGCAATGGCAAGGCGCAGACTCTTGGGTGGACAGCCTGGGAAGGTGAGCCGGGGGAGTTTCTCTTTATGTGAGAGAACGGCAGGAGAGCACAGAGCACTGGGTGGGCGTGCGTGACCCAACATTCACGGGTAAGGATTAAAGAACAGACATGTATGAGCAATGTGGCACAGGGTGTCTGCTCTAGGCTGCCTGCTCAGGACAATCATGGATGCAGTCTTCCACAGACAGCTGCACGTAGCCTCACATCCACAAGCCCTTTTCTTCATGGGGAGATTCAACCACACCATTATTGGCTGGAGGGACAACACAGTGTGGCATAAGCAATTCAAGAAGCTCCTGAAGGTCTTCTGTGATCACTTCCTGACTCAAATGGTGGAAAAACTAATAAGGACAGGGATTCCACTGGAATTATTAAAAAGAAAGGCTCATTAGGGTATGTGAATGCTGCAGTGACCATGAGATAGTGAACAGGAAAGAGAAGGACCACAATCCTGAATTCAGGAGAGTAGATTTTGGCTGCTTCAAATATCTGCTTGGATGGGTCACATAGAGTAAGGCCCTAGAGGGAGGCAGGGTCAGGAAAGCTGGATAATATTCTGGAATCTCTTTCTGAACATAAAGGAAAAACATGTTTGTTGTTTTTTTGTTTTTCTTTTTAATAAGAATCATGGAATCTCCCTTCTTTTAGGTCTTCAAAAGGCATCTCAATACTGTTCTTGGCAACCTGCTTCAGCAGAGGCACTCAGCTGACATGAACTCCAGAGTTCCCTCCAATCTTAGTTGTTCCATTATTACATCCCATACTGAACCCAGTTGAGTTGTGGACAGCAAATAAAACAGAGCTCTGTGACTCAGTAGTGCTCTCAGAAACGCTACGCAGAGTCAGAAATCAGCTTTTAGAAACTGTTTTCAGAAATTGTCTTGAAAGTGGCAAAAGCAAAATGTTGGCTGCAAATTATTTTAAATTAATCCCTCTTGTACTTAGGCTTGCAGTTCAGGAAAAGAACAGTTTCTTGGAGTGTCTTAGAAGCTTTCTTCCTTTGCATTCTTTCCTGGGATTTCAGTGTCATTTTTATTTGCATATGCTGACTCTCTCACAAATCAGTCACAATTATTATTATTCTAACCTGTTTCCGTCTTGATGTAGTCTATCTTGTTTCAACAACTTCTTTTTAATCTTTGTGTCCACCTCCTCTCTGAAATAATTTTCTCCCCTTTGCTCACCTTGTACACACAAAAAAAAGCTGAGTTGAAATGTTGCTGTGTGGGCAGGCAATTTCTAGGTATTCAAAGTAGTTTAGTGAAACTCTGCATGCAGAGCAGTCAAAACTGTGACAGACTGTCACTTAAGTTGATTTTAGCTGCCTAGTGCCAAAAGGTAAAACTTCTGCGCATGTAAATTCAGTTTCCAAAAAACTATGACAGACACACTGACAGGAAGGACACAGTGCTCTAAACAAATTTCAAATCTTTTCTCCAGAGTATGGACAGTACATATTTACTCAAAGAAAAGGTTGCCCAGGGTTGTTTCAACGTTGCAACACAATGTATTTTCTCCATCATTTTCTTGGAAATGGCTAAACTCCTTTGGCTGAAACGTTTTGGAAAAAGAAATTAAGTGAGCCCAGTGTCACCTCATGGCAAATTGAGCATAAGAGGCTAATAGTTGGCCAAGTTGCCAGTAAGCTAAGATGAATGTGTTGTAACAAAGAGGTTTTGATAGATCTCAGTAACAGTCAATGCTGGCAACATCAGCAAAATGCTGTCCTATATGAAGGCCAGAGAACAAATGATCATGAATAACACTGAGGAACTCCAGCCAAGATGCCAAATTGGGCAGTAATGGAAATAGACACAAACACTTAAATTTGAAACAAGACAAAGAGATGGTGAGTTTTAGATATCTTTTATGTCACTGCAGTAGCCTATGTAAAGTAATGTACTCTACTATATGTACATATAGACAGACACATTAAGTTTTCAGCTGACACCTCTTTCCAGATGCAGTTATTTCAGTCCTGATGCATCAATCAATAAACTGAGATCAAGAAAAAAATACGGATTCAGCAACCGTGAGATGTGAGTTAACATACCAGAAAAGTTGCTGCTGTTTGCTTTTGTAATTATAAAGGTTTATTTAATAGCAATACATTAAAAAATTTGCCCAAAGTCATATGGCACTAGGCCAACAAGTAATTCCTTGCTCAGTTTAAGAACTACTTTAAAAGGACCAAATAAACAAAAAAAGCAGCAAGTGTAAGGTTTAGCAGATCAGGTCATTAATTCTGCTAGTTAAGAGTGAAATTGCAATCAGAAAAGCATGTGTTTTATTTTAAAATAATACCACAAAGCAGCTTCTTGGGAATATTAAACTGTAAAAACCTGGAATAAATAATTTTATGGGTTACTGTGGTATGAACTTCTCAGGCAATCATACCTCATCTGAATTAATCTACTCATAATAAATAACACTATTAATATTAACTTAGTTATAACCAGTGTAATATAATAAATCATGAAAGATTTTAGTAAATTTTTACTTGGAAATCATAAATATGCTAATGCATACTTCAATGTCTGAGCCATCATGAGTACATGGTTTACCCGCTTCTCACCCCCAAAAATGACACCTAAATTTTAAAGGTTTGGGTATAAAGCTCTTCCAAATGGATGGAAGTAAATGCTTTTTCTATGCAAGATGACAGGTTACTTGGCCTAATAGTGATTTCTGATCATTGGATTTGCTCCATTAGACACTTGACTGGGACAGAGCACCATTTACAAAGCTATATCCTATTTCTGGAGTTCAAAGTGCTTGAAAGTGCCCACAGGGAAGGTAAATGCCAGGAACACTGTGTCTGCTGCACACAAGAGATGTTAACTGATCCCCATTCAAGCACTGCTTCAGAATTACATTAACTGAAAGGTTTTGAGTCTGCAGCTGGCTTCAGAATTACATTAGCTACAAGGTTTTGAGTCTGCAGCTGGCTCTCTGGAGCACCCAGAGAGAGGCCCATGTTCAGGGATCACTGTTCCATGACTGACCAGGGCTGCTGCGTGTGTGTGACACTCTTGGACAGCCAGGTGCATAGCGTGGCTCAGTACAGGTGCAGCACCCACCACCCATGTGCATCCACCAGGACAGGCTCAGCATCCAAAGTGCAGAAAGAGTGGAGATGCTGCATGGAGTAACCCATGCTTAAGCAGTAAATCCAGTCTGTTGGACCTGTAGATGGTTGGGTGCGTTTGCCAGGACCTCACAGGCTCTTAATCAAAAGCAGACCTGATGATACTGGAAAGCAAGCAGTAAAGTTCAAAACAGGCCTACATTTATAAATGTCAAATAGTCAAGAAACCCTAGGCTGGGGAGGCTAGACATACAGCTGGACTTTGGTGCCCAAACACCCCTCTGAATGCCTATGATAGGCATTTATTAAGCAATGGCAGTCTCAAAAACCACCTAACTTCACAGACACAACTTTCTTTGGCAAAAGTCCTGGAATAATTTTGGTAAAAATGAAGGCTTGGGGTCATCTCATTGAACCCCCATATCAAACTAGGCTCAGCTTCAAGGGTAGATGAAGTTGCTTTAACTTCTGTTGCATTTTAAAAGTCTTCAAAAATGAATGTCTCATAGCCTTTGTGGGAACCTGGTAGGCATCTGTGAGGGAAGAATTTTTCCTATATATCCATATGGGAAGCCCTTGTTTCAATTTATGACTATTTCTTTTCGGGTAATAGCTGTGCTTGTTGAGGTTTTGGCTCCATCTTTTTTAGGTACTCAATAAGGCACTGAAACAGAGAACATTACTGCAGCTCTGACCAAGTCCTCTGTCTTCCAGGCTAAGCAGACCTTTACTCCCTGAGTTTCTCCCTGTACATCATGCTCCAAACCCTGCTGACTATCTACTAGATTTTCTCCAGATTGTCAGCAAATTTTCTTAAACTCACGGGCTAAAACTTTGGCTAATACTCTGTATGTGGCCTTGGGACTGCTGAGTGAATGGGAATAATCACCTCACAATGTGCTGGCTACACTCTTACAAACACAGTCAAATATGTAATTAGCCTTCAGAGCTGAAAAGGAGCAATGGTGACATTTGGCCACATTCCCCCACTTTCTGCAGCCGTCTGGTGCACACACAATGAAGCATAAATAAATTCTAAACAGATAGGTCTCTAGCTTGGCCACAAATTTTGATACAGTTAGAGAAAAGGAGAATTAATCTGCTTACTTGGTGCTGGGAGAGTTGGTCTGACAAACCCGTTTGATGCAGCACAACGTAAACCAAAAGGTAAAGGGGGAATCCCTTGTGCATAAAATGCCTTGGTGGTTAAGTGCTTTGGAGAACCAGGTTTGTGTCTCTCATGCATATCAGGGATTTTGAACTTGTGCACCTTGAAAGCAGAGCACCTCACCTTAACATAGGGACATGCACTAAATATTTTGCCTTAAGCAAGATTTTTGGATGAATAAAAATTAAAAATAAGGCCTCATGCTAGGTAATATCTGATCACAACTCTTTAAAGTTGCACCCATTTTCTCTCTCAAAGGAAAAATCTAATTGAGAAGTGAGAAATACCCACAAAACTTGAGGGGAAAGAGAAGTTACAAATTTTCCATCTCTCCATGCTCTGGTGTGAAAGTGTAGAATATAAGTGCTTCATGCTAAAAGTGATTACACTTCTCATCAATTTAAGGATTCCATACCCAACCCTGGCTTGGAGTTGCTGGGGGGCATGGGGGGAGAGTGATGGTGAGTAAATAAAGCCCGAAAACCCCAAAAAATTGCTTCAATTCATAGATATGAAAGCGTGCATGAAAAGAAAAGCTCCAGAAGATAATTCTATTTTTTGAGATTTTTGAGGATACAGGTAATTCACTGTGAATTTGAAGAAAATCAAATATCCACTTTGAAAAGTTTTTTCTTCTCTTTGAAAAGAAAATCTAAAATCCACTTTTATCTGAGAAAGTCAAGAAAGTAAATGTTAGTTCTTTGAAATTTTACTCATCAAAAGGTGATGTAAGAAAATGTAATTAATTAAGTGGAGAAACAGTTGTAAAATATTATCAAGTCCCCTCATGCAATTTCTGTTTAAATTCTGACCAGAGTCTGACTGTACTTTTGACTACATTGTGATCAAAACAAGAGGGATTTGAGAGAAAGGCTTCCTTCAAAGAAACAGAGGAAAAATCTTTTACATATTCTGCAAATTTTTCAATTCATTGTGGTGGAAAATTTCCAAGAAAAGTTTAAAGTAAGCGAACACAGAAAAACTAAGGAAAATAATGGAAGTATGGATCAGAATACAGGAAGGACAGCAAGGAATAGCAGAAAGAAGCTTTATCAATCATTTAACTTCGTCTACGTCACTCAGCAAATGTCAGCTGTGCACCAGTTCATTCTATGGAATCCAGTCCAAAATAATGAAGAAAACAGATATTCATCTTGGCAGCACATGCCCCCTGACATAAAGTCTGGCTCCAGAGATAATTATTGACAGTGGCAAAGCAGGGCTCCAGCATCCCCTGAGGACTTGCAGCCTCAGCTGAAGTCAGCAGTAGCTTGCAGAGTCTCTTAATCCAAGCCTGGCTGATCTGAGTTACCTGTAGGGAAGGGATCCTCTCCAAACCATACACACCTCCACCCTTAACCTGCCAAATTTACAACAGACAAGGTAACTCCAGCACTGATATTTGGATATCAGTTTCAAGCCATGTGCTGTGCATATTGCTTTTGTATAGGCTTTTAGAATAGCTGTTAAGTTGGTCTCTACAGTGTCTGAATTACTACTCCCATTAGTACTAGTAATAACAATAGCTATGCAATTGTTGTGAAACATATTATTACTTCTCTATGGTAATCCTAAATGAGGAGCTATCCTACTCCTAAATGAAAAGCTCCAAGAAGCCATCAGTAAGATTTAGCAGGCATTTCCAGAACTTCTTATAGCTCATCTGGGGGTTTTCTGCTTAGTGAAAAAAAGGTGCTACGCTTTACTTGCATTGCACAAAAATTGAAATATTTGCCCCATCCTCCCAAGGGTTTGCTACCAGTGCCACATTTAGAAAATTCAGAGAGGTGTCAGAAGGTTGCCGTCTAAATAACTCTTCCAGCCCTTTCACTAAATATTTGGCTGTAGATTGATAGACTCAGTCATCCAGGATAATGACAACTGCTCTATGCAAAAAAAGGATAGAGCTTCAGTGAGAAAATCTAAGAAAATGCCAAAATATCCAGCAGGTCAGTACTCAAAGCTCCTCAGTAAGAAACACAGACAGAGGGCAGCTTCCACCTCCCTGTGACACTCCAGCTCCATGTCTTTTGAAGGAAAGGGGTGGATGGCTATGACATGGTTAAGATATTTCCTGCACACCCAAGACACAAGTTCCCCTGGAGCTAAGCACCAGATTAGTTCAGCATTTTGTCACTAGCTCATTTAGGTAGCTCCTTACTCAACAAATGGCTCCTAAAGAGTTAAGCCCTTTCCGTGTGCTGAGGATTAACAGAACAAAGTTCACCCTGTGGGCTCCTTAGGTAGCAGGAAGTGTGAGAGCTGAACCAAGCCCTTTTTTGTGTGTCCTCTCCAGCTCTCTGCTTGGGACAAGGAGCTGCCAATGGCTTCTCTGCTTATCATGAACTGTAAAACTGTCAAGGGCAGTAGTAGTAGTGGTCTCCTGAGGCAGGATTATTACTTCTCTATGGTAATCCTAAATGAGAAGCTATCCTAGTCCTAAATGAAAAGCCAAGAAGCCATCAGTAAGATTTAGCAGGCATTTCCAGAACTTCTTATAGCTCATCTGGGGGTTTTCTGCTTAGTGAAAAAAAGGTGCTACGCTTTACTTGCATTGCACAAAAATTGAAATATTTGCCCCATCCTCCCAAGGGTTTGCTACCAGTGCCACATTTAGAAAATTCAGAGAGGTGTCAGAAGGTTGCCATCTAAATAACTCTTCCAGCCCTTTCACTAAATATTTGGCTGTAGACTGATAGACTCAGTCATCCAGGATAATGACAACTGTTCTGTGCAAAAAAAGGATAGTGCTTCAGTGAGAAAATCTAAGAAAATGCCAAAATATCCAGCAGGTCAGTACTCAAAGCTCCTCAGTAAGAAACACAGACAGAGGGCAGCTTCCACCTCCCTGTGACACTCCAGCTCCATGTCTTTTGAAGGAAAGGGGTGGATGGCTATGACATGGTTAAGATATTTCCTGCACACCCAAGACCCAAGTTCCCCTGGAGCTAAGCACCAAATTAGTTCAGCATTTTGTCACTAGCTCATTTAGGTAGCTCCTTACTCAACAAATGGCTCCTAAAGAGTTAAGCCCTTTCCGTGTGCTGAGGATTAACAGAACAAAGTTCACCCTGTGGGCTCCTTAGGTAGCAGGAAGTGTGAGAGCTGAACCAAGCCCTTTTTTGTGTGTCCTCTCCAGCTCTCTGCTTGGGACAAGGAGCTGCCAATGGCTTCTCTGCTTATCATGAACTGTAAAACTGTCAAGGGCAGTAGTAGTAGTGGTCTCCTGAGCCAGGATCATCTCTGCATCTGGCCTGGTCAACAGAAAATCTCCAACTAAGAGGCAACCAACAGTGAGTTTGGCAGACACTGTGACATGAAGAAAGACATGGAAAAAGAACAAGCTATACTAACAAAATATAGAGAGAAGTGGCAGAGGAGGGGATTGAAAAGTCACTAATTGAAAAAGCCATTGCTAAGTTGCACTAGCATTATGCATTCATTACATTCTCAGTTCCTACAGCAATTGGCATAACATCAATATATTGGATATACTGATCTTCAAATGGGGGGTGGATGGCAGAGCTCTGATCTCAGTGTGAAAGGAGTACTGTGTCATGAGTACCCAGCTCTAAATGCCAATGCATCCTGCTGTGCATTGCAATGGCTATTGCTGAGGGGAGGCAGCTAAAGCCCTGGGTAAATCCATTGCTCCCCGCATCTGGGAACTCAAGCTGCCAAGATATCTTCTAGGCTTTTGGGTCTGGGCCTTAAGACATCATGATTTATGCTTTGACTTGAAGGCAGATGCATTTCCATGTCTGGACTATGTCTGACATGCTGAATGTGCTCATCTAGAAACAGTATTTTTAGGAAAATATTGTTCCAGACATTTGGAATAAGGTCTTCTGCCTGAATTTTCAACAGCTTATTAGTAGGTTTTCAAGCTTTTGCAATGGAAAATATTCCCATCAGTAAAGCATGTCTCAGAATTTGCCATGCTTCAGAGTTTTTATTTTTTAGAATGCCATTTTTACCCATGGCAAACAGCATTTTCTAGAAAGCCAGACATTGACTAAATTAATCTAAGTCAAATAGATTGAGGTTACAGATGTATTCAGTTGCTGTAGTCAAATAACAAACATCAGAAGCTGGCATACTTGGGAGTTTTAAAAGGAAATTTTTGGGATATCTGTATGTGCAGGCAGTGCATGGATCATCTGAATTCCTTTGCCAGGCGAAGGTGCCAACATCAGCTAATGCTCTAATTTAGCTGGTCTGGAGACACCAGTTATGAGAATAAGCAATCTGTTCAGATTCCTAATCATTCAATAAAGAGCACCAGTTGTCATCTGCAATTCTGCTGGAAACTGAAGGGAGGAAAAAGAAGAGACTATAAAAAATTATTTGGCAGAAGACATAGGAAATTGTTGAAAAAGAAAAATAAAAAGACCCCAGAAACTGAATACAGAGAAGTAAAATACTGGTACATACAAAAGAAGGAGGATATAAGCATATTCAAAATAACAATTGTTGAAATTACTGAGAGGCTCAATTAGTTGTATACAATTTTCTCTGCTAGAAGCACTTACCTGAGACTCATGGTTAACTTTATCCATCAAGAGAGTTTCTAACCCTATAATTCTCAGTTTGCTCAATGTGACAGTTTTAAGCAGAAGCATTTGGAGTCCTTAGTTGGGATAGTATTTTGAACAGGAACATTTTGCTGTTTGAGTTCTTACTGCATTCTGGTCCATCCTGGACCAGTTATGAGGTGTATGTGCACTTTTAAAAAAAGAGATGGAGAAAGGAAGGGAGGAAGTCTGGAATACCAACTGCATTTTATGAGTTTTTGATTAATTCCTATCACTGTACCAAGAAAAAAAATAGAATGTTGTGATCATGCCATCTCTTATAACAAAATGCAAGATTTGAGCCTTCAGAAAAACATGTCTAGAACATGACAGGTTAATTTCAAACTTACAAGAAGAATACAGCTTACCTTAATACTTCTCAATTTGTGACTCCTGCATGGGAAGTCATTGAGTTCCTTACCTCCCTGAACAGTTTGCCAAAGGACTTTTCACAAATAAACAATTCAAGTTTTCTAAAATTAACTTGTAAGAAGCTATTTTAGTTCCCACAGCCATGTCACCATGTAAACTCAGTCTTGTATCATAAGCAAAGGAATGCTATTCATGCAAGTAAGGCATGTTAGAAATTAACAAATTAATAAAAAACCAAAAAAATAAGATTTATAAAATAATTCCTGGGAAGACTGGTAGTTTCTTGTTTCTTTGCTGTATTAGCCTTCAATTCTATCTTGATCTTTTAACCTCTCCAATATGTTGGTCAAGAGCAGAATTCTTTCTTTTCCCTTATAAAGTGGCATTAAGAAAAAGCTAAACAAAAAAGTAATTGCATTATTTGTATTTTTTCATAAGACATCTTTCTGCTTTTGCTGTAAGTTAGAATCTAGTAAAAGCATTACAAGCTACTAGTAACTGATTTGAGTGTCTTGAATATGATGAGACAGGTTTAGCCACCATTGCATCTACACCAAGTGCAGATCCTACACCAGGGATTGCATTGATTTGCTTTGTCACACCAGGTCTTTGACCAGACCTCCCTGTTCAGCCTGTTAAATTCAAGCCTTCAGCTGTGTGTGAATATCTCCCATATCTCCCTTGTCCCTGGAGGCCAACAGAGCCTACCACCCCTGCACTCAGCTGGGGGAAGGGAGGGAAAGGCTTGTTTAGTTGTTGTTCTATGAAACAAAATAATCTGTGAGAACAGTGTGGTATGAAGTTATCAGCTCAGATCTGCTTCTAACATGGCTAAAGGTTCCCCACTCCCTCATAAACCATTTACATAAGAACTGTTTATGACTTCTCAGCATAGCACATAAACCACTTCAAGCCACAGTTCAGCCATTAGACCTTACCTCAGCTCAGCAGGTCTGGTCAAAACAGCACTTGGCAATGTGTTTCTAGGGAAAATGGGGCCTCTGTAAGACACTGTGGTAATTTGGTTGTTCCACTCAGGTTTAGTGCTGGCTTCCTCCCACAGGACAGCACAAAAGGGTGCTGTGCTAATTCAGGTGCTCAGGTAGGAAATAAAAACCACACTTTCATCATGAGTGAACAAGAAAAACCCTGTGACTCTCCCCCTTCCTTGCAGTCTCCCATTCAGCACAGCAAAGGGGGCTGTTTCCAGAAATCAAGCACCATTTAATTTCTAAAACTTCTATTTTCTTGAAGCTTATGTGTGTGTGTGTATGCCTACACAAATCTCTCCTTGAGGATAGACTACAAGTCCCAAACCACAGTAGCAAAACTTCAATAATTTTCAATAACCTTTGTCAAACCTAAACCTGAGATACTCTTTCGTGCCTAGAAACAGCAAATGCAACCAACAACTCACTGAGGAGCAGATCTGCATCGCTATCTCACAGGAAGACAATATTGTCTCTCTCATGCAGCCCAGGAGAGGAGCAAGAAAGAAGCCAGAAAGGAAGGGCCATGCCCAGCAGGAAGATCACATTCCCTCATACGCATGAGGTTCAAAAAAGCCTGTGTCCCTTGCACTGTGCAGAGCAGCATCACAGCCTCTCTGTTTTTCTCTGTGCTAGATGTACACAGCCAGGAGAGTGCTATCACTTCCCAGCCCATAAATCCTGCGACCACAGGGCAAGGAAGGCCCTGCTGGCTGGTGCATCACTGAAAGCTGAATTCAGGGAGGCATGGATTCCATCCTCCTATCCTGCACTTCACACAGCAAGTCCCCAAGGCCATCACAGTGCTGAAGGCGAACACACAGATCCTGCAGAAATCTTGTCACCAGTAAAAGGAAGGAGAGAGAGATGGTCCAAGGAGGCTTTCCCACACCTTTGTAAGAAAAAGTACAGCAGTTGCTCTGACAGTCTGTGTGGGATGGCACCCTGTGGAATTCCATTCAGAGTCCAGCCAGGATCTAGGAAACAACTGCATACACTTTGGAGACCTTTGCAGAAACACTGTGTTGTGCAGTCCTTAACCTAGTTCATTTCAAGGCTCCTCCAGAATTTTCTCCAGAAGATTTTTCCCAGCACTAACCAGGTGCCTAATTTTCCTGGGGTTTTCCTCTGCATTTCAAGGAAAATGAGTGGCCAAGTATGCTCACAGTAGGTTGTACAAGTGCAAGTTCAAGTCTTGCTTTGGACATGAACTAATTGCATCCTGGGCCAGGCCTGGCAAGACTCTTTATTAGGCTGCTGACCTTATTTGCCTTAATGTATCCATTTATCCAAAGGGCCTACTCCTGGCCAGGGTTAAAGAGTCAGGCCCTGACACATATCTGCTGTAATTGTTAGCATAGCTCTTGACACAATTTTGGCCTAAACTGGCCAGCATTGTCGCCACACTTTAGGGAATGGCAGAAGTTTTCTTCTTGTGCTGACAGGCAGTACAGACAAGGATACTGTGGTTTTCTGGTGCAATGTGCATGGACATGGACTGCATGTACTCATATTCTTACACCCAAGATGGAGTTCTAGACCATTAAAATTTATTGCTGAGGATGTAAAAGGTAAAATGAGTAAGAGGTAAAAGGAGTGACTTGTCTTTACTCTGACTTTTCCACCCCTCATGTCCTAGAAGTCCATATTTTCCTCTTCCTCCTCCTAAAATTTATGTCTGTTTTCAAATTTCTCTCCCTAGTAGGTTTTAACATCAAAAAAAGTTTATGCTCCTCATAAAAGCAAAATTAAAAAAATCAATTTCCTTCTGGGTTTTGTCTTTGGAGTGACTGCTTGACCTGATGTCACCTGATCCTCTCTATTCTACAATTAGTTGTTAACATAATTATCCTCACCACCTTATTTTGTTTGTTTTGTAGGGCTAAATTCACCAGCCACTAGGTTATCATGATTTTCTTTCCTGTGGACCTGTCAGTGTAACACTGCCAACATTCTCTTACTTTTGAGAAAATGCACACTTTTCTGGGATGTAATGCAAGGATTTCTTTCCTCCCTGGTCAATCCTGTTCTCTGACATCTATCTTACAACTTCTGTATGCTGTCAATGCTTGGATAGTAGTACAAAATCTTTCCTGAAGAAATGGTATAAATTTTATGGTTGATGAGGTAGATTCTTCTAAGCCATATCTTAAACAATATCCTCATCCCTGCCAGGAGAATGTCCTACTTGCAGCTTCTGTTCACCTCTGTTTCATTTCAGCACAGATGGCCTTTTTCAGTACTGGCAGAAATCTACTGGATCTGACATGCAGTGGAACAACAGTGACATCCATTGGCTAAAGTAAATCAATGCTTGAACTCTTCATTGCACAAGAATTATTTCAGTGGAAAGTGTGTTTGACATAAGTTATCCTTTTACATTTTTATGTGACCAATAGTTATCAATGTTTTCGGAGTATCACAGAAGTCAAGTTGCACATTTTTCCCTTGGGTATTTCCTGAGAAGAGATCAGTAGCCTTTTCTTGTCTGGGAAAAACACCCACTGACTGCCAGACATCTGTAAATTAAGAGAGAACTCTTTACTGGATATTGCAACACTGAAACCTTAAAAGCTCAAGCAAATACCAAAGATATCTGAAATTATCTGTGAGTTGCATATAAAATTATTTGTGGTCTTTCTAGCTTGGCAGGTACTGTTCAAAGTTAGACCCACACTTTTTTTTTCCCTTCTCCTTGTTTTTTTTTCTCTTGCTTTCACTAGAAGACATTTTCCTAAGTAGCTTCAGTAACTTTTATTTTTCAATCAGTTATTTATCAGCCCTACAACACCATCTATCTTCTTCTTCTTCCTCATGCCTCAACCTTGATGTCATCAGCCACTTTTGTCAGTAGCAACAGCAGCAATATCTTTTTTCCCCCTATAGGAAATTAATATACCACAGGATTAAAATATGAAATGAAATTGTGACTCCTCACTGAGTCATAGTCAAGTGTCAAGATCAATTAAAATCCAATTCTTAATCTATCTACACTAAGAAACTAGAAAACAGCAGACAGAAGTAAATGTTGCAGACTACTGTATCAGATACTTTTCAGAGGTTCAGGGTCACATCTTTGTTATTGATCAAAGCCTCCACTAAAGCAGAAGAAATTACATTTGATTTGCAGTATCGTTTCTTCCACAATCCTGCACTGATTGGTGGAGTGACATAATTATTTTTTGTTGTCTAAGGATCCATTACTCTATTGTCTTGTAGGCTCAAATTATCCTAGCTGGCCTGTTTACCTGTCCCAGGGTTTGGAGCAACACTGACTTTTTTTATTCCACTTCTTTGGAAATTCCATGCTGTTCTAAGATTTACAGAAAATTAAGAAATTAAGAGTAACATCTCACAGAGCTTTCTGGGCGTCTTTTATCAATTCCTTCTATACAATTGTATTTCCCATGGAAATACCTTTATTTTTTTTTTTTTTATTGGTTTTTTAACTTTTTTACTTTTTTTAATATGAGAGAAAGCTATGTAGTAGCTGCACTTCAGTATTCAACAAATAAAAAATTAAATAAATTTTTAAAAAATTATACTGCCAGCCAGGTAGTAAATTAATATGTTAAAATGTTTCTTCTTTTTTCCTTCAGCTGCAGAATATCTCACTGGATAGAACTTTCTATCTTGCTTAAAATAATTCTAGTTTCTGAGCAGATCAGACTATCACAGAGCACCTCTTTCCCTCCATTGTTTGCTCTCTGGTTAATGATCACGATTCTTGAGCACAGTTTTTGTACAGTTTTGAGCAGGCAGGTCATGCCCAAGTACTGCTAAACTCTACTTGGGAGAAGGAGAACCTGTGCCACTCAAGTCTTTATCAGGTGACTCTGAGTTTGTTCTGTTTCAGGAGTTTGATCTATTTCAGGAAATCTATGATGACAACTGCATGATAGAGAAAATAAATCACCTGAAAATATTGTTCTTAGAAATTTTAGGGACAAAATATTGTACAAAAAGACAAAACAAATTCTCTTTGCAACTTTCCCTTTTAGTATTTTTTCAATTTCAAAGTTTATGGGTTTATAATGATTTTGCTATTTATCCTTGATAATCCTTTGACAGACAAGTTTTCCTACTAATACCTTGTAGCACTGAAGGTAAAGGAAATGCAAAACTATTCTTGCAGCTATTCCAGCTTCTGTTCCAGTGTTGGTCTTATTCCCCACAGTGGAACACAGGGATTGATTGCTGATTGCTAAAAAAAAAATCATTGTAGTTCTTATTTTTGCTAAGTCATTGCTGGATTCTACTGCTTTAGCTTTTATTTTCATAAGAATTTTTACTCTTTCTTTCCTAGTGTTTTTTTAGAAAGTGATACCTGCTTTATCTTGCAATAATTTTTTTCTTTTTCTCCCTCAATATACAAAATTAAATGCTACCTTATTTATAATGCTAAGTGTAGTATTGGTTTGCCTTGAAAGTGGCAATAGCAACTGAGGTTTGTGTGGGACTCCATTACTCAATAAATAGCAAACATATCTATCTGAAGTATGAGAGCTGGTGTAAGACTTGCTGAGAAACACAAGCTGAACAAAAATTTGGCTATTATTTATAAAAGCATCCAGAACACTCTTGTTTTTAACATAGGATTTTAGAATCCCATGGTTTTTTTTAATTTTGTATTTGATTCTAACACCATGCTGTGAGTTTCAAGCAGACAATTAAAGATTTCCCACTTGAATCCTGTCAACAGCTCATGTGTAGTCAGCAAGTTCAGCTAAATTAAGAAAAGTGGAAAGCAGGCTGTGTGAAATGCTCCATTATGCCAAAATTACATCCTAGAGGATATGAAATAAACATTCTATTCACTCAATTCACACAGATGAGACTGAAGGGCTTACCTTATTAAATAGGAGTCTTGAAGAAAGTGATAAAGAAGAAGCACAGAAACAAATTAAAATTTAAAGACTTACTGTTTTCATTTTGGAAATATTTTTTTTTTCTAGAGAACTGTATTAAAGTGTGTGTTGCTTTTAAAGGAAATCTGGAAATTTAAAACAAATACTTAGATGTCTGTAGAGACAGGCTGAAGCATTTTGAAATGTGACTTAGGAGTTCAAAGTCTACAAGGAGCAGTTTTATGAATCCCACCTACTCCTTCAGAAAATACTGACAGCTATTCAAAACAAGATGTTATAGCCTGTTCTGCCCAAACCTGTTTGTTTAGATCTACAAGTGTCCTGGCTAGTATCAGTTAGGAGTGTAGCAGAAACAGTAAAAGAAATTTGCAAACTTTCCCGCTGACATTTTTGCTCCACAGAGACGCCAAAGAAATCTATGACCTGCACAGCACTATTTGTATGACTGTCTTCCTTATGAAGTGGACTGCAGTGAATGTTGATTTAAAACTGCCAGTGAGGGCATTACTCTGAGAGGGATAAATGATGAGCAATGTCCTCGTGCTGACCACATGCAAACTGCCCTGATGACACTTGAACCTGGTGTGAACCTGGATGTGGCTGAGGAGGTTTACAAAGTACAAACATACTGGAAGGGAAACCACTGTCATAGTACCTCCTCTGGAAATTAATTGGCACCAAAAATCAGCAGGATTCTTGATTAAGGAAACAATATTCCAATCAAAGGTCATCCTTCAGATAAATCTTCTAATCAGTCTGATCAAAGCTGAATCATTCTAGCTTTGCATCTTCACTTGAGAATGCACATTAGTAACACACCTAAGGCATGTTGCAGTGAAAGATAAGTGGTGTGGGCAATAAGAGCTCTGTGGGTCCACTTGCACAAAACTTTTTTCCCATGTTCAACAAAACGTGCAGAGACCCAGCAGGCAGAGCATTTTTGTGTAGTCCTGTGCTGTACCCTCCTTTGCAAGTGCAGACAAGGACTTCCCCAGACTCCAGCACCATCAGATTCAAGAGGAGATAAGTGTGTCCTTAAGAACTTGAGCAGGAATGCTTTTCTGAATCAGAGCCAGAGAGAGCAGCCAATATCTCCAAGGAATCTGAGGAAAATCTCCTAGTTAAGAGAAATGTGCTTTTAAGTGATTTTTAATTTCCCTGATGCTTTCTTTCACTCATCTATTTTCTACTTAGCAGGATATCAGAATGAGAACAAGATTTTTATTTAATGTGCTCATCTGATCCCTCTGATTTCTCAGGCTACATCACAAATCTCTGGTAGGAGGAAAAACAATAACTTTTCCAGCAACTGAATGTGCAATTAAAGATAAGCTCCTGCAACAGGGCAAGAGAAAAATACAGATGTTTTCTAAACTACATGCTTAAAAGATGGGAAGAAGCATCCTGATCAATATACAAAAGTAATGTTTTATCATCTGTCTTTAACTGAGGCAATTATAGCAAGTGTTTAACACTCCCTGATGCTACACATTTAAAAACTTGTCTTCAGTACATGACATTGATTTACTTTTTCTGCCCTTTTTACAGGGGATCTCTATTTTTTCTGTACACCTCCTTTTCCCTATCTTTGCAATGCTCTCTAAAACATGAGGGAGTGCCTTTATTAGAATAATGAAACCCAATATCCTTAATCTGTTTAATAGTTATATATATACCACTGAGGAAAAAAAGGTGGCTGAGGATTGTGAAGGAATTAACAGAACAAAAATCTGGTACACAATAAACTTCCAAAATTAGGAACCAAGCAACATTATCTCATTGTACTGTGTACCAGTATATTTATGAACACAGAACCTCTCTGAGAGTTCATGATCTCAACCAAAAAATTTCTTGCAGGGCTGTTGCAGCAAATAATGAACCATGTTTTGGACACTGGTAAGGCTGAACAGAACCAAGCATCTATGACTGCCTGCAGTCCAGATCCTCAACCAGCAGCTGGGAACAAAATTCCTACCAGATCCGTATGGGAATTAGGAATCTGAAGAGGCAATATCCTAAAACAATTTCTGATCCAAGACACAGATCATTTAATCTATCAGGGAAGAGATGAGGACTTACTTCAGGAAATCTAAATGCACAGCCTGCAGGACAGGCTATCTAGTGGTCTGAGCTTTCAGCTGCAGAAGGCACAAACAAGAATCTCCCTTAGCTCAAGGGCACACTTTTCACTCTCCACTGTTTATCACTTTGCTAGTTCATCATCAGCAGTTTCTTCTCTTTGGAGAACTTGGGAACTTCCACATATGAGACTCTGAAAGAGGCCGGAGCTGTTTCATTTCATCTGGTGAAAGAGGGAGTAAGAGTAAGTACTTCAAGAAAAAAGTTAAAAATAATAAGGAAAAGTACTCCTGCATATCCTCCAGCTTTTCAGCAATTTATGGCCAAGAGAAATCTGTACCTATGACTTCAGGGAAGGAAGCTACATTAATGTGACTAATTTCTTTAAAGACTGGGTTTTTTTTGCTTTCAAAACCTCCTGTCTTGTGAAGCCCTGCAATGTACTCATACATGTGATGTAAAGTGTATTTCTTTGTTGTGAGCTTGTTGCCATACTGAAGACTATTCTTGAAGTCTGAGAAGCAGCAAGAAGTTGCAAGAAGTAGTGTGAGAAAGGTGAATTGGCTTCACTATCTCCACCATCTTCTTCATTAGCTATGATGGATGCAGTCCTGTTCGAACTAACGGGGCTTTGGTCCAGGCTGATGTTCAGCAAGGCTAGATCAATATCAATCTTATATTGTGAGGTTATCAACCAAAAAAAAAAAAAAAAAAAAAAAAGTTTTGTTGGAGATTTGACTGATAAGTGGATGAAATGGCATTAACACAGCAGAAAATCTTACTACAAATCAAGCACTTTATGCCACAAATGCCTGCACCATGATGCCCTGTTGACCTGGCTGCATGGCAGTGATCTCCCCTTGAGCAGGGACACCATTCATGATTATGTTGTAAGGCTGACATCCCTTACATGACAGCATACTTCAGTGGGTTGGTAAGTGACATTTTTGTGAATGTAAATCACATTTTAAATGTGCAGAGTAAACATACATTATAATATTTTAATTCCCAATTTAAAACACAGTGAACTGTAGAGTATTGACCACCAAAAACCTGTACTTATTAAATATTTTGTACATGTAAACTTACTGATTGGAGTGCACTAAAATGACTACTAAGTTACATATGAGTGATCTTTGGCTCCTCTTCAACATTTGCTACCCTAAAGGAGACACTTAGACTCCCTGTTGTGTCTCTACTGTCTCCAGAGCACAGATCTCAGCTCAGCAGTTTTGTTAATCACGCCTCAGATGCTTATTTCTGGAAGGCTTCTTGAAGGTCCACTCCTGAAGAGCCTGAAGAAATAAAACCCTGCCATGGGCTGCCCTGTCCTCTGCTCCAGAGCAAAGGCTGTCACTGCCATCCAGCAGCCAAAACGCAACTGCAGCTTTGGCACAGTCAGTGCCAGCCACCCATTAACAATCAGACACAGAGCTGAGCAAATCTTTACCTAACTCAGCTTTAGATAAACCCAAGCCTTGCACCCAGCAGGGCATTTGACAAGACAGGCACACCACCTGTCAAATGCCACTTCCCTGACATTTCTGTCCCCAGTGGCAGGTTCTGCTCGTGAGCATGCCAGCACAAACAGCATTCACTGTAAGCAGGGACCAGCATCATTCACACTGACTGAGCAGAGATCAAAGTGCTGCCTTCCCACCCACTACCAAAGCAGAGGCATGGTGTGGTTTATTTTGTCTGGTGTCAAGGCTTCGGAGTCAATTAGAGTCATTGCTGTTTACAGATGTCAGAAAAAAAATAAAGGCTGAATGAGGATGTTTGACAAGGTCATAGGGATGTAGATAATTTTCATACTGATATGCCTATGAAGAAGTATGCCTTTATTCCACAACGAAAGCCCTGTCAGCACTGTGATGGCTGAAATGATGAAAATGCAGATGTTGCTGGTGATTGCAGAATGATCTGACCACAAAGATGGAAAGAAGAAGGTCAATTACACAAACCCAAGGGAGTTCAAAAAGGGCAAGGAATTGAAAGCACTTTGTCCATGTTTACTCATACAGGACATTTTTAAGGAAAAAGTCATTCTACAACAGATAAACTACAAATTCTGTCAGTGGAAGGCTGGTTTTTTCCAAGCCTGCTTCTCCTCCTACTCAGTTGCACAAACCAGATATGGTAGAAAGGCTTTAGGAGATTGGCATTAGGGCTTCATAGAGTAAGTGAAAAAAGTTCTTCCATTGATATCAGAGGTTAAAGATGAAGTTCACAGAGTGATAGTAGCACTGGCCAGGTTCTTTGCCCTTGCAACTTCACCAACAGGCCTTCATGTGTCTGTCCATGCTGTGAGCTCCCATCCTCTGCTCCTGTCAACTCTTTCACTCACACACTGAGTGGAGGAGCTGATTAACACATCCATTCAGCAATAACTATTTTTCTGGCCATTTCTCAGTTTATGATTTGATGGAAAGGACCTCAGCCCTCAGCAGCATAAGGGTTAAATCTTACACAACTGTAAAGGTAATGTTTTCTTTAGGGGAAGCATCTCACTTTAACTTCAACCTAATAAACTTCAGCCTCGTTATGTGAAGTGTAGGAGAAGCCTAATGACTAAAAGTTACATTGTGGGAAGTTTAAATATCGAGAAATCAAGTTCCAGTCAGGCTTTCACTAAATGTTAAGCAGAAAACTGTTCTTCAACTTTAAAGAAAAAACCCAAAGTGGGGAATTGTGATCACTGTCAATCCTGTTTCTAGAGAGTAATAGGGATGATTCTCTCAGCTCAGAGTCACCAAAGTAGTACATTTGCTATAAAATCATTGAGACTGGCACACAGAAAAGAGCCTGTTGAAGCTTCCCACTTCTGTTGAAGCAGAACTTAAGCTCAAAGTAGGAACATATTTCAATCTGGACTCAATTAAAAGTGAGAAAAAAAAAATCTTCCTATGAACTTTGGTGGTATAATACATGGGGAGAAGAGGGAAAAGTTATGAAGGCACTTCAACTTCATTAGCAGCCAAAGGCAAATATCATCTGTACAACGAAAACAGAAACACATCAAGAGTCTAAATACTGGTGAAGGGTCTCTGAATGTTTCTTTAGATGCTATTGATTTAGTATTAGGATATTTTTTAATTTATTTACTTTTAATAACTCACAGACATCTCTCTCTCTCTCTCTCTCTTCTTCAAGAAGAACAGTAGGACCCAACAATGTTTAAAAGAACAAAACTGCCCTTGACAAGACAACCAGCATTGGATGCTTCATATAAGAGTTATTTGAAAGGGAAACTTACAGACATGAGGCACGCGAAGTTTGAACTCAGCACAAGCCAGACAAGCATGGGGACATTCATCATTGAGACAACCAGTTTCCCCATAAGAAATATTTTTGTTATTTCTTACTGGAATTTGCTCCCCACCCTACTAGCCCAGTAAATCCCGTTATTACTTGAGCATCAGGGCATATTGCCAGGTCAACTTTCCCAGGCTTGTTCCTAAGAGTGTTCCTGCTCTCTTTGTATGTTAACAAGCAAAAAGATAAAGTGTTTCTGCTTAAAATAATTAACAACAAGGTGGTTTTATTATTATTGTTCTAAAGCTTAAACCTATCAAAGCAAAGTCAGGACTGGATTTATTTCTTTTAATTTAAGAAAGCTTTACTTAAACAGATGCTGAGGAATGTTGTTCTCCATAGAGTTTACACAAGAGGTCAGACTACATGACAGTCAACCATCTTGACTTCTGCTTTTACAAACCACAAAGAACCATATCAAACTTACAGCTAACACCCATGGTGGACAGAGTAGAGAGTTACTGTCCAAATGCTTGAATACAAGCACATATATTACCTTGAAAACAGGTACTTTGATGCTCCCACCCTACCTCATTCCCAGTTAGATTGTATTCATCTGATTATCAACTACATAAATTATTCCATTGTGAGCTCCTATAAATTATTCCATTGTGTTACCCATGACAGGGCCATGTAACTCAACAGGAAAATTCTCTATCCACAGTTAACACTGACAAATGAAATATGTTATTTATTCAAACACACAAAACCCTCAACAAACAAACAAACAAAAGAACCCCATAAGTCCCCCAGTAATTTTTTTTTTTTAGTTTTTGCTTAGAAAACTGATTAAATGGGTGCCTGTTCCATTATTTTATGCACCAACAGAAACTAGAGAATATATATTAGCAAACTTGTACCAAAAAAAAAATCTTGCTGTCAGTCCCTGGAGTAAAATCCCCTTAATGAGATGTGTTACCTTCAGGGCCAGCCTTCAGAACTCAGCCAGCAGAGTCTATTATTTTTTTTGGCAGTTAACAGCACACTTTGTAATTCATCCATTATATACAAACTAAACTCTGATCTAGAGAGAAAATGGGCCTGAGAGAAGCAACAATTCCTGGCAACTCCCATCTGAAATACATTAGTAGTATGACTTAAATAGTTTATCCTCACTGGATTCTAGCATTTCTAGATGCACTGCTATCAGCTCAGACTGCTGTGAAACTCGGCATGCTGATTTAATCACCTTGCTGCTGTGTGATCTGTTGAAGACATTGCATCATCTCTCACTGCCCTTTGAAGGCATGCAATGTAGCAAGATCTTTCAGGAACCCTTCCAAACATATTCTACTGACTCAGAGATGCAGAGCTGACCATTAAGTAACCATCCAGGTTACAGATAAAGAGCAGTAGCTGCCTTTTAGAATCACTGGGGTTTTTTTCTCCACAAAATCAATTTCAGAAGCTGAAAGTGCTTAAATATTTGTTGGTTTTCATAATTGTGTCCTTTTTAAATTAGTATTTAGATATAGAAGTTGAAAAACTTGTTAAGGGGTCTAAATAAAATACTTTGTTACAATTAAGATTAGAAACTGTCTTTTCTCTTTTAGTCTATCCTCCAAAGGGCCATGTAAAGCACCGAATTTAGCAGAAAGTTTTAAATTTGAAAGACTTTTGAAAGCAACTATCATCTCAAGTATGACTTTGGGTGAAAAGTTAAACTACAATGTGTCCAAATAGAAATTTACTAGGATTGTCTATGACAAACTCTTGTAGCTCACCTGAATTATTTCTTTTCCAGACTAGGCTTCTGGAAACAGCCATGGTTTTGTCCTGTAATTTTACAAAACTTCAAGTGAATAACATGGATGACAATTTAATTACAAAGAGTACTAGTCCCTGTGGCCTATGCTAGATTCTCTCTCTTGGCTATTTCACATTGCTGGAAAGCAAACTACAAAAATACTTACAGTTTATTCTCATTACAATCTTTTGGCCTAAAGACCTGAGGTCTGCAGTTTCACACTAGAAATTATTCCCAGTTCTCAAGCCTACTGACTCACTGATTCATACTGAATCATATCCAGTGGTTCCAACCGGTCCTTGCATTTTCTGGACATTGTCTTTGAGTCCTTTTTCAAGCATTCTATAGAAATAAACCATCAACTACTACATGAGAACATGACCTAGATGCACACTTGCCTTATCTGTTGGTGTTTATTTCCTTTCTGGAAAACAGGCTGATTTGAACGCATGAAAAATTTTGCATCTCAATTCTGATACAAGAAAATATGTCCTATCCTTTCCCCTCCCCCTCTTGTTTTTTAAACCCAATCCCCTCAACTGTGCTGAAAAAACACTGTGGGATGTCACTACCTTTTGTGACAAAAACTTGGAGGTTGAATGTTTGTACAAAGAGTGACTTCAGCAACAAGCAGAACCATGCAGGGCTTTCTGCAGAGCATCACTACCTAGGCAATCAACTCCCCCATCTCTCCACTTGTCTTCCCAAGAAAGTCCTGCCAGATGTGCCAAACTGTGAGGAGTGAGGAATCTATGTTTTATGGAAGTTCACAGCAGAGGTAACAAAAACCACATTTACCAAAGTTTTACAGCTCAGCCTCATGGGGTCATGGTTACAAGGCACTCCATGTTCTGTGCTTTTTTCTTTTTCTCCAAATGAGTGCAGGAGAATGTCTGTGGGACAAAAAGATCACATTGTTGATAACATTGGCTTTTATGGACATTTTATACTGGTGGATGCTCACTGCTCGTGGGAGGACCATTTTTTGTTTTCTGCCAATGAATTCAGCTGGAAATGTTAAAGAATCTAAGCTGCAGCAGGTGACATGAGCAAGTTTGTCTAGATGTCAAGAGATCAAATTTCCTTTTTTTCTTGTATTGGAGAGAAAAAGAGCTTGCTGTTTCTGATGACATTTGTAGGTTATCCACTTTGGAAAAGAAAGAATTTCCTTTGAGATTTGGGGTTTCAGTGTATTGCCCAGTTCTCTTCTGGCCAACATTAACCTATTGCACCAAACACAGTATTTACAGCACCACGTGACTCTCTGGTGTCATGCTTTACATCACCATCATCAAATGCTGTTTATCAAAGTCATAGTAAAGGAAGGGACAAGGACTAAACCATGAAGATCAGACAGAATACATAAAGAACTGAATGGAAAGGTACAACAGAGGCACAAGACTAAATCATTCCCTTTCCTGTCTACCTACCACTACATGAAATCTTCCAGCACAGTAGTTTTATCTGTCTAAATTCTTGGCACACATGCATCCACAGATGGACAGAAAACACAAACAGGAGTCTCTCATGTTACCAAGGGATGGGAAGATAAGAATCCTCTTCCCAGTCTTAGAGGCATATCAATAAAGCTGATTTCCACAGACATGGATTTGCGCCAAAATATATCATTACAGTCAATTTGTTAACTATCTCAGGCAAAATTCATGTCTTTTCATTCTTCTCTTTCCTTCACAGAGGTACCTCTTCAATAACTATTTTCCCCTTCTAGCATGGAAATCTACTCATGGGAATTAAGAGAAACAAATTACTGCCTATTATGATGTTGCAACTTCTAACCACAGGGTTCAGCATCAAGAAGGAAAGAACAATTATTGGAACATTAGGGCTTAACTAAACATTTCAGTATTTGGCAGATCATACCCTGAACCAACAAGGAGAGACAGCCATGCACATGTGTGCTCACATTGGGTAGCTGTAAAATGTAATTGGAAGCAATGCTTTAGGAATTTGTATTTTACTAACATTATACAGATTTTTAGCATAGGTGCTGTGATACTAAAATTAAGCAATTCAACATTTTTTAATCATTTGTTGTTGTTAAAGCCTGTGGTAATATAGAGTTAATGCTTTGCATGGGTCTTCACAAGGGTTCTTGAGATTTCTTGATGAACCAGGTCTTTATCATTTGCCCTGAAAACCATGGTCATTGAAAAACAGAAGTGTTGACCCAGAGACCACCTGATATCTCCACATTGAAGACAGCAGCTAAAAGCCTAAAACATTGAAGCTATGCAATCCATTTGCAATATTTGGAGGTCAGCCTGTACTCTTGGTCATCTTGGTCATCCCAGAAATTTCAAGCTTCAGAAGGTAATTCAAGGTTTTTCAAGAGAAGGGAGAAATTTCTGATGGAAAGTTTAGTGCCTCTTAAAAAGATGGAATGTCCTTCTGGATTCAAAGGTTCAGGACTCTCAGAAAATAAATCAGTTTTGAAACCATAGACATAAAGACTACAAAAAACATGGAGTTATCAAAATAGGAGGGCAATTAATCCACATGTACAACTGTAAAGTTCCAACATTGAAAGAATACATAAATGTGGAAACCTTATGTAAAATACAGCAGTTAAAATCTCATTCCCATTACTGTACTTTTCATGTGCTATCAAGTTTCCCACCTTTTTAAATTTAACCATCCATGTGGTTGCCACAGAGATCATTAACCAGCAGCCACTGTGTTTCAGATGTGAAGAGCAGATGACATTTCTCAGAAGGAGTCACTGGCCCTGCAGCACTGTCACCCTCTTGGGAGACACAATCCTCTTTCTGCAGCCTGGCTCCATGGCATGGAAGATATTTCTAATACCCCCTGCCTTCTGACTATGAAAAACAGACCTTCAGGGCACTCAGCTCCTGCTTTTCTGACATGGTGTCACAGACAGACAATCACTCAGTCACCACAAACCCAAGGCAGAGCAAACACTACAGTCACACTCCATGCCAAAACCTTTCCTATGGTGCCCATTCAGCAATGGCAAGAGACAGGGCTGAAATCTCACAGAGCAGGCATTTCTGTGGTGACCACAGCTCACCTTCCTCCTTGGAGGAGTTGTACCACAGCAGCAGAGCCCCAGAGTCCCACCTGCAGCCTCAGCCTCACGCCCTGACCTGGCACACCAGCTGCTCTTCTCTTCCTGACCAGGATCCTGTAAGGACAAACCAAAGCAGTCTTTCTGCTTTGCCCCACCATGTCCTCTTGTCCAAACTGAATACCAAAATTACTGTAGCGTCCCTTTTCCTACCTGCAAAGCATCATCTTGCATCCCAAGCTGAGTTAAACACAGCAGCTCAGCTTCACCACCTACCAACATAATCCTCCTTTTAGATTAGATATCAGGAAGAAATTCTTCACTGTGAGGGTGGTGGGAGGAACTGGAACAGGTTGCCCAGAGAAGGTGTGAATGCTCCATCACTGGAAACATCCAAAGTCAGTGTGGACAGGGCTCTGAAGACTCTGACTGTTAAAGAAGTCCTAGCTAATTGTAGGGCTGTTGGACCAGATGACCATTACAATTTCCCTTGCAACCCAAACTGTTCTATGATTTTATATAATCAGCAGTGCATTAAATCAACCAGCCTTAAGTAACACTGACACATCTCTAATACATGATCAGAATTTTTGGTGTCTACAGCAGCAAGTGATTAATTGACCATAAACCTCTCAAAACAGAGTGTTTCCAATTAGAGTAATTAAGAAAACAAACAAAAGAACAAAAGAATTCAATAAATAACAGCAAGCAATCACTGACATTGGTTTGCTGTCCCAACTTCAGTTGAAGACAGAGTATGCTATTTCTCCCACACTGTTTCCAGTAGAAATGGTTTACACTGGCAAAAGGGTTAGTTAAACCAATTCCCAGGAAAGGCATAACTCTCTGCATTATTTGCCATCAGAAAAATATTCCCAAGAAGCATAGTTTTAAGTACAGACCACACATTCCACCACTTTCATTACTAACATAGGTGATACTGGAAGACAATCAGATTTACATGGCCTCAGCTAGCTGCAAACTCCAGAGTCCACCAATTTTTCCAAATCTACCAGTTTCCGTGGTCTTGAAGATGAAGGATTTAATTCATACCAGCAGTGTCTTTACCCAGGACCCCTTTTATGCCATCACTGGTTGTCACTGGGTGGTTCTAAGCAGCCTAAGTGCAGGTGCTAAAAGCACCCCCGGACTCTGACCCTGGTTTGGGGTGAGTACAGCACAAAGCAGCTCATTGCTTTCTGGCCTTTCACAAAGCACCAGGTGAGCCATCTTAATTTAGCATGAGGTCTCCTGGAGAAACCTTATCACTAGCTTTGGTTTGCCTCAAAATACCTCCTTGCAATTTGCAAATGAGAACACACAACTCAACATACATTGAGGCTGAGCTGACCCTTCAAGGATGCAATTTCACCAGCCTCTTTAAGGTATCTCCACAGATGAATCAGAGCACTAATACAATCTTTTAGAAAGCTGTTCAGAAACACACATTTTGTTTGAAGTGTTAGATAAGCAAAGCTTGCAGCAGTCCCTGACATTTGTCCCTAACATATCTGACCCATTGTCACCCATAACTTTAGGATTTATATTTCCTGACATTCAAATTACTATGCTTCCTTTAAATGGTGCTTCTCTCTAAAATGTTTGTTTTTCCTTCTTTTAGTTTTTTATGATAAACTAACTGTAATTTTCACTTCCCCCACTTCTTTTTTCTTGTGGGTATCTCAGACTTCTTTTAACACAATAAAATTCAGCATTTAAGGAGACCTTTTAAGGGGATTCCAATACATTCAAAAGATCTCCCAAGACCTCCTGTCAGCTCAATTATTCTGTGATTTTATTTCTTTTTGTTCATGGTCATTTCCATGTCATCTGAGTGTTTTTACTCATGCACTAAGCAACATGACTAACATCTGTCTCATATTGTTTGTTTTCTTCTTTTTCCCCAGGGGAAGAAGGAGGAGAGGGTCTGGTATTGGCAAAGTGGTTTTCATTTGTTTATTTGTTTGTTTAGTATGCATGTTGCTATGCGTTTACAACAGAAAACACAAGGTCAGAGTAATGCTTCATGGAATCCATGTGGGAGCTGGAATGTGTATAGAGGCCCTCAGGAACCAGAGGAACTCCTCAGACTGCCAGGTAAGCCCTTGCCTCCTTCTTTGTGCAACAGGTGCACAGATGGATGTGGTTTTCACCCCTAAACATCTTTGTCTCAGGCTTGGGAAGGCTTTGAATGAGAACACACAGCCCTTAAGCCTGATTCAGAATTCAGCAGAGTGAGGGCATGTCTGGCATGGTTGTGGTAATGCCTGGCTGGGAAGAGCACCCTTGTGCCCTGAAGGTGCCTGACCACTGATGGTTTCACACACCTGTCCAAGGCCAACCAGGATGAGAAAAGGAAAAAGTTCAAAAATTGAACATGAGACAGTATATGGCAAATGGAAATACTGTTCCACTAAGACAAAGGAAGGGAAAAGGACTGTCTATTGCAAATTGTTCACAGTGATTTTTTCTGTCTAATATTCTAATCACTTACAGGCTCATGGACAGCTTCAGGAAGTTGTTTTTGCTAATCTCTTATGAAATTAGAATTGTCTGAAGCTTCCTTTTTCTAGCAAAAAATTGGTTTTAGTTCCTTATCCACTTGCAAAATTTCACCCCTCGGGTATGAAATTTCCCATATCTATGATAAACATTTTTGCAAAATTTCAGTCATGAAACATTGAATGAGACAAGAAAGGATATATTTTGCCCTTGCTAAAAGTTGGGCAGCTCATCTGTAAAAAATCCTTGGAACTCTAAAAAGATTGCTAAGGGCATTGCTAGATGTTATTTGAGTGAGATTTGCTTGTTTCTCTGAAAGCACATGGATATTTGAGAAATTGCAAGCCACTGAAAGATCTCAATTCACATAAACACAGTACAATAAGGTTTCTCAGCTGGCCTTGCATTCTTGTCCCACCAGAACACGTAATCAGCATTGCTAAAAGCCAGGAGTACAAGGCTCCTACCAGCTTATTTGGGCAAAGAAAAAGAGGCAAGGTTCTTTTGTACAAGGAAGAAATTGCCTTCTTCAGTCCTCCTTTCTATAAAAATGGATGAAGGTGCTAATCTGAGTGCCTGAGTAACACTTAAATGTGCTAAAATATAAAAACCTACAGAATTTTTGGGCTTTTACATGGAGACAAGGAGAGAGAGGCTGAGACACGCAACCTGGCTGAAACTCAGAAAAGCATGAAATGTCCTTGATTCAGATGACTAACACAGCATTTAGCATTATGAGAAAGACATTCTTAATAGGTCTTCATTATCAGCCAATTGTTTTTATATACTATTTGCCTAAACTCATAAAAAATTCTTGAGAGATTTTCAATGCTGATTTTAAGGTTGCTTTCAAATTCTGTGTGGAATTGTTGAACGTGACCGAATTCACATGATACCACACTGAGTTCTTTCATAAATAAAGGTCTTTGATGAGGTGATATATCCACACATTCCTGGAGATGGTAATTTTGACAATTGTTAATGAATTTATTGTGTGTTTGATTAATACTCAACTTTAAAGAATTTTCATACATTAAATAATTGTCATACATTCAATAAATCTGCATCCACACCAAAAGAAAATTAGGGATTCCATGGGAAAAATCTTAATTCTGGGTTTTTCTCTTATTTCTTCATCATTTTGAAGTAATTCTTCATTGTTATTATTATTACAGTTTGCCATGCCGTATTAAGCAACAATAGGGAAGTTATTATCTTTCATTTCCTTTCAATAGAGAGAGAATCCCTTAAAATCCTATCTTTACCTTTTTCTTCTGTTGGTTTCTCAATAAGCACAGAAGAAAACAAATAGATCAGATTTTTTATCTCTTAAGATTATGGTTCTCACAAGTGCATGTCATTGTCAGTCTTGACCTTGGTAGAAAGGTTATGATATGCTTGTTAAGTTTAATTTATAGTTGACAAAAGAAATGCCTTGTTTTTACTGCTACAAATCCATAATGAAACAATTTCTTGTTCTGCCATGCATGTAACTGTTTGACTAGAAAAATTATGAAAAGTGCTTTGAGAATAGCATGGGCCAAAATACTCTTTAAACACCCTCAACCAGTATTATGAAGAGAAACGAAAGGAAAACCAGAGTTTTCTCATGTTGCCTGACAAATCTTTACTTTTTTTTCTGTAGAGCATCTTCAGATAGAACATTTTAGATAGGACATTAACAACATTTTAAAGACCAAATAGAAAAAGAAAAGGGAAGTGTCATTTGGGAGGGAAGTGTGTCTTGGGATTCAGGAAGGGCCAGGCAAGTTACACAAAGACAGGAGAAATGAAGGAGCTGCTGGAACTCATTATGAACAGCAAGTGGAGAGATATAAAATAAAGAGCAGGCAGTCAGGACATCAGAAGGAAAGCCAAGAAGAGCTTGAAAAGAAAGTTACTGAGTGAAATGCATTATCTGAAATCCATTTTCAAGAGCAATGGAAAATTAGTGAGCTTATTAAAAAAAATAAATATAATTTGTAAAACTGGATAGAGGCAGTACAGGTGCAATACTTCCTTACAGGAAGGTGAAAAGAATATCGAAACTTTCCACCATGTTGCAGTTACTTTGACTACTGGCTGGGTATTGTATTAGATTTTTTTTATCTAATACATTGTATTAGATAAAAAAATGATGAATAACAACTCCATACATTGTGCGTGTCTGCACTGGTTTTGTACTTTTCAAAAGCCATTTTAAATAAGAGTTTTCAAAGCTGAACTGCCAAACATTGGTGGAACATGAATAAAACTGCAATCAGTGGAGTCACTAAGGTTTCTCGCATCAGAAATACAGGGGTTTGGAAGAGTAGCCGCAGCAGAAGAGATCTTGTTAAACTTGATTTGATATGAAATGCTGCCAAGGACCCAGCTCTGTGTTCCATCTTGTTTTAATTGTAGGTCACGCTTCTGAAAAGACGCAAATAGTCAGCAAGCCAAAGTGTTCTCGTTGGCACGCTTCACAGGCACGTTTTCCTTTCAGCTCAGGAACTGCTGAAAGGAGACCACAGAGACATAGGACATCCGCAGCAAATATTCTTTTAAAATATTTATGGTTTGTACATTCAGAACTCAGGGTGATATTTTAGCTGCATGCAGAGACAGGTGATGATTTTAGGATTATTACGATGACAGCAGTATGTTAACATAGCCATGTTTGTATTGTTTCTTACTCCAAAGTAATCTAGCCTTTATTTCCCTATCTGCTTAGAAAGCGCAGCCTAAGAATATATTGAACATTCTGTCTCTCCTCTGATCTGTATAAATTGTACAAACAGCCACACCTAAACCCATGCTTCTCAGTTGTCACTGCCATGTTTAAATGTCATGGTAGTGCTAAACACATCTTGTGGCAAACATCGGAAATATTGTTGCTTTCTTTTGCTTAAACTCAAGTAACCTGCTTTTGATCTGCTTGTTTTTTTCAGAATGGGAGCAGTGCTATTCATCCCAAGTGGGACCTATTGTAGGTCACGCTTCTGAAAAGACGCAAATAGTCAGCAAGCCAAAGTGTTCTCGTTGGCACGCTTCACAGGCACGTTTTCCTTTCAGCTCAGGAACTGCTGAAAGGAGACCACAGAGACATAGGACATCCGCAGCAAATATTCTTTTAAAATATTTATGGTTTGTACATTCAGAACTCAGGGTGATATTTTAGCTGCATGCAGAGACAGGTGATGATTTTAGGATTATTACGATGACAGCAGTATGTTAACATAGCCATGTTTGTATTGTTTCTTACTCCAAAGTAATCTAGCCTTTATTTCCCTATCTGCTTAGAAAGCGCAGCCTAAGAATATATTGAACATTCTGTCTCTCCTCTGATCTGTATAAATTGTTTCTGTACAAACAGCCACACCTAAACCCATGCTTCTCAGTTGTCACTGCCATGTTTAAATGTCATGGTAGTGCTAAACACATCTTGTGGCAAACATCGGAAATATTGTTGCTTTCTTTTGCTTAAACTCAAGTAACCTGCTTTTGATCTGCTTGTTTTTTTCAGAATGGGAGCAGTGCTATTCATCCCAAGTGGGACCTCAGCGTGTAAATTCTTGGAGTTCCATGGTAATTAAAAATGCTGAGAAATACTGGTAAGGAAATTGTAACTAAACAACTGTAGTCTTCATTGTTCCTATTGGCCTAATATGAGAGAAATCACACTGCAGTCAGAATGACTGTTTCTTTGGCTGAGAAGTTAGAAAGCTTGTTCATACAAAAGAGAAAAGTCATCCTTCCCCTTCTTATATTGAATAGAACAAAAGATACCATAATACCTTAAAATAGTAGCCCTTATTTTCAAGTGACATAATCAGATATGGAAAAATTTGTTTTGTTACAGAGCTGAAACTTCATTTTAACTCCAGCAATACCGCAAAATTGTCTGAAGTACAATCAAATGAAAGACATACATTCATAAAACCAAAAACTCTTCTCTTGCCAGCAAGAGTGGGGCATTACACAGAATTAAATTACAAGCATTTTTTTGACTAAATAAAAATTTCTTTTCTAGTCTAGGGATTATCACAACCTTCTTCAAAATCATTAATCATTACTAATATTCTGTGGAAATAATTTTGAGGTTTTAATAGTCAGTATGTTCATGAGTCTTACCTGAATAGGACTAAGAGGATGACCATTACAATACAGTTGTATTTCACAGAAAAAAAACCCAAACTATTGTAGAAATAATCATGTTAAATCTTCACCTTACAAGGAAGACCTGAGACTTTTTCCTAAAATTGTAAATACTTGGTTTAGTGTGCTGATAACTTTATTAAAATCTGCAATGTAATTATCAGCAATGTAAACTACAGTGTTGGATAAAATAGATCTTTCTAACTGTATCATCTGTTGCACATATATCAAAATTCCAAGCCAGACATCCTAAAATAATAATCTATATGCCATTTTAAATCTGAAGTTTAATTTAACATGCCTTACATAATATCTCCAGCCTTTTACTTTGCAAACTTTGAATTCCATTGGAAATGTACACAGAAATGTTGTATTTTGACAGAGCTTTTTGTCCCAAAATACATTATTTAAGTACTATCTTCTTCTGAGTTACTGACTCTGTGGATATTTATTCTCTTATGAATGCCAGTGAAACAATAATGGCTATGCCAAAGAAATGAACCTGAGTGGTTTTAGGCTTCTTTCCCACTGTTATCTCTCTCTCTATATATATATTGATTCAACAAATTTACAAAAATCACAACCAAAACTGGGTTATGATCATCCTGACCTCTGTAATGCCATCAGCTAAGATACCATGGGACTGTCACAGCGCTTGAAATTCTGTAGAAACACAAAAAAACCTCTACTGACTCAGGATGATGGTGAGACCAAGCTGTGGCTATGCATACTGAGAAGAAATTCCTTTTTAATCCTTTCCCAACTGAATCCTGGATACCAAATGGATCTGGACGTGTGGATGCAAATATCTGAATAAAGCATCAGTGTGCCCTGAACCAGTGAAGATAACACCATTTTGTTGGTGTTTTCCCCTTTATATTCAGTTGCAGTAAAGTAGTGGCAGGTTTCTATCAGCTCAAGGCCATCTTCAGGCTGCTTCTCTTGATGGAAAAATGTATCCAGTTTAAAATGGAACACACTTACTGTAGGTGCTGCTTCATGCAGCCTCTTCAGCATGCCTCTTCAGAGAACAAAATGTCTTTCCTGAACCCTTTTGCAAGGGCATTTATGTCATCAGTTGATGAAAAATAGTCCCCTCTCACACCAGCAAAACACCAGTTTTGCTACTGGACTAACTAAAGTAGCATCACGTTATGTGCCTAATGATCTGGACATGCATTCACTTTGCACTCTACTTGCAATGCAAACATCAAACAACCATCCAGAGCCATACTTTTAAACAGGCATTTATCAAAATGAATCTTAAGCAGAGATTAAATGTTCTTTATTTCAGCCTTATTAGATACTGTCTGCTTTCTTATTTCTGTTGTTTCTTAGCTCCTAGACAAAACAATATGACCTCTAAGTTAATGGGCAAATGAGTAAGTGGTAAGTGGATTAAAAATAATAGGAAGTACCTGGAGAAAGGGAAAACACTATAACTCAGGCATTGCTTAATGAGACTAAAAGACGTGTAATCTACTTGAACCAAAGCTTACAACTCAGATGGCTTTTTAAAAAAGGAAGCAACAAACAGAAACACAGTTCTGGGGCAGTTATGACACCTCTATTGAAGCAAAAGAGTCAGCACACCAGGGAATAAACAGACTGATTCAGTGGCTTGTCATGACACCCAGAACATGCTGATTAAGGTCCCTGAAGTTATTGGAAGAGGTCTTCCAGGTGTGATGCTCATCAGCTATTGCTCAAGACGGGAATTAGTTAACAGTGTGCTGAAATGCTCTTTTCCATCTCATCAAATATTCACCTTCATGAAGTACACTTGCTCCCACCATCTGTGCTTATGTAAGCAGAAAATGATCGCTCAGCTATCCCATTGTGAGGGTTTCCACTATTCCTACTTCCTAGTTTAGATAAACAGGTTTTTCATCCTCAGTGTCACATATGCAGCAGCACTAATGCCACATGGGTTATGCCGACTTTAAGAGCCAGAACCATTTGTGTTCTCTATCTGTAGGTCTCAAAACAGACTTTCCTATACTAACTTAGTGTAAATGGCCTTGTTTCAGTGGCAAGAGACAAATAAAGGTGACAATTTGGGCATTGTATCTGCTATTCTATTTGCATGCATTGAATCTGCTATTCTATTTGCATGCATCCAGAAACATCAGGTTGGATTATTGCTGCAGATATGTGGGAATTGTTTCAGAAAACCAATCACTGCTTTAGACAATTTTGGCTTCTTTAGCAGAGTAAGTTGGCATTGCAGTGAGTAAGCAATCATGTTCAGTGAAGTTTCCATCTTTGTCAAATCATATTATTGCACAGGCATACATAGTTTTGACCCAGGGACATTGAAGCAGAAGTAGCGAAGCAGAAGTAGCTACATTAAAAGCTCTTAACATAAAAAAAGTTGGGAACACACGTGTTGCCAAGTCTCAGACCTGACATTACTACTGCAGTGGAGGTATTGTACAAAAGTGCTTGTATCAGGACCTGCTCAAGTGTCCCAGAGTCATAGCTGGGCCTGTTATGGGGCTAATGAAATGCCAGCAGAACTTATAAACAGGAATCCATAATAAAATTTTCTACAAAATTTTCTTAGTACCTCACTAAAAATCCAATTTCAGTTCATAGCGGTATCAGTAATGCCAAAGAATGTTTTCTGTACTCCAAGTAAGGCCTCTGCATATTCACTTGCACTCTATTCATACTGAAGAGCTTCCCAACACACACAGTTTTGCAGGGCACTTCATTTCACGTCTCAAGCTGCTTGTTTCATGTCGTGCCAGATCAGATGAACAACAGAAACTGCCCAAGCAGATAGCTGTTTGTGCAAGACACTGAGCTGCAACAGAGACCTTAAGGCTGGGATTCATCCTGATTTGAGATGTCTGCAGCATAGATTAATGACTTCTGAGATAGCTGCCACAGCTCCCAGGTGGGGTGATTCAGCTGGCCTATTTCTAGACATCTGCTTTAGGGTAGCATGACTTCAGCACCAGGGGTGTTACCTATCCCTCAACTGAGTATAAAGGAAGCATGTGGTGACTAACCCAGAGGGAGATGTTGACATTATCAGATGTTTTCTTTGACTTCTGGACTCAGGTCTTTCACTCCCATTTAAAAAAACACATTGTGATGGGAATTTGCATGTAATTTCTTTCCCCCCTCTTTCTAGTGCAAGACACATCTACATTCAGCTACTCTTCAGCACAGTGAGGTCTCCCAGGCTAAAGCATATCTCCAGAAAGAGTTGGCTAGTCTCTTTTATTGTTCTAAGGTATTCAGAATTATTTTTATTGAGCAGTATCTTCCACCACTACCACAGGTTCATTGCTTTTGGAAAATTTCATCTCCTTTTCCAATTAGGAGGTTCACAGAGTGATAGGTAAGAAAATTATGAATGCCATCTTCTTCCTGTCTCCAGTAAGGTAAACTTACACAGACTTTGAGGAAGACTACTTTTGTCCTAAAAAAACTGCCTGATATATTTACATTCCATGTTTTCACTAGTGGGTTCTCCATTGACAGAATAACAGCCCATGTTGGTGACCAGCATAACTGATCCCCAATATTCTGCTGTTTAAGCATATATCCACCTAAAGGACACAAGAGGAAACTAGTTAATATACTGTTACTGATCTCATTAAGATTTCCCTGTGGTGATAAGACACAATGGAATAGTTTGGAATATTTTGGTTGAAAAAGGGTGTAAAATTTTTAGATAAGGCAAGTTATATAGGCTCCTGAGCAACTTCAGTGAAAGCTGTTCCTGCCCATGGCAGGGTGAATGGAACTGCATTATCTATAAGGCCTCTTCCAATCTCAACATCCTGTTTCTATGGTTCTATGATTCTATGGCAACAGACAAACAGCCATGAGAGCCCAGCAGTCCTGGCTCTTGCATTAATTAATGCAGTGCTAGTTCTTGCATTAATTCCCTTCTCTGGAACTTGCCAATGACTACTAACTATATGTTATTCAACTCAGATATGGATAGTCTGAAAGGCAGGCAGGTTGAGACTCAGTAGAAAACGGTTCTGTTTGGACTAGGAACATACAGGCCTGGACAGGACATGCTGGGACATCAAGTTCACTTTCTTGGAAATTTAGGCAATCATGATATATAATCCCCCTGCTACACTGGAACGTGCTTGTTAGACTGTTTCAAGACTGAAAGCAAGGCAAAACTGAAAGCCCCAAGAATTCCTCAATTTCAGAAACAATCCCCACCTGAACTGATCACATCAGCCTAAATAAAATAAATAGCTTTTCATTTTCATAGCCTGGTTGCTCAAAATACTTATTTCAGTACATATTCTACCCAGCTGTCACACTCTGTCCTAATCTTGACATGATATAATCTGTTCATACAGAGACTGGTATAAACAGACACAAAAAAGACGCAGCCAAACCCTGCCAAATCTCAGCACAAAATAACTGGATCATGCTCTGGTGTTGGCAACATGAAATTTACTGCAGGGCATGATTTTTAATGATAGCAGTTCATTACATAAGGCAAAATATGCTCCAGTTTCAATAGTCGTTATACTTCTCCATTTCTTTATTTTAGAAAAGGCTTGAAACTAAATGAAGGCTAACAACTCATAAATCTAGAAAAAAAGTTATGTTTCCTGCATGCATAAATAGCAATTTATGTTGTTTTCAATAACTACTTCCTGTTTGATTTATATTATCACTGTTTTCCAATAATTTATAAGCAAAATCCATTTTAAAAAGTTTTAATTTTTTAACTAAAATATAAGATGTAAAATGGCAGATAAGGAAAAGAGGATAGATACCTGACTTATGCCATTGAACTTCACATGTATTTTAAGGGAATTAATTGTGTTTGGAAGTTATTATATAGATGAAGATGAAAACATAGAGCTACAGGTGAGAGAGACATTAAGGGCATGATCCTTCTGACTGCTACTGGTACAAGATCTTACTTAAGACTATATTTTTCATACAAGTGAAAGGTGGAAAAACACAAGACAGACATCACTTGTAGAGATGAAAGCATAATCCAGACCTCACCCAAATGAAACTTAAAATTTGCAGGTTTGGTAAGCAATTACAAGAATGCCAGCATAGCACTGGGGGAATTCTATTTAGGAGTTATATTGTCTTGTTTGAGGAAAAGTCTAGGTACCTGTCTTTCTCACCATGCTACATAGCCCTCTCATCTGCTTCAGTGAGCTGTCTGTGATCTTTCATATTCATTAATTAAAAAATGTGAAATTGCAGTTCTCTGTGAAGCTTATACTTGCCTGAAATGTACCTGACAAATATGCCAGGAAAAGGATGCCTAAATACTGTCTTGTGAACACATCCACCTTCCAGACTTCCAATGTTAAGAGTCCTGGTACTACAATAATTTGGAAAAACCTGTTGCAAGAAACATCTTTACTATATTTTGACACTTGGAAGGAAGAGAAAAGTCACCACAACACAAGAAGTACAATGTAAGAAGGAAGTTTTACAATTAGTCCTAAGTTGTGGTTTAGATTTTAGATAATATATTATTTTCAGTTTATAATTCAACAGCTAATTTTGTAGTGAAAGAAATGCCAGAATATGCCAGAGTACTAATCCATCTGACTGAAAATAGATACACTATTCTGGGCCCCTCCTGATACAAAATGAATTCTCCTTATACCAGTTATGAGTCCTCAATAAGACAGGTTTTGGTCCAGATCTTTAGCTGGGTAATAGAACCCACAAACCTGAGATTTTTTAAAGAATGTATGTGCAAGGATGGATTATTTTTTATTGAATCTAATTATTTATTAATTTGAATTAATTCCAGTCTGATACTGAGGACAAAATTGTATTATGGATTTTATGTTATGCAAATTCAATCTCTGTTTCAATTAATATCAAACTTTTTTTAAAACCTTAATTCAAAATTATGATCCAGAACATCACAGGACCTAATAGGGTACCACCTCCTGTGCCAATATACCTGGCCAGCTCTTAATAATATACTCCTGCCTCATTTCTGGGAGTGGGAAAAATCATCAGTAAAGATGACCATTGAAAGGAGGAGACAAGAAATAACATGAAACAAGGAAGAAAACAGAAAGGAGACAACTAAAATCAAGAGAAAAGATCTGACAATTGTGCAACAAAAATCATGGATCTGAGAAAGAAAAGAGGGATTGGCTAAGCATTAGCAGCACAGTCTGAAGTTAAGCAAACTTTGTAGATACCAATATTCCAGGCACTACCCAGCTTCTCCTCCGTGCCACTCCTCATTCCTAGAGCAATCTCATCAAATATCATTACAGATAAAGAGCAGCACTGCAGTAAAGCAGATAAAGCATGAGAACATGATGAAAAGTCAAACAATAGTAAATACAGACTCATCTATTTTCCCAATATGACACACTTCATTAATATCTAACTGAACTCACAGACACTTTGATTTTCAGATGGTAAACTAAGACATTAAAAAGCTGCTGGAGAGGTTTTTTGACTTCATAAATTTTCCCAAGTGTTTTTAAATTTGGGACCATTTTCTCATCATCTTACATGGCCATGATTCTTCATAATGGGGGTAGCAGAGTCCTGTTCTCAAAGTCACAGCTACTACAAGAAGTTGTAAAGTGTGACTAGAAGTCACATTTCACATTCATGTAGAACCATCAGGTCTGTAGGACTGATGCTGGATTTCCAAACTGAAACAGATGCATCGCCACTCTCATTGCCACACACCAAATCCTGCAAACAGCTCTACTGGATCAAACTGGACAGCCTCCACAAGCAGATTTCTAGAGAATACATGATAAAAAAGCAAATACATAATTAATACCTTCCCATGCATTTATATATATACTGCTGCTAGTGCTCCTACCAACCTGACAGTTTCTAACTGAACACTCTGTTAAGGGCACTGATGGTTGGAAAAGTTTATGTCAGCTTCAGATTAACCATATTCGGTTATTCCAAATTTTCAGCCTGTTAATTTTAGAGCAAACACAAACCTCCTGTGTTTCTAAGTGTCTCCCTATCAATTAAGGAACTGATTTTTAATGTACATGACAAACTTTGCTCATATGAGGAAGAACACAATGAAAGATAGGTAGTATTATTTATTATGTATTTTTATGCCTTAAATAAGCTGTCAAGAAAAGATAATTTTCTCTTTGGTTTCCTGTACATTCTTATTGCCACAGTTTTCAGCAGTCAACTCAATCTTGTTGAATGTAAGTTGCAGTAGATAATATACTGACCATTTACTATGCTAACAGTGGTCCTGTGAATGCAACAGAACTAAGAACTTTCATTAGGTAAAATTATCACCAGATTCTGACAGGGCAGCTACCTAAAACAACCAAGTCAAAATCCACTTTATTCCTTTCTCCTTACTGTTGTTTTATCTTGAACTTCATTAATTTAGTTTCCAAACTTCCTCTATCAACACACCTGTCCTGATCATAGGGTCTCCTTTTGACCTGCCCTGTTCCCCATCATCTATGAAAAGGATTTGCCCAGTGTGTCTTCTGACAATGCACCGGCTTTCAGCGGGGTTTGATGGTGTGCAGCAGGAGAGGGTGCCTGTGTAGGAATGGAAACCTCCACCCTCTGCTTAACAGCTAGCCAGGCCTATCCTTACAGCCAGGCGAGACTCCGGGTAAAAAATTATTACTTCTTAGGGGAAGAAGTTTCTTTAGGGAAACCTTTGAGGAGTGCAGAGAAGACAAGACATAACCAAAGCTGGACAATGAAGAAAAATTAGTGGCACTGAGTTTTCCTTACACCCATGTGATCCAAAATGGATTCCAAAAGGGTTAGTGCTGGAAAAGAGAAGGGAAGGAAACTCTACACTCCATCTGCTCTAATAATTCCTTGGCTAGGGAAGATGGCACTCATGATGATTAACATATTTGTCCCAAATGTTCCAAAAAACGTCTTTCAGTCAAGACCTGAAACTGACCTCTTCAGTCTGAAGCCAGAAGTCTATACATTAGGCCACACTACACCAGCTTAGTCCGCTAGGACAGTTTTTGATCTGATCCAAAATAAAGGAAGACATCAAGAGTCTTTTTCTTGTTGTAAGTGGCTGCTAGGTGCTCAGCCCTATAGCCATAGAATTGCACAGTGGCAGAAGAAAGGTGTTACACAATTAAATAAAGGCAAATATTTCCTTATTTGGATGTAAGTGTGAGCAGTCCCATTAACTAGGAAATATGGAAGTTCTATTAATACCTTTGAAGTGCAGAGGTGTCCCCATTTATACAAGCACAAAGAGAGCAAGAGGCTACTCTCATCCAGGGCTACTCTCATCCTGGGCGCAGGTTACTGGACATATCAAGTTTGTTTCAGACTATTTGAAATGGCCTTCTGCACTCATCAAGCCTAGGTCAAACCAAAACAGCCTTTTACAACAATCTCCACATGTGCTGTGGATGTTTCTGAGGGTTTGAAGTGCTGTTTTCTTCAAAAAAAGTGTAAGTGCTCTTTTCTTCCTCATTGCTGCTGTTATCTGACTACTTTTAGGAGTTCCTCTTCTTGTCTTTAATAATCTATAAACTATTGTGCTCTCAGTCCGTATTTGAAACATTCCCTCTGGCTCTGCAGGAGGGATGGCAACTTGTCATTAATGGACAGATTATTTAGGAAATTAGGGGATACCTTTAAGATGAAAGAAAAGACATACCTCATTCTTGCAATGTTTTCATAGATGAATGTGTCTTTGAGGTTTGGAAATGAGCTAATTTTCTTTAATTAAACAGGGAAGTGATATTTATATATACCTGGTAAAATGCAAAAAAAATTGGAACCAGAAGGTGCTGGAGGGCTTTGGAAGTAAGAACTTGCACACAACCAGCTCCTCCTTCAATGCCTACACACTCCCATATTGTGCAGGGAGTAACTGCAAGAGGACAAGAGGATAAAGAACTCATGCTAATGCAGGTTTGCACTCTGATGTCACTGGAGAATTACCAGCTTTATGATTTTTTTGGCTGTCCTTTCCATCACTATAAAAGTTAGCATGAATATCACAACAGAAGCAAAATGGTCCCGTTCAGATCAAAGCCAAAACCATATAAAACTGGAATAAACCTGTGCCAGATGATGTTCATCTACTGTAAGCAGATTATGTTCTATTTACTCCATTACTCTTTAGACATGATGAATTTTGTCTGCATTTAAACTGATGAAAATGAAATAATGAATTACCCCTAATATGACTTTTACAGGAAAAAAGTCTATTTCCTTCTGTAAAATATTCTTCTTTTATTTTTTCTTCTACATTCTTTTATTCTATATTCTTCTTTTATAATTTTATAATTTTCTTTTTTTTTAGTTATCAGCTGAAACAGGCAAAGCTAACAAAAACCACAAGAATACAACTTAAAATGATACATTTTTATTGATATTTATTTGGAATGTACTAAAAGTAGTGCTTTTTTTCCTTTACTTCAGAATTGTGCACACTCACTTGTCACTGAAATTACTGCTCTGTACAACATTCTTTCCTTGTAAAAATCTATTTTTACACTATATAGAAAATGGTGCTGATGTATATTACAACACTTTTTTAGGAATTGAGTACTAGGGTCACAGATGACTGATGTAATCTAACCCTTTAGAGGCAATTCTGTTCCCTTTGTTCCCTGAATGTGTTTTGTGCAACCCAAGCCAAGGGACTCTTTGCCTCTGATGGTTGATGCTAGTGTCACCTTGTGACAGCTGGAATATCTTCATTCAGTTCTAGAGTGAGCACCAATTTTAACTCTGTTAGTTCTTCAAAGCTGAAGGAGCCTGTCATACAAGCAGCATAAGAGAGATTGCTGCTACCAAAGACATGTCAGTTCTTGTTTTCCACCTTGTGATGGCATTTATACACTGTGTGAGCACAGCAGCAGGAGTGTTATGATTTTCTTAGGTTTGGGGATGAATAAAAATAACACACTGTGAGTTTTGTTGGAGTAACAGGAAAATATTGTTTGTTAGAGAAAAATGTTCTTGCACCATGAAGGGATTTTCTGGGAGATGCACTGCACTCACACCATAAGGGTACAGCAATACTGGTGTAGTTTTTCTCCTGCAGTATGCAACAGGGGTGGCATTGCTGTCTGTCTGACCAGTTTGAAGGAATAGCAGCAAGTGGATGTCTGATTCACCATGCTGAATGCATGCAGAATATAATTTTTAAGGCCTTTAAATGGCATTTGCAGGTTTTGGTGGTGGAATTATGTTATAATGGGGCTTTGTTTAAGCTTTAAACTTAGAAAATCTAGGGCTAAGCAGAGGTCACTGACCTGAATGAAAGCCTTTCATTAGGAGGCTAATCTCTTTATTTCCATGGTAAAGACTGCTTTGATATGTATGCTGAAGGCACTACCACTTTTTTGACAATATAAAAAGTCAAGCAATTCAGCGTGCTCACAGGGAGCAGCCCAGAGATGCTCTCTAGGAAATAGCAGATGATAAGCATCACTGATTCGGGATTTGGTGTGCTGAGTTCTGAGGAGGAAGAGAACAGCTCTGCTGTAGATTGTGTTTGGGGTTACACAACTTGGTTGGAGAGAGGCAGATGTAGCTTAGATCTCTACTACTCAAATAAGTCAGGAACCAGTGCTCCCCTAGCAACATGATTTTTGTAAACCCGGACTATAGATGTACATGTGTCAAAAAACCAAAAGAAAATCCTACCAAGAGAAAATAGATAAAAATAGCCCAGAAGCAGGTCTTGCAGATTGTTAAAGAAGAAAAAAAAAAAAAAGTAAGTTTAAAATAGGGTGATTTTAGGGCATCTTGTGTTTTAAACATTTTAAAAAAATCTATGAAACATGTAATAATCCCTTTATTAGTTCAATTAACATTCTTGGTACTGAGCTAAGGAATATGTTGAAACCTGTAGGTACTCTGGCTGTAAGATGAGCTCTAAAAACCACTGACCCAGGATCATAATAAAATAGAAACATACCTTAACTAGATGTTCTGTTTGAAATAGTACATTCCCTGAGGATATTTCATTAACATAATTATGTCTGGCTGTAACCAGAAAAAAATCACACTACATGGAGGTGAAAACGCTACTCTGCCAACTTGAAGAAGAGTGGGTTCACACTAAAAACATGGAACATCTGATATTTATGTTTGTACACAGTATAATGAACTCTGGAGACAGACGGCCTGATTTTGTTCAGGGTGCTGGACTTCAGGGAGGTATACATATAGACACAATAAATGCCCGAAAGAAAAAAAAAATACCAAAAAAGTCTTCAGCAACATCTTTTCTTCTAAGTAAAAGCCAAACTGGGAGATAAAGAAGCCTCAAAGAGAGAATTTCTTTATGTAAAGAATTTTTGCATTTGGAACTAGACTAAATGAAATATCAGTTATGAGCAGATTTTCATTAATTACAAATATATGCAGGCACAAAAGTAATTAAATAATGCTATGGCTTTAAAAATGAAGAGATGAGGAAGGAGGAATTTCAATTCTAATAGGCACCCAATTTTCCCCTCCAGTCAGCCGAGCATAGCTTTTTCATGTCTTGACACACTAGATCTCTATATGCCTCTTCATAATGATAGCATATTTTCTCATGTAACTGCAACTGTCAGCAACTCAAAGAGGGTAAAAAAAAAATCATTTTTGAAAAATCATAACACTAGACATTTAATGCTTTTCCAGTTTAAGTTTATATAATTCCTGCACAAACTGTGTTTCCAAAACCCTATAAAAAAAGGTTTTGTTTTAATGGAACTCTAGTCACATCTGTAAAAAATATTTTTGATTCAATGTGTAAATTGTTCAAAAAAGCAAACTTTGACTTGCTCTTTGGACTGTTACACGTTCTTGAAAAGTCAGAGAAGGGATTTTGTTCTCAGATCAAGAAACAACTTTTAACCTGGTGTGACAACACCCAGCATTTTTCATGTGCATTAGTATTTTCTGCCCCAAAACTATAATTTCAACTTCTGGAGTGTTTTTTTCCCACAGGGGTAAGGCAACTTTGATCTTAGAGAAATTGCTAAACTGTGTAAATTCATATGATTTGATATTCAGGTTATTTGGTACTAACTGCTTCACTTTTTATTTTGTTCAAGTTTCTTTATTATGTGAATCTGCAATAGTTTTTGCCAACATGGGAGGTCTTTTCCAAGGATCTTAATTTCCTTGTGACTTTTAGCTGTGGCTGGAACTGAATTAACATTGCTGCAACACACTGTGGTCATGTTAATATTTCATGGATGCATTTTTCAGTAGAGGACAAAATTCAAGACCACTCTTCACCATGATAAACTGAAGAAGTGTAGGATTAAAGCTGTCCATCTCAGAAAGTCTTTATTCCAGACCATGCCCTGACTTCCTAAAACTTCCCTTCCTTGTAAGAAATGTCTTGAAGGTACCCACAAGAAGCCACATTTTTTGTGCATTTTGTGAAGCTGATTTCAGAAGAGATGGACGGTTTGGTCCTGCACTGTCCTTCACCCACAAAATTGGTCTGATTTTCTGGTTTTTCAGGCAGTGTTCAGCTCTCCAAACGTAATTTTCACTCTTTTATCTTATTTGCAGTTTTACCCCAGCATTGCTTGTTGCATTGGCTTCTGGAAGAGGAAAGGGTATTTCTACTCCTTCAGTTGATTCTGCAGAAGGGTAAAACTTCATGGTGAAGCTCTTCATTAGCAACACCATCTTTAAATAAGACTTTCAGAGAAATATAATCTTAAGGTTTGGTTGGTACTAGGTTGGTAACTATCCAATTTTTATTTTCAAATATAAGGGAAACATAAATTTCCAGAGATATTTTGCTGTGCTATATTAGAACTTCCACAAACCATGGTATGTGATAGTATGGCATTAGTCTAAATCATGGTATGTGATAGTATGGCATTGGTCTAAACCAAATTAAGTTTCAGATTTGTTATTAAAATGGCCCATATTTTGGCTATAAGGATAAAGATTCACCTTTTTCTCTACTAAAGCTGAAATTTTTATTATTCTTATTTACCAAAGTAGTTAAAAATAATTTTATACTATGCTAAACAATTCCACTGTAGAGATGATATGGTCAAGGAATTCCTACTTATATTAGAAGGAGCAGATAAGATCCACTTCCTTTCATATTTAAACAAATAATTTTGAAGCCAGAATAATTGTCTCTTTCACTCCTGGCTGGGTGAGAAGAGTGGGAACAGTTGTTTATTCCAAAGGTATCCAGATGTCACAAAATTCAGTTTACAGTGGAAACTAAAGTACTGACTTTGATATAGGGTAATAGTTGCAAGTCTACAGTTTTCAAAGATTGTTTTGTAATACTTGAGACCTAGCCCATCTAGGAGATCCATGTGATTCATTGTTGTCCATGGTCCCAAAACTCAGCTTTAGTGTCGCTTTTGCACATGTGAATGATAACAAAGAGAGCACTGTGAGTACTTTGCTGCCTTTGTTGTCATAAGCAGAATTCACCAGAAGATACCTCACTTTCAGTTCTACTGTTCCTCTGCCTCTTTGCAGTGCTATCAAATAAAAAATATTTCCAGAGGGAACAATTGGAAATCCTACTTAAAAAGAATTGACCATTTGTCTTAAAAGTAAAGTTTTCATAACCTAGAATAAAACTAGACAGAGACTGGGGTTTCCTTCACTGGTGCAAGAACAAAATACATAGTTATTTGTTGTTAAATTAATAAATGTGGATTTTATTTGCTTGTCCTAAAACTGGAAAGGCATGGAGTTCAAAACCACTACAGAGAAGTTAAAATTGCATTGCCATTTTTAGCTGTTAGCAATATTATCAGGTTTTGTCGCTGTGTTGAGGATTTATTTATGAAATTGAGCTTTTTATCTCATTTCTCACAGTAAGAGAGCAGTAAATTTTCATCTAAATTATGAAAAATAATTTTCAGTAAAACTACAGCAATATAAAACAAATCTGAACTTTCTGATCAAGTGGCTAAGTCAGCACTTACCAGGTGTAAAAGATAGAGAAAGGTTAATCCACATCAGTGGAGATGGTTGATGGTTAGTTTAATATAAAACTTCTGTTCATTTTGTTCCCAGAAAGTGAGTGATTGGGTCTACACGCAATAGAAGGCCTCAAGAAGATACACAAGAGCTTTTAGCACAGTGGAAATTTTGAGTAAATGTTAAGATAACATGAGCTATGATTAATAAATAAATTTGGTTTATGCTGAGAGCTATTTCAGACCCTTGACACTACTGCTGATGTGGAAAAATAGCATTTATGGCTACAGAGAGATGTATTTTTTGGTCTGTGCAATTCTTTTTAATATGAGGGTGTCCCTGACCTAGCTTATGATGTCAATACACTATAAAGAACTCATAGTTAGAAGAACAAGCTAAATAGAAACAGAGAAAAGAGAAATCAAGCCTACATAGATGGCTGGCAGTTTTTCACATCTCCTAGGTCAGTCAGTAGTGAACAAACATGTCAATGAGCAATTGACATAGAAACTGTCCAGCTTATCTCTAAATAAATTGCTCAGTTTTGGGGTTTTTTTTGATAATGCCTAGGAGACCTTTTCTAGCTCCTGATCTGAAGTAAAGAGAATAAAGATATTGGCAAAATTCTAAAAGACTTTTGTGCAGATGCTTAGGTAAGGATAGATTAAGATGTTGTTTCTAAAGATAGATTTCAAATTTGCATAACTTTAGGGAAAGTCTTGAAAACATGATTCACTAGTACCCTAAAGTTAAAATAAAGACCAACCAATGAATCAAATAAATAAAAAAACCCATCAAACCAAATTTAGCTACACAAATAACTATTTTTAAACATTACTGAGACTTTTGGATATTGTTCTTAGGATCTGGAGGACTAAAACAATAAAATGCTTGGGGTAAGATATTACTAGGGCCTGACTACCAGCTAGGAGATTAAATGGAAGTAGGAAAGTCTGACAGAAGAAGATCTTAAAGCTGGATGTGGATGTACCCCTGGCGACTGTAGCAGCTACTTGGAAGTTGATTTCAAATGTAGATTTGGATTAGATTTTACTGTCCCATTTAGAAACGCTTCCATGGAAATACAAGGAGGAGGCTCTGTTCTCTCCATCCCTGCTTATCTCATCTGGCCAGAGCAGTGAAATCAGGAAACAGACAGAGATTTGTTAACTAGAAACTAGGTTGTAAGCACTACCAAGAGAGAGTAAGACAGCCTGTCTGATGATTTGTTCTGTTTACAGACTGTGAAGCTTCTGGAGGAAAAAGTGAAGGAGGTACACTCTTCTTGCTTGTTTTTGTTATGGCTGAAGCTGAATAAAAATCTACGTGAATAAACCTGGAATTCTGGGAGGACAATGTTCTCTGTTGAATATGAGGCTCCCACTGAGTTTATGTCTAGCTGAGTGGCCCTGACTCACACAGAAAGACTTTAAGGCCTCCCCATCTGCCTTAAAAAGTCCCAATACCTGCTAAGGCAAGAAAAACCAAACATCCACCACTGGCAGCTTACCAAGAGCCAGAGGACTACATATAATACCAAAACAAAAAGATGATCCAGCTCTCCTTTTCCATTCAGAGCCTCTTCTCTGAAAAGATCAGGACTGCAATGCTGGGAAAAGAACTGTGAGTCACCAAGTAGAAACTTGTGGCATTGCACAGCTTTTTAGGAGGCCCCAACTAGAAATGGGCAGCACAACCTCTCAGCTGAAAAATATTGCACTAAAGAAGGCAACAGAACCTCATCAGAGTTAAACAGATATTCTGACAGGAAAATTGGATAGTGAAAGGACCCATATAAGAAAAATTATTCATTTTAGCTTTCATTTGCTAAAGCAGTACTCCTAAATCTGATCAAGCAGACTGAGCAAATCACTGTGTTGTTCTTTGTTGATAAATTCTTCCATGGAAATCAATTTTTATTTGCACTCAGTTTTCCACGGTTTCATAATGTGATAAGGCAATGATGAGAACACTTCTAGTAACTCAATCTAGTAGCTAAATCTCACCATTTATCCTTGTTTTCCTTTATTCTTACACTCAATTGCAATTTGGTAGATAAAATTCTATTATCTAAGTCTATGTTTTGTCCTGATAGTGCCAGTTTTCACCTGGAAACCACTAGCAAAAGGGAAAGTAGCAATAACACCTATGAATGCATTATTTGGACATACAATACACCAGAAGGCTCAGGTGCCTGGAGATGAAACAACATAGCTTCTGTCAATTAAAAAGATACAAAAATGTAAATACTAAGGCAGAAAGTTTAAAACAAGGTTCATTTAAAGGACAAGAAGAGCCTTAAAACATCTAGATTAAAAATTTCATGGCCTCTTTTACTGTTTTGAGTGCCAAACAGGAGATAGGACAGCAAATGTTCATTGGCATTGACCAGAGGTGCTACGAGGCTGACATTTGGAGAGACACACAATCACTCACTGTGTGTTTGTGTTTGCTCCAAAGTACTTCTGTCTGGGGTGTCTCTACTCCATAATGGCAAATAGATTAGTACAATGTGTGACATGGATCCATGAAAACATTGATGACCTTCACACCTGAATTTTCATCCCAGCTCTTTTTTCTTCAAATAAAACACAAGATCTAGCTTGAAACTTGATTGTTTGGATTCCAGCCTAAGTGTAGTAGACTACTTAGATAAAGAAAAACTCAAAAGTCAGAAATCAAACGCCTAAAGCTGAAGAAAATAATAAAACTGAGTAACAATTGGAGTCATATGTTTCGAAATTAAATGAAAGAGAAAAAAATACTGTCCTCTCATAGGAAAAAAACCCAGGAAATTGAAAGAAGAAATTAGAACTGAACAAGGAGTGCATAGCACTGACAATTCAGGAGGAGTGATAATGCAGGGAAAATGTTCAAAAATCTCAAAAATCAAGCGTAAAACCCTAACTTGGAGGGATATAAAGCAGGTGAAAAATTCCTTGTGGGGGGAAAAAGTAGTAGTAGTAGTAGGAGGAGTAGGAGTAGTAGTAGTAGTAGGAGTAGTAGTAGTAGTAGTAGTAGTAGTAGTATTAACAGTTCAGTACACTGAGCAGGAATTATATATAAAAAGGCAGAACTGCTTGTATTTACTCTGTGGATTTTTTTGTGTCTTTGTGTGTTTAAAAAGCAGTGGTGTACAGGAAAGAAAACAAAGTCCTGTCCAGCTCATGCGTTATTAAGGAGGATGCTGTACCCAGCATCATCTTTGCAGATAGTTATTTTAATCATGAGGACTTAATTCAAGAATCCTAAAAGAGATAGACAAGAATATCACACTAATACTACTTTTATATATATATCTTAGACAACTAGGGACAGGTTGAGAGTTACCAATCAATTATTGGCAACAGCAGGGAAACGACCTAAATACTTATCACTCAATTAATCCAGGTGAAGCCGGAGATGAGTTAACATGGAATGCAAGAGATAAAAGATGAAAGGATGGGAATATAATTAATACTTGTTAACATAATGTTATAGACATTGGATCTTGTCAAATGAAACTGCTTTTGCCAATCAGACTGCATGTTTGGTGGAGGTATAGCAGGGAGGCATCTTGCCTGCAGTTACAATAAGCTGTTTGACTTGGTGCTGCATAACATTCTGGTTAAAAATAACACTATGCAATATCCTTAACATGCCAAACAAGCAGTTTCATAAAGCTGACTGATAGACATCAAAGTATATGCCACTGACAAGTGAATATGGAATGGGGATGTTTTTAGGTGACTACAGGGACTGTGGTTCTCCAATGATAACCATAATTTTATTAATAGCCCAGATGTAAATAAAAATGCTTTCTGCCAATAAAAGCATGTCTTCCTAAAGATGGGTGCACTGGTAATAATGTTAGCTACAACCCAGTAATGCTTTTCTCTACTTGCCAAAGTGCAAACCACAGTGCCACCCTGAAACCACAATCATAAGGGGTCTTGAAATGAGATGAACAGGCTACAGGTCAGAAGAACTCATTCTGCAGCTCTGCAAGTTTGCTCTGTCACCAGGATGTTACTCTGCAAACTATTCCACACAGCAACACGTATCAAGCCACATGTCTCCATTCCTGTAATGTGACTTATTAGGACAGGAGAAACTAATGTAAGTAAAGCTGCTTTTCACACTGTCATATGGGGGAAAAATACCTGGCAGTCCACTATCTCTCCTCAGATCAGTCTAAGAAATTTCATATATCACTTCCATCAGAATTCCAGACTGTTTTGAAAATCCAGAGGTTCAACGCACAAAGAAATTGTCTCAAAGGGTAACAAGTTACTGCACATTAGCTGTCCATATCCTTTAAGATACAGTCTGAACTTTCAGATTTCAGTCTGCAACTATCCTATAATCAGGATGATCTTTAGGCAATTAAGCACTGTCAGAGTTTAAGGGCACAGTTTCATTTACCCCAAAACGACTGGCACTTTTTATAAGCACCCTCCTGAGATGGAAGAATGAAGTGCCTTTTAGTTCTGGGAGAGAAAAGGCATTATGGGAGGAAAGAAACCGAGCCTCATGTCTTATTCCTCATAGGTCAATAAAGATAAAGACAAACATACTTTTCTAGACTTTGTTTCTCAGGTGTATTTTCTGACTGACTGCCTCCTGCTGAAAAGTCAGACTGCATCCTCTCCCAGAGGATATGTCTCCTCCCTGCAGGGAAGGAGTTTGGCTTTTGCTCTATAAACACAAGAATTTGGCATGAGTCTTAGCTAATTATTTGTAACACCAAACTTCCTAATTGACAGATCTTTAAAAAATGCAATGTTTCACATCAACTACTGAGGATGATAGCTTTGGTTTATCAAGCATATCCAATTGCTCTCTGTGTCCCATTGTTTGTAGAAAACAGACCTGTATGTGGATCTCTTTTTACCTCACATGTTACAAACTGAAATGCAATTTCAGTAGGTGAAATTGGCATTTCTTTACTTCCTTCAAGTTAATCACCACATCATAGTCTGAATATAGATTAATTGTATTTTACAATACAAAGTAATTATCCATTTGTTTTAGCTTCTGTTCTGCGTCATTCAGACTAATGGATGGTATGGCAGGACTGTACAGCTGCATCTGAAACTATTGCCTCAGGAGTCTGCTGCTCCTTTTAAATGAAATAAAGTTAGCAGGGAATAAAACTGAAAATGGAGGCAAAGTAAATCACAGCCTTCATGATAGGAAATGCTTGCCAGAACTCTTAGTCAGTGCCTAATTGTTTTCCTTTATATACAATGCCCTAAGACTTCAACAATCTTTAAAAATTAATTTCTGCTAATCCCCCTAGCATTAAATAATAGATCTTTTAAATCCATTTTTAAAAGGCAAATAGCACAGTACACTTCAATCAGCAAGTAGTCATATCAATCATAACAAAGAAATTTCAAGTATTATAGATTTTATGTAATCTCTTTCCTTTCCAGGAAGAAACTTGGATCTAAAAATTAACTTAACTGTCTTTCGACAAGAACAGGGGTAGCATTATTAGGAGGAGAGAGAAAATACCTCTTCTGCACTTCAACCACTCTGCCTTCCACACTGTTAGTCTAAAGGCTTGTTAACTGGATACATTCACAGGTTTTAAAATTAAAAAATAACATTCAATTCATGGGGGAGCAAATAGAAAAAAATACATTTTTTTCCTACTCCAAGTTACCTATCACTTTTATTGATTTTTCAAACTTTAAAAGATAATTTCTATATAAGGTATTGGGGTTTTAGGGAATGCATCTTACTATCGTGCTGTAGAGCAAGTTGCTGTCAGCACTGGGAAGAAATTCTCTTGGAAGCCACCTTGCTGCTATCACTTTTTCAGGAAGATATTAACAGGATCAGTCTTCCCTGCTCTGCATGAAAGCAACACCCATTGATAGCGTGATTCATCTATGATGCAACTCCCAATATTGCATCCACTTTATGATAATCACAGTGTCTTATGGTGGCATACGTGCTCATTGAAATGTACAGCAAAGCTTTGATCACAATGCTTTACCTACAGAATCAAGTTATCACCTCCTGGTTGCCAGCCTTTTGCTCCATGCATGAGATTTTTCTAACCCTCACAAAGGTAGGCAAGGATGCTGGAGAAGCATGAGTAACAAATGCTGGAATGTGAGATTTGTATTACTGATTACAGCAGGCTCTGTGTGCGTTTGTGGTCACTGACTGTGTGTGGGCTAGCTGGTAGGGAAAACAGTTCTGTATTTTGGAAAAGATTTTCTAGATATAGCAAGGACCTTATGCAAGGACCAACACAGTCCAGCACAGAATCCATATGAAATTCTCTTACAGTGATAAAGAGCACTTTGCTGGGACTTGCACAATTTTACACCATTGGAGCACTAAAACACACTATTGTTGGTAATGAAAGAGACTCCTGGCTGAAGAAAGTGTTCTTGTCCTTCTGCTCTTCTCATTCACTTTTTTCACAATTACTTGGTTTAAATAGTGAAAAATTAATGCCTGCAACAAGTACTAAGCTACAAAGAGGAGGAAGGCTCTGCTGAAGAGAAACATGTTAGATCAGGGCATGTGAGAGGAAAAAAAGCTCAGTTGAGGGTAAAAAAGGACTGATTTTAAACACTTTAAAATAAATCTTGTAATGTGCCTGAATTTCAAGTTGTCACTGTAGACTGCATGAGACTGAATATGTTATGGACAGGAAAGCAGAATTAATGTTTGATAGTACAGTTCTTTTTTCTGAAAGAACTAAGTGTTGCAGTTATAATCAAATGCAATGGATGATTCATTAATCTAATGAGAAGTATAAGCATCAAAACTTGTTACTGAAAACAAAACTCAGAGTCAAACTGAGGATAAATATACTGGACTTTGAAATTAAATGTAGCATGCTAATTTTCATAGTAATTAAGGATTCTAATATTACCTCCTGGGTAAGGTAAAAGATTTCACTTCATTGGAAGTTTCAAAACCAAATAAAGGAATTTAATTTTCAGAATTATAAGTTATTCATCATTTTCAAATCAAAATGGAAAAAAAAAAAAGACTCTTGTATGGCAGTGTCTCCCAATATACATATCCAAATATAGCAAAAAATATTCAATAGATTAGCATGAAAAAGTAAAGTTCAAAACAATTAAGAGTAAATAAATCTTCCTGAAGAATCGTCTCAAAAATCTTTCCAAGTTCATACCTTCAGATTATCAGATCAACAGACTGACAGACTAACAGCTGCAATGCGTTTATTTTTAACATAGGGATGTAAAGACGAATCTTAAAAGTGTTTATTATTGGAGATTTTCAATGTATCTGCAACTCATACAAATATTCAATTAGCATGCAGGTGACCATTAGCATACCAGTGCACACATGAGGCATGTCTGCACATCAGAGCTATTGGTCACAAGCAGGGTTTCCAGTGGTCAGTACTGGGATACACTGTCCAGCACCTCCAGGAGTGAGCTGGTTTGTTGACAACACCAAGCTGTTTGGTGAGGTGAACATGTTAGAAGGGAGAGCCATCTCACAAGGAGAGATTTGGGCAGGCTGGAAGAGTGGGTGAGCTAGAACTTTACAGGGTTTCACAAAGATGTGTGCAAAGCCCTGCTCCTGGGATGGCATGACCACAGATCCCAGAGCAGCCTGGGGTCTCTGTGGCTGGGCAGCACTTTGCTGAAAGGGGTCTGGGCTCCTGGTGGAGGCAGCAAGCTGATCAGGTGTCAGTCAGCAAATCAAACATCCACGGGGGTGTTGCTGTGGGGCAGGCAGGGCCTGGAGCAGGACTGAGCACACTTCCAGCGGCCATGCGTGCATGAACGTGAATTACGGGGAGCAACAGCTGATGGGTGCAATACATCAGCACCTGCTGTGTGAAACACATAACCTACTGCTTCCTCTTGGCATTACAGTGCAAAAGGTCTTTCACACCTCTTAAGACAAGACCAGTTTTAGTTCCCAATATTGCCTGCATTTGACCATACATCTATTATGTCTATACAATGTGTTAAAAGCAATTCCTCACATAAGGAGGTAGCTGTCAGAAATAACCAGGAAACTGCACAAAACACGGTCTAAAAGGTCAACACTTGATCTTTTTAAAAACTTCCAAAGTGAGAAAAAATTTCCATTAAAATGCAAATTATTGGAGACCTGAGATCTACAACAGGGTTATTTAGGTTACTGTTCAGAGAACAGCTTCTGACTATCTTGGTGGACAAAATAACCAGGGGAGCTTGATTAATATTTTTTTGCAATGTTATGTGAAAATACTTTTGACTTTTCACAACAGTTTCCTGACTTGGCCATTAAACAAAAGTCATTTAAACTGCTCACTAGTAGATAAAACTATCAAAAAACTTGCTATCTTCCCTGATTTTGTACTGAAGGATTACATGGATGGATAAAGGAAATAGCAAACTAAGTCTTGGTCAAGTCTTTGATTTTGTAAATTTAGCACCCTGATTTATAAAGGAAAAGAACATCACTAAGAAGCAAAAAACTGAAGAGATATATCTTTATTAAAGGTCTTGATGCTTGACACTGCATCATTCCCATACCCCTTGATCATTTACTACTAAAGTTGCTTCCTTTTGAAATCTTCTATGTTTGCACTTAAAACCCAGTGGATGTACAAGTGCCTGGTATTCCAAGCTAGGGGAGAATAATTCACTTTCTGGCAAATAGAAATTTATATACTTTAAATCATACTCTTCCAGATCTAACACTCTAAGGAATACATAACCTACCTACACAGTGCTTTTCCTGCAAAAAGCATAGAAAGGGGTGAGCCCAGCACTGTGTTATTAAGGCAGTTGTTGATGCAGTAGTGACCCATCTGGTCATGCTATGCAACTCTTCTTTAAGCAATGGCTCTTCCTTTGAATTAGATCATGTCAACAGGGTGTGTAATGCTCTAGAAACCTTTTATTAAAGGGTTGAGGACAGTGTGAAAATATATTGCAACATTTAAATTACTACACTGTTTCCTCTTCTTTTATTGTGGTCTTGCAGCAATATTTTCTTTAATAGATTGGTGGCTTGAGTGAAACATGCTAAAATGTTGTGGTGTCCCTTCCACAGGGGGAAGAGCGACCCAAGATTCATTGATGTTTGTGGTAGAAAGGAATGACAGAAGTCAGAGGTTCTACAAAAGCTTACAAAGTTTCTTTAGTAAAAAATACACTGGGCATGGGCATTGATATAAATCAGTCCCTGATCTGCTTGTCCAAGTACACAGAGGCAGGTTTTGAACAAAGGGGTAGGGTGAAAGGGGAGAGAGAGAGAGAGATGGATTAAAGAAGGGAAGAGAAACAGGTGGGTTAAAGAGCAAAGAGAAGGCCTAATGGGAGAAGGAGGGAGATTGCCAATCCTGGCTCCAGAGCTGATCCAGTTGATGAGGTGTCCTGTGACCCGGATTGGTGGGGGCATCTTTTTACAGAGAAGTTTTTCCCACCTTGGAGATAAATTTCTCTCTTTCCGTGCAAATCAGTTCTCATGGGCTGTTCATTCTGTCAGACCTTTCTGGAGATGGGTCAGAGGCTTTGGGGTCTTGGGTGGTCTTGATGTCCACTACAGTCCATGTCCACTTCCTGCTGTGCTGGGTTGTGCTGCATTATCTCCAGGAGCCAGGACAAGGACATTTGTCCTGAAAAATGCTGCCCTACCTCCTGCAGAAATCTACAGAGACCTATATGGTCTCTTCTCCTGATTCCTGTTCTTTTTCACAGTGTGTCCTTAACAACCAGGCTTGGTCAGGTCCAGAGCCATCTGGCTCTCAGGGACATACACATTACCCCCTAATGTGCAGATGTTCCCCAAATATTTTTACTGCTGAATCTGCTCCAATAAAGAATCATCTGGTTCTGTCAGTTGATAACTTTTTGCTAACTTTATCTCTTTGCTACTTTATCAGAGAAAATATCAACTCAGATACTTGAAAAGTTGAAATAGGTTATGTCAAATAAATCTCATTAACAGGCTTTATCCTTTATACCATAGAATAGCAATTATGGTGAGTCTTCCCTGTGTACCATACCATCAGTGTTTCTGCTTGATAAGGCTGTGACACCTGGTGATTCTCAGCTATAGGCAAATACCCTTTCAGATAATTGGCAAATACCACAGCCAAAAAACTCTCAGTCAATATCTAAATATTCTTCAAAAGAAACCTACTTGAAATAAAGCTCTGAGGAGGTCAGTGTGGCCTTTCCATTTACATGAAATATCAGATTTCTCTTTGCCACAGAATTATCTTCTCATTCTGTGCATTTCTCACCAACTTTCAGTACCTTTTGGTACTCAGACCACAGTAATAGCATTCTGGAGGGACATTTTGGGAAGCACAGATGGCATATTATCACTTCTTGCATTCTTACTGCTACAGAACAAAGCTAGGAGGCCAGTCTTGTATTTTTGTTTAGGAAACCCAGCACTGGTGTTTGAACACAAGAAAATATTCAGACACATTCAAGAACCTGTTGAGTTCAAGGCTGCATTTATGACAATAATACAATCTGCTGAAAGCAGCAAGTTCTGATGACTGCTGTGCTGAACTCAGTCAGTGGGTTAACACATAAGAAAGAGAGAAGGAAACACAGGTGAGATTTGTCCAAATTTTTATAAGGTTCTTTGGAGGTCTTATTTTCCTGGAAGTGTAAATATTGTTAGCATGGAAAACATCCCAGGAGTAAAATCCTGATCCTGTTATCAGCTGCCAGGATTTTGCCAATAAATTCAATGTCTTGAGGCAGGTTATTCATTTGACAAAAGTAGAAGAGTATGTGAGGTCATGAGGGAAGAAGTAGCAAAATATGTTAACCACTCCTCAAACACTATTTTCAGGCTCATCTACCTCTCCACTCTCTTTTTTGGACAATTCAACAAACTAGATATGGTTCAATATGAAATACCTTTATGGATTTTCTTAAGTACACCCAGATTTACAACAATTTACTTTCTTTTAGCTGTTATCCTTCACCCAAGCTAATTTACTGTGTCCACCATGTCCCTTACCTAAAATATGGTTTTCATGACAGGTGCCCTGCCCGGTTGTGCAGTCCCAGCCACAGCATTTCCTGTTGAAGATCCACAGGAAAGCTGTCCAGAAATGCTTTGGTCACTCTGTGCTACTAAACTGGCCTGGATGAGGTTGCAGTACTTGGTAGATCTGGTTGCAAATCTTTGGCACTGGTGGAATAAGGCATTTTCACTGTGCATCATTTTATTCTCATTTATAATCTCCTGTAGAATTTAAAGGTCTTTCATCAGACTGCAGCCTTGGCAGCTCTCCATGCTCCAGACCACTCTTGAAATCTTTTCTTTCCCTTGGGAAGATAAATAAAGCCACTAAGTGTCCTGATGAGTGGGATTTCTGTGAACATCTGTAATATTTTAACCAGCTGTTATTTCTAGTGACTTAATCACACTGATTATGAATTTATTTCCACATACAACCAAGTTTAAAAACATGGTCCATCTGTTGTACTTTAATTGCCTAAAAACCTGCTACAAGAACTGAAGTCAGAGAGTAGTTTTTCTAATACAAATTTTATTTAAGACGTCTGTAAAACCATGTCCAGACAAATGTCTCTGTCCATAGCAGTTTTCATGGGTTTGTTTCATTCCTCTGCAAAGTGAACCACCAGAGTTATAAATAGCATGGGCATGCACACAGGAGGCACAGGTAAGAGCACCAGCTCCCACCAGCAGGCAGGACACTTGCTTGTTCCAGGAGCACCCGCACAGGCTGATTTAACCATCACTGCACTCCTAGGAGCGTTGACATGACAGCAAACGCTGAGAAAAAGGAAGTTTAAAAGCTTAAAAGTGAGGCTCTACCAGGTTGAAGCTGTGCTTTCCGGGATGCTCCACACTGACTTTGTGCTGTGCCCCTGACACCTCTGACTTTGGAGTAGAACTGGGCCACTGAACTTTCCTGTTACTTTCAAATTAACTTACACCCATTTAGCGGCAAAATAAAACACAGAAGTCTGGTTGACTGCTTTAGAAATCTGTCAATTAAACCCAGAACTTAGAAGGGTTTTAATGCACTGTAAAGCAGACAATTACGAATTAGCCCAGGCTAGTTTGCTGTTGCTTTTACTGTTTATTTTATTTTCAGTAATATTTTTCACCTTATTCAACTTATTATTTCTTTCCATTTCACATGGATTTCTAAAGCAGAATGGATGGAATATCTCTCCTTGAAAATAAAATTCTCAATACTAAATAGTACACCATATAGATCAAGGATCTCTCTACACCTGCCAGGCGTTTGACCCAAACTGACTTTTTTCCACTCCTGCACAGTTCCAGTCCTTGAACAGCTGGCATCTTTCTCTGCATCAGTTTTCTGATGTATTTTAGACAATTATACAAAGTGGATAATAGTCTATAAAGACAAAAGAGCAATTTTCTCAAGTATAACTACAATAATTAGAATTTTATACAGCTGCAAGTTTATTATGTATATCAGAATGATGTTTCTAGAGGGGCTAAATATTTAAAATTCCCCAGAGCCCAGCCACACTTGCACACTGGCAAAAACCAAAAAAATGTAATTTCAAGCACTAGAAAGAGGCCAAAGAATAATTATTAATTCCCTCAGCACTTGAACTAAATGTTATGGGCCATGCACGTCATAATGAGAATGTGTTTACTTTCATATCTTTCATCTTTGGGGGAAAAATCATTAGTCTAAATGCATTTCTTACTACTTTTGGTGAAGAGTTCTAGCTGTATGTGGTTTTTGGATTATGAGTTCCAGAATTCACTGCAGCAGAAACTCATCACACTTACTCTTAATATTTCACATTACAGTGCAGGGGAAAGGAAATCTCAGCTTAGATATCTTTAAAATTAGAATTCTGACTATGTAGTCAAGACTTCTAATGCTTACATCTATCAAAGATATTTTAGGTTGTTTAATGTCTTATTAAAAAGATTTAAATTATTTAAAATCTTTTTGCTGTTGTTATTGTTATTATTACTATTAGGCATCAGCTTTTTTTGTTTTCCTTTCTAAAGACATGATATCATTCTTATGGTATCTTGGTTTCTGAAATTCACTTCTTACATAATTCTACCAGAAGTAGAATTCATACATCTTGTGGGTATGCTACAAATTCTCACTTTTAAAAGATGCAAAGGGCATAAGCAGCCAAGTCAGACAGTTTGAATGCTAAATGTGTATGCATTCATTATTGTTAATTTAGAGTTATTATCTTTAAGGAGATGGTTCTGGTGAAGCAGCTACTTGGTGGTTTTGAACTTTTATACATCTGCATTTTAATCTATTTGGGAAAAGTGGTAATACTTAATAAAAGAGATAATGAAGGGGAACAGGCCAGGCCAGCATATTAAATATATACTAAGTGGGGAAAATGGATTTGTAGCAAACCAAATTTTTCATCATCTGTGTGATCATTCATAGCCTGTCTGAATTCAGTTGGCTTTCTCTGTGCTGTGCACATCCCAGAACCACAGAACCACAGCTGGCACCAAATCATAATGTTTTTGTTAGAGAAAAACAGGTCTGAACACTGAGTAATCAGAAGTGCAGCATGTGTAGCAATCCTGGGAAGACTGTGCTAAGCATGTCTCTGCAGGGTTTTCCTTTCAGCTCCATGTTGTCCTGACCTTTTTTTTATATTACCCCTATCATATCTGTCTGACTTAAGATAAGTTGCTAGAAGCAAGAGCCTGTTCTAGTTATAAAACACAAAGCATTCTATAAAATCTAAGGTGTACTATTAAAAGTAACTGCACTGGTCACTAGTTACACTTTCTGTTTAGTTCAAAGGGAAATAAAAAAATTGGAGACTCCCAACAGATTATCTGAAATAAATGTATTTTGTTCTTACTCCTGGATTGCTCCATGTTAGCTTAAGGAAAATAACCACAATTCTTTTGCAAGTGGGCTAGAGGGAAAACAGGGCATATATTGCTGGCTGTCATCTGCATCACACAGTCTGGAAGCTGTGGGCATATAGCAAAAAAGTAAAGATTGGGGACAGGTGAGCCATTACAACACAGTTGTTAATACTTCTGAACCAGGCTGCTGCCTTGAGCTTCTCTGCTAACTGTGGAATAAGTCCAGTACCATCCTATATATTCTATGAAAATGTCCTCTAATCCCCATGAAATTTTTGGGGGTTGTGGGTTAAATGTGAAAGGAAATTATTCAACAATGCCGCAGCAGGCATTCTAAATCATGTGCACCCTGTGAGAAATTGCAGCACCTAAAGTGAAAGAAGTTTAACTTTTCCTACTTTCCTCAATGAACATATTTTAAATGCTGTGCAACAGAATGTAAGATTGATGCTATAACATTACAAAATGAACAAAATAATGGAAAGATGAGCTATACAGAAAAATAATCAAAATAGAAGTCTCCAAGTTTCCATATTAATTGTTGTGTTCAAGTAAAACAATGTACTTCATGACAAAATAAATCCCCGTTGGCATCTCTGTCTGTCTGAAAGATAACATGGGCAGACAGGTGCATGAAATGAATGTTAGCTGGAGACAAAATTATGAGAAATAAATCCCAGTACTAGAAAATTTCTTCTTAGGCAAAACAGACTTTATCTTTAGTTAATACTACACAGACTATAGTGATGGCCCAACACCTTCATGCCACAGAGTTGTGTCTACATCAGGAAGCAAAGTACAGCTGCTCCCTTCCAATGCATGTCAAGGCTGTATGCTCCCTTGTACCACCAGTCCTGCTCATTCTGCAAAGCTGTACTTGCTGCAGACTCTGTGCTCATTTTCCTCTTTCTGATGGCATCACAGGTGTATCTTCACAGTTTTGGTTTTTTCATTACAACTAACTTATTTGTCACAATAGCTACCAACAGAATCCTGTGTATTGGCAGCTGCATCTTGGAGGCAGTCACAGTCATTCAGGGGCTCAGCCCAGTGTCTTCTGTGCCGAGCAAAAATATTATTTCTGGTGCTTGAACAGTCTAAACAACAGTTAGAGAAACACTGTGCCCCAAAGGAGGGCAGAAGCAGGGAAAAGTTGAATAAAAGGGAGTTTACCTGTTAATGCCAGAGGTAGACTTGGCCTCTAATGTGCACAGTCCCACAGGTGTTTTATTCTGACAAGGCTACAGGTTGGAAATGTTTAGCTGGGAGCCACAGGGAAACATCAGCTGGTGTCAGGAGCCTTTAATGGTAACCAAGGTGAGGAGACCACTGGAGAGCAGTATGGTGATAAAGCTGACACTACACAACATACATGTGGCAGAAAGTAAAAAGAAAAGTAAGTGGGAAAACTGATTTTCTCATCAAAAATTCAGGAAAGCTGTAAGAGAAATTACACAGCAGTTTTAAATTTTTAAAGGCTGTCTCACACAGTGAAGAATTTTTCTAGAAGTTGTGGAAGGAACCTTTTGAAAACAGAATCCTATGGGGATCTCCAACCGGATTTCTCCCAGGTTTTAGTAGGTCCTCCACCAGAAAAATTAGGTTAGTACAAAGGATTCCTTTACTGCAGTGTAAAGACTGGTCCTAACCTTTGGGAGCAGGAAAGAGCTCATACCAGCAACAGTAGTATGTGCACCATACTAGTTAGAAGGCAGAAAGAAGCCCAAAATTAAGTTCCAGTGATATGACTCTCACAGATCATAAGATTTTCAAAGCAGCTAGGAGAATGGCCTAAAGTCTTAATCTGAGTCCAGGGAGAGAGTTTTAGGAAAAACAAGGTTTTTGCTGTTCATCTCCTGTCAAATATGAGGTGCTGTATCTCTACCATGAGCCACAGGGAGCAAACCAAGGCCTTGGATTGAACTCTGGAAGAAAAGGTTTGCAGGAGCTGCTGTCCTTCTTAGAAACCGAGTCCTAAATATCAGCTGACAGATCCAAAACCCCTCAGTAATAAAAGTAATTATGAGTATAATAAATGTTACTCTCCAGTCTTTCTCTAACCTAAAGTTGCTTGTCCCCTTTCCCATTTGACAAAACAAACGGTTTATAGTTAAGATCTCTGGTTCACTGAAAGACAGAATGAGGGTTGGATTTGGCTACCTATTAAACCTAAGATAATAATATTTTGCTGTTGATTTGATTAGGACTCTAAGGAAACTGGCAATCTGAGTGGTTTAATGTGATTTCCCAATATGGAAATGTAAGGTGCTCCTAGGATTAGGGCCAGCATTTCTGGCGTATTGATTTGTTCTATTTGCCTTTTAGATAGATGGGTAAAAAGAAAGCCATAAACACTAACACTCAGTCAAATTCCGTGTCTTTTATATCATTGAATTTAAATTAAGAAATAAGAGATATGTATGGAAAACTTTCTTAAGGGTAAAAGTTTATCCTCTCCATGGACAAACTCTGTTGAGTCATTGTCATTATGGTACAACAGAACATTACTTCAGACTTAAAACAATTAGTGTTATGAGTCAGTTCATCAATTGTTTTAGACTTTAAACCCATGTTCCAGCATTGTCATGTAATGCAGTAGGCTTAACTAGCTGAGGAATCAGGCAGAATAGTGGGACCAGGAAACAAATACAGTTGTCATGGGTATTTCTCCTGAAAAAGAACAAATACCAGAGCCATGTGATTCCCAGTTCTGTCTCATATCCAAGTATCACAGCTCAATTCAATACCTCTGTCTCTTCCATGAAACAGGGTCTCCTGTCTTCAAGCAGAAGTTAGGATAAAAAAGAAAAGCACAGCTCCTACCTTAATATACAGCTGTCTGTCTCAAATAAAACCTGAACCAAAATTCAAAATAATTCTTGGGAAATGGCAGCTTCTAAGCAGAAAACAAGTATACAGCACCTTGTCACTGGCACATTACTGAGTCCAGCAAACTTTACCAGGTATAGAATTTGAGGGTTATGACCCCATGATTAACAACAGCTAATTTTGAAGTACAGATTAGACTCCTTTTAAGTATTAAGCCCAGAACAAACCCTTATTTCCAAGACTGTTTCAAGGCAGGGAAAGAGCTCTTATTCTCACTGTCCTTGAAAACTAGGCCTTTTCATTTTAAAGAACACATATGGGATTCTGACCATTATTCTGTTACTTGAGAAAAAGTGCTATCAAATTACTCATGGAGTTTAATGTAGTTATTTCAAAAATTTTTGAATATTTTGGCAACATCATAAATTTGCCAAGAACCCTACTTGAAGAAGGGAGCAAAGAAATGAGCCTTTCCCAAAGAGCTCACTAGCCCAGAGCTGAGGCAGCAACAGCTGCAAATTTTAAAAAAGCATGTGAGGAAGAATATAAAATAAACAAAAATATTTAAAGGCTCTGAGTTCACAGACAATTCACACAGAATTCTTTATAGACAAAAGTCAAGTAGTCTTCTGATTAATATTTTAATTTTTAAACCAGTGCATTTCTAGTTGGACTACACATATCTCTGAATTGCACCCATTTGTGATTTCCATTGCAGATGGCTGAATTAAGGCAATTTTATATATAATAGTATACACTTGTCAAGCCTCTCAAGATAATACTCAGCAAAAGCAGGAGTAACTCAGTGCTCATTCATAACTATACTCCCACTCTTACTAAACCAGTAAGATTACCTTTGCAATGTATTTTCAGTCATTTGTTTCTCTAGCTGTAATAGTAAGGTAGATTCCATTCCCCTTGGCCCCTTTTGCATTCACTTTAAAACAGGATGTTTCCAGTTGTTTCCCCATGAGTAAATTCCACTCCTTGCCTGCAAATCTCCATATGTTGGGGTGTGTCTCCAGGTGAGGCTGAAGATTAAGACAGGAATTTGCCTGAGCCCCAAGGCAGCAGGGTTGAACAAACAAGAACACATTTCGTTAGCTGAGATCAGAGCACCACTCTCTGGACAAATATTTACAGCATTTTCCTACCACTACATGGTAGTTATTCTCCTGCAATTGCTCCTTAATGACTGCATCATTTCCAGAGTTACTGATGAGGGGATGTCATCTCTTCAGCACTGGCTACTTTTCTCCCAAATCTGCTTTCTTTGTGTAGCAATAATCTTGAGGCAGAGATCAGCAGGACTAGTATAAACCACTGACTCCAATCAGTCAAGCCTTTTATGGAAAGCACTTGTATCATCTGAAAGGTCTGGCAGCTGGAACAGTTTCTTCTCACAAATTTGAGAAGAATTCTTTTCCCTCTCACCCTTGGAGAATGAAAAGCTGTCCTTAGTAGAATCAGAACATTTTTCTTTCTCGGCCTGATCCTAGGATGTATTAAAAGCAGATCAGTCTGCAGCCATGGGTGTTGAATGGCATACTTCTGATGTTTTACCACTCACACATACTGCTGCTAAAATGTCTGAAAAAAATTAAGGATGACTCCTCCAATGATAAAAAAAAAATTAGAAAATAATAATGAGGGAATGTCACAAAGTAGAGTGAAAATCAGTTCAAAACCAGGGCTGTCTGTGGACTGATTTCTGCTGCCCTGGGTCTGATTTCTACAGCCTCTCAAGGACTTGTGCACAGAGGGCAGTGGTGCAGCAGGCATTCCATCAGCACCACAGCAGGGTTTTGGAACACCAACTGCCCTTTCAGAGCTGAAACACTTGGAGGTGAGATAATGCATTATGGTTGCAATGCATTACAGCACCACGAAGAGCACACAACACGAAACACACAAAGGAAGACATGAAAATAGGAAAGTCAGTGAGAAAATCATAGTTGAGTTCATAGGTGATGCAGAATGGCTTGGGAACAAAAAAGATAACAGGCTAGTTCTTTAGTAATATACAGTCACATTAGAGTCAAGGGAAGTATAACAGTTCTCATCCTCCTCTGGTGATCTCACCCAGGATGTAAACCAGATTGTAGAGACAAAGCCTTGAACACAAAACAGAGTTTAAATTGAGGTCAGTGAACGGGTAGCCAACAAGCCCGCTGGGAGCAGGGAGGTGGCATGTGCAAGCACCGGAGGAAGCCTGTCTCATCCCTCAAGGATGTAAGCATCCTCACAGCTCCATTCTAGCACATTCCTTTGTCACAAAAGCTGTAGAAAAACAGTGCTGCAAGTGCTGTGCAGCAATGGCAGCAGAGCAACTTCCATAACGCACAGCTGTAATTTCCTTTTCTCTTCTCTTGAGCACAAGAAGGCTGAAAGAACATCTTGTAAACCAAGAAGCACTAACACATGTTCAGTAGGAACTCGCTGTTTATTCCAGCTGTTTATGACTACCACCCCCAAACTATGGTTTCACCTCATCACGCAACTACTAGAAAATTTATACACCAGTTTCATGTGGAAAATTTTGACTCAGAAAAGAAGCAAACATCTGCTGCCCAACCATGACTGAGAATATAGGTAAAAAATGAAAAAAAAAGCAACATATCTCTGAAGATTATAAATAAGCATATGAACAAGGGACTTAAAATGGTAATAAATGGGAGGGGAGGAGTGTTGGAGGTTTAGTGTGGGTTGTTTATTGGTTTTGTTTGCCTGTTTGTTTCCCTAAAGTTAAAGCTTATTCAAATCTATTTGACAGTGTTTTATTCAACTCAAAAATAATGGAAAATATTTATTTAAATGTGTACCAACTGGTATGTTTGTTTTCTTTTTAACAAAAACTTTTATTCAATCCTTCTGCCTCTACAATGAGTTCAGAAGTTCTGGTTGCATAATTTTTTTTTTCTTTTGTATATTCATAAACTTATGTTTTATCTATGTTCTCTCAGACCTAATCTAATGTTCTGGAGCTGTATGTGAGAGGTGATGAAACCTCTTCTGATTAAATACCCTTAGCCACTTCTCCTCCAGAAGGAGGTAAATTCATTTATTACAGGTCATATAGGTAAACAGGTATCACACCCATCTCTTCCTCTGTGCTGAATGCAGGGTACTCTCAGTGCTCAGCCCAGAACAGGTGAATACTCTGCCTCTACTTCCTTGCACAACTAGCTACATTTCAGATTTCTGCAGTTCTTCATAAGCCCTGACACAACTAAGAAACCTTCTTGGAAACCAGGCAGTTTCATCAACAAGTTAAACCTGAGGCCCAGGAGAAAGAATCAAAAGGATTGTATCGAAGACACAAATAGAAACGGACTGCAGCTGGATGAGAACTATCTAATAGAGCAACACCAGCTAGTCCAGGTGAGATTCCTATGACAAAAGTAAAAATGTAGTTACTCCAAGAAAGCCTTTTCAAGGCTTACCAAGAAAAGAGAAATATTCCTGAGCACGTGTCTGGAAATCCGTGCTGCAGCAGGGATTGTTACCTTAGCAGCCCTGCATTCTCAAAAGATGTCACCATATTCCTGCAGCAGGGACAGAAAGCCGCTGCTGCTCCTCTCCCAGCAGTGCTGAATGTCCGTGATGACTTAGGGGCTCCATCTCTATCCAACAGATTCCCTCTGTGAGGCCTCACTGATGCTGCAGTTTAGAAGCCAGTTCCTCCTGGTCTCCTGGAATCTCAGAAATTTGAGGTCCCCCGTGCTGTTTGATGCTTTCAGTCTTTGCACTCCTGAGTGTGCCCAAAGACCATGATTCTCACCTGCGCCAGTTTGCTTTTTCCCACACCATTTCCATGTAGACTTCAGGAGAGGGCAGGGACCAGAAATAATGGTCCAATGTGAAATTTGGCTACAGCCCACAGGCAGCATAGTGAAAAACACTGATGGGAACCATTTTAGGCCAGTGTTATAAATATTCTAACAGAGCACATGGTCTTGTGGAGCACACATTGTCCCATGAAAATCTGGATTTTGATTGTAAGAGAAATACACCTTTTGTCTCTAAGAAGACATTGATACTGTAGGCAGAGGAAAATGAATACAAGTAAGGTAAACTGTTTTTCTCATGCTCTCTAACACTGCCTGGTTTTTCTACCCACTAGTTAAATATATTTATTATTGACATAGAAACTGAGCAAAATCTGTAAGAAAATACAGTTTAATTAAATGCAATAGAATTCTTTTTCACCCATGGTATTGGTGTATTTGGATTAGCGTGACATAGCTGTTAAAAATATTTCATCTGGCATTTTTAATTCATAAAGTAAATTTAGTCATCTTTATACAGAGTAATTCCTAAAAGCAAAGAGAAATTCTTAGATATATAATTCTGAATACCTCCTCACTAAGAACAGTTTTCAAAATTCTTTGTTTTTGGAAAAAATACCTACCAGAAGAACTGGCAAATTAAATGAACCTGGGAGTTGTTGAGCTGGTTACAGCAACCACAGCATCCCTGTGAGTCCACACCAGCTATGGACGCTTATGACTCATTTTAAATCTCGCAAACTGAATTCATAGAAGGTTGGCACTGGCAACATCTCATTCCAGCAGCCCACTCAGTCTTCCACCTCCTTTCATCAAAAACTCGTCTCATCTAAAATGCAAGTTTCTGACTACTTTGGCTGCAAGGAAAAACCATGAACTATGATGATGTGCATAGACCCAATTCACTTAATCTGTGAACATAATTCCCACAGACTTTGGGGGGTTTATCCAGCAATATGACAATGTGAATTTACCACAGATAAGGCAGGAAAAAAGGGGATGCGTGATGGATTACACACGTGGCCATGAATACCCCTCTTTCTTACGTGGGAGGGGCAGGTGTGAGAGGTGGCAACTTCCACACAAAGAAACCAAATCTAAGGAGGTTTATGGGACCACAGGACTATTCAGCTCCCATCAAGGAGAGCCATGACAGCATGGGATAAAATGCCCAAAGAGATACACTCAGTCTTACTTGAAATATTGGCTGAAAAAATTTATAGAAGCTTACCTGGCTGACATGCATGAACTGTATTTTGGGACAAGCACTTGAGTGGAAGTACTTGAGTGGACCACTTCCTTGAGTCTTTACAGTATTTTATCCCCTAAGGTCTGTCTAGGACAAGAGACGGTTGTTAGAAACATAAAGTACCTTGTACATTTTTATTTACTGCATGGCTGTACTTCTACTCAAGTATCTTCAAAAAAACCCTGCAATTCTCCAGCACATGTAATAGAAACTCACTGTAAAATTAAAAGCATAAAAAAAGACAAGAGACAATAGTAGCGGGTCAGGTATTGAAAGTGCTGCTGCAGAGGAACAGCCTGAATCAATATCAGAAGAACACCATATTCAGAGATTTAGTGGTCACTAAGGCATTCTGCTTACCAGTGATTAGAAAGGATGTCCTCACCAACCCTTCAGAAGATATATTCCCAGGTAATAAATTTTCTCTGTTTTACAGAGTTTCTTTCACACTAAGTATAAATCTGGAATTGCTCATATTTTCTACCTCTGGAAAAAAGCAAACCATGGCAAGGTAGCCATTCATCATTTTTACTGAGCGTTAAACTGACATAAAAGATCAGTTTTAAACTGGTTGCCTTCAGAGAAAAATAAGGAACAGGAATGAAGTGATGTCATGTCTTAGGGGGAGGAAGCAGTGCTAAAGTAAAAGTACGGTCCTGGTCTTCTCTAACTGGGTGAGGTACCAAACACAGACTGCCTTGTATAATTCCCACAGAACAAAGCATTGGCTCCAACACTGAAACGTTCCTTTTTGGATACTCACAATATCCTTGGAGATATTAAAAACCTGACAGGACACAGACGTGAGCAATGTGATCTAGTTCACCTTGCTTTGAGCAAAAGGAGGTTGGACAAGACAGTCTTTCAAAGACCTCTTACACTTCAATAATTTTGTCATTCTGTTAAAATACTGATTTAATTGACAATTTTCTTAAATTCTCACTACCTGACCACATGTAGTTATACAAAACTCACTTTCTCACCCCGTATGGTTCTTATATCCATAATAATACAAAACAGTTTGAGAAGATTCATTTGCATGAGTCAAGAACCTGAAAAAATTAAAGTAATCAAAAAATTGTATTTTATGATCCAAGATGGCAAGGTTTTAGACTCAAGATCTCTAAAATCTTCTGGTTTACTGCATTAGTACCAAGCTGAATTCTTCTGTAACTAGTATAGACAAAAGTAAGAAATTCTAATTGTGACTGAATAGGGGAAACAATTACACTAATAAGTGTGTAAAATAGATGTAGGATGCTCCAAAGCCTAAGTGGGAGCAGCTGTTTTAAACAATGCCTGATTGTATGACATTTGTTGTCTCTTCTATGAGAATTTCATCTGTTCTTCAACAATCTGTAAGCACAAGCCTTTTTTAATGCTAAATCTTAATAATAATTTTTAAAAAGGGATACATGTAGCAATTATTATTGACCCAAACAATGGGAACACTTGCTTTGGGAACTTTGGGGATGGGAGTTCCACATCTGCTTGACAGCTGTGCTGCTTTTCTGTTTACTTGGAAAGCACAAAGGTTTGACAGTCATTCCCAGACTGTTGCCTAAGGAAGAGTATTCTAGGGAACTTCAAATTGTGTCTTTATTCTGACACAAGGCTTTGCAATACTTTACAAGCAGGATACTTCAGCTTAGAAGCAATTTGTAAATTGTGCTGTGAAATGTATCTTTCTCTTCCACAGGTACCAAAGTAGATCAATGAATGAGTTAGAAAAGGCTTTGGGAGAAAAACTTTCAATGGGTTATTAAAAGTACTAAAACTTTTTATCTTAGATCTCCTAAAATTAAGTAACACAGAAGGTACAAACAGCATGAGAGATGGCTAAAAGAAGAGTTTCTCTCTTCTCTGTGTTTGGAAGAGTGGCACCTTATCTTTAGGTAGTATAGAAAGCAGGAAAATGCTGGATACTACCTGCTAATCTTGGATGTACAAAAATGACATGACCACTGAAGAAGTGCATACCTTCCAGATTTAAGCTTCTAGAAATTACCTTTTTGAGTTTCCTTCATAAGAATTGTGATGTAGAGGACTTTGTGTTCTGCTTTTGCTTTTCTTGTTGCAATGACTGTTACTCTTCCCTTTTCCTTTTCTTCACTCTCAGCCACTGAACCTGGGCTGCCCAAGGAACAGAACCCTTAGAAAATTCATCAAGATTGAAGGTAAGAGTGCAGTGGGATAGATTCCATGTAGTTCCACCTTCTCAAGTCATTAGCCTCTCTTTTAGCCATGAGCAACCAAATACATGTAGTCATTTGGCCCAAGGCTGGCCAATGTCTTTTCTTCTAAAGGCCACAAATTCAGCTGAGTGCACTCACCTCAACAATAATGTTTACAAATATTTTAACAATAAAACATTAAAATGTTTCTCTTATTCTTTTGTCCCTAAACATTGCTGCTTCCCTCAGTTTCCTTCCTAGCAGTACTTCAACGACTTAGACATCTCTGGTTTTCTTTTCCTCTCTAGAAAGCAAGATGTCTTTAAAAGGTGCACTATATTCTTCTTAGTTACTAGCATCACAGGTATGGCATGAAGCATTATTGATTAAATTATGCTCAGCATCAGAACTGCTGTATCAGGAATCCAAAAAAGAATTACATTATTTAAGTGTCACGAGGACCACAATTTAAAAAGAGTGGTTACTGAAGTTTCTTATTACTGTGTATGAAACATTTCTCCATTCTTGCAGGAGCCCCCACTCCCTGGATCAAACCCCAGACAAACCTCTGCTCATACAAGACCTCTCCCTGAGGCATTGCTTCTCTCTATGAGAAACAGGATCTTCCAAATCAGGATAGACCTGTGACGAAGTGTTAATCAGTTGTGCTCCAGTTAGTGCCTTATGCTTTTACCAGATTTGGGGAGAATAAATCAATCATATCTTTTTTTTTTTTTTTTTTTTTTTCAGATTTGGCTACACTGAAGCTATGTCTTTGAAAACAGAAAAACCAGATGAGCCACCCAGGCCACCAGTATACTAATGAGAGAACACCATGTAGAAGATAAAAGACACCTAGTAATCCAGATTTTTCACTTGACATCCCACTGAATATTCTGATGAATCAGATTAGTTTTAGAAATGTGATGTATTCTTTCAAATATTTCAGTTTGTGTGAATTTTGATTAAAGTAAAAAACTTGAGATAAAATGCAGGTCTACATCACATATCACACACGTTTTTATTACTTGGTCATAAAGTGAGCAAAGTAATCATTCGAGCTCACAATATCTACTGCTCTGATGTCATCTCATTACTTGAAACACTTAAAGCAATTACAAAACATTTATTGTAACATTGATCAATTAATAGTTATAATCCTTTACAAATGACAACATTAAAAAGTTAAATAAAATATTAAAGTTAGCTTCTTTATTCATTTCCACAGACATAATGAATAGAGGGCTTTCAAGAGTTAATATAGAAATCAGAGAGGGGAGCTGTAGCTTTGCAAGCTATTTCACCATTTCCCCTCCCCTCCCTTCATCTGGATTGGATCATGTTAGTGTATGAGTCAGCTAATTATGAAAGACTTCTCTGAAATGAATTAGATGAACACAGCATCTTTAACAGAAACAGATCTTGTGACCTGGCAGAGTTCCCATCACAATCCAAATAAAGCCCACCCAGATGTGACCACTTCCTTTACTGCAACTCAAAGAACAGAGTGAAACATCAATATGAACTTCCTCATCTAAGCATCTTCTCAGTATTCCTGATGGATACCTGATGGATTCCTGATTTGCTATTCTGATGAATCAAATCATATGTGGCACTAGACCCAGGGATAAACTAGTTTAATATTATTGGGAACCAAGCTACAGTTTTCAATAATGTATGTCAGTTTACTATTTACTATTTTTACTATTCAGTCTGAAAAAAAAAAAAGATTGGGCTATGGACTAAGTAGATCAATTTAAGGGGTGTCAGCTTGACAAAGGCACTATTATCCCAAATGTGTTTCCCAGATGGTTTTTGGAAACTAAATGCAATTGGTGCACTTCACTACCTGGAGAAAAGTTTCTGCACTTTGGTTACTGGTCTGATACCTGATTCTTTCCTGCTAGTGTCCAGTTTCAGCTCAGTGGTGGCTTCAGTAAACGTTGCACTGGAACTGAGCTATAGTTCACTGTCTTGAGAGAACACCTGAAACATTATGAAACTTTAGTTGGTTTTGTCTCTGTGATGACATCAGTAAACCAAGAGATTAGCTTCACAATTAAGAGAAGCTATAGCTCAGTCCCAGATTTGCAAGCTTAAACCCCTGCAGAAAAGAAGAAAACAAGGCAATATAAGTTGTAACCTGCACACTAAATTAACATTTAATTCATTTAGCAAGTCAGATGTGTCAGTAGAAGTGGCCACTTGCCTGTTTAAACAAGTGATATCATTCACACCTGATTAACAACAACTAAAAGAGCTGGGGGAAGAAAGAAAATTGGAAGTAAAGGTAGAAATAAATTTCAAACATCCAATACCCAAATCAGATCACCTTGACATTAGACACTCCAAAAGTATTAGAGCAAAATCAGATACACATCTCTATGCTGTACAGCTGCTTGCACTGATTTTATATATATATATATATATATATATTATATATATATCTATATATAATATTGATATATATCTTAATGTAAATCTAGTGACAGTCCACTAAAATTCAAAGTAGACAAGGTTACGTTAGTCACATGAGTCTCTGGAAGTTTTGCTGTGAAGTTCGATTTTTCATTTCCTCTTCTTTTTAAAGAAAATGGTTTTTTAATGTACTGGGTTTTTTTCAGTGGGATGCAAGAGTGTGAGGATACCAAATGAATCTGACATTGCAAACTGAGTTTCAAAGCCTAGATCATTAGCTTTACTTACAGTACAAAATACATGGCCAAAACCTCTTCTTTCTTATGCTAGTTAAAATCAACAAATACTATAAAGGAAAACAAAATTTGGTTTCTTAAAGGATTCAAAAATAAGATCTATTTAAGTGATCCTGTCTGTCCTTATTGGTCTGTAAACCAATGCTCACCCCTATTATTACTGTTAATCAGGATTTCTCTGGTTTTTAAGCATGACCATTTCACAATTTTCTTTTATTTTTTACTTTTTCCCCCACCTAGTGACTCAAACTACTCTATTTGAAAATTTCCAGCAGATTTCACACATATTTACTGAACTCTTGGGTCACATTTGACATAGTGTGTATATCTATCTTTCTGTTCTTTTAAGTGGTACCCAGTGAGATTTGCAGATGTGATAAGAGAGATATTTCCTTGGTCCTGAAGCTACCCAGGGGAATAATGCATATTCATCTTTAGGTCATGGTTTCTAGTTAAAGACACTGAATAATATGTGTCACCATTTCATTTAATTAGCTTTTTACCACTAAGTCCAAACCAATGCCTGTTAGTGCTTGCCACAGAAAGTTAGAGTCAAGCAATGCTTTCTGGCTAAATGTTTAATCGTCACTATGTGCAATGAGTTTACTGCTGCACACTTTTTTAATAGGAAATGGTCTACTTACTCTCTCTGAAGTTGCTTATTAGAGCAAGTTCTAATGAGGGAACATTCTCTAGTAAACCAAACCAAAGACAGCTGGAACTAAAACTGGTTCAAAATCTGATTATATTTCCCACTTTCACTATTAAGCATCATGAGCCTTGCAAACCATTTATTGGTTTTTCGTTTTTTTTCATTACTAAAATGTTCTTATTATGTCTAAAACTCTTTTCTAACAGAAATTATGATAGGGAAAAAAGAGGTTTACTGGATAGAATCTATATGAAACAAGTCCCACTTCAGGATTCTCTGCATGAAATTTCAGTTTCCAGCAGGCCCCTGGAGGATATACTGGCTGTATTCAGCTCATGTCATATAGCCTAGGGGCTACAGCACATTCTGAGCAGTGGGATTTATAATTTTAAAGCCTTCTCTGATTCAGAAGCTTTGAATGAAGTTGGACACCAAACTGAGGACAATGTTAACCACAAGTATTCTAGAGGTAAAGGTTGGTTAGAGAAACCTCTTCTGTTTGCCTCTTCTTTGTCAGCAGTCATGAACCTTCTTATAAACCAAGTACCAAGAATTTAAATGGAAGAAAAATATTTCAGGAATGCTGAATGTTCAGGGTGGTTGTCATGACCAAATTGCTACCAAATATCAATTCAAGTACATATATACTTTTAGTGAAGTAAAAGTGCATTTTTCTATAAATAAATAGTGCTCAGAAAAATCCTGCTGATCCTGACAAACACCTGTGTCTGCACTACGTCATCCATCCAGATAAACACCATTCTGCATTTTGGTATCTTTTTTGCTTGAATTATCATATTTTCATACAGAAAGGATATGGTACAAGAATCAATGCATGGTGCTATCTAGAAAAAAAAAAAAGGTTTCCCTTTTCAACTAATTAATACTATAGAAATTAAGTTACCCTGGGCCAGCAATAAAAAAGCAAAGTCTTTTTAGCATTTTGACAATGGATTTTTTTTTCAGTTTAATCCAGTTCTCATTTCTTTCATGCAATATTTCTTCCTCTTACATAATATATTTTTTATGGCAAATCCTATTTGTTGTTTAAGAAGAACCTTCCCAAATCCTGTGTAATTCTGCTGCTTAAACTATACCATGGAGTGGTGAGGTTTCTTCCTAGAAAGAAATTCTCTTACACTGCCCTACAGTTTTTAAAATTAACATTGTTCAAAAGCCAACTTCTCTGGCTAAATCACATTGTCAAACAATCACCACCAAGACAGTAATGATTTCAGTCTCATCGTATGTATGCTGGTTTGTCACAGTATCCACCACAGTTCCACTATCAGGGCATAAAGAACTGGAGACTTCTTTGCATAGCAAACTGCAATGTACAACACAACTCTGTAGGTTTGGGTGTCCAGCCTGACCAGCTGCTCACATGCACAGCTCCTGTTCCTGCTCTTTTTGTCAAACAGCAGAACGTGCAGCATTCTTCAGCTCCCAGAAGAGACAGCAGCTGTCTTCTGCAAGGCCAGGGTAGGATAAGAATGACTGGTTCTCTAGGATTTCCCTCCAGCTGTGTCCCACAACAGTCCTCCCTCCTGTTCCATAAAAACAGTAGGAAAAACCTGCTGGAGAAAGAAGGGGTGAATGTAGGCAGCTATGAGCTATCTGTGAATGCCAAATATAGGGAGAATGAGGATGTGGCAGTGAAGCAGCAGAAGCAAGAGATTCACTGAAAAGAGAGAGAATGTGCACCCCTGTCCTTCCTCTCAGGCATCTCTGAGATCACCCAGTACATTCCAAATCCCTAATGATGCTCTTTGTAGTCCTTTAGTCCAGGCTCCTCAAAGTCTTCAACAAAATACACCATGGCAAAAGCACAGGATTCATAGACTCACAGAACCATAGAATGCTTAAGGCTGGGAAAGACCTCTAAGATCATCAAGCCAAATTATCAGGCTATCCTTATGTTCACCATCAAAGTATATTTTATGTGCCACATCAACCATTTTTTCAACAGTTTCAGGGATGATAACTCCATCACTTCCCTGGGCAGCCTGTTCCAATGCCTGAAAAAAATTCTGTGAAGGAATTTCCTAATATCCATCCTAAGCATCCACTGGTACAACTTGAGACCATTTTGTTTTGTCATTTGTTACCTGGGAGAAGAGACCAACCTTCACCTCACTGTACCCTCCATTCAGGGAGCTGTAGAGAGCAATAAGGTCACCCTTGAGCATCATTTTCTCCAGGCTGAACACCCCCAGCTTCCTCAACTGCTCCTCATCAGAGCTGTGCTCTAGACCCTGCCCCAGCTGCGTTGGTCTTTTCTGGACTTGCTCCAACACCTTATTCCTGCAGGCAGTGCCGGACAGAGCACTCGAGGTGCCCCTGGTCACACTCTGCAGGCGCAGCCACTGTCAATCAGCATGCCCAGCTCCTCTCCTGTGGTCCCAGAGCCACTTTCCAACCACTCTTCCCCAAGCCTGCAGTGCTGTCTGGAGCTGTGGCCCAAAAGCAGGAGCAGGCACTTGGACTTGCTGAAGCTCACAAAACAGGCCTTGGCTCATCAATCCAGCCTGTCCAGACTCCTCTGCAGACTTCATGCCCTCCAGCAGATCAACACTCCATTTTGATTGATTTTACCTGCTGAGAAGCTTAGAGCCAGTTTTGAGCACGAAAAAGGAGAACAAGTCACTTCATGCTGTCTTGGTACAAGTAGTACTGGCCACAGCTAGTCCAGGATCTAGAGACTTCATTGGTAAAGGAGAATCACCTGGTCTTCAGAAGATGCCACGATGGCATGGGTCCCAATGACACTAAGAATCTGTTCTAAACATGAAATTATGGTACAAGAAAAAGCTCCAATATTTCTATTCACTTCTATGTTACTGTTCTCCCACAAAGCATGTTTTATCTGTAGAATGCTTGCAAAACTCAATCCATACTGTGAATATGAATGTGGATATTAATAACATTCCCAGATGAAACAGATCTGTGCTTTTTCAGAGCTGTCTACAGATGTAGGCAAGTAAGTGTTTGCTCACACTAGACTTGTTTGTTCTCACAGCAAAACCATAACAGCTTTGGATTTGCATTTTCTTAAATGCAAAATAGGGTTCTGATGCAATTCAAGTACAGAACTCCAAACACAGAGCTAATATTTATGCATGAATCCAAAGTCAGTTCTGTGCTTGCTTCTGGAAAAGAGTTTCTCCTTAAGCTTACTTGATGCAAAAAAAAAAAAAAGTTGTGGCACTAACTGCTTTTTGGCATGAGAACATTTAACTATGCACCTACCACCTGTTCTGTACTAGTCATTTCTTGTCCAGCTTTTTCATGGATAAGACATTTAAAAAACACACCACTATCTATTGGTGTTTATAGCTTTGCTGTCATGGCCACCTTCAAAACAAATAGCTGTGCCAGCCACCATTACACAGATCACTATTAAAGCACGGAGGTTTGCCACAATGGAACATACTGAGCAATCTGTTAATCTGTGGCCTCCAGGCTCCCTTCTCATAAATGGCAAATGCTTGAGATGTGAAATGAAGATCAGATCTGGGCATGTGCATAAAGGCATGTCCAACCTCAGTTTCAGAAGCCGTGTCTAAAGTTTCAGTGCTCATGGCTTACCACGCAGTTGACATTCAGTATGGAAAGAACCTAAATTACCTGAACGTTTATTCCCTTGATACAAAACCACCCTTATTTAAATCTAAAGGCTCAGCCATCTGTGGTGTCAAATCCTGAGATCAACAATCTACTCAGGGTGCAATAATACACTGACTTGCAAATATTGACTTGTTAGTGGAAAAACTAGTAGGCATAATCCACCTTTTACTCAACAGCAGAGTAACTCCTGTAATCATCTCCATAGGAAAGAAACATATTCAAATTATCCTTTCCAAAGTAGGACAGTCATTTAACTTTAATTTTCCCTACAAAGAGGAAAGATAAGCTAGCTTTTATGCTATGTAGTATTCAGATGTGGTCAGTCTCTCCTAGTCATGTTGTTCCATTTTATATTAAGCTTGTAGGTATCTACAGAAAATTACAGAAATTTCAGAAATTACAACTGCACAGAATGTTGATTAGGGCATAAATCTACTGTTAACTGGAAGATCTGGAAGTCATTGAAGAGTTTTTATGTTGTACTGTCATCTCCAACATTTGGATGTAAAGAAACCAGCCCAGTAAAGGACTTAGATAGTCAAAGGCTAAAGCACAAAAAATACCAGAAGTGAAGAGTGTTCATTCAACCTTGATAAGTGAAGGCAAAGGAGAGACACCATCACTATCTATAAATGCCTGACTGGAGCAAATGAAGACAGAACCAGATTCCTCTCAGAGCTGCACAGTGGATAAGAGAGCATAAAGTCAGGTAGGAGCCCAGCTTGCCACCCTGGCTCTGCAGTCCTCAGGGACAACCCAGTCTCTGCAATGCCACAACAAATTGCAAAGAATCATTCAAAGAAACAAATTACCAGTACAAATAAAGACAAATGTTATAAACCCTATATAATATACAAACCATGATCATAAACACACATAAAGCCCAAGCATAATTTCTCCATGCTTTGATTGCCAATAAATACAGTCCAAAATGAAACACATGACTCAAAAATTTTGTTACTATTTTATGGATTAAAACTATTGTAAGATTTCAATATTACTCCATTAGTTAGCTCTGGGTGCTTCTTTCTGTCATTGACCATGACATTTGGTTCCTGGACTTTTCTTCTACAGCTACTTGCAAGTGGAACAGGATATACATTACAGACTTTGCTTCCCTAGAAATGTTTGCTCCCTTAAAATTACTATTGAAAAATAATTTTCTCCCTCTTAAGACTCACTGAGGCAGAATTGACTTGAAATTAATTTCTTCATCAGATTTCACAGAAAAAATAACCAGATAATTTAAAACTGTTAAAAAAAGCTAAAACATGAAGCTAGTGAAAAGAGAGCACTGGGCTGTTGGATTATTAATGCTCATTACACTGTTTTTCATATTATTCTGGACATTTTGCCTAGTACTCTCAATTTTACCTGAAGAAAATGTTTTTAACTTTGCATTTTCACCCGATTCTTATTGTCTTAAAAACAAATTATCTCAAATAGGAGGCTTAGGCTGACATTTTGAAAATCAGACACAGACAACTGAGTTTTTCCCATAAAGTAAATGATTACTGTAAAGCCCAACTCGAAGCCAGAGCAAAGGGCAAACATCTTTGACCAACATTCCCTAAGACAAAGCAATACACATAACACGATGTTCCAAAACAAAACTACCATAAATAAGCCTTGTCTCCAGAGGATGGCAGAAAAAATGCACCATATATAACACTTTTCTTTGGTCAATTAAAGCAGAGCAGGTTGGGGATTAAAAATCCAAGGCGAGTGCCGGAAAAACCACAAGAGAATGGACCCATTCCACACTGAGGCTTCATTGTGACCCTCCAAGTTCTGTCTTCTGCTTTCCTCCCTGCTGAACTTCCATCCTCACAGCAAAGAGCCAGGAATACAAAGCCCCAGGTTCAACATGCCTTGACTAACTTCCATTTCAAACACTAAGCAAGAGGCAATTCTCATATTCTGCCATGTTAAAAGCTGGGATAAAGCCCACTAAGAGTATTTCTCAACCCTCATTTTTCTTTGCAGCCCTTACTTTTTGTTAGTGCTTATGTCCAGCATTGTATTGTTAGGTAAATTATGGATTTCTAGATTTTTAGATGTCCAACAATAGCATTTTCCCAGATGCATGTTAAGTGAGGTTGAAAGCATGATTCAAACCAAAGCACTGTCACCTAAAACAAACTATTACTTCACTGACTGTTATCCAGGGTGTGAACAACCAGACAGGATTCCAAAAAGAAATTACAGACTAGCATGATCATCTGCCATTCACATAAAATTTTCCTTCCTATTACTTCTAGCCCAACAATCCAATTTTGGATTATAAGACCCTTTTGTCAAAACCTTCAAATATAAATTGACTGACACAGGACCAGGGACACAAAAGTAAATGGTTGGTCCTTCCTTCACTCAAGCAAAATAAGGGCTCAGGGCAGGAACAAGAGGAAAGCTTTCCACTAACTGTCAAAATAAATCCAGAATAAAAGAAACCAGACATGGAAAAATCTTCTGTCAACATAGTTAAATTTGGGCAATGTGAAGGCACCTAAAATAAAAGCTTCCTATTGACTCTAACTGTAACTCTAATGGCTTGTATTACAAACAAACATCCACTACAAGAAACCTGACAGGAATATCTTATGATTATGCATGTATAAGCTAATAATATTCCCTTTGCCACGATAATAAAAGAGTCAGTTCTGGATGGAAAATGATGAGACTAAAGAGACTTGACCTTGAAGAGGAAAATTGACTAAATTTAAATATTTTTCCTTATTCACAATGGAAAAAAAACATGAAGTGGTGGGAAAAGTATTTAATTCTCAGAGTCCATTTGAAGGTCTACTGAGAAATAAATCACTGGGACTCTTTAGAATGTCTCTCAAGCCATATTGTTTGGAAAAACACAAGGAGAAATAGTATGCAAAGACATCTGTAAATGTCAAAGACATTCAGACAAGTCAAGCTGATTAAACATGAGGTAGTACAGTGAATCACATCACCATCATTCAACCCAATCAAGGAATTGAGTGCAGGACATTTAGTGTCATATTAGATAAATTAGTTAATGTTAGAACAATCTAAACCTCTCAGCCTTAGTACTTCATGTCTGATTAAATTTTAGTGATTTAAGTTTTCAGTGCTGAGCACCTAATTACGCTGGGATGTCATTAGCCTCTCTGAAGAGCATATAAAAAGCTAACTGCCATAATAAAAATCACTGTGAAAAGATTCCCCTGATTAGCCATTTAATGCAATGAGACTCTGGTGTTTCTGATTTGATAAACTACAGCAGTCATTGCCAAAACTGCTTTAAATCAAAAGAAGGAGCTGTATTTCTGGTCTTCATGAATACTTTTAATTTCTTCATCCATGTCTACTGTTGATGTAAAATACTTTCTTATCTACACTACATAAATAAAGAAATAAAATGCCATTTGTGCATAATGATCAAAGACTTTATCACAGCTTTATGACCAGATCACAAATAGCTCAATGAATTATGTTAATCTATACTTCTTGTGCAATTTTGAGGTGAGAGGATATTTTTAATCTTTATCTTCATTTCTGTGTGGCTGAATGACAGTGTATAGCCAAATTGCTACTCTGTCACTGCAAGAATCCCTAAGCACTAAAAATCACTCACTCAGGTGGACAAAAATTAATACTTCTTCAGAAAAAACAGCTTTCAAAACTAATTTGCAAAGGCTAATTATCAGAAGAGGTTCATTTGCAGTGGGGAAAGGGGACCAGATAGTAGAGGATAAAGAATCCAGCCATTTCTTAGAGTGCAGAAAGTGTGTCCATACTAGAGGAAAAAAAAATCACTATAGCTGTACTAACAAGCTTGAAAAGAAACCTTGGATTTGGGTTTATTTGACTGTCAGTAAAAGATCATTCTTACACAAAGGCGAGGCAGAATTTATGGTGCAGGATGAAGTTACTAAACAGCCTAGAAATATTCCTTTACTAAAACCATTGTAACACTGTGAGAGGTATTCTAGCTTATTTTAAATCCTTGTTTACCATCACTTGTTGAAGGTCAGCACTTACTGTAGGTACTGTTGCTAAGTACCATGTTTCAGTGTGAGGCACTGACAGAGGAAAAATCACAGCTCTAAGGTTTGCTGCTTATCTGTGGCCTGCAGAAGACTATGCAAGTCTGAAAAAATGCAATCTTCAATCGCATCACTTTAAAAAAAAACTGTGGATTGCAAAACACATTCAGAAATGGTAGGACCTAATAAAACATTCTTAAAAACAAATTAATTTAAGTAAGACTTAACTGCATTTCACTACTGTCTCTGCTGTGGTATGGTAAGTACTCTTTGATCTACTCACTAAAAAATGTAAGTCAGTTGAAAGCTTTGTAGTAATTCAGAAAGGTCCCAATATGAGACAAGAGCAGAGTGAGGAAGGGGGAAAAGGACAAATAGAATGATTAAAGTCATCACAGAGCACCCTCAGAAACCTGCAGAACCTCCTCAAGGTGGCTGTGGAGCCGCTGAATGCCGCCCAATGGAGCTTTGACCTGAGATGCACCAGACCAAGCATCTTCCCCTTCCCTTTGCAGTGACAAATGGCCAGATTGGCCAAGGTAAGGAAGAGATCCCATTGTTGATAGGGTACAAGGTGTACGTTGAAGTCAAAAGGTATGAGAAGAAGTTTGGCAAGAATCTCAAAACAAAGGTTTGAATCTGGTACACTTCTTGTACCTGTGTTATACCAACTCAGTGGACTGAAAGGATGTATTTTATATAGTATTTGTTAGTTTTGCTAGCTTCCAAAAGTGATTTTTGGTTGGTTAGTGAGGTGTTATTTTTAACTAGCCTTATGTATAAATAGAGGAGCTATTCAGACACTTTGTTGCCCATTGACAGTGTTTCAGAATTCCAGTGACAGATTGAAGGATAAACAGTCACAGAACTGTTTTGACACAGGCACATAATCACAGGTGGTCAATGTAGGGAGCACAGACCATATTTGAAGGAAATGTTGAAATATTCCTGATTTAAGTTCTACTTCATCTCTGTATAAGGATGATACTTTTTCTAAAATTATCCAAATCCAGAATCAAGTATATTTGCTCATGTATCTCATATATCTATGCCATATCTCTTGAGCAAATTAAAGAATAAGGCCCATGTTTGATGTTTACTTTGGTTGTTTGGTGGTTTTTTTTAATTGGGAAAAGGACTGTTCTCATATATTTTCTGAATAAATCTGTATCTGCAAATTACCAATTAAAACAAATGTGCACAATCCCAGGAGTGCATTTATCCACCTCTATGCATTTATGCTCCAAAGAAGGCTTTTTATACATGATTTTTTTTTTGTCTTGGTGATTGTGGGCAATATTTCCTTAGCAGGTAAGATAAAAATCTGATAATTTCAGCTAGTGGCCCAAGTTCAAAAAAATAGAGCACATTTGGGTCAATCTTGGCTGCTTCTGGCTGTGTTCAAGCCTTACCTAGCTTAAAATGAGAGGTCCTTGCTTCATTTTGTAGTTCTGACATTCCTAACTATATCAGTACCCTCAATCTATTACACACACAGCAGACAGATTCCACAGGATTTACTTCTACAGCCTCCTCAGTTTTCCCAACAGCTCTTGCTCTGTATGACTAAAAGGAAAGTGCTAAAATTACGAGATGAGCAAGCTATTCTCAAATTACGGAACAAAAATGCAGATTCCAGCATCTGCAATGATTGTGGTACCATCTAGTGGAATAACAAGAGTTTTACAAACAGTAACTGCAAGCTATAAGTCAAAGAGTGGAAGGAAAGGTTGAATCTCTAACCATGTCAGTGTATCCATCCAGCAAGGAAAAGTACACAGCACACAAATATTTTGGAAGCTCCCTGGGGTCTCTAACAGCAGTCATGTTACAGCAGTAAGTTGGTGGCACCTGAGAGAAGGATGGTTTCCACACAAAAGTGGTGTGAAGCACCAGTACAGTTTCAAGGAAGGGAGGAAACAATCATCCCCCCTGCGCCCCAAAAATATTTGTTTAAAAATGCTGCTGAAAACATCAAGGAGCTGGTGAATCCCAAGCAATGTATTATGAAGGGATAACCTGCTCTGCTGGCTCAGCATCTCAAGTTTTAAGGCCTGTAAGTCACTGCTTGAAACAGATAACTGAAAACTGAATTGAATACAGCTCAATGTGGCATGCTTGTGCTTGGAAGAGGATCGTGCCAAGCTGATCTGGTAACTGGACTTCCAGGGAGGGAAAAAAAGGACCAAAAAAAAAAAAAATAAAACCAAAAACAAACGAACCTCCCACCAAAATAAAAACAAACAAAAATCATCATCATCCAAACAACACATAAACAAACAAACCAACCAAACAAAATACATTAAATCAAAGACTGGAATACAATTATGGCAAGTAATGAAACAGGAATAATCCACTCAGCTGCACAGGTGTCTCACCCTGCAAGGCCTGGGGCTGAGGACAGCCTGCCTGTAGAGTGGAATGAGAAACAAGCTAACTAGCTCTAAAATGCTCACATAATATATCTGCCCGTGACTGATGGGAGTTGGAGCTGCTGATCCAGGGAGTCCTTCTCTTCCTGTCATATTTCCAGATCTTTCATTCACCTTCTAGATTTGCCATGAATTGTGAAGCAGCATCTTGGACAACATAATTTCAAATGCAGAACCTGTGTCTGAACTGATCCTAGAGTGAGCACACAAATTCCTGCTTCTGCTTATTAATTTTCAAGCAATAGTTGTTTTATAATGCATTTAATTTTACTTCTGCTGAAATTGTTTTTCAATAAGGTGATGCACTGTCTCTTCACAAGTTTAATTTTCCAGTCTTGAGGGAACATCCCAGTCTGACCATCCAGGAGGCATTTAGGGGGTCACACTCACACCACCAGAGACTTTACTGGGACTGAGGCCCCTTCCCCACAGGTGACCCCAGTGACCTGGTGGGTGCTCCTTTCACTCCCTACTCACTTCCCTCTCACAGTCAGACCAGGTTTCCTTACTGGCTAAAGGGTTCCTGTAGCAGAGAAGCAGAAGTACTTAATTTAATTATGATGCAAAAAAAGAATAACTCGAGCTGGTGCCTTGAACAAAGGGCTGCTTGGGCTTTTACCCCCTCACAGTCTGTGTGCTGCGTAGTCTGGGCTCTTCCTGCTAACTCCTTGGCTTCTGCCATATCTTTGTGTGTCTGGTGCTCTGGCTGGGCCACAGGTTCCAGGTACCTCTGTTGTGAAATGTTTCAGCTGTTCCATCTGAGCAGCTGAACATCCTCTTGCCCCTGGCTCCTACCATGCGGAGCTCAACCTGCCATTCTGCTGCAGCTGCGCCCAGAGCTGCCTTCACTCATTTTGTTCTCTAAGGAGCTTCATGCCTTACACTCGTGTGATACAGAAGTGAGTTGTATTAAAATTATAGGTCACCACTAGTAATTTTCCTGTCCATGTTGGCACTAAAATTCTTCTTACATACTGTGATCAAAATAGAGAGGCAATAATCTCAAATTACACAGGTGCCATCATTATAGAGTGTTCTAAAGGACAGCAATTTAGTAACATCTGGAGCCCTGGCGAGATAGGTTGGTACAAAAGGAGGCAAAAAAAAGTCTCTTTTTCTGATGTCCTACAAAGATTAGCCATGCAACCTGCAAAGAAATATTTGCATTTCTCATTACAACTGCTCGATTTATAAAACAATCAAATAAAAGTGTTTTCTTTGATTCTTTCGTATACATGAATTGCTCCTATGGGAACATCAGGCTCAGAGTTTACCTGTTTTTTGCGCGGCAGTGGGAGCTGTCTGCAGAAGGACATAGAGAGAAGCGAGACTCGGCTGTGCCTGGCTCTGCAGTTTTGTGTGGATGCCCACAGAGGGAACCCACGGATAGCACAGCGGGCAGCGGTGCCGGCGCTGCCGAGTGCCTTCGCTTCTGTCCTGGAGAAGCCACAGGAATTTTACTGCAGTTTATAGCCTGCGCGTTTTCTTTGAGGAAGATCTAGCAGATTTATCAGTCCTCAAAAAGGTTTTTAATTGTGGACTTATTGTAGTGTCCCCTAATCAAAAAATAATTAGATCAGAAATGTTGCTGCTGTATCCTACTTACACAGAATTAAATGGCTTGAGGCCTGCTCATGCCCCTTGTATCCCCTCCAGCCCTTTGCATCACCTTCTCCAAATGAGCCAAGTGCTGAATCTTTTCAGTTCAGATCCTGAGCCACTTATACCTCAGAATATTAAACAGAAAAGAAACTTAATGGGCTATTGGGCCAAGCCCAAGACCTGTATTTAACCTCCCACTTTCCCCAGAATCTCCACAGCACAAACCGATTTTTGAATCTCCAAACTCCTTAGTAACCATAACCAGAGGGAACGCATTTCAGAGGCTCTGCCAGGTACTTTTTGAACATACACTTGTGTTTATTTATTTTAATGTGGTTCTGTGAAAAGCAACAAAATCTCCCTAGTCCCAGTCCTCTGGCTCCTGGTTGATTCAGCCAGGATACCAGAATTTACTTTCTGTTTTTGCACAGCCTGTAGGTTGTCCTTCTCTGTTTCAGCAAGGAAAGCTTGATACAGTCTGCTACAAACTTCTTCTAAAGCAATTTCTGGTACTCTGGAACAAATTAATAGAGATGGTATAAAACATTAAGTTGTTTCAGCTCAAATATTCTATGCATGATAGATGGCCTTTTGACTACAGCTGTTCCTTATTTCTTCTAGGAATCTATAAAATCTTATGTGACGGAGTCCAAATCAAAAAAAAAAAAAAAAAAAAAAGACTGAATTCACTACAAGCATTATATAGTTCATTGTTGCAGACCTGAACCTCACTACATCAAGAAATTTGTTCACAATGGCTACTACTATACACAGCTTTAGCAGGGTCACTGCCCTACACATTCCCACTGAACCTGATGAGGCAAACTTCCAAACAGACAGCTTTACACACATGGGAAAAGAGTGGATCAAACACACTTGCCTTTCCTCAGGCATTCCCTTTGGATGGAACAGATGGGACTTCAGCATCTGGGTGACACATCGACACTTTCCTTTTGCTGCAAATGAATGAATGCCAAAATTAAATAGAAACAAGATGTTTACATAAATATTCAAAATCCAACTACTTGAATAAGTAACACCCTACCTTCAGCATAATGTAATCTAGTTATTTCTCAGACACTAACAACCCTGACCACAAACCTTTCTATCCTTAAAAAATCATAATATAAATTATGCTCTTGAATTTAATCACCTGGGAAAACAGCAAGATTACTGAAGCCTTTGTGTTTTTATTAGAAGACAAAAACAATCCCTATCTGCAGGAGCTGGAATCTTCAATTATTTCACAGGTGCCACAGTGAGCCAGACTTGTAAATATATTTAGGGACTGTGAGAAAACCTCCAAAATAACAGAAACTATTGTATTTATGAAAGGTATACACAATAAGGTAAACTCTCAAAAACCTTCAGATAACTGAGCATCCCCCTACACCATTCTCACGGGCCGTTTAAGGGCTGCACATGTGAGGGAGTACGTAGAGAGGTAGTATATCTCATCCTTCCCAGTAAGCAGACAGAAAAGGACATTGCAGAGAAGCTTTGGCCTTCAAACACTAATGTTTGGTCTGGGAAGGACTGATAGATGCAGCACCCATGACCTCTCCTGCACACTGCTTCAGACAAGGCTGGAGGAACAGCAAGAGCTGGGTCAGTGTGGTACTTTCTGGTTTGAAGGCACCACAGAATGAAGTGCAGAGGTTAAGGTGGACATGGGGGCCACAGGCACACCATGCAGGGCAGCTTGTCTGCCACAGAGCTGTGCAGCTAACAGATTTACAAGGTTTCTTGTCTACTCTCCACAGGCACTTTAGTGGTCAGCATCTTTTCACTGCAAAGACATGGACAGGTAGTGATGCTTAAACTCTCCCCCTGAGCACAAGCACCCAGACAATTTAGGCTCACCCCATTGTTAGCACAATGGACAAAGAACAGAAATATCCCATTTGGGGACAAGTGCCTGCTGCTGAGGAGCTGGATGTTCCCTAAATCATTAGTTTGAAGTGTTTAGCAAATATGCAGAGGAGGCAGCTGGAGTTTGTGGACGGATGGGTGATGTGGGTGTACATACAGGTGCTTGCTGCTAAAAGTCAGCTGCAAGCAGATAAGCTCAGCAACCACACTCTTGGTTGAAAATTAGGCAGTAGAACAAAGAAAGCTATTCTTGTAATTTCAGCATTGATTTCCAGTGGAATAGTCAAATACTTTGATTTTATAATCAGGTTAGTTCAGTTTTGAAGATTTCAGGAGACCCCACATCTTGCAGATGGCTATGTCTAGATAAATGCATTATTATCCTCTTGGTAGAGCACCTTAGTCACTCCTGTATCAACACAGGACGTTACAGCCTGACTTCTACTTGCACATATTTTGTAGTTCCTTTGCTGTTTAAGCACCTGAGTTAACAGGATGGGAGTTAGTTAATAAACTTCTGGGTTTTTTTCAAATCTAGGCACCTTAAAATTAAAGCAAATCTACTGTTCCTGCAAGAAGATGAGGATTCTTGCAAGTCAGCCACAAAGATATTGAGAATGGTTTTGTAATCTTAAGCAAAGACTGGAAACACAGAGCTTGGGCAGGCCAAGTCCTCAGTGATGTCTCTTTTCAGGACAGAATCAACATTTGTTAGAATCAAATCTGGCCTTCAAATTTGTGCCATCTCACAGGCCCTGTACATCACTGAAAATTATGACTCCAGCCCTAACTCTGTCTTGGGTGAGCAGCCAACAGCCAAGTCTGACTGCAGTCATTGAAAATTTGGGAATAAGCACGTAACCAAAGCTTTCCCCACCAATCTGATACAACCAGAGAGTAAACATAGTCTTTTTCTCAGCCACAATTCATGCATAAAGCAAATGATCAAGCTGAGAAACTCCTCATGAGACCCACACATCTAAAATATGTTCAGAAACAGAGTGGCAAGGATTTTAAATATGCTGGTGCTGCATATTTTCACATAATATCACACAAACTATTGAGGTGCAGTTTGAATAAGTGGATTGTACAGTGAGTTAGTACCTAACTGCACTGCTGAGGCCAAGGTTTTTGGGAGTGAACAGCAGTACAAACTGGTGTCCAGTCAGGAGTCTAGCTCTCAGTATTTGATACTGTTTAGCACTTTGCTAATCAGCTGGACAGTGGGATAAAGAGCAGTCTCAGACATGCTCACAGTGTATTTGGGAGAGCAGTTTACATACTGGAGGAAATTATTTCTACCAGAGAGATCCAGACAGATAGGAGAGGGCAGCTGATGAAAAGCTCATTAAGTTGAAGAAAGTGAAAAGCAAAGTCCTGCAGGTAGATATTGAGAATGGTTTTGTAATCTTAAGCAAAGACTGGAAACACAGAGCTTGGGCAGGCCAAGTCCTCAGTGATGTCTCTTTTCAGGACAGAATCAACATTTGTTAGAATCAAATCTGGCCTTCAAATTTGTGCCATCTCACAGGCCCTGTACATCACTGAAAATTATGACTCCAGCCCTAACTCTGTCTTGGGTGAGCAGCCAACAGCCAAGTCTGACTGCAGTCATTGAAAATTTGGGAATAAGCACGTAACCAAAGCTTTCCCCACCAATCTGATACAACCAGAGAGTAAACATAGTCTTTTTCTCAGCCACAATTCATGCATAAAGCAAATGATCAAGCTGAGAAACTCCTCATGAGACCCACACATCTAAAATATGTTCAGAAACAGAGTGGCAAGGATTTTAAATATGCTGGTGCTGCATATTTTCACATAATATCACACAAACTATTGAGGTGCAGTTTGAATAAGTGGATTGTACAGTGAGTTAGTACCTAACTGCACTGCTGAGGCCAAGGTTTTTGGGAGTGAACAGCAGTACAAACTGGTGTCCAGTCAGGAGTCTAGCTCTCAGTATTTGATACTGTTTAGCACTTTGCTAATCAGCTGGACAGTGGGATAAAGAGCAGTCTCAGACATGCTCACAGTGTATTTGGGAGAGCAGTTTACATACTGGAGGAAATTATTTCTACTCAGAGAGATCCAGACAGATAGGAGAGGGCAGCTGATGAAAAGCTCATTAAGTTGAAGAAAGTGAAAAGCAAAGTCCTGCAGGTAGGATCAATAGGCCACACACGGGCATGGCAGAGGAAGTGACTGGGTGGAAAGGAGGACGGGACATCTCAGGGGGCCGGGGTCAGGGGTGTGCCCTCACGGTGAAGAAGGCTGGCTGCAGGCTGGGCTGTCTCTGAAGCACACTGTCCCTAGGATGAGGAGGAGGAGATTGCTCTCCAGGCCACACTGCAGTACTGAAAAGCCCAAAACTGGAGGAGGCACAAGACTGAAACTGAAAGCTTGGAGTAACTCTGGAAAACAACTTCAGGATGGTTGGGGCCTAGAATATCTGACATACAAAGAGAGGCTGGAGGAGCTGTGTGAAGGATGTCCAGCCTTGAGAAAGATCAGTCTGGCTCTTCATGCTCTCTACAGGACCCTTATGCCAAGCCACAGAGAAAGAGGGGTTTGGCTGTTCTCAGGGATGGAATAAAAAGCAAAGGACACAAATTAACAGGAATTCTGTATTTATATTGCATATAAGGTACTGGCACTTTTGGTCTCATTGGGACCTTCCTAGATTGAAGAATGCTAATTATTGTAACTACAGTTTGCTTATATTTTTATGAACCATGAAATCAAGAAAGGTTTCATGCAAGCTCATGATAACATCCACATACAAAGGACAATTTAGTCCAGTTGGATTTATGAAGTTATCACAGTTTAATTAATCTCTTGTCAAATGTAACTACTACTCAACCAAATTAAAGGGTAAATGCAAAAGAATTTTTTCCTAAAAATTATAGATTCCTTCTGCAAGAAAGAGGCCTTGTTAAGCAATAATGGGCTCGTGTATAGCAATTACATCTGTATTACAAGGATGCCATTACTTTGTGAGACAAAGCAGAAAAGCCTGCCTTTAAAGCCACATCACTTGTGCACAGAGAACAAAGAAGTGATGACCTTTAATCACTTTTGACCTCTGTTCAAAAATAACCTCCAAGACCAAGAAAACACTGCTGAGCTGTCTTATTAGGGGCTCCCATACACTCCTCCTCAATTAACAGAAGGAACCAGGAAACATGTCTACAACCCTTTGCCTCTCTTGATAACTGCACAGATGTCTGGGGGTACCCCTGGCACACAACGAAATGAGGTTTCATCCTCAGCACTGGCTCTGCTCACGGGCTTACTCTAGCATCCTGTCTATGTGATCCATTAGAGTTACATTTCTCTCCCTCCCAGCTAATACATGCCCCAAGGAGCTTCCTCCTGAAAACAGCAGATCTTTCCATTCAGCAACACATACACAGAGAAGAGTGCTGTACTTCTGTATTGTATAAATATCTTCCTTAAATGCTGTTATATGCACAAGGTGTTTCACATCCAGTTCCTTCCCCTTTCCATTTATGCAGGAGCAGCAAACAACACACCATGCGTGTGGTCTGTGGTGCTGACCAGAAAGATATTTTTGTTTTGCTGCTGCTGGATGCTGCAGTTAGAGTGCTTCAGAACTACTCTGCATGGTGTCCCATGGAAGACAAAACACATTGTAGTCATCCCACCATGCACACAAACACACATTCTGCCTCCCTGGGCCTGCAGAGAGTCTGCTCAATACCACAGGAGCATTTCTTCCTCCTGTTCACCACCAGCTCCAGAATCCCTGCTGCAGGGTAGTAAAAGTTTCATCTTTGTATGCATTTAATTTTTAACGTATACATGCTTTACCATATATCAAACCAAAGACAATTTCCTTCATGAGAAGCTTTGGTTGAAGAATTTAAGTTCTGCTGCAGCAGTGCTTGTACCTAAATTCATAACCCATCTAGAAAGAGTTCTGAATTCAGTATTAGCCCCTATGAAATGAGCCTATGGAGGAAATCAAGAAGCCCAAGAGCTTTGACTGGTCACTCTTACAAGCAGGAAGACAGAAAGTCCTCTTCCCAAAGTGTCAAACCTCCTCAGTACATAGCATATCCCATATGTGATGTTCTGTGCTTAGTGAAGTAATGTAAAACTCTGTAAAAGCACAGTCTTTTTATACATCAGTAAGAAACATAAAGCATATCTAGATTTTTGTTGAAGCAAAATTACTAATGTTACCACTTTTAAAAAACTTGCTCACTGGTTTCTCAAAGAAAATGCAGTTATTGGTGCCTTCCACCAGCTCCCTACGACAAAGTCAGCTTCTCACACTGGTTTATTAAAAAATAATAATTTCTGAGTTTTCATTTGGAGCAACATTTGAAAATATCCATTTAACAGCAAGAGATTGGAAACATGACCAGGCATACATTTGAACTCCATTTCACTGAAATTCAAGTGAGAAAATACTATTATTAATCTCAAGGCATCAGTCTGGCTATTTTAAGACATGTTTGTCTCCTTGTTACTATAACAAAATTTTGTTTTCAGAAGGAGTTTCTGCTTCATCTACTCTAGGCATAAATTGGAAGTTTCACTTACCATATATCCAGGTGAGAAGCTTCATCTTTATACCAGTTGAATAGTACCTACCATAAATTAAATTATACAGAGGTCAGGCACAGGCATGTGTAGAATCCTCTCTTGGACTCACTCATGTAACAGGGCCATTTCTACTGTAACACAAATGAGGAGAACTATCTTTATTTCAGGGAAACTACTCCAGAAAAGGATAGATATCAGGGATGCTTTTTCTAGGAATGCAGAAAGGGTGGCTCTTGGGCTATTTCCACTTTTGTAAATAAAGAACATGTAGTTCTATGCAGAAGACCTTGCAAGTACATATGAACAAATATAAAAGGATTGAAATATTAAGGGCTAGAATAAGAAAAACAATCTGTTCCTAAAACCAATCTGAGAATCTAGGAAATTCAAAATAAAAATTTAGGAAAATAAATTTAAGCTACTTGGTATTACTCAACTGCAGTGGTATGACTTACATGAGCGGATATTAAACTCATTGGTTACAGACTATTTAGGAAAGACAGTGGGGATATTACATGGTTTAGAGCTGCAAAGAGTTCAGAAAAAGAGAACCTTGATTGTATACTAATTCACATACTTAAGTACAGATCACAAAATGGGACAATGTTAATAAAATATAATAGACTATTGAAGGGCATAAGGAAATAAAATAGCAATACCCTTCCTTGTTAAAATATTGAGGGAAAATGTGTTCAGCTACAGACTTTCAATTTAGGAGGTTTTGGTGCTCTACAAGTACAAATACAAGTAAATAAGTAGATGTAATCACAATGATGCTTTCCCCACATGGAAATAGAATACAGTTATGATTAACATATAGGTACTGGGTCCTTTAAAAGATCCAGTCTCTCAAAGCTGAAGACAAAAATTGAACAGAAATAGATATTTAAGTATAAAGAACATTTTTTATAAAGAACAACTTTTGTTGCTGCATGGTCTTTCCAGTAGCCAAGTTGCTGAGTTAGTTGGGCATGCTTCACACAAATGACTACTGCACCTACTCCACACACAGTGCAGTTTCTGCCCATCTGATATGCAGGGAAATTCTTTCTTTACTAGCCACCTGGAGGAAAAATTAATTTTTAGTACTTGAGGAGATATTTAACATCTATAATGTCTATGGTAATAACTGCACCTTGCCAAATATAACTCCTGTAGTTGAAGCATTTAGTAAGTATTTAGATGATGGCATTCTTTGCCTCTTTCTGCAGCTCACAAATGATGAAGAAAGAAAAATTGTCTCCTACGTCCCAGGGTGATCAATAGAAGTCCTGTAGAAATCCTGGGACTGATACAATTTGGTTTAATTACCAGAACAAATGCTGATCAGGAATCCTTCAAATTTTTCTTGGGATGCCAGAAGAAAAAGGTACTTGAAATTGGCCAAATAAGGCCTTCCTAAATGCTCCAAAATGATCATGATTTCTGAAGATGGCTGTTGTTTTTTTATAAAAAAACAACATCAAGAGGAATTAATTCATATGTAGTTGTTGAGTGGTATGGAAAACACTTGGGCACTAGAAAGGATAATATTGGCTAAAAACACTGACAAAAGAAGAAGGAAGTTAAAGAAGACAGTGAAATTCCCTGGCCACTAGAATTGAATATTAAAGGATAGAATTACTTGAACCTGCCACAGAAAAAAAAAAAGTATTTAGCCAATACTTATTAATTTGGTAAACTATTGAGCATGATAAGTACTGATAACCAATAACAGAGTAATTTATACATCAATGTATAAATTCAGCATCTTTTGCTTTGAGCTTGGAGTGAAGTTGAGTTTGGAATAAGTTCCTATTCCAGTGAAAATTGCATCATTGTTGTTCAAAAAATGGTGTTATACACTCTGCAAATTGCATTTCTGTGAACTTCCAAAATGTCAAACTAACAGCAACCACAGGTAAATAAGGAAGGTCTGTTCCATCAGAAAAATATTGCAATGTTATGACACAATGAATGCAAAAAATCTTGGCTTATGAGAGACTTGAGTAACTGATATATCAGAAAAAAGAATTACAGACGAGGAAATGGGTGTTTCTATATGCAATTGGTCCTTATGGAGGAAAATAAAAAAAAATCCTATTGGTGTCTAGCATTTATCAGTATAATTCATTGTAGGTTTAATGAGATGTGAACTGATCCGTTACACAGGCCAGCTGTGTGACTTCCTAAGGTACATTTGTTTCAGCAAATGACAGAATTTAGCTGTGTCAAAGTGACATCACTAAATTCTATGCCAGATACCAAGAGACACAGCTGCCAGGCACAGTGGAGATGGTGTCCTGGAAAGCAGCAACGCTGGAAAGCACATTGGAACTTTGATGCTGTGCAAGAAGCTAAATGCAATTCACAGATGCTTTAGCAGGAAACCTGAAGGTGGGAGTAGGGAAGTCATTTAATACAGAAATTGCACAGCCTCTCACTGCAATAATCTTTCCAGATCTGGTGTCAACACTTTCTTTTAATAAGGAAGCTGACAAGTTTGAAAATTTACATACACTTCTGCAGTAGTGATTCAGTGAATTACAATAAGAGACAGAGGAAGCTCAATTTATTTTGCTTGTTCAAAAGATGTTGCAAAATAGGCAGGGCAGAAAACTTTCCAGTAAGATCAGAGCATGTGAGGGCATGGTACATCATAAAAGATATAGTCTGTCCAGGCTAATGGCACATGGAAACAATTATTGAACTCCAGACTTGTGAAAACACAACTTTTGAACCATATATTGCTTTCTAAATTTCTGTTGGGAAACCCAAAATCCAGTATGAATTTTTGGGTGGAACTAATCAGGAGGCAAATTCTTCAATTCCATGTAAGTATCAAAGGAAGACCTTTTGGACAGACAGTGACTCTGCAGTTCAGGAAATAAAAAAAAAAAAAGTATCCTTTGATGTAGAAGGAAAGAGTATTTTTTTCATTTCCCATAAATTTCAAAGTACACAAAATTCTACCAACCCTCTACCTTTTGAAAAGTTCCCTGTCACGTCTTGAGAAACGGAAGAAAATTTTAGTGAACAGTTGGAGTATAACAAATCAATTTATACTCTGACAGAATATTATCTTTATAATAAACTCAGAACTTTAATTTCCATAAACAAAGCCCCACATTACCTGAATTAAAGAGAAGTAGTTGCAATAGCTTATCTTCTGATCCTCCAGAACATGCCATTAGTAGATGAAAAAAGCCCATTAGTTTACCAAGTGAGTCCTGTTACCTTTCCTGTCATGATAAAATTCTCCCACCTGACCTGTATCATTACTTCACTGAGTTTCGGTGAGCTAAATTTACTTCCATTGCTAAAAATGTCTTCATTTTCCCTGGAGTGGAATTAAAATGCCTATAGCAAAAAAACTGCAAAGGCATTTAGGAAGAATATGAAGTCACTCATTTTAGAACTTTTAAAGGATCTTGGATTTGCAGTCAGATGCCTGGAAACATAAGTAATCATAATCCACAGGGGGAAAACAGGAGCAAGCAGTCTTTTGTGGATGCCACAATGGAAAATCTTGTAAGAAGTACTTTCTTTCATGATTGTTCCACTCTCAGAATAAGTCAGGAATTAATGGTTTGTATTTGCTCATGTATGTTAGCAGCTGCTTATTTAATAAGCGCTTTCACAAGCAATAAAAGAGTAGTGAGTACATATTCTCAGAACAACAAATTAGCTTAAATAAGAATTTTTATTTATTGGAGGCCTTTGTTTTTCACTACAGAATTATTTGACTCGTGCAGTTGATTTTTTTCAACACAGGGAAGAAGCACTCCTTTGTAAAAACATGTCATGTCAGTCAAGAGTACATATTATGTATGTCAAATGGACCGTGTCTCTGTATACAAAACATCCCTGTTTTTGTCATACAAAATCTGAATTGACATTGCCACTGATTTTCTTTCAACAATAAGGCATCCTGCTTTGTATGGCACAACAATTGTGAGTGATGGTGAGTCAAAGTCTTTTGTCAGGTACAGCAGCCTCAGTTCTGGGTTGCTTTAGTGACAAGTTGGAGTAACTGAGAGCAGCATTCAGTTTGTCGTGATTCTGTTTCTCAGAGCTTCCTGAATCTCTTGAGACTTTGAAAACCTGCTTGAATTGTTTTCTGAAGAAAATGTTTGTGTAGAAATGTAAGAGTCTATGAAGGCATATTAGATGTGTCCTTGTGAGGATTGCACAAACAAAAGAACATAAATTCTTCCTGGAAACTGTATCCTGTTGGAATCAATTGTCTGATAATAAAGAACCTTTCTGTGATGACCTAAAACTGTGACTTGTTTCTTTTTTGGTAGAAAGTCACAAATTTTCTGTTGAACAATTTTTCATTCTATATTACAGTGAAGTTTCTTGATTAACAGCTTGTTATCATATTTATCATAGTTTATTTTTTGTTCTGAGGGGAAAAAATACATCTGTGATCCCTTCTTTCTTCTTCTTAAGCATATGGTTTTAGGTAAGCTGAAAGGGAAGAAGACATATATTAAATAAAAAAAAAATTTGAACATGAAATTGTTCATTAGTAATCTTTTAAAGTGAGATAACAGGATGGTTTTCCTCTGTAGGAAATACCATAAAAGAATCCCTAAAAATTATCCGCTGAGAGTGCAATCACATGATTCCCATGGGGAAGGAAAAGGCCTGGTTTTGTAAGGTCACAGTTCAAGGGACAGAGCAGTTGATTTCTGTATCCCATCACATCTGAGAGCTTCAATTGCACTTATAATACACTCTAAACTTGTACCACAATGATAAGGTGTGGCTGCATGGTCAGACCACAAGACTAAGGAAAAGTACCAAGCATTTTGTATGTCAAATTTTTTCTAGGGAAAGCAAATTATTAATATTATAATAATTATTTTTCCCCAAATTTCAGCTGAAATACATTATTTCAAGGAGCAACGTTTGTGCAGCTGGCTGTGACAGCACTCTCAGAGACAATTATCTCCACATTTCCAAATGGACCGTGTTAAGAAAATAGTTCCAAGTGTCAGCATTACAAAAACCTAAAAAACTCTTCTTAAATAGTAGCAGTCTGTAAAAGAATTCAGAAAAAATATGGAAGGTATTTCACAAAATTGCCTCCAAATGTATTTTATATTATACTGAACCTTCATTTAAATATATATATTATAAAATTAAAACTGAGGAGAACATGGTGTTGTCATCAGTTGATTAATAGTATAGAACATCTTCTTGAATAATAAAGTAAAATCATGACAGTATGTTCCCTATGAAATTTAGTGAACAAAATTAATATTTCCACTGAAAATAAACCAACATTTCACAATATCCATGGCTGGTGGACTGGAGTTCTTTTATATGGAAGCCTCTGGCACACATTTTCCTGGACCAAAGAGCCATGATGATTATTTCTGGAACCGAGCAAAGAGAAGGCAAAGGCCTGGGAGGACTTCATTATCTCAGAGCATTGAACCCTCTGAAAGGTGAAGTTCAATTCATGCTTATTCTCCTAACCTGGAACAAGTTCCTATCTAAAACAAAAGAAAAATAATTATTTTATTATTAATTATTTATTTGGTATTTAAAACTTATTTATTTGATTATTAACAGTTCCTCTCTTAGCACCATAAAATATTTATCAAGGCCCCTCAGAGCAAAAGAAACTCGGAGTAAGCAGTGAATTGAGATGGTCCACACAGGAATAGTTTGAGTCCAGCCAACACACCTCAGACACGAAGTGCCCATCTGCACAGGCTCAAATCTGCAGTGAGCAGTGTCGTTTGCCACTCTCACCTTGCTCCCATTTCCTCTGAGTGGCTGCAAGGGGTTAATGAAGAGAGGAAAGGAAAAACCCCACAACTACAACACTAGCACCTGGAATGAGGGATGTTAAGGGGTCAGTTTGTGATACAATGAAAAAGGTGGAGATCTTTCCTATGTGACTAGTGGGTCTGTCTGACAACAGGTACATTAGTTTACTGATTGCAATTTTGTTTTTTGCATAATTGCTAAAACATTTTATTTCAATATGTTCTGCCAATTCTCTCTGTTCCACCCTGCATAAATCCAGTGGTTACAGTAGTAGCTAGGGTGCAGAACATATTCACAACCCCTTTGTCCAGCTTGGAGGAAAGTTTTGATATGTTATTTGTTAGGCAAGCATCCTAAATTTTCTTCTCTAGCTCTCAGCAAAACAGTAGGCTGAACTAGCACAGATGAAATTCAGAAGATGTATTAGAGAAAAAATGGAAATAAGAGTCTGAAAAACTCAAATTCCTCCATTCTGTGGAAGACTTGGCTGTTAACACTGCAAGGGGACAACTGACACCATGGTGACATTGACACCCGTGCACTTAAACACGTTACTGATGAGCTGACCCAGTGGGCACAGCAGAAAGGCATTAATACAGGGAAAGAATGGTGTGTAGAAGATGGTCAGTGAGGACCATTTTCATTCCTTCTGTCCAGCCTCTGGATCTGGTCTTTAAGCTCTGTCTTTGCCTCTGACCTTTGAGACTCAAATCACAATTGCTTAACTGTAGGAAAAACAGAATCATTAAGAGGAAATATTTTTAACAGTGATCTAAGGAACAAAACACCACCAATGAGGAAGGACTTATCTAAAAATAAAATAATCAAACATCCTAGAATAACTTCCAGACTGTTCCATTTTATAAATGAGGACTACTGGCAGAATGTCTGCATCTCAGGGCATGCTGTTTACTAAATTAAACATCAGTAACCTCTAGCCTGACAGAATATGAATAGGAGAGTCCAAGCTGGAACACTTATTTGATATATTGTTCTACTTTATATTTTTTTCTGTGAGTGATATTGGCAGCTTTGCTTGTTCTGAAAGGAAAATTTCCAAAAGTCACTCTTGCCCTGCCAGCACAATGTTTATATTCATGCTACAACTTGTTGGCACATAATACCAAGTACTCGGAATGATTATGCAGTATTGCATTTTTTCTTAATGAATGAGGCACATTCATAGAGGATTTATACTAACCTTTAATTCATCTCCCAAAGTTATTTTTAATTTTATTTCTGCAAAATATAGAATATTTAGTTTTCACAGCAGGATTCTGCTTACCTAACAATAGCTATCTCAAATTAGAAATTTAGTATGAGACATTTGTATAGTTTCCCTTTACAATCAGTGATCTATCCATCTAAAAAGGTATATGAGCTGAATTTTCTTCCAACAGGTCCCATGCATCTCCAGTGTAGGTAGAGGAAGCAAGTAGCTCTGAACTGCCAAAGTTGGGTAAGACAGATCCCTGCCAATGGCTGGGTAATCTGTACCAAGAGAAAGCTGCAACATACAAATTCTATTCATTATCTCAGAAGAGGATAACTGATTTTCTTTCTTGAGAGTCATCAGTCTTTGTTGGGTTAATTCCTACCAAGCTAGAATTTAAGTGGGAAAAAATCTTTTTTGAGTTAATGGAGCAGTTCCTCCTGAATTCAGCTACTTTTTCAGCTGACCGAAGAAGCAAACGCCAGCAGAATCACTTTTCCAGAAATACAACCACTGAAGCATTAGCATTATATAGAGTGAAATTGCCTATGGAGTCTTTTTGGCACTTCACAACAAAAACTGTTTCCATCACTGAGTTTAGAGAAAACCAATATATTATTTTAGAAAACACATGCCTATTCTGGATTTTTAGCTCCATAAATTACATGAGAGCAATGGGCAAGGCTGATTGTCAGATTCTTTTGTGGCAGTTCCACAAAAGTGATACTACCTGGGAAAACAGAATATTTGGGGAATAATTTATGTCTAGATGCACAAAGGCAAAGCAAGTAGGCAGTGGTGTCCACCCTGCACTCTCTCCACTTCAGCTATCTGAGTTGAAATGGCCATTTGGACGTGAAAACATAAATGGGTAGAACCAATTGGCCCTTTTTATGCTCACAAATAGTAGCCACCATGTATTTTCCCGATATCCAAAGCCCATTCCCCTGTTCCTTTGCAACCCTACAGAAGCTGATGACATAAACATATCCTTTTCCTAAACACTTGGGTTGTGTGTGATTTAACCTTTAGCTCCCACTTGTTGTAAAAGGTTAGATGTCAAATATTTCTTGCAAGCCTTTGGCAAGGGTTTGAGTATGTTTTTGTCACTCTTCCCCTAAGTAATGTAGGCTGCAGTTGCAGAAGCATCATAGGAAGGTTTCCCTTCCCCCTATCCTTCTGGCCACTTCCTCCAACTCAAACAGGAAAGCAGGGACAATGCAGAGGGACCAGCCACGGGCTCACATTAAATCTGCAATTACTTGAAATGTCACTTCCTGTTTTTGAAGCCCACAGAAGAATAAATCCCCTTCTGGGCTGTGCTGGGGAGCCGAGGGGCCCTGGCGTGTGCGCTGCCGGCGCTGCCGGGGCCGGGGGCAGCAGGAACACAGGGACGTGCCGCTCGGCCAAACACTCCAGCGCTTCCAGAGGTGACAATCTATCTTCCTCTGGGGACTTATAAATGCTATTTGACCTGTGTAAATGGGATTTTTTTTTTTTTCCCACTAAGACTGCTCCTTTTCCCTTAGGAAAGAGCGCTTTGATGTGGAAGGCATTTTATTATATTAGAGGCCAATTTTCACTGCCAGTCTTTATGGAGTTTAATTTGTCAGAAGTCCCTGCTACTTTGTCCCCAGAAACATCTGTATAACTCTTTAGTAGATCCTGCTGAAAAATAACCCACCACACACTGTTCTCCCCCTAATGTCTGGGGCGAATTCTTCCAGCTGTATGCAGTATTTGGTGAGGTTTACCAAAATGACAGCCCAAGGTGGGCTTGAACATAGGCTGCAGAAAGGGCAGGAATGGGTTAAGTCAACAGTAGCTTAAGAGAAAGCTACTTATAGAAAGAACTGTGGTGTTAGTGTAAAGGATATTTCAACTCTGTAAGCAGTATTCAAGCTGTTGGATAGGAATTTGCAGTAAGTTTTGGCATCACATGAATGCTTTCCCTATGTGTAGACCAACTTCTGCTCTTTTGGAAAGTGCAGAAGAAAGCTCTGTGAAATGCCTCACCCCTCTCAGAAAGACAGCAAGGTGCACTGCCATGTCTACCTGATCATGCTTTGCCAGACTGAAATATAATTAATTCACAAAGCAATACACTTCAATGTTTAATTGTACCTCATGACCTAAGAACACCAGATCAGGCAAAAAAGGGAAGCCAGTGCTGCTGGTTTTGAAAGGCTGACAATGGAAAACGTGTTGCCAAAGTGAGCAGATGTTGTGTAAAGTCAGAAAATGTTCTGTGAACTAAGTACTGCCTAAACTGTTTTCAGAGAAACACTACTTCAAGAAAATTGCATAAAGTTCTTCAGAACTATTTTAAAATGCTTTCTTCATGTTTTTCCTGGAGAACCCTATTGAAGCCAGAAATTTACCACAGTTTTTAATTTCTCGCTTTTTTCTACATTTATGCTTACCATATTTTCTTGCTGTTTTTTTCTAAATAGTCAATAAAGAAGGAGAAAAAGCACAAGGATCAGATGAAAAATCTCAATTATGTTTTTTTGATTAGGGTTTGTTGGTGGTGGTGATGTTAAAGTGTGATTGTTTTTCTGATATCAAAATTGTTCAAGGAAGAGGGGCTGGAAAGCTGTCTGATGGAAATGGACTGTGAGAGACTGAAAAGTTAATGGTTAATGGCACAAAAGCCTTGCCTATTTGTGGACGTGGCAGGGTGCTTTGCTGACGCCAGCTCTGCAGCCCCTGAGGAGGAGGTGGAGAGATTTTGGGCATGTAGAGTCAAGTCCACAGAAGAGAGAGAGGAGGTTCCAAGGCAGAAAAGAGGCAGACCCTGTAGAGAAGGGATGGTGCCTTTTATCATGCCAGCTGCCTTCCCTCACACAAACTCAGGCCCAGCTGTAAAACTCCCACCCTGCCTCCAGGGAAGGCCAGCCACATCCACAGGAGATACTCACAATCACAGCTTGGCCCGAGAACGTTAATCCTTCTGATGGGGCAGAGTTGGCTTAGCAACATCACCTTGAGAGGTCGCTTTTATGTCATAGGAGTCCTAAGCCACCAAAAACCCCCAAAGTGCCCCCAGATTCATCCTTCAGGACTTCCACCAGAGAATTGAAAGGTCCCCTCACTAGGGGGATTCCCCTCACACAGGCATTCCCACCTGAACCTGGGCATGTGTTAACCCATTGGACTTTGTGCTTCATGGGGTTCCCCCACCCCTGATGGATTAGGACAGTGACCAACACTTTGGGCAATGAAATTGCTACAACTGAGTCTTGTCACTGGAGCCATGGGTGGTGACTGCATACATTTCTGCTCTTACTCTTTCTTTCTTTCTTTCTTTCTTTCTTTCTTTCTTTCTTTCTTTCTTTCTTTCTTTCTTTCTTTCTTTCTTTCTTTCTTTCTTTCTTTCTTTCTTTCTTTCTTTCTTTCTTTCTTTCTTTCTTTCTTTCTTTCTTTCTTTCTTTCTTTCTTTCTTTCTTTTTTTCTTTCTTTTCTTTCTTTTCTTTCTTTCTTTCTTTCTTTCTTTCTTTCTTTCTTTCTTTCTTTCTTTCTTTCTTTCTTTCTTTCTTTCTTTCTTTCTTTCTTTCTTTCTTTCTTTCTTTCTTTCTTTCTTTTTTTTTCTTTCTTTCTTTCTTTCTTTCTTTCTTTCTTTCCTTCTTTCTGTCTTTCTTTCTGTCTTTCTTTCTCTTCCTTTACTTTCCTTTTCTTTCTGTCTTTCTTTCTCTTCCTTTTCTTTCCTTTTCTTTCCTTTTCTTTCCTTTTCTTTCCTTTTCTTTCCTTTTCTTTCCTTTTCTTTCCTTTTCTTTCCTTCCTTCCTTCCTTCCTTCCTTCCTTCCTTCCTTCCTTCCTTCCTTCCTTCCTTCCTTCCTTCCTTCCTTCCTTCCTTCCTTCCTTCCTTCCTTCCTTCCTTCCTTCCTTCCTTCCTTCCTTCCTTCCTTCCTTCCTTCCTTCCTTCCTTCCTTCCTTCCTTCCTTCCTTCCTTCCTTCCTTCCTTCCTTCCTTCCTTCCTTCCTTCCTTCCTTCCTTCCTCCCTCCCTCCCTCCCTCCCTCTCTCCCTCCCTTCCTTCCCTTCCTTCCCTTCCTTCATTTCTTCCTCTTCTTCCAATAGTGCTATTTTCCAATAGTGCTTTCTTCCTTAAGGGCTATTTTTATGATTTTGTATTACTATTTCACTAAGGATAACAACCAAAAAGGCTACATACCTACTTTTCATTGCAACCAAATTGTTCCAAAATAAACCCTACATATGTTTGTATATATATACATATATATATAAATTTATTGATTGATTTATATTTGTGTGTGTGTGTGTGTGCATGTGTGTATAAAATATGTATTGCTGGATCAGCAATAGTGTGGCCAGCAGTACCTGGGCAGGCATTGTCCCCCTTGTACTGGGCAGTGGTTATGTTTCACTTTCAACACTGTGCTCATTTCTGGGCCCCTCAATTCAAGAAACACATTGAAGTGCTTCAGCACGTCCAGAGAAGGGCAATGGAGCTGATGAAGGGTCTGGAGCACAGGTTTGACAAGGAGCAGCTGAGGGAGATGTTTAGCCTGGAGAAGAGGAGGCTCAGGAGAGACCTCATCACTCTCTGCCTGAAAGGAGGCTGTAGTGAGGAGGGTAACAGCATCAACTTGCTCCAGGCTGGATTTACATTGGATATTATGAACAATTTGTTCATGGAAAGGTTTGTCAAACATTGGAACAGGATGCTCAGGGAAGTGGTGGAGGTACCCTGGAAATATTTAAAAGACCTGTAGATGTGGTGCCAAGGGGCATGGCTTTGGGGTGAACTTGGCAGTGTTAACAGATGGATTTGATGATCTTTCCCCACCAAAATGATTTTATCATTTCATAAAGCTTGCTACAAACCCAGTTTGGTTCCCGTTCCAAGAGAACCCAAATAAGAACATGAGATTCATTCCCCTAGGGCAAGAAGTTGAGAATTTTGCCCAGCTCCTTGCATATCACCTGCCTGCTCCAGAAAAACCCAGCAAAGCATTTGCCAGAGCCTCAGAGCTGCCAAATTTCCAAAAAAGTTCCCTGATTCTCCAGGAACAGCTTGGACAGGCTGGTGACCTTGTGCTAAGGAGTGAGTTGAGGGGATGCTGAGGCAGGCAGGTCCATGGCCTTGCAAAAACTGTCCCATCCCACAGAAAACAAAAAAAATGGGCAGGGAAGGGACCTGTGCATGTGGGAAACTGAGGCCTTCAAACAGCATCCTCCCATAACTATGCTTTCTCCAGCTGGATGGTTTTGCAGGTGACCAAGATAAAAAAGTGACACTTCCATGTCCTCACAACTGGATCAGTCATGTAGGACTGACGTTGGCACTGGAAGTCCAGGGCATTTTCTCCTTCACCAACAGTTTTGGCATTTAGAGGTTTCATCCCATGCTTAAATCAAATTTCTAAATACTAAGTCCTCCACACCACAAACGTTTTTACAGAATTAAATTAATTAATACTGTAGAAATGCAGCTCATGTTGCTTGGAAATGCACCCCACACCAAGTTAGGCATTCATATTTTCATTTAACATTTTCTACCCTACTGTCATATTTTATTGTCCATTTTCAGATATATAGTTAATTCATTCTACCAGTACTCCTGTGATACTGTTAAGAATAAGGCTTTTTCCTGTAGAATAGATTTTCATGTCTTGAACATATCCATGCTAGGAATTCAGAGTGAATAAAGCCTTACTTAAATGCCTGTTTAACTTGTGACCATAAACATAATAATGATATTAGAGGTGAATCTTTCAGAAAGCCTTCAATATTGTGTGCTTTTGCAATTAAAACCAGTCATTAAGAAATTCAAACAGAAGTGTTGAAGATATACTAATGGTGCACTTTTTTAAAATACTTTGGGGTTTTTTTTTTTTTTTTTTTTTTGGTATCATTTTCATGATCAAGTATTCCTCCCAAATATATTGGAAAAGCTTTTTTTAAAGCCTGCATTGTTTCCTGCCAGGTCATCTGCTGGCTGGGGAGGCTCTCTGTTCCTAGACAAACTTACAACAGAGATCATATCAATGTTAGGGATGCCAAGTTTTTGATATTATTCGGGAGCTGGGGCCATGTGCTGCTGAGGGCTCTCAGGGTCCACACCAAGCTGCAGAACCCCCGTGGCAGAGTTAAACTGGGCACCCTAGGGTGGGACACTTCCTACACATCAGCTGGCAACCTAGTAAACTGTAAGATTCATAAATTAAATTTGAACCCTCATCATGTTAGAAACTTCTGTTCCCATTACAAGATCCTCCATCTGTGGCCTTTCAGTTTTAAGGTCACTTATTTAGCCAGGATTCCAAACCTGTGGGAGATCTGAGGGACACCAATTCTTCCTGGTTTCTTTTGGCAAAAAGATTGAATGGCCAAAAATGTTTTACATTTTTCTATAAACTCAGGCACTCCCTCTCTGAAGGGACTATAACAATTTAAAGAAAATTATATGTGTACATTTCTAATTACAATAACTTCCTAGGGTCAAGAAATGCTAATTGACTTCTTCATGGTTTATATGTTTTTAGACCTCAGGGAAGTCTTCAGAGTTTTGGGGGTTTGTTTGCTTGGTTGGTTTTAGGTTTGTTTGTGTTTATTTGGAGGGGTTTTTTTGTTTGGTTTGGTTTAATTTTTTTGCGTGCGGTTTTTTATTTGTTTAGTTTCCTTTGTTTCATTTTGTTTTGTTTCATTTTTCTGTTTCTGTCATGGAGTAAAAATTTAAAATTATCCAAGCCTACAAAATCAGATGCATTGATACCCTAAGATACCCTATATGAATGCACTGAGTCCCAGTGGGTGACATAATTTTAGGATGGAATAATTCAAGTGGTTCCCCAAAAATAGGTACTTGGAGCAGTTAAAAATCAGACACACAACTACAAGTAACAACTGGGAAACTCACAGGAGATATCTTTTTATTAAGCATTAATAATTTCCACTAGAAAAAGACGTGGATTTTTAAGAAATGACAATTAACAAAAAAAGTGTAAATGTTAGAAGGAAAAGCAAAGTTTTCACTCTAATTCTCACTACTTTTATTAAAGTCTACATGTCTACAGATTACACTCTTTTGCATGAGAGTCTTTGAAGTACTTTAGATCTTATTTCATTGATCATGTTTGGCTTTTTCAGACTCAGTAGGCCAACCTACACATATTTATAATTGGGAGTAAATGCAGAGATTTAAATTCAGCTAGCCATTCGCCTCTGGGGATTTGGTCAAACCAGAGCTCATACTTTCAGACATTCCTTAAGACTATAATATGACCAGGCTTCAAAACCAAAGGATTTAGGAGACTTGGTGATTTAAGAGGCTTACTGCTAGTTTATAGGAATACAATTGACATGTGCAAGGAATGCTGATTTTACTGAGTACCTTCACGCTGGGAATCTGTGAGACCAAACTCACTGTAACAATCACTATATTTTCATATTGGTTCTAAATAATGGATTTAAAACTATTCCTTTCTAATACACTGCCCCAAGTGCTGTCTAAATGAACAGCAAGTTTCAGTATCATCTCACAGTAATGTTCAGTTATAGTTTGATTTAGGCAAATATTGGCATTCAGGAAGTCATTGAAAAACTTTTTATTTTTGAGTACTCATCAAGACCAAGGTCTCAGCTCCTACTGTGACTGATCTATTAAAAGAAAAAAATTCATTCAATTCAGCATTTAATCTCAGATTTTATTGATTCAGATTGTAAAATCTGTACAAATAATCAGGTGGAAATAAAGTTCTTTGTCTCTCACATCTCTGAGTACATGAGATTTTCCTATTATTATTATGATATCATGCCACAGTTTTTTAACCAATATCCCCAGTTAAAATATATCCCTACCTTGATATTAAGAATATTTAATTTCCTTGTGGAGGCACAAAGACCAGTAATAGTTTTGTACTGTTTTCAAGTGGATAGGAGTGGCCTCTCAGATTTCAACATATTCTGGGGAATATCCAAGGCCAGTCATAAACTAGAAGATTATATGAATTCCATAAATTATTAAGGGTCATCATTGGCCAACCTTTCTTCTCATTTCCTTTTGAGAGGAATAATGACTTCGTTATGAAAACTTTCAAAAGCATAGGATTGTGAAGAATAGACAGCCCAAATCTGTTTAATAAAGACAGATTAAAGTCCAGCTGCACTGTAATTTATGGGACAGTCTGAATAGTTTTGAATAAGCATTTATATAAACAAGGGTCAAGCATAGGAAATAACACAATTTCTGGAAATTTCAATTTGTTTGCCATTGGTTCATGCTTATGTTAAACATGAAGTACCTTAAAAAATATAAGGGTGATATGAAACTTCTGCCAGTCAAAGTTGGCCTTCTAGGAATACAACTTGTCTATTTTGCAATATCTGTCACACAAAGAAATTAAACGGCAAACTCTAGCCAAAACTCTATTTAAGAACTAGCAGACCTTTCTACTTTATTTGGGCTGCTAGCTAGGTTATTCAGTAGCCCTTAATTCACTTGATAACTTACTGTAGAAAAAGCAGACAGCAAAACAGGCGTTATCAGCTAAGGCAAATTTTGAAAAGTTTGGCACGACAGAGTAGGACGAAGCCCTTGTGTGATGTAACTCAACATGGCTCAGTTGAAATTACCAGCAGAGAAACTTTATAGCTTGGCAAAGATTTAAAACAAATGTCTCAGAACACATGCAGCCTTTATGAAGACTGTAATAACGTAACTTTCCATATAAAAGGGAATATCACAGAATCACAGAAAATGCTGAGTTGAAAGGGACCCACAAGGATTACGGAGGCCAAACCCGGAGTCCTGCACCAAGAGTCACACCCTGGGCCCGAGAGCATTGCCCAAAGAGCCCTTGAACCGCATCAGGCTGGTGCTGTCACCACTGCCCAGACACCCTCTGGGAGAAAACCCTTTCCTGACATCCAGACTAAAGGTACCCTAACACAATTCAAGCCAGTTCCTCAGGTCCTGTCATTTTGTTCATACCTGCATTAAATGGTTCAGCTCCCTTTTTTCCCAGGCATCACAAACAGCTGCTGAACTTTAGTGGCCACTTGAAAGGGCTGAAGCTTCACACTGTCCAATTATGAAACTGTTGTTGTTATTTTATGCCTATATCTTTCCATTAAGGCACTTTTCAGGCTTTGTCATTGTATCAGTTCATTCCTGTCTTGCCAGATTTCATTTCATCAATGTAACATGTAAATTACAGTGGCTTGCAGCCTGCTCATAGCAGTGTGTGGGAAGTCTGTGGGAAATGAATGGGGTTTCCTGGGCTTTGAAGGGATAAGCAGAACAGTATAAAGAGATGTCCTACTGTAAAAGGGCAAAAAAAAATTTTTTAAAACATATTCTAAATTCATACTCTATTTATTGTAGATTTTATTTCCTCAGTTCTGACATTGGTAATATTCTCCAGGAAACTAAGTGATGTCATTTCCTTTCTACAAGCAAGTTACATAAATGCTGGAATATAGCCACTTCAAACAGTGTTCAAACAGATGGCTGTGTGTATAAGTGCCAGAAAAGTGAGAGCAGCCACTTGCAGTAAAAAATGTTACCCCACACATGGTATAATGTTTATTTTACAACCTCTCTCGTGGACTTACATGGCTCATTTTTCTAATTTTTCCAGGCACAAATCCCTTTGGAATTAGCTGCAGAATACCAATATAAAATAAATGAAAATTATATAAATAAAATAACTTGGGCAGAACAAAGCTTAATGTCTCAATAGATACCAGGCAGAAAAGAGAACAGAATAAAGGCATATCTCAATATCAAACATTTCATTTATTTAGTCACTCCAGGACTGAATTTTGAGTACTAAACCAGTAAGACTTAAGAAAATCCTATTTGGTTCAAAGTATTCATAAAGCTTGGAAATTTAAGTAGAGGTGTGACAGCCAAATCCATTGAACATGAACCCATATTTACTCTAAAAAAAAGAAAACCTGTGCATAAGGCAGTGACCTAAAGCCAGATGCTGTACTCAGCACACACAGCAATGAAGAGCAAACAGCAGTTTTATTCTTGGAAACACAGGCATAAGAACAAAACCCAGTACTACATGACTAACCTTCCCAGAAGAGCTCTCACAGCGCTGTGAGCACAGTGTTTCATGTCAGAAAGGAGAAGGGAACAGCACAAAGGAAGGGACATCCTCCATGACACACTGCAAGCCACCCCAGGAGACCTGCAGGCAGTGCAGCTGCTGGAGGGAATTCTGCTTCTGCCTTTCTGTCACTTGCCCCTCCTTCCATTTTACCATTCTGGGACTCAGAATAAGGAAATACCAGTGGGTCAGCTACAGCATCTTTCTGTGTCAGGAGGAGAATCAAGGGGACCCTAAAATTACAGGGCTAACATGAACAAATCAGACAGGCCACCTCCTGGAGTTATAAAATGCCACAATTCTTTCCAGCGCCACAATCTTCTGACTCAAAAAAACATGCACTGAAAATAGTGGGTAAGATGTTTTTAAAGAGGTTGAAATTGTTCTGACTCTGTTAAAATCTAACACAACAGGAGAAGTCCCTGACTTCAAAAGTAATGGCAGAAGGCCAAAGCACAGCACTTGTGGAGTTTCTATCCAGGCAGCTTTGGGGCTACTTTCTGTCATGCTGGCATTATGGGAGAAAGCTTTCTCCTGGCTCCAGAACTGTTCCTACAGTGCCATGCTCCTGCCATGTGAAGATTCAGTTATTGAATGCGGCAGACTGATTTTTCTCAGGTGGGAAAATCAGTGGCAGAGAGATCCGGAAGAATATTTGCAGTTTAACTTGATTTACTCATTCACTGCAGCCTGGTAATGGAGGCAACCACAAACTCATTACAAGCAATTTCCTTTTTCAAAGATCTGCACGCACAGCAATGTCCAGTTCCCAGTAAACTTTTCTATCTCAGCAGCCTCTTCCAAATGCAGGGATTAAAAAAAAAAAAAAAAAAGTTCTTGTGGATGCCACAGCTTAATTCAAGGACCTTTGCATCTTTGCATAACAAAACAATACAGCTTATCTTCAGCATAGATAGGGGCACTGCCATTTGAATTCCTGGTAGCAATGATAACAAACTGAGTCTCATGAGATTGCCTACTATCATATTAGGCTTGTTGGACAAGAGTCACTGAAGTTTCCAGGGAGCTGTGCTTGAAGGCAGAGATGTTTAATTCTCCCTCCTTGCTCTCTGTTCCCCACCACTATGATGTCTCATGTCTGAGACCTTTTTTCTGGAATTATTTACTCTGTTGCAGAGGTTTTAAAAATAAGCATTTGCAAAGTTAGAATCTTTCCCCACACATCCTGCATGACTTGCTGGCACAGTGAGGCATGAAGTTATTGCCCATCACTCCTATAAAGGTCACAAGCTTGCTAACCTGCTAGGAACATAATTGTGAGATTCTGTATAACAGCAGCACATCTGTCACAACCTGCTGTGCACCTTGGTTCTTGATTCAAACACTGCCATATCAAAGACCACTCTACACCACAGCAGCAAAGGTCACCACTTTACCTTACTTTTAAGGGTAACAATCCATTTTTAATACTTTGGTGTGACTTTTTGTCTCCTTGCATTACAGTCATGTAGAAAGAGAAATATGTATCTCTACTCCTTGAGTAAAGACATCTCAACAAAAAAAGTCTGAGACTTTAGCTGTCCATCTTCTAATGGAACAGAAAAAGATGGTCAGAGGTCCTGAATTGTCCTATAACACCCAAATGTATGAAAGAAACTACGCAAGATCAGGATGTCCCATTAATTATTTGCAGGAGTGAGCAAAGCTAGCAGCATGGTGTAAATATCCTGCACAGGCCACAGTTTCATGCTCAGAGGACTGTCAACACGCATGAGAGGAAGGGAGAGAGTCTAGGGATTGCACAGAGCTCTCCATCCTTTAATTCTGTCCCCAGAGGAGTACACCATGTAGCAGTCTGCTCTAGGAACACCATGGAACAGCAAAATCCAGTGTTATCTCTTGCTACGGCTGCCAAAGCCAAAATTTAATCTGAGTTATTTGTTCAGTTTGTCTTATCATTCAACACTGTGAAGGAAGATCTGCTCCCTCTGGGGTCATTCTGGTCTCACTGTGCAACAGGGACAAGAAATCCCTTGGAAGAAGGTACAAACAGGTGCTGGAAAATGGCAGCTCATTTGTGTTTCCCATCTGCAGCACTGTCTTTTTTCATCTCCAAGGAGACTGATTGACCCTCTCTGCCAATGCACCAGAGGCACAGAAATCCGCTGCAGTGAAACCTCGACTCGGAGCTCATCAATACAACTTGAACTGTTAAAGGACAAAGGATCAATACTCTGCTGAAGAAACAGGACCAAACACACCAACTATCGCTGCAATCAAACCACTTTTTTTTTTTTTACTACTATTGCAAGTTTTTTACTTAAGGTCTTGTGACCGTTTGGAATATAAAAACGTTCTCCATTCAGGATGTTTCTCCCCTGTATTATGTATGCATTTGATTGCAAAAAACAGTTTAGAGATCCTATTACCTTAAGGCAGAATTGTGTCCTCAGATGTTTTTATGCTTCTTTTGGGCTCTGCTGCCTGAACTCCACCAAATAGTCTAATAAGTTCCATATGCCCATTTTTTTGAAGAGCACATTTTCAAAGCAGCAAATGTTTTGACGGATTGGCTCACAGAGAGCCTGAATGCTGTTATACACATCGTTTAGCATTCCACAAGGCCCCCACTGTTAAATTCTGGGAATGTGGCCAGAGTGACCTACCTAATACTGCACTAACTAGCTTTAAAAAAAAAAAAGAAAAAGGAAAAAAAGGGGGGAAAAAAAAAGACATTCTTAACCATTGTGCTTTACTAAAGCATATTTGGAATTTGAGTGTGTATTTGCTGCCCTGGTAATTTGTGTCTGAGGTGTGTGGGAATTAAGCTGACACATATCTGGACCCACAGAAAGAATGTTTTGCATAAAAATAAAAATATTTTTTAAAGTAGCTGACACATATCATCTAAAGCAGAAGCTGGGGCCCTTGTCTTGCAAGAAGTTAAACACCACCTGAGTGGCTGAGCCTCCCACACACAGCGAGTCCAGGCAAACACTGACCTGTCCAACACCATCTAGAGAAAAAAACTATTTGTTAGAGTGCTTGACAGTTCATTCAGAGCAAAACCAAAAATATTTATGAGCATGCATCAAACACATATTTCCTGTAATTGAACTATATATTATGAGTACATACAGGTCTGGAAAACAAACACTAACTTTTTTATTAAAGAATGGTATTATCTAGTAATAATATCATCTAGAATTTTTTCAAAGACAACAACCCCAGTTTTGATTTTTCCATCCCCTTTTCCTATTGGAAAATTTGTATTTCTCTCTTCATATACTACTCTCAGTACAAAACATTCGGGAAAGTCTGTGTGGTTCTGCTAATTTTTTTAAGTGTTAAAGACAAGGCACTTGAGCTGACCGAGCAACAAATGACCAGTTTAATATTGCAGCCTCTTATCTCCCATGGTGAAGCCAAATGATGCTTACTTCTTCAGGCAGAAACAAATAAAGAAAGGAATTGCAATGATTTTTTCTTATTTGAAAGGAGAAACTACCTGACCTAGCATGCTTATTCTGTGTATAGAACCCAGACAAAATTCAGTATCTAATATCAGGCCGAAGAGAGAAAATAGTGAGGAGGAAAGATATATGGATTAAAGATAGTCTGTGTTTCTGCATGCATGATAAAAGGCAAGGCAGGGTTCACGGCTCAGGAGGTACATAAAGATCTAAATTTAGGAGCAGCAGCAGTTATTAGACATACTCAGTATCTGGGGTGGAAATCAAATATGTAGTTATCACAGCCCCTGTATGAGAGGATTTCTTTTACCCAAGCCACTTGGATTGCAAATACAGTAGGAAAGAAGTGTATTGGATATATTTGTGTGCAAGTCTGAGTACATAAAAGCAACAATTTAATGTAGGAATACATATACCTACAGTAGTAAATTGGAATTCAAAATGTAAGCCACTGTTGCACCACTGTATTAGTGTCACACCTCTGGGCTTACTTGTTGAAGACAGCTTTCATTAGTGTAGTGCTTGCTCCAACAATAGGTGCTATAGGAAGGAAATAACAGGCTCCATGGCCACAGCAGGCTGAATGGCTCACACAAAATCTGGTAATATTTAATGGGCTGATCCTAATATCTGCTCCATTTCAGATACAGGTTTCTGTTGTCACCAGCAGCTATGCTGACCTGTTACCCCAGAGTGTGGAATGCTGATAGCTCTGCCTGTCATCACGATGCAGAAGGACTGGGGGGAAAATGAGACCTTTGCAAGCTCTTAGCAGTCTATAGTGACAAATAGAACTTGTCTGGGACATGGTGTCAAAAATAAGACACCAGCTCTGGACAAAGATCAGTGGGGGATGTCAGCATTTCTGCTAAAGTACAAAGGTATAAATGATGTTGAAACAATATATTTAAATACACACAACAGCTACAAACTGGAAGAGGGGAAATGAGCAAAACCAATTAACTGTCAGTCCAACAACTTTTTGTTTGTAAGATCTTCTTTGCATTCTGCAAACTACCTCACAGTGCCTCATACAATTTACTGTGTGGTTAGAAAGGACAAAGTCAAACTTTTATCTTTTAAAAGACAAAGTCTTTGTCATCCCTGCCAACGTAAGATACTCATATCCTTCCCATACAGTTCTCATTCCCACCCTTTGCCACTCTCCTCAGTTGTGCTGGCACAGCTGTTGGTGCAGCAATGTTATAAGGCACTTTGGAACAGCTTGTAAACAGACCTCATTTTTAGAAACACTCCCAAAAACCTGTGTTTTCTGAAGCTGATGATGTCCTCAGTCTGATTCATCAACAGCTGCACAAACTACTCAGTTGGAACATCTGAAGGGGTGATGCATTAACTGGTATAATTAAATGAGGATAATTGCCAAAAACTTCATCTTCTGAAGTCAAAAACTTGCTTTCTATGTGCATTGTAAGTTTTTTCTCCTAGGAAACTTATTAGTATTTCTCCTTTGAGAACTGTCTGGAAATTATTAAACCAAAATATAGAGCATTCTATATATATGCAGCAACTATTTTACTGCCATGTATTTTACTGTACTGTCATTGCTTTCTCAAAGTCCTGAAACACACAACTCCTGTTGCAGCAGAAACACAGGGTTTAGAAAGGGCACCTCCTCTGAATCACTGATCACGAAGAAATGCAAATTTGTACAGCAAATTTTGCAGTGTCAGGAAAAATAAATATAAGGATTATTCTATGTTGCTCTGGCCTCATTAAGCCAAATGAGTAGGTTCTTCTCCTCTTGGTGCCATCAACCTTTCAGAATTATTCTGCTTAGAAAAGTTTAAGGAATAATTTTGAAATTATTGTTGAATCTGTTCTGCATTTGGTCAGAACTCTTGTTTATGGAAGAAAAAAAATCTCAACAGTGTATTTGAACAATCCACTTTTCAAAAGCAAGGATTGCTACAAGAAATGTTTTACTTATCCAAATGATGTTGTGATCCCAAACTGTTTGGATTTATGATGTTCTAGAGTTAGGCACAGTGGAAGGAAGCTTAATCACATGGGTTTTTTTTTTCATTCAGCCATTTAATCACTCATGTACAGCAATGAGTATTTTATAGATCTCCCCTTAAAAAGCAGTTTTCTGTAGACAGAAGATCAAAACAGAGTTATTCTTGTGTAATTACAGAAAAGACTTAGAATGCTTTTTTCATGCATGCAGACAGCACACACAAAGCTCTGTATTTTAGATTTCTGGCTGTGGTTTTAGCTGACCTCTCACTTTAAAATACTTGTTTGTTTAAAGTCTTGCATGCCACTGCTTGATGGTTTTTTCATTGTATTTTGGATTCAGTTACCAGAGGTCTCCTTAACCACTGGGAAACCTTGAAAAAAATCCTGGGACTCATGCACTGCCTCAAGATGAAACCCCCAGGATCCCACACTGTCCCAGCTCTTACTGAGGCTTGGGATTTTCCTTGTTACCTCACCTTTGACCAAAGCCAAAGTCTTTCCCAGCACTACGAGAGTGCAAGAAGAAAGAAGATAATTCTCCACTGAATATGGACAATGTCCATTTGTCACAGAGCACAATTTAAGGGGCAGTTTATCACAGTCTGCTGTGGGGTCATACCTCCTGTGGCAAAACCTTCATCATGCAATATACTTTGGCTAAGCCCAGTTCTGATTTTTCCAGCCTGGTCATCAAGTTAGTCCTCCACATCAGGCCCTCCTGAGAGGTGGAAGAGGAGGCAGGGTTGCTGTTTATGTACGCAGTGCTGCCCATCAAGGCTCTGTCAGTAAAGGGTCAGCTAAGACTCTCAGCTCAGCTGTGCTCAGGATCGCTGCTGGTTTGGGGGCTTCAAGCAGGTTGTGCAGCTGGTACCAGCCCTTCTGGGGCCCTTGCTCTTAGTTTTGCTCAACAGAGGTGAAAATGGGTACAAGTTTAGTAACTGTGCATGAAAGAGTGCAAAAGGAAATATTTATTTTTTAAAAAAGCTAAATTAATTTGAATATTAGTACAGGACAGGTATGGAGCAATTATCTGTTTAAAGAAAAGAAGTTCACAAGTTATTTAACTGCAAAATCTGCAGGACTTAATTTTGCTACAACAAGGCCCAGTGTTCCTTCATCAAATGCTGTTGCCATTCTAGGATGCCCTCATCACCTTTGCTGTTGTCTCTTCCAGTTATTTGGAATAAATCATAACATTATTAACAGCCAATGGGCTAATAAGAAGTAACACTTAAATCTTCACCATCTCCTCTCTCTGGTAGCAAACATTTCTTTTTAAAATAATTTCAGACATTAATTTGAACTTGTCTGAGTGTTTAAAATGTCATTTGCATGTAGAAAGAATGGCCTGGCCTAAATCTAAATACAAGAAACCAGCAAGGAAGAGCAAGGCTTTATGTCCTCTGTGACCTGGTTTATCAGGGTGTTCACTTGGTAAAAATTTAATGTAAATAATGGTGGCTTCCTCTTGCTGACAGTCTGAGTTGTTTTGCCTGATCAGCTTTAATATGGAAAACAGTAAGAAAAGATTAAATTACCAGGCCACAAAGGAAAATTATGTGCAATACTACACTGCAGCAAGGACCTATCAATCAGGGATAGTATTTGCATATTTCTTGAGTCTGTTTAGGCCTGATGTGATCTTGTGAACAAAAGCACATGGAATTAGATGCACTTCCCAGCTTCCAATCCATTACATTGCCACGTAGTGATAACATTAAAGTGCAGGGAATGGGAAGAGATGAGGACCACACTTATCAAGTCGTTCTGGAGGGCCTTCAAGCAGGGGAATCTGTTGGCTGAAAGGCTGAGGCAACAGGACAAGCTGGTGGACCCTGGAGCAGAGGTTGATGGCTTGTTGTGCTTCTGCCCATAAGCCCAGAACTTCAGAGGGCAACAGCAAGGAAAGCTGTGTTCCTGTGTGCACCAGGATGGAATTGTTCCTGGGAGGAGTCAGGTTAACAAGGCTGACCCACATGCAATCATTTGCAGTCATGCAAACTTCGTCCTGGGGGCTGTGCTTTTTATCAGATGCAGACACTGGCCTTAAGCCAGTTTCAAGTGCAGCATAAAATTTCATTGCACCACTGCAGGGTAACAATCAATCACAGTACCTAAATTTATAAGCCTGAAACCCCCACAGTTTGTCTTTATACCAGAGATGGCAGTGTTTAATTTTGCTGCAGCAGCCAGACACATCCAAGGCAAGGGAGCTTTGGTATGGAAGGACAACTGGTGTGTGGTGAGTTCTGATGAGAAAAATGGCCTAGAAAGGATCAATAATAACTTGTGTGAGCCTGTCAAAACCTAATATTGAAGCCCCTCCTTCCCCCCTCCATGACATCCTTCTGCTTGCATGCGAGTGCTTCTGCTTTTAAACCATAAAGCAAACTAAGGTAATTAAAGGAAACTAGGATATGGAGGAAAATATTTTTCCAGACATATGAAAAGTGCTACATTTATCCAAAAAATCTGCTCAGATCTGCATAAACAAATATGAACATGTTGTCTTTCATGTGTTAAATACATATCTCTCAGAACTTTGCAAACCAAGGGAAGATACGTGCCAAGGCACCAGGGTCAAAACAAAATGATCTTGTGACAGGGGCTGAGAAAAGCCTATGCACTAGAAACCCATCCCCAGAGCCCCGGCTGCCTGAGAGCGCTGATCGTACACAGGTGTATCCAGCCATGAAAAGCTCTGCACACAGGGCATCAGGACAGAGGAAAAGTGGCTGCTACCTGCTTATGCAGGGTTATCTGTTTAAAGAAAAAAAGTTCACAAGTTATTTAACTGCAAAATCTGCAGGACTTAATTTTGCTACAACAAGGCCCAGTGCTCCTTCATCAAATGCTGTTGCCGTTCTAGGATGCCCTCATCACCTTTGCTGTTGTCTCTTCCAGTTATTTGGAATAAGTCATAACATTATTAACAGCCAATGGGCTAATAAGAAGTAACACTTAAATCTTCACCATCTCCTCTCTCTGGTAGCAAACATTTCTTTTTAAAATAATTTCAGACATTAATTTGAACTTGTCTGAGTGTTTAAAATGTCATTTGCATGTAGAAAGAATGGCCTATTTCTAAATAGAGCAAGGAGGCTTTATGTCCTCTGTGACCTGGTTTATCAGGGTGTTCACTTGGTAAAAATTTAATGTAAATAATGGTGGCTTCCTCTTGCTGACAGTCTGAGTTGTTTTGCCTGATCAGCTTTAATATGGAAAACAGTAAGAAAAAGATTAAATTACCAGGCCACAAAGGAAAATTATGTGCAATACTACACTGCAGCAAGGACCTATCAATCAGGGATAGTATTTGCATATTTCTTGAGTCTGTTTAGGCCTGATGTGATCTTGTGAACAAAAGCACATGGAATTAGATGCACTTCCCAGCTTCCAATCCATTACATTGCCACGTAGTGATAACATTAAAGTGCAGGGAATGGGAAGAGATGAGGACCACACTTATCAAGTCGTTCTGGAGGGCCTTCAAGCAGGGGAATCTGTTGGCTGAAAGGCTGAGGCAACAGGACAAGCTGGTGGACCCTGGAGCAGAGGTTGATGGCTTGTTGTGCTTCTGCCCATAAGCCCAGAACTTCAGAGGGCAACAGCAAGGAAAGCTGTGTTCCTGTGTGCACCAGGATGGAATTGTTCCTGGGAGGAGTCAGGTTAACAAGGCTGACCCACATGCAATCATTTGCAGTCATGCAAACTTCGTCCTGGGGGCTGTGCTTTTTATCAGATGCAGACACTGGCCTTAAGCCAGTTTCAAGTGCAGCATAAAATTTCATTGCACCACTGCAGGGTAACAATCAATCACAGTACCTAAATTTATAAGCCTGAAACCCCCACAGTTTGTCTTTATACCAGAGATGGCAGTGTTTAATTTTGCTGCAGCAGCCAGACACATCCAAGGCAAGGGAGCTTTGGTATGGAAGGACAACTGGTGTGTGTGATTCTGGAAAAATGGCCAAAAGGAGCTTTGGTATGTGTGTGTGGTGAGTTCTGATGAGAAAAATGGCCTAGAAAGGATCAATAATATTGCAGAGCCTGTCAAAACCTGAAGCCCCCTCCCCTTCCATGACATCCTTCTGCTTGCATGCGAGTGCTTCTGCTTTTAAACCATAAAGCAAACTAAGGTAATTAAAGGAAACTAGGATATGGAGGAAAATATTTTTCCAGACATATGAAAAGTGCTACATTTATCCAAAAAATCTGCTCAGATCTGCATAAACAAATATGAACATGTTGTCTTTCATGTGTTAAATACATATCTCTCAGAACTTTGCAAACCAAGGGAAGATACGTGCCAAGGCACCAGGGTCAAAACAAAATGATCTTGTGACAGGGGCTGAGAAAAGCCTATGCACTAGAAACCCATCCCCAGAGCCCCGGCTGCCTGAGAGCGCTGATCATACACAGGTGTATCCAGCCATGAAAAGCTCTGCACACAGGGCATCAGGACAGAGGAAAAGTGGCTGCTACCTGCTTATGCAGGGAATGTGTTGAGAGAGGATGGACTGGGAAACTGCCTCCAGAGCTTAAACTCCCTCATAGCCCCTTCTCCCAGCGCAGCCCATAGCCCCTTCCAGGCTCCCCTGTCTGCTGGGCTCCTTCCAGCTCCTGAGGACACTCCTATTGCCCAACTCCTGCCAGCTCCCTGGCGCTTGTTTCTTCCAGCCACTACCCCCATGGGCCTGCCAGGCCCTTGCCTTGGATGATGCAATGGAAATAGACAACTCTTTCCATTCTTTTCTTCTTCCTTGTCTTTTCTCTTACTGAGGATGTCACAGCCTGCTCTTATTCCAGTCCACAATACAGGCCGCATCTGTCAGAGAAGCCTATGGTGATAAAAAGTACTAAATTTTATATTTTTAGTATTTCATTTGCATTTCCAAGCTGGTCATCCAACAACCATATGCCCTTGGTACTAATAATTAAAGCCCTGTATTCTTACAGCCCACCCTCAAATGCCATGGGACCTGAATAACAGAGCCAGTCACACAGCTCCAGCAAAACTTGGCAGGAATATCCAGCTGGCTCTCTTGCTTGTCTTTTCCTCCTCCGCTTCCCTGCCCTGACTCCTCTTTTGTTAGTTTTGGAGACACTCATTGACATATGTGAACATGCCACAGAAATCAATACTGAAATTCCTCTGGGTTCTGGAGGACCTGGAAAGAACTTGTAGTGGTGCTAAAATGGGGAGTGTTGCCCAATCCCATCCTCCTAGGGGTAATTGCCGCAAAACATAAAGTCAGCTCCATCCAAAGGATGGGGCTTGAGCCAGAGCCATCACCCTCACTCCTCACCAGTCCCACTGTCCAATCCACCCCCAACACTGAGTCATCAAACTCGCTTCTAGCCTTCTTCACTGCTGGCAAACAAGCCAGATGTAACCAGGATGTTGCAACACTTCCAGGACCTCATACGGCAGTCATCCAATCAGTGGAAAATGAGAGGAATGAAGAGGCAATCATGCTTCCTTTTTGCTAAATAACATTCTCATTTAAAGTGACAGATACAGAAAACAGGTACTGGCACTGCCTAGTGCTGAAACAGGTCTTGAGGTAACTGCAGTGGTCTGGAACATTTTCAGTAGGAAGAAAAGTAACTGGCCAAAATAACAAAAGAGAGGTGCAGGAGGAAAGGCACTATCTCAAGCCTCCTCTTACATATGTTGACAGAAAAGTTTCCACTGTTTTCTGCAATGGAAGTGTTATTACAGCAGGCATGAAATGTCTAAAACACCCTTAGATCTCATAAAACAAAGGAGAGTTCGTCATTATTGATGAGCCAGAATAAATCCTGAGTCATGAAACACAGAGAGCAGAAAAAGTAAGGCATTTCCATTTTATGAATGCAAAAGTGAAGTGTGAGAGCAGCCCAGGAGCTCAGAGATGTCGGGGCCATGACAGAGACAGGGTGAAGGAATGCTGTTCACGTGCTTGGGCACCGTCGCAGCACACAGCGCTCTCCCAGCGCGCTGCAAGGCGCACAAGGAAGCGAGAGCTGCGCTCCTCTTCCTTCCTGGCAACAGCAGGACACAGACATTACCTCAAGAGACGTCTCTCACAGCAGGGTGAGATCCCAGTTTAGCGTGGTATTGAGGAAACAGAGGCAGTCAAGAGGTTGAAGCCGGAATGCTAGCTGGAGGCTCTAAAATGGGGAATAAATCCATATATGTCCCCATGGAGACCATCATTTAATCATGCGTTGGTGTTAAAAGACGCAGGACTCAAAAGATCCCAGGATCACCTGTAGTAGTGTAACTTAACAGAAGAGAAATACAGCTACTGACAGATTGAAGCAGATATTTTATTAAGGGAGATACCACTGGTATTTTTTTCTAATACTGAAGAAAATTTACATTGATATCTGCAGTAATTTCCTCTTAAAAATGGCAGTTTGCACCTTCTTATTTTCCTGCTTTTTCTGTTTGCTGATTCTGCCAGAAACTTTAAACTTTATGTACAGAATCCTTAATTAATAAACAGCTAACATTAGAAAAACCTATCAAAAAGTACAGATACTCACCTGCTATACACATTATTTTAAATGAATAAAAGGATTTTTGTAAAATGATTTGCTGTCGTGAAAAGGATCCTGTGACTCAGCCAAAGGCGTGCAAGACAGGGATATTTGTCTTACTTCATTTGATGTTGTTCAGCCACATCATTATGCTAGCTGCTGAAAAAATAACAAGGAATGTCTTAGGAGAACTGGCACAACATGCCCTGTAGGCAGTGTTCTTCCTCCTGTCTACTGGAAAGAATCCCTGTTTAAATATTTAGAAGAACAAATCTTGTATTATTAACAGCTGTAGTTAAGCTAGCCTCAAGAGAGAATGAGAGATCAAAAAGTGGAAAGATACAAAGATGCATAGAAAAAAAAAAGGATAAAAATTAAAACTGAAACAAAGAAATGAGAAAAAAGAGAAAAAAAGTTAAAATATCAAGATGACTTCTAATTACCCAAATAGTGTGGGTTTTTTCACATTTTACAGAGCTTCTCACTAATGTGATGGTGAAAAAGCAACCTTGGATACAGATATCTTTATGGCATTAATCATTCACATCTCAGTAGAAATAATTTAAAAACGGGAGAGAAATGGCTCAAGACCTGAGAAAAACCAGGCTGTTGCTTGAAACAGCAACATGATTACAGTAATGTTCTGTGACTATGCCAAGTTTGGGTCTATACCTGGAAGGCAGGAAATGCTCTCAGTGGTGTGCTCACATGAGTCTTTGGGTAATTTAAATGATCTTACTCCATTTTCCCATTTTTGAAATGAAAATAATTACACTTGTCCACTTTCAGGTATCATTTTAGATTTTAAAGATGAAGATTGTATATCTGATTTCAACAGGATTCCTCTCTGCAGCCTGAATAAAAACACAATTTTCACAAGGGCAGAAATTGTAGCAGATTTTATGGCTGAATTAAATGGAGCTGATTCACACTGCAAGTGTGGCCCCATATGTTTCCATTAGTACTGTCACAAAACAAACCCTTTCCAGAGTTATCTGTGGTTGAACAAATATTTGTTATATCTATGGGTACAATATGATTCATTAAAATATGCTTCATGTTGACAGATTTTTGTTCCCAAACATACAATGGTGGGGAACTGTATAAAATGTTAAATGACTGCCTTAGCTTTTTTTTTTCTGTACTTAAAAGAGCGATACACAGATCACAAAGGAGATAAAGCAGAATGGACTCTAAAGGCTAATGCATATTTACGTTTCTGTGCAAGTCTCCAACCAGTTTTCTTTCATATTCACATTCCTATAAATGCATTAATTCCTGCTGTATTTATCCATTATGTCCTGCTGCTAACCCAAACTGTGACTGCCTTCGTAGTTCCCATCTTTCATAAACTCTTTTTCTCAATTTCACATAATTAAGGAAAACAGGGCTGATGGCTGAATACAGCTGCTTACACACCAGTCTGTAGCTGGCTTGGGGCCTTGTTTAGCTGGCAGTGGCATTAGGATGGGTTTCCATGCTGGTGTCTGCAGGGAGGGGGTGTTTCAAAGTCCAGGGGTAGCCCGAGATGCTCAGCTCCCACTGTGCCCTCCATGTCCAGGAGTGAGAGCAAAGCTGCTGTGGTTCCATCTGAGTCCCAGCTCTCCATCTCAAGGAGCGTCTGCCTCCAGAGTCTGCAGAAACTTATGGAGGCTGCAGACACTAAAGTGAGGTTGGCCTTAGAAAATGCCTCTCAGACAGGCACTTGGAGCTGTAAAATCCCAGAGCACAGCAAGAGTCCCCTCTGCAAATCTTTACATCTTGCTCCGTCACTTTTAGAAAAACAAAGCTGGCAGAACAATAATCATATTACTAATGCAGCCTTCTTATTACAAACCTGTAGCATGCTCTTGGAGAGAAATTGTAAATAAACTCTCCAAATACTTGTTAACATCACAGAAAAACACCTCACCACAGCATTTCAATGAAAATGAGATTTTAAATTTATTCTTTTCAGTAATGGTTTGTTGTATGAGATACTGAGCAGACACTGGCTTAACAGGAGTGAATAAACATCAAGGTTTATAGATATAAAAAGTAAATATTGGTGCAGGATGAAGGCAAAGTTACTTTTTGCCCCAAGGGACAATGAATTTTGGTGACTGACAAAATTTCAACTTAAGCAAGGCATCTAACATCTACAGGTTAGTGGTATTAATACATTACCAGTCTGTGAAGTAAATACAGTTGTACCAGTTTGAGAAGAAGCTTGTGTTAGTCTCAATGTATTTTCTCTTTTTCCTCCAAAAAATTGCCTGCTATCATGGGTATAATTTCTAAAGACTCTTCAAATCCTTAGTCTTATAGTAGGCATCTTTAAATAGAAAGAGAAAATATGGAAATAGATCTACTACAGCGTGACATGACAGAAGAACAAATGCAATGAAATTTCTTTTTCAGTTCAGAGATGGCAGCCAAAATGAAATATATTACTTTGTAGCCCAAATGAAATAAACAACTTAATAGTTTGGATAAACAAAACTTGCATTGAATTTTGATATAATTCTGCCTTGAGAATAATCCCAGCAAACTCATGTAAAACTATGTAAAATTGTAGTTTTGAAGAGATTTCCATATGGCCTTTTCCATCCCATGACTGGTGATAATTTTACTTGCATACAGTATAAATCTAGATCTGTTATGATTACCCAGTCTGATTAACTACTTTGTTTCTTCAATGCCATATGGATGATTTCAACAGAATTAAACCAGCAAAACAATGGAAAAATGTCGTTGCAAATGAAGGAAGCTCAACTCTTTTCTGAAGTCTCTGCTTTTTCTGCCAGAAATTCTCCAGGTCATGTGATCTAATCTCTAATTTCACAAACCAAAACAGAAAAAAAAAAAAACCAACCCAAACACTTCAAATGTCCTTTCAAGACTTTCTCGGAAGGAAGGATTTCCCATCATCAATACCTCAGGTTCTTGTGCAAAGGGCAGCCACGGAGGATTCTTGCAACATCAAAAACAAATCCATCCTTGAGGGATCTTTAAAGCATTTCAAAATACCTTCTCATCAAAACAAGCAGCACACACACAGTAGAACCATTTTATTGTCACTTCTCAGCCATTAGGCATTTCTGTGTGTAAATGATTTCTTACACTGTTATTCTACTACCTAAATGTTTTGGTGCTCTCCTCAATTCCTGAAAAGATGTAAAGGAGGGTTTATTATGTCCCTTTCTTTACATGTGATACCGATAACTTGATAAAGGTTTTGCAATCGCTTTTCCAAGGACAAACAAGGAAGGAAAAACATCCAAATTCACATCACCAACGTGTATGGAGGACTTTGACACCAAACTACTTTGCCCCATGTAACCTCAAAAGGCACAGCATAAGAATGAGAAAAACATAGTTCTGAAAGTATATGATGTTGGTGTTGGCAATGAGTACTGCTGAACTGCTGAGAAACACAGGATGCTTCTGCTGTTTCCTTTTTTCAGAATACATTTGTTTTTGGAAGAGTTCTTTTAAGGTGTTTTCTGCAAATATAAACTACCTGATGTTCTTTTACTAGTTTGATTACTTCTTACAAATAATTTATTTTTGTTGAATCAGGAATAATTCTGTTTGACAAGGGCACATTTAAAGTTGCAGGCAATCGTGAAAAAGTTTGCTGATTTTTTTTAAATCACAAAAATTGAAGTGGTTTGTTTTTGTGTATAGAAATTCAGGCAGCTTGGGCACATATCCACATAACTTTTAATTCATGTTTATTTATCCTATCAGTCAATAAAGTGGAAATATTCAGAGCTGAATTCAGAATTCATGCTTTTACTTTTGGGAGGAAGTCCAAACCCACAGAATTGATCCAGAACTGATTGATTATATTTTGCTAATGACAATGCTAATTGAAAGAAATTAGTACATCATACTATGATCTAATTATCGGATGGTTTTAGTAGTTTAAGTCCAGCAGCCAGTCTTAAAATAGCCCAGCAGTGTTTTTCTCTACGGAATAACTTGAATGGAAAAATGTCATGGAATCGTGTACTGAAGTGAACTTAAGCCTCGCCAAAGACAAGACTGTTAGTTCATCACAACTACAAACATTTGTAGCTTTGCAGCACCTTTGTTCCAAAGCAAACTTCAAATGCCTGAATCACCTCTGCAGCTGGCAGACTGACTGACAGAATCTGCAGATTTTTTGTATTTGCCTCGGCTGCAATTGTGGCTTGTAATTCCTGGATGCACACACAGAGCTTGGGCAGATCAACCAGGCTGCAAGCACGAGGCACAGCTGACACCTGAGTTCCCTCTCACACCAACGACAGCCCTGCATACGGACCTGTCTTCCAGGAGGTGCCAGACCACCTCTGTACTTCCCACACAACTGGCGTGAGCCTGGTGTCCCAAGACAAGGGCAGCAATAAGAGAAGTTTGACAGGAAATAGTCACACTTGCCAACAAAACTAAAAAGTGCCACTTCCTCTTTGCGTTTTTTCCTGTGGCTTTGCAAGGGTCTTCACAAAATGTGGGACTCACTGTGCACATTCTACTGTGCCCATAAACAACAACCAGTTTGGAAAGTCCCAGAGGGAGTGTGGCAGCCCTGTATAAAAAGTTTTGAGTCAGCTTCCAATGTCCCAGCTGTATCTATCTGAGAAGTGAGTGGAGCCCCTAGCTAATGTGCAGGAAGTCTGCTTTGCACTATCTTCTCGGCAGAGAGGACCTCCAATGCCAAAACTGGTTTCCTCAAAATCCATACTTAGTTTCTGCCAAAAAAAGAACCACCTAAAATCTGTAGTTAATCTAGTTTCTCACACTGAAGCACTCCAGGCAATTAGAGTTCTGCTTTTCAACATGTCTGAAAACACTTATCTCAACCAGTCTGAGTAATTCAGCACTCTGCCTTCCCCATGAGCATACATTTCTTTCATGCACAGACACTAAGTTAGCCATCTCTGAACACAGAGAGTCTGCATAAAACATGGTCACAAAGAGATGGGATAGAGGTTCACTTTCAACCAGAGAATCCAGGGTAGAGTGGCCTGGCAGCAGCCTGTCTCCAGATCCTTTCTCTAGACCTGGGAAATCAAAATATTAAGCCCATATTTTCCACAGCAGACAGAAACCCTTTCTGCCAACCCAGAGATTCAGGTGCCCCCACTTCTCCCAGGAATTTCATGTTTCCAGAATGAGTGGAAGAATTTCATTAGAAAGCATTAAACCTGATCCCTCCCTTTTTCTCCACTGAAGAGTCTCTTGTCCTCTACTGAAAACATATTCCTGCAACAAGAGAGGCGGCTGATGCCTGAAAACCAGAGGATCTTGTACCTGCATGTCTAGCATCTGGGTGAAAGCCCTGCCTAATTTCAGGGAGAATGGCTGATGTTATCTCTTCTCCAGGACCATTTTTATAAGAAATAATGAAAACAACACAACCCACCAATCACACAGAAAGCAGGAGACCTGTGTATCTTTTCTGAAGAAAGACCGCAGGCACCTAATTTGTGGGATGGGAATCCCAAGGCAATTCCAAGTGAAGGGAGGATCTTTGTTGCAATCCAGCACAAGTTAACTAACTATGCCCTAAAGAAAAGTGGCATTCAGTTCTTGAAGATTTTAGCCCCAAGTCATTTATGGAAAAATCACTTCACAGGTTTTAACTTTATTAGATATATTAAGACCACTTCCAGGGGAAAAAAGCAAGACAAACAAACCACAAAACAGCTCTGAGGAGACAAATTTATGTTTTCATTTTCCATAAATTGTTATTTGTTATATGACACCTGTGGTATACCTCTTTATAATTTTATCTTATCAAATTTGTCCCTGTAGAATAATACGTAGCATTTCCTTAAAAATCCTTAAAGCCTTTTATAAGTCAGCCTTGATGCATAAGCACTTCTATTACAAATAATAAAAAAAAATTCTCAAAATACAGACTAGCCCAGGGAGTAACAGTGTAACACCAAGTTCTCCAGGGCAGACTGTGCTATTAAGACACAGTTTTGTATTGCTGCAATATGGACATGCCTGATCCATTCCAGAGATATCTGAAAGAGATTGTGTATCACAGACCACAAACATACCCAGACAGATTGATTTATGCCATGTACTCTGGCTAAAGGAAACTGCTGTGTCACAATCAATATGGGACAATATTGTCTATAAATAAACTATTATCTTTAGTGAGCTTTTTGGCTTTTCTGATTTATATTCTCTTCTATAAGCACAAAATTCTACAATTCTATAATTGTTGTTGGATATGGAATTCAAAGCAGGGGCATATGTTTTCAGAGAAATAGGAACTTGGGTCTACAGTTACCACACACAAGCTGGTCATTTACAATGCAAACAGACAATTAACTAACAACAGGATGGCACAAACTGCTGGAGAGATACTTGTATCTTTTTAAACCTTAACTAAAGCGGAGCTTTTCTGGTATCTCAAAAAAAACCTCTGTTGGGATGGTCACTATTCACCACCATTTGAAAATAAGGAGATTATGACTTAAGGCAGATCTAGGAAGGTGATGCTGTATGAAAACAATCATAGATATTGTGTCTGTGGCCTGTCTCATGACAACAAAGGGCCTGTGATGAAGCCTTGAAACACCCCTTCTTGTCTTATCATCCTTGTGTATTTTTACTTATCATAACATTAACTTTTGTAGAAGGATACAAAGGCCTTCAGTGTATATCACCACTTAATGATGAGTCCAAGCTAGCTGAAAGATAGAATCCTTACTGTCTAAGAATTTCTGGTGCTTTATCTGACAGTGGTTTTGGTGGCTTTTATTCATGTGGTATACTGGCCAATCATTTTGTGTTGCATAACTAGCCATAATGTAAAGATCTCAGCATCATGGAAAAGATGAAGTTTTGAAGGATGTCTGAAGGGTTTTGTTTCTGTTATGAAATAAAGGCCTAGAGGTTTTAGAAAATGTCTATGGGAGAGGTAGGAAAGAAAAATTCTACAAGGGATTGACACACAGAAATTGGTAAATTTCATAGCTTAGCTGTAGAGGGAGATTTGGGAGGAGAAAGAGGCTGCCTAATGTTTTCTATTTCCCAGTCCCTCCTCGGTCTGCATTTTGCAATCTGCTGTCCCGGGTGTGGTTGTTTCTGGTCTATCAGACCCCTGTGCATAACATGGTTTAATCAGTAGTCTGAGTTACTCTTTTACTGTAGCAATGAAAGAAAAGCAAACAGTTAACAAGTGACCAGGAGTCTTTATAATTGCTGACCTTCAATAGTCTATATAATGTGACTTTAGGCCACTGAGTAATAAATAGACTAGTGTAATATTTACAGACATGTCTGGAATGCAGTAAGTTCCTCTCTTCTCTTTCACAAAGTCATTAATGGCTCTGTGAGGAATCAGACTACTGCTGTTCATGTTCCCCCAAAAACACTCTTTATCTCTTGACAGTTTATGCTGACCTTTCTACTTTGTTTTGATTTGTTGTTCACGGATCCATTTCCCAAGTCCTGGAGTTTACAAACCTTTGCAAGGGGTTAAACCTTTTCAGGAAATCACTCTGTGAGCTCAGTTCTAACCATGGATTCCCCAGCCCAGTGATCAGACGACCACTTAGAGTCAGTGTTTCTCAATCAGTTCCTTTCAGGTGGAAAGGACCATGCTGTTTGTATGAATAGAATTTTTCCTAATGAAAGTACACAACTCTCCCTCTTTCCCCAGCCAGCAGCCAGTTTCCACTGCTTTAAAATTCTGAACACTGAGGTAAACCTAGAAAAATAGGAAATGTGTATGGAGAGAAGAAATAAAAACATATTGGAGAACCGTTTCTGGCTACCCTTCTTTTCTTTCCTCTAAGACAAAGTCTGAACATAATGCTGTCTCCTGACAAGTCCAGTCTTGCAGAAAGAAACTCTGGTCTCTGAAAAAATTGGGTACACAGGATTTACTTGTAAGAAGAGGGAAGGGATTATTTCCAAATAATAAAAATCTTTAGTGCTTTTGAAGAAGTAGAGCAGAATCATAACATTGTTGAGTTCCATTAAAAAGTTTAGTAATTGTTTGCAGCTGCCCATTAAATCTATTTCCTTTAAATCCCATGACACTGAAGGCAGAAAAAGTATTTATGCCAATTTTTATGCATGCTAGTGTTGAATATAAACCCCTCCACTGTGGTCCCCAACCATTTTTGGTTTGTTTCTGTTTTATTCCAAATACAGACAATACACACAGTCACTTCATGTTCCAAACCAAAAATAAAATAATGGGGACATAAAGGAATGTACAGAAAATATATTCAAGTCATCACAAAACAAAAGAGAAGTAGTTGAAAATCCTGAGTATTGAAAGTACATTAAATGCTCAATCTGTATCTGCATTAGGTCATGCCTACATTACAGAGGTAGAACTAAGCTTGGGTACACTTGACATAAAATACCCCAGTCTGAGTCAAATCTGGTGTTTAGTGTTCACAGAGATTTGCATTCCAGCTTGTAATCTGCTTTGATTTTAAATGTGCATTTTGTTGCACTGTGACTCAGCAATTAATTTGTCCCATGGGTGTATTAAAGAAGTGTTGCCCTCAGCTAAACTCATTTACCTTGTAATATTTACATTGTAGAGCTAAATTTGGCTTTCAGTGTAATACTTTTACCTTTCACACTACAATCCCATGCCTTAATTACACATCTGAACCTTACTTTCTCGGAAAACAGCAGCATTAGTTAAGTAAGAGCCTAAGGCATTTTTAACACCACTCAGAAATGATAGACCCAAACAAACCCTGTTTTCCAAGCACTATGTGGAATGAAGAGTAAATAAAAATTTTTCCGAAGGAATTTCTCTGTGAGGTCAGTACAAAAACAATTATCAACATTTGGTTATTTTTGCACAATAGTAAATAAGGAAATATGAGAAATCTGTCTCACGTTATCATCTTCCTCTGATACTGGAAAAGCTATTCTTGGATTTGTTCAGCAATTTCTTTCCCTTCCATTCCCATCCCCTCAATTTTTGCACACATGCAAAAACCATCTGTGTTAAGGAGATGACACATTTCTCACTTTGGACCCATTCCTTTCCTTTTTTAGGGAGAGCTGCTAGAGTCCTCTCTAGACAACTCAGCAAGTGGCAGCATGTTGGTATTTTTTTCATTTACTATAGAAAATACAATTTTTCAGCACTAAAAATCACTGTTTCGACAGGAGTATGCGATACAGAGAGGACTGAGACTACAACAAAAGTCATTTGCATTCTGCCTAAATTCAATTCACTTTGCCAAATATTTTTGTCTGACAGAATCACTACAGATGATTCGTGTAAGGAGGAAGAGAGCAAGCAGATATATCTGATGCAAAGATATCTTCAGCAAGGGAAGGGAACAAGCTGGAGTCTTCTCAAAAAGTCCTGTGCTATTTGTTGGGCTAGTCAATGAACTTTGGGTATTTCACTGATGCAGTGATTGGGGTGATACCAACAGTAGAGACTCATTTGAATAATTTTTTTACAAAAAGAATGTATCAATATGTCCCACTCAGTCTGTGCAATCTTGTTTGATAACTGTCCCTGTCATGCCCAGAAAGAAACAATCTTTTCATTTCAGGTTATCCTACAGTGGTCTAATTTCCCTGTTACATTTTATTGCAATATCCCAATTAGAAAAATAACAACACGGGCATTTGTAAATGAGAAGCACATACAATCCAGCTTCTGTCTCCACAGACAAAGAGGTTACTTTTGCTACACAGCTTAGTGTTTCCCATGAAATATTTTTACTTCCTTTACTCCAAATACTACTATAAAAATAAAAAAAAATTGCTTTTTTTCTAATACACCAGCAAGGAAATGAGTAGTTCACAATGTAAGTTCTTGCACAACCCAAAGAGACATAGTACATGAGAGAGAAAAGCCATGTAAACAATAAAAGTAGAGAAGCAAGAGAATAATCATGGGAAACTGACAAAAGGAGAAGCAAAATGTAAGCCAAGGCTTGCATGGCTTCCAGTGTATTTCTGCTTTGCAAAGTGTATTTGCTTTTCTCCTTAACTATTTCATTTCTTTCTAGGTTTTCCTTTGCTACTCTCTTCTTCGTTAGCAGGAAAGACAAAGAGCTCTTCTGCAGCCTGTGTCTTTTCCTTGTGCTATGTATCTGCCCATTGGCTGAAAGCATCACTCTCATGTGTACGGGTGGTTGGAGCTGCACTTCCATTTCCTTGTCACAGTCCTACAACAAGCTGATTTTTATGCTGCAGCCCCTAAGGCTTTTTGTTCATTTGCTCTGTTTTTGCATATTCTCCTTTTACCTGCACCATCTGCAGCAGGGCAAGGGCTTCCCTCTGGAGCTGAGCCACCAGGACATCATTCTGACTTCACCTTCAAATCTGACTATTGCTTTTGCATGGTGACATGGTTTTGTATTGTTTTATTTATTAACTCCTGGCTGTCTTGTATTCTATCTCTTCAAAACACAGAAAATTGACACTTAATGCACAGGTACACCCAAAATCAACAGATGATTGCCCTTAATCTAGTCCAGATTTTTCATATGCTGTCAGTTGACGGGCTATAAAATGGAAAATTGGGATCATTTGAGATCAATTTAAGAAATCTGGCTTGAAAAATTGTACTATTTAACTGTTCAGAGTGATGGTCGAAAAATATCTCTAATTTTAGTTTCCCTTCCATATTTCTTGCCCTTTTTTAAAATACTTGTAATCAGAAGTTGAGTCTTCAGTTGGTTCTCCTAAAGTTTTTGCCAGTTCTATCTTTTTAAAAAGGATTTTTGAGCACTTTCACAAAATGCCTTCCTCTTTCACTTGTTTGACTTAGGAAACACTGAAGCTGTGCCAGTCTGATCTGCAGTCTGCTAGACCAAGACACTTCTAGAGATACCAGTGTGTTTTTCACATGCAAGAATCAATTAGCTTTCACAACAAAACAAACACTCTAAAGTTTCTGATCGTCTTCATAAATCATGAAAAAATGCATTCTTCAACTGTCTCCTCAAAAAAAAAAAAAAAAAAAAAAAAAAAAAATAAAGGAATGTAGGGAAGGCAAGGAGAAAGGAAAGTAAGCAATAAAATGATTTATCAGGCTCCCAGGATTCTTTTTTACCACTATATGGGCTACTCCATAAACCATTTATCCCACCATCATCACAAGAAGAATCACAGTTCTGAATGAGCCTGAAGGCCTTGCTAGCCTGCCTCCAACAGCAGCATTAAGTAGATGGCTGAGAAAGTGCATAGAAGAACAAGTGTACAATATTATCCTACATGACTCTCTGAGATTCCCATGTTTTCACATCAGGATCTTCCTAAGCTGCATATAGTTTCCACATACTTGGTTATGCTTACTGTATCCTTCCCCCCTGAATTTTCAGTCATGCCTGGAGCCCAGGTGAGCTCTTTCCTGCCGTGCCATGCTTTGGTCAGGTGCTCTGTGTTGTAAAGAATCACTTTCTCACTTCTGAGCTATACCTTTTGCCCCTTTATAGACCACTTGTACATTGTCCCCTGGCATGTCTTTTCCACGCAAAATAATGCTGGATTGCTAAGAATTTTTTATACTTTTCGACAAGAGATGCGTACTTTTTAGTATTGAGTAGCCTACATGTCTGGGAATGGTGTTTGTCCATGTAAATGTTCCACAGCTACTTGTGGAAGTTCACCACTTTTGCCCTCTGACTCCAGAGTGTTTATATTCAATTTCCTTCACCCAGTGTGTGTACTTAGAATTGGTCTGTAAGTATCTGTGTTTGCTCCTAGTGCCTTACTGAATAACAAATACACCTACAGTTTTCTAGCAGGCAAATAAAAAACCCTCTGGTCTGTGGTTTTGGGTGTAAATTTACTTGATTTACAATTAAGAATTTAATGCTTGAAAATAAACAGTCTCACCAGCAATTTCCAGGATAACAGTGTACAGTGTATTTCATGAACCACATTAACTCACAATCAGCAGTTTCTGCATGGGCAGATTGATTTAACACTCTGTAGAAAGCAAACACCCCCAAAATGACATAATTACAGCCTCATATAATAACATTCTGGCTGAGGACAAAATTTCTGCTGTGTTCAAATGGTGGGTCTTCTGGTTGAAGGAGAGCTACACCCAAATGTAGAAGGACTGAATTAGATACTTCTTGCCTGCAGGCAGCAAACTGGACTCCACACTAGTCCTGCAGCTGTGCTTGCCAACACCTCCCCAGGCAAAAAAAAAAAAAAAAAAAAAAAAAAACCAACCTTTTTAGCATCAGGAAGTACAGGAAGTTCTGAATTGCAAATTTTTTTCTTACCATATGTTATTTAAGTATGCTCAGTAATTGTAGTAGACTACTACTAAATGTAGTAGTCTAATTAACCCAGATTCTTGGCAAGCAGAGAATTATCTGTTCCATTTATACAATATACTCTAGATGACACATTTTTATCTAGCTACAGAAACAGCTGAAACTTCGGAATCATTCCAAGCATTATCTGATTCCCCCAGTTGTGTGCATCAGGATTCATTTCTACACTTGTCTCACAAAGGGTATCTCTTATCTGCTTTTGAAAACTACTCAGATGATGGCTGCCGCTGTCACCATCCAGGCTGCACGGCACTTGCAGATAAGTCTTTGTTAGTTCCTAAGAGACACCCCAAAGAGAATGACATGTGTGCCATATGACACCTGCCTCTTGATACAGAAAATGATGGTCTTGAAACAGTCATTACAGTCTTTTTCAACAGGACCCTGACATCAAGAGAGCCGTGTGGGTTGGGGTCAGCTGCAGGTACCCACCACGCTGCTCTTACAGGACACATTTTCCTGCCTTCCACTGCTCACAGAGGGTTGCTGCATGGGCTGTGACACTTACAGCTGCAAACCATCCAGACAGCTGGGAGATTCAGCCTTAGCTTTGCAAATGTGGACCGTGAAATACAACATCCCTAATCCCTATAGCTCTGCTACTCAAGGCAGAAGCCTGCTGCAAAATCAGGTGGATTTGCAGCAATATCTAGTCTAAGGAGCTGGATTTATCATTCTATAATGAGAGAACAATTTTCAAAAGATCCCTAGCATGCCAAGAAACCTGAATATTTGCAGCCTTTCTGTCACAGTGCTGCAGATCCTAGCTATCTAGGAGGCTAGAAGAAGGCTCCAGGATCTTCTACAGGAATGTGAATCCCAGAACAAGCCACAGGTAGGCAGGTGTCATGCTAATACTGCTTCACTGTGGTCATGACAGATAAATGGGTCCAGCCCTGCTTTTGGGAGCACAGCTCAGTTACACACACCTTCCAGCTGAGTCAGAATACAAAAGGTTCCCCTATTCCCTCCACAGAAAACAATAGGATCCCCTATTCTTCCCAGGCTACAGATGGCTTTAACCCTTTCTTTAGCAAGAATGTGCCAATTTGTGTTTGGTCTTTAATCACAAAGATTTTGTAGGGAGACACTGAAACAGTTAAACCCTGACTCTGAAAAAAAAGCCATAGAGATGGCAATCTCTAAGTCTAACTTGTGCTTAAGCATCGAGAACCATCACTGTGCTGGCAGACAAGTGCAAAAGGCATAAATGGATAACCACATGTGTCCAAACCCCATCCACTTTTGATCACTAGTGTTTTCTTCCTTTGGTGTCATAGCACAAACCAATTAATTTTTATGAGGTCTGTTTATGCAACTTCTGCATTATTTTCTAGTTACATCAGAATACACCAGGATTTCCTTGAAAATCCTGCCAATTACTCCTATGCTTGTATGATTACCTGAATGCAGCTTAGATCTTCATCTATCATTGTCATACAAATGAGAGATCATCCTAGCAGACAATGTTCAGGATGAATTAGATTTAAATATCAAATTAAAAGTCATAACTGTAGCTACTGATGCAATTAAACGAAAAACAATAATTAGAATGTTAATTGGTTGTTACAAAATTTCACCTCATTAACTTTTGAATTTCAGTCAGTAATTAAATACATTTGAAAAAATTGCTTTCCTATTATGCATATTGAAGTTTCCAATTTAGAACACTGTTTCTTGTTAAAATATACTATCAAATGTATCTTCCTTCTTTATCTATACTAACTTGTCTTTTTTAATCTCTATAGAAGTTCTCTATATACACGTGAATCCGTGTACACTTAATCAAATCACTTTTAGTAGTATGAGCTTACATGCATAATGTTACTTTCTTTTGGCCCTTTTTTCCTGTTAAGAATGCACTTTTAACACGAACAGAAAAGCAGCAGAAATGGGATTTGCAACACACTGGAAATAGCCACTCCAGAATTGATATAGTCTATTTGCCTTGAAAGAAAAAGAAAATTTAATATATAATTTAATGAAATAGATGATTCACAAATTCAAAACACTCAGTTCCCCATATTGCCACAGCTGTAATGTCAACATTAGCTGTTAATGAACAAATACCCTTGTGTCATCATTATCTTGCTCAGCTTTCACTTCTCCATGAGCCAACTTTAGTCTCAGTCCTGGAAGTGGTGCATGAGTCACTCTGCACTTTCAAGGGCTGGTTGCATTCATAAAACTGCAGATTTAAGTGTGGGATCTAAGTAGTCTGAACCAAAATCTGAGGACCGTCCTCACCGGTGCAGGAAAAAATTCAAGGAAGACTTTGAATGCAGCTCCTGCACTGCACAAATGTCAGCAAGAGTCTACAGGAGGTAACCCATGTCCATTATCTTATCTGGCAGATTCTGGTGCTCCTCCAGCTCCACAACAGAGAGATTCTGCCATGCAAATACCATCCATGAAGCCCAGAAAAAGGGGCAGGCCAAAGAGGGAGCTGTGCTGAGAAGGTCTGGATGAGGACCCCAGAAACCAGAGAAACAGACACTGGAGTTCTACAGAGCAAATTCTGGTCCCTCAGCAAAATCAGATGGCTTGAGAACGGGGAAATGATGTGCCACAAGTGAAATAATGGAAAAAATCCTCCTTGCCCCTACCCACCGCCTCCCCTCACCCCAATTATGGCCAGTTTAGTGATTTCACAATACTCTGTGGTATTGCAATATTTTCTTGGTGTTGCTTTTGAAAAGAATTCAAGTATATCACTCATCACGACTGTGTACTGATTTAGCAGAAAATCAACACAGGATCTCACTGAACTTCAACTTCCCCATACTGACAAGCCATGGGACCCCAGAATTTGTACCCTTTGTGGAACTAATTACTAAAGAATTTAATAAAAAGTTAAAGTTTAAAAGTTAAGACTTTTAAAGAGTTGAACAGCAGTAGAGAAATGCAAATATTTCTCTCAAAACTGTAGACTGGGAAGAAATAAGTAGAGGTGGTAAATGGAAGCACACACTACTCCTCATTCCTTTTTTCTCTTTAATTCTGGCATGGGCTAGGGTAGCTGCAAAATTGCCATGAAAGGAGGGATCTTGCTCTTCCAACCTGACACCCAGGTAGGAATCAGGCACAGGTGGAAGAAATGGGCAGCTCCTGAGTCAGTTCCACTGTGTGAATTTGAAATCAAGTTGGGCAACACACTTCCCTCTCTTACCCTTTTTACACTTCTGGACTTTTTGCTGTATATATGGAGTAAGAATCCTGTCAACTTCTGTTCCAAGGTCTCCAATTCAGATACATACTCCTGTTTTCAGAGACTGGGGATTGCGTTTCAGGATATTTTTGCTGCACTGAACTTGGATGTGCTTTTTTCACCTCATGCAAGAAGGCAACAAATAAACTGAAATCTTTCAGTACTCTTTAATGTTTGCATTTATGTTATGTTGCATATTCATGCTGTAAGTGTCAACCAAAATGTGTGTTATTTACAGAGCAGATAAACTAAGATTCTTTGGCATAAACTGCAGGTGTACATCACCCCTCACGAGGAAGAATGATGCTGTCATCATGGTCCTCCTGTGGTGCCACCTTCTCAGGAACTAAATTGACTAGTGAAAATTCTGGTAGAATTTTGGGGTGTACCTCTTAGGAATTAGACTGAGCCCAGCCACGGTGTTTGCCATACAGAGCACACAGCTGACAGCAGCAATGACAGGCAGCTTTCAAGGAGGATCTTTTGCCAGTCTGAGTCTGTGCTGGCCCAGCACATCTGCAGTGTATTTCCAGTGAGCCCCAAGAGCAGGTGTCTGATCCTGAGCACGGCTCCCAGGCTGAGAGCTGCCCTAGACCAGACACCTATCAGCTGTTTTCACAGCAGCTCAATCCAAGTTTATGCAGCTGGGCTCTATCAAAGCTGACCTTGAATGAATCTTCCTAGGGTGAAAAAAAAATCACTATTTTTCTATAAAGGCTACATTCATTTTCCCAGACAACAGGAAAAGGGTTCTCAAACAACAGAAAAGAGAAAAAAGAAAAAAGAAAAAAAACCCAAAAAAACCCAACATGGCGATGTAAAAAAATTGTTTCAAAACCTCTTTTTCTACTGGCGATCCTTGTTAAGAATAATACAGATAGCCTGTGACACGGGAGCAGCATGGAAACTGACAGGGAAGATGTTTTCTAAGCTCCAAACAGACACTGTGGATTTAAGTAGCAAGTTGCTGAGTAATTTCTAAGAGCTAATGCTGCCTTGTATTCAGATTGTTTGTAGTATCATGAAACTTCAGGGCACAGAGGGCTGGAAAGAAGAGGTAACAACATGGGACAGACGAAGGCAGGGTATTCTGGCACACAGCTGCCACCTCTTTTGGAGCAGTACACAGTGAGGTGTGCATGGGCAATGGGGGAAGATGCAACCCAGGATTAACAGGTTCAAAACTGGGGCTAATGAAATGAGCTTAAGGTGAAGTTTGTATCAGCAAAGTAACAGAGCCATTCCTACAGTGGCCCTTCTAGCAACCACTGGAATATTAGCATGCGCTATCACTCGTTGTCATCCCACATACTTAACAGATGTTCCTTATGGCAGATTTATCAGTAGACTCTAAGCTATGTTGCTATGAAATTTCAAGTTCTGCTCATCAGGTTTCTCCAAATTATGGAGAAATTCTATCCTTGTAGAAGATGAACATGCTTAAAAGCATTTGTCCTGTCACCAAAACAACATGTGCTCTGTGTAGGATACTTTTGCAGCAAACTCTTTTTGTCCTTCATCATTTCCTGTGCTCTGATTCACATGCCTGTTTGCCTTTGTGAGATCTTGAGAACAGGGACTTTTGGTATTGGTACTTGGCTCAGATGGCCTGATGTAAGATGATGGCTCAGTGTAAATCAGCGAAAGTCAAGTTCTTATTTACAAAACTTTTATATTTATTTAAATGTGGAATTTGAATTTTTAAGTATGGGTTTGTGCCATTTGGAAAGATTCTTTAAAAATTATTTAAAATCTGAATTTGCACATTTTCTAGCCCATAACCAAGACTGAACAGTTTGCACTTTCCAGATTTGGGGAGTCTCAAAGCTGAAGTGGCACAGCCCTCCATTAAGTCTTATGAAAGAGCAGTGCAACACAAGAAAAACTAATGGCTGCTCTATTTACAAGGGTCTACACTAAGCAACCTCAGCAGGGGAATACATTTCACCCTTGAGATCAACTCTGTCTGAAAGAAAGCAGTTTCCAGAAACACAGTGCTGGAGAGGACCGTAAATCCAGGCTCACACAGTCACAGACAACAATGTAAAACAGTTCTTTAGTCCAGAAGGGCCCCCCACAAACCACAAAATACTTCCCAACACCCTGCAACAAGCCTACAACCTATGGTGGAAAACACCAAATTCTGGACTTTTTGCTGTATATATGGAGTAGGAATCCTGTCAACTTCTGTTCCAAGGTCTCCAATTCAGATACATACTCCTGTTTTCAGAGACTGGTGATTGCGTTTCAGGATATTTTTGCTGCACTGAACTTGGATGTGCTTTTTTCACCTCATGCAAGAAGGCAACAAATAAACTGAAATCTTTCAGTACTCTTTAATGTTTGCATTTATGTTATGTTGCATATTCATGCTGTAAGTGTCAACCAAAATGTGCTTTATTTACAGAGCAGATAAACTAAGATTCTTTGGCATAAACTGCAGGTGTACATCACCCCTCACCAGGAAGAGTGATGCTATCATCATGGTCCTCCTGTGGTGCCACCTTCTCAGGAACTAAATTGACTAGTGCAAATTCTGGTAGAATTTTGGGGTGTACCTCTTAGGAATTAGACTGAGCCCAGCCACGGTGTTTGCCATACAGAGCACACAGCTGACAGCAGCAATGACAGGCAGCTTTCAAGGAGGATCTTTTGCCAGTCTGAGTCTGTGCTGGCCCGGCACATCTGCAGTGTATCTCCAGTGAGCACCAAGAGCAGGTGTCTGATCCTGAGCACGGCTCCCAGGCTGAGAGCTGCCCTAGACCAGACACCTATCAGCTGTTTTCACAGCAGCTCAATCCAAGTTTATGCAGCTGGGCTCTATCAAAGCTGACCTTGAATGAATCTTCCTAGGGTGAAAAAAAAAATCACTATTTTTCTATAAAGGCTACATTCATTTTCCCAGACAACAGGAAAAGGGTTCTCAAACAACAGAAAAAAGAAAAAAGAAAAAAGAAAAAAAAAAACAAAAAAACCCAACATGGCGATGTAAAAAAATTGTTTCAAAACCTCTTTTTCTACTGGCGATCCTTGTTAAGAATAATACAGATAGCCTGTGACACGGGAGCAGCATGGAAACTGACAGGGAAGATGTTTTCTAAGCTCCAAACAGACACTGTGGATTTAAGTAGCAAGTTGCTGAGTAATTTGTAAGAGCTAATGCTGCCTTGTATTCAGATTGTTTGTAGTATCATGAAACTTCAGGACACAGAGGGCTGGAAAGAGGAGGTAACAACATGGGACAGACGAAGGCAGGGTATTCTGGCACACAGCTGCCACCTCTTTTGGAGCAGTACACAGTCAGGTGTGCATGGGCAATGGGGGAAGATGCAACCCAGGATTAACAGGTCCAAAACTGGGGCTAATGAAATCACCTTAAGGTGAAGTTTGTATCAGCAAAGTAACAGAGCCATTCCTACAGTGGCCCTTCTAGCAACCACTGGAATATTAGCACGCGCTATCATTCGTTGTCAGCCCACATACTTAACAGATGTTCCTTATGGCAGATTTATCAGTACTCTAAGCTATGTTGCTATGAAATTTCAAGTTCTGCTCATCAGGTTTCTCCAAATTATGGAGAAATTCTATCCTTGTAGAAGATGAACATGCTTAAAAGCATTTGTCCTGTCACCAAAACAACATGTGCTCTGTGTAGGATACTTTTGCAGCAAACTCTTTTTGTCCTTCATCATTTCCTGTGCTCTGATTCACATGCCTGTTGCCTTTGTGAGATCTTGAGAACAGGGACTTTTGGTATTGGTACTTGGCTCAGATGGCCTGATGTAAGATGATGGCTCAGTGTAAATCAGTGAAAGTCAAGTCCTTATTTACAAAACTTTTATATTTATTTAAATGTGGAATTTGAATTTTTAAGTATGGGTTTGTGCCATTTGGAAAGATTCTTTAAAAATTATTTAAAATCTGAATTTGCACATTTTCTAGCCCATGAAACTTCAGAGAAACTTCAAGACTGAACAGTTTGCACTTTCCAGATTTGGGGAGTCTCAAAGCTGAAGTGGCACAGCCCTCCATTAAGTCTTATGAAAGAGCAGTGCAACACAAGAAAAACTAATGGCTGCTCTATTTACAAGGGTCTACACTAAGCAACCTCAGCAGGGGAACACATTTCACCCTTGAGATCAACTCTGTCTGAAAGAAAGCAGTTTCCAGAAACACAGTGCTGGAGAGGACCGTAAGTCCAGGCTCACACAGTCACAGACAACAATGTAAAACAGTTCTTTAGTCCAGAAGGGCCCCCACAAACCACAAAATACTTCCCAACACCCTGCAACAAGCCTACAACCTATGGTGGAAAACACCAAAAGCCACAAAGACTCCAGTGTGGCACAGGAAGAGGGAAGGAAAGCTCCAGCTCAGCACCACCACCTTTGGCCTTGACAAAAGCAAAGCCCAGGGGAGAGGAATATTTTTTTAATTTGTCTTTGGTAGTGCCTTTTCCATCTGACAATTGTTAGTCAAAAAAGTTTCCAACATAATTGTCCTGTAAAATGTGCCCAAATAGTATGTTTAATTCGGGAGGGACAACTATGTAGTGATGAGTCCCTAAAACTATTTGTCTTCTCACTCAGTTTTGTTAACTGCTGCTCTGTTTCTTTCTAGAGAGGCAGTGTGTTAGTGATCATTAAATACCCAATAGTTTATACTGGAGTGTCCTTCCCTGAAAGCAGAAACTGAAAACAGTATTCCTCAGCCTTCTTTGCCAACTGCATTTGTGAAAAACAATCAGAAAAATGTTTTCAAGACACAAACCTGTGATTTTCCTTTTTCTATTTTAAATCTCTCAGATTTGGAGGGAAGCCCAGATTTGGATTTTGCACTCTCAAAATATCCTGTGAGCATCCAGTTGGGTTGGTGGTTGGTTTGTTTCTATGCTTTCTACACCATAAGTTATATTCATTTATAGCACATATTTTTACTGCATTTTAAAAAGAAAGGCCACAACAACAGCAACAAAAGTTTCATTCCAGAGATGCAGAGCCAGCTTGGATTTGGCAGGCAAATGTTGCTTTAAACATGGCTTGACAGACCTCCGAAAACATAATGAATATGGCATCAGAATATGCTGAAATGGGAATTTTGGTTTGTTGCAAAATTAGAGTGTATTATTTTCCTTTCATTGCAGTTTTGCTGTCTAGTATATAGACTATTTTCTTCAAAAACTCAGAATCCTGCTGTTCTCAGTAGGAGTTGCATATTATGGCAGTGCTGTTGGAAGTCTTACTTAGAATGACTGAAATATTTTTGTAGGGTGTCAACTTCCAAGTCATCATTAATGTTTACAGTCTCAATAGAGTTTGCATTGCTATAGTAACTCTTAAAGGAACATTCCTAAAAGAAAACTAAAAGAAAAGGAAGCCGCATTTTTACCAAACACTCTTAACATAGGTATTGTTCCTGAAGTATTTCAGTAATTTATATTTTAAACAAATGAGACCCAAAGAGAAAGAGGGCCTCTGGTATTAGCAAATCATTTTTATAAACTGCCAAGTGATGGGATGAGACAGAACTTGGATAGATGCCCTCTCTTAAAAAATATAACCACTGTCTGCTCTGATTGAAGTAAGTATGGGAAAGAGGTTAAGGAAAATGAGGCTTCTTGTCAGCATTTTTTATGTGGAATTCTGTGGCTATTATTACAAAAAACCTTATTCTGCCATGATTTTTCTATTTACCTCTACACCAATTTATAGAAAACAAAGCTGTATTTTGAGTAATCAGTGCCATGCACCGTAGAGAGATCATTGATATAGTAGTTTACGCCCTATCATGTCAATTCCCCAGCACAAGATAGAGTATATGCAGCAATCATTTTCCCAAGAAGAAGCAAATTGTGCTTAACTCCATACATTTTTATAGTTGTATTTATGTAAATTAATTTGTTCTATGTTTCTCTAATATTTTACAGTACCAAAATCCAACTTTTTTTCATAGAGCAGTAACCTAGTAATCTGCTTTTATTAGGAAAACCCTAAATTCATTTTGCAAACCATCTGTCTTCCAGCAATGACAGTGTTCTTATCTTCCAGACTGCTTGGAATGCTACAGCTGGGGAGAGACAACAGGATTTGAATGCTATCAGGTGTTTCAAATCATAATCATCTTATAACATTGCAAATGTTTCTCAACATTTTTTATATGAGTTATGACAAAAGGAAGCACAAAGTCCAATTTGACTAGCAAAAAATCAAACTCTGAAAAACAGCAAGAGAAACCTTTTTAGAAGAAAAATTTTGCAAACAGGAAGTTTGCAGGAATGAGCAAAGTCCAAGAAGTAAGAGCCATATCCTAACACTGATCTTTAAAGTACCCTACAAACTTTATTTAGTTTGAAATTACTAAATGGCTTTGCCCTAGCTTTCCTGCTAGTCTGAGTGAAGCAAAGACAAATTGATGTGGTCAGGGGCCACAAACTAAGCATCAAAACTCCAAGACCTCAGTTGTCTAAGATAAAAACATTTCAGATTAAACAGGAATCATAGTCTGTTAAAGCTCACTTACCCCAAAGATAAGTCATAAGAGACCAGTTCAGGCTGTCAACAGATAAAATCATTGTTTTTCTCTTAAAGGTGAACACCAAAAGCTGAGCCTCTGTTTTGTTTTACAGATTAGGAACATATAATAGGAGTTTGCATAATTATTCCCTGTGTCTTCTTCTGTTAACTAAAACAAAAAATATTAACCCTGGGTGAAACACAAACACTATTGGATGGCAGTAAGGATGAGCCAACCCAAACCAAATATTAGCAAATTTAGGATAAATGAAATGAACCACAGAATGAAAGAGATGGGTCAGTTTAGATGGTCCCCATATCTCTCCCTCTCTTTGAATTGGAGATGTGTCAGCTCACAAACACTGGTAAAAAGCTCACATTTGATGAGCTGATGCCTGAGACTGACAAACGAAAAAAGAACAAAAAAGGAAGAAGCAGCAGTTTCACTGTATTCCTCATGATCTGCTATTTACAAGGTGGAAAAGGAAGATCCTAAAATAGGAGTTGACAATTAGACAGGAAGGCTACTAAGAAGAAGTTATTCTATAAAATTAGGATCAAGGACAACTGGAAAATCCTAGCTGAAGGTGTAGTTCCAGAGATTTAGAGAAACAAGAACCAAGCAACAAGCAAAGGTAATATGTACTGCCTCATGTGAAAAGTGCAGGGATAGCTCTAAGGAATGCTGAGAAGCAAATGAAGTGAGAAGAAAACCTTAATGGAAAGTAATGGACACAAAGAGGACTCATTCTTCTCCATAGACAACATATCATATGACCAACATCTAAATACCATAAATATCCTGTTAATTTTATAGAAGTTATCACTCTGGTACCTTGAGGATGTTAAAATTAAAAGTATAGAAGAACAAAATTTAGCCTGGGCACTGTTAGGAAACAAGTGAAAGCCTTTGCTCAAGCAGATGAATTTCAGTACTTTTATAGTGCTCTAATTCTGTTTTGAATGTCAAGTTACTCTGCAGCATAAAATACCCCTCTGAACTCCACTCTTTTTAACCTCAGTTAATGAAAGCAATTTACTTGCAAAGAGTTTTGGGAATACATAATAGAAATGTTATGTTCTATATTGAGAGGTTCACTAAAAATGTGTTTCACTATATTACATGTTTCTGACATAGAAGAACAAGGTACATGGACCAAGAGAAAGAAGATGAGCAGATAAAAAACTGTTAAAATGATATCTCTCCAAAGGTCTGCACTGAATATTTTCATCCAAAAGTGTTTTTGAAAGTATTTATGCTACCTTTTGAGTATTCTTACAGAAATATGCCAGGGCTGGCCTCAGAGCAGTGTGCTACTTGGGAACACTGACTGAATCAGGGTGACACAACCTACATAGTAAACACCAGTTGAGGAAGATTTCTGAAAGTACATGATCACAGAAAGGCTGTAACCAAAGTAGCTCCTGTATAAACAATAGAAGAAGAAGAAGCATGTGTGTTTCTTCTTTTGGATGACTGATCCCAGCAGTGTTGTTTCCTGGCCTTGACTATTTATGAGCTAAACACAAAAATAATGTTACAGTCTCATATAGATTAAGCTGACACCTTGCGGGCACTAGTTCATACTTTTTTGGGCTCCTCAGTTACTTACTCATTTACTTGGACAAATTCAAAGATGAGGCTTAGTTGCTGGAATTTCAGATAAATTTATTTAATTTCAGACTCCCTTCTGCTCACTCTACTTCATAACTACAGAGACAATCTTCAAAAATCCGACAGAACCCATATTCGTAAGGATGTCTACACCCAGTTATGCTACATTAAATAAGATCCAGTGGATTTTAATAAATTTTTCTAGATTTTCTAAGATCTAAATTGTGTGTAATGCTTAATTTATGCAACTTTCCTTTACAAATCACAAGGGTTGAGGACAAGCTTTCACACTGACACATAGACACAGGGAATCATGCAGCACATCAAAGACAGGTTTCAATTAAATTAAAGGAGTAAGACTTGTTTTGTAAGAGTGGCTTTTAAAACTATCTAGATGATTTAAACTCAAGGCATTTTAACCAGAATTTGCAAACATAGCTAAGAAAGTCTACTGTCAAACTCCATTTAACAGGTTAGGAATAATGAGCCAGATCCCAGAAGAGGCTCACATGTTTGGATGCTAAACATTATGAAGCCCAAAAGTCAAGCACCAGCTGTGGACTCAAAAAAACAGAGCCAAAATATGTAATACACAAAAACAGAAGGACCTGCATCCAGCCAACAGGAAACACTGCCAAGAAGAATGGTCTGAAATTCTCCCTCTCTTCTGGACATAACACCTCTCCAGAGAAGAAGCACAGCATAGCCAAGATCCCTTCCTGAAAGCAGGAATGTATGTGTACATGTACTGTCAACCAGCCACAGATTCTGGCCATGTTTTGTCAAGAGAGAAAGAAGTCACCTCCCACTATTTAAAGAGTAGCCTCACAGTCGGAGAACATGGCTTAGGTATTGGCCCTTGTTGATCCTGATGGCTGCCAAACAAAATACTCTGTTTATTTATCTAACCTGGGTCGGGGTAATGCACCCTTTCAAATGAGATAATATTGCCTACCAATGTATTTTCTGCTTGGACAAATTCATGGTCCTGAGGGAAAACATGGCTGCAGATGAGAGGATTTACAAAAAACCACTGAACAGCTCAATGAGCCTCTTGTTTTGGAAGAGCTGGAGGGCTGCAGCAGTGGCAAGGTATATGCTTCTAGTCCTAAAGTTCACCATTTCCTCCTCAAGTATTCCTACCTGAAGCAAGTCAGACAGTAAACTATTGCTGGAAATTATCCACTCTCAGCCACACATTAGTAGTCATCAGCTGAGAGAGCTGTTAGCTTCACCTGTTAGTAAATACCACTGAAAGCTATCTGAAAATAATTGGGTTTACCTCAGTGGCTAAGGCACAGACTGAGAGCAGTTTTATCTCATTTGAGTCTCAACAGCTCTTACACTTCTCCAACTCAATCACTTCTGAATTGCTGAACATATTACCAATGTAAATCCCTGTGGCAGTCTGAGTCTGAAACACCCAGATTTGGGCCTCAAGAAGCAAATCTTCAATGAAATAATTATTCAAGTAAATCCTTGATTCCAGGATAAAATATTTACAATACTAGTTTGAGGTCTTTTGATGAATCAGCATTTGGGTATTGAGGTTATCAATGTACATTTCCTGGAGATACGACTAGAACTGAACTAAAATTAACTATAGATTGTAATTTCAGATTTTAAAACAGCAAGGAAGCTTTTTGCTTTGGATACTCTGTGGACTTTATCTTTAACTGAATTTATAAAAAGAAGTGGTCAGCAAGTCCAAGTCACATGAGAAACTTGGCTGAGAAGTCCAAAGGCTGAAGTACAAATTCTTCCTTCATGTTTCCTTTGTCATACTTCACCTTTTCCAGTTGTCAGCAGTGAAGCTTCACTGAAAATGTACTTTCTAGAGCATTTTTCCATTATGTTTTTCCTTCACATATTCCAAAGTGAGAATGCTCTAGTTCATTCCTGTCAGCGTTTTTTTAACAGTAAGACACAAGTTTGCAAGTTCTCTTACATTCAGTCATTTATTGTGTGTCTGCAATGTCTGTAGCAGTGCAGGAAAGTGTATGGGAGCAGACAGTTTACCTTATGGCAAATTCCAAGGAAGTATTTAAAGTTCAAATGAAATTCCAGCATTCAAAGTGGGAGGTTTAAGGAAAAAAAAGTCCCAGGTCTGTCAGTGAAAAGTTTAATTATGGACAAGATGACACACACGTAGTAAAGCACACAAAAGCAAAAACATCTCTGTGGAAGCACATTCCAATAAAATCTTAAAAGATTACTTTAATAATAAACCATGCATTCCTGAGCAAGCCATTGCAAGATTAGCTACCAGATTTCTTTGCTGCGAGCAGATTTTTCACAAACTGTTATTGATACCACTTTCGAGGCATTTGTGAAAGCTGATGTCTTCTGAAGGTCTCTGCCCTTCAGTGGGGTTTTTCGTGCTGCTGCCACAGTTTCCACCCAGACTGGAATCCTGGTGATCCTAATGACAGGCTGTGGTTTGGGTAGAGTTAACATCCGGAAAGCTACAGAAAAACTCACTGAGGTGAAGGGTTCCAGCTGCAACTTCAAGATAATTTTAGACCTGCTGAAAAATGGCTTGTGTTTGGGAAGTGCTGAGGCTGATACTGTTCTGTACAAAAAGCAGTTAACTTACACAAAAAAATCCTTATGCGGGGGCTGAGCCTATGCCAGCAGTAGTAAAACTGGACACAAAAAAGTATAAGAAAAAAGTTATAATCTTGGGAAACAGCACTCCCTCTCTACTACAGCCTTTAAATGGTCACTCCTAAAGTCATAACAGCCGTGGTGCATTTGATTTTGGTTTTGCTGTAGAGAAATAGAAATAATTTTACTTTTCATAAAGTATAAAACATGTCCTCATGCAGTGCAGTATAGATGAAATAACTGAAATCCTGTGGGGATTTCTGCCTGGATTCCTCCTGCATTCAGAAGGCAAGGCAATCCTATTACATAGTTTAATGCAACATTTCTGAATTTTAGCATTTAGCACAACAATGTGTGTTATCAGGGGAGATGTTCATAGCCAATTCCTTCATTTTTTATTTTCCAAGAAAACCGTAATTTTTCAAGTTAGTTATTAACCACTTTTTAGTTTTAAAAATAAAGTTTTCCTGTGGGCTATTGGTGATGTTCCAAGTGCTGGTGCATATTGAAGGACCCCTAGCCATTTCAGTACTCGATGTAATTTCATTGCACCTCAAAAGGGCTCTTAAACTGCTCACTTCTGGCAAATGAAAAGCATTTTCCTTTATTCAAAATTCAATAACAAATAGTATAAATCATATCTTTAATCATTAGTGTGACTAGTTAAGGTATTTTGGGTGCAATGTGCCAGGAGTTTGTTTGGGCAAAACACAGATGATAATCCTGTTTATGCCAGCTCCAGGCTGGCCTGTTTCATAGAAGTTGCTTTGTTACTGCACCAGGTTTAAAGCAGGCACAATGTCAACCTTCATGTCAGGCAGCCTGTGTGAGTCTCATAAAGGACGCTGAGCTATTACTCTTTAAAATACATACTGCCCCAGGACCAAGAAGCTCCAGTCCTGCTGGTTGGTGTTTAGCACAAGTTGTTCAAAACAATGTACCGGGCAGAGCCAGCTGCACAAAACCAACATTGTTAAACACGAATTTAACTGTGTCCCAAGGAATTCAGATCTAATCCTGCAAATAGCGACGTGTGTGTAGCCAGCAACCTGCTAATTGTAGCAAAATCCTACTTCTGCGGCTTGCACTTCCTTCTGTGAACACTAGGCTAGAGTATAAAAAGACGTTTCTCGTGTCCTTTTTGGTTAAAATTAGCACTTCTCAGATGAAAGGCTGGTACAGGCAAGTGAGACACGACCATCAGCTCATACTCACCTCAGGCACAGGGAGGAATAGCACGGTCCAGCTATTCATGAAGAATAAGAATACCATGCCGTATCTAGAAAAGCATTGTATCATTTAACAGCTTTGAATGAGGATGTTTGCCAAATGCCAGTTTTGAGCCTTGACCTTCCCGGCAGTAAAATAAGTTTGCATTAAATATTTCCATCTTTTGAACACTTCAAAATATCTAGCAAATGTATTTATTCAGCAGGTATTTATCTCTTTTTTTTTTTTTTTTCTTTCTTTTAATTGGGTAGTGGTGCAGAGCCACAGGCACAATTTTGAACAGAAACTTAAAAAAAAATATTAAGCTAGGTTGACAGCCTTGAAAAGAAAAAAAAAACAAAACCTCATTCTGCTACAAGGACAAAAATATCTTTTTTTTTTTTTTTTTTTTTTATCAGAGGTTCTTTCATACAAGTTGGAAAACAGCTGCACTACTCTGGAGGAAAAAAGCCATGATAGATGTTTGAATAAAGATGAGTGAGAAGTACAAAGGTCAGGTCTCGATGTGACCCAGAAACTGAATTGCACTGACCCAGTATTTTGGTTCTGCAGGTCACAGATTAGGCGACATGGAGGGTCGGGAGGGTGCTACAGCCTGTGGGTGCCACTCGATCCCTATCCCCGCAGGGTCCCACCTGCCTGCCCCCACGCCCCGCGTGTCCCCGTGGGGCTCCGTGCCCCCGTGGGAGCCTGTCCGGGCCCCAGCTCCCTCCCGGCCCCGCAGCGGCGGCTCGCAAGGGGTTAAACTTGTGAGCGCCGACACGTTGAGGGGGAGTAGCCAAGACCAAGCAGCAAAAACATCACAGCGCATTCCTGGGTAGTCGTCAGCTGCCAGCATCTGATTAAAACCATATCGCTCGCTGTGAGTGGCTAACTAATCTGAAGGCGAGAGTGCAACCGAATATTTAACCGGGGTCCCGGTCCCAGCCAGGCTACCGGCTGCGCTCATCGGATCATGCACAGAGCGGCACGGATCTAGCCCGTAAGGAGCTTTGCGCGCCGGGCTCGGCTCTCGCACGGCCGGGGAGGGGGCGAAGGAGCTGTCACCGGGGGAAGGAGATTTTTATTTTATTTATTTTTTTGCGACGACGCGACATTGTGTGCCTGCGGCGGGGCGCAGGGTACCGTGCAGGGTGGGCGCTGGCACGGATGGTGCCGCAGGAGGGCGGTGAGTGCCTGCCCGGCCGGGCTGGGCTCCGCAGCCGCGCTGAGGGGCGATGAGTGCCCGGCCGGGCTGGGCTCCGCAGCCGCGCTGAGGGGCGATGACTGCCCGGCCGTGGCGGGCTCCGCAGCCGCGCTGAGGGGCGATGAGTGCCTGCCCGGCCGTGGCGGGCTCCGCAGCCGCGCTGAGGGGCGATGAGTGCCTGCCCGGCCGTGGCGGGCTCCGCAGCCGCGCTGAGGGGCGGTGAGTGCCTGCCCGGCCGGGCTGGGCTCCGCAGCCGCGCTGAGGGGCGGTGAGTGCCTGCCCGGCCGTGGTGGGCTCCGCAGCCGCGCTGAGGGGCGGTGAGTGCCTGCCCGGCCGGGGTGGGCTCCGCAGCCGCGCTGAGGGGCGGTGAGTGCCTGCCCGGCCGTGGTGGGCTCCGCAGCCGCGCTGAGGGGCGGTGAGTGCCTGCCCGGCCGTGGTGAGCTCCGCAGCCGCGCTGAGGGGCGGTGAGTGCCTGCCCGGCCGGGGTGGGCTCCGCAGCCGCGCTGAGGGGCGGTGAGTGCCCGGCCGGGCTGGGCTCCGCAGCCGCGGGGCCGCGCTGCGCCGGGGGCGGCGGCGCCGCGGTGGCCCCGTCCCGTCCCGCGGGGCTCTCGGCGCTGCCCGAGCCGGGCTGCGGGCGGCCTGTCCCGGCCGAGCTGCGGGAGAAGCCCCCCGCATCCTGCTCCCGGCTCCGGCGGCGCGGGCGGCTGGGGAAGCGTGAGAGTAAAGCAATATAAACGCGCGTTTTCGGTTGTGTGTGTGGAGAGGATGGGGTTGAAATCGTTAAATGGATTAACTATATAAACTCTTAATTTCCCTGGGTTTTATAGCCAATTAGTTATAATAAATAACTAATATGAAAGGATCTCTCTAGTAGCAGAGATAATGAGAGCACAGGCTAGGGTGCTGTGAAGCAGGAGTAGGGTTTTGTTCTGATTTTGGATGGAGTGTCCTTGCTTTTTTTGATGGAGCACTCCTCTGTCTGCCAGTGAATCTCTGCATGGTACTACAGTCTGGGGTAAACTGGGATAGCTGTAGGTGTTGAAGATTTTCTGGAATTAGTCTTCTGCTGTGACAGAGAAACTGGCCTCTCAGGTGATGATATATAAAATCTAATGTCCATTATATGGTGACACTTGATGGTGCCAGTGCAGTGAGCCATAAGACAAATGTAGGTGTTGCCAACATAGATCTCCTCAGGTGGACCTCTTTCTAAAGAGGTTTTACCTCTCAAAAATGTTGAGACTCATTACTCAAATGCTTTCTGCAAATTCACTGGTAACGCTGATGATTTTATCATTTTAAGAGCTGGAAATTTTTAAGTCTTCTCCTAATTAAGGTAGTTTGCCTTAAAAGGGAGCATTTGTTGCTTCACAAGTCTTTTGTAACTTTTGAAAGCAAGGCTGCCCAAAAGCAACCAAATCTGAGAGCATGATGGTATGCTGTAGGCTAAAGAATGGCCATAGGTATGCTCTAAGAAGGCAACGTCGCTGTAAATAGACAAAATTAAAGATGCAGATTCAAACAGAGAAAATTTATTTATGAAGGTGTGTTTTCTAGTTTGCTGTGAAGACTTGACAGGCAACGTTAAACTAAAAGGATGACATTGTTTGATAGCGACCTCCTAGGCAATTATAATGCTAGCAGATCTTTGTGTCAGCTTCCATTAGGACCTTCCTGGAGGTGGGTGAGACTTGAGACATGAATTGTAATCCAAAGAAAATCTTTCCAGCTGAGCACTCTCTAAGGGGGTCACCCACCACATCTGTTCCAAGAATCACTGCAGTTGCCTCCAGCACAATGTTTCTTGAGGCACAGTCAGCTTTTCAAAATTCCCTGGATGGTGTGAGGTTGTGGTCACATCTGAAGCAGAAATTTTTATTAATAGTAGGTTTGTTCTGGAAGAAGGACAACCAAATGGTAGCAAAGGAGGATGAGAGTGCTAAATCAATGTCAGGTGAGTCATCAGAACAGAGGCTTAACTAGCAAACACTTGATTTGGTGCATAGGAAAGCTCAGTCTAAAATTGAGTGAATTTTTGTGAAGGTAAAGGTCATTGTCTGATCTGCTATATGCCTTCTATAATGCTGTTAAGTATCTCTACACAATCTATTTTCTCATTGAGAAAAGCATTATTTGTTAAACTACCTGCAGACCAGCAGCTGCTATAGATGTACTTCTTCTTGCTCAAGGCCTCTATTTCTCAAGCAGATATGAGAAGAAACACTTTAAGTAGGTAGGTAATTATAATGTATGGAAAGGGTAGATTTTTGTCTCTGTGGGAAAGCAAATAAATTCACTTAATGTCAAGGAAGGGTGAATTCAATGTGGATGCTCAGAAATCAAAGTAGAAAAACTGTAGTTGGAAATATGATGTAAAAGTGCACCAATATTCTGTAGTTGTTGGGTACTGTTGCCAAACCTGCTGATTTTTCTGTCTTATTGATGCTCTCCTTTCCTAGTAAACCTCACACTTTTAGGAAATTTGTGTGACCAGCTGGGAATGCTTATGGAATTTATTCAGCAAGGATAGCAATATGTGACCACTACAGAAGCATGAATTTGCCTGTACAAAGCAATAAATTCCACATCTAGAGAAAGCCAGCTTGATCTGGAAACAGGGCTGATGCAAATTCTGCTTGCTGGCTAGATTCTCTCAAAAGAAGTGTTGAAGTAGCATGAAGGTAACTTGTAACTTGCAAGGATTTTGGAGAAAAACTTCAGATCTTGCATGCAGACAAATGGATTGTTAGTAGAATCAAGATGATACCACTGGGATCAGGAACTGCCAAGAGGTCTTAATGAGCTTCTGCTGTGAAACACAAACAGGGATAAGACACTACTCAATACCTCAGAATGGACTCCACAGAAGTACAACTTGAGGTTGTGTTAAAGAGATCAGATCAAATAAGCTGTCTGAGAATTGTAACTGAGAAGAAAAACTGCCATTAGAAACCTGATTCTGAGGCTGTGCTTGGGTTCAAGGGTCTCAGGGTTATAAAGAAGCTGGATGAAGCCCAGTGTCAGGTCTAGTCAACAAACAAGAGGTACCAGTTTCAACAGGATTATCTTGTTTATTCAGTCTGGGCAGTTGAGTGCTGAACAAAGCATCTTCTCCCATCCAGGTCTTCTCAGCCCTGGCTGATGGAGACACAGACCATTCTAGTCTCTCCTCATCTGAAAGACTATGCCTTGCATGTGCTCTGGAGTGCTTGAGGATGAAGTGTCTCAGCTGAAATGCCCTGTAGATATTTGCCCCCAATTATCTGAGTGATTTTTAAAGTTTTTAATATGGCTGGTGCATGTCCCCTTAAATCGAAAAGCTCAGGGCCAGTTAAGGACAAATTATTGGCCTTGGAGCTGAATTTCCTGCTGTTCTGTCAGTTCATGTTGCGCGTTCATGTTAAGCAATAAGATGAGGATTATCTCTTCAGCAGAAAAAGTAGGTCTAAGAGACAGGATAATGGACCTTCACCTTGACAGTCAGGAGGCTTCATGACAATGTCAGCTAGGAAGTTGTGCCTCCAGCAAAATCTATTCAAATCCTAATGCTGGTGTGCCACACACCTAATCATTTTAGCCCCATGGCTAAAATGCCTATGGATGAAACCTTGTTCTTAGGAGGGGGCAAAAGAAGTTGGGAGAGCTAAGGATGCCATTTTAATATTACAACCTGTTTTTCTACCTTTCAGATCTCTTCTGTGCCCTGTCAGAATGCGGTCATTTGTGCTTTGAGGCAAGGGACAAAGGTCACTGTATGTGTAAGGACTAGTTTTCTAGTAGCTCAAATCACAGGTCTGTCTGCAAACAATGGCTGCCCTGATTGATGGAAGGTAAACTCTGGCACTTCTCCTTGTATGCTTCTGAGGGATGGGGGCATCCCTATAATGTGCTGTCAAGGCTATCACAGAGATGGAAAATTAGAGAGACCCTGGTCAAGATTGCCTTATAGTCTGGATTAATTAATTGTAGTGTAAACTTCCTCTAATACATGTCATTATAATTACTGGTAGGGAAACTTACTGTAGAACAGTCATCTATGAAACTCTATTAGCTGTTCAGTAGGATACCTACTGTAAGAACTGTAGTGGAACTCTAAAATTCCTGGTTAATCGTTTCTTACCTTTGGTACAGATCCTTCCATACCACCTTTTTAGATTTGAGTCTTGTGTAGTTATTCATTGCCTTTCTTGCTGGAGATACAAGGGAGAGCTGGGGGCCTTGGTAATAACTAATCTTGAAGGCAAGTGTAATCCTTACATTAAGCAATATGCTTCATAATACTTAACAAGACTGGAACTGCTGTAGAAGAGCCTACAACAAGTAGCCTCTGCAAGCAGAATTTTCACCAGTCTTCTCAGAATACATAATGAACATAATTTGCATCTCTTACAAGAGGCAGTATGGAGTGACTCCTGTGGCAGCAACTGCTACAACAATTTGTGTATTGAGAGGCACAGTATCTGGGGGGTAGGTGGAGTGCTCTTCAGTTACTGCTAGGATGAATGTTTAATGATAGGCTTTTAGCTGCTCACGGGATAACCAGGCTGGGTAAGCAAACTGCAGTACTCAATGACGTGGCCAGGATTACATGGGTTTAGGCTGTGTGAATGCAAGAATAGTATAGGAAAATCCTATTTATCACACAGATAAACTTGTGAACCAGTAGAGAACGCACTTAAGAGTAAGCTGCGCAAAACATATGCAATTTCTCTCAGTACAGCTTGCATATACCCAAACTGCAGAGAAGGATAGCAGTGCCAGCAGCAGACAGTTAACTGTGTGCAGCTGACATAACCTATGATAACAGCTTCAATATGTGTCAAGTTCCTGCTCTGAGAAGGAGGGGTGAAAAGCATGGTTATTGGCAAGAGTCCTTCACTATACTAGCAAGCAAGAAGATCAGAAACAAGCCTTCTAGGCAGGAGGGCTTTAGGAATACAGTTGGAAATGAAGTGTTTGATTTGTTCAGTTCAAACTCAGTGGCATCTGGGTAAGCACTAGCTGCCTTGAACAACAACTGCTTTGCTTCTATGTTTTTTGGTATAGCCAGTGAGTCTCAACAAGGAATATTGGTAAAAGGTTGAACTGTAAGCACTGTAGCCATATTGTTTGAGATTCCTCAACCCTGGGCAGGTGATGCTTTCCTTAGCAATAACTACAGCAGGCAGCTGAGCTCTGGCTCAGGTGCCACTAATTTGTGAGGCTTCACAACTGGAAACTAGAGAGCGGTATAGAAGAGTGCTCCTTTGGCAGGTTGCAAAATATGCTGTCTTTCTTGAAGGCTGATAGGAAGAAAATTCTTGTGGATAATTCAAATATATAATCTAATTAGTCTCAGTTTCCAAAGTAATAGCTCTCTATCAAGAAAGGTATCCCAGTATGCCCTTTCAATTTCTTTCTAAGGGAAGAGTTTGGAGTCCAGATGTTGGTATTGCTGGTACTAAAATAATTTCTTAATTCAATAAATTAATGCTTAGGTCACCATAGCTAATGAACAGAGTGGGAAAGGCTGCTATCAAGCCTTGTTGCAGCATTATTTCTGGAACAACTCATATTTTAGGTGGACTACCCAGATATCTGGGCACTACCTTTGGATACTGAAGTTCCTGGCTGAAAAATAGTTCTGTCAAACACTATGACAGTGCTAGTTTACTTCATCTTGTGATTAAGTCTTCAGGGAAGACTCATGAGCTCATTAAATGCTTTTCACTTGTGAATTGGTATTGTTCCATGTGTTCATCAGGTGCAGCTTATTTAAACTGATCATTACTTCTCTTGGGCCCTCTGCTTTAATCTTCATGCAAAAGATATGTTTATTTCCATGACAAGTGGAAGAAAAATCCAAAATAGAGCTACTGCTGTAGCTGGGTTGACAAGTGACTTCTCTGTTCAGAAATCATGTGCTTGAAAGCATAGTAGAATGATAAAAAAGTACCAATTTAATTGCACCACTTGAACAGTATGACCTGTTCAGTCTCAGCTACTAACTTAGTGATATTCTCTTGGTCATGATTCAAGTGTGTATGAAACACTTTCAGGAACTTGAATTTCTATGTTCTTGCTAAAACCAAGAGGTTCAGAGGAGACTGATGTGATGAGAACAGACTGTTCTGTTCAAGTGATGAAATAGCAGCTGGCAAGTTGGCTGAACGGTGAGCTCTCTGTGTGGTTTCACAGGCGTGATCCTGCACCAGCAACGGTACATGCCAACATCTGTAGCTGACATGGCTAATTAGTGCACTGAGATCTTTATCTGCTTTGTAGCTGGTACTAGGGAAGGGAGCAGCACGAGGGAGGTATTCCCTGATGTGTTTAATGCTGCACTTCTATCCCACTAAGCAGATGAAGGTCACCCTTCCCTGTTTCTCATTACTGGTTATATATGATGAACACAGCTGGACTATATTCCACATCCTGCAATATGTTAAGTGTTGTTGCAGTTTATTCCAAACTGGAATTGGAGTTGACAGAGGAAGCCCTTGGCATAAGTCTGCCTTTAATACCTCAATGAAGTACCAATCCACCTCTTGGATAAGGACAACAAAACATCAAACAGGGCTTGAAAAGAAAGTTGCACGTTGGAAGTTCCCTAAAGTAAAATCCTGTTATTCCAGAAATACTTGGTCCAACAGGTAAGAACCTGGTTTAACTGAAGTCACAATATCAAGCAAATGATCTCTTGATTTCTACCAATCCACAGCCTAAGCAGGACAGTTCAACAGGATTTCTGAACTGAATGATGGATGCATTGCTAATGTAAGCCGTACTGAATTGTGGGAATGACAATTAGCTGCACTTGCCAGGCAGTGTAGTTTAATATCCTTTTCATCTGTCTCTCTTACAAGCCAAACCATGGGAGCCTAGGTTATACTCTGCAGTATAGAAGTATGTATTCAGTCACCTTTCTGACAAGTAATACTGCTCTTGCATTCCAGACATGGCTAAAACTGGAGGTGAATAGTTTCCAAGCTGTCCGTGAACTTTCTTCTGCTACTTGTCTTCATGCAGGTATTAGTCATGTGTTACTGTGAATTCATCAGATATAACCTACGTGTAGGTAAGACAGTTACTTCTCACGGATATTAGTTGCTGGATATGCCAGTTCATAACAGAATAGTTTGATTGTTTTAATAGAGAAAACAGGCTAAAGTTAATGCTTGCATCAGAAGAAGCATCTGGAATGTTCCATCTAAATCACTGTAATCTCTTGTGTCATGTTACAGAAGGTTTATTCAACTTGAACTCTTTAAAGACTGTCAGATACCAGAGCAATGGGTGTTCTAGCAATGAAAGAAAACATTTAAGATTATATTTTATTTGACTCTTCAGCCTGAATGATCCTGTTTAAAAAGCAAAAGTCTGATTAGTACTTTTATGGTTTTGATTTATTAATGCATGCCTAGGGCTTCTCAAGGCTACTACCATTGAAGCAGGACAGGAACTAAGCAGAAAATGTGATAATTAGATGGGGAGTTGTTAGATGTAAATGTCAGTCAGCCCTACATGGGCTCACCCAAATCTGCTGCTATACTCCTGATGTGAGCAGAAGGCTGCCAGTCAAGGTGATTTACTGATAACAGACTATCTAGCTTTATGACTTTGACTCTTCCCAGTCACTGTGTGAATTGCTGTTCAGCCTTTAGGCTATTTTCTTAGCTTGAAAACTAAAATCTTGAATTCACTAGCACAGCCTTCTAACCAGAATAACCTGAGTAACCCTTCAGGAATGGTGGGGGAGGAAACAACCTGCCCCAGAAGCATGTTCAGCAGTTGAGCTGTTGCTGTTACTAGTTCATCCTAACTGTGTTTCACTCAGCAGTAAAAGCTTCTCTTGTCCTCTCCCAGCCTTACAGATTCTAATTCAAGGTTAATATTTACATGCAATAACTCTTTAAGATGAATCATGTACTTGTAGGGACAAAGAAGGAGCACGAGCTGTGAAGAGGACAAAGTATTGGGCTGCTGAGCAGATGTTTACCCTATCTGCCTCTGACTTTCTGGGTGTCCCTAACCTCTTAGATAATATCTCATCAACTTCAAGACATTTATATTTGTCTGCTGAGGGGGGAAAACCTGTCTGTTGGTGAGGATTCTGTTCCGTCCTTAATTCTGTGGCAAACTGCAGCCATAATGAAGATTCTAAATTCACTTGTGCACAGGACAAAAGCATAATCATATCTATTGTGTCGCCACCCCTTTGTCAAATAAAAGATATCTTTAAAAGCATCTCTAAGGGAAACTAAATGTTTCTCAACAAAATTGTTCAGCATGTTCTTCCAAGTCTTGCTAAAAAACAGGTATTTCAGGGATGACTTGTCATTACTGACAGCCCTCTCTGCAGAGAGTTCAGGGAAGACACCAACAGTGCAGTATGCCAGAAGTTATGAGACTGACTTTCCTAAGGTAACTGTGTAGAAATGAAGTACAAGTCTTGAATGGAGACTAGGTAGCAGGTCGTACACCAAGCACTGTGTGTGGAGGGCCTGACATGGTGTTTGTCTGAGGAGTCATCAGTATCTATCTGCTCTCCACAGGATAGTCCCTGAAGGAAAGGAGGAAGATACTGCTTGTGGTCTCTTTACAAGCCCTGTTTGGAGTAAATTGAAAAGTGGGTGAGAAAATGTGTATGATATGTATGTGGTGATAAAGGCAGAGCTTGGTGCGCTTCTCCCAAGGCAGCAGCATCTGTAAATCTGTACTCTTTGGATTTTTGAAACAGCACATTTAGCACAGCAACGAAGATGGACCGTACAACTGATTAGTGAGCAATTAAGGTGTGGTGGTACCAATGGATCATCTACATGGACGAGATCCAAACTGCTTTAAACTAAGTGCTGACATAGTTGTGGGGTAATGACCTTGGCTCAGCTGTCCTTTCACCCTTGTATACAAGCACATGCATCTCTAACCTTGCCACATTTGCTGGATGACTCTTTTGAGATGACCTCAAAATTAAAGTGTAAGAAAACAATTCTAGTCTTGTTGCCTTCCACCTACTGCTGAAGTAAGAAAATTCTAAGGAGCTAAGTACTGTGAAAGGAAACCCCCAAGAAACAAATGGAAGATTTTAACTTTATTTTAGTTACTTGCATGTTAAGCGCACCAGCGCTTTCCACTAAGATAACACAAACTTAAGCTTGCTGAGCTTTAGCTTGAGTCTAAAGCCCAGAAACTGTATTTACTTGTGGTTGAGCCTCTTTTATAGTGAGCAGAATAGATTACTGCTAGCTCAAACCACGTTTCCCCCCACCCCAGTGAAATTTTAAGGTGAAGACAGAGACAATTTAGCACTAGACATATGGTTTAACTCAAGTATCAAGAAGTAGTTCTTTAAAATATGAACACATATTAAGGTTGCCTTTGTCTGTCATTGCATTCTTAGTTTCACTAATTCTGTGGTTTCTGAGGTGATTTTCAAAGACACCAAGTTCTCCAAAAGTATGATAAATGACCATCATGTACTGCAAAATCTCACCAGGAAACATGAGTTTTGGCAGATGTCAGATATGAGAGTAGGTCCTGTAAAGTAGCCAGAAGGCCCTCACTAGCCTAAAATTGAATTGCCAATGCTAAAAATTAGCTTTCCTGTAGTAAAACAGGGTATTTGCAAAGGTTCAGCCACACTTGTGTGCATCCCTTCCCATCTTTCTACACTGTGGGTTTTTTTGCTATAAAAAAAAAATCTGTTCTATAAAAATTTGTGGTCTGATTTCCACACAATGGAGGCAGGTGGCAATGATGACCAGAGATGCCTTGAATGCAAAGATGGCAGCTGCACATGTAGATGTAGACCATTTTACAGTTGTCAAAGTCAGGTCTTGCTTGTGCATATTTGCTCCTTGCAAAGTTATTTCTTTTTTATTGCCTCTTAATTTTACTTCAACATGTGATGCAAGTTGTATACCCACACAGCTGGGTGCAGCTCTGCTAATTAGAGGAAGAAGGATCACTGACAGGCAGGATTCAGTGCCTTGAGGTTCTTATTTCTTCTTTCCAGAATGGAACTAGGCAGAATGTCCTAAAGCTATAACTCAGCTTCTTGAGAGCATGTCTTATTTCTCTCTTCTGGGCCTTTTCCTTCTATTCTCTCAACAGTAATCTTCCATACAGGAGGGGGTGTTTAACTAATGATCCAACCTTAACTCTCTTCCCTTCATTATTTCTGAAGGGCCTGATAAATCTAGGGCAGGATTCCTTATGCTTATGTCTAAAAGCTATCCCTACCCAAAACTATACTATCAGGCAAACTAGCTTAGTTACTCCGAAAGAAGAATTCAGTTGACTTCATTTTATCTGATTAAAATGTGGATTTCAATAGGCACAATCTGTTTCAGCATTGTTGCAAGTATTCTGCAAAATCCCAGTGGGATTAATAGTTGTCCCCTTGATGCTTTGTCAGAATGGACACACAAGCCACTCTTTCAATGATAACATTTCTTAAATAACCATGGCTTGCTAAACAAACTCCTCCTCTAACATGAATTTCTACTCAGAACCACTTGAAACTTTCACAGCAACACCTTTGTTCCCTTGCACCAAATGTTCTCTAACTGTGGCCAGATAAGTTGCTTACAGAGGAGAACAGGTACAGCTGACAGTTCTTTCCCATTGGAGCACCTTTATCTCTGTTGATTTACTTGACCAATGCTAAATGCAATTCACAAACCATCTGGGAAGAAGCTAGGTCTAAATTTGCTTAGATTAGCTAGTTCCCTAAAGGCCTTCCTCCAGGTTAAATGGAAATGGAGGCTTTCAGAGTGAAATTCACTCTCTAGGACCTAAGAATTGTGTGTTCTTCCTGGGTTAAGAGTAGTTAAGAATTTATAGCTATGACTCAGTTAGTGGCAAGCTGGTTGAGTCTGTCTTGTTAAGAGTAAACTGGAGGAGGAAGGGAAGGCAGGAGTGAGAGCAAAACCCTGAAAGTACATTTCAAGTAATGGGTTAAAGCATCAACTATTACTAAGGCAAATGAGGAATTGACTATTGAGACTAACAAACTTCTAATGCAAGGGGCTATGCAATGCTTCAATATTTGTATCTACATACAAATCGTGTCTCAAATGCTAGATAAAAGGGATGGCTTGGTCTGTAGCAGCTTGCCTGAATGTAGGGTGAATTAAAAAGGAGCCAAATTATTTAAGTATTATTGGTTATCACGTAAACAATTTCTTGACTTCAATTCAAGGATCTGCAGCCATTGCAATATCCCAGACAGAAGACTGATAGTATGGTAGCAGATGTGGATATTCTTTCTGGCTTGGTTTAGATCTTCGTAACTCCATAGAGCTGCTCTGAGTACTTCTGTTCAGTAAGAGTGAATGCTTCAGCCATGTTGGAACAAAACATGGTGACTGTAAATTATTTTTTTAATTTGTGTCTCAGAAGCAAAAGGGTCACATGGCATAGAGGTAAGTTCTAAAAGTCCATAGTTTCTTGTCAATTTGCAGGGTTTTTGAAAATCTGAAGGCTACTTGATTACTGTTAAGACAAGCATGTGGGGGTTTGGCTTGAGGTTCTGTTGGGTTTTTATTGGAACAGTCTGTCTGCAGCCTCAGGAAATTATTTAGTTTTACCTGTTGGGTGGTATAACCTCTGACTTTTGCTGGTTATAAAAACATGAACAATATCTACTGGCATCTTTTGGGTGTTTTGGTGTCACTCTCATAATAGCTTGGAACAGATCCTAGCAAATGTTTCTTGCGTTCTCTCCTTTGCTACTTTAGAGATGCAGCTGGCAGGGCTGAACAAGAATAGACCAAAATACCTGAGGTTCTATAAATAGCCTTAAAAGGCAAAAAAAAGCTAAAGATTGACAAATTAAAACATGTTGGTGCAAGTACAGCCCATTGGTGTAGATCAGTGTGCCCTACTGCTTGGGTGTTACAGAGGTGAGGGCTCATCACCACCTGGCCGTGACTTCATGCTCTGTGTGGTCAGAGTCAGACTTGCCATATGATCACTCTTTATGCTTTCAGGCTTTGTCAGGCATCAGTGTGCAGCAGAACTCAGGTGGACTAAAAACTCTAATAAAAGTATTTCTTCTTCAAGGTAAAATATTATTTCCGTCTTCTAACTGTTATTTGGATTTTTAAGCCTACAGTGAACATAACTGGCCACAGTCCCATCATGTCTACTGAAGCTGAAACTACTGCTACCAACAGCCAGCCTGAACAACAAGCTCCACCAAAGGCACAGTCTTCAAAGAAAGAAAAAAAGAAAGGTAAGAAATGCTTACTACATGAAGACCTCCTCTATTCTGTGTCCTTAATCTTTTGCATTTGCCAATACTAATATCACCCTCCCACTATTGCTGAAATAACTCTGAGATTACCACCTGACCAGAAGGGTGAGTAAATATGCCAGTATAATAAATTTAACCAGAAGATAGGCTTTTAGTTTTAAAAGCTTTTTTCTAGCCTTAAGTTCTAAAGCTCTCTGTTCCACTGTTGAGTCATTTGCTGAGCCTGATAAGTAAGCAAGAGCCCAGAGAAGAGGGATTCTCCTGTGGAAGTGACCATTCCCTGGAGCATCTTGGTAGCTGTTAGTCTAAACTTTAACCTGACTCCTCCCTACCCTCCAGAAAGGAGATTTGTGCTGAATACAAATTCTAGTCCAGAGAAGCTAGAAAACTCATTCCCTGAGAATTATCATATATCAGATAATAGATTTTTCAATAGGTTAGATCATGTAAATATAATTACCTCATTTAAAAATACATACCTAGGTACATACTTGAGCAATGTTGAGCATGCAGAGAAGAAAGCATTTACTAGTAGCAGGAACAGCAGAAATAACAAATTAGCTAAAATCCCAAATGCTTAGAATGAAAATACCAGGACTTATTGTATGATGGTGCTGATATCAGGTTCTAGTATGTGAACTGGAGATTCCTTTTGCACAGCAAGAAGAGATATGCCTACATTAGAACATGGGGATAACACCTAAAGGCCTTATTGAACATCCTGTATGGCCATGGGAAGTACCATTTCTGCATGGTGACTTTTCTTAGCACCTATATCTACTTGACTGTTGCTTATCCATATTTTAGTCTTTTATGTGGTGATCAATTGTTCTGAAGCCCCCAGGCATTAAGCACTGGGCTCCACTCTTGGAACTGAGGCCACATTGTGCAAGAGTACTGTGACCCTTAAAGGAGTACCTGTCTTTCACTGCACACAGATTGTTAGCCAGCTGTACTCAAGTGACAGTTCTAACATGTACTTTGTGTATACTCATATGGTGCATATTTTTTTTAAAGATCACAAATCTCAACATAGCTGTTTCTATCATTAAAAAAAAACAAACAAAACCAAAAACAACAAAACAAAAAACCTAATCCGCCCAAACGAAAAAATAACCTCAAAAAACAAACAGACCCACCAAACCTTTTCTCTTTCTCCAGGACCAGAAAAAACAGATGAATCTCTCTTGGCTAGATTCAAAGGTGATGGTGTAAAATACAAGGCTAAACTGATTGGCATAGATGATGTTCCCGAGGCAAGAGGAGACAAAATGAGTCAGGATTCAATGATGAAGCTGAAGGTAAGGGCTTGATCTGCCACATAAGGAACAATCTCTGGTTAGCCTTCAAAAAGCAGATCAGACACTTTGGCAAAACTTCAGATACAGCTTAATGGTAATGGTAACAGCATCATCTAGATGGATGTTGCTTCCTGTACTGTAACCTCTGGCTCAAAGGACATTTCTCTGAAAGTCTGGGAACATTCCTTTGGGTCTGTAGGCATCCAGTATGAATGATGGCAGTATGAATTTCATCACAAATTATGAGCTTGGGTTTTGGAGGGGAAGATGGGATTGCTGTGAAATTTAACACTGACCTCAAATCACAAGTTGGCATCCTGTGTCAATGGTGACGCTGAGAGATACAGACAACTTAAAAAACAAATTAATCCCTGCAGCAACAATGACCATTACTTCTGTAGAGCAGAACACTCGCATACCTTCAATCAGACTGGAAAAGCAGGTGAAGATGCTGCTACTGCAACAATTTTGTGGACTAAAACCTGTTTTAAAGCTCTAAAACATCTACAGAGGAAACCATCTCTAGATCAGTGATATAACTTTACACCTAAGCAGTCATATATTACGAAGAACAAGTTAAAGCTCAATCCAACAGAAGTCTCATCAATACTTTGGCATTCATTCTGTTTAGGGAATGGCAGCAGCAGCCCGTTCCCAGGGCCAACACAAACAGAAGATCTGGGTGAACATCTCCCTCTCTGGTATCAAGATAATAGATGAAAAAACTGGGGTAAGATAAAACTTGTTTTCTTAATGTGATTCTTAAAGCTAGTGAAGCACCTGGAAGTTAGACCAATATGAACTAGATTATTATTTGGGCACTATACCTCACTTCCACATATTAAAATTGGCTTGTGAAATATTTGTAATGCTGAAGAATCCTGTCAGAAAGACAGTTGCATCCTATTGTGATTAATCAAAGGCTGATGAATCTGAGGTTTGGTCTGAAGATTTTTAACAGTCATTCTAACTACAGAGAATAGCAGCTATTACACTTCCAGAAATTTAAACCAATTTTTTTGCTTTTTTCCCAATTACAGGTCATAGAGCATGAGCATCCAGTAAACAAAATCTCCTTTATTGCTCGGGATGTAACAGACAATCGTGCCTTTGGCTACATATGTGGAGGAGAAGGCCAGCACCAATTTTTTGCCATAAAAACAGGCCAACAGGTATGAATCAGACACTTTCTTTCACATGCTACGGATAATGCTGTTGTGTAAAAATTTAAAATGTGATAAAGGTCTAGTGTTTTGTGGTAATCCTACAAAATTCCTCTGGGGAATACATGCATGGACAGATTTTATTGAAAGAAAGACAATAGGAATCAACTGTGTGACCACTGGCTTCTGTCTTGTACAGTTTCTTTGTAGTGCAGAATAAAATCCTTCAAGTAATCTTGATTACTATGATTAACAATGCTTAACTTGTCTATGAAAGTCATTAGTGAGATGAACAGAGCCATTAGCACAGGATTCCCACTGTGAAAGTACTAATTCTTAGCTAAAATAGCCAGAGCTTCATTCTGAACTAACAGAAATACAGAACTACGTTAGTCTAGTGCACATGATGCCTTGCCTTGTGCAGCAGGGAAATCACTTACTTGCAACAGTGATTCTGGGGTCTGTAAATGACAGGTCTGGTCCTCCTAGGACCTCCTAACCCTAACTTTTTTGGGAAGGATTCTGATCCTTCTGTGACAAGTTCCTCAGATGCAGAAATCCCATGGGCAAGGTTACTCTCTGAGGGGAATCTCAATACTGGATTCTGGAAAAAGCTGCTTAAAAATACCACTAAGAATTATGCAGCTTCATAAACAACCTGAAGTTAGGTAATTTTTATTTATCAGCTTCTCTTTATAATAGTTTTATAATAATCACTATGGTGACTTGATGAGTCCAGACTTCAAAGCTAGAATTTTTTTACCATTCCTACCTGCCCTCCCAGGGAACCTCTTGGCAGCTTTGGACCCACTGAGGAGCTGCTTGTTGGAGCATGTTAGTACTTCAGTAACAGCTATAAGGCCTTTTTTAAAGTCTTTTTTTATTAGCTTGTCAGCCTTCTGACCAATAATTGTATTGATTTCAGTGGAATTGTAGGTTAAGCACAAAAGCCTTCTGTATGCACTCTGGAGTCTATTCCTTCATTTCACCATGGGGTGCTGCTTGCCAGCCTCTAAGCCCAGCCAGGCCTTAGACAGCTCTTGACTTGCTGCTGTGTGTTTTTGTCATAAATTTGTAAGTAAGAAAGTAAGTAATTTGTTTGTAATTAAGGACTGCTGCAGCTCTAGCCTGCTGCAGCTGTACTCCTTGTTAAAGCTGATGATTCTTGCAATGGCTCTTCCCACAGCTGCGTGTCTTAGACCCCTTGATTAGGAGAGGATGGTGCTCAGGTGAAAGCAGTGAGAACTGTACAAAGGATTTTCTGCTTGTGCCAATGGTAGGGCTGAAGATGGGGAGGTGTCCCACTCCAGACACTGACAAGCTGCTGTATGCCTGACACAAGGTTCCAAAGCAGTGTAGCTGAACTCACCACCATCTCAACAACAACATTCTTGTTAATGGCTGTGCAGGGCATGCCGTACCTTTCTAATTCACATTAAACTGTCATCATGTCACAGATCCCATTAAAAACTGGTCTCTAAAGCTTTACACATTTGAGGTGATGATAATCTTTGTGTTTGCCTCGCTCCTTTGCTATTTGTACACTGTTTAAAATAAAAGTAGTATTATACATAGAAGTTTTCTCCACATTCAGTGTTAAGAGTTGGTAGCAAATAGACAAATGCAAAATGTTCTTCCTTTCTGGAGACTACCAGAAGGCTTGGATAAATTTTGCAATTCTAGGATTTGCTATGCACTTAAGAAGTACTGCTATCAACTTTTCAGCAAAAACATAGCAGGTTGGCACAAATTCATGTACAGCCACTTTTGTAGAGTTAACAACAGTTCTACATTGGTTGTGTTCTGTTCCGCTTGGATTATGCATAAGCAGAATCTTGTATGAAGACTAAACAAGTCTTTAAACTCTTGCTTTTCCAGTTATCTCAACCTAAGTCTTGCACCATTTAGGGAAGCTTGGCTTGTTGCACAGATTGTAGCAGTAGAAGTCCAGGTAAAAGTAATAAATGGCCTAAAATTGTCATTCTTTTCCAGGCCGAGCCGCTGGTTTCTGATCTTAAGGACCTCTTCCAACTAATTTATAATATGAAGAAGAAGGAAGAAGAAGAAAAGAAAAAGGTGAGTAAAAATCTAGAAACTGCATGAGTCTGCATAAAGCTTATTTCAATTTTGACTGACTTTTGGGCTATGTTAAGACTTGATACTAAGCTCTGCCTAAATCCAGAAACAATGGAAGCTACTGGCTGGCAGTTGTGCCAGGTGTCTGACTGCCTAGGTCTGGTGAGCTCCTCCAAAGTGAGAGACTTTTGGTATTCTACATGATGTTTAGGTGTTAAAAGTCTTCTTTTTTCTTTTGATGGAAGAAGACTGAGGTAGGTCACTTCCACTCAGCCTCTGTTGATTAGATATGCTGCTGCACCACATTTAACTTTTACTTTCTCTATGCTGCCAGCTTTATGAAAGCAATGTCAGATGCCCAATTACATAAAAATGGAAGTGAAAGGGGTCTGTGGATCTAATACTGAGTTGTAGTCTCTCTCATGCTTCCCTTCCCCATCACTTGCTTTTTAAAGCCCACAAGTTCCTTGCTTAAGGCAAATTATGAAATTCCAATTATTTCTGGCACTGTTATCCATCTATTACAGAATGATGGTGAAGAACTGCCTGCTGATCAAGCTGACAAAATGAAACCGGTAGGTTGAATTTCAAAACTTTTTATTGATGGGATTGAAGAGTTTGTAACTGACTGTCCCCATATTATGTAGGAAATGCAGTGTTTATGGTGTTTAGTGCAGATTTTACAGTAAATGTGCATGATGCTTGACTCTTTTTCTTGTGAGAACTCTAACAGATACCAATTCTTTCAATATTTCTGATTTCAAGGGAGTTGACCAGATGGACTTGTTTGGGGATATGTCAACACCCCCTGATATGAGCAGTCCCACAGTAAGTAGAGTCCAGATTACTTGCCTTGGCTTTTTCTTTGAGACCAAATTTAGTCGTACTACTAAGTACAGGTTTTACTGAGACATCTGGCTAGCAATCATCATTGTGCTAGTGGGGTAGGGCCATAAAAGTATCTACTTAACCACTAGATGTCATTCTAGTACTTAATTCTATTAACATGGTTCCAGTAGCTCTAGCTCAAAATTCTGCCTAATTGCACAAAAGAGTGCATAGGCCTTATCACAGCTCAGTGAGCCCCAAAAATCCATCATGTTAAACCTGACACTGTAAGCCACCATCAGCCCGATGCAGTTGGTGCTGTCAACCCAGCCAGTGACCAAGTTTCACCCTTCTCCAGCGTGCTTGGTGGAGAATTAGCATGTTACCTTCCACTAGCCCTTCAGTGTTATTCTGAAGCTGAGACTGCAACTTGAAGTCATACTAAGGCAGTGTGATTTCACAACTTGTCAGAACTAAGGACGGGAACTCAAGCAGGAGTCTGTGACTCAAGTGAAAGCCTAGGTGTAATTAGTTCCTACTCACTCTACAGTCACTAGGTTGAAGAAAAAGCATCTGATTTTTAACTAGGGGATCTGAAAACAGATGTTTCAGTATTGGGTTTCAGGGACCAAATATCTGTAATTTGACTATAAACACCAGTGCTTTCCTGTGTGATTTTGAATATTTAACTGTATAATGTTTTGGATACTAGGATCTCTTCTTTTGCAGCTATTTTCCTTGATCTTTTTCACTGTGCAGCAAAATCTATGTATAACTAATTTCATTTTTCTCCCTGAAAAAATAGGAAGCTAAAGAGATTCTGTTAGTGGATTTTAATTCTGAAATTGAGACCAAACAAACCTTTGCAAAAGAGGATCTCTTCTTGAATGGCATCACAGCCTCTCTTCCACAACCAAAGGCACAGACACCCTTCTTGCCTGAGAGTTCTTTCTCTACCAATCTCAGCTTCTTTCCTACACCTAATCCAGACCCTTTCAGTGATGATCCTTTCACACAGCCAGCCCAATCTGCACCACCTTCATTTGATTCTCTAAAATCTGATCAGAAGAAAAGTCCAACTACCTTGACATCAGGGAGTAATGGTGATCCAAATGGTGATATTGACTACTTTGACAAACAGTTTGACCAGATTTCTAATAGAACTGGCAAACGAGAAGCACTAACATGCCAGTGGCCACTTGAGAGTAAGTCACCTGCAGCAAGAATTCCCAGTGTGATACCAGAGAGAGAAAGGAATGGCTTTCCTGAAGCCCCAACAAACCTGTTTCTGGAAGGTGCTTCCAAAGGAACATCTCTGCAGAATGGAGTAAAACTGGATTCTGAAAACAATATCCAACTCACGCCACATGAGCCTATAACAATTAGCCCACCACCACAGAGTACCAAGCCAGGAAGAGGAAGGAGATCCGTCAAGGTGAACAGTGTTCAAGTAATTTATGGTGGTATGCATGATTTTATTTAGAGAAGCTGGGTGAAGGAAGCTTTTCTTTCGTATTACTGTATAACTGGCTACCTAGCTTCACAACATGTCTGCTTCTGCCTGCCCTGCTCACACTAACCTTTCTGCAGCCAAAGTACCTTCTGATATCTGTGAACAAATGCTTCATAGTAGCTATGGTCACTAAATTCTATACTCTCTTCTTTAATGCTGCCATATTCCTGTAAAGGTCTGGTAAGTATGCTGCTATGCATATTAACACTTGATATCATGCCAGAATCTGTTATGATAGCAGTATAACCTTTCATGATAGCAGTGCCCATCAACCTAGGGTCTCATGACAATAAGATACTAGTACTAGCTTACCAAAACCCATGTGGTTTCTCAGTATTTGCCTACTGAAGGAAATTTCAGTAACTTGCCTGATTAGGCAGTGTGGCCCTGGATCAGCTTCATTTGTCTTGTCTCAAATTACACAAAACTCCTGACCTTGCCACAACCACAGGGGTTTCTGCAGACTAGGCAGTAGAGTTTAAAGGGGTAAGGTGCAGAGGGAACCTCACTTGTAGCAAATAATTCAGCCATTTTAAGTCCTGCTCTGCTGCTGTCTTGTGACTACTACATATTTTACCTTTTTAATGCCATGTATCTCCATAGGCATGAACAAAAGGGTGATGTTTGAAATGCCTATACTCTAAATGCTACATCAAAACTCCCTCCTCTGCTTTAGATGAAAAATGTCTCTTTTGGACTCTGGACTAGGGAGCCCTGATTGTGCTAGCAGGTGTTCTGCCATGGCATCTCACTTTCTTTTTCTTTTTAGGCTGCATCGGATGACTTGTTCAGCTCAGACTTCTTTGTGCCATCTACGGAGAGCCTGAGCTCAGGGGCACAGTCAGCAGCTTCACCAACTAACCCACTGGACCTCTTCAAAAAAAGTTCTACCACAACATCTCCATTGGCTACTCTAGGTTAGTTTACTATAATAAATGTTTTGTTCTACTCCAAGGTATCTGCTAACACCCAAACATGAATTCTAATGTTCCTTTGCTTCTTGTGTATTGCTATACCCTTTTACCCATGTGCTGTTTGCCCTAAACTATTAAGTTCTGCAAATGCTAAACTCTGCATCCTCAACTGAATCAGGATTAAAGCAGTTAATTACTTCAACTTTGACACCAGATTCCTGCTTCAGGTACCCAAGGCTCAAGTGCGCCAAGCACAACTTGAGGTCAGAGTAACATTGCTGCACAGTGTCTTAATAATCATTTAAACAGAAGCAGCTGTATGACAAATCCACCTGTCACTTCTGTGCTAGAATTAAGTATGTTCCTCCTAACCTTACAACAATGTCAATTTTGTCCTTGCAGCACTGAAATGAAGCAAAGTAAAACATTACCCTTTCTCCCACTGCCTTTCTCCCAAACAATTTGATTTGTAAATGCAAATCAAGAGATTTTTGCAAACAGTACATGAAAATCTTTTGCTAGTATCGTTTATGGAATTGATACACTCCTGCTTGTGATCTTCAGATGACTGAAGTGTTGTGTAACAACGATCTCCCCTCAGGTGGCTTGCCAGTAACTTCATCACCATGGACCCCGCAGACAGTTTCCTTTACTCAGGCCACACCAGTATTTCATGGGTCAATGATGACTGCTCAGTCTCCAGGATTTGCTCAACCACTTGCCTTTGGTACTCAGGCAGTGCCAGGCTGGAACCAGTCTTCATCTTTTGGTGCCACACCCAGTCAGTCCTCTGGTCTCTGGTCACAGCCAGCACACGTCGTACCCAGTTCTTGGGCGCAGCCAGCCAGTGCTGTGAATCCCTTCCAGAGCAGCATGTTCACATCTCCAGCGCTCCCAGCTCAGACAGCCTCAGCACTGCCCTCCATGTCAACAGCAGCCAGCCCACCCCAGCCACCACCCAGAACCACGCTGCAGAAGGAGCTGTCCAAGAAAGAGAGTGATGCGTTCATTGCTCTGGATCCACTTGGGGATAAAGAAATGAAGGATGTCAAGGAAATGTTCAAAGACTTCCAGCTGACAAAGCCACCTGCAGTACCAGCAAGGAGAGGAGAGCAGCAAAGCCTTTCAGGTGCTTCTGGAGTTTTCAGCGGTTACTGTAGTAATAAAGTAGGCATTTCTAAAGATAGCACAGATCATGATGAAATGGCAGCTTGCAAGCTGTCTGCCAAAATTACTGGAGTTAAAGGTTACTGAAATAGAGGGTTGAAAGGCTGGCTCAGCTAGAAAATCGAAGACTTGGCAGCAGCGTGGCTGAACACTGACACCTAGTGCCTAAATTATTTTATTAGAATGAGGTAAACCTAAGTCTGTACAATCATAGAATTTCCATCTGTTTTAAGCGTAGTGAGGAACACGCAGGAGTTAATATTGTGACTCAAAGTCACTCTAAGAAAATTCCAGTTAATTTTTTTGTGTTTCTAATTAGATGAGCTGTGGTGTTGCTATACAAGCAGACCTGAGTAATTATAGCAGTATGTCTCTTTCTTTTAGAACCACCAAAGCCTGTTCCTCGACAAAGTGTGTTGCCAGCTGAAGGCCTGTTTGAAACTCAAGATAAAACAGACCCTTTCAGTGCCTCGTCTGTAAGTAGTAAAAACAACAACAACAAGAACAAAACAAAACAAAAAAAAATAGAAAAAACAAACTACAAACAAAATCCTAACACCAAAACGCCCAAATGACATCATCACCACAAAAAAAGCCATCAAAATCCTTTTTTTCTCCATAATAACTGTGGTGCCTATGTTTGAGCACTATTTTAGTTCTGGCTTTAGAGGCTATACAACAAAAACCTTTTGCATCTTTGAGGCTAATATGTGATCTAACAGAGGGCATCTGTTGTAAGAAGGTTAACAAAGGTTAAAGCATTATTCCACTTGGCTTGGCACGGCAACCAGTTGCCCACGGTGCAAAGTTCTGTAGTATTGGGACACTCTACGAAAGAGTATCACAATGTAGCTGCAGAAATACTCCACTTTGGTTGTACAGCAGACTGAGCCGTGTGGATTGTGAAACTCTCTAGCTGAACAAATAAAAGGTTCTGCGTTCAGCACTCTGTAGGGGAGAAAGAGTGATCTGGTGAAGCGACTATTTGAGACAGAGCACTTAAAGCCCTCAGTGAAAATTCTGGACCAATACCAGAGTGCTGACTTAAGACTTCTAGCATTTGACTAAAAGATATCTCATGATGACTCCACTGGCTCCAAAGGAGTGCTCAGTAGCAAACAACTTTCTGAAAAAAGTCCTTGCCTAGCATAAAAGCTAACATGGCTTAGAGCCCCCTTCTTTTGTTCAAGCAGTACAGTAAATGTGTGTTTAGCACACATTGTGCTATGAAGTATTCTTTTCAGGTGTTTGAACAGGAAATAGCTCATAGAGCCATGCAGTGTAAATCTGGTGAAAATTGGAAATCCACTAACAGCTTACCTCTCTTTCCTTAGAAGGAATCTCAGAATCCACCTTCTGGTCCTTTTGATGATCAATTTGGCAACCCATTTGCATAGATCAGGTAAGTCTTCCACTAACAAGCCAACCTACTTCATCCTCTGAAATTTATTGAGAAAATGTTTGGTAAAGAGATATCTAAAAACTGCAGCAGCTTCACACTAGTGGTCCCTGAAATATGGCAAACAGTGCTTGGAGGAACTTCTGCTAGAGTACCTCTATCATAGACTTGTACATAGCTGTGCTCTGTCTAAGCCTAGCCAGCTTCACTTTCTTAGAAATAAAGACTTTATTCTTCCACAGATTTAAATGCCAAGCCCACGATAGATTAGATTTCCTTTCCTTGAGGAAAATTAATGACTATATACATGCTGCAGATCTCAGAGGAGCTGACTTTAATACTTTCATATATCTGTTGCGGAATGTTAGCATAGAGTGCCCTTTATAAATCATACAGCTTTCTGAAGTTTAATCACCTCAACAATGGCAGTTTTGGACTCTGGGGAAATTGGAATAAAACTAGAGTAAGGCTACTAGACTCTTACTCTGATTTTTAATCAAAAGCTGTTACAAGCACTTTTGTGGCTAGAAACTAATGTAATTTGAAGTGTCATACCATTGACTGAAGAGCATGATCTACTGATCCAGCAAATCTTCTGCCATACCTTTCAGTCTTCCCCTGAAATACTGTCTAGCTTCTGATAGAACAACAAGTGTTGATACTTATTGCTATAGCTTTGTTCTCAGTGGCTCTGTTTAAGCAATAAAGCACAACACATAACCGTCCTAACACTAATTCCTTTCCATCATACTAGGTGTAACCAGAAAAGGACAAATGGAATAACTGGACCTCTTATCAACGTGATTTTTCTATGTGTTTCACTTTGCTGTCTGCTATTCTTGCTGATGTTTCATGATGTCTGCAGTCTAAACTATATCCAGGTGGATTGAAGCATGGACCCTCAAAGAACATGCTGTGAAGACAATAATTCAGGGCAAAGCAAATGGGGATATTGACTCACGCTGGAAACCCAAATTCAAATTGGTGGATGTTACCTTTACTTTGGTTCTTTGCACTCCTTTACAGAGAGGTTGGCAGTACTGAGTAATGTGTCTTGCACCACTTCCTTTACATAGCACTTACTCACCCAAAATAGAGGAGCTTAATGTACCTAGGGGTGAGATGTTGCCTTGGCATAAGGGTGTAGAATTAGTAGCTGAAACTCCACAACTTAAACAACTAGGTCAGCTGCCCATGATGACAGCAGCAGCCAGTTGTAAAGTTAAGGGGATGCTATGGAGTTCTGATTGGTGGCTGCACAGATTACTTGGTCTCTTAGCCACAAAAATGTAACTATGTGTAGAGGAAAATAATCTCATACTGGTCTATTTAACTAAAAGTAAAAGCATCATTCCACCATAAATGTGTCATTAAGGGACTGCGGAGTCTGTAACAGCACTGCTGAAGCCCTGAGGACTAGAGGCCTACACTGTAAGCTGAAAAACTTCTTGCAGAACATTTAGGTAGCTGTGGACACTAACTGTTGTCTTGGTGCTAATATGGCAGTTTTCAGGGAGGGAAAACTACTAGGATTACTTTCCTGTTAAGGTGGCTTGGCAAACAAATGAAACAAGCAGGTAGGGGTTCTTGCTTATATCTCTGTGAATCCCTGATGGGCTCAGTTTGATTTGTCACTTCATACACTGGGATATGTTTCCAGCATGTTAGAAACCAGAAACACCAAAAAGGCTTCATTCCATGCCTAGGCTCCTGGTGAACAGATGCACCACCTCTGTGCCATTAATGTGAGGTAAAAAAATCATCTCTTGGAAAGCTTGCCTTTTCTCAAGAGCTTCTTTACTAACAGGTTTTGGAACCAGTTACAAGTGCCTGTGACAGCTACATTCTTGGCCAGTGGTGATGACTGATGTGTCAGAAGTTTTTCTGTTAATGTTAAGTATAAACTTGAGATGTTATTTTTAAATCAAATGCCTAAGCCATTGCTAAACTGGAGAGCTAAGAAAGTCAACTTGAATACCGCCTTAGTACCCAATTCAGCCAGTCATGCAATTAGTCTTGTATACAAACTTTTCTTGCACTTTCTGTAATGCAAAAATGTATTTAAAAATTTTAAAAAATCATGAATTTAAGTATTTGTCTCAAACTGGAAATGTAGAAACTTATTGATGTTACACTGTTATAAAACTGTAGTACCTGTTACTTAATGGCATTAAAAAGAAGTAACTCTTCATACCAAATGAACATCAGTGTGTCTGTTAATTCTGTCCTCTGTAACTCAGTCTTGTGGTCTAGTTGGCATTAGAAGTTCAAAGCCTGCTGAGAGTCATTCCTCACAGGTTCTGCAGCTGTCTGATGTCAAAGTGTCTTTCTGTAACTTCTTGCATAGGACCTGTTCAACAAATGCTGTGCCATATTTAAAAATAAAAATCTCAAACTGATTTAGTAAAAACTGTCACTAGAACTTTGGCTGCTCAGCCTGAGCTTGTTGCTGCTAAAGATGCTTTCTTGCTTCTTTCTGCAGGACTGTGGGAGCTGAGTACTTAAATTGCATTGCACTCAGAAGTTTCAATAATTCAGCTTGTATATTCCAGCTTTGCAGGAGATCTAAACTGATGCTAGGAAATCTCAGTTAGAACATCTTCTTGTGTTCAGAAGAAATTATATACTCCCTTAACAGAGATAGTTTAAAAAATAATAAACCCAATAGCAAGCTGCTGTTTTAGACTTTTCTTCTTATTTCTTATATTGTTTGATGGTTAAGGAGTTAAAAACAACTCATTGCAAGGGATTTGTTATCCAGCTTGAAATATAGGTCTTAAGAGCGTCTACAGAATCACAATAGGGCTTTTTTGGGTGTTGTTTGGTTAGGTTTGATTTTGGGGGGTGTTGGTTGGTTAGTTGGCTTTTTTTTAGTTTGTTGTTTTGTTTTTTGTTTGTTGCTTTTTGCTTTTTATCTTCTTGACTGCATGGTAATATATAATCTAGTATTAAAAATAAAAGGACAATTGACTGTCTTAATGCCAATATAAAGGAATATGTTTACCAGCATTTGAGTTAAGGATTTAAATCACTGCTGTTCAGATTTTGAAATAGCCATCAGGATGCTGTGCATCCAGCTCACCAGGACCTCCTACAAGCTGGCCAAAGATGCTTGCTGGTCTGCTAGCTAGCTCTGAATTGCTGCTCACTCTGAGTCTCTGTCTTAAAGAACCATGAACTGTGATAGCCGTATTGATGAAACAATACAATATTACAAGTGTCTGTGTCTTGCATTCTTGCCTAACAAATGAGTTTATTGTAACTGGACTCATCAAGCTGGACGGAGGCTGCAGCAGATGAAGATTTCCTTAAGTGAAATAATCCAAATCAAGGCTTGATCAGGGGGAAAATTTGCCTAACTTACTTTATACACTTCCCTCACCCTGCCACAAAAAACAGGAATAGAGAAAAATAAAACTGCTTCTATTGTATTTTTAAATTACCCATGGTAAATTGGAAAATCTTTACCTCTGATTATTATTTTAAGATTGTATCCAAATATGTAATTCTTAACAGCTAAACAGAAGGTTATTTATGAGTGACTTGTGACTGTGTCCAACACATGATGCCTTAAATCTGGATTACAGCAAACCACTGAGAAGGAATGCTCTTCTAAAGAGCTGGCTTGTGGTTTGGATCTTTGTGACAGAGTGAAAGCTAAAAGAGTTTTAGTCTCATTCAAATCCACAAAAATAATGTGGTGTTCTTTTATATTGGCTGGGGGAGGAATAAAAGAGGAATCTTGGGACTTCAGTCCTGCAGTACTCCAAATGAGGATTCCAAAGCTGTTATGCACTGAACTTGCTCTTGTAAACAGCTCTGCTTTAGTAATTACTTGTTCTTTACATGAGTCACCGTTACAACTTTTTCACTAGGCAGTTAATGGTTCTCTTAATTCAGTGCATAATGTCTTTCCTATATTCAAAAGGTACAGTTAAACAAAATTGATTTTTAACCTTGCAAGTACTTCACAGTATTTCCCCATTCAGGGAAAAAGTGGAATTTTCTGAAAAGTGGACTTTAGAGCACTTACAGTAAGGCAGTTTTGGGCAGTTACTGGCATTCTTCAGTACGCACTGCTTTTTGTTTGTTCTCTTGGTAATAAGTAACTAAAGGAACAAATAAATAAATTACAAATTCAATCACAATAATTCCAGTCTGCTCACCTACAAAATGAGAACCATGCATGTTATTCTGCAGCTTACAGCCATACTATGCAATGTTGAGACAGTTGCCTCAATTTGGCAGGAAAGCAGAAGGTAAGTGTTCTTTTTCTTCTGCAGCTGTCTCCACTGTTTTGTTTCTCTGACACAGAGCATAAACCTCCAGTGTGGATATTTCTAATGGTACCTTGCTCAGATAGCCTATGGGAAAAAGCCCTACTTCTTGCTGCATTTGAGGAGTCACATAACAATGATTTATCTCTTTATTTTGTATATATGTGACACAATAAAGGTGCCTGTTGAAGCAGTTTTTGCAGGCAGGTAAAGCTCAGGTACCTTTTTTTCTGTTGCACGCTGTGTGAAAGTACCTATCTCAAATCTATTTATTCCTGAAGCTGAACAATTTTGTGCTCACACTGCTTCTCTTAATATTTAAAGTCTCCTAGACTGCCTATTTCTAATCTTTGGAAATACAGCCTTTGTGTTTTCACTGCAAGTATCATTAGGAGGAGAACTGTTGCCCCAGGCCCGCAGCTGGGTAATAATTAGCATTGACTCCATGATTGCTGAAGGCTGATCAATTACTTTATTCTACTATATTATATTATACTTATTAAGAAGCTTGTAGCCCCTACAGACAGTCCGATACATCTTTGACCTAACTGGTCAATCCCTCAAAACACCATTCAGTGTCCAATTAAGAAATCAGCCTTTGGTAAACAAATCTCCATAACGCATTCTGCATGTGCAGAACAACAGGAATAGGAATTGTTACTCATTCTTTCCTCTGATCTTCTCACAGCCTTCCCTAGGAAAACACATGGGCAAGTAGTCTGTTGCCCTCTGTGGCCAGAGAGCTGCTACCACAGAGAAGGAAGGCCTGGTCCCTACCAGTCATGTGAAAAAAAACTGAAGAGCTGCTCTGCAGTGGGTCAGCGGCCTTAAACAAATGGCTGTCCGGCTCTGTCCTCTGCAGCAGTGGGGAGTCAGTCCCGGTGGCAGGGCCCCGGAACTGTTCCTACGGACACCCCTCAGCGGCTAAAGGCTTTGGGCTGTGTCCGTGCGGACGAGGTCACACTGCTTGGGTGGAAATGGCTGCAGGAGAAGGAGAGACGGACACTCTCTGGCGACAGTCAGGTTTAATGCCTGGATGGAGTCAACCGGGGAGCAACTCCGTCAGCCAGGGAGTGACAATGTACCAACGAGGCTTACAGATTTTATAGGAGGAGGTCAGGGGAGGAGTACAGAGGACAACCAATGGAGGGAAGGAGAGGGAGTGAACTTATCGGGAGTGACATAGAGGGGACCCAATGCAAGCATGGATAGGGAGGGGCCCCGGTCCCATAGCCAATCATAGCTCCCAAAGGATGGAACTTTCTGGAAGGCAGGGAGGAGTAGGGAGTGATTGACTAGGGCCAGGGGAGGAGAAAGGGGAGGAGAATGCAACCAAATATAGGAAAGAGAGGGAGGGGAACCGAAAGTTACATCATATAACCAGGGGATTGACAGAACTTAAAGAGGGAAAATGAACTTGGGCAGAACCATTATACAAACAAGGGGAAACTGGAACAAACCAACGGAACACAACACAACACTGCTCTATCAGAAATTTGTCATCACAAGAATGGTCAAAACTAAGTGATGAAAAAATGTGAGCCTTACAATAGATTTATATTGAAGCAAGTCCAGAGGAAGCCACAATGTTAATCAGAAGACTGAAGCACCTCCCCTACAGCAACAGCTGAGAAAGTTGGAGCTGTTCAGCCTGGGGAAGAGAAGGTTGTGTGGAGACCTTATGGTCCCCAGACCTTACAGTATCTGAAGGTGCCTACAGGGTACCTGGAGTGATGGGAACTACAGTGATGGGATGAGGAGTAATGGGAGCACTCTAAATGAGGGGAAGTTATAGTTAGATATTAGGAAGGAGTTCTTCACTGTAGGCATGGTGAGACATTGGAACAGATTGCCCAGGGAGGCTATGGCAGTGTTCAAATCCAGGCTGGGTGAGACTTTAAGCAACCTGGTCTAGTGGGATTTGTCCCTGCACACAGCAGGAAGGTGGGGACAAGATGATCTTGAAGGTCGCCACTGCTCTGGATGCAGCCCAGAACAAGTTTGTCTGGCTGTGCTGTGAGTCCCAGCTGAGCATGGGGACACCTTTCATGAGACAGAGTTGCTCAGAGCTCCATCCAGTCTAGCTTTAAATGCTTCCACAGATGGAGGGGCATCCACAACTCCTCTGGGAAAGCTGTGCCAATGCCTCACTACCCTCACAACAGAAAACTTCTTAATATCAAATCTAAACCTACTCTCTTTTAACCTGTTCCCCCTTATCCAGTCACTCCATGCTCTTGTAAAAAGGCCCTCTGCATCTTTCTTGTAGGCTCCCTTCCGATATGGGATGGCTGCAGTGAGGTCACTCCTATGCTGCCTCTTTTCCAGGTTGAACAATCCCAATTCTCTCACCCTTTCCTCACAGGAGAGGTGCTCCTTGCCTCTGATTATCTCAGTGGCTTCCCCTGGACTTTCTGACAGGTCCATGTCTTTCCTGTTCAGAGGACCCCAGCTCTGGCTGCAGTGCTCCAGGTGGGTCTCAGCAGAGCAGAGCAGAGGGGCAGAATCCCCTCCCTGCCCTGCTGCCCACGGGGCTCTGGGTGCAGCCCAGGACACGTTTGGCTCTCTGGGCTGTGAGTGCCATGGCTGGGCCATGTGCAGCCTCTCACCCACAGCACCCCCAGGCCCTTCTGGGCAGGGCTGCTCTGGGGCTGTTCATGCCCAGCCTGTGCTGGTACCAGGGGTTGTCCCAGTGCATGCGCAGCATCAGCACTTGGCCTTGTTAAACCTCATCAGATTCCCAAGAGACACTTCTTGAGCTTGTCCAGGTTCCTCTGGATGGTATCTCATCCTTCAGAAGTGTCACCAGCACCACTCAGCTTGGTGTCATCTGCTAATTTGATGAGGATGCACTCGATTCCTTTGTCTGTGTCTGTGAAGATATCAAATAACACTCATCACCATATGGATCCCAAAGGACACCATTTGTCACTGATGTCCCTGGGGCTCCAAGCCATTGATCACTAACCTCTGGATGTTACCATAAAACCACTTTCTTATCCATCTATCAGTATGGAATTGGATCCATCTCTCTCCACTTTGGAGAGAAGGATGTTATGAGGGACCATGTCTAGGGCTGTACAGAAGTCCACATAAATGGCATCTGCAGCCCTTCTCTTGTCCACTGGTGGAGGCATTCCACCATAGAAGGCCACTAGATTGGGCAAGCACTTGCTCCTTATGTTTTGATAGTTATTTTCATTTTAACATTCAGATCCAATTAAAATACAAGTTTATCATGCTCAGTTAGAAATGGTCCAGACAGAAAATTTGATTATTAGAGAGAATCCATAGCAGGCAACATTGGCCAGCAGCTTGGCTCCCCAGAATGCCCAAGGCTGTGCAGCTTGAAGATGGTGCTAGCTACTACTGTTGGCAAAGTTGTACTCTAATGTGATGTTATCATGTCTTCAGATTCAAGAGAGGTGTGCCTTATTTCTTGTTGAGTGATAATTATCAAATCAAGACTCTTTTTTGAGTCATCCCTTTTGTACCTGATGAAGTCAGCAGTGAAGTCTCTTCTGAAGTATGACTCAACAACAAATCACCAGAGCAGTGTGGCCTGCGGGTGGTGAGAGTGCACCGTGCAATCCAAGACAAGGCACAAACTGCTCTGTGTACTGATTGTGAAATGGCTTTTGCTTTCCAAAGAGTACTCTTCTGTTCCTCAAACCTCTCAGTAAAGAATAGCAGAGAAGGTATTTTTATTTCCATGCCCACCCCTGAAGTTTTTGCTCTCAACTCTCACTTTCAGTGATGTTCTTCAGTAGCTGAAATGTTTTTACCTCCTCTCCTATTTAAATTGTGTGACTCTGCACCTGTTTCAATGTGGTTTTCCAGTAACACCTTTTCTTCAAATTTTCTTCTCCACTTGTGGAGGCGACAAGTTTGCAAATTTTTGCAGTATCTTGATTCTTTTAAACAATTTTGTTTAATATATGTCCCTTTGCTTTCCCAGATAATCTTAATAATGGATGCATTAGGGGTGTTTCAGAGTTTATAAATCATTTGCAATGAGATTTTCCTGATTTTTTAAAATTTTTGTTTATCTAACCTCAAGTAAATTCAAAACCCTAAAGCTAAATCTGCAGCAAATCATGTGAACCTCATGCACTCTGCTGGAGAAGGCCCTTGGATGTGTGTACATCATTCAATGAATATTCTTGGTAAAGTTGCTGAATTGTGATTATTATTAATTGCTAATTGGGATTATAAAATGTAAGTATCACTTAGGTTGGAAAAGGATTTTAATTATTTGAAAAAATATTGCTACCTGAAAGTCAGTCAGAGACTACCATCTGCAGGCAGCTGATGGCAAGGCTTCCATTTCCATTGGAGACTTCAACTCAGTCTTTTCTGCCTGTGATTTTTACTTTATACTCTAAATAATGCCTTACAACAACCTCTGGGAAAATCTTTAGGATGTGAAGTAGCTTGAATTTGATTGCTTTTTTAGGCACATGGCTGCTTTCCATGATTAATCCTTATTGCCTGTAAGGGTTTTTGGCTCTATTTTAAAGCAATAATGTAACAGTTCAGAAATATATTTCAATGTAAATTTGTCTAACATCAGAATACTTGGTAATTGCTAGGAATAAGATAACTATCTGCTTCCAGACATCCCATCAGATGTATCAGTGTATCTTATAGGTCTAGCATCTAAGGTTTCTCACTCCTACTGTCTTTAAGGATAACCTGTCAGTCTTAACCCAAGATGCCAGAATAGATACTGTTACTCAGAGGTTTTCAGTCCTCCATCAGTAAGAAGATGGAAAGGCATCCTGGAGATACAGTAAGGAATAAGCTGATTCCCACCCATTTACTAGAGCAGTAGATTCTCATTTTTTCCCACTGTTGATGTTACTGTCATGCTGAGTGGTGGGAAATACATAGAAAACTGCACAGGAACTTTTTAAGGATTACTTGCTTAGTATGGGGTACCTGTAAGATGACCTATTTATGGATGGAAGAGTTGGTTTTGAAGAGGGTAGGGAGCTACCTCAAATTACAAATACAACACAGCTTTTCAGAATTCCACAGAACTGCCGAATACATTGAAAAGTCTATGTTGAAAGGAACTTCTGGAGATCTTCTGTTCAAAGCAGGGTTTTCGATTAGCTTATCCAGGAGTCCTGACAATAGTGTTGCATATTTCCAAGGAAGGACATTCTACCTTTTCCTCGGTAGTTTATTTCTATGTTTAATAGCTGTCATGGCAAAATTTTGGGCAAGTCTGTGATCCCTGAGCTGGTTAAGGCTTGATAGCTGAAAAGAGCTAGATTCATTTTCTAATACCAACTTAGTACATATGTAAACTTAACATAGAATAAATGGTGCCAGAAAATTGGACCTACTGCTATGTCTTTGTTGTCCAAACTTCAGATTTCTTAATCTTATGGAATCAGGTTACATTTGTTTGGACTCCTGCGATGTTTGTATGATGTAAGAAGGTCAAAGAGCAGAGGGCAAAGCCCTGCCTGCAGTGAAGACCCATTGGTACCTCACACTGCAGGTCTGCCCACCAGCTGGGCTCAGCACGGAAGGTCCCATTGTAGAGCAGAGGCAGGAGCCTTAGCTTGGAGAGATGCAGAGAGAATTGCTTCACAGAGAATGAATAAGCATCGTGTAAAGCCAAATTAGAATAAGTTACTGTGAGTAAAAAAGGCAATTCATACTTCAATGCTCCTTTATTCCTCTGCTATTTACTGTTGAAGATAAGATCACCAGTAAGCTAACAGCCTTGGCTTTTAAACTTGATATAAATCAAGTTTATGCTATAATGCATCAGTTTTTAATTTCTACCAGCGGGTGCTTTAAAGAAACTTTATTTCTATAAAGTAATGGCCTTACATGTACTGGGAACTGGAAGTTTGACAATATTTAAAACTGAGCACCAAAATGACAAGTCACTCTCAAAAAAATAGGCCTAATTGCAGGAGTATTCAACTTGGCAAGCTGAACAATAGTAATTGAAAAAAAAAGTCTGTTTTTTCTAGCAATGTGAGTTATCCCGTTGCCAAGTAATACCTTTGTTTATGAGATTTCTTTCAACTCTGGAAGGCATTTATGCTTTTATCCAGGGTTAAGAGCAGCACCATCAAAGTCAATTAGCTAAAATCACTAACATGTATTGAAGCACTACATCCATTTGAGATCTGCTGCCGTGTGTGAGTCTTTAGCTTCACATATTGGGGAGCACAACCACTGTCTGAATAGGAGAGTGCAGATGTTTTCCTGTGTATTATTGCTCCTTTCTCTTCAATATGACCCACCAGAAGAGCATTTGTATGCACAAAGATCTAAAACAGGGGGAAACACTTGGCTTAGTAAGTCTTCAAAGTTGTTTTTAATGTAATTTTAAACCACCAAAGAATTTAAGATTAGGCAGCTGTTGATACATCTAAGTAGGGCTATGAAAGTGAAACAGAAATCAGCTTGCAGGTGCTTCCAAAATATTGGTCTATGGTTTAAATACAAACTCACATGTGATTTTAGTATACTGCCCAGGACTGTACTGGAATGTTTTGTTTGACAGCTCTTCAGAAAAAGCCTCCCACAGGGGAACGAGGGAATTGAATGCTCCATCTCCAATCGATTGCAAACTGAGCAGCTGGAGCGCGTGGGGGCCCTGCGACCCATGCACCAATCAAAGGGTAAGCTGTCCTTGGAAGTCTCAGATCCAAAGTCACAACCAAAGGGATATCTGTCTGCCTGTTGGTTATGAGAAAGTGTCACATTTCAGCTCTTAATACTGTATATTCATGATTTGATGAAACCCATAATAATGTCAGATTTTGAAGCCATAGAGTCAGAGAATACAACCAGTTGTGAAACAATGCTCAAGTGTTCTCATTCAAAAAGGTTTTTTCATAGAAACTATGAAAAACTTTCATAGAAAGTATCTATGCTTAAAACTTTATTTTTCCAATACATTCTTCACTTTTCAAATTTAAAAAAAACAAACAAAAAACCCATTAAAAAAAAAACATAAAAACAAACAAACAAAACAAAAAAAAACCAAAACCAACAACAACAACAACAAAAAACCCACCACAATTTCTTTTCCACAACAATTTTTTATTTTCTTAGGGGAGTTCTTTTAGGGCTTTAAAAAATCAAAAATTTGAAAATATATATGAAAACATACATGAAAATATAAATTTCATTTCCATACTAGAGAGAGATAAACAAAATAATGAAGTAAACTAAATAGTGAAAATTAGTATCTTTACATACTATTTAAGAATTATTAATAATAATTATTATTTCAATGTTATTTTATTCATTAATTTTGCCTGTGGATTTTCAACAAAAATTTCACCAAAGGTGTTTAGTTTTGAAAACCTCTAAGTTCAGCTGGAAACCCATAAGTTCTGGTAGAGTTCTTTTTTCTCTCTGAGCAAGATTAATAGTGTTATTTGTCTTTCAAGTTTCGCTCCAGACGTATTGAAAGATTTGGGCAGTTTGGTGGAAAAGCATGCCTGGAGGCCCTGGGAGACACACAGAGCTGTAAAACCAGCGAAGCCTGTCCTGAAGAACAAGAACCAGACTGTGGTGCTGACTTCCAGTGCAGTTCAGGTAGGTTTTGTTTTCATGCCATAGCAAGTAAAGCAGTAACTCAGAAACCACGTGTTAGTTCTGTGAATAAGTTACATCAGCCTCCTGTAAAAACAGCCAATGGACAGGTGGGCTCAAAACCACAATGCCAAAACCACAGCAGCAAAACCCCTTAAGAAGGGGTACATTCCTCTCATCTTCCATGTTCATTTGCGCCTAATTTAAATTCTTCAGTAGCTTCTACTCCATGCTTAGAAGCACCATACTGACCACATCCTTTCTTCTAGCTTAACTGCCCCACTTGCTACTGCATCACTAGGTTTTACAAAAAATCACCAGAAAAAAAAAAAAAAAAAAAAAAAAGGACTGAAGGAATCTTAACAGAATGGATATGGACATTTAGCAATCTAACTGGCATGATAGATGCTAGTTGGACACCAGCATGCATCTAGATCCAAAATAAGATATAAATTTGTAAAGTGATACAAGGCAAATGTAGTGCTCAAGATTCAGCAGAAATCAAAATAAACTGGGAAAAGTAGTAAATAGTAGTAAATAGTAGTAATAGTAGTAAAAACTTGTCAAAACAAAACCAGAAAGATGGTAAATGAATTTGAAGTTCCAAGACAATTTTTGTATTGCTTTTAACTCAAACACTGAAAAGTGGAAATAAAGCAATTTAAAATTAGAAAGTAAACCTTTAACTACTAGTTCACAGAGATTGTGTGGCATTTACAGGTGAGGTTGATGATATCAAAATGTTGATTTATTATGCCATAGCTAATTTACTAAAGTCTTTAAGTCTTTAAAAAATCTTTGTGAAGCTACATCATATGTAAACTCAGGAAAGTTACTACTTCCCTGTTGCGTAGGAGCACAAATCACTATCGTTTTGGACACTACATGTCCATATCATTCAAATAAAATAGCCCACACAGCAACAATTTAAATTATTTAGAAAGAATTTTCTGTTGATGTTGAATTGATATTTCCCTGTATTTTCTTAACACAAATAAGAAACCTCAACCAACGAAGCATCTGAATTTTATTATAGAACAATCTAGATTGCAACAATTTTCTCCAGATGACAGCAGTTCTCCTGCAACTTACTTTTCTCAGTCATCCTACTAACTTACATATAACAGTAGTATGCAGGTTTTTTCATTTGAAAGTGGCAGAGCATAGGATTTTAATCCGTCAAGACTACAGTAGAAATATACATAGAGGAAGATCTTAATAAAGAGTAGCTGAGGCTGCCATTTAAAGTCCATCTTGATAAAAGTGCATTCAGGCAATGCTTTATTGTTGATCAGGTCGATGTATAAAGCGAAGACTTGTGTGCAATGTGGATAATGACTGTGGAGACTTTTCTGATGAAGATGACTGTGAATCCGACCCACGGTCACCATGCCGGAACCACGACATTGATGTGTCTGAAGTTGGCAGGACTGCAGGACATGGGTATGCAGTAAAAGAGCCTAGCGAAGAGTTTGGGATTGTTTCCAAAGCCAGCTGAAAAAACGGGGTCACAGTGACATTCCCAAAAGTGGAATGTGAATCGTGGTAGCATTTGTATTCAGAAATGCTAAGTAGCCTTTGCAAGAGCACTTAACTACCATTTTATTTTGTACACTTGTGAGGATAAAACATTCAGTGTAATATGCTCTGCAGACAGTGTAAATGGATCATAATGTTAGTAAACAGAATCATACATACATATCACATGAATAAGCTTACATTTTATTTAAATGTAAATTTTATAGGTATATACATTTGTTTCTAATGATATCTCACAACCAATCAGTAATTGTCAATTACTTTGCTAAAATGCATGTCTAAAAGGGAAAAAATATCTCTTGACTATTTATATAATGGGATGCCTTACTGCAACAACAGTTCATGCACAGTTTTCTTCCAGTATTTCATTGTCCACTTCCTGATCTTTGTTGTTTACAGGAGCAGTCATCATTAATCTAAGTTGAAAATTAATCTTTCTGTTCTCAGATCCTGCTGTATTTCTTTCATCTCTAACAAAAAGAAAATGTGACATATTGTTTACCTACAAATAGAGTTAGAAGTGAGCAATCCAAACTGAACAGAAGATAAAAATATACTACAGCACCAGAGTGTGTTTAATGAAAATTATACATCCTTTTCATTTAATTTCTTACTGTGCAAGAGCAAAAATGCTGTATTTTTTAGCATGGGAAATAAACCAAGCATAAATGCAATTTTAGAAGCTTCTATTACAATCTGTTACTAAAATCTTGCATGAAAAAGTATTCTATAGAGATTCAGTAAGGACACTAATCTGGTGACTTTGATGGCTTGCTTACCACTTTCTACACTCAGAAAGGTGCACATACATTTGCCAGATGAAAATATTGGAAAGACTGAAAAGATTGAAACATGCACAAAAGGGCAAATAAATTATGCAGAATCCTCCAAGGAGTTATTTTTTGAAGTACTTCTTGTACATCAGTATATAGATGCATAGAGGCATACAGCTGATGTGCCTGCCTCCCTGGTTTTGTAATGGTTTAGATTTCCTCTCTTACACTCCAGGAAATGTTGCCATTCCACTAGGTGACACCCTGCAAGAAGAGACAATCCTAGGAGTAGTTGTACATTCCTTCTAAACATTTGATGGATGTTGTACATGCTTGATTAACAAATGCCTACCAACAAATAAACTAATATGAGTTATTAAAAAATACATATGGCTGTTGAGATGTACATTTTAAGTCTACAAGGAATGCTTTCTCACAGATGTACTTATCAAGAACAAATGGTTCTCACAAATAGGTTGGTAAGGAAAACTGGTTTTTACCTCCTTTTATGCCTAAGGTTTTCACCTTGTTTGAGGTTTAATATCTTTTATTTGTTTATTTCTCATATATGATCCTTCAAGAACTTTACAAAATATGTAGGTATGTCCAGTACACAGATGAGAAACCACAAGAGATGAGACAAACTGCTTGGATGGAGCAAGGTCCAGTTCCACAGCTATAGTTTCCATCTCTGACAGATTACAGCTTTTCCAGCCTACAGATCATGTGTGCTGACATAAATTATCTTGTATTTCTCTTGCAGAATCAATGTTTTAGGGATGCAACCAATGGCCAGCCCATTTGACAATGACTTTTTCAATGGTCTTTGTGAGCGGGTGCGTGATGGGAACACACGGACGTACTACCGCAAGCCGTGGAACGTGGCTGTTCTCACCTACGATGTAAGTTTAAATCCTTTGCAAGATATCATGTGTTTAATTGAATGCCAGCTCCTGTAATACTCTAGGAAGGCTCAGCATATCTCTTGAGCCAGACAGCAGCGTTTTAGGCTCAAGCTTGTGCTAAAGTCCAGAGGAAAAGAGGCTATGTTATTATTTACTTTGGCAGTTAAGCTCAGTTATGCCAGACAAATTCCCACATCTTTGTGCTGCACCTTTGCACAATAAATGGAACTATCTTTCTGGATTGTTTGAAATATGAGCAGAAGAAACGAACGGAAGAGATACAGAAAGGATTACAATACCCAACTTTTACTAGGTAGAAGACAAAATAAGCTACATTTTCAAGGACATGTAAAAGCCACTGATAAAATGCAGACATAATATTACAATATTCTGGTCCTACTTGTTTTTTCTAACCAGTGATGATTTTCTCTGTCCCATTGGGGGGAAAAAAAAAGTTAGGCTTTTAAGTTTCAGACTATGACTTTCAGTGAGGTTTGAATACCAAAAATGTTGATGATTGTTGAAAAAAAATTTAGACAGTTTTCAGAAATCAGAGTAAATTTGCCTTCTAAATTACTGTAAGTAGGAACTTGATACAACAATGCTGAAGTATAATAAAATAACTGGATTAGTTATTGTTTGCTGTAAGAAAAGAAGGCTGAATCATAATTCTGACTTATTTCAGAAGTCAGGAGCTTTTAACAAATTTTAACTCTGTTTTAGGAAAGAAAGACTATTATTCCTCACACAGAGTCATAGAATCTCCTGAGCTGGAAGGAACGCAAAGGATCATTGAGTCTAACCCCTGGCTTTGCACAGGACACTGCAAAGGTGTCCTGAGAGCCTTTTCCAAATGCTTCTTTGAGTTCTGCCAGGCTGGTGCTGTGACCACTTCCCTGGGGAGATGTTCCAGTGCCCAAACACCCTCTGGGTGAAGAAACTTCTTTAATATCCAAACTAAACTTCCTGTGACACAACTCCAGGCCATTCCCTCGGGTCCTGTCCCTCTCACCAGGGAGTAGAGATAAGTGTCTGCCTCTCCTCTTCCCTCACAAAGAAGCTGTTGACAGTGCAAAGGGACTGTTGACACACATAAATTACTTTTACAGTGTTACATGCTGAGATTTAATAGTCACTAAATTATTGTCACTGTAGCTTTCTGTTCAGTTTTGAATCACTGAACTGATCCCAATGAGGTAGTTTGTGGAGGGAGTGCTATTTCCATTTGTTTTGGTTTAAAAGGAAAAAGAGCTGAATGAAAATGCATTGATATGCTCTGTAACAAGTAAAGCTTTAAAAAAGTCCTAGATATATTTTTCAACTACTGCCTGTTGTTTTCTCATACAACCTTTTTTCTATCTTTTCTCAGACAAAAGCAGACAAAACTTTCTCATCTGTGTACTACCATGACCGTGTGAAAATGTTACGAGAGGTTTACATACAAAAACAGAAATATTTTAGTGTTGACGCTTCTCTGAAATACACACCTACTGATGGGAGCAACAAAAATGATTCAGAAGGAAATTTCAAATATGACTACAGAAAGAATTATACTTTTAGTTCCATCCTGCAAAGCTACACAGAAAGGGTGAGATTAATTCTTTTAAAGGTTTTAATGTAACTATTTTACAAATGGTACAGTTTATGCAGTGTTAGAATTAGGCAATAATAATCTAAATATTCTAGTCAGCTGCTGCTTTTTTTAATTTTTTTTTTTTAATTAAATACTAGTGACAATAGGGTTAAGATTTCAGACACAGCCAAATGGCAACCCAAAGTATCTTCTTTTTTCCCACTGTTTATCTTTGACTAGCAAGCACCCTCAGCTTCATCTGGGGTTTGGTGTTAGAAAGGATCAAGATGTCTGCTCTCATCCTGATTAAAGAGCAGCTCTGAGCCTAATGCAATGTGGGCAAATTAGATCAAGTCTTATGATGAAAAATTGCCACTGAGTAGGCCTATACTACATAAATGCAAAATAAATTTTAGGAATAATGACCAAAAGGTCAAATCTCAGATATGTGGGTACATGTGTACTAATAAACCATCCAGGGCTATGGGGAACAGGCACTAGCACTGGTACAAAGATAATCCACAGTTTTACTAATTTGCTGGCACAATTTAAGTCACTGTTCTCATAAGCAATGCCCATCCTGCACTTCCCCACAGCATGTTTGAAGGGAATGTTCTTGTAGACAGTCTGGAGAAAAGGAAACCCATTTTGGGATTGTGCATTAGCCATACCTCTACCCGCCCTTTGAAACAGTGGAAAGACCCTGCCCCATTTTATTTGATTGTAAAGTAGCCTTAGAATTTAGTGAGGTCAAAATGAAATAGACCACAAAAAGTGATGTTAGACATGCTGTTGTTGAATCCCAGGCAGCAGATAAGCCCCAGGCAGCTGCTTCTTCACTCCCCCACCAGCAGGCTTGAGGAGATAATGGGAAGAGTAAAAACAAGAGAATTCCTGGGTTGAGATAAAGTTTAACAGGAAAACAAAACCCATGCACACAAACAAAGCAAAACAAGGAATACTGTCGCTGCTTCCCACGGGCAGGCAGGTGTTCAAGTACCTCCAGAAAAGCAGGGCTCCATCACATGTAAATTGGACTTGGGAAAACAAATGCCATCACTCCAAAACATCCTCCCTTTCCTCCTTCTTTAACCTGCTTTATATACAGAGCCCAATGTCATAAGGTATGGAAAAATCCTTTGGATCAATTTGAGTCACCCGTCCCAGCTGTGTATCCCCCAGCTTCCCAAGCAGCCCCAACTTCCTTGTCAGCACAGCACAACAGAAGAAAAGGCCTTGGCTGTGTGTAAGCAATGTCCAGCAAAAACAAAAACATCTCTGCATTATCAAACCTGTGTTCAGCAAAAAACCCAAACAAGTCCCATGCTAGCCACTGTGAAGAAAATTAACTTTTTCTTCAGCCAAAATGAGCAGAACACAACATTATGGCCTAATCCAGCAGCAGTGTGCTAATGGAATTAACTGTTCACATCATATACAATTTTCCACACTTTGTGCCAAGGTCTGTGACTACAATATGCCACCATATACAAGGCATGTGCATACTCCATAGAGCTGAAGTGCACCATGTGCAAGGAATACTAGATTTGCCTCAACTAATTAATATTTTCAAATTTGTCAGTCTTGTTGCCTAGGACCCATTCAGAGCTCTGGAGGTTGAATAGATATAAGGGAAAGCTAAACTAAGTTTTATCACTGATTAATTGAAATAATGCTGAAAACAAAGATCTGCACAATAAAGATAAGGTGAACCCTACATTGCCTTTGTACAGGTGTGAGTTTTCCTGGGATGGAAACAAACCATTTAAACCTCAAACCATGAATCTTCACAGACATAAAAGATCAAGCTCTGTAGCTCAGGGGGTTTTAATGTCTGCTTACAGTCTAGTGGTTTGTGATAGGAGCTTTGGACTCAAATTCTTGCTGAGAGATCAGTTCAGAGAACAAGTCACAATCTGTCACAAGAGTTCTATCACTGCAAAGTCATGGGGCTCCAGGGTAGTGGAGTGAAAGTCCCTGCATGAGAACCCTCCAAGGCCCACCTGAAAGTTAAAGTCATAATCCTGGAGGTGTCTGGAGGCACCTGGCGAGAAACTGTGTAGGCTGGTTGGCAGGAATACTGCACCGACAAACATTTCCTCACAGTGATTTAGGTACCTGGAGATTTCTGCCAGCCTTAAGCAGCATCTGAGTCAGCAGTTTAAGATCCTTTTAATGGTGCTGGATAACATAATGGTCAGGAACAAGGTCCCTTTTACATACCTCCTATTGGGCACTACTATTAAGGGAGTTACAAAAATACTGCAGATAATAATGGGGTTTAGAAGGCATGTGTTCCCTTAGGTGCAATTATTTCACAATATTTTATTTCACAAGTTATGGGCAGTAGGTAGGTCCTAACTTAGAATATGATATAAAGTCACCTGGAGTGAAATTTACAAAAATATCAGTTGTTATATCTAGACTTACAATGTATGTATCGCTCAAATATATAATATGGAGGTTTATTTCCTCATTAATTTTCCTTTTATGATGTTGGTTTGGAGTTTTTTATTTTTAATTGGAACTGTGCTCTTCTTTCTAACAGTGAGGAGGGTTTTGTTTTTAACTGAGCTGTGCCCTTCCTTCTGACAATCTGAGAATAACCGGGAAGTGATCCAAAGAGAGAACTTAGGTCTGCTCTGACTATAAACAAAGAGGAAACTCCATCTGACCTGAGAGGACAGCTTCTGCTATTTAGCAAGCCATGTAGAACTACTTTTCAATGTTACAAAAGTCAGAAAGCCACTTTTCAGTAGGTATTGTTCTTCAAGACACCTGTTATCAAATAGATCACAAAGGCCTTGCTGAAATAAGGGAAGAGTTCTAAATTGGAAGAACTAAAATAACTCTCTTGCTGCTTCCTCAGTTTAGATCAGAGAGCTTTCTAATTGTTATAGAACAAATTTGTCCCATTTCCATAATGCTAGATTGAATGCCATGTTGAAAAATGCTGCAGCTTCTTTACAAGTTAAACAATAGATTTTTGTGCTGTGCTGCATACCAGAATGGCACTATCTTCTCTTTTTTCTCCCTGCATTCAGAACCAAACCTTTCTGCATGTAAAAGGACAGATTCAGCTGGGAAGGTTCCAAATCCGGAGTCGTGATGTTCATCTCACTGATAGTTTCCTTGATGATTTAAAATTTCTGCCTGCTGAATATGACAAGGGGGAGTATTTCAAATTCCTAGAAGACTATGGAACTCACTATGCAGTCTCTGGAACTGTAGGAGGAAAATATGAACTTGTTTACGTGCTGGATAATTATGCTATGTCTCGACTAGGTATGCTTTCTGTTGGCCTTGCTGTGACCAAGTTCCCAGACTTTCAAAGAGACACGTGATGGTAGATCTGTGTATGTGGAAAAATACTGGGAAAGTGCAGTTCAGTGTATGCTGCTTGTGGCACACCACTGACATTATAGAATTACGTGAGATTACAGAGAAAAGAGTAAACTTCATAACTTACTAAACTATTTGAAATCTCTGTTTTAAGTCTGTGACTGAGGGGGCCAAAGAAACCTTAAAGAAACCTCATGAATGCACTAGCAATAATTGCATAATTCATAAGAGATCTTGTCCAAAGACAAGAAAACCTGCCTAAACCCTAAACCCTGTTTGTTTGGTAACTTTTTGTGGTACAATCACTTTACGAGTATGGTGGTGACAAAAAGCAAGGAATAAATTGATGTGCTTTCTAGAAACCACATGGAGCATGTGAGTGTGTTGAAATTGATTCCATAGCTTTCAACATTCTCACTGGAATATTCCATGCCCTCATTAAAATAGGAAAGTAGAAATTTAATCTTCCCTCATGTGCAGTTCAGATATATGTGGGTTTGTACTGGATTAAAGTGATCACATGGGAATAAAGTGAGAAAAGACAATTCTCACATTGATTTTGGAGATAAGAAAATCAGCACCTGATGCTTGCACCACCAATACCAATATTACTATCAAATATTCAGGCCATGAAAAGGGACATGGGACAAATACATCATTTTCATTTCCCACTATTAGTCTGTTCATCACCTCGAGATTGTAGTTCTGGATTTTTTAAGTCCCAGTTTTAAGCAAAATTCTTTCTGAACACAATGCTGATGTGGCAGATGATATTTGGTTTGGGTTCAATAAGAGAAAGGAGATGTTGGTAACAGTAGTGGGTAGAGATGGATTAGAATTAATGGAAAAAGCATACTTTTAAGACATCAGTGACCTTCATTAATTTTATGGGGAAAAAGAGTGGAGAAACATAATTGAGGTTACAAGAGAGAAACTAAGAGAATTCAGTAATTTAGTATATAAAATAAGTAAATATTGAGCAACTGCAAAAGACAAAATTTCAATATAATAAAAGGAAAAAATGGTTCCTAAAGGAACCATTTTCATGAACCATTTTCTTGAACCTATTTTCAACTAGATAAAGAAAAACAGAAATCCATTTTTTAGTATTTTCCTAGTCACTACAGATCTCACCTGCTCTGTTCAGGCATTTCAATTACAGTCATCCTCATATTCATTACATAGACAAAGTAAAAAGTAAAACATAAATGGCAAGAAGAAAGCCACAAACATTTCCAATAGGCCTGAAAAGTATTCTATAAGAATAATAATATCTTGTTACCTATGCTTCAGTCCATCTAATTACCTATTTCTACTTCCAGGAATCACTGTAGAAGATGTAAAAAAATGCCTTGGCTATCACTTAGATGCCAATATTGCACATGAAAACATACAAGCCAATTTTAATGTTGATGGTGGTAAATGTGAAAATATTCATGCAAAGGACAAATGTAAGTATATTCTTGATTTACATTATATATTTTCTTAAGAAAAGATAATACCAGCTGCTTCCCCTAAATAATCAATATAGTTATTGCTGTCAGGGGAAAGACAAATCCAGTGGAGCAATGCAGGTGAGATTTACATTCTTCCATGCTCCCAAGTCAAGACAGTCTGAGAATGCGTTCCCAGCCTGCACACACATGAACACACCAGCATGATGCATACACACACACATCACTGGCCACAAATAAATACAGACAAAATACAGACAGTGCTCAGGCAAACACAAATGGCACAAATGGTTTCACCTTTTTCTCCTCTCCATTTAATCAGGGAGAAGTCTTTCAGTGGGCAATGTCACAGAATCACAGGAAAGCTGAGGGTTGGGAGGGTCCTCTGGAGGCCTGCTTGTACAAGGCAACACACACCTTCAGTCCCCCCACAATATTTATATATAATCAGTACAGAGAACTCCAGCAGTTGACCTTAAATATCCAGTTGAACTAGCAACTGCATCCTTAGCCTCTCCTGTCAGCAACAGGGATAAATAACACCAGGCCCACAGTGTTATTTGGTTCCACTCCCATTGCTGGTGGAGACTCTCTGATGCATACCAAGACACACACACTGAGGATGTCTCCAGGGACTGGCCTTAGGGGCTCAGTAGATCCAGCAACTGGCCCTTAGATCCTTTAAGTTCAGTTGCCTTAGACAGAAGTGCACTCATATGAGAAAAGATCTCATTCAAACCCTGAACTGTGAGGTCTCTCCAGTACTTGGCCTAGAAACCCAGTGTCCAGCTCCTCCACTTGTCTCACTCTGGAGACATAAAAGCATAGAATGGTTTGGGTTGGAAGGGACCTTAGACATCATCTAGCTCCAACACATCATTTTGGAAAGGGGTTCAACACACTAGATCAGGCTGTCCAGAGCCCCATCCAACCTGGCCTTGAACATTTACAGGGACAAGGCACAGTTTCTCTGGGTAATCTGTTCCATTGCTTCACTGCTCTCTGAGTAAAGAAATTGCTTCTATGATCTAATCCCAATGTCCTCTCAGTTTATAATCGCTTTTCCTTGTTCTGTCAGTATCTAACCAAATGAAAATATTGCCCTACTCTCTCTTTAAAAGTCCCCTTCAAGTACAATGAGGTCTCCCCCAGAGCCTTCTCTTTTCCAGGCTGAACAACCCCATCTCTCTCAGCTTGTCCCTCATAGGAGAGGTCTTCCAGCATTCTGTCCATTTCTGTGGCCTTCTCTGGACTTTCTCCATAGGGTCCACACCTTCCTCATGTTAGAGACCCCTGAGCTGAATGCAGGTAGGATCTCATGATAGCAGAGCAGAGGGGCACAATCTCTTCCCTTGCCCTGCTGCCCACGGGGCTCTGGGTGCAGCCCAGGACACGTTTGGCTCTCTGGGCTGTGAGTGCCATGGCTGGGCCATGTGCAGCCTCTCACCCACAGCACCCCCAGGCCCTTCTGGGCAGAGCTGCTCTCCACAGGTTCTTCTCCCAGTCTGTGCTCAGGCCTGCTATTGCTTGACTTGGACCTGCTGAACTTCATGAAGTTTTTGTGGGCTCACATCTCAAGTTTGTCTGGATGTCTCAGGATGGAATCCAATCCTTTTGTTGTGTTAATGGCTCAGTTTTGTGTCATCTGGAAATTAAGCCATTGACCACAACCTTCTGGCTGTGCCCATTCAGCCAGTTTCTTGCCCACCAATAAGTCCACCCTTCAGGTCCATATGTGTCCAACTGGAAGATAAGGCATGTGGAACTGTATCAAAGGTCTTACAGAAGGCCAGGTGGATGACATCTGCTGGTCGTCCCTTGCTGACTGCTGCTGTCACTGCATCATGGAAAGCCACTAGATCTAGGCCACAGCAGCAGCTGCTCTGGTACTTGCCTCCCAAGCCACTTACCCTATATTCACCTGCTAGTCTGGCTTGACACCCTGGCATATGTATTGTCACTTGCTCCAGGGGGTGCCACCAGAAACACCAGGTGCCTATCAGCCCTTGTCCAGCTCTAGCTGCTGGCACACAGGGCTCTATACACATGCACGCACACAGAACCTTCACCCTAGGAAAGAGTTAGAACGGAATTTAATGGTAGGCCAGGACAGACTGCAAAGATGAAGGACAATACACAGCATAGTAGCTCACAGATCAGTCATTGTCTATATGCAATCAGTCCCCTTTTCTTTGTCTTTATCCCTTTATTTTCTCAAGTTTGCTCCTCCCAAAGCCACCCTGAACCCCCTTATCTTTTCAACGGCACTCCTGTAAATATATGCTAAGAATTTAAGTTCATGCAATCACAAAATGCCATTCTTTGCATTCAGAGAGCCCTTCCATTGACTCATCTTGATGCTGATTCATCCTCTGCCACATCCTACAGGGCTAATGGCTCTGCTGGAACAGGCCTGGAAGGAGTCAAAGCAGGGGCTCCCTTTCTCTGGTTAACTTGTTTGTGTTTCCCTGCCTGTCATTGTTGCCCTCAGCTCCTCATAAGTGTCTGGAGATGGGCTTTGTTTCACGTGGAATAAAAATTGCAAAAGGGAAGGATATTTACTACTACTGCATAAGAGGGAATTACTTTCAGTGCTCTGCTCTTGTATTTTAATTATGAAGCAAAAGCTCCTACTATTCCAATTCCTGCCTCATTTTGGTTTTGCTCAGGGGATACAGTAGAATTACTCATTATCTTCTGCTCGTCATCAAAGGACTGTGATCTCCATAACGTGTCTGTTTGTCCTATCCTTTCTTTTCCTTCTAGAACTTTCTAATTTAATTGCAAAATTAAATATTTCCTCCCACATAAGAGGTGTAAGCAAAGAGATATTGAATTCTGCTACAACCCAGAGTTCTCTCTATAATCATTTTACAAAGAGGGACTGGCAGAACTAGGAGGACAGCCATTCTTCCAGATGCATGGACATTAAACACCCTTCTTCACCCTCTTTTTTATTTCTCTGCAGCAGAAATGAATGATAATGCTGTCATTGATGATGTCCTTTCCTTAGTTGAGGGAGGGAAGATTGACTTTTCAGTTAAAATCAAAGAAATGTTACTACGAGGAGCCAAAGCAGTTGATGTAGAGGATTACATAGAGTGGGCTAAATCTTTGGTTGATGCTCCAGTAGTGATACAGCAACGGGTAAGTACAGCTTCTTCAAAGCTGTGGCTTTTCACAGTTTGAAAGCTTTTGTTCTATGATGGAGGGGAGATTCCAAGTTTATAATGAACTTTCACACATTGCCTTTATCTCAACTGTTTCTTCAGAATTTTATTGTAGTGATGGTTACATCAAAAGGATTCAGAACTTTGGAAGAGTGTGTTATGCATGGGCTTTTTTCCTTCTACAGCCTTCTCCAATACATACACTTGTTCCAGTTAGGATGAGAGATGCATATTTAAAGAAACAAAATCTGGAAAGGGCAATTGAAGACTACATTACCGAATACAGTGTGTGCAAATGTGAACCATGTAAAAATGGAGGCACCCTTGTGCTGGTAGATGGAGTCTGTACATGCCTGTGCTCAAGTTATTTTAAGGGAATTGCTTGTCAAATTCCCAAATCTACATTAGTGCAAGGTGAGTAAATACTCAAATTAAGCTAAAATGAACATATCTGTTGTAACAATATGCTGACAAAATGAGCCTTCATAAGAACATAGCACTCCTTCATACCTGCTGCTGTCAAATACATGTGGAAGGTAAGGCAAGTTGCTGGGCTCTTTCCATAAAGAGGGTACTCTAATTTGAAGTTCATTGTCCCACATACATTACTGTGTCTTGGAGTGACACAAAGTTCATTTAAGTACACAGGAGTATCGAAGCTTGGTGCAGTACTGGTAAACCAATTTTGGGCTAAAGCAACCTCACCATGTCTTAAATTATTTTGTCTTCAGTTTTCTGCAAAAGCTCGGCTTCTGCTAGCACTTGATCATGTTTCACAATTTCTGTGCTAGTTTAATATTAGGTTGGGGAAAAGGGAAAAGAATGCTGTTCCACAACTGACAACGTAAAAAATTTACTGTGCAGTAAATTCATTCTCTGGGGCCAGGTTTTTTAACACACAGGTGCCCAAAAATGACCTTAGTGCTTGTTTCCTAGCATGACAAAAAATGTTGAAAGCCCAGAGTTCTTAAGCACTGCCACTGACAAACACATTTTTAAATGCCAAATCTTTGTGATGGGTTGTGCTCAGGGAGGCTACAATGATCTGCAGAATCACCATAACTGAGCTGAATCATGGTCTACCTTGAAAGAAGTAGATGACCTAATCCTGTATGTCTTCATACCAGTTGTGACTAATGGAGGCTGGAGCTGTTGGAGTGCCTGGTCCACCTGCATCAATGGAGAGAGCACTCGAACTCGCCAGTGTAATAATCCTGCACCAGGACCTGATGGCAGACCATGCCAGGGAGAAAGCATTGAAAAACGGCCCTGTGAAGAAGGGAAATAGTTATGCTCCTCAAAACCAGGTAAGCAGCTTCTTTAAATATGTTACTGCAGTTTAGAATAAATGCTCAGGCACTATTTGAGGCATTTCAGAAATGCAATTGACTAAGTGATGGGTAAGTTCACTTACATATTTCACTTAAATCTGTGATTTGAAACTACCTTTGATCAACCACTGTGTATTGAATTTATGAATGCTTAGATTTGTATTTGAATGTTTTGACATTCATATTTGACATATATTACAGAACTCAGGATTAGAATAGAATTCTGGATAAAAATACACTAAAAATACAGTTCTCAAAAAAACCAGATTTCATCTCCAGTCAGACAACCCATCAAAAAGCTTATGTCTTAAGGAGAGGGAAGAGACTTTCAGGAAAAAAAATTAAGACAGTTTAGGAGACTGAAGTCTCTTACTTGATAAATAGAATGCTAAAATCCAACAAAGCTAGTGTTAAAGCAAATCTGAAACTTTCATTGAGAGAAGAATATGATACAGATCTGGAAGGACAGATATAAGTAATACAAATTAAATAAACCAGCAAGAGGTAGATTTTAAACAGACTGAAGACCCATCCTTCACACAATGGGCATACCAAAAGTAAGTAAGCATTTTAAAAGCTCAACACAAAAAATAGAAGGATATTAAAGGTAGATAACCAGGCTCACTCAGGAAGTCTCTCAAGAATCAATTTTTGCAGAACTGGAAACTATTGTGGCTGGACAGTGCCCAGGCAGAAAGGGACCTGGAGTATTGGTCAACAGCCACCTGAACACGAGCCAGCAGTGTGCCCAGGTGGCCAAGAAGGCCGATGGCATCCTGGCCTGTATCAGGAATGGTGTGGCCAGCAGGAGCAGGGAAGTCATTCTTCCCCTGTACTCGGCACTGGTCATACCTTGAGTGCTGTGTCCAGTTCTGGCCCCTCAGTTTGGGAAGGACGTTGAGACACTTGAGTGCATCCAGAGGAGGCAACGAGGCTGGGGAGGGGCTTGGAACACAAACCCTGTGAGGAATGACTGAGGGAGCTGCGGGTGTTCAGCCTGGAGAAAAGGAGACTCAGGGGTGACCTTATCACACTCTACAACTCCCTGAAAGGTGGCTGCAGTCAGGTGGGGGTTGGTCTCTTTCTCCAGGCAGCACTGACAGAACCAGAGGACACAGTCTTGAGCTGCACCAAGGGAAATATAGGTTGGATGTTGGGAAAAAGTTTTTTATGGAAAGAGTGATAAAGTACTGGACTGGTCTGCCTGATAGAGTCACCATCCCTGGATATGTTTAAAAAAAGATTGGATGTAGCATTGAGTGCCATGGTTTACTTGAGGTGTTGGGGCATGGGTTGCACTCGATGATCTTGAAGGTCTCTTCTGACCTAATGATTCTGTGATTCTGTGTTTCTGCATTCTGGAAACATATTGCTATGTTTTTCCCTACTCCTGGATATTCCCTAGGTCAGTGTTATTGCTGTCTTGTTAAATTCAGGGTATGAAGTTAGCCTTTGCTTGATTCAATGAAGCTGGTGTTATTAAAATAAAACAAATGTCACAAGCAGCTTAATTTTATTCCTGCACTGTATCATTAACACTTACTTCAGCCATGAAAGCAAACACCACAATGATTATTCATGACATGCACATTTCACCAATGTTTCCTCTGCTATGGCATAGAAAAAAATAGTACCCTTATTAATTTGGCTTCTTCACAGGATCATACAGAGTCTCAGAATGGATCAGGTCGGAAGGGACCACAGTGGGTCATCTGGTCCAATCTCCCTGCTCATCCCAGAGCATGTGGCACACAGTTGTGTCCAGATGGTTCTTCTTCTACAATTCTTTTACATTACTGTCATATTTGGGACACAATCAAATCATGACCTTAGTGAGCTATTAGAGTAAAACTTCCTTTAAATTTTGACCTAATAGATATGTTGTAGCTACTATCTCATATCACTTCTTCACTATTTTTCATCTTTTTTCAGAAAACATTAATGGATTCCAAACCGGTTCCACAAATCACAGTTTCTGCTGGCCAGCTAGCTACACCAGGACAGTGTAATGGCGTGATTTAAAAGTACCTGCAGCTTAAATGATCTGTAATCAAAACAAAGTAATAAACTATAAACACATTAACAGAGATGTGCTGATACAGTAGCTGTGGTCAATGTTTTATTTGTCTGTTGCTGTCATTAGAATGTGAATATGCCATCTTTGTTAGTCAATGGAGTGTCTCTTTATTAATGTTTTTTCATAATTATTTTTAGCATGTTTTCAAACTCATTTTCAAGAACTCAAATCCAGCGCAATTATAAGAATAATGTATATAGCATCATTTGCTTGATGGTACCTTGTTAGAGGAGAACTTTGAAGAATCATTATCTTCAGCAAAATGCCCTTGGAGATTCATTTCAGCCCTATGTTTTACCTCTAATTCATGGCACAGATGACCAGGATGTTTATGAAGACATGCAGCTTCACTAGGGCTGTTATGCTTGCTCTTCACAATACTTGCAGAATAGTTCATCACTGTGTCTTGACCATGTCAATGAGTAAAAGAGTTTATGAGAAATCAGAGGCACATTACAAAGGGATAGAAAACTTGTCCTATTACCATCCAGACTTTTAGCAGAAATTCCAAAACAAGGAAACAAGGCTGATGAAATTGTGTTGTCACTGAACCTACCTGTCTGTCTTCCTCAGTGACTATTGAACCCAGCAGACAATTACTGGAAAATTTGTTCGGAATGAGGAGGAAAGATAGTTCTCAAAGAGGTATCATTTTAAAAGGCAGCCAACTTGGGAAAACAAAAAGAAATCAGTGTCCTCTTTGAGGAAAAGATAACCATGTTAACTTAGCTATACTACTAGACATCAGAAGATCCCCTTGGAAGAAAGATATAAGGAAACACAGATACATGAGGGCTGAGTGGTTTGGAAGTACAGAAATAGTAGATGACATCAGATCAATGAGATTAGTCCCTTCCTTAGTGGCAGTCCAGATCGGAAGTAGTCCCCTGGAACATTCTTTACCTTCCTCCTGCCCACCATGAGTGACGCTAAAGACTCTGAGTAGCCAAGATTAAACATCACAAAAAAAAGCAGGAGAGAAAACAGTGAACCACAAAATCTACTGTGCTACAAAAATTAGATGGAAAAAGACCTTTCACTGGCCCTGCCATCATGAATAGTCCTTTCAGACCGCAGGAGTGGCAACAGTTTACTGCTAATTTATGTCCACATGTGCACCCTGCATTCCTGCAGTCTTCCTGGGACATTTCAGAAAGCCTCAACCCTGACAGGCTTTTTACTGTACTGTGCACCTGTAATAAAGCACCTCTTGGTGAAGATCTGGTGTTACTGTCTCACAGGAGGAGCAGAAGAACTCTCCTACTCTGAGAGTAAAGAGTAGAGTTATCAGATACCAGGAAACTTTTAACAGAGCAAATCCGAAAGAGCTGGTCATGAAAACATTCCTACTTTTAAAAAAGTACTAAGAGAATAGGCTTAGGGTAACCTACCATAATCTAAGATTTAACACACAGTGTGAGCAGACATGGTGACCAAGGATCTTTCCAGTACAGTTAGTAATCTGTCTCTGATAAGAAAATTTTTTTCCAGCAGAATTCTCCCTGTCCTGTTATTAAATGTCTTTCCTAAATTGCTGATGTAGCACAAGCAAGCCTTACTGATCTCCTTCCTCCTCTATTCTCTTTGGAAGATTATTTCTGAATATGAATGGATATAAATTATAATATAATTCCCACTTTAAATGTAGTTGCAACTTATTTAGACATGCTTGATTTCAATCACATATTTTTTGGTATAAATAATCCTTTTTCCTTGCTACTTACAGACCTTGTCATAACCTTTCATCTCCACTTTCTTAAGTTACCCAAGGTAAGCTCTTTCAGTGTCTTTTCAGAAGCCAGGAAGTCCTACTCACACTGTAAGTCTCCACTTGGTCACTCAACATAGTTGACCAGAGCTGTACACAAGACTGTAAACAAGCCATCATCAGTCCTCTGCACAAATTCTTTTCCTGCCTCTCCCAAAAATCATTTGCCTAATCTGCACTCAAATTACATGTACTTTCCACATGTGCATGTCATGTTAGTGACTCATTTTGCCCCTGGCACAAAGCAAAAATTTTTCTTTCTGGCCCTAAGTATATGACTTTGTAATTAAAATTTGGTTGAGTTCTATCACTCCAATACAAAAACTCTTCTCCTCCTTCTTCTATAACCACTTGATTCCCCTCAGGATGAGAAACACTTTTAGAACACTTTCAGATAACATCAGTATAGGCCCTTGAACAAGATTCCTGATTCAAGAACCTTCTCTTGAGCCAGACCCAAGTAATGGATCAGACAGGATCAGTCCCATGACTGATGCCTGCAGAACACTCCGAGTAATCGCAATTAAACTCAGCAATTCCCTTTCCCCTAAAGTGATTTAGCTTTAACCATCTCCTAGCTTGCCTTTACACTCTTTCTGACAGGTCACATCTTCTCCCAATTCCTGTCACTTAGAATTCAACAAAGGATGTCACCTGAAATACTCTGCTGAAATCTAGACAAATAAAGTAAATTGCATTACCTTTGCCTTAAATGCCAGCTAAACTTTGCAAAACAGGTATTAATTTATTCAGACATAATCCTTCATTAGTGAAACCTACATTAGATGTAGCTACATATATCTGATGTTTTCTCATTCAAACAGTTTTTTTCAAAATTATTCTTGTGCTCATGAATGTTTTCAAGAAAATAAGCATGTAGCTGCCCCGGTGATTTCCTGGTTTTAGGAAAATAGGTAGTGTGTTTGCTAATTGTCCTTATAATTACCTGTAGTTGTAGTTGCTATTATCTATATAATAGATTGTATTGATATATTCCATTGAAAGTTTAATAGAAAACAAATGGTTTGGGACTTACAGCAATACAGTAATCTTTTCAGTGCTATAGCACTGAGATTATAGGGAAATCCTGATTTCCCCACAGAATGCAATTTAAACCTTGCTTCTGACACAGATATAGTGCTCTCTGTTATTTTACTATAATATTTATCTATTCCCATTAATTCATACTGAGAAGATTGCTTACTGAAAACTCAACTGATTTTTATTTAGAAGCTAGGCATCACCAACATATACCACTATGCTCTTTCCTGTATTAGCCAGGACTTCACTCCCTTTCTTCCTTCTTTCACCCCTTTTCATTAAGCACTTTGTTTTAGTTTTTGGTTATTTCCTACATCTAGTTCACTGAAGTTTATGGCCATATGCCCTTCTTCCTTTAATTTTTGTGCACAAGAAGTCTGCAGCACTATAGAACTGTAGTACCCTGTCAGAACAGGGCAATCCTATTTTTCTAATGGTATCATCTATGAAGAGCTCAATAATTAAAGGCTATTTGATAGAGATATAGTTCAGCTTCTTAGAGACAGAAATTTCCTTCAGATGTTAAACATCCATGAAAGTCTGGGTCAGAAGGAAGCATGTATGGCATTTACAGTGAAGCCTAAATATATGTAAATTCAGGAACCCTGAGTATGAAAAACAAAACCAAAATACATTTGCCTTTTTAATTTAGTCAAAGTTTACTGAAAAGAATAACTAGATAATTTTATTATCAGCATGGACCTTGTTTTCATGAAAATCTTGGAAGTAATTAAATGAATGAATAAAACCTATTCATCCTTCACAGCAGTGCAACGTAACCCAAACAAATACTGTTTACAGTTCTGCTAGGTCACTGATACTGCACAAAACAAGATAATTACTGATATCTTTTCATGTGAAGGCTGGATAGACCACAGACACTCTCTAAAGAAACATTCACAGTGAAGGACAAAGAACATCTTTTACTCCCTCTAGTACAGTGCCTAGTCCCCAGCGGGCTTGTAGAGACAGAAAAACTGAAATTATGGTAAGTACAGGACTTAATTAATTTACTTTTTACTACATGAATGCATTAGCACTAAAACTGCTGTGGGTGAGACTGTAAAACTTTATTTCTAACAGTTTTCAAATCATTGAATCTGGCTTTTTTCTTTTGAGGGCATGAGGAAACTTTTTTTTCTAGGTCCTTCATCATCTGAACTGGTTTCTATCTGATTTACTGATTTTGGCATTCAAAATTAAGGAAAATAACTTCTTTCAAGGCTAAACTGACTAATTAATTTGTATATCCAGAGGAATTCTGCAGTCAAGTGTCAATGTCACACTAACCAAGAAATGGGAAGGGATCACACCGTCTAAATAGATTTTTTTTAAAAGTCTACTATCTTACTCTGCTTCAGCAGGATTTTTAACTAAAAAGATAAGGGAATTCATCTGTATATCTTCAATATATTGTATGGGAAGTGTGGTATGGTGGGGCATTTTGTGTTTAGCAAACCCATAGAATTTGTTTCCTTAGAAATTCAGTTTCTTTAAAGTCTTCACATGTATCTTTTTGTAAGTATTTATTGATAAATCAAACAGATAATTTCAAGATTATTGTTTTTACAGATAAATGTTGCAAAGTAAGAAATCTACGTAACTTTTAAGGCCATCTTTGCTCTGCAAATAATTTAGAACTCCTGAAATAGCTTGTGTTTACCATTTATCATGGTGCCTACGTCCAAACAATCATCCTCCCTGGATGCAGTATTACTAAAAAGGTTGACTTGAAGCTGTTAATATCCTGTTTCAAAAGGAAAAAAAAGGTGCCTTGTGATATTTAGAGGTGAAAAAGATTGCCTATTGCAAGTGCTACTTGAAGAATAGTGAAATAGAAAGAATAAAGAAAGTGCTTCTCAATAATGTTTCACAAAGTTCTGAGTTTTCTGCTTAATTTTTTCTCTGCTTTACACTGTGACTGAACTCTTCTTGAATCCTAAGGAAAGTGCTTACATAAGGGACAATTTTTAAAAAATTAAAAATTTATTTTAAAATATAAACCAGGTATTTTTACTTTATTTATTTCTCTTGTAATCCCACTGTGTAGAATCAAGTACTAAAGGTGAAAATACTACATTTATTTACACCAATAATTCAAGTCACTTGACTTACTCTAGATTTGCATATGGATAAACAGAATCTGAATAAGGACTACCAACATAGCATCTTGATGTGCTGTTGCCTGCTGATTTCTAGCTGCCACAGGGATTTTTTAACTTGTACTAGAGGAGACTAAATATGTATGGAATATTTATATTTACAAAATCCTACATCACAAACTTCACTGGAAGTGCACAGTTACTCTTCTGGCATGATTCAAGTGTCTAGCTGCTTTCACAAACAGGTTTGTTTAGAAACAATGTGCATGTGGATATGTTGATCACTGAACTTCTGATGTTGACAAATACAGTTTGAAAATATGCAAAAATTTACAGTTTCACTGTCTTGATTAAATCTTTTCAAATTTCCAGGTTGTTTTCCCTGATTCCAAATATGAATTACAATTCATAGTAATGCAAACCATGAAGTTATACTTTTAGTCTATTTTCTTGACAATGCTATATAGAACTATGGGGAAGGAAATGCTTTTGTCTTTGCATCACAGGCAACCCTGTGTTTCACCAAGGAAGGAAACTACATTTTTTGGTCTTAGTTTTGACACTGCACAAGTAGAAATTTATATTACAGCAAAACAGGAAGACAGAAGAAAAAATTAGGAGGCAAGCAAAACAAGTAACAAAATAAAATGGAGTGAGGAGCACTTAAGGGAAGTTTGATTTGTGGCAGTATTACACCAGAAAACAAACTTATGAAAAAAAAATATATTCTTATAAAAAAAGAAGAGAAAATAGTCAATGAACATTTTGAACATGCAATTTGGTATAATCTGGTTTTAGTACATACAGGAAGAGATATAGAGAAGAAAGTTAGGCCTGCAGAAGCCTGAAATCCAAATGATGACCAAAACATAGAATTCATTATTTCATTTCTGATCATCACCACAGAGGAAAGTTTAGACCAAAACACTCAGATATAATATGAGATGAAAAAATAGCAGAACTACAATAATAGTTCAGGCAGGTGAGACTGAAGCTTATTAGCCCAAAGGAAAAAAGTTGCATTTTTCTTTGATTTCAGGCCAAGACAGGCTACATTGATTCCTGACCTAGAGAAATACCCCTAACCATGTCTATCTTTTTGCAGTGATACTGGTAATTCTCAGATATACTCTAAGAAGGAAATAACTTTCAGGATCTGTGAATTCAGTAATAAATCTTCTGCTGGAAATAAGGCCAGCCAAGGAACTTGATTGATATATTTGGATTTACTCTTTGTTTAAATAAAAAAAAATTCCTACAGATTCTGTAAAGAAATACATTATATTATATACAATTATATGTTGGTTATAAAATGCTGAATGTCTAACCACATTCAGAAGGAACCACCTCTTAAAGAACGCTGTGTGAAGGGACTTCTAGCTGCTTGCAAAAATGACTGAGATTACTGGATTTCTGACAGCCACAGAAGACCAGTAGATCTTGCATAACTGGGAACTCAGCAGACTTTTGAAACAGATTTGTGCAAAATACAGCTCTCAGGGCTAAAAACAATAAATTGCTCAGGATATCACTGTTACTGTTAAACATGCATGGGTTTTCTGTCCTGGACCATAAGAAGTAGAGAAACGCTGAGAGATGCTTCTTTTCCCTGATATTTATGCTACTTTCAAAAATTCTGTAAACTAACATCTGCCCCAATTAAATCCAAAAATACATTTTTTACTCATTGTTTAGGGCAGTAGGAAAAACACAGTCCTGGTAGAGCTGGACTAGCAGCAGGTGGGTTGCTGGCAGCCCCAGAGGACAGCTCCGCTCTGCGCGTGCAGAATGCCCTCTGTTGGCACAGAGGGACACGCTGCACTCGGAGCCTCACCGACACCAGCACCCTGGTCGTTCTCTGGTGCCCTGCCAGCTTCAGAGCCTCATCATATTGCTAAGGAAAACCATTGGCAAGCCAGGTCTACTACCACATCCACCAGACCATTCACACTAAAATCAGGTAATATTTCAGCCAGTTTAAGAGATGTTGAATGAATTTAAACTTTTTCCCCCTGAAAAATCCCTGTACTTTGCAACTTGGACAAAAAAAACCCATTTGCAGACATGCTTAGAATGCAGAACAATACAATCATATCATATGATCTTTATTTGTTAAAGTTTTTCATATTTGTGGGGAATGGGAGGGAGGAGGAGAGAAAGCTAATATAGGAAAATGTGTTAGGTATGTAAATTAGGCAAAGATAAATCATATGCATAAACAAATGTAAATGTGAAGCTGATACAGAACATATCATGTGACTTTGTTAACATTTCCAGATAGCATAATGCAGATAACATAAGAATATTTAAAGGAGCACTTTTACTCTTTTTGTGACAGAAACAATTTTAGTGTTTATCAGTAAATCATCTACACCTGAATCAACATTCTAGGATTAAGACCCTTCTGGGACTTGTGGGTTCATTTCAACAGAAAGTTATCTTTTTAGATATTTTTTCTTACAAACCATTCATACTGTTTTTTTTCATAGTTAAGAAAAAAAAAGAATAAAAATAGTTCTTCAGCTGAGTTCAGGAGTCTTTACAGGCAAAATATGAAATGAACAAAAAGATTACCTGCCTTCAGCCAGAACCCTCTATTTAAAAGGTGAAGTACACAGGAAATTAAGAATGGAAAAATTACACAGAAATATATAAAAACAAAGCCACACCTATGTTCCAGCACTGAAATTGTGAACAGTGGTCTCTTTAACTTGCAATATCCTCACTGGAAGATATTGAAAAACAATGTAAATTATTTATTACACCTTTACAAATGGGACATGTATGAAATTTGCCAAATTCAATCCATAAATATAAACAAAATTATTTAATAATTTTAGGGAGTTTATATTCATAGAATAAAATGGGGAAGGAGGATCTTGTGCATCTTATATTTGCAGCTACAGCTGGGTGTTCCTTTCACTTCTGCTGACACATCTCTAATAGCTTTTCTTCCCATTAGACGCTTTTTTAGCTAAGTTTTAGAGAAGTGTCACAACCTCTATAATGCCATGATTCTTCTCTAAACCCCTGAGGGCATCTGCATTTTGATTCTGAAGGTGAGTCATAGGGAGACCTGTTTTCTTATGTCTTTGGAGAAGAAAAACTTTCAGAAATCATGTCTCCAGGCTCTCACTTATCTTCTAAAAAAATAAGTGAGAGCCTGGAGAAAAGAGCCTTCTAAAAAGGCTCTCAAAACATCAATTTATGTACAGCCATTGACTTTTTCCATCTCTTAGTAATTTTTTAAACTTTTTTTCAAAATCCTTTTGTTAATCCCTTTTATATCTTCAGATGTTTATTCCCCAGTGGTCCTGTTTCTATGATTTCTGTGGTCTTGTCTTATTCTCTTATGGATCTCAGTCTTTATTGCATTATTCCTCATCTGAGTTTCCAGGGATTTGAGTATTTTCCTTGCATGACATGAGTTTTTTATCAAATCTCTTTTCATCATGCCATAAGAGAAGCTGTTCCAGCTCAAATTTATGCAATAGCTCAAACAGAATGAACAGTATGGTCTTCCCCAAGCTGACCACTGCTGCATTTTTACTTTTTGCTGCTCTTCTCCTCATGACAGTCAGCAGCTGTCCTATGCTCCACAATAAAAATATTCTGTTGATTTAATGATCTACCCAATGGCCCAATCTTTGATGAATACTCAAGCATTTTCACCTCACATTTCAGTCTAGCCCATGCTCAGTAAAAGGTTGGCAGTATGATCTTACATAACAAAAAAAATGGAATCTTTTTTTCTCCATACAATTTAGCATCTGGAGCAAAAAAGCTGCTATATGCTGCCTCATTGGTCATGGCCTGTAACTTCTCTGAGGCAGCAGCAAAACTGAAAGAGATACTGATGAATTTCCCCTTCTCATTCACACAAATTGTGTAAACAGCAGATTCAAGTGCCTGTAACAGTGCAAATAACAGACTTGGTAAGCAACTAAATTTCCATGATTGGAGTTAAGAAAGCAGCCATAGCTTCTCTTGATGCCTCAGGTTTTGGCTCCTATGTTTTTCAGATTCTGTACTGCTTTTGTGTGTAATTCTGGGCTTTATATTAGGGGATAGTAAGCTCTCTTCACAAAGTAGGTAGACAAAACAATTCTTTCTCTAGCTGGGGACCAAGGAAAATTATCCAAATTTCAGGCCCATGAGCATAACCAAACAGGAGAGAAAAACAAGAAGGATGGAACTTCATAAGCTAAAGCTGCAACTGGACAATTAACTCCAATATGCAAACGGACCAGAACTTATAAAAGTGTGAGACCCCATGACTGGTCATGCATTTTGTGACCATTTTGAGTTCATCTTGGGTGTAGCCCTGGCTGGGCTCTTGTACTGCCCAAGGTGGATCCATTGAGGCCTTCTAATAAATACCCACTTTATTCTTTGGTTCTGTCTTGTCTCTGTTCTAGGTCAGCATTCACAAGGCATCACTCTGCCTCTTAGGCAAGGCTGCAGGCAGGCACTGAGCTAACAAAACAGCAGCACCTCAACTCCCTGTGCTCACAGCAGGCATCAGGGAGCTAGGACACATGACAAACAAGAAGCTAAGACAAGTAGGCAAAGCAGAGGCTTTATTGCTGTTTTCAAATGTCTAATGGAAGTGTGTCATACTCATCTCAGAGATGCAAATGGACAGAGCGAAAGGCAAAAAAAGGCATTGGAAACAACACAGAAAATAAAATCCCAATTCGTTTCCTTTTCTCACTGGTTTGGTTTAGTTGTTGTTGGGATTCTGAGGGTTTGTTTGTTTGTTTGGTAGGGGTTTTTTTTCCCTTTTATTTTTCTTTTAACCGTGATGGAAATCAAATGCTGGTACAATTTAGAGGGTCAGGCGATTTCCCACGCTTGCTCCCTCCCTGCCTAAATGATGCTGGAAGGTTAGGATTTGTCACAGGAGAGGCTCCTCCATTAGAGGTCAGTGTTGCGCCAGCACCCGGGGAAAACAGGCACCACGTTAAAAACAGGCGCGTGATGTTTGTAGCGAGAGAGCGCAGCGTGAAAGGGCTCCCTTCTGTGCGTGCCCGAAACGTGACACCCATCCGACCGCAGGGCAGGTGTATGGTGGGGAAGGGGACACGCTGCCCACCTACGCTCATTTCACAGAGAGGAAAGCCTTGGAAAATCACAGGAGAGTAGGATAGGAAAGAATAAATGTTCTTCTTGAAAGAAATTCTTAGTATACCAGTAAGGCTTCAGAATATGGGGTTTGTGTACACTCTCTGTCTTAAGCTGACTTGACCGAAAGGACTCTTGGCAGATGGAAAATTGGTCCTGGTTTTCTGCTGGGATTGCCAGTGGCACAGGTGAATGCATTCTCACTTAAACTAGCTTTTTGTTTCTTTTTTTATGGATTTATATCACAGGCTAACCAGTTACTTTAAAGCCAGAAAGCTTTGTGACCAACCTGCCACCACCTGCTAAAGATAAGGGATCTGGGATAGCTAAAGTTTTTTAAAAGCCTGAAGGACAGGGACATAGACAGAATGTCAGGTATTAAGCAAATACTAAGCAAAAGGGTTTAGGAAAATTTTCCATAAACATTCTTCTTAAAGATGTTGGGGTTAAACTATGTTTTCATTTTTAAACTTTGTCTCTTCTTAAAGATGTTTGGGTTAAACTATGTTTTCATTTTTAAACTTTGTCTTTGATTAAAACTCTTTCTGAAGTTACTTTGTGTTTTGAAATGTTTATGATGTGGGAGCAGTCTCTTTATTGTTTTTACTTAGGCCAAATCATTGTCTTCATTTTTTAAGCTTTCCCTTTCCACCTTCTTGCTTTAGAATATAAAAATAATTGCAATATAGCATACATGGTAACTAAAAAATTTAAATTTCATCCCAGGAGAGAAGACTCTACAAATTTTAGATGTAGTTCTAATAGATAAGACTAATTATTACAGAAGCACTGGGAAAGGATACAGAAGCAGAGTGGTGAAAGGATCCTGGCAACTGAGAATTTAACTTGAGCTTTAACTTTTTGTTTCAGATGGGTTCAAATTTAGCCTCACTTGTGCCAGTGACTTCTTGAGAGTAGATAAAGTACTGAAAGATGTAAATCTGCATTCATCAACACTCACTTCTTTGTAAACTTTACCAGGGTTTGTTTGACTAATTGAGATTGACCATGAAAATCTAGGAGATTTTGTTTGTTTAGGGGTTTTTAAGCAAATATCTTATAAAAGCAAAAGCAGCATGACCCCTCTAATATGAATGGGGGAATAGCTAACAAATGTAGGTCTGATCTTCTACTTTTTAAAATGAAAAGACTGAAGAGCTGTTATTAAGAAATCATCAGATACTAATAGAGACTCATTGCTCTCATCTGAAACCTTTCACTCAGAGGTTTAATGAGGATACCTTAAAGGATATCCTTTAAGGCCCTTTATTGCCCACTTCACAATGACAGCCTAACATACCTGAGCTAGGTGATACCTGAAGAGGCACAGAAGTCAGCTCCAAGTCTTTTCTGCCCCGTTAAGGTGGTGCAGAAGGCCAAACAGCTCAGAACAGCATCTTGCCTGCAGCTTGGATGCTTTTTAGGAAATATGAGTTTCTATTTTGTTCCTCTGCACTAATAGCAGGTAAGACTTGAAGAGCTGATGCATGTTTAATATATGAGAGGGCAGGAAAGGAAGTTGTTAAATTTGTGTATGAAAGTGTGGGGTGTCCCTGTCTCCCTCTCACAGGGCTTACACAACTCCTGGTGAAGTATTTGCATAGGTCCTTTGCACACCTTTTTGCCTCCCAGGCGGAGGCAGGGAGGGACATTTTGAAGAGGAAGGGAAGTCAGGAGTGTTTTGCTCAAGCTCTCCCTGTTGCTTTCCCACTTCCTCCTGATATCAGCAGCTGGGGGGGATGCTGAAGGGGAAGCCAGACCAGCTGATAACCCCCTGCTTAGCCATTCACATGAGGGTAGAGAGGGTGGAAACTGAAGCAACTTCTTCCTTGAGAAAGTTTCCCTTCCCCTCTTGACGTCCCAGTGTGCACTTCCCGCAGCTCGGGCTCGCTCCCTTCTCCCCTCCCCGGCGCAACTGCTGCCACCGCCGCCCCCGCGCTCTCAGGCCTGCACCGGCCCCATCCAGCCCCGCGTCCCTCCGGGACAGCCTGAGCCCGGGCAGGGAGGCACAGAGCCGGGGCTCGCTGAGCAGATGGTGCGGGAAGGCAGGGCACAGGCACAGCCATTCCTGAGGGGCACGGAGGAGAGGGACTAAGGGAGCAAAACTTCACTAGGACAAACCCTCCTCAGCTGCCAGAGGCCCTCTCCCCACACAAACTGCTCCCAGCCCTGGCCTGCCCCTCCATCCTCCCTCTTACCCCAGTTTCTTCTGATTTCCTCTCGTACACAGCTTCTAGCAACTTCCCAGCCAGCCAGTGTCTGAGCGGCTAGCTTACCTTACCGAGATGGCAACCACGTCCCCCCCACATCCCCCTTGCCTCAGACTAGGAGGCTTTGGTTACTGCAAACTCAGCCATCACAGCTACACTCACATCACCGGCAATTTGGCTCATTAAATCGTGTAACCAAGCTACCCCTGCTGAGCAGTGGTGGCCCTCAGTCAGGTCGAGCTGTGGGGTGTGTGTGACAGTGGTGCTGTGGCCCTCAGCCCCTGTTTCACGGGGCTGGGCCTGCATTCATGGGGGCTCTTGCTGCCATAGTGAACTCTATGCCTGAATTTATGGGGCTCTTCATGCCATAGTAAACACTGTGCCTGCATTTATGGGGGCCTCTTCATGCCATAGAGAGCTCTGTGCCTGCATTCTTGGGGGCTCTTCATGCCATAGTGAGCTCTGTGCCTGCATTCTTGGGGGCTCTTCATGCCATAGTGAGCTCTGTGCCTGCATTCTTGGGGGCTCTTCATGCCATAGTGAGCTCTGTGCCTGCATTCTTGGGGGCTCTTCATGCCATAGAGAGCTCTGTGCCTCCATTCTTGGGGGCTCTTCGAGCCATAGTGAGCTCTGTGCCTTCCAGGGGGTTTCCCTATGGAAGGTTTAGCAAAAGCCTGGTGTTCCCATTTGGTCTGTCTGTTTTCTGCTGCAGCACTGCTTTCAATTCCCCCTGAGCTCCTGCTGCTGAACCCAGGCAGACAGAACACAGGAGTGCTGCTGTGAGCAGAACCCACACTGCCTGCAGGGCAAAGAGCCTCATTCAAAAGCCACCTCATCTGAGTCCCACGTGTGGGTGAGCTTGGCAGCAAAAGGGGCAGAGAGGAGCCTGTGACACGGCAGTGGGCACTGGGGGTCAGCGACAGGCATGGAAGGCAGTGCAGGGCAGTGCAGGTGAATCCCTTGGTCGAACATGACAGCTAATGTATGAATATGAGCTTTGTATTGAAATAAAAATTGTTTGGGATTTGAGCTCTCCTCAAGTCACAAAAAGAAGCAACTTTGGGCTTTTTGCATGAAAGATTTTTTTTTGTACAGCCAGTGCTTTGCATCAGCTTCGGCTGTCCTGAGGAAGGACTGTGATTTATTACAGTACATAAACTTCAGCAGAAAACCAGGATCTTAACACACACTTGATTGTGATGCCCTGGAATGCACTGGAGTTTCCTTCATGACAGAAACGTGCCTCTCACAAGGCACAGTCAGGGCAAGGACACTGCCAGTGTCCTTTGACTTCTTTCTTGAATTTGTCAATCCTGCCTGTCTCTAGTATAGAAAAAGATAAAGAGTGGAAACAGATTTCTGCACTCCCTGTTCAGGCAAGTATAAATATATTAATAATAGGAAATGGTTATAAGATTATAAATATTGAATATCAAGAATTTAAAAGAGCCCCAGCACTGAGATGAGGATTTTCCAGGGAGTCCTGCAGGTCAGTATTCCCAAGCAGCATCTGGAAAGCCAGATTGTTCCCATAAGCATGACACTGCATGTAGACACAAGGAAATGCTGTTAATTTGTTTATGACCAAACTTCTGTCAGAAATACTAAAACTGCCTTCAATTGAGAAAGCGATGGAAATGCAGCAGCACGTTTTTGAGGAAGTCTAGCTCTGTCTGCAGACACAAAGATAAGACCAACTTACCCTACCAAAAATGTTGGTTCTCATAGCACGCTGCAGTAAATGCAAGCAGAAACTCCTGCCAGTGTTCAGGAATATCAGGTTTATTCTGAGTCAGGTAATTTCCAAAGTGATGCTGTAACAGGATCACTGCCATGGCAAGATGGCACCTCACCCCAGAACTCTGACACTGGGGAGTGGCACGGCATTGTGAAGCAGGACTGCTGACTCTTTGCTGTGCCCCCTGATGAGGTTCATGTACTCAAAATGTTACCCCAGAAGCAGCACAAAACCAGGTAGTTTGAAACTTTCAGTACAAGTATGTACAAAGATCATTGATAAATATGTTATTTCTTCTCCTGTGCCAAGTCTGTCCCTATGTCGTCAAAAACTGGGAAATAAACTCTCCAACAAACTTGTTAGTTAAGAAAAACAACATTACTTTATTAGTAACACTGGGTGCATGGGGAATTCTCCTTAAAACATATGTGTTTGATAACCTAACCAGGTTATATTCATGAAACTAATACACATTCATCACATTTCCTGAACACATGTATATATACTAATTATTTCAGTTCAGCTGTTTTGATATGGTTGCGTATCTTGTGATGAAACTTTTCTCCTTGAGACTGTCAGGTCATAATGTACTTCTCTTATCATTCTTAGCTGTGACACACAATCCTTGTTCTCAAAACTAAGATATCACCTAGTACATATTAATCACTGATAGAAGTAAACAAGGAAGCATTAGCTGGCACAAGACTTATTAGTCACAGATGTAGGGAGTTAACACAAAGCCAAATTAATCTCTGGTATTTGCACTAAGCACTGTATGGTACAAAACTAAGCATTAACCATGAATATGGGGACCATACACTAATGTGCTGAAGTTAAAAGAATTTTCCAGCTTCTTCCCTGACTGCTGCATAGAAAACAGAAATATAACCTGTTCAGTAACAACTAGGAGGCAAAAGCCCTGTGAGCCAGAGGAGGAGAAGGCAGGAAGCAAAGTTTCAGTGAAAAACCCTGCTAATGTTGACTTTCTCTTGCTCTGTGCTCCACATATTTGCATGTGTTGTATATTACAGAGCAACGCTATTCTGACTTAGGAAAGAGTTTTTCAAACTGCTTTAATGATATTAATGCAGCTGTCCAAAGGTGTTCTTCCACATACTGTCCTCCAGTCCTGCTCCCACTATATACACAGGTTTAAATATTAGCTGCCCCAACCAGTCATCTTTACCTTTTTTTTCTCCCACCCGCCCCCACAATTAACTCTGTTACACAGTCTCTCCTTATTTGGGATCATATAATACACTTACAGTTAGTGAAATGAAGCAGTGTCAAAAACAATGTCAAAAGATAAAGATTTTTTTTTGTATCGTGTCCCTTCAGTTTACAGCAACTTGAACAATCATATTGACACAGCTGTGGAGGTAACAAAATCCTAACTATGATATTCTTTGTGACCATTGAATTGGAAAGCAAGAGGCGTTCAGATGGAAGTGCCTGACTTTTCAAACCATTTTGGAGCAAAGCACATCAGTAGATTAAATAAAAATTTCTTAAAAAGATGAACTAACATTTGGAGCAGAGTCTCACAGAATCATTAGGGATGGAAGGGAACTCTGTAGATTCCAGTCCAACCCTCCTGATGAGGTTACACAGGAACATGTCCAGGTGGGTTTTGAATATCTCCAGAGAGGGAGACTCCATGACTGCCCTGGCTAGGTATTCCAGTGAGATGTCACACTCAACTGAAAGAAGTTCCTACTCACATTGAGGTGGAACTTTTTTGTTTTAGTTTATGGACACTGTTCCTTGTCCTGTCTCTGGGTACCACTGAAAAAAACCTAACACCATCCTCTGGGCACCCACCTCTGAGATATTTTTATTCATTAATAAGATCCCCTCTTAGTCTTTTCTTCTCCAGGCTGAACATATCCAGCTCCCACAGTCCCTTCTCATAAGTGCGATGCTCCACATCCTAAATCATCTTTCTGATCTTTGCTGAAGCTTCTCCAGTGTTTTGTTTTCTTTCATGTACTGAGTAGCCCAGAAATGGATGCAGCACTCCAGATGTGGCCTCAGCAGTAGAGGGGGAGGATTACCTCCCTTGGCCTGCTGGCTGCACTCTTCTTGAATAGCCAAGATTCTGATACTTTTTCTTCCCTTTCTTTTTTCCTTAATTTTTGACAAACTTAATTTGAATTACTATGTAGCCACTTTTCCCAAAGTTACATGGAAACATCCAAATAAATGCTCTGATTAAAAAAAATAAAGTTGCAGTCATAACATTTCCACATAGGATCAGTAAGACACCACTGGTGTGCTGGAATTTAGATGCTGGGTTTGGTCTATACAGAGAATGCAATGGCATGTGTATACATGAGAAAGCATTATCATTATTAGCATCCTTGTTTTCCTTGAATATGAACTAGTGATTTTGTTGTTGCTGCTGCTGTTGTTTTTGTGAAAAGTTGAAAAAGGCAAGACAACTTTACACTGCTTTCAGATCCTGTTACTTAAAATACTAATTTATTCAGATTCTTTCTTCACCTAAAAATAGCTGATTTCCCTATATCGCTCACAAATAACCTTCACAGAAATAAGTGGGGAAAAACTCAGAGATTTCAGGAAGCTGTTGCACCTGCAAATGTAAAATGAGGCACATGGTGGACATTGCAGATAGGTAAGTTTCACAGAAATTCACAGCTTAAGCTTATTTTGATTGTGTTTGTTGCAATTTACATTCTCATGAGCATTCTGTCAGGGATATTTTTTTTTGTGTATTGGATGAAAGAGAAGACAACAGGAACTGTCTAGCATTCAGAGCTGTGAAGATAAGCTAGTTCTTTGATCATTGCATGATTTGTCTAGAGCTGATAATGTGAGCAAACCCTTGCAGTGGTGTTTACCCACATAAAATGGCTTTATTGCTACAGTTACCATCTTAAAACAGTCGTGAAGGCTGCCAGATATATCGGCAAGTCACAAATTCTAATACTTAGCCATAGTTTTAATAATAAATCCATTATCATCTGTGATAATTGTTTATATTCAAAATAAATACTATTTTATAAATAAAATGCAGTGTTTAGCTGAATGAATAGCATAAAGAAAGGCATTTCTCCCACTACAAAAGAACATTATGTTATGTAAGAAAAACATCAGTTGTCATTGGCATACAGCAGTGTTTCTAGCTTAAATAAGCTCCATCCAGCACCCTAATAAACTTCTGAAGTAGCTAAGCTACAAAGTTTTTTTTTAAATTAAGCTAGAAATATCAAGCACTTTCAATGCTTTACTTTAACACTTCAAAACATTTCAAAAAATACTAAGAAGCTTGTGCAGAAGGAGAGTAGTAGACCATGAGGAATATTCAGTTAAACTCAAAGACACACAGCTTTTCTTCTGCAATTTCCTCCCCATGCACTTCTCCAGCAAATTCACTGAGCTGTATTTTGTGCGGAGTTCAGTCTTTGTGGTTTTGTTTACCTTGAGCACAAGCACACATTTAGAATTTCTTGTGAAGCTTATTTACTCAGTATTGACTTTTCTATCTTGTATCATCCTTCAAACTCAAACACACAGGAGGAAGGACAGAAGAAATGTATGATCACAGTTTTGTTTTGTTTTATTTTCAATATCTCCACATAACAGAAGCTTTTAAAAACTGGCCAGCAGAATCTCAAGATCCCACTGATGAATATGAGGCAGCAAAGGAACATGCTAGCTGACATGTATGTGGGGTTCTCAGTGGTAGCAGGGCACTGGACCTGTGGCCAGTCTATCCTCTATGCCTGTAATTGCCTCACACATTTGTTTATCAGCTGTTCTGTAAAGGCTCAGGCTTGTGTGCACCGAGGATGCCTCACAGGGCTACGCAATATGGGGTAAATGCAATACTTTTGGATATCACATGGTGCTTACTGCTGATGGAAGCAGCCAACCAGTCTGAACACACTTTAGTTCCCTTTTCCTCCAGCACTTCTTGCCTAATATCCTGTGGAGAGCAGTTACTGTTCATGATAATGAAACCCACAAGTGTATCTTGTGAGAAGCAAGAACTCCTCTGTGAGAAGCAGAATTCCTCTTTAGCAAAAAGACCAGGCTCTTAAGCTGTTACGCCCGAGGATTGTCGCATTGAGGGAGCCAGTTTTACTCCTTGTTTCAAAATACTGGAGAGCTTTGGGATATCCAGGTAAACTGTTGCACATGTTTGTCTTAAAAAAAAGCATGGAAAGTTCCAGAAGAAATAGAATAAGTACAAGGTGTTGAATATAGCTTAAATAACTAGTTGTAGATTTTACTGCATTTAGGAGTTGAAAAGATGCTAAATTGACAAAATGGAGTTTTCTCTCTCGGAGTTTTGTGGTTAGTTCTCCAAAATTTTACTAAAAGTAGTCCTAATTTAAGTGGCCTTTGCATTTTGAATAATAGCAGAAGTGGTATCACTCAAAGGCAATTATTTTAGTTATTCTCTTTGCTTTGTTTGTTGTTTGTTAGATTATGGGTAGGGTGTAAATAATGTACTGTACTCTGGATTGAGAAGTCAGTGTATGCATTTGGTTAGTAGTTCATAATGGAAAGTATTTTCCTTTCCGGGTATGAGTCAAAATGCTACTCAATGTCTTTAAATTAAACAAAATTTCCTTTAAAATCATAAGGCATCCTGAAATTCTCAAAATAATGGTAGGAACTTCGCAGTGACAGGAAATCAAATTTTTCTTCCTTGAGACTTGGAGCATTCACTTTGGTGGGATAACCAGACAAGTAAGACATTCATAAGACAGTTACTGGATACACTATACATATGTAGGGTTCTGAGAGAAAAGGAATCTGTTTCATTTCTGGACAGATCATGAGAGAATTTACATTAATCTGAAATAAATAATTGATAAAGGGTATTAGAAGGCACACAAGAAAAATAACTTTTAAAAGAAAATTATTAAGTATCATGAAATTTTGTGTTTATGTAAAAAACATGTTACAAAAATGCAATCGTTTTACAGAAATGGATATGAAGTATTCTGTTTATATCAGATACAAATTCTTGATGGAAAAATGGAAGCTACCAGGCTTCTGTTGCTGAAAACCAAGTTGCCAGTGGTTGATAGTTCTTATTTTCACTTAAACAGGTACCAAAAAAAAAGCCATGTAGAGAGAAACTTAGTTGTGAACCTGCTAGGACCTAGAATGAAGAGATGATGGTGCCTTCATTGATACTTTGACTTCATGCATTGTCTTTGATGGAAGCAGTTTGGGAACAAGATGGGATGTAATCTGGCTGTTCTGGTCAAGCCCTATGCCCTCACTCATCCTGGCCTCAAGATCATCTGGAACTTGCCTTTTCTTTTCTGCAGTATGAATAGATAGTCTTATGATTCGATAGAAAGAAGAAAAAGTGGCAAAAGAGAGATAAGAAGGATGTAGAGGAATGCACAATTGAAAAGATAGACTACACAGTGACCAGGCTGGAATATTGCCTTGTCTAATTTTGACAACCATAAGTCCTCACGTGTGTGCTGGTTTTTTCTTGCTGGGGTTAGAGGGTTATTTGAAATGATGCTCTTAGGGTAGTTCAGGGGCTGTCAGCCTCTCACTGGGGTATCCCTTAGATTCCTCTCTATCCTCTCCATCCTAGAGGACACCCCAGACAGAAGAATAGCCTGTCTACTCATCCTTAAGTATTGTCTGATGAGGGCTCATTTCTCTTTTGTACCAACCATTGTATTAGCAAGTCTTTTGTGAGCAAACTGTGTCTCTGTCTTCTTTTCATGCTTCTGCTACACACATTTGTAGGTGCAGAGCATTGCAACTTCTCAACTTCACTTTCCAAATGCTGCACTTCCTCTTAGAGGGACTCTTGAACTAGTAATTACAGCTAGACTCGAGGGGAAGAAAAGCAGTTTGGCAATCTCTTCTGGAAACAATAAATTTGCATAATGATAATTCTGAGGTGTCTGGAAAAGAAAGTAATCAAGCAATAATTTATCACAATTTCAGAATGGCACTGCCACATAAACAAAAAGTTAGACTGCCTCAAATCGACCAACTTCAGTAGAAGTTGTATCAGACTGATATGAAGTTGCAAAATAATTTTCACATCTGTATTTTTCTATAGTTCTCTGTGTAATTTTCCTTGCCATTTTTGTCCATTTTCTTATCCTTTATGTCCTGCACATAGGTTGGAGCTCAATTCCCTTAGTGGTTATTAACTTCGTTGGTTATTTCACTATCAAAGAATTCATAATTAAGAATAGTTTTCTTCGTAAAGGGATAGTTTTATAATCTTTATTACTCTCTAACAAACTCATCAAGATCTAATTTTAAGTTTTAAAGGGTATATTTAGACCCCATCAATTTGGAATAAAAATGTAAAAGTTACAGTTGAGAAAAAATGGGAGGTTTATCCTTTATAAATCAAATCTGCATGTATTTTGAATGAATTCTTTGTACAGTCAGAAGTTACATATTTTTCATTTGCCTAATTAATGATTGTATGCACATGCATCTGCTATTCTGTTCACTGATCCAGTGTTGCTTTTTAAAGAAAGCTTGGCCTCAAGGGAAGTTGAACTGAAATAATATTTTGGCTTCACCAAGACAGGAAAGTAAATAATAAAGTTATATTTATGCCAAGGTGAAAAAAACACAGCTTTTTTTTTTCAGGCTTCCAGTTGAGACTGAAATATCCATACTAAACTCAGGAAGAATACAGCTGAATTTTTTTACGTAATTTTGTGTTCTCATTACAGTGTACTTCTGTACAGAAATGTGCAGCCATATTGTAAATTATGGAGAATTGCATTTGTTAACACTGAGGTGTAACTAAGGTGTAGTGTAACAATTCTGTACAAGTTTAACTTGATACCTCTGTGAGTCTCTGCTGAAGGCAGTGGGAGACTCTGAAAGTTTTGTGTATAAAAATGTATCTATGGATGAGAGCTAACATGTAGGTATTGATCTAGATTTGAGCAAACACATCTGAATAATGCAACCATCATCCTAATAAAGGAAATCTTACTGTGCTCCTTGTGTGTTGCTTGCAGTTCAGATCAAAAGTTGAAAAGCCAAAATATTTTTCACAGTTTCCAATAGAGATCAAAGACAAATTTCAGAAAATAATCCAAGTAGCTTTTGCATGAGTCCTCTTTTGCACAGACTCTTTGCACTTTAGAGGGGAAGGGGAGGGGGAACTTAATCTCTCTTCAGAATCTTTTCAAGTTCCCATTTCATGATTTACAACCTGCTGTATGTGATAATGATGTAGGTAACTGTTGTCGCTGCTGGGAAGGGAAGCACAGAAATTGTGGCGATTACTCTGTGATCAGGGTCACAAACAAAAAATTTTCTTTTTTCCCCAGTTCCCCTCTGTCTGCCTGGCCAGTCAGGCTCTGCATTAAAATCTGCATGGCTTTTAACACAGCTTTTGATGGCAGAAGCTGGTGACATGCATTAAAGAGAAGCAGAAAGATTTCACCAAGTTTCTTACTCTGTTTTGATTCTTACTATTCCCTTTACCAAGTAAATGAAATTTGTTGTTAATTGTAAACTCTTCCCCATGTCCAGGAACCTTTTCCTCTTGCTGGGCCTGTAAATATGCATGACTAGGGCAAGGTTTGTTCACAGTGTTGGGAAGAATTTATTTTTTAAAAATTCACTGACACTCCTAGCATGGCAGGAATGAATGGTTCAGTGCATTTGAAAGCATGTATGAATGTAATTCATGTAATTAATGTAATCTTGCTATTGCAATTTTCTTATATTTCAAATAAAAGAAGTAGAAAAGAAAATAGTTTATTGCTATGACTTTCAAGAGAAATAAGTAGCTGAGCTGGCCAAGCAGCTGATCAAATCCTAACTTAGAAGGTCTGAAGACTTCAGACATAAGCTATAATTACAGTATCTCTGGTGGTCTAGATTTTCTTACAGACCTTAGGAAAAAAAATCATTAATTAGTACAAAGTCAAAAGAAATCAGAGACAAAAGGCTTTTTTATTCTCTCTGGCACTGAATTGTCTAACCTGGGTAAAATCAGGGCCTTGTGAGGTATTGTGGGACAAATCTTGGATGATTAGTGATGCATATACATATCTCTGCAATGTAATTGTGTGTGTGTGAGAGTGTGTACGCATCAAACAACAGTATATGGCTTAACCCTGATAATCTCCATAGTAAATGTGTACTTCCTCCCTTCTTTATGTGTACAAAAATACCCAACAATGTGGTTGCTGGGTATAAGTTTCATTATGTCTATCTTGTTTTGGCTGCATTTAATGTAAGTAATTTGTGGCTCAACACAATCAGTTTGGAATGATTTAACTTCTTGGCAATTCCGAAAGACTGAGATAGTTACCTTTAAATTGCAGAAGTCTCTCTCTCTATATATATATAACTGCTTCAACTTAACAGGCTATTTATGTAATGAGATACAAGCAAACAGAAGGCAAAAGGACCAAAAGCCCAATTAAGAAGTTTTTATTATTGAAGTAAAAAAAAACACTGAGCACTTGGTGAACCATAGTAAGTTAAGACACAGTTCATTCTTAAACTTCTAATTTTTTTCCCAACACTTATTTATTATGTTTTGTAGCAATAGTCCTTTGTTTACAGACAGATGATTCAGAACCCTACCAAGTTTGTACCATAAGCTTTACATTTTAACTTACGCAGGAAATCCAGGTCCTACTTGTGAATTGTATGTATCAATGTATCTGCCATAGCTGCACCCTTGCTGCCACTGTAAGGTGGGAAGAAGGCTCCTGGAACCCAAAGGTGGCCCCTGCCCAGTGCAGTGGGACCATCTCACTGCCTTTTGTTCCCATCCTGCACTGTGATGTGTTTTATTTTTCATGAATTCAAATATATTGAACTCTTGGGTTCTGTTCATAGTTAAGACGGGTCCTGAAACTTATTGAATTGGGGTGATGAATTAAAACATCTGTTTTTGAATGAAGCTGGATTTTATTCTCTTGTAATTACTTAAATTCCTTTTTTAAAAAGAAATTTAGTAACTTTGACAATATATGGGTATATTGATTATCATTTATTTTAATTTTACTTCACGTATTTTCATTTACTACCCACACATGCACAGTTTTATTCAGATATTCAAAATGGAGAAGAGAAATAAATACAAAGTGAGAGTGTGGGGAGCAGAAAGTAAAAAAATTGCTGAGAAAGGAAAGAAAAATTGACACACACATACATCAACCACAAGAATTTGTTTTCACAAAGGAACTTGCAGTTCTCCAAAGACTTACCAGGAATAACATGAATCTGGTATATTCCCCCAGGTTCCTGTACAGGAACTTCTTATCACAGGAAAATAAAATTTTTAGGTAGGTTGATTTTAAAGTCACATGTAATTTCTTACATTTATTATGTGTTTAGTTCACAATTCCAAAAGTAAACAGAAATTATAATATGCCCAAAAGGACCTGCAGTACCTGAAAGGCAACACCTGAATGAAAATTTCAAAATATCGTATAAATGCTGCAAGGATACAAAACGCTCAGCTTCTCTTAACTCTACAGGAAGATGAGCTACAGCACCTCCGCAGCCAATCAGCAGTAGTAAAACCTCAGACCAGGAAACTCTTTAAAGTACAGTATTTGTGAACATTGCAACAGTACTTTCCCATTTCTGCCCCTTGTTTTTCTCTTCTTTATGTTTGTAGAATCCGAAGCCACGGGTGAAGTTACTCATGGAGAAATTTGAGATACGTAACAGAGGCACAGAGGATCCTTCAAACAGTCGACCCCTCAAAATCCCAAGACAAGATGCTCCCGCAGGATTACAGACAAGGAAAGCAGCACTTGAGAAATTTACAAATAAAGGATATACTGCGTTTGGTCCAGGACCCAGTACTCTTCACAAACCTGCTCAGCCTAAGCCTCCTCTGGCAGTCAAGCCTTCAAGTGATGATAAACCAGAGAAAGATCCAAACCCACCACATTTAAACCCAGTGGCACAAAGGTTTGGTGTTCAGCTTCAGCCCACTAACAGAGAAAATGATGAAAAACCTGGATGCGCTAAACTCTCTATCAAAACCGGTGACCCGTCAAAAGAGGACCCAAATCCTTTCAACCCAAAACCTGCATGGAACAAGTTCCTTGCTCCTCCTGATAACAAAAAAAATCCTCTAGGATCAAAACCTAATTTAAATTTTACATCACAGGTGAATGAGGCAAAACTGGAATTCCCAAAAGTAGCTGAAGTTAAGGAAAAATTAAGGTCTGCAACACAAGAAAGTGAGCCCAAGCCTCCTGTTTCTAAACCACCTCTTGCACAGAAACCTTCTCTAAACAATGAGGTATCTCAGAAGCAAGACACTTCTAATAAAAGTGATTCTCTGCAAAGACAGTCTGGACCTAGAACAAATACAGATGCACACCAAGAAGCAAAAGAAATGGGTGAAAATAATAACTCTGCTGCAGAAGCTCCAGGCAGTACTTTTCCTAAAATAGCTCTGAAGCCTACTGGCCTCAGGTCCAGCTTATCAAAAGGAACCCCCAAAACTGTGGCAGAAAACACTGAAGAAAAGGGAATGAGTGCTGCAAAGAACATCTTCCTCAAGAAAATCACCGAGGAAGAATCAGGTTCTTCTCATAAATTCCATAAGATGAATACGGTGCTTGCTGCAGGAAGATCATCAGGTGAATCTCAGGAGGATGAGAACAGGAGTTCTAGAATGCCCAAGCGGAAAATCTTGCCGGAAACATCCAATCTGGGCAAGCCCCCAAAAAAGCCCATCAGACCCCCCTCTATGAACCTGGAAAAGTTCCTGAAGATCCGCCAAAAATACAGTAAGTCCACTCTGTTCTTGCTTCCTTAGGTATTAGCTTTTTGATGCATTTAGAACCAGGTTAATTTCAGATGGACTCTCCTCTTCTGTTCAGAAATAACTCGTGCATCAGAAAACCCTTTAAAGCTGTAACTTGGGCTTCTGTCTCTTCTGTTCAGAAATTAAAATTATATTCTCTGTCCTTCAGTGATAAGGTTCAGGAAGAATGTATACTGGGTATATTGGGTATATATGTATATTGGGTTCACCTGTTTCTTAAAACTACTCAGATACAGCTATAATTTGTGTCAGGGAGTATTTTCTCAACAGGCATTTAAGTCCTGATTTAATTAAACAGATCAAACTTAGATGCTTCAATTTTAAGTGTAGTTAGTGGGAAAGGGGGATGCCCAACGGTGTGATTAGGAGCTCTGAAGTTGCTGACAGTGGAGTGGAGCTCTAACTCCACACTGTGCATGTGTGGTACATCAGGTACATTCATGTAATTTAGTTGAAATATAATTTGTCCTTTATACCTTCTGTGTGTAGAATACAGCATGGCTTGTGTTTCAGCAGTTCTGAGTACACATAAGGCAGGTCTTCCTGAGGTGGGAGAGGTTCAGAGGGGCTATGGCAGCATGAAAAAGCTCAGAGCTGATTTCTTTTAAGAGAAAAAGCCTCATTAAAAGCACAGTTTCTGCTTGCAGCTATTACTATTAATTCCACTCAAAGATTAGGAGTGTATCAGTAATAAAAAACTTTGCTTTCTTTTCAGCTGTTCTGTTCTGGTTTTTGTCTGTTACCTTACAGTTAAGAAAATGTTCTGACAAATCTAAGATCAGGCCAAGATCCTCAAATGATGCAAATTTGTGTGTATCTTTAAGACAAATATGCTCATATACAATCTCAATACAAAAAGACAGCATTTTCAGCCAACTATGCAAGTAAATGTTTTGGTTATATAAAGAGTAAGAGCTTTGCTAGTTAAAACATTGAGAAATCCTGACAAAGGCTGGAAATACAGAAAATGACAATTTATTTTAAATACATTTTTAAATTTACTTTAAGAAATTAATTGAGGAATCTTTCTTTATTGTTCTGCTCATGGTTTATTCAGATTTTTTTTCTGCTTCCCATTCAGTTATAGTCACAAAGCATTTTTTTCATTATCTTTTTAAAACTGAGCATAAGAAATATTTAGCCTGTGCATTTTAAATTAGCACTGTGGGCAGGGCTGTAAGAATGTCAGAATTTTTGTTAGAAGGAGGATGTCCAGTTGTCACTAAGCAGGGGTAAGAGCTGCCACCACCCTGACAGTCATGGGAACATGAGCTAAGGATGGAGCTGCCCAGCATGGTGGCCCAGGTGGTTTCCAATTGTGTTCAAAACTCACACACAACTAAGTAGAAATTAAGGATCAGACATGGTCTTTTCAATCTCATAGTCATAGGGGCAGGTCAAGAGTGAAAAATTTAGAAACCACATCCATGAGAAGCTGTCCATAGTGTCCCTGAACTTCAGCCTTCACTCAGAGAGCTAGCCTGTAGACCTTGATATTCTGTTTGGCTTTAATTAATGCAGCCCAATTCATTGTGGCCAGAAGTCTACACCGAACAGTTCTGGTGGACAGTTCTAGAGTGAATCCTGAACAAAATCCTTTTCAGCTCAACAGTTATTCATGGTTGATGGGTTTCTTGGAACATAAAAAAACTGAACTGTGTTTTTTTTCTTAACTGTCATTTCAAGAATCAAAGTCATGTCAGGAAGACGCCACCCCTCACAGCACAAATTCTTCCTGTTCATTACTGTGTCCTGGTGAACAGAAGTTTTCCCTAGTTGCTTAATTTCCTGCTGTGATTCAGGTGCTGAAAATAAAGAAGACTAAGCAAATGAAAATAATTTTTCCATTCAACAGAGCTTTCTGAGATCTAACCTTTGGAGCTTTTGGTCTGTAATAGGGCAAAAGTTAGGCTTTGCATTGTTCTTTGCGAGGAGAAAACCTCCACACAGTGGTTTTTACACTTGTGTTAGGGGAATGTGCCTGCACTATAGAAAACCTTGTATCGCCTGATTTAAAACATGAGTTTGAATCCTGCTTTCTCAGAAGTATCAATTCACCCCTTTTTCTTTGGTTGTTATCCTTCCCCATGAAACCTGTTTTACTGGTTTTTGAAAATAAGTATTCACTGGGCATGAAACTACATTAAATGTTAGAGGCTGAAGGACTTATCTTTGGCACAACAGTCTTAATAAGTGTGGGAGAAGGATTTTAATCATCCACCATGCCTGCATGAATACTAAGGGATGTTAGTTTGATGTTGGCCTTCCTGTGGATTAGAAATTTTCATCTAGTCCTGAAAAACTTTTCATGATAAAACTTCTGTAGATACAAATGTCTTTTTCAAGAAAGTCTCACTATTGACATGCTTCTATTTTCAGTGAAGGCAGGCTTTAAGAAATTGCTGTCTGGGCCTGCAAATACATGGCAGAATAGTAAATTCCTGTGTTATGTCCCATTGCAGCAATTTTCCATGGCAGATCATATTTACCTCAGCTAAGAATCAATGAGGTGCATGTGCCTTCTGTGTTCAGAAAACAATAACAACTACATTGTTTTACAATAAACACCCAAGGCCTTAGAAAAAAGAAGAGAAACAAAGTCATTTGCTGACAGCTTTCCATGTGAGGCCACAACTGTATTGTTGCTTACAAGGAGAACCGCGCTCAGCGCAGTGGGATCATACAGGTACAGGTGGCCACACACACAAAGCCAGCCAGAGGCTGAGCCCCCAGTGCTCTACACACCTCTGCACAACTCCTGAACAAACACCGGGGCTTCAGTTTTATTCAGTGCATGAAAAGTGGGCACATGCTGTCAGTCTGCTTCTGAGAAAATTCCTCAGAATTTTTAAGAGCCTCCACAGCAAAGAATGTCAAGGCTGTGGAGGAAACCCTACCACTCTGGATTTTTTGAAGCATTACCTTAAAAGGTCAAGGGTTTGTCACATTATTCTGCTAAAACATGTGGACAAAACTGTAAATTAAACTGCTGGTATGGTTTACAGCATTGAAAAAAAATTAATCACTGCAATTTAAAAATTAATTCAACCATCCTTAGAGAAATATGAATGAGACCACTATTTATCTAAGTTAGTTAGTTAGTTAGTTAGTTAGTTAGTTAGTTAGTCAATCTGCCTAAGAAAACAGATAAACCAACATTGAGTGTTTCCTTGCAGGTAATTGCTCAGAGTGCAACTTTCTGCGGTTGTGTATAAGGAAGGAAAGGTACACAAAACCCACTGCAAATTAATATTTAAACTCATTATGCTTGATTTATGCCTTAGCTACAACATTCTGCAACATTTTCCAAATGTCTTAGAGTATATTTTTATTTTTAAAGGAATAAATTGTATCCATTTAACATCAAGAGATATGTCTCCATTGTGAATTATCAAAGCTTCTGTCAGATCTTCTCCTAAGTATCTATGGTTTTGTTTGTTATGGCTTATGTGCCACACTTGTTCCCTTCAAGATTATCTGATTCTCGAAAATTAACAGTAAGATGTGGGTTGTTTTTATCACAGGATGGTGGCACAGAAAACTATTTTTCTCATGTTTACACTCGTTATATTCTGCACGTGAATTCTGCAGTTGTTTCTGCAGCTGACTGCCCTTAATCCCATTGAGTCAGCTAAAACTACTCCTGAATGGAGAAACTAAGATGCAGAATTTAGGACTCAGAAGAGAAGCCATGCGAGTGCACCTGTTAATTTTGGTAAGAGATTTGACATGTAGTTTGAACGGCTTTGAGGCCCCTTCTGTTTTAAATCAAAGTATATGCATAACATACTCACTCAACAGGTCTGGACCTCTGCAAAGGGATGAATGAAGCACATGAGGTATTATGCTCTACTTGAAACCATTGCCCACCTTCCAGCAGGGTCAGTGCTGGATGGATTTAACAGTGCCTTGAGGATTAAACTATGTATGAGAGCAGCCTTTGAGAAAAAGTGCTAAGAGGAGTAGTTAGAAAGGAAAATTCATAAGGATGCAGAAAAATAACAGCCATGAGTTTCTCATGGAAAGTGACAGAAAGGAAGCTGCTGGAAAGAAAAAAGTAAAACTGATGGAACTGAGTAATTACTTCTGCTTAGTAAAATTCCCTTAATTTCTGAAATCTTGTTCTTTTGTCACTCATTTTGATTCACAAGAAGAAACACTTATTTATGCACCTTCATCATGTGGATGCATTATATGGGTCACAATACAAAAGCATCTGTGCTGTACCAACACCTCAAGTGCTCTGAAATCTGTTCAGATTCCAGAAAAGAATGTGAACACAGAGCTTATAACTAAATTTAATTTATAGATTGAAAAAGTTATAAGAACTTGCTGAAATTTTCGCATTCTTTAAGTTGACACATATTTTGCTTAAAGCCTACTTTACAACTTTTTTTAGCAAGAGAGTGCATCTAGCTTATTGCACTATTTTATAGACAACTTTATGGTCAAGTTGGAAAATATCTTGTATTTCCTGATACACAGAAGTACTGTGGTGATAGAGTTCTGGACATGTTGCTGGTACCATTACTGTAGAATACATCTTGAACCCAAAAGTTGTCCAGCTCAAAAAAAATATGAAGCTTTGTAGTCTGTTTACTTGTAATTACAGGAAAGATTAGCACATACTTCTTGTATTTGAAGTATGATATGTACTGAAATTTCTCTCTGAGCTGAAAGTTCTAATTTCTCTGTACTCTTTAAATATTTCCTTATCAGCTCACAGAGATAAAACCTATGCAGCATGTGTAATGTTTGAATTTGAAACAATCTGTGCCCTACTGGTGCAAGTATTTTCATCTTTTTATTTTCTAGACCTATTTTGGTTCACAGGGAGAAATGTTCTTAATCAAGCTCCATCATTTGGTGGCCTTTCATGGGTAATAATACAGTGCAAGCTAATATACTTCATTATAGAAAATATATTAAAATCATAGTTCATTATAGTTCATATATGGAAAACTTCCAGTCATTCTTGAAAGTTTTGATATTAAATGCTGCAATAAATATTCAGTTTTAATAGACACAAAAAAACCCCATGTCTTTCATTGTAAAGCTGTTAGGAAGATTTTGAAATTGTATCTTAACATTTTTTTTAATCCTAAAATGTTCCTTTTAGTAAAGAACATTCCTGAGGTCTTTGGTTTCCTCTTGAAATTGAGCTCTTCTCAGATATGTGCATTTTGAACAATGGTGTTCCTTGTTTGCAAATTCTGAAAAGAAAATCTGCAAACTTCCACTGTCCAAATGCAAGACATTGTTGCATGGGAATTTTTAAATGAAAATTATTTTTAATGTACCATGGTATGTATGATTTAATTATTTTTTCACATTGAAAAATTTTAAAACCCCTCATCATTTTTTTAGTTTGGGAAATAGTAGCATTTTAAGAAAAATTTTCCAGTACATTTTCTTTACAAAGTTGCCTTTGCATCATTGTGCACATTTTCTTTTGCTTTCTCTTTCAAATACGAATGAATTACAAAAGACTATTTTTAAATTATTACTATCTTATATGTCCTCCATCTCTGAATGTTTTCAAGTTTTATTCTTTTTTCCTGCAAAGAAATGATAACATGCAACATAAAATTAATTGACTCATGTTTATATTTTTAGTAGGACCAAGAAGTAGTCATTAAGGCTTTTTATCAGACAAATGGAAAGGTTCAACTGCAGTTCAATCTGGATTTAATTTTGTGTTCCTCTTTAGCTAAGTACAGTCTTCTCTCTATGATAACTTCCAACACATCTGCAGTTGGAAATCACTTTTCTTATGCCAGTCAGCACTGCCCAGCAGAAGAAGTGTGCTGGACCCCTAAAGAATTAGGAATACCTAACCTCATATTTAGTCACCACAAGGCTCAGTCCTGCAAACTTTTACATACCCAAGTACTTTGGGTGAAACTGTGAGCCTTCTTTCTGGAGTAAGACTGTGGGAATGGTTAATATTTTTCAGCCCTCTACCTTAAATGTAAATTTAGATGCTCACTTTCATGTGCTCTATATTCTTCATCTGTTTGTCTCTATATATATGGAAGGCGAAAAATCCCTAACCTTGTACGGATCTAGAATTATTGTCAACTCTTAATATGTCAACTATATGATATTTTTGAGAATATAAGTGTTAGAATAAGTTTTAAACCTTATATGAAACATCCTTAAGGTGGTCTGTGCATCTGCTGTGGAAAGATTTTTGAATTTGAGACCAGTGAGAAGTTTTGCTTTAAAACGGACAGATTCTCCACCTGCTTTGATCATCTTTTTCATGATGTTATGAGCAACTATGAGCAAAATGATCTGAAAAAGGATGAAGACCTAGGTCTTCATTTCCCCCTTTTCCCCTTTGTCTGAAATTCCACCATTTTGGGATGTAATTTTGTTTTCACACAGGAGGAAAAAAAAGCTTAATCACATAACTGGGAGGAAAATCAGGAGAGATGAGAAGAATGAAAGAAAAGAAAACTCATAAACGATTGTACGATTTTTAAAAGTAAGGTCCGGACTTGAGGAGAGCAACAACCAGAAACTTTCCGTGCTCTTTGTTTTCAAGGTGTGAGCAGTATCACAACTGAACTTTGTTGCTACAGTATGTGTCACAACAGCATAATCAAAAGCCCTGAGCTTCAGCTCTTTTGTAAGTTTACCTGCTCACTCTGAGCAGCTCCAAAGCAGCATAATAGTGAAACCTGAAACCATGGCTTGTATCAAAACGAAAATGTGGTTAGGGAAGCAGAGCAGAGCACAGCTCTCTGCACATTACAGATGAAGTAGGAAGTGGCTGATCAGCTGCTGCAGATGTTGTTGCAGGTTCTTAGTAAACCCTCAGTAAAACCCAGAAGGCTACCCAGATCTTGCATGTAGAATTGGTGAGGTGCTTTGCAGTAAAACTGAAAAGCATGTTGGGTTTGCAGAGTAGCTCAAAAGAATTTTGCTTTATAAAAATACTTTTAAAGACTTTCTGATGTGTAACTGCTTAAAAAATCCTGAAGTCATTTTATGATGAAAACTATAAAAATTCACTAATAATTTTTAAATAACAAGCATTTTTTCCCACAGAATATTTGAAGTTTCCTTGTAGCACCTGCTCACTGTCAGGTTTTTTTTAACCTTACTAAAAGCTGGAGTCAGCAACAGACCAGGAGCTTAGCTGCATCAGGGGTCAAAGGCAATAAGATCTCACCAAATGCCATACTCCAGGCCAAAGAAAGAAGGTGGGCTTTTTAAAATGCAAAGTCAATAATCCATTTTTGCCTTGCATGTTGCAAGAGACTGCATTATTATAGATGGGATTTTCTTACTTACATATGTACATGTATTTATGCTGTCTATTTATGGTGAAGCAGGTATGATGGGACCACTCAAAATTGAATGTACACAGTGCTATGCATTGCTGTTCAGTTGCAGTTTTATTTAGGATACAGGCTTGGACCAGAAATTTCTGGATTGAGGCAGTGGATAGGCAGGATGCTGCAGCCTGATACCTTAAATATCATTAACAGTTCGGTCTTTGTGGTTAAGTCTGGACTATTTAGAGACTGGAGGCCAGACTAATGCATTTGCAGGAGAGTGTATTGCAGATAAGATCAACACAGCTGTTTTGAGCTAACTGGGATTTCTAAAGTGCTGCTGGCTTTGGGAGCAGGTATACATTGCTGCTGCAGTCCCACCAAGTGTGAGAAAAATATGAATAATTGAAGCCAGACCACCCTCTGGTAGAAGAGGATATTTGCCTGCTTCAAGGGAGATTATCAAAATTACTATTTTTCATTGTTGGCAATTAAAAGCTTTGTGCCAAATAAACACATTCTATTGCAATACTGATTTGATTGAACAGACGGGTTTGTATCTTCAGCTGATGGATGTAGAACTGCGGGTATGAGTGCTAAGAAATATGTGGGATTTTTTTTTCCCACATTTTTTTTGACAGCTTCTATTCTGCTCAGGCTGGTAATTGGACGTTTACCATCTTCTGTGTGCCAACCTCTCACCCAAACACCAAGATACCCTGGTATTTAGGGAGGCAATAAATACAGTCATGTTAAGTTTTATTAATACTGGAGCCAAAATCACCCTTGCACATGAGTCCAATTTATTTTACAATTTTGAAAAACAAAGAACCATCTAAGACCAAAGGACTAGTTCCCTCAAGATTCCCATCCCACCAAGTAATACATGTTCTGGGTGTAGTTCATTACAGACTTTAGGCAGTGCTTGGACTTCCCTTCATTTTGCCACATATTTATGGAATGAGCACCTCAGGACAGAGTGATGAAGTATCTCAGGACAGCAGTGAAGGTTTTAATAGGGTGAGAATGGCTTTTTCTCATTCTCATTCTGTCCTGAATGCTTTTGCCCACATAGAATTCACAAGTTCCAAAAGAGCTGGACTTCTAATTTCTCTTTTGAGTTCTCATGGGAGAGGCATAGAAGTTATGCTCTTTTATGCAGGTTGATTTCTTCAGCTGTTGAACACAGGATATCTGGACATGAAGGGAAGATGGGATCTTTCTCTAGATGTCATACCAAAGATATATCAGTGTTTCCCTTTCACAAGCCAAGAATGGCAAGGGTCAAAGTCACAAGTATTGCATCAAGGCAACTTCAGTGTCCTTCACTTCCCAATAAACAAATGTTCCCAAGAATGTAAGTGAACTTTTGGCCAGTGCTCATATGAAAGCTGTTTGAGAAGGTTCTCCAAGAACAGAAGATAGATTTTTGCAGTGTTCTGTGCATAGCTGTGCTGTAAGTGCTGAGGATCTGGGCATGATCCAAGTTTAATGCCACAAGCAGCATATAATGGGACATTCTGTGGACAGTTTTTATAGCAGGTTTCTCTATACAGCTGCAGTGCCTTTTCTTCTGTTCTTTTGTTTCTATTTGAAGAGCTTCCATTTCAGCCTCTGTTTATTCAGTGCAGCACTACTTGTGAGAAAGCTGAGAGTCCTGAGAGGAGAGGCTATTTGGAAACTGAGGTGTTAGCTGTCAAAGCTGCCACACAGTGACCACCCTTAACACTGTTTACTGTGATGAGAGTGCTTCAGGTCCATGTGAAGCCAGGATGTAGTTTCAGTTTAATTTCTTGGTCTGAATGTCTGCTGCTGACTGCTGTTCCACTACCTCCATGGAGCTTTTCCATGTTTTTATAGTACCAAGTGCCCCAGATTAAAAAAAAAAAAAAAGGAGCTGCTCCATTAAAACAGGAAAAAACCCACTATTGAATGTTATGATAGCTTTGGCTCAGCAGCCTGATTATTACACCTTTTTTTCCAAACAGCTTTTCAGTATGTCACTTTCCTACCTAAATCTTTCCACTATTTCTAGTATTAGAATTAAAGTATTTTACACCTACATCAGTCTCAGTCATAAGTGTAATTAATTAAGCTAATTAAAACTCTAAAGGCAGAGAAGAGTCAGTTACAATAGTTAGAAAATGAAAAAGCAGTATTTCTATTAATAATGATGTTAGTGTTAGATGATAACAAACTACAAAAATTAAAAAGGACAGGTTGTTCAGCCTTTATACTTAAAAATAAGCTCTTAATCTAAAATGCATGTGGTGTCCTTTCCTGGCTCACTTTCCTATTGCCTAGATTTGGCTCTCAAGAGACATCAGATGAAAGAAGTATTATGCACAGAGACTTGGGAAGAATTTTTACCTTAGTCCTACAAAGGACTTATCACAAGTAATACAATATGAAGACAAAAGGTTCATATGCATCTTGAGCACATACACAACACTCTGTTGGGACAACATGGATACAACCACAGAAAAACTGATGTAGGATTCCCTATTAAAACACAAAAATAAATTTGAGAGTATTATTAATACCAAATTAACATGGCTTTCAGGAAAACAAATCAAAACAACAACAAAAAATAAACCAAACTAACCAAACCAAAAACCAGACTCCTTTCTGGTTGTTTTATTTTATTAGACTCCAGAATTCATCTGGAAATACATTCATATTCTGGAGATGGGTTCATCTTTATAAGAAGTTTCAGGGCAATGAGGAATTGTAGTCTGCAGTTGAATAAAGACTGTGAAGAATTAAATGCTAAGATATAGTCTGCAAATATTCAGATACAGCAAGAGCACAGTGAGGTGTAACCTTGGCTCATTTAAGCAAAGTTTGCTTTTATTCAAATGCAATTGTACATGTAAAATGAAGAAATGTAAACCATACCTGTGAAACAAGGTTGTGTAATGATTTGGAGGAAAAAAATGAAGCTATAAGCAGCTCTACAATTGGGTGAGGATTATGATGAGACACAAGAGTGTAATGCATAAGGGTTATCAGCTTGTACTCAAGATTCTTGGAGTTTTACCCTTAAAGAATTTTCATATAATTACAAAGTTTTTGAATAAAAATTTTTACTCATGGACATTGGTTAAATAGTCAGGAGTCTGCTCTTCCAGAAAAGGAGGAGAGATGACAATTGGAGAAAATACTGAAACCCCCTGGATGCAATCAGTAGAGATACAGCCAGATGAAGAATGACTTGAAATTTTCATCACTACATGTGGCAGACAAGTGCATGCTCTGTAGAATTCCAGTGCCAGATTTTCTACAGTGTTGGAAAGGTTGGAGAGATAACAGAAATAGCTATGAAATAATTGCTACATGGGGAAGAAAAAGAAAAAAAAAAGTACCCTTGATTGAGATTTAAAAGGCTGAGTCTTTTAAAGTCACTGAAAAGATATCTGAGTTATGTAATAATTCCAATGCTGTCAATACCTTTTGGGTATAAAACAGTGGTGATAAAAAGACTTTTGACCTTGTCTGCAAAGGTAAAAATAAAAGTAAAAGAACCTGAAGCCTGAGGAATTTAGAAAACATTAAGATGCAGATTTTAATAATAAGCAAACTTAAAGTACCACTACAAAAACTCTGTAGTATTCTTTGTCTTGTCAACACTCCTCAAACAACCGAAAGGCACATTTTAGCCAAAATGTTACTTTAGTATAGCTCCAGATGTTGATCTCAATACTTCAAATGTGATGTAACACACAGGATAGCAATAAAAGGATGTCAGCATTGAATTGGAAGGGATATAAAGAAGTTGTTTGTCACTAATTTGATGTCCATCCCAATGTACAGCGTAAGAACAACTGTACTAGAATTTATCCATGGCATAAATTTATCCTACTTCTTCAAATGGACCTCAAAGCATGAAAATTCCACTTTCACTGTTACAAAGTGCCTCCTAACAAATGCTGCTTGCTTTTAAGCATGTTACTTATTGCCTCTTCACTATGGAAAAGAAGGGGGGAAATATAAATTATCCCTTTCTTTGCTACCGGAGACTTAAGTATTTTGTTCCACCCCGATCTTACCACATTTCCCTAAACCACCACCATTTGTTCAATATATTCAGGCATTTATGTTTCCTAGACCTCATTCTCACTATTCTCCTTTGGGTACTCTCCAGCTGACACACACTGACCCTGCTGTAACCTCCTCAGTACTAAGAGAAAGGATTATTTCACTTAACTTTTGGGCTATATTTTTGAATAAAATGTTAAAAACATAAGTGGTACAAATTTAATCTTGACATATCTTAAATGGTAAGGATCTTCTTTTGTAATATGCATGTTCCTTAATGCACAAACCACAAAAGAATTCACTTGTGTAATCATCCGTTTTGGGACTATTAGTATTTTGCCATTTAAGTAATGGAGGAACTCAACAGGTTTAAAATGTACCATTGTTCATATGTATGTTGACAAAATGGTCTAAGCATCCATGAAGAAACATTTATCCACAATTCTTTGAGTTGTATGGTAGTACAGAGAAAAACTGTCAAGGTTTGATAATTTCACTTTGATTTCCCTGTGAGATAAGGAAAGGTCCATCCTAAAGTTACCAACTCCCCTTTTCCTGTCTATCACAAGGACAGAATTCCAGACACCCAATAAGCTAAAAGCACTCTTCCAATAGCTTCTTGCAATTTTCAGTCTTACCATTAAACTTTAGTAAATATTTGTTGTTGTTCTGTGTTTTGAGCCACTTTTTTTTTCAGTGAAGTTATCATTTCCTTTACTTGACAAGATTCTAATCTGTCACAGGTGTGAACTTAAATTCTCCAGAAGACAAAGGGGTTTCTTCTCAGTTGTAACTGATTTTAACAGAACTCTGAATTTGTTTTTTTCCCGCTGTTCTCCTTTTCTTTGTATTTTTCTGGATTTGTCTCCATGTAGCTGGGGACAGTTCTTTTTGGCTAGATTTTAATCCACTAATAATAGTTCCAAAAAAAAAATCATACTTCAAAAACATCATAGCATCAAAACTGTAACTTAATTTTCTTGTGTAGACGATTTCCCTGAAAATCAGCCCTCAGAGCAGTGGTTGCTATGGTTTGGTTGTGGTTTGTGCAGGGAGCATGAATTCAGTACAGCACACATGCATACCAGCTCACTCATGTAATTGTGGCTTCTGTGCCTAGTGCAGAGCACGATCAGCTTTTGAGGCAACACCTGTCTGCTGAGAGTGTAGCTTTCTGTGCAGCTTTGCCGCTTTTCTAATCTGAGCTTGCTAGAAAAGTCCAGAGTTTCTACAACTTATATTAAAAATGTATTTGAAGATGTTCAGAGACCTGTACCTCTCTTTATAAAGGCCAAAATATGTTTTTGTCTCTCATCCCTTCCCTTAAAACTCTTTCTTTGAGAAAAAAAACTCAGCAAAACTACGTCAGTGTTCATATGAAACCCTGCAGCTGGTCTTTTAAGTGAATTGTGGAATTAAACTATAATTCAGTTTTGAAACACAGGTATTAATATATTGGGTGAACTGTGCTGTTTTTGTGTCTAGTTCATGTCTTGGCAAAGACATTTTTGTGTCCTTGTGCAGGGAGAACATTTTTGAATGCAGAGTCTCCTCCTCTCTAGTGTGGTAAGATAATGCAACAAAAATATCTAAGAGCAAGTTCAACAAAATATACTTTGTCTAAGGTGTTTTCAGTACTGATATCTTACCCGAAAACTTCATCAAACACAGCAAAGTTCCTTCCTCAGATGTTTGCGTGATAAATTCAGTCTGTTCTGCTATATTTCAGGTCCTAAAAATGAAGGTTTGAAACGGAAAACACGTTCCTTAACAGCACTTGCACCACCGATACCTCCATTACACACTGCTGCGCCACCTCCTCCACCAGCCTTTCACCCATCCCTGCAGGTGCCAGCAGCTCCCAGTCTGCCTCCCAGAAACATCAAGCCCAGCTCTGAAACAATGTGAGTGAACACAAGCCACAAGATCTTTTTTTTCTCACCTTTCTCTGCCTACCACTTTCCTCCTGTCACAGCAGGCGAAGGCTGCATGTCCTCCAGGTTCTGAGAGAGGGGTGTCTCTCACTACTTATCCCATCCTGTACCTGGCATGTTTAGAATAGGCTTTTTGTATTAGTTTGTACCCTCCATCTATTCAGTTGTTTCCCTGAATTGTCTTGTGTATAACAACAATTTGGTTTGGTCCTCGGTTGGTGAGGCTAAGGGGAAGGGAACAGACTGGTTTTTTACTCCAGAACAATCCAAAAACTTTAAACACTGATAGAAAATCAGTTGCCTCAATAGCTTAAGGTTTTCCCTGAATTTTTCTGGGCAAAGAGAGTGAGGAGAGTCAGGTCTATGAGCCAATACCCCAGGAAGCAGCTTTGCAAGCTGGAGGAACTGACCTCAGCACTGGTTGTGAAACTGCACTGAGGCTGTGTCTTGGCCTTGTGTGATAACCCTGAGAAGCCTCTGTTGTTATGTGGCTCCTTTCTTTATCCTTCTTTGAGGAGCTGCATACAGAAGTGGAACCTTTGCTGACAGAGTTGTAAGTACTTGAGTCCAGCATCAAAACTGACCAGAGTCAAGCTGAGCCTGAATAATGAGCTGCTTCCTGGCCTGCAGGTACTGCAAAGAGCATCACCCAGCAGGAGGAGGAGGGAGAGGCGTGTCCAGCTCAGCCCTGTGTGACAGCATCAGTCCTGCCTCACAGCTGCAGTACCTGCAGCAGCCATGCTGGGGATCCTCCTCTTTACCCAGGCATAGGAGCCAAGTTTGACATCAGACCCTTTTTAAATGTACCTCCAGATGCCCTGTGTGCTCTCTCATTCCTGTGTGCCCTGTAAATTCTCCTCTCTGCTGAAAATTTGTGCCTGGATGCTGACACCTTTGCTTTCACCTGTCTCCATGCTTTCCCCATCAAGCCAGTTTTAGAATGTTCCATACTGCTTTCATGGCCTTTTTTGATTACACTTCTTTGATGATAACTGTCAGCCCTTGTTTTCTTTCTGCTGTTAAAAAGCATTATAAAGTTAAATATCTCTGATATTATTAGTTATATTCTCAATTCAATTTTCCGTTTTTCTCATTTGAACAACATTTTAAATCTAAGAGCTCTGGTGATATTTTACCTGGCCTAACCTTTACACCGTTTCTCTTGTCCCTTGTTTAGACTTTAAGCCTAACAAGTCAAAGTCTCAGAGCTATATTTAGCATTGAGAAAAAGTCTGAAATTGTACTTTTGCACTGTAAGAAGACTGCACCTGCAAAAATGGTTGAAAAGCCCAACAGATTCTTTCCATTCAGTCAGCCCATCTGCTTATATTTTTCATACCACACTCTCCCTGAGTGCCTTTGGCTCACTTTGATGTTTTTTACTCTAGATCAAGATAGCCCCACCTGAAACACTGAGTCACAGTCAGAGAGACACTTTAGAAAATCTTGTGTGTACTTAAGTAGGATATAGGGCTCAATAGACTGTTCTGCTTTTGTATAAAATAGGTAATAAAAAGCATAAAAAGAAAAATGGTTAATGAAAATGTAATCATAAAACCATCTTCATAGGTTTCACATGTTTACCTTTTCATACTTACAGAAACCTAGAAAATGAAGAAAATTATGATGATGTTGAATTTGTTTCACAGGGTAAGATGCATACATTTTATACATTTTAATTAAAGGCTACTGTGAGAAGCTGTAAGCATGCTGTATTTATAAGATAAAGAAAAGTTTGTTGTATTCAAGAGTGATTTGTTTACTAATTATACTTGTTCTGCCACTTTATGAAGATGATTGTCTCATAACACTAATGGATCTACTGTTCTGTGATTAATATGATAGACTCTCAGAAACTGCATTAAATTTCTTTCTTCCCGCCCCCCCACCCCCCCACCCCTTATCCTCTTTTTCTATTTTTTCTTCTTTTTGTCTTTCTTTTTGTTTTCGTTTGGTTAGAAAAATGCTGGGACTTATAAATCACCAGATCTTCAAACCCGACCAAAAATGAATGCTGCTCTTTCAGAGTTGACGTTGTGTGGTCTAGTGAAGGAGGCACTGTTTTATACTTGATAAAAAAAAAAAAAAAAGATGGGTTGACTGTGCTTTTACTGTCACTTTGTGGTCTGAGGCCATGAGAGACAGTGAGTTGTACCAGGAGCAGCAGACAAGGAGATTGTGACACAAAGAATGCCCGTCTGCCTTCTGACCCCTCCTTGGTGGCACTTGGCCTGTGCCAGGCACACTGTGCATCATTTACTGTGTTAGCCATCCAGACTCACAGCACTGCGGGCTGTGCAGCTGGAGCACAGCTTTCCTTACCTACCTGCCTGCAGAGTAAGGAAGGATCAGGAGATTCACAGAATATCTTTATATCTTTTCCTGCTGCCCAGGGCAGAGGCTGCCTTAAGAAAAGAGCCTATGACATACTTCTTCAGCTCTTGGGCTGGTGCAAGCAATTTCTTTGAGGTCTCTTTGGATTTATTAGGTTTTTGACAATCATAAAAGTAGTGATTTTGTAAACAAATAACATAGGTAAATTCACTAATGTCATTAAAGATTTTTTAAAACAAATTTTCCACCTTTAAAATACATATGATATATGCTCTTTGTAAATATTTTTAGTTTGCGATGTTCTATGAAAGCAATCTAGAAAAACTGAATTTTGCATTCATACCTTCATCTAAAAACAAGATCCTGCATAATAAAAGATTCTAGTTAATATCACTGACGTTATAGGCAGTTTTAAATAGTTAATGCTAGAATGAATTGTTTTCTGTACAAGAAAAAAAATAAATATCCTGGTTTTGTTTTGTTCCTTTAGGTCATGGAAATACACAGAGGGTAAGTACTATCCGGCAACATAAACCTATCTTTTTAGCAAAAACTTAAAAGTTTAGTGCAACTTCTTCAACACATTAAACAATTACTGGCAGATTTAATCCAGTGTATCCACAGTAAGCTGTAGAAGCAATTATTTGTTGTGAAGGACAGAAATAGAATCAGAGAGAGGTAGAGTAAACTGGAACAAATTATCAAAGCTGGCTAGATACCAAAAATTGATTAAAAAAAAGAAAATGGAAAACTACATCTTCTATTATCACTGACCTTTCATTTCACTGGAATTTTCCAGAAATAATAGAAAGAATGATCCTGGTCCATTCTGGTAATAGAATATATCAGTTAATATTCAGCTAATCACATATTTTTATCAGTATGTTCAAGCACCTGGCTATATAACGACTAAGACAATCTCTTAGAACTTAATCTGAGTCCCATTTAGATCCTTAGCATTCCAGTTTAAATAGGGCTAACCCTGACAACTTCATCATGGCAGTCCAATCATCAGCAATGATAAAGACTTTGCAGGACACTTTGCAATTAAAATATCCACTTCAGATTAAGCAATGTGCTTGGGTGTTTTTAACAATCCAAGGCTTCGCAGGTATGATGTCATAAAAAAATAGCAGAAATAAAAGAATAGTGTGTTTGAATAATGGAGTAACTTGTTTGGGGAAGAATAAAGGTATTTGCATTTTGCTATAAATGGTTCTTATATAGCTTAAATGAAGCTTATATAGCAGACCAAGTTTCTTCATGTCTATTCAACTGTACTTAGACCGTTGAAAATGGATTTTTTTTTATAGGGTCAAGAAAGTGATGGAGAGATGTATGAAGACATTAATGACATCAGGTAGTAATTCTAAACTCTATGACCTTTTGTATCTTTATTACTATCTTTTCTAATAGGTGTATTTCATCTGATATAAAAGTGCCATTCTGCTGCAGGCCCTGCCAGGGATTACTGTCCTCATTCATTTCCCCTGGAGAAAGTCTGTCTCTTCACAGGTTCTTTCCCTGTTAGACCTGCCATGCCCTGGCGTGGCAGAACTCCTGCAATTAAATAATGCAGTCACTGTGATCGAGGTAACAGAACTCTGATTTCTGATCTAAGAAGTATGTCTGAACCACTGTTGGAATTACAGCCTAGGAGGAAAAATAAGCTCAGCCCCAAGATATTATGGTCCCAGATAGATCTTTTGTTGTGGGTTTTTTTTTAATTGCTTTTCAGATAAATATTCTTAGAACTCTTATGAGAGGCTGGATTGACAATTTTTGTTGCGTGAGTCAACTAGTATAGCTACAGAGACAGAATACAAGCTCTGCTGATTCTTCTTCCATTTAGACCTTCCCTTTGATGACTCTCTCTGCCCCAGTAATGTCTAAATCTATGGGATTTACAGTGTTACAACAGCCAAAGAAAAACTCTAATTCCCTCTGAATAAGTAATTGATGTAGAATATTTCAGATGTACAACAATTTTGAGCAAAAATTTGTTGTTGAATCCCCTTTGATTTATAGCCCAAGTGATCCTCATTTCAGACATTTTTTTAGCAATTTGAGGCTACCTGTCTAGCAAAAGTACTGGGGGGAAAAGGGGGAGTTTCACTTGAGCAGCTCCATAGAGTTTCTAAAACACAGGTCTTCCAGCCAAATGGCAGAGCTGGAGATGTAGGCCGAATTCCATCCCAAGTTCCCAAACCCCAGTACCTTCCAGTAGACAAAGCACAGTAGGTAGTGTACCCTGGTGTGAAAAAAATTAGTTCAGAAGACTGACTCATTGTGCAGACTGTTGGAATAGGCTGCAATCAATTTTAAAAACACAGTCCAGTGGCATCTCAGGCTTCAGTTCAGCCTGCATCATCCACTGGTGGCCTGGGTAAATATTTAACAGCTGCATCCAGTACAACACCTAGATTGATGCCAGTTCACAAGCATGCTCAACAAAATTATCTCAGAGACATTTGGACACACACATGTGGAGGCAGATAACTTTGTCTGGTGTGTTGCCCTCATGAGGGCAGACACTGTAACTTACAAATGTAGTAAAGGGCTGCTTACTCTATCTGTTGCAGCTGCATTGTGGTTAGAATCTCTAGCTTGGAGAAGTCTTTTTTCATCACCAGCAGTTCTTTGCCAGCCTTGGGTAAGGTAGCTCTAAGGAAGATTTTCTTCACACATTCTGTCCTGGCAATGCTCTTTCAGATCATCAAGGGGAAAAGAGAAGAAGTGGGACAAAGAAGATAAGAGAAAAATGGACCAAGAGAAGAAAGAAAAAAAGGAAAAAGAAAAGAAAGAGCATGAACTGAGGAAAAAGTTCAAAGTAAGCTTTTGATTTGGTAATGTGGACAAAGGTATGCAAGCAGCATTATTTAGCATTGTTGAGTTCAAAATAGACTTTTCACCTGGCTGCAAAACTATTTGCTATGGTGGCTAGTTCAAACACCTGCATAAATTCTGAATAAGGGTTTAAGCTACCTTTTTTGTTTGGCATGTGTTTGAATGCAAGCTCTGCACTGATCGATGGCAAAGACTGTTTGCTTACAGTTTTCATTGAATTACTTTCTCACCTTTTTTGTATGTAAGAAAGCCTTAAAATCATCTGTTTTCACTTTTCTGTTTCTAATAATTTATTATTAGAATTTATTATTTCTAATTTCATTAGAATAGCATCAAAAGCATTTAATAAAAGTGGGAATTTAGTCCCATACACATAGTGTTATTTGTTTCACTGTGGTCAGATACAGAAGTATTTAGCACTTTAGAGATTTCAAAATAGTATTGCAACACATTACCTTTGCCTTGGTAGAAAGGGACTTATAGTAAATTCCAGCCTAAATGAGGAGGAGGAAAATCTTGTAAGGAAGATTTATACAAGACTTGTGTAGGAGACTTACAGTCATTCTCTGGGGCTAAATTGATGAGACAATTCTTTCTGTTTTAAATCACTTTTGCTGGTGGTCAGCATGCTCTTACAGTTTACAAGTCTGCCAGTCAGTTTTTCTTAACTAATGCCCATTCACAATTCTCCATTCTGCTACTTTCAGTGTCACTGTACACAGTGGGCAGCTTTGTTTTTCTTCCTATTATGCTCAGTACACACAAAGCCATAGAGGTTCACATCATGTCCTGCTGTGGAGGGCCTGAGACGAGTTAAGAAGTAAATATTAAAGGTACACATAGTTAATAATAATGCGTTAGCTGGTGTTTATTGGTTACCAAGTCTATTTTTTAGACCAGTCACAAGAAGTGTAGGCATTAGTGCAAAGAAAGCTTTTAGCTTATAGACTGTGCTCCTGCAACCATTAAGTTATTTTATTATTCTTAAACAAATATATTTCAATGCACATTTTCTTTCCATTTATTGACCACTTATACAGGATAGATATTCCAGAGTTAGTCTATAATTGACAAAAGCATTATGCCTCTGAAATACATATCTTAAAGTCACAAATACAAAATCCTTAAATAGTTTTTCATAACATAATGTAAAGACCTCACAAAGTGAATCCTGGACATCAGTAAGCATCTCTTGTGAGTACTTGCAAGATCATTTATAGAGTAGAATAGTAAACACAAAGCATTATGTGGCAGGTTCATCAGCATTAATGTTAATGAATATTTACTCATATGACTTGTGTTAGGAATAGTGTGGCCAGCAGGATCAGGGATTGTCTGATTGTTCCCTGTACTTGGCACTGGTGACGCTGCACCTCGAATCCCATGTCCAGTTTTGGCCCCTTACTCCAGAAAGACGCTGAGGTGCTGGAGTGAGTCCAAAGAAGGGCAACAGAGCTGATCAAGGGTCTCGAGCATGAGCCCTGTGAGGAGCAGCTGAGGAAGCTGGGTGTGTTTAGCCTGGAGAAAAGGTGGTTCCAGGGGACCTTCTCACTCTCTACAACTGCCTGACAGGGAGTTGTAGCCAGGTGGGCATCAGTGTCTTCTCCCAAGGGACAAGGGACAGGAAAAGAGGAAATGGCCTCAAGTTGTTACAGGGAATGTTTAGTTTAAATATTAGGAAAAATTTCTTCATGAAAAGGGTTGCAAAGAGTTGGAAGAGGTGCCCAGTGAAGTGGTAGAATCACTCTCTGTAGAGGTATTTAGAACATCTGTAGATGTGGTGCTTAGGGACATGGTTTAGTTGAACTTGGCAGTGTTAGGTTAATGGTAGAGTTCAGTGATCTTAGAGGTCTTTCCCAATCCAAAAGATTCTATTATTCTATGAGTAGTTCTGCTGGAAATAAATGGAGACACCCATAGGAATTCAATGCCTCTGTTTTGTGAACTCATAAAAGGTGTCATAGGCTAATTTGTTGATTTTAATCTTAGTATTTCTGTGATTTTGCCAGTGAGTTCTTCAATTGCTCTATTGCCATGCTTCTCCCTTCTCCTTTAATCTCTGATTTTTAATTTAAACTATATAATTTGAGCAAGAGGAAGCCTTTCTGTTTATTTGGCAACAGTATTTTAAATGTCAATGAAACAAATAACCATCATTATCATTATTTTTTACTACTTTTACTGAATGTCTGGGAAAGAACTCCATTTTTCCCCACCTGTAATACCTTCTGTTTTTCTTCAGTTAACAGGACCTATTGAAGTCCTTCATCAGGCACGAGCTTGTGTTGACCACAAGGGAGGGAGGAATGAACTGACTGTCAAACAGGGGGATAAGATTGAAATCATTCGCCTCACAGACAACCCAGAAGGAAAGTGGCTGGGCAGGATAAAAGGATGCTGTGAGTTCTCTTTCTTCACTATGCTCCTGAATATTTTCACTACATGACAGCAAACGTGAGCATTACAGCAAGGACTAGCCCTACCATGTCTGAGTCACTGGCCACCAAAGTAAATAATTACCCCAAGTCACTCTTCCATCCTCAGCTAGTTCATAGCAGAGAGTTATTTCACAACATATTGTAACACCTATAGGCACTGGAATAAGTTAGGGTCAGTATGCTGGGACCTTCACTGACATACTGAGGGTGAATTCCCGGTCAGCAGCCTTCAAATAGCATCAGAACTAACAAGTATTGTGGTTTTTCATGTCTTAGTGTTAAACGTAACATGGGTGTTCTTAAAACAGAATTAGAGAATATAAGGATCTGTTCTAAGTGTTTTTCTTGTTCCTATTCCTATGGAAAGTTTCTAACTTCCAGGTTTTGTTTTCTCTGAAATCCTAAATGCTTCTCCTATGAAGGTGTAAGTACCATCAGTGGATCTTTGAGAATAAAGAGGTTGATGATCTGGCTCCTGGGTTATAAAAGGTTGATCCATAGAATCAAACAGAATTATTAAAAGCATTTGCTTGATCTTTAGGGGAACTAAAATGCCAATCAAATTAGTAAGACAGTTCACACATGGAGAACAGAGTTCTACAAAATTGTAGATGATACCAGCTGAACAGCTTGTAGTGATTGATAAACATAGATAGTAGGGAACTGAGTGTCTTTCATACAAAGTGGATCTGAGAGACCTGGGCCTGCTGAAAGGAAAATTAAGGGGTATCTTATAATTGTTCATAAATACCTGGTGGGGGGATGTAAAGAAAATGGAGCCAGGTTCTTTCCAGCTACCTAGTGACTTTGCAAGAGGCAACAGGCACATACTGAAACACAAGGGTTCTATGTGAACAGCAGAAATCACTTTTTTTACTGTAAGAGTGATGAAGCAAGGGAAAATGTTGCTCACAGAGGTGGTGGAGTCTCCATCTGTGGAGATCTTCAAAACCTGACAGGACACAGTCCTAGCCAACTTGCTCTAATGGAGGATCATGTTTGTTTAGAGACATTGGCCAAGATGATCTCAAGAGGCCAGTTCCAATAACAGCTTTTCCACCAAACCTTGAAGTTGTGAAAATAAGTCAATTACATTAATCATTTTGTACACAGAAAATCAAACCTTGGTGAGGGCTGGGAGAATAATATTTTCTAGTGCATGTGCAGTCCATTAATTAATTTATTTGCATTATTTAATTCACTTTTCATTAATTAATTCTTGCATTAGCAAAACTTGAAGCTGTACAAGGCTTCTCATTGAAAAGTTTCAATAATACAGACCAATTTTTTACACCAGTGCTTCAGCCTTCCATGTTCACAGTCCAGGTCTTCTTTGGTGAAGACCAAACAAAAGAAGAAAATCAGTTCTTATCATTTAAGTAAGAGGAAAGATCAATGTCTTCCTCTTTCAGAGGAAAAACACTAAAAACTGCATTCACTCAGAAGAAGGAGAGTGGTGAATTTTCCATTTTCAAAAAAAATGCATGAGCATTTTTCATCTTGGAGAAATCCATTTGTGCACTCTTCTGCATGGGCACTACGCCTGTCAAAAATTACCCTCAGGAGAGACAGAGTTCCTCATCTCAGGTCAACTGCTCTGGTCAATGAAGCTACAGTGTGTCTGCCAACCTGAAGAAAAATCAATGCACATGATCCTCCTAATGACCTGTCAGGACCTTGATGTCATGGACTGCCCTAAAATATGCCACAAGACTGCAGTGGTGTTACGAATGGATGTGGGGATTTAGATAAGTCCTTGACTTTTGCCCAGGCCTCTGGCAGCAGGCAGTAGCTTTAATGAGGTGTCCAGCACCCCAAAACCCACTCTCATTTGCGAGTTCATTCACAATGGCTGATTTGGTCTATTAGAGAATGGATTATTTATTTAATAGACACAAAGCTAACAGACATAAGACTTAAATCAAATTAATAGTACACAAGAATAAGGACAAAAAGAGACTACCAGAAGGTAAATACAGTGCAAGGTCAAGGGTACTATTAATGTTACAGCTACTGAAGAAATAATATAACTTAGGATTCAATGTATCTTACTATCCCATTGTTGGTGGAGCACACATGGAGATCCTTTCCTTCAATCCCCAGGGAAGTAACCATGTGTCCAGACTCCGGGGAGAGGTCTTCCATATTTTCAGGGTGTGTGTGTAGAGGCCTTCTGCCTCTGTGATAACTCATGTGTCTATGTATCTTTTATAGTTTGTAGGGTTTTGTAGTCAAGAATATTCTTTCATCTCTTCCCACATCAGCTCTCCATACTAAGATGCTGATTCTTAGCTGAGGCCGGAGCCCTTTTTGTGCCAGACGCTCCCTTGCTGAGCCTTTCAGGCCAGGTTATCTCTCTTTATGCACCACCTCTCTGTGGTGGGAGGGGGTGGGAGGGGGTAGATGTCCTGCCACAAGTGGTCCCAAAGCCAGCTGAGAAAAGGAGTCTGCCCCATGATTCCTGCACAGAAAATTCTTCTGCTGTAGCTGAGAAGCAAATAGGAGAACTAAACATCAGCTGAGAAAGGCTTAGCAGGGGGATCTGAGATACATCTGATATTTGTATTTGTGTTGATAGATGAGGCTACTTGGAATGAGACATTTCTTTGAAAGTTTTCAAAAATCATACAAACCAATTGAGTCACTGATTCTGAACCTTTTGTTAAAATCATGCCTTTATCATGACCCTTAAAATGCATGGTTTCATTTATTTAGATGGATACATTAAAACAACCATGGTGGAGATTGATTATGATTCTTTAAAAAGAAAGCAAAAACCATCTACCAGCACTGCTGTGAAACATACAGAGAGTGATCAAGAAACATATGATGATGTTGGAGAGCAGGACATTACTAGCAGGTATGTATAAGGAATGCATGAAATGAGACAAGTGATTCACCTGGGTCAGCCTAGACAGGGGAAATTTTCCAACAACAAACCCATCTCTTTTCACAAAACTGCCACTTATGTAAGAAATGTGTAGCTATTATATGTAGCTATTCAGACAGAGTAGCTCATATGTGGTCAGAGAAGTTTAAATGAATTCTGGAATCCAGCATCTGTAAGCACTCATACTTAGGAGGAGCCCATTCTGTTGAAATAGGAGCTACTTCATGGAAATCCAAAGGAGAAAAAAGTGCAAGCCATACAGGATTACAAATCATCTGCAGGAAGTTAATTCTCTTCCCTCCCTCTCTTTACATGCTCTGTCTTTTTGGAGCCACATGCTCCCTTTTCTAAGATGCACGACTAAAAGACTCTAAAAGCAATGGGAACACTCACTGCACCAGGGAACTCCTGATCACCCTCATTGCCCTCATGAGCCTTAGCACGAGTCTTTAACTCTTACTACCCCTTTCATTTTGATGAGAAATCCTGTCTAGGGTAACTCTTAGAAGAGAGTGCAGCTTACGAATTTAACCCTGAAAACAAGGCCTCTCAAATTGCATGAGATGGGCATAAGCTATACTTTTTTTTTACTTCATTGGAAGCTTCTTCTCTATAGAACAGTCTCCATGCATTTGCAGGGCAGTGCTACACTGCAGATTCTCTACTACAATGTGTCATCTATTTCATGTCAAATAGATCTGCAGCTAGATAAGTGACATATCCAGCAGCAGATCAGACTTGCTGGCAGGGAAATACCCTAGTGGTCTTGTTGCAAGACCCATTGTCAGCCTAGCATGACAGTGGTAATTATGTTGTCAGACCTCACATGAAATTTTGCTGCTTACATGTGATTCAACAGCCCATTCTCCATTAAATGTCCTGATGTGCAAAAAGAGGGCCTGGGATTCAGGTAAGAGATCTGCATATGGCTGTAAAGGATTTCAATATGTAGGACAACCATCTCGAAGCACTCAGCCATTACACCTGCTCTCACTGCCTTCCCATGAGGCTCCTTAGCTCAGAGAGGCCTGCCTGGAATAAAAGGACTGCAGCTGGCTGGCTGATAGAACATCGCCATGAGCTCCAGCAGCAGCACGTGGAAACGTCTGCCTTCAGGCTGGCATTTCTCATGCAACCAGTGTAGCTTTGTGTGTGATGTTTTTCCAGGTTGTGCGGTATCAGTTTTCCTCCCGGCACATTGGTCTCATAGCATCGTGACCTAGCCATGAGAGCCATGTTAATTGTTCTAGGTTTCAGGTAATCTCAGCATTAGTTACTTCATTGCAGAGGTATCCTTGGCCAGTCCTTTTCAGTAGGGCAAGCATTACAATTAGTCACCTCAATGCAAGGAATTTAGAAAATGCATTGCATTCAAAAGCAAACAATTGCACTGTTTGCTTACTAAAATAACAGTGTATTCCAAGGAGCTTCAAAGGATTAATGATTGGCTTAGATTCATTAAATCCTTTAAGCTGTATTTTGACATTTTTTTCTTCTCTAGTGATTAATAGCACTCTCTGTTCAGTTCATGAGCAAGATATATATGACATATATCAATATGTTTTGAAAACACTGGAAGAATGCCAGTCCAAAAAAAAGCTCTTAACCAAATAGTATTACCTCATTTTCAGTAGTATTGCTAATATTCCAAAACTGATAAATGACTAAGGGTATTGAATTTCAGAATTTCTTGGCACAAGAGTTTAACAAGTACCTTGTTTTAATGTATAATTTTAGGTAAGGCTTTGACCTGGAAATAATCTTAGCTACTGTGAACCTCTCAGGCTTTTTTCAGCTACCCTTAGAATGTTGGGCTAATGTGGACTCCTTTCATATTGTTAGAAACATACACTTATACCCAGTCAAAGCTAGTTGAGCAATAAATTAACTTGTTTACCATTTCATTTCAAGATCACCTCATAAGAAATGAATCTAAAGGATCTGGATCTACTCTATAGTGCTTAGTCAGATTATATTTTTATTCCCATCAGGTCTGGCTACATGATCTCCTGAGATCCCCTCCAACACACATTGTCCTGTGATCCAAAGGCATATATAGTACTTTAATTTTAAAATATCAACAGAAATATAAAATACATTCTAAATATTTTTGCCAAGGCCAAAAGCTTAAGAATTAATAACTGAAGAACTGATGGGTGATCATGGTGTTTTCTTATTCTGAATTATGACTGCTTTTCTCTAAAATGTCTTTTGTTTGCTTTTCCAGTCAAAGTGGTGACCAAAGTGGAGGTGGAAGTAAGTTCTACTAACATGTCTGGGGGGAGGTTTTTTCTGTGTATTTCTTACCCTCACATTCTGACTTCTGTGGCTTCCACATAATGCAGTAATTATGCAAAAGCAAGTTAAATGTCAGCTAACAGGCAACAAACAAGGAAGGATAGTGACCAACTAAACTTCCCTGCCACCCATAGGAACTTGAGTGAGACAGAATGTTTGTCTCCAGATACTGTGAATCACCAGCATGCCTGATGATCAAACTTTAACTTTTTACTTGTGTATGAAGGCAAATCATCCCACAAAATAGCACGGATGTAACTGGAGAAATATTAACATGAGGAAGAGGTTTTGTACAGGAGAAATCCAGTTCTGAAATAGCCAGCACTATTATAAATTAAAGCTTCATTTTGCTGACAGAGTTAAGGGGAACTTCAATTGCAGCAGCACACTGGAGGCCCAAATGCAGCACCTTCATGCTGTCAAGCTGACACATTCAAACCCAGTTTTCCCTTTGTTAGCATATATATTTATGTAGCATTCTCTGTTAATCACAAGAACACAGCTCATCTTCTCAGCTTCAAGTTTAGATACTGGTCATGGCAGAAGCATCCCCTGGCAGTACTGAATGAAGCATCTGCCAGACAAGTACAGATTTCAGTGCCTACTCTGACCAGGGCCTAGAACTGGACATGCAAACCAAGGTAACCCTACACTGAAGGAGGTGGGGCACAAAGGTCAAAACTGAGACCAAAATGGGGAGTTTATATTGCTCTTGTCTTCTTTGGATGAAAACAAGATGTCAGCTGCTGAGGGTGTTAGTCCAACATGTTTGATCATCACTTGAGTCACACATGAAAATTTAAAAGTCATCATAAGGTCTGGGCCAAAATCAGCCATTTAGAATTTCATTGACTACAGTGTAGAAGCATTTGTTTTCGGTATCCATGCTCTTGTGATTGGCAGTGCCACATTTAAATGCTGCAGATGGCATTCTAAATTGGAATAAGTCTAAATTTCTGTTTCAATAAAGGGTCTGGGCCAGTTTACAGAAAGATTCAATTTGCAAGGATGTTGTATAAAATGCACACACATCTGATTCAGTAAAGAAGCCTATAATGAATATCTTATTCAGCAACATGAAAAATAATTGCATTAACTCACTATTTGATCTGTTAAAGACACGTTCCCATCTCCTCCTTCTGATCAAGACATTTATGATGGAATTGATGATGAAGAGGCTGTAGCTAGGTATGTTTATATATATTTTAAATAATTTGCTTCTTTGATGGAATGTTTTCAGTTTTTAGTGGTTTTGAATCAAGCATAACAATTAGCATGTATTAGGATGATCAGCAAGTCGGTATACATCCAAATGGATATGTGAAGCTAGAGAAAAGGGTTCTTCAGTCTTTTGAAGTGTTGTTCTGTAATTTTGATATGTCAGCAAAAGCAGTTTGCAATCATGAAAATCTCCCAATTTCCAAATAGACAGAATAGGTCTGAAATCAGAATAACAGACTACAATTCTAGGTTGCTGAGTAACAACATGAAAACAGTAAGCCACTAGATTAATATCTATACTACAAATACATCTCAGTAGCTACAAGTGGCCTAACATAAATATTTCTAGTTTAGCATGTTAGCATTTGGGTAAGTAACTTTACTTCAGGAATTAAAGACAATTATGTGCATCAATGGAGAATTTTAATGGGCCTTTTGAGAAGAACTTTACATTTTACATTGCGATAATCACATGCATACTCCAAAGGTCTGTATCGCAGGATGAAGATAAGAATGGTATCTGGCCCTGGGGAATCTTGAAGAGACTAAAGGTCAAAGATGGCAAAAAGAAAAGTGTACGAGAAAAAACAGCCAAAGTCAATGAGGCAGAAGAAAATGAAAATTTGTTGTAAGAGTCTGCCAGGAAATCAAAGTGCACGTTAACTAATTCTAATAAAACATTGATCACATGCTACTAACATGTCCTCACAGCAGCCTAATGAATCATGCATCAAATTGCAGCTCAGGATGATACTTTTCTGCAAAAACACTGAGCTTTCTTTTTACCTGCATAATTATTCTCTTAACAAGCTGTATTTGTTGCAAAAGTCTGGTAATCAAAACATGCTGGATTCTTTTTTTTTTGGTGAAAAGCACCAGAATAATCTATCATCTTTGTGCCACTAGTCATGTAAATTTGCTGCATACTCAGTTAAAATTTATTTTTCTCACCAGTACAATGTAGCTGAGATGAACTGGTAAATCTAGGCCAAATTATCAAAATTTTAGAAATAATATGTCAAACAGAAAAATAAAAAGATTGTCTTCTACCCATCTTATCTAGAGAATAAATCAGCAGGTGGTGTTTCTGCCACCTTCTTCAGTCATTTGGTTCTGAACCAGTTTACTTTAAATCAGTATAAAAATATATTTAGTCCCCAAGTATTGCTGGTGTTAGTGGCACTTCAAAATGTCAGGATATTACTTTAAACCCTTCTGTTGAAAGTTTTTTAAATTATTTAGGTTACAAAATAGGCTATTAATGTGATATAGATACTTAATGAGCTTTTTTTCCCCCCAGCACGCCTTCTTCAACAAAGCAGTCTGGAAAAGGTAATTAATAGCCTATTGTTCAGTCTCCATATTGATTTCTGATTCTTTTTCTGTCTATATTGCTCTGTATCATGCTAGTCACAAAAATACATCCAAGGAAGGAAACAGGACTTCCTATTGCTTACCCAGTTCCAGTAAACAAATTTCAAATATTTTGTCTGATCCAGCTACAGACAAGGAGATACTTATACATGGCAAGCTCCCTGGTAAAAAATTTAAGGCATTTAATGTGAGTTATCTACCTGAGATTTGCACTAGTCCATTTTATTTGGCATTAAACAGGAACTGATACACCTGGAAAGAAGCACTCAGTGAAAGACCTCAAAATTTAAGAGAAATTATTTGTTCTATTTTTTATCACTTGCAGCGCCTCTGTAAAAGAACATTTAAGCGTCATCTCAGTTATGGAATAAAAAGGAAGTTCTTCAAATTTTTGAGTCTTCTTCCAGAACTGAGTTCTAAACCTTCTATATCCTGATGATTTCTCTAGCCATTGGTTTGATGAGCCAAACAATTGCTTTCCCTCTACAACATGCTGAACATGATTGAAAAAGTATTCTTGGGCTAAGTATTCTCTTCACTGCTTTGGCATTGCAAGATGGCCTAAAAACTAACATACCCATGATTCATATCCACTTCTAAGCAATGTTGCATTGACCAAGTGCTATAGAAGTTATTGAATGTGCATTAAAATCAAACTCAGAAAATATATTTTAGTGCAATACAGTGGGAATTTGATTAATTAAAATGAAAATTAGAGGCTATATTATGTGCCAAAACTTGCTTCAGTTTCAGAAGATTCAAATTTCAGTGAATATCTGTTATGAATAAAGAAGCTTAATCTGAAAAGGGGGTAGTGTTCCACAGGTTGTGCAAAACAGAACCCAGGGTTACCATAGACTATAAATGGCTACAGTACTTGCCATAATTTCTTATCAATTTCACTACATTGTAACACAATATATTCACTTCTCATTTTTCACATAATAATGTTCCATTCTTTTGAACACTATTGTTTCAGATTATGGAGACAATGTTTATGATGATGTAGATTCTCCAGACTTCCCTGCTCCACCACCTGATTCCAGGCAAGTGAAAATATTACTTCCCCAATTAGAAATCTAATACATAGAGTGACATTTTTAAAGTATATACCACAGGCAGATTGCTACTAATATCTGCTTTATTTGGTGTTGTCAGGTTTTCTAGCTCTCATAAACCTACTGCTGATAATGGCAGTTAAACGCTCTTTCTTCCATTGCAGATTGAAATAATAATTAGATTATAGAATAAATAAGCATGTTTTGCATGTCAACATAGTCAGTCCCTGATGGAAAAGAGGTAGAAAATTATGTGTGGGCTAAAGGAACTTGATTATAGATTGTAGTTCTTTTTCTATCAGAATCCGGGGACAAGTACTTTATCTCAGCTCCTGCAATATTTTAAATGAAAAGGACCCAGTGTCCCTGTTTAAAGTATGAAACGTATTTGGAGGTGTAAGTTCAGCTTGAAAGAACCAGAAAATTTTGGTCATCTCTGTAGCACAGTGTTATGGGCACAGTTGCATCGGTGAAGATGACTGGGACATGTCACATCCTGTTGCCTCTTACTCCACTCAGGTGGAGTGACAGTGTACTACAATAATGTAGTCTGGAGATACAAAAAGAGAGAGATCTCTTTGGACTGTGTATCCAAAGGAAAATATGTGGTCATTCTAAGCTAAATCTAGGGTAAGTCACACACATACATTCATCATCAATGAAACTGTCATCCTGGCAAGATCAGCAAGGATCAAAAAGTAGAGTCAGCCTTTACATTCCCAGGTGCATCACCAGAAAGGGCAGCTAGTGCGTGAAACCCTTCCACAGTCTTTGGCAAAAGTCAGTGCTATCAGGGATGTGCAAAAAACAGAACTTGAAACAGATCATGTAATGCAGAATCCCTGGTGTAGCAAAGTCTGCAGGCACATAGGGCTAGCACTCAGAAGGCTGATGTTCCAGCTGCCTCTGCAGCTCCACATGTCATTCAGCTTATTGCCCAAAGGTGCACAGTCTTCACAAAAACTGCTCCTTACTGAGAGATTCTAAACTGTCTTAGGAGATGGATACTTAAAATTCATTTTTTATATTTGCTTATGTGATAGCTATACAGATATCAGAGAGAAGTAGGAAAGACAGCCCCAACTTTTCTACTTATTTTTAAGTCAAGTCTGTATTGTATTCTCAATATTGGTTTTTCAGAGCAGCAAAAACATGATAAAGACACATGAAGGCAAATGCATTTTCATCAAAATTGTCAGAAAGCATGCCAATGCCTCTGATGTGTTCCTAATTTTGTTTTATCTGTAACCTCTTGGTTTAGTTCATCAAAATCAGGAAGTTTTGGAAAACCTAAGTCAGATGAAAAAGATGCACAAAAGCTCAAGAAGATGGAAAAAGAAGAGAAAGAGTTCAGAAAAAAGTTCAAAGTAAGTTTTGTTCAAAGTGGTTTTTAATATAAAATATAAAAACAAAGTATCTGTATAGTGTCTTCTATTTTGTTCCACATAACTTGCTTTTGAAAGGGAAAGTATTACTACATATATAAATAGTGATCTGAGCACCTCTAAGTCTAAATGGCAAGTATGGGCATGTACACATACTGTAGCATATACAAATATTTGGTAATTTCCAAAACTTTAGTAACAATTTTTATTTATTACTAAATAAATGTTAATGGGAATATTAATTTAAAAGCACTAATGAGTTTTAACCATGTTTTGGGGATGTTTTTTTTCCTTTACAGTTTGATGGTGAAATAAAAGTTCTTTACTCTGCAACCACAGTCCAGGATTTATCACAGAAAAGATGGGGATATAAAGACTTGCAAATTAAACCAGGGGAATCTCTTGACATTATTGAAAGTACAGATGATACCAAGGTCCTTTGCAGGAACGAAGAAGGAAAATGTAAGTTTTGTTTAAAAACTGTTGTGCATATCAAATTGCCAGAGAGTGGTTGAGTAGGATGTGTAAAACCTCTCTTCCCTGGTTTACTGAGGTTTACCGTGCCTGGTGGTGGACAAGAGGCAGATTGTTGTTACCTTATTACTGTGTTTTAACACTGGCTTGACTTTAAAAAATCCAAACCACTTCCAATGGACAAGATATAGTAAGTATTAGGAAAAAAGTACCATTTTTTGTGGTAAAGTTTGCCTTTGCAGCTAGGATCAGCAGATGTTTTTCTTGCTTCTGTCTCTCCCCCTATGCCAAAAGGAGGGTAGCTATGATAGCCCACTGAGTCTAGTAAAAGTTAAATCCTTGCTGCACCTCTGGATAGCACTCGCCCATTGATTACCACCAGAAGAAAATCAATAACAATATTCTTACTTTGGAAGAGATGCAGTTTAATCTTTTCAACAGGCTGGGGGGAACATTGCTTTGGAGTCTTCCCCCCAGCTCCCAACTAATCCAAGGCATATGTCCTTGCTGGCATGTCTGCTTGTTCTGGGAGCTGCACGAGGCCTTTCAGTGTTTCTTTGAAATCCTTGGCCAGGGTTTGCACTGGCAGAAATTTTTGAATTTTTGGAGAAGTCCGAAACCATCTCCTGATGGTTTCAATTTCTTAATGAGCTTCTGTACAACACTTTCCAAATCTCCTAGTGAAAATTCACTTTGTTCTGGAACAGCCTGCTTTCAAAGTAGCAGCATCCTCCTGCTCACCTTCCTTTTTACCTCTGACCTATATAGAAGACAGTCCAATGCTATAAACGTCTGAAGAGGATTCAGCCACCTTCCTTTTATTTTTTCCCTCCTGTACTCAACTGTTACAGTCTGGAGTACAGCCTTCTTCCTGGCAGGCCTGCAGGGAGAGGAAGAATTTCTTGCATAACAACACATATGTTTTTCAAAATATGGATTGCACTGGTAGAGCCACTTCCCAAAAAAAACAGCTTTCAAAGCCGCATTTTTTGAATCAAGCTAATAACAAAGTAGAAAGTAGTTCATGTTGGCTGTTTTCCTCTCATAGTCTTCAAAGCTTTTCAAATAATGACAGGAGCTACTGCTTTGCTATGCATAAAAGAGCAAAACAAATAAAAATATCCTCCCTGAAAACCTCTGAATAAATCCCAGTCAATTTACACATTAGTTAGCAAAGTTTGAATCCTACTTTAGTTAAGTGCATGACAGTTTTGTTTATTTGCTCTAGTTGTTCTAGTTCCTCAGACCTTAAAGCTATGATTTTACCTTCTGAAGGCCAGGTAGACTGAAAATCCACAACAAAAGATGGTTTTGTTATTTTCTTGCACATGAATTCTTTGATTTAACCATTAACTTATGAAGCACTTCCATAGTTTCAAACCAACTATTAAATAAAACCACAATTTATATTTCAATGTGTTCTCACCTTTTTAAGCAAGGGCTGATGATCTTAGGAACATACTCTGCCATGGCTTGTTTTAAATGTTATAAAATTATTTGAAATGTCAGAAGTGAAACAAGGAACTAATTTTCATCTACATCTCAGGTTCCTTCTTGGTCTAAACTCACACATTTTGAAATATACAAAAGCTTTCAATTCAGCTTTGTAGATTTTGCCTAATCATTAGGACGTAAATAGACTTCAGTGGCCCAAAGTTTAATTTTTGGCCTCTCTGAGCTTTCTTTACACTGTCAGTGAACAGCTGGCACAATGTGTTATAGCTTCCAGTGCTTTGCAATGGTAGAAGCACTGTCACATGCACAGACTTCTAAGAACACTGTGTTTGTATGCCATGACTATAAGCAAAGAAACTTTGCTTTCATGTGTTTCACTTGAGAAAATGATATGAACAAGCAGAGAAGCTTAGATTAGCCAAATGATTTTGAATTATTTCCTGGAGACTTCAAGAGTCATGGAAAATATTGGACAGTCCTATAAAGAATTTTGAAAAGACAATGATTTAAAAAAAAATTTAAAAAAACAATTTCTATGTCTTTATTCCAGAAAATAAAAACTGGGGAAAGACAACTGAGCTAAGATACCCTGAATAGACACTGCTAATAATTAAAAGAAGGAAATTTGCTTAGTAATTTTAAATACAAGACAAGATCACATTTATTCTTTAGAACTCTCCTAATTTCATACCAGCTTACTAGTGTTTACATACAAACATGTAATTACTGTTATAGCTCTCCCTTTTTTTGTATTCATTATACCAACTGAAAATTATTTCAGTAGATATCTTTCACCAGAGACAGGAAGTATTTTTTTAAAGAAATTATATACATTAAAAAAAGAATATGTGCAATTTTATCTGATTTCATTAGTAATCCTCCAGACTAATAGAATAATAGTCAGTAGCTTTTCTAAGGTATTTCCATTATTATATCCATTATTGGTCTTATTAATGTTAGTTTAAATTTTAAACAGTTACACGTAATGATATTTAATTGGAGTACACATCCTGAAATACTTTTTTTTTCTTGTATGAAAGTCTTTCTGTTACTTAATATTACTGCAAATATTATTATGTTGTTATTACTGTACTGATTTTTGTGCTATAGTTTTTGTTAATAACTGTTGTTTCACATCTCTCTCATGCAACCAAGAAACTGAAATAGAAGATGAAAACCTAATCTTGCATAACCTCCATTACTATTTAAGTAGGCAAATAAGAATAAGCAAAATATTGCACCTAGCAAAATCTTCATCAACTAGGTGCCCACTGTACATTGTTTTCCATCTATTATGTCTTTCTGTCTGAAGTATATAAAAGAGAAAAACTGCATTTCATTATTGCTAGCAACAGAGGTAATAATGAGTATTTCAATTTAACTTAAATATATCTATATTTCATTTTTACAGATGGCTACGTTCTGAGATGCAATTTAGTTCAGAAGTAAGTATAAAGTGATAATTTTGAAAAATTTATTATAACAATTTTGTTCTAAATGGTCTAGTAAAAAAAGTGAAATGTAATTATTTTAGTCTGTCATTCTAAACTTGAAAGTTGAATTATTTTTAAGGAGTTAGGGTTTGTCAAAAAGTAATCACATACATACATGCAGGAAATTTGCCAAAGCTTCATTCCTCATTGCTTAACCATAAACTCTAGTTAACCATGAAAAAATCACATAAATTAAGCATTATTGGTACTAGATTCTATTACTGAACAGCAAGTTAATGTGGTTAGGTGTCTTGATGCCTTTTTCAAACATTTAATTAAAATGGACCAAATTTTCTTCAGGTTTGTTTGTAATTCAGTCTTAGTGGGATAGAGATTTGGCTCAGTATTGCTCCAAGTAATTGCATGGAGCTCAGCATTTTGGTTCTAATCCAAAACTCTTGTCAGACAAAGCCTCTTCATTTCCTTCAAGAGGCTTTTCATATTAGACCCTTAAATATCAAATCAGATGTCATTTTTAGAATTGCCACATTTAGAATTTAGAGGCATTTAACGCTCACACACATATTTGAATTATATGTATAAACAGTTTTACTGTCTTCCATGGGCTGTCCATGTATCTAAGTCACATATTTGAAAATTCCTATTCATGGAGCATGTATTTTTAATAGACATTATCTAAATTCATTACCTAAAAAGTAGCACCTCCAAAACTATTATGTAATTTCTGAGTAAAGAGACAAAATTAATTTAAAGGGCATAGTGATTGGGTTTTTTAGTTCAATTTTTCTGGTAACCAATTTTTTAAAAAATAATTAAGTATTTATTTTCTTTATGGAAATAACTCTGTGAGAATATCTATGTAAAAATGCAATAAATAAAACCAACTTTTAATAAAGCAACCTTTCATGTTAGAAAGAAATGTATCAAAGTCTACTCTTCCCTGAAAATAGTTTGACTTCACCATCTTGCTCAACATTGTTCTGTTACCACAAAGGTTGTATTAGGAATTTAATTATTTGAAAGATTGCCTGCACCATACTGTATTTTTTAATATATTACTTTTAATACATTAATTTCTGATGTCTCAACTTTTAAATATACTATTTGTCTTTTTTAACTTACAGTGATGGAGAGATTTATGATGACATTGGTGACGGTATGTTGAACATTTGGAACAATACTTCATTTATATTCAATTACAATAAATAACTTTATCTTTGTGTTGAAGTACTACACAGTATTAATAGTTTTGCATTTTATTTCTATTTCAGATTGCATCTATGATAATGACTCTGATGCTGCATGCTCTTGAAATAACAACAATGAAGATCAAACTCTAGTTTGGAATCCCACTTGTGAAAGCAACAAGAATCAGAAATGCTGATTGCAAGTTAATTGGTGTCTCTTTTAAATGTACAATTAACATTTTTTTGGGATTTCAGCCTTTTGTCCTTCAATGCTTTTTATTTCCATTTATTGGAGCATTTAAAATTGAGGGAATATAAGCAAAAGTTGGGGTTATAATTTTTCACTTCCTCTCTACATTTCTTACTCTCCATGTAGAAATACATCTTTAATTATCCATTCCCAAAGAGGCCAGTTCACATCTGTGAAGGGTCTTGAAGACAACAGGTCCCTGGCAACAGGTTTTAATCTGGCTTTCACCTATTAAGCACCAAAGACAGCCACTCTGGGTAGATCAGTATTCTGAAAAAAAAAATGGTGACAGACAACATTCTGTTGTGAAAAGACGAAATCAAAAGTGGGCATCAGAGAAGACAATACATCACTGGCCTGCCATTCCAGCTGCAATAGTGTTAGCTACACTGACATGTGCAGTCACATTCCATTATTTCAAAAGTCTATTTTTCCATGTTGTACTAATGATAGAATATCATGCTCTAAGATTTATCTGATGTCTACTTTAGAGTATAGTGTTCTACTTCATGCTGCAGTGTTGCTCAAAATATACTCAAAACATTTAGGTTAAGATTTAATTTCTGTTTAGTTTGAAGATAAGTTGTCACTATAGTAATATAGATATTATAAGCAATAAACTGATGATAAACAGTTTGGAAATTACTTCTAGACTAAATATATAGGTATATTTATCACTCTATTTTGATAATGCCCTTTTTTCCAAAGTGTTGTAGTTTACTACTAGATTTGGCTAAGAAAGAGTACAGAACTCAAGTATTTCCATGCTTATCCATTGTAGAAATAACATTTATTCCTAAAGTTCATTTTTGATGCTGTTGTCTGAATGACCAAGTTGCAAAAAAAAGCAAAGTCAACAGGTAACTCATAATGATAAATATCACTTTACCCTTATGTATCAGAAGTCACTGGAAATCAAAGACATTTACAGCAAGCTCCCAATAAAAGAGGGTGAGTGTGTGCAAAAAGTAGAACATCCATTGCTTTTGCTGTAGTGCAAATTAATCAGAAACCTGTAATGACCAGTGTGGCTGGATCAGTGGAAGCAGCTCCTTTTGATGAACGAGTCTTGTACAATGCTGAAAGGAAGTCAGGTACATTGTGCAACACAGCCAGTTCAGTTTATAAACATAAAAAATGTTGGCTCTGTCAGTGACTTTTGCTCTCATCTTCAGTGAAACTGAGATTCTATCTTCTAAAAATGTCTTTTATTGCTGCTTCAAAATACAGTAAATCTCAAAGGAGGCATAATGCAATGGGGATATCAAACATAAAATTAAGAGATAGTGGCTATAAGCTATTTTGTACTGTATGTAAAATCACTGATAGTATACTGAAAAGCTATATGCAACTTGGCTTTCTCTTTCTATTTGCTATTTCTCTTATCTATTTGCTATTCAACCAGCATCCAGTCATCAAATAACAATTTTATGTGTAAACATCAGCTGCAGCACCCAAATATAAAACATGACCATGCATATTAAGTGCAATGAATATGTGTGACTATTTGACTGTCACCATTAATGGATTATTTATAGGGTGAGTGTGTGCAAAAAGTAGAACATCCATTGCTTTTGCTGTAGTGCAAATTAATCAGAAACCTGTAATGACCAGTGTGGCTGGATCAGTGGAAGCAGCTCCTTTTGATGAACGAGTCTTGTACAATGCTGAAAGGAAGTCAGGTACATTGTGCAACACAGCCAGTTCAGTTTATAAACATAAAAAATGTTGGCTCTGTCAGTGACTTTTGCTCTCATCTTCAGTGAAACTGAGATTCTATCTTCTAAAAATGTCTTTTATTGCTGCTTCAAAATACAGTAAATCTCAAAGGAGGCATAATGCAATGGGGATATCAAACATAAAATTAAGAGATAGTGGCTATAAGCTATTTTGTACTGTATGTAAAATCACTGATAGTATACTGAAAAGCTATATGCAACTTGGCTTTCTCTTTCTATTTGCTATTTCTCTTATCTATTTGCTATTCAACCAGCATCCAGTCATCAAATAAAAATTTTATGTGTAAACATCAGCTGCAGCACCCAAATATAAAACATGACCATGCATATTAAGTGCAATGAATATGTGTGACTATTTGACTGTCACCATTAATGGATTATTTATTTTTCAGTGGCATTCAAGAGGCTGTCTGCATTAAATTAGTGATATGCCAGAGAATTTAGTGGGCATGCAGGGACCTACACAACTACATAGTTGTTCCATGTTCTTAGTGGTAATTGGTATAGGCACTGCAATTCTGTATCAATAAGACTGACTAAATTGGTCATACGATACATTAAATAATGAAAAGAAATAAATATATTTATGGATAAAACTTTGTTCAAAAAAAATATAATGTGATTGCTGCAGTGTTAATATGAACTTTTGAAGTATTACTCATTGAAAAATTACTTGCATTGTATCTTTTAACTTTTAGCAATGCTTTTTTGTATTTATTCTGAATAAAAGTATTTCTTCTGAATAAACATTTGCTTAACAAGAAATATGGGTGCACTGTCTTCTGTCAAAATAGGGCCACAGTAGCTGAACAGTAACTTCTGAAAATTATTGCTGAGCAGCTAACAGAGTGAAAATCAACTTTATTATTGTTGCAAAGGCTGCACAAATGCAACGTGGCATTTGTTAGTAATTGCTATCCAGGAAGTGAAATGTAAGCAGAAAATCTTCCAGACAGGAAAATCTATACTTAGGCAGTCTATATTCTAAGGGATTCTCACCTGTAATTTATTCTAGTATCTTTTAAAAGACATAAAGAAAGAAAATGAAAGCTCTTCACTTGATATTTTTCCACCTCCAAGTTCAGTCTATAATCCTGCAGTATTTGACTGTGCCTGCTAAAACAGTCAGCAGTGAAAACATCAAAATATTGACATAAAACTTAAGTTTCAGCATGAACATCCTAGTTAGGGTAAACAGAGCTGGTTTCCATCTGTGTTGTACCTCTGTGCTGTCCCAGTAAACAGGCTAAGCAAAACCAAAACTGGGACGGCAAAAAAGACTTCTCTAATTCAGTAGCTTTATAACATTTCTCTGCTGTTACCGCAGGCTCTGGACTGAAGGAATGCAGCTGATCTCCTGCACATTCCTGTGTAAGAGGTTTATACTCTCAATCCACATAATTGCAGATCCCCTGGCTACTCTTCCAACAGTTCGTAACAAAATTTCTTCTATGTGTGATCTCTTTGCGTAATCCATTCTCAACTGGAAAGATCTGTACTTTAGTAAGAGCATGGAAATTCAGGGGTGGCATGTAGATTTTCTGTGTGAATTATAACACCCCTGACCACTACATTACACAACAGACACTGCTGTGAGCACATGTGTGCATAGGAACGTGTGCATCTGTTCTGTGTGATTATACTTCATGCATATATTGAGGCAAATTCTGAGAAAACTAATGGACCCATAAAAGGGCACCTTTACGATTCCTGTACAGCAGCCTCAGACCACCCTGCACAGAAAAGCTTTTGCATGTAGTGAAAAGAACTGAAGTGTTAGGAGAGTCAATAGACATGCTTGTATTTGCACAGCCTCTGTTCTGACTCCTCGTGTGGATGCCTCGTTAACTGTGTGCCCAGTCTGTAATTACATGATGGCTCAGTATTTTTTTCCACAGGATCCCCGCCTCATTTAGTGCATGGGCTGGATGAGAACTAATAGAAAGGGCAGTTGTTCAGCCCTGCTCATTCAGTTTCTGTCCACTCCTTCATTTACTGAAAATCGTCCCAAGCTTATGCTGCACCCAGAATTATTAATTTCTCATGGCATTCATCACAATGATATCTCACATTCCCTTGAATAGGAATGGATTTATCTTATCTCCCATTTTAATGTATTAAAGGGAGGCACAAACAGAGAACAATTTGTGGCACATATCCATTAATCCTGGATATAAAACCAAACCACTGAAGCTAAATTAATTTTTTTGTACTTTTCTAGATTAGGACTCCCACTATTTATCTTCCTGTTCTTTGCCTCTGCTTATGGTTAAATAGAAATATAAGAGAGACATCATCTTTTGTTTAAAAAGTATTAGCATGCAAAATTTATACTGTAAATCAACGACAGAATTACAGACTTTCCAAAAGCTCCTTGAATTCTGGCAGGCTTGCTGCTGTGACCATTCCCTGGGGAGCCTGCTCAACCAACCTCTGTGTGTAGAACCTTTTCCTAACATTTAAATCTTCCCTGACTCATCTTTAGGCCATTCCCTCATGTTCTGTGACTGGTCACCACAAAGAAGAGATCTGTGTCTGCCCCTTTGCTTCCGTTCATGAGGAAGCTGTAACTGAAGTGAGGTGCCCCCTCAGTCTCCTCTTGTCCTGGCTGTACAGACCAAGTGACCTCAACAACTTCTCATACGGCTTCCCCTCCAGACACTTGACCACCCCTGTTGCCCTCCTTTGGACATTCTCTAATAGTTTCATGTCTTTTTTATTTTGTGGCACCCAAAACTGCCCCCAGCACTCAGACTGAGGCCACCCCAGCCCAGAGCAGAGCAGGACAATCCCCTCCCTTGCCCGGCTGGTGATGCTGTGCCTGATGTCCCCAGGACAGGCTTGGCCCTCCTGGCTGCCAGGGCACTGCTGGCTCGTGTTCAGCTCACCATTGAGCAGGACACCTTTCTGCAGTGCTGCTTCCCAGCACCTCATTCCCAGTTTGTCCATTCAGGGTTGCCCCATCCCAGGTACAGAATCCTCTCTGCTTTAGAGGGAGTCAACAGCTCCTCCCAGTTTAGTATCATCTGCAGACTTGCTTACTATCCATCCAGTCCTGTGTCCAAGTCATTTCTGAAGATGTTGAAGAGCACAGGGCTGAGGATGGAGCCCTATGGAACCCCACTTGTGACAGACCACCATGTCACTAGTGACATGTCTGATCTCACCTGCCACTGTCCACTGTAACCTGATGTCATCCCAGTCACTGTAACCCTTTGTGCCCCGCCCGTGAGCCACCTGCTCACCCATCACAGGACATGTTTATCCAGCTGTGGGCTGTAAATTTTGTCCAGAAGGCTCCTGTGATCAAAAGCATTGCTGAAATTGAAAAAGATTATATCAACTGGCTTCTCTTGATCAACAACCTTGTCATAAAAGAAAATCAGATTTGAACTATGTTTACAGTAATAGAAAGGTGAGTAAATTTGGAATAGTAATTAATATTTAGTGTAAATAATATTGAGAAACTTAATAAAAAGTGAGGATGAATAGCAGAATTTAGCAGAAATTATTACACTTTATATCAGTTGCTATCTTGCAGCTCCCATGTTGACAGGCAGTTTGTTGGTACGGTTTTGAGTGATATCTATGGCTCTCGCCAGAATTAAACCTTTATGTGTATATCATCTGGTATAGCCTGGTCCCAAGGCTGAGACGTCTAAACCAGTTCTGAAAGAGCCAACTTATCTATAAGAAGCAATTCACTCAGGATAGCAGCATAACCCTACAAACCCTCCACTGTGACTGCTTAGCCTGGCTAAGAAATAAGGCTGTTGCGCAGATGAAGGGTCATCTTAAGGAATTTCCAGAACCCCAGCCACTTGGGAACAATTTCAGTGCCACTCTGATTAGTCATGGTACTGCAGAACATCCCCTAACTCATGTTCTAACCTTCTGCTGAGCAGCAGTGTGGTAGTCCCTAGTCCCCAGGGTGCAGCACAGTACAATGACCTCACAGTTTTCTTTCTCTGTTTTTCATTCTAGATAGATGACTCCTGAAAATACATAGAATTTGGTAAGTAATTTTTATTTGCCTCCTTTGAAAGCACTTTGAGAGAGAAGATTAAGATGTTAATAAATGTATAAAGTTCATTGCTAGAGGCTTTTTATATTGTTGGCCCTGCTACAAAGAATATGGGACACTGTGTATCTTTTCCCTTAACACACAAACACGTAAATATTGCTTGAATTTAAAATACTCAAGACTACTAGGCAAAAAGTAAGTATGCAAAATGTCAACACAAACATGAATGAAATGCTAATTAGATGGATACCAAGGGTTTTAAGAAATATTATACGATTTGCATTACTTCTGTAATAGCACAAAATCCTACTGCTCAGGAATCATGAGACAGGCAAATAAAGGAAAATTTAGCACTGGCTTTTTTCCCTGCTTTTTGAAACTTTTTTTCCTTTGGCCTGATTCCTGATTTTCAAGTTCTTAACAGAAAAAGCTGCCTGATCCTTCATTTACGTGTGGGTGTGCTTCAGGTAGAAAATGTACACAAAACACAGACACACAATACGAGGCTCTCATCCATTTTTGCTGCTGACAGAAGGGACACACTGCCAAGCTCCCTTCCCTTCTCCTGCATCTCAACTTCTTCCATGCTCTCCTGCCTTGGACAATGTTGTCACACACCCTCCAGCTCACACAGGTAAGCCTAGTTTCTTCTTTTGTATTGATCCAAAGAAAATCTATATTTGGTTTTCATTACCTCCTTTCAATGCCTGACATGTTCTCTGTACATTTTTTACTCAATTACTTCCTGTTCCCCATAATTATTCCTCTTTTCCTTGAACGTCTGACCATGGCATTCTGTTCTTTGCTTTTCTGCTTCCTTGTTCCTTTCTCTTTTCATCCTCATAAACTGTTCCCCTACTTCTGCATTCCTGCCCCTGGCTCTTTTTTTTATTCCATTTTTAAAAGCTGCTCTGTTTAAATGCCTTTTTTTTTTTTGTGCAAGATTCCTAACTCTGTGGGTGACACCAGCAGAGGTTTAATGACTCAACAGGCACTGAGGAGACTTATAATTCTTGTATTTTGAGTTCTAGGCTGTTTATCCCAGCATTTAAAATCAGATCAAACATAACTTCCTCTGCCCTCAATATTTGTGGGAGTTTTCTTTAGTACTCAAGTTGGGATGCTATATATAACTAAATCTTACAGCTGCCAGTTTAAACTTTAAAAAAATTATTTTCTATCCCATCCCTTTTTTCTGTTTCTGTATTCGTATTAAGCTCCTTGCTACTGGCCATGTAAGAGGCTGAAGCAAGCTCTAATGGCAGTCACTGGTTGCTGAGAATCTCCAATATCCAAATATTTCAGTATTCATACCAAGATGTATATCAGCATTGCTGTTGAAATGTTAGCCAGTGTTTGTCAGCCAGTGTCCAAAGAAAATATTAATGGGTTTCTTCAGTTTTTAAGAAAAGACTAGGAGTTACAAAAATAGTTTCCACACATGGATTGCGTATCAGTAGATGATAAATTATCCTTACATTGAGTTTCAGCACCATTACTGGAGTTTATTTGGACAGAAACAGCAGCTGTGTTTTGTTAAAGTTTTTTCCTCAGGTGTAATTATTATGCCAACCATACACAAACTAAACACCTGCTGCTTTTCACAGCTTCAATAGGATTATACGGTGTGGAATGCTGGGAAAAACCTCACATGAACGGGTGCCTAAGTATAAGGCTGTACTAATTAACAATCTAGTTAGCAACCTGCCCAGTTAATCAGGAAGACTTTTTGCAGCACTTGACCTTCTGTTATTTTGCCACTGATTGTTATTGCTTTAGTACATACTTACTGCTGCTCTTGCTTAATTTTCTGCTATGCACTGTATGTTCATTTTTTAAATTTCTTCCATTATAGGGTACTGAAGAAATATTAACACTACAAGCAACTGTAATCAATTCTGATTTTTATTAATATCTTTTATTTCTTTCTTTATTCAAGGGTACTATCTTTGTGAATTAACATAGATTATGATGGTTTCCAAAATCAGAGCAATTTCAGGAAAAAAAAAAGAAATTTCCTGAACTAAAAAATTTGTTAGGTATTGGAGGGTTGTTCATAGCAAATCACATTACTTTTGCCAACTATCTTACTGGTACTAAAAATAGTGCCTACAGAAACCATTTTTCATAGCAATACAAGTAGAACAACACCTAGTTAATTGTATTTGAAAAGGTTAGCATAGGAATATATTAAGAATATAGCATGTAAGCCGGAAAAGCACTCACATCCCAAAAAGCAAGCCCAGCAGTAGGAACTGCAAATTGCTGTTTGGTGAACATGAGACCAAAAGGGTGAAATCAAAAACTTCTAACAGATGGATCAAAAGTTCAGCAAAAAAAGTTATTTGCATCCACTTAAATGCAGTACTTACCACTAAGGTCTTCCTGGCTTGACTTACTCTCTGCACTGGGCCAGTCTGGGCAGTTTGGCAACCCACACCTTGCCCGTAGCCAGATGCAGCCCATAGATGCATCCATACTACATCCATACATCATTTAAAACTCTGCAAGGGAACATCCCCGGGCACTGAACCTTGGTGGCCTTTGCTGTCACATTGCCTGAATCAGATACTTTTGGCTCAAGACCGGTGCAAGGCTGTCCAAAGAGCTCCCTGCTCATCTTTTCAGGATATCCATGTCACTACTTTCCTCCCCAGGTGACCTCATGAGCCAGAGGGATTCCCAAGGGAGCAGATGTATGTAAAATGCAACATCCCTGCTTTCACATTGCAATTCTGTTAAATGACCTCTGCCCTTCCCAATATCCCAGATTCTGCTAGGGTTTCAACCCAGCTCTGGCCACAGTGAATTTTTCCCAGATCCTCTGGTAGAACTCACAGCAAAAAGACTCTGTTTCCAGGAGTCAGGTGAATTTACACGGAGGAGGAAGGACCCTCCCTATTTCTGCTTGTTGCTGTATTATGGGGACATAGAACCAATTCTCAAGAATAGCACATTAAAGGACTTCGATTTATGCAGATTAAGCTGCAGCTAATGGGGTCCCCTCTTTCCCCTTGTTTCCCTCCTCACATCCTCTGAAGAGGATACCTTTTCAATCTTGCAGCACAATCCTCTCCCAAGCAGATCCTTCTGTTGCACAACAGGCACACAAGCCCAGAGCTGCAGGTGCATCCTCCCACACACTGCTCTGTATCTGGCTGAAGATGTGACATTCATTGTCACGCTTGTACCACTTCATGCAACCTGTGAAGCACAGGGAGGTCTGAGCATTTCAGTGCATGGCTGCCCAGGGGTCGGGCATTGTGCAGGTCTGCTCTAGGACCTGTGTTTTGCTACAGAAGGACCACTGGTTGTTCAGAGCTGCCAATAATTTAATTTGATACTATACATTTGTCTGGCTGCTAAAAAAGTGCTGATGAGTGGATTTGATTTGACTGAAACAGTGGAACTTCTAAACCAAAAACTTACCAGGACCCATTCTTAGACAGAACTGTTTAGGTTGGAAAAGACATCTAAGATCATTGAGTCCAACTGTTAACCCAGCACGGCCAAGTCCACCACCACAGCAGCCCCTAAACACCGTGTCTATACAGGTCTTAAACACCTCCAGGAATGGTCATTCCCTGGGCAGCCTGTTCCAATGCTTGACCAAATTTCCAGAGAAGAAATCTTTCCTATTGCCCAGTCTAAACCTCCCGTGCTGAAACGTGAGGCCATTTCCTCTTGTCCTATTGCTTGGGAGAAGAGACTGACCCCCACCTTGCTAGATACAACCCCTGTCAGGCACCTGTAGAGACCTATAAAGTCTCTCCTGAGCCTCCTTTTCTCCAGGCTAACATCCCCTGCTCCCTCAACTGCTCCTCATAGGACTCCAGACCCTTCCCTAGCTCCATTGCCCTTTTCTGGACTCACTCAGTGTCTTTCTTGACCTGATTCTGAGCTGCTGCTCAGACAGACATTTTTACAGCTTGAGGTTTTTTTTAATTTTACACAAGAAAAATCATGTCAAATTATTTTTGTAATATTATATGGACAAACCAATAGCAGATAAGCTTCTGAGATACTTCATTCAGTGATAGTTTCTTTATACTTTTCTTTTTTATACCTCCATACTCTTAGCTGCAGAGAACAGAGCTCATGTTTTATCAATTTCTATGCAGTTTGTTGGGTTTTATATCAAGAATAAGACTAAACAAATAGAGTGTTTACCAAAACTCTTGCTAACAGTATAGAAACAGCAAAGAAGGGATGATTGTTTTAACCTTTTGATCCCATTCACTAGATTTTCTTCTCTTTCTACACGTCCAATTGTCATTCAGTATTTATCATTTATTTATAGCAAATTTTATGATATTGCAAATTAAGGAAGAGTATTGTAAGTACATTTGCATAAAATAAAATGCTCTTCAGCTACAAATCACAGTAGCTCAGTTGAATTCAGTATGTTAACTTCTTGACTGCACAGTTTGATTCAAGTTTATGGTTTTTATTCTACATTTATACAATGGACAGGCTGGAGGTGGTGTACATGGCACATCCATATTCATTTCCCTGGAGTTTAAATTATTCATGACAGTTAAGGCTCTGGCACTAGCTTTCTTTAATTGAGCCCAAACAAGTCAAAAGTTTTCCTTTTTGATCTTTATTTTAGATTTTAATTCTTGAAGATCTATAGCTCACATAGTAGTGAGCTTCTACATTATATGGCATATCCCTGTTCAGTGTTTAAAAAGGCTGCCCCACACATGAGGGGGCAAAAGCAAAAATTTTGTGACTGGGAAAGGAAAGAGTAAAGCAGTTTCTTTTTGAGTCCTTTGCATGCAAGCACAGAAATGTGACTCAAGTTTTAGAAGCCCTTTACCAGTCCTTGAGCATGCAGAAATGTTTTACCCTGGTTTCAACACCAACCTGCCTCTGCACACCTCCAGGTGACACTAGAGGATTGTTATGGTCTCATATGTCACGCTTTGCAGTTGGGAAAGGAAATACACCAGCACCTCACAGGAAATTCTGCTTTCACAGTGTGTCCCTGTGTCTCCTTTTGGAGAGCTACTAAACTACATAGAGAACTAAACTGCATACTTTCACATAAAATTAAAAAGGAAGAATTAAATTGAAGCATTCGGATTCCCCATTTGGCCACTAATATATCTTTTCTTTGATTGGATTTATAGTGATTTGATGTATTGGGTTTTAGACGCTGAACAACAAAAAAAAATTATAAGAGGCTGCCATACACTTGATCAGCTGTAATTTGTGACACACAAGCCAAGTGAAGAAGTTAATTTTCTCCTTGGTATTAATTTTCCCCCTCCAAAAGGAACAAAGAGATTTTTCCCCTCCATATTTCTCCCCTTCGGCACACTCAGAAGCAATAGTGCTGTTGAAAGTGTGTAGAAAATTTGACAGGTAAAGAAACTTTATAATTTTTAAAATAAACTTTTGTGGTTCTTTCCCCACGTTTGAGTGAAGACTAGAACATAGGAAAAGCTCCAAAAACAGAGCAAAAAATGTCCTCTGCTCTCGTAGGGTGAAAACTCCTCATGCCAGTGATGACCACAACATTTTAAGGCCCTGACTTTCCTTGCAGCCTTATGTATGGGACTGTTGGTTTATTTTGGTTTTTTGTTTGTTTGTTTGTTTGTTTTGTGGGGATCTAAGTGGTAGTTAAGGTTAATGCATTCTCCCTCTTTTCCATTTCTCCATAACGAAAAATTAAAAACCTAATGTTCTTTTTCCTTTTTTTTTTTACAGTTGTGGCAAATATTAATTTTACCTCAAATTCCTTTTAACACAGCCTTGTGGATTAGCACATGTAACTGACATTATGACATTCTTTTTTGTGTCATTATCAGGTAATTGTGTCATTATCAATTTTGCCTGCAGAATCCAAATATAATTAGTGGGAAAAAGACACAGGAAACTCAAGCCCCTTGAAATAAATGTAATGTTTTGATTATTAAAGGCTGTCTGCAGGAAAAGGTCCGCAAAAGAGTACTCTGGGAATTAAAAACTACTCCTTTCTTATTCTCCCTTGTTGAAATACAATGTTTAGGTTCTCTTGAAGTACCTCATGTCTTCCTTAAGAGATTGTTTCTCTTAGGGAAGAAGCAAGTGCTGAATGGCAGTAGCATTTAGCATGAGTGTCCAAAGCAGTTCAGGAATAGACAAATCAAATACAGACTGGACAATATTTAGTGCTGAGTCAAAGTTATGTGAAAATAATTAGAAAACAGCAGAATTTGTAGCAAATAGGATGCAGCATTATGCCACCAGCAGCAGTTAATTTGGCATTTTCAGGAGGTCAAGGGTTCCCTGAACATGAAACACTAAAGGACAGCCCTGAGGCACATTGATGAACGTGCTCAAAGAGGTTCGACCTGTTCCTGTGTTATGAACAGACGAGATTTTATTGTTTACAGCTTCTAATTTTCAGAATCTTTGGTTCCTCCAAAACATCAGTTTCATATTGAACATATTTTAAAATCATGATGCAGAAGTTTTTGAAAATCATATTTTAAATTAAGTATACTTGATATAATTATATTATAATAAGATTCTTCTATGTCTGGCATTAACTGATACGGCAAAAAGTTTTTCCACTCTGTCTTAGCAAACAATTTTTTTACTCTCCTAAATCAGTATTAATGTTTTAGAAGTGCACCAGTAAGTGTAAAATTTTTGAGATGAAACTTAACATTCATGAATACTCAAAATCCCCAGATTTTTGTAAGTAATGCTGGATCTGAATTGAAAGACCTCAAGAGAGGAGGGAAAATTCAAAGTGTAAAATAATTGACTAGAAAACAGGAAAAAAGTTACCTAAGCTTCTGAAGGTATTTTTATACAGGTGACTATTTCCACATGTCAACTTTGTGATTATTTGCTGGATTTGGTTCAGAGAATTTGGGATGTCAGAGTGCAAGGCAAATGCCCATGGCTGTCCATAACATCAGGGCGTGATGTGGGGTGGTATCAGCTAATTTAAACTTCTCCCTAAAGAGGAGCCAGTATGTCAGTGAACGGTTTCTGGCAGTGGGACTTCTTTACCACATTGGGGTTTTTTGTTTGTTTTTCTTTATATTTTTTAAATTGCATTTATTTTATTAGCTAAGTTTTACAACTATAAAAGCAGCAAGCAGATCAGCACTTGAGCCTAAAGAGAGACCCGCTGCACACAAACCAAACAAGAGACGAAAAGCTGTTCCTTTTTTTCCTGTTTTTAATTACTTCACGCTTTAAAAAAGCAGAAAACATCCGGCGTACAAAGCCCACGGTCACGCCGCACCCACGTGAATTACCACCTCATCACAAGGCCGAGAAATCGGGCGGGCAAACCCCGAAAGAAAGAAACAAACAAAGAAACAAAGAATCAAACAAAATTACAGCAAAAACAAAACCACAAACAAACAAACAAACAAAAACAGCAAAAAGGGGAAAAGGAGAGATTGCCCTTGCCAGGCCGCTGCCGCGCCCGCCCCGCCCCCGCCATGAGGGAGGAGGTGCCGGGGGGGGGGGCGCCCTCCGCGTCGGCGGCTCCGCGCGCCTCCCCTCGCGAGAGCGGGCGAGGTTTCCGGTGTTGTGGCTGCGGGGCCGCAAACATGGCGGCGACGCTCCGCGCCCGCTCGCTGAGGCACCTCCGCATCCGAGGTGAGGAGCGTCCCGCGGGCCGCCCCGTCGCCGCCCGCACCGCCGCGGTGCCCGCCGGCGCCCCCCGCTCCCCTCCTCCCTTTCTCTTCCCTGTCCCCGGCTTCTTCCTCCCCGCCCGTCTAACGCGCTTCTCTCCCCCCGTCCCCGCAGGTCGGAACGACAGCGGCGAGGAGAACGTGTCCCTCGATCTCAGCCGAGGTACGGGCGGGGCGAGGGGGCCGCCCGAGCCGCCTCGGGCGGGGGGCGCGGCGGAGCGGAGCGGCCTGGACGTGCCGTGGGGCGGGCGCGGGGCCCGGGGCCGCCGCCGGGGGCTGAGCGGAGCCGCCCGCGGGTGGGAGCCGCTCCTCGGGCGCCGCGGGGCCGCGCCGGGGCCTTGCCCGGGCAGCTGCGGGGCCGCGGGGCTCCCCGGCGTGCGCGCTGAGGCTGCTCGGCCGCCGCTGGGGCTGCCCTTGAAGCCCCTGTCGCTCGCAGACGGGGTTGTGCTCAGTGGCCGAGCCTCCGGCCGATCGTGCCGAGCACCTCGGCAGCGGCGGCTGCTCCTGACTCCATCCCTCCTTCGTGTGTCCCTGCGTGCCCTAGGCCGGCTGGCCACCCCGTCTGCCGTGAGCCTCTTGCTTTCAGACCAGCGGCCACTCGTGTCCCCTTTGCTTGTTAAATTGCTCCAAACATTCTCCACTGCTCTCAGATCTGTGTCTGGGGTGGGGTGGGGGGGGTGGGGGGGTGGTTAGGAGGAAGGAAGCAACGCTGATATCTGCTACACACTAAGAAGTTTTGCCTCAGACGAACAGGTACTCGTTCCCTACCCATGTCTATAGGGTACAAAATGTGATCTTGCCTAGCTGAGTAATGAGATAAGGGTTAGACCCTCCCAAAGAGACTGGTAAAATTCAAAAAGCAAACTGGAATGTTACTGCTGTAGAAGTGGTGATATTTCGTGGGACAGAGGATCCTGGTCTGGGGAGGGAATGAAGTTGATGTTGGTGTGTAACTGTTCTGCTTCAGGAGATTCAGGGTGACTATTATGCTGAATAGATCCATTTTATGGGGAAGTAGGCAGGGAAATGACAGAATCAATGAGATAAAAGTGTCCTGTGAAATGGAAAGGAAGTAAAAATACCAGCAGAAGTACTGTTTTCATTTTGGAATTGTTGATACTGCATTATACTTTCTCTAATTCTCTTTTCCCAGAAAGTAAGCTGTGTTTAGAATTATTTTATTAAGCAGTTTTATTGTGGGCTGCGAGTTATCTCTGTGTATACATATCATATTTACAAGTGTGTTTTAATAACCGGGAAAACTGCTGGGGTTCCCTCAATTTAAAGAAACAGACTCTTCTCATTCTATCTCCCAATGGACATGATTGCTTTAGAGAAATGCCATCTTTAAAAATTAAAACATGTGAAGCTTTCATCAGCAAAACGTGCAATGAAGGCCTTAGCTGTTTAAGCACATGACAAAGTTATTACTGTAAGCAATGTGGCCTGTTCATGAAATCTGCAGAATTGGGATTTTAATGAATGGGTCTAATATATATTTTTTTTAATGCTCTATAGCATACTGGAGTATTTTGAGGTAAAAGTACAATACACAAAATTTAAATGCTGGCGTGGTAAATTTGAGATGCGTTGTGTTTGAAATTTTCTAATCAGAATTCGATAGGTGACTATCATTGTGATATTGATTCTTGCCATGAGGTGTTTTCAGCTGCCTGCTGAATCCAAACCACATTTTTAATATGTGTTTTCTTTTATTTTTTTAAATTAGAAAAGGTATTTTGCACTGTGTCAATATATCTTCTATTGCCAAAATAATAAATTATTGGGGAATTCGAATAAGAAGCTACTTTAAATTTAGATGTTAAAGACCCAGCAGTTTTGAGGTTTTTTGTTAGAAAGACTACAGCTGACTGATCAGAAACCATATAGCACCGTATATCTGTGTAGATATTAACTGCCTTTTAAAGAGGAAACAAGAGTAAGAAGCTTAAAAGTCTCAGCAAGACATTAACTGAGCTAGATGATAGCTTGATTTCCATGGTGAACACAACGAGTATTTGTTTTTCCAGCTGTTACAATAGTTATGTAAGCAATTATTTTAAATATTTTGTTACCCTAATTTGGTACTAATAGCACAATGTTTTGATTCACTGTGTTGTGCAGATCACATAGTTTTCCACAGGGCTCACGTTTGCATTAGCTTAAAAGAATGTTCTAATGTTTTTTGTTTCCTGGTACAACTGAAGTTTGTGTTGATTAATGTGAAATATCTTGATTTGGGCAAAGTAGAGAATCCCCATAAACAGAGCCTCAGCCATATGCTTCTAGTTACAGGGGCCTCTTTGTTACAAACACAAGAAATTATATTGGCACTGCCTTATTTTGAGCAGTTTCCTGTTAGTAATGGCATGACCTAGCCTGCAGGTTAGACCTTTACTCGTCCATACCTGTGACTGCACTTTCCATGCAAGAGGCCGGTGCTGTTACAAAGAATTTCAAAACAAATAATAGATGTGGGAAGAGCACTCCTGTTTGTGCTGCTCTGAGTTCTGCTTCTTCCTGGCTTTTTGAGCAGTAAGGCGTGAGGACTGCCTTGCTGCTTGCAGAGTGGTCTGCATTTCTCTGTGTTTGGTTTGCTCTTTTCTCTGGTCCTGTAGTTAAAGTTGCTCATGTTTTTGCAGAAGACACCAAGCTTTTTACAAATTTTTACCATGGCTACTATATTAGGTTTACTTTTTGGAGCTTCTTGTTGCTTTGCCTTTTTAAAAATGATACATTACGTTTATGAAAGCCATTTTGCATGATGGTGAGGGCTGCATTTTGTGTGTTTGTGTAGGTATGTGTGAGCTTTCTGTTTACATTTATTAGCCTGGTTGAAGATGATAATGTAAATAAATATGTGGTTTGCTTTTTCTGTGTTTTTTTACTTTTTTGGGGGGCAGTGTTGGTTCTTTGGGGGTTCTTTGTTCTTTTCTTTTGTTTGGTTGGGGTCGGTTTTTTTGGGTTTGTTTGGGTTTTTGTCGTTTGGTTGATTGGTTTTGAGTTTTTTTGTATTTATTTTGTTTCTGAGCCACTAAGCCCTGCCCATCTTCTAAGGGAATTCAGATAGATCTTTTTTTAGAAAACCACTTTGCTGAAGGGTTGATCAACTTTGGAAGAATTGTCCCCAGGATAAACATTTGTGTATATAATGTTGGTATAGTAAGAAAAAATGGTGTAGATACAGGGCAGACTCATTGCTTTTGTCTAGTTAAATCATATGTCATGTATTCTGTTGATTATAAAATCGCAATTAATAATTGGGATTTAGAACACTCATGTTTAGGCCTTGTGTTATGTTACCTGCTCAGAATAGAACAGAAAAGGAAAAAGAGGACAGACTCACCACCAGTCCAACTCCCACTGCAGTCATCTGGAAGGAATTAGCAGTGGGATGGGAGGGATTGGTTTAGTTAGACTACTGAAATCAAGCTTGTAACTTCCAAAGGCTAGAAACGACAATTGGAGGTATCAACCAGCTTAGTGCTTTTGGTAGGAGTTTTTCCACTGACTTTGGCCGTGGTTGTGTATATCACATAATACAAACATTGTGCACCTATTCTTTGTTTCTGACTGTTTTACAGGCATTTGAAGTTGATTCACAGAAGCACATACACCTCCTGGAGCTCTGGGCACTGTTAAATGCGTGTGTAATTAACACTTAATGTGCTCCTGAGTTTTTGCAGGGAGGTTGGACTATGTGACCTTGAAAGGTCCTTCTCAACCCAAACCATTCTTTGCTCACCATTGTAACTGAATCACCTTACAATGCTTGGTGACCAACACCTCTTCCTTTGTTGGAATTCTGGCTGTTGTCCTTGGATCTTGAAGGCCTAAGTAGTTTGCAGCTTGGCTAGTTGAGAGCAGTGTCATGGTTCATTATCTGTCCTCAGGCTCATCTTCATCCTTCAAGGGATCCCTATTTTCTTGGAATCCTGTAGCTCAGAGTTTGCACTGGCTATTAGGAACTTTTCAGAGCTTGTTTGCTTACCATTGCAGGGGTGCCAACTGCTTACTGAAGTTGAGTAGAGTGCTGTCTGTGTGTGTATGTATTCATGTCCTCCTTTCTGAGGGTAGCAGTCTCACTTGCTGATAGTGTACTCTTTAAACAACTAAAATGTACCTATGTCGAGCATTAGTACTTCCATTTATTATTCAAATCAGCTTTTCTTGTACAATCAATTCTATTTTGTAGAGATTTTGTAGATGTTGAGTCTTCTGACTAACACAGAACATACATGAACAAAGCAGCAGCTGAGAAAACTAGTTGGTTTTTTTTTTCTCCCTGAGACTGGTATCACAGAATTGACTAGTGTTATCTGAGAAGATACTCTTTCCTTTTTTGCCTTCATTTTTTCCTGTCAAGTAGGTAATAATAAAATATAAAGGAGTTCCATTTAACTTCATAAGGTCTAAGTGGTGTTACTTTTCTTACTGTGCTTCCATAATTTTAAACCATGTAGTATTTGAGTCCATGTTCCCACATGGTATATCATAATGCATTGCATGCAGGGCAAACATCTCGGGATGCTATTTGCAGTTTACAGCCCACAGAAATGTCAGGCATTTTTAAGGGTTATTTGTGGGATAGTTAAAGAAGGCTGGATGAATTTTGTTTCCAAAATCAGCTTGAGATTTGATGACCATACTGTTTCCAGCTTTCTTCGTCAGTGTGGAAGAAGCAGGGAGGAACAGAGCACACATCTGATACTGAAATCTCTAGTAGTGGAGGAAGCAGAAAATAACCCTTTTGTATTGCTTGCAGCGTGGCAGTAGGGAAACCACTGCAGAGATGGCAGCTGGTGCATACTTTCTGATGGCTCAGAGGCAGTTCTTCCACGCTAATGGCAAGTCTGTTGCAGAAATTTAGGTGGTTCTTCCTGTGCTTCAGGGAAATGTAGCCTGGCTTGAAATCCTGGAGAAGTGGGGCTCCACTGCACCATAGAAACAGTGTTTTTAAAATAGCCAGATAATCAAAATGTGTGGGCACCTTTCACCCTCACTTTGCAGTATGCCATCATTTTCATGGGTAGCTATAGCAGGATGTTGTGCTTGAGCAGGTCACACACCTGCAGTAGGTGTTTTTTGCTCCCTTGTTTGTGCATCTGTAAGAGAAACTGTAACAGTCATAAGAAGATAATTAGTAACTTTTTTTTTCAGTCTCTTGAGGCACGAAGTGTGCAACAATGGGGCAAAACCCGTTGGAGAGACCTCTTTGCTGAATGAGAAATGTTAATGCTGCATTATTTTTGTATATTGTAGTTTTTTATTATACAGGAGGAGCAAAGGGACAGTGATCGGTGATGGTGGCCTGCTAACTTTTCTGGCAATGTGTAAGCTTTCAATAGGTTTTAAAAGTAAGAGAGTTAAAGTGCTGAATACATGCACTTCAGAATTAAGTCATACACTTAACTGTTCTGTCCGCACTTGTGCTTGCACTTGTGCTTTAGTTGACTGTTGTTTCAGCATTGTATAGTGCATTGTCCCAGTTAGATTAATAACACTTTTGTACCTTTGGCTTTGCTTCCTAAGCACTGCTTTTATAATCTTAAGTCTTTTCAAAACTACTGAGATGGTGTGTGCTTAAAATATTTCCACTTTCCATTTCTTCAAAACAAGAACCACATTTTTAATGAAAGAAAAATTTCAGCAAAAGACCACTTTAAAGTGTTATGGCTTGCTTGTCTGTTGTTAAGATTTCTGTAGGAACTGGGTACTACCATGTCTTTGAAGATCTGCACTTATGTCTGTCTTTAAAGTTTTTTAGTACAGCACGTCTAAATTTGTTTTTGTGTGTGGGTTCTTTGTTCTAGCTGTTGTGGTCAGAGAATAAAACGGCTGTTCTAAGATCTTGTACTTTCTATTAGAAGAGATTGTTCTGTGATTGGGATCACTATACCAATCCAAACACCTTCGTAGATGTTTAAGCAGTGCTGTGTTTTCATGACTTTCTTCAACATACTTCCTTCCTCCCTGAGTGCTGAAGTATCAAACTCTCCTGCTGCCTTCTCGATATATTTGAATCTTTGTCATAAATTCATGTTATTCATGGTTGTTTTGTTGCTTTCCAGCATCTCCCACTTAGATGTTAGAGCAGTGCTTAGTTTCAGCATTTTTTTCTGTTAGAGCCTATTCAGTGTAGATGCTGTCTAAAGGAACTCACCCCTCATCATAAATACAGTCAGCAAGGAAGCTGTGTCAGCCATCTCCTGTCCATAAAGAAATGCAACACTTGCCCAAGCTCATGACTACTTTACCAGTTATGTGGCAATCTCAGAAGTTTTACCCTAATAACATAGAAGAGATGCTCACCTAAGGTACTTTTCTTTAAAGTGGGAAGAAGTGAAATAGCCGTAGTTAAAATTGCAGTTTTCCTACTCTTAATGTCCATACAAACTCTGACACTGCAGAAAGGAGCGTTGCTCAAGAGCTTTACAGGACAGATAAAGAAGTGATGTTGAAATGACAACTGACTTGGGGAAATGTACTGAAAAATCATGTAAGTTTTTCTTAATTTTTATACTAACAGAAACTCATTCTGAGATTTCTTTTTTTTAAACATTAAATGGCACAAGTCATCTACTTTTAATACTAGCTACTTTCTTGCAACTAAGACAAGATCATGTGTGTTGAGTTTAAAAAATCAGGTAAAGTAAGAAGTTTGCATTTCTTTGGAAGTGTTTTACCTGCATGCAGGCAGGCAGATGCTTGCACAATAGTGCAGGTGAATTCACACACTGAGCAGTGCTCCTGTGCATAGTTCTGTTAGGGTAGGTGACATAACAGTACTACAGATGTGCTGGCTGGTATTTGTCAATTTTTTAACTGGAGCATTTGTAACTGTGACAATAAAATGTATCTGTTCTAGTTTAAGAGTCTGTAATGTTGGTATATTTGTATATGTTGCAGAAATATTTTTTGTTTCATTTGTCTGTCACCTGGTGAGGTGATGGAAAATTTTGGAAGCAGAACTTCAGAACACGATTAGTGAAAAGTGCATTCGTCAAATCTTTGCATCTGGTGTAAAGGAGGAGCACTAATAAAGATGCATAAATGAGACAATGTAGTGAAAAAACCCCAAACCAAACACAAAACCCAATCCCAAAAAGCAAACAAAAATACATTTTTTAGTTATGTTACTGAATTTTACTAGGACATACTTGAAAGCTTTCTAGCTGTCACTAGTGGCCTGCATTAGTTTGTGTAAATAAATATAATGGGGAAATTTCTTCACCTGAATTAAACCTGAGCAGCAATAGCCTTTGAATCAATATTGTTCATTAAGAAATTAACCTGAGTGATAGCCTTTATGAGCGTTTTCTTAGAAGGGGAGATTTTTTTCCTAAATGTAGTGGTTTTGTTCTTCCCTAGACTTTTCTAAGTTCATTTTAGTTTAAATGCTGTCTACTGCTATGGGTTTGGGTACATTTGAAAATTGACTCAGCTGGTTGCTCCTGCAACATTTCAGAAACACAGTTTTAAGTTTATTTATTTATTTATTTGCTTGTTTAGTAGAATTGTGTTTAATTGTCTGAGATGCAAAATGAAAGTTTTTAATTCTGTTTCAGCTGAAAAAATGGTTAGAGAACATAATTTCATGCTGTTTATAAATTATACTTTCATTAACCATTTAAGTCCAAGAGAGAAAAAGAGTTGCAAAATGGTAAAGATGACTGTTACTTGCTGTCTTTGAAAGGGCTCCTGTGAGTTAGCAGTTGTTTGGCTGATGTGAAGTAAGTACATCTCTGTCTCTTGTTTGCATAAGTGTTCATTGTAAAATTAACGACTTCTGTTGATTTGGGACTACAGAATGATTGGTAGGAGATATTTACACTTAGAGTTAAGGTATTTAAAGCAAAACAATATGGTCTTGACTTATGGAAAAATACACAGTAATTGTAAGAGTAACAAGGAATAATTAAATTAATCTCTTCACATAAAGGTGTGTGGTGAACAATATAGGAATTTTGTTTGGGTTTTTTTAGCTGCATAGAAGATTGGTTTCCTGCTTGAAGTGTACATAGACTATAAATAAATACATATATTTAAAAATAATTACTTCATAAAAATGGAGGACTATCAAGAACAGCTGTTGCCTAGAAATTGCTTATTTAAAAACAAATTATTAAATCTGTAAGTAATCTTATTCCTTTGTTACCTCCTGAGCATCAGTGAAGTCAGAATTCAGTTTGAGCAAAATCATATCTAGAGAATTTAGAATGTGTTCATCTTCTTCTTTATGCAAACCATATGTGTGTGTCATGGGTAGACTTCTGGATTTTTTTCATGAAGTACAAAAAAATGAAATAGAAAAAATCTTGCTGTTTCGATAAATGTGGCATTTGCAGCTCAGTTTTTAGCTTAGTCTGTTACTTCAGCTGAATAGGTTTTTCTAAGTTGAGATTGACCAATAGATTAGGTGTCTTCTGTCTTCAGAGAATTGTATTTAGATCTTGTGAAATCTATAAATATGACTGACACTTCCTGTGCATTTTCAGGAGAAAGAGTAGAAGTCTTGAATGGTCACAGCAATGTGACTGTTTTACCTGTGTGACACAAGGACACATCCTATTCTTAATATGAGGGAATGAAGCCTGCAAATATCATCAGACAGCACTGTTTTGAAATCTTCTGGTTATATAGCATTTTAGGATGGGGAAATCAGCACATGACATTTGTTGCAGTTTAAATGTTTCCTGCTTCAGTCAGTGCTATTTGTGAATTACTTGTAGTTTCTAGTTGTGTCCCTGTATTAATGTTTGAATTTGAATGTGTTACTACTTTGGTGTTTCCATGTCATGCAAATTGCCCTTCATTTCTTGGTTGGCAAACGGGGTAGTCCTACATCTGCTAATGTTGATGGACTTCTTACATGACGCCCGATGTAACAGGATATTCCTGGGGACAGTGGCTGCTTCTGACTGCTTTGAGTTTATTGGTAAGAGCCATGTAACATTTATGCTTTCAGATCCTTGAACATATTGAAATGATACAGAGAAGAATCAGAATGCTAATTGAGAAGGTAGTCTCAGAATAAAATCATATGTCAGTTTGATAATATTCAGAGAAATATGTGATCAGAATTGTCTTAGGTGGTTTTGAAAGCAGATTTGCCTTGTCCACTCTCCAAATACTGGTTGCAAGATATCAGAAAGACACAGCGTTTTGTTAAAACAACTGAAAATTATGGCCATCCTGATATTTCTGCTTCTAGGAATGGTGGCAGAAAAGAAGAAAATGGATTAGAGGAACTGAAGATAATTTTCTAAACCATTACAATAAATGTATATTCACCCTTCAAATTTGTTGTTGATGTTCTGGGAAGTATTAACTTGTTTTGTGTACCGACATAAGCAATTTTGTAAATCTGGGAAAAGCTTTTACTGGCTCTTGACCATAAGAACAGTTGTACTGGGTCACTCCAACCTTGGCAGTAGTTTATAATTGTTGCAGAGAAGAGAGCAGAACAACAAGGCAAACAAATGCGTAGTCACACAGTTATGGAATGTTCCCCAGCCTCCAGCATTTTGACCCTCTGTGTATTTTGTCTCCTTTATTTTTTCTTATAAACATCTGAGCTTTTGAAAGTTTAAAGGAAGTTCTTCCTGAATTTAACTGTATTCCAGAATAATTTATATTTGTGTGTTAAGTGATCATGATAAAAATTTCAAGAGACTGTAATTCAAGTTTGGTTTTAGTCAGGATAATACGCAATAGTTACAGTTGTGTATCTTGCAGATATTCTGGTGGGATTTTTTTGAGGGGCAAGAGGTGAGGGGACTGCTACTAAGTTTGTAATTCACAAAGATAACGTATCAGGACTTATTACTATGATTCTTGTCATCAATATCACAACTTCTTGGGAGCTGAGGATATAACTGTACATTTAAATGGAGACTAAATTAAATACTTTCTCTCTGAATAGACAAGGATTTTTTTAAGAGTTGTTTTTTTAATATGCCTTGGTACCTTACGTAGTCTTAACTAATACTATTTAATACTATTTTCATAATTGGTCTTTGAGGAAGTTTATGCAGTACACTAGATTTTGTATAGCTATACAGCATTTATAGTTTGTTTATCAAAAACTGTATGTAATTAATTTTCAAGTCAGCCTTGTAGTTATCCTCTGGGATGGTTCTTCGGTTTTCTCTTTCTCTCCTGGGAAGGCCTTTAACATTTCAACTATGAAACCCACTTTTTAGAAGTTTTAGCAGTAAAGAATGCTGTTTACAAAGCTGCCATACAAGATCACACATTGGGAATAATTAACATAATTCCTAGGTGAGGATATAAGAATGGCTTTTGTACAGGTATAATATCAGTGTCTTGGTTAGAAATAATATTATAAGACCACATTTTGGAAAGTGGTTCATTTTGGAGCTGTTCTTCAAGCTGACTGGAACACCAAACTGCTTATTTCCTGCCACCTTTATATGTACTTAGAAATACCAAAATTTAAAAAAAAAATCCTTTAATTTACAACATCTGTGCACATCTGCAGAAGAGAAATCTATACAATCACAGTAGTCATTTAAATTTTACTTAATTTTTTCAGAAGCATGTGTGTGCCAAAGTAATCCTGATACTTGGTTTCCTGTTTATCTAAGTTCTAGTGATTTCTAGATCCTACCTTGAATACGCTGTCTTTTCCACTGATTTCTAGTTTGTAGGTATTTTTGTATATGAGTTTTTTACCTGAGTGATGTAGGGAGAGGAATAGTTTTGAGACTTTCTTTGCTGACTGCCATGAAAGAGAGGATGTGTACTTTTTTCCATATCAGTGAGCCAGTTTCATATATTCATAGCTTTCTTAAGCAGCAAGGGGGAAAATAGTCTCAGTTCTTAGTTTTTGTTTGCTTTCTGTTTTCACATACATGAGTTACTGGAACTTACCTATATTCAAAATAAAGTGCTCTTTGTATGGTTTCCCTATGAAAGCTATGGGAATCAAACTAAATAAATCTCTAGGTGCATTCTGCTGAAATCACACTTAGTCATAGGTACTTTTTAAGGGGTTACCCTCAGTTGTTAAAATTTGATATGCATGTGAATTTTTTTAATCTAAAATTTTCCAGTCTTACTTGGCAAAACTTACAGTGTGAATTATTTATGGCTTGAAGTGTTAAATATGAAGTATTAATGGCTTTAACTGTGATCATAGAGGATATCTATCTGGCTCAGTATGCAGTACATTTTTCAACGTTGTTACATTAACGTGATACTACAAACAGGTTTTTTTGGTTTTACACTATAAATTGAGACATACCTTCAGTCTAAATATGTATTGTGTTTTTGAAAATCACACAATGAGTATAAAGTGTTCGTGCACTATTTTTTTAGGATGTGGCAAAGTAGAGTTGATGTGTTAATACAAATAATACAGGAGTGATCTGTGTCATGGAGTTTGCTTTTTTATGTAGCTTTCTCATCTTTCATATTCTCAGGTTTTCTGTGAAGTTTCCACCTTTTTGAATTAAATGTAAATTAAGAATACTTTAATATCATAAGATTACATAAGTGTACTGATTTTTATTTTTTAGCAACAAGTTGACAGTGGTAGAATATGACTTATTGCTGATGATCACCAGATCATCAGAATGATCCATTATCCCATCATTACTGTGATCCTTTCAGTAAGAGGAAGATAATTTCTCATGTACATTAATGGTGGGATGATTGACTGTAGTGAAGTACAACTTCTTCTTTAAAGGAAGTATTTAGAAGTATTTAATCTTTTATTTCACTTTTTGGCCTTGCGATTCTGGTAGGTGTGATATAAGCTGCTCTTGTGACATCAGTCTCTCACTTGAGAGTTACTGAATATATACACACATTGGCTGCTGTGTACAGTACTGTGTACTGTATTAGCACCAACCAAGTGATGCATATAATACATACTCCTCAGTTCAGCTCATGCCTGACTTCAGAGTTACTGAATTATTTGTGTGTTGAAGCCTGCCATTCTTTTTTTTTTTTTCTTTTTCATTCACATGTGCGTAACAGAACAGTGAATTGTGCTTCTAGCATACTGAATGTGGTCAAACAATGCTGCTAAATCTGTCAGGCAAAAGGAGTCGTCACTTGTGCTAATATAGCTGTGGCTGGTCCTATTTCATCCCTGCATTAGATGGAGTGCTAGCTGTTTTGTGTAGCTGGACTTCTGTCGTGTTCTTTCTCTCTGGAGAATGGGATCTGTCAGAATGCATCATGGTTCTTGCTGGGGAAAAACAATGTCACGGTCCTGAAGGGGTGAAAAAATGAGTCAAGCCTTAAAAGGTCGTGGGAGTTTAAAAACAAACAACAACACAACATTGAAGATTTTTGATATACAGCATCTGTGAATTACTTTTAGGCATAGAGAATCACGGAGTTCTTGAGGCTAGAGTTTTTAAAAACACCGGCTTTGCTCTGTGCTGAAGATTATAATTGTAAGCACAGGGTGTTAGTGCAAAGAATTGTGGGTGAGAAACTCTGTTTAGTATAACAGAAGTAAACAGAACAACTACTGCTACTTCAAAGTTTTTGCTGTCCAACAAAAAGCAGACAGAGAGAAAATAAGAATATTGATGAGCAAGCTAAGCTTTTGCTGCAGGACACAAGTGGGCTGACTTGCAACTTTCATATGTATCAACAAGTTTTCAGATGACATTTGAGCAAAGTAGCTTTGTACAATAATTGGAACAACTTGCCAATTGTAAAGTCCGTGCAAAAAAAAAAAGGACTTCTTTCTACTGAGTGTCATGTGGAAAGGTATGTCTTGCTTCTACCACTCTACCTCTGCATGTCTCAGTGGCACAGCTACTTCTGAGTGGGTTTTGTAAGATTTACTATTCTGTTTGAGTCAGTAACTCAGTAGGGAATGAACATAGTTAGAAGAATAAGAAAAGGATTTTACTGAGATACTTGGTAGGATAATTTTATTTTGAATTTGAAGATGGCTGCTGAAGTAGTGTAAAGGAGAAAGGTGTATTGTACAGTGGGACAGGAGAGGGAAGGAAAGTAAGGGAAGGGAGTAGCACATCTTTTGGCAGAGGAAATCTGGAAGATCAGTTTAGCCATTTTGCACAGCTGCACCCTCAGAAGTACCATGGGAAAGAATGTGAAGATATCTGGTGGTTGCTATGGGCCAGCTGGAGATGGTAGAATCATTTTGATTGATCATTGAGTTCAACCATAAACCAGACATTGCCAAGTTCATCACTAAACTGTGTTCCTAAGTGCTGCATCTCTGCATTTTTTTATTACCTCCAGGGGTGGTGACTCAACTACTTCCCCATGCAGCTTGTTCCAGTGCTTGACAACCCTTTGGATGAAGAACTTTCTCCCAATAAAAGTCAGTGTATCAGTAATAAATGCAGTGAGTCAGGAAAGAAGATACTTTTGAGGGGGTCTTAAAATAATAAGTAGCTTATCTTCTTGGGGTTTTTTTTATTGTAGATACAAAACAGGAGGAGCTAGAGAGTAAGGGCTAAGAAATCTCTACAGCAGTGATATGAACTGGTGTCCTTAAAACAACACATACAACACCGATGAGTGCAGTGGGCTAGAGCATGGTGCTAATAACACCAGGGTTTTGAGTTCAAGCCCTGTATGAGCCATTTACCGAAGAGCTAGTCTGTGATTCTTGTGGGTCCCTTCCAATTTAGAATATTCTGTGAATCCGTGAAACAGCAACAAGAGCCCCTTCCTCTCCCTCCACAACCCTCCCACCAAAACAAAACAAAAAAACAACAAAAAACCCACCCCTGACAAACTGAAACAAACAGAAAACCAAACAACAACAAAAGTCTTTGTCAACACCAAGATGAACTGTTAACCTTGACAATAAAATCTTAAGGCTGCGATATTTCTTTGGAAAATCAGTCTGTGATTTTGTGCTATGCTTTTTGATATTTCTGCATTACTTGGTATTTTATAATGCCTTTGTAAGATTTTGTGACAGGAAGATAAACAGTGCTGGATCTGATCTGTGATTACAGTAAAGCTACATGGCTTAGTTTTTAGAATCCAGGATGTATTCAGTCTATTTCCAAGTCCATTTCAATGTGAGGGACAGACTAGCGAAAGACTGAATCGCCAATTATGAAGTCACATTGGTTTGTTCAAATTGTCTTACATCTGTGACATGAAGTTTTCTTAGGCCTGCCTACCTTCCTTATTGGCTTTACTTTTACTAAAATGAGTAATACTTGAGTAAGTAATATAAATTTTCTACTTCTTTGTAACGTATAATGCATTTTCAGAAGAAGGAAAAAGAAGATAACCGGTCTTTCCAGAAGTTAGTATGTCACAGTTATTTTGTTAAATTTTTTATGGGATACTTTTTGTGAGAAGACTTCACCTTGCAGTATTTGACCAAAAAGGCTTCTGTTATTTTAGTTCCTTCTGAGGTAATATACTATGAGAGGGTCTCTATTTCTTTACTGTCTTTTTTCTGCAGCAGTATTGGTTTTGGTAGGATTGAAGAGTGAGGCAGCTAACTTGCTCCACTTATATTATCAGTTCTGTAGTGGAAATGTCTGTCATGTTTTCAGTTTTCTCACAGTTTTGTAGCTTTTGCTCTGGAGTCCCTAGTTTGCTTCAAATTACTTACCTGCTAATAAAGCTTCTGGGAAACACCTGACTGCCCTGCTAAGCACCACAAACCTGTCTTTACTCAAACTTTTCAGTCTCTAAAAATGAGTTTTTCCTCAACTGAAAGAAGACACAATGAGGAAAAAGTTGGCGTAACTGCATTTTTTCATGCAAAAATAGAGGAAAATAGTTTTAGTGTACATTTTGTTAGGCGGCCTTATTATACAGATCTGTCATTGCTACAGAATTGTTAATATGGGAAATTATAGTATCATTGTGTCCTTATTTTTTCACATCAAACTGACTGCCTTTTTCCACAGGACAGCTTAGGCACTTTGAGTTAATGCCAGCTTTATCAGATAGCGGAATAAGAATGTCTGTTGCTAATGCACAAGAGGTTTTCTGGGCTAATCTTGTGGTCTTTCCTGTTTCCACAGTGAGCTTAGTTTTTGTAGGGGTTTATTGTGCATATGTAGCCATTTGCACTTGCAAAATCTAAACATACTTTCAGTTATTTTGGAAAGTTATATTGCTCTAAAACTGCTTACCTGGGATCTTTTTTGTGGCGTAACGGGGAATTCTACAGGTCCAAAAGTGTTGTGAGCCAGGGAAATTCCCACATGTTACCCAAGGCAAGACAAAGCATAGATGTGAGCCAGTCTGTATTTTCAAAGAAATCAGATTATGAGGAAGCTATCTTCCTTTCCTGTTACGTTCTCTGGAAAGTAAGTTTATGATATAAACTATTTCTAGTGCCATTAACTAATCCAGTCTACTTGTTTTCAGTGAGCCTCATCCCTGAAAGTGTTCAAGACCAGGTTAGATAGGGCTCTGAGCAACCTGGTTTAGTGAAAGATTCCCTGCCCATGGCACGGGGCTTGGAACTGGGTGATCTTAAGGTCCTTTCCAAAAACCATTCCATTATTTTATGTCGTATGCTATTGCAAACCACTTAAAGTGAGTTAAGCCCTGGAAAAACAAATTGTGCAAAGGAATCCTAAACCTGGTATAGATCAGTAAGATTGTCACTGTCTCTAATTTCCGTAATCATAAAAGAGGTTTTTTTTCTTTTTTCCTAGGGCTGCAAAGAGGTCCATGCACATATTCCAATTTACATTGAAATTTATTAGATACCTGGTTTTACTGTGCATACTGCACAGCGGTGCAAAGTAGCTTGTGTGTCTGATAGTTAAGTTGACTTTGTGTATGCTCTGAGTAGATTTGTGGTAAAGGATCTTACACATCAAGCTGGTGCTAATAGAAATTGATGCCCACATTTAAGACTTACCTTATCTTTTCAAAATCTCACTGATCCTTTGTTTGAAAATTACCAGAATTTTAGGATGTGACAGTAGCATGTCTCTACATGTGCAAAAGTTTCATTATAAATACCATAGTCAATACAATTGCTTACCTTACCCTTGAGTATGCATCTAGCAGCTAATCAAGCTGATGGCAGTTGATTTCATTGGCTGATAGACAAAATCTTCATTGACCACAGTGGGTTAACAGGTTTGTTCACTTTAATTGGGGTGCCTACCTGTAAGTGTCATAATTTTAAATAATGTCTTGATTCCTGGTGACGGTGCAAATGCAGGCAGTGTCTGTCCAAGCTCATTCTGGATATATCCAGAAAGATTGCTACTTATGTTTGCTTTTCTAAATTTGTTTAAATTTTTAAAGTACAGGAAGTGATGTAAAAGCATGGTTTGTAGAGAGGTAGTGAAGGTGGTGCTTTCTTTACATCTCCAGTGCTTGATTTCCTTTCCATTATGAATAGTACAAACACAGTTTTACAAGTAACAGGAATGTAAAAAGCTCTGTGTATGCCACAAACTCAGCTGTAGCAGTTCAGTTCTGTAGTAGGAGGCAAGTTTTCCTTACTGAAGTTAGTGTGCACAAAAGCTCTCTACTTGCTGCTTATTAGATGTCAGGCTTGTTCTAAAGACTTCATTTTATGTAATGCATTTATTCTTTTTGATAATATATTTCTTTCTGTAGTTTTTACATCTTCAGGATAGGCTTGGTTTTTCTTTTTTCTCGAACTGCTGATACCTATCCTAAATCAATGTCTAATCTAAAAGTCCATGAGAATCCTGCATCAAACTGGTTCCTTTAAAAACTGCCCTGCCGCAGTACCACCAGGTACAGAACTTACTGCAGTGTCTGTTACAGTAGCTCCCTGTGCAGCTCCCAGGGCCCAGCCTCAATGCAGCTTGTTCCGCTCTGCCTCAATTCCGACCTTAATTGTAATAGTGAGACAAGAGTGTCTCTTCTCATCATGGTACTTGTTCTCTGTTTTTGAGCAGAATGCAGGGTCATCAGTTGGTGTGTGAGTAGTGTTTTCTGGGTGGCATTTTTTTGTTCATCTGTTTTTGTTGGGATTCTTCTTAAGAAGAAAGAAGATGACATTCTTAAGGCTTTTGTTTGCCTTGTAGTTCACTTACCATGTCACTGTAAAGGCCTAACCCTCTATTTAAAGCATCATTGTGAAGGGCAATTAATGTAGAGAGCAGGAAAGAGGTCTCATCTTTCCAAAATCCCACCAACCCTATGTCTGGAGGAGAAAAAAGGAGTAGCATGGGGTGCCAGTATACAGTTTAACTTCTGCTTTTGAGCTTACTTCATCTTTAAATTACAAGGGGATTAACAGTAAAGTTGTTCACTTACAAGATGTAAGGATTGTCATTTCAGACACTAAATGGATTTTTGTCAACTGCAAATCTAAGATACTGATTAAAATCTGCTTTAAAGTAAGAGTGTCTCTCTTCCATGGCCTTTAGCATTTATTCTACAGAACTCAGGTGTGCATAGTTTTGGTCCCTGACATAAATCAGACAGATGCTTCTTGGAGCAAAAGTGCTCTGCCTCCCTAACTGAGACCAGGAGAGTACCTATTTTTTATATGAGTATAAATGCATGTTGAATGCATGTTTAGATTTTTCTTCTTTTTTATTTTTCTTTTACTGTATCTGCTAATACCCTCTTTTCTTTTGCAGATCCTTGTGATAATATGAGAGAGATTCTACAAAATGTGGCCAAATTACAGGGCGTGTCAAATATGAGAAAACTAGGTCACTTGAATAATTTTACTAAGGTAAGAGCTCAAATAATGTCAGAAGTAATTGTACAGGTAAAATGTTTCATATTTACTCAGTCAGACATTGGCTGGGATGTTAATGAAATTGGTTCATACTACAGAACAGTACTTGAAGCCTACATACAGTGGGAAAGGAAGGTAACAAATAAGGACAAGCAAATACGTGAATGCCGAGTTATGCTGAAGTTTGCATATCTGTCCTGCTGGATGAATTTTTGTAATATTTTAGTGCTTAGAAGATGGAAGTGTCTCCATCCCAAGTTAATGGGTTAAGTTGCATAACTCAAGCTAAAGATTTGGTTCCTACTGTGTAGAATTGAAATAAAAAATGTAAAATGCCATGCTGTCTGAATGTAAACTGATTGAGTATGGTGAGGTGGGAGGATTGTACCAATGTACATTATATGCAATGTTTTGAACACTACTAGAATAGGAACTGCAACTTTCACTGCAGTTTCCATAGTGAAAAAGATTTAAAGGGTCAATTTCTGGAATATATCTGTGTTGGTGATTTTTGATGTGCTTCTTCCAAATCGCGGACCTGTGACAGGTACGCACTGAAAATACAACAGATGTATTGGAAGCTATCACTGTGAGCTGATGAGGCAAGAATTAAAAACTTACTGCAGCATGAGGGTGTAAGCTGCCAAAAGAAACTGTGAAAGATTTTCAGAAGGACAACAAGTAGCATTTGTTGGGTAAAAGCAAAACCTGTGGAGAGAAGCCGAGATGACTCATGGGAGATGGTCAGGGAGTTAGGGAGAAGGTGTTCATTGTAGGGCATGTGGTGGTTGTGGTTGGACCAGTGTTCCATTTGTCAGTGCAAGGGAAACATGCATTGCAGGAAACATGCATGGCAGGAGACACTGAAGCTTCAGTGTGGGCCTTACCCAGATTGATGGACTGATAGAGGGATGGAGTGTGTTGTACGCCTTTCTGATAGAGGGCAACACACCTGAAAATGAAAACTGATTTCCTGTGACTGAGAATGGACCCTGCAACCAGCAGCAGCCAAGAAATAACGCATAGAGGAGAATGTAAGGAATAATGTAAGGTTTAAATTATGCTTGCAGATAAGTTTGTTACAAAGAATTGGGTAAGATTGCTAGGTCTATTTTTGAGCCAATCATAAGTGAAAGAGTGAATACTCAAGGGAAGGTGTGGGGAGCCAGTTGATAGGAGAAGGACAAACATGCATGATAACCTTTGAAATAGACATCTTGGCTGTTAAAGGCACTCCTTGGGAGATTGACCACTTCAGTGGTAATGTATGAGATTCGCTTAACAGGAGGGCGAGTACTGAGAACAAAATCACAGTAACAAATTAATGTTCTGCTGCATTAATAGCAAATCTGTAAGTTCTAAATTTTCTGGATTGGTTCAGAACGTGTGTAGGAATGTTCTCAAAGAGGTTCATTCACTAAGGAGCTGAACTTCACACTGAGATCTCTTCTTTGGGCTCATGCTTGTGTCTGTCAGACATCAGCCATTGACAGAATGCTGCTGTTTTCACTGGGATTCCAAAATGTGTTGCAAGAATGCCCTTTATTCTGCTAGAAAAGTCTGATCCATAGCTCGGTTTCTTTTTTGTGATAATCTGGAAACTTTGAAACATGAATGCTTCCAAATTCTCTAGTTGCTTTAAAATGAAAGAGCTGGATTATGTTTGTAGATGCATAATTTGTACTGAAAAGTCAATATTTGAACTAGGGATCTTAAAATAGGGCCAATTTTGCTATTGAAAATAAGATATAAAATCAGGGTAAAATAATCCATAACTGTGTTAAATTAATAAATATGCATGTTGTAATAAAAGATGAACCAAATATTCTTTTTAAAAAGTAGTTTTGAGAGAGTGCATAATTCCATAATTGAATATTTGAAGATTATTTGGGGGTTTTGTTAAACGCAGTGTTCAAAATGGAAAATACTCACAGAAATGTAAGGACGTTTTTCATAAATTGCACTTAAGACTGGCAGGAAATTATGAGTGTAAAACAACATAATAAAATTAAATATGTTGTTTGAAGACAGAGACTGTAGTTCATAACCTGATTTTGATTCTAAATCAGAATCAACGTGCATGAGGGAATCATACTACTCAATTTAATATTGAACACTTGTTCTTATATTCATCTCCCTGGAATATGTACTTTGCATTACTTACTGCATTTGGTTTTAAAAACTTTTCCTATTTTTGTTTGACCTGTAAATGCAGCCATGAGAATAGACTAAAAGTTGCAAGCTGTACTGTATTGTCTGCCTTGTGGTTGGAACAATTCTGTGGTTTTCATTCCAGTGGTTAAAAGTGAAAGCCTGGAGCTTGGCGAGATGGTTTTATTTCCTTTTTGCACTCCGTTCTTCTACGATGAGTTGGTATAGTCTCAGTTCCTTCTTTGTGAGACAGGAGTGTGAGTAAGATTGATATGCTAAGGGCTGAGGATGTTTGTATCCTGTCTTGGAATTATAGTGAATATGAAATTGATTTGTTTATAAATCGTTGAATTTTGTGGTCCATTTTTAAAGAGCTACTTGTTATCTGCAATATTTGTACTGTGGACAGGGAAAGGACCTTTGAACATTTTTAATAGTGTATTTCAGATGAAATAATATGGCATCTGTTATTCTCCTGCTAGAAATATTATTAGACTTGAAAGAAAACATCTGAACTAGTCTAAGCGGTTGTTCCAAATTACCCCACATTTTTCCTTCAAGGAGTGTGAATCTTACTGTTTTAGTTCTTCAGTGACGGAAAGCAAAATGTTTTTATCACATGGAAACAAGTAACGTAATTTACTCCAAATGTGGAGTTTCCTGACAAGGATCATGGTAGACACCAAGTTTTGTATAATTTTCAGGATATCTGAGGTATATTATGTTTAGATTTCTTTACTTTAAACTGGAGTGGATTTTTAAGGTGAGATCTGTTCCCCTCACCTCCCTTTTTTTAAGGAGCAGGAACATAATCATTCTTTTAAAATTACTGAACTAGTGCTGAGCTAGATTTCAGGGTTTCACGTAGAAGCTAAGTACTTTAATTTTTTTTTTAAGATAATGGTGATCAGAAGTCAACAGGAATTGACTTCTAGTCTACTAGCTCATCTGCAAGAATGAGACAGTGAAGCTTTTGTGCTTTACATGAAGCTCGTGTGCTTAGGTGCTGTAACTCCTGTTTCATTGCCACTTCCCTTTAAAAGAAATGTTAACTAGTCATGTTCAGGTTTCCACAGCACCCATTATTACTGTGCAAAGTATTCTTCATATGTGATATTTTACAAAAACTTGTATTTCATTTATCAAGTTTTTGCTAGTAGCTAAGTCATTAGTGTTCAAGTTCTTCACCCTTTGTCTGCAGAACGTGAGTTGTTCTTGCGTGACAGGTGGTCTTAAGTTTTCTGTTCCAGGAAATTAGCATTCCCAGTCTGGTGATGCACAGGCTATGGAAAGGTATGTTTAGTTCTGAATTGCAGCAACAGTAGACTTAGAAATTTTATCTGCTTTTAATGAGAGCACACTCTTGTGCTTTTTGTCACCTAGTAAATGAAGCTGCAGTTTTGTGGGCAAAAGCTTTTATGAAGTACTGCCTCAATCGATATTCCTTTCAAGCCACTCTGTTTAAGCTAACTTATGTTCTGACCTGAAAACTGTTTGAGAATTTGACCTCCAGTAAATGGTCAGTGTCACTTTCAAATGTCACAGCAGTTCACAAGTTTGGTATATGCATTTAGCTCCAGTAAGCTGAGTAGGATTACCCATCTCTAATTTATATGGCCGCCTACATAACGCAAGCACCTTGAAGTTCCCCACCTTCTGCTGATTAGTACCAAAACATCATGGTCACATCTTTTGGGTTTTCCCCACCCCTATGCGAAACAGTAAGATAAATCATTGAAAACCTGAAGAAACTGTACAGTTGCATTTACCTAGTGGAAAATATCTTTGTGATTTGAAGTATTTATTTATAATCCTCTGTTATAGAAGGTTTATCCCACTGGGAGCTTCTGAGAGATCTTTCATATGTAAAACTAAAAGGGTATTTTAATAACACACTGAAAAAGAAATACACAGATATTGAATGAATTTATGTTTTCTTTCAAAAAGAAAGGAACTTCTTAAAGGACAAAATAAGCAATTCATTTTAGATATAAATTTAGGAATGGAACAGTATCAGTCATATAGTTATACAGAAAATTATGTTTTCAATCTGTTGAAACTAATTGTCATTATTTAATGAAGCTCTACTGTTCTGCTCTATGTATCTGTTAGTTTTTTGGCCATGCTGCTGGCTTTCACTAGAATGATCCGGATTGAGTGGCTTGGATATGAGAGGGACTTTCACGATTATGTCTCTGATTCACAGTCTGTCATTTTAGAGTCTCTTTGTCTTTTGCAAAACCCAGGTTATCTTAGACTGAAAGTATTGCCTGACTGTAACATTCATCCAAGTAGATAAACCACTGACAAAACCTGAAATCTCAACAGTGATGTAGCAGATAGGAAGAGCACATGTACTTAGAGACATTCAGCTGTGAAACAAATACGTCTAACTCTAGGGTCCACAGTTTCAGTGGGGGCTTCTTTTAAGACTAGGATCTACATAGTAGTCTTTGCTTAAATATTACCAGTGGTGGCTCAAACTGTATTTCCAAAGTTATAATGCAATAGTTACATCCTGAATGCACTGAATAATATCATATTTTTACCTAGTAATTGCTATGGCTATTCTGCTAAATATAAATTGGAATGGTCTCACATGTGCACTCCATTTGTGCATGTTGTTGACCTCCTATGGTTTTGTTGTTCTGAGCTACTGTTTCCAAGACATGTTGATATGTTACTCATATTGCTGTGACTCATCTGAGTAGTATGAAGAACTCATAGCTGACAGTAAACATGAAAAAAACCTTCACTGTAAGTTAGTCACTGTCTGGCCTAGTGTACTTACCATTTTGTCCTAATATTTAATCTTATTGTCAGAGAGTCTTTGCTATGCCCAGTCACTGTGTATTTGATCACAAAATACTAATTTTGAAGTGGACTCATTTGCAGGTTTAATTCACAAAGTATACTCTGTTTGGTTTTATCTGTACTGATATAAAAATATGTAAGGTTTATTGTGTGTATTTAAAAATATATACTTGTTTATAAGTAAGATCTATATATGGAAAATAAAAATAGTATAAACATATAAATAGTTTCAAAATTCCAGGTATTATAATCCGTTGCCATTTTAATGAACTATGTCAATGTAAAGCCAAAGATAGATTTCAGTATTCTGGTACTGCTTGTCTACTGAGTTATGCTATCATGGTATATATGTTAATTGTGAAATCTTATAGTCAGACATATGAGAGTTACTTGACTTTGTCAGGAGTTCAGCCATCTACAAATACCAGTGCATTTGGGCCGGAATCATTGATCTACTTAATGTTGTTTGAAGGTGAAATGAGAAGAAAGAGATAATGTTTATTAGTATATTTAAGGACAGACATAGCAAATACCCAGGGAATTGGAACCAGCTGAACAGAGTCTGTTCTTTATAGCAGCTTCCCTATTTTTTCCCCCTTTCAAACTTACAGAAATCCAGCCTTACCAGCCAGTTTGTTTTTTCCTTTCCCTAAGTTAAATAAACCAAATGGCAATTTGTTTTTTCCTTTCCCTAGGTTAAATAAACCAAATGGCTCAGCCTTCATGGGTAGATTTTCTACCTGCCTTGTCCATTTTTCTGCTACACGTTTTCCACTTTGCTCTTAAATGGCACACAAAATTTTGCTCTTGCGGTTTTGAGAGCAATCGGTAAAATGGAAAAAGTCTTTTAATCTGAAACATAAAGCAGTCCTGTTAGTATTTCCAGAGAAAAAATTTGGTTTACTTTTTCTTTTAAATTAACATTCTGAATGTGAATTTCTGGTCATACTCTGTTTCTCTGTTGGCCTACTTTCATTTCTTGTGTCTGTTGATTTGTGGTACCCTGAAGGGTGTGATATGCTTTTCCTACTGTTTAGTTAAGTCTTTTTACTGGGTTGGGGCACACCTTTCAAGTCACTGAAACATATTTGAGTTCTGATCTTGCTGTCCAGCATTTTAGGCCCTTTTCTGTATGGAACGTATATAAATTACAAGGAAGGCAAATACACATAAGTACTGGTATCCTGTTAAAGGGAGAATAAACTAGTATCTCTTCTTTTTTTTTTTTGTGGGAGAAGTACACCATCAAACATTTCTATAATTATTGCTGTCAAATTCAGGAATTTATATCCAAACAGCAGTTAAACTTGATGAAAGTTTTAACTTGTCAGGTTACATGACTGTTTGAATTTCTAGATAAGGTCAAGTTCTTTCCAGCATCAGTGAAGATGTGTGCAGTGGGAGCACATACATAGTAGAAAACACTTGGTATTGAGGAGCTAATAACCACTGTATATATTTGGTGAGAGTGACAACCAGACTAGAACTGGTTCAGTGAACTGAATGTTTTTAGCAGTGCAGCAAGTTAGGTGGGTTGCTGGAAGAAATGCTTCAGTTTAATCTCAGGACTGCTCAAGATGCAAACCAATGGTAAATGTGTGATTGGAGACTAGCTTCACTAATGCACTAGTGCACACTGTAGCAGCTTTCTAAAAAATGGGGTTTTCCTACATCAGAATTCTATGGGGTTTTTTAAAGTAGGAAAAATAGGCTCTTGAGGACAATCTGTTGTGTTAAGTTAGGATTTCTCATTTGTGTCTGGGGTGGAATGCTGAGGAAAGGTTTAGATGTGTAAATGATTAGCCTAAACAGTTATTGATGTAATTGTCTGCAACTGAACAATGAACTGTTTTTACTCACTATCTTCTCGCACTGTTTTGCTTACACTCTGCCAGCCAATTTTTACAGTTCATAAGATGTCAATAGAAATGCTAAAGCAGCAGTGGTGGCCTTAGGCAGTCCAACAACATGGCATAAAAATAGATTGATGTTAGGAAGTGACATACTGTCATAACGAGTTAGTGCATCAATTGTCTAATTTTATTATCACTTAAACTTGAAAGGTGGTAAAAAAAGGTTATGTAAAAACTTTCCTTATGTTTGACAATTGTCTTTGGTTAATAAAATTACAAAATCCAAAATACTTCATTTAACTTATTTGAGCCCAAATGTGGAGCTGATCCAGGCCAATTTAATAATCTCTCATTAACAGCTTTAAATTTAAGCATTATCACTAAATATTTTTCTTGAAAGACAATTTTGTAAGACATAATGTGATCACTGAATTAGTTTCTACTTGTTGGTTTACTTAAAAGAGGAATTTCTGTCAAGATGTCATTTTTTCAGATGGAGGTAAACAGTAGAACTGAAGCATGGAACATACTAAATATTTAAACTTGCAGTAGCCTTGATTTGGCTGTTTGAATTGTTTATTATAAATTTCTTATTGTTAGCAGTAAATACACATAAAGAATGTGTCACAGGGTTTCATATATCACAGTATTTTCAGAGCAGAGGTAATGACTAGTTAGCACAAATACTTCCTGAATTCCTCACTAGGAGAAACTTAATACTGCGCTGACTTAGAACTGAGCACATGCCTGTTTTGAAAACAGAGGACAAAGTGCAAAGCTATTGCAATCAGTATTAGTCACTTGAGTTTTTGGAAGTGCTTAGAAAAGTGCTTTGGGATTTGGACATGATAATATTTTATAATTTTAGCCAGGGATAGTGAGATTACTAGGAATTTCTTTGCTGTTCTTGAAAAGAACAGCATCAGCTCTTCTTACAGAAGAGATTGTTTTCCTTTCCTCAAGAGGCTAAAATATTGGCAACCTAGGTTGCTCCTTTTAAGCATGGTTTTGGACTTTAAAACTGTGCTTGTAAATCTTCTCTGTTCACAGTGACTACATATGGCTGAAGTGTCCAGTTTGTGACAGTTTACAGCTTTCTTTTTGTGCGCATTAATTCAAACTTCGCTCTGATTTCTCAGAGGTACAAATTCTATAGGAGGGGTGGCAGGCTAAGACCAAATGTCAGTTACAGGACACTTGTAATGCCTTCTGATATTCTGTACTTCTATGCTATTGTGACAAAACATGACAGTGGAACATCAATGTCAGTCTTTGTTTCAAAACTCTTAACTGAGCCCCTGCAGATTTACTTTGACTTCAGTAATTTTTGCTCTCTGCTCAAATTACCAGTTTTAATTTAACCAGTAAATTTGTAATTTAACCAGTAAAATGGACCAACCAGTGCACAGCTTACACATAGTGCAACCTTTTTTTGGTATGAAAATCCACAGGTGAGTCTCTGTATCTGATGTGTATAGGAGCACAATACGTACTGCAGAAATTGTCAGAGAAGTCTGAAGCTGGTATTCTCTCCATTGCTACAAATTAAATTTCTCAGATTTTTTTGATAGCATTTCCCAAAATCTGTGATTCTTCATGGTTATTTTTGGAGGTCTATAAATAATAGGTATTTTATCTTATTTTCAGCTTCTTTGTAATACTGGCCATGCTGAAGAAAAGTTGGGTTTTACCTATGACAGCATCATTATATGGTAAGTAGTAAAGAGCACTAGGCAATCCTAGGGAACTTCAGTTGTTTTGGTCCAGTTAAATAAACTTCATTTGTACTTCTGAACTAGTATTTTGTATTTATAATATGTTTGAAGCTTCATAACGCAAGTATATAATCTGCAAATATTTTAATGAGTAAAATCAGAAATATATTACTCACTATTAGGCAAACAGAGACAAACCCACCAAGTCAGAAGTGTAGATTTCTTCATTATAATCCTCAGAGATGTAAAAGTACCTTTTAAGTATTTCAGTAGTTGTAGAAAGCACTTGTAATAAAAATGTACATCTACAAAATACAGAGCATACTCTTGATAAAGAGTCAAGATTTAAAGATCAGTATTTTATGTTGTACTGGTATGTATATGTCCTGTGTATATTCTTTTAAGTGGAATTTCTGTCTATTTTCTGGCTGTTTTGACTGTCAGATGTAACTACATGCTTATTTGCACACAGAAATTTTTAAATTTGTCTTGAAGACCAGCACTGGTGACAAAAGCAAAGATCTAATATTTAATGCATTTCTGTGTTCTTTCAATTTAGATCTCACTTAAGCAGAAAAGGTTAGGAAAGCTAATTGCTCTTTGAGCAAAATGTTGGGAAACTTTGTGTAATTGTTTTCTCAGCTAAAACTGATGTCTATATCTTTTTGACTAGCTGTATATTTTCATTGCATACCTAAAGATAGTGACACATCTCTTTTTGGCAGCTTTTGCTTTTGAGTGTTGAATCTCATGATAATCTTTTCCTTTGTAGTGGTTTCACTGTGCCAGTTCATTAACTGGTCTATAGCTTCCTCAAGGGGAAGAGGAGGAGGAGCCTCTGATCTGGTCTTTCCATTGACCAGTGGGACAACCCAAGGGAATGGTCTGAAGTTGTGTTAGGGGAAGTTTAGCTCAGATACCAGGAAAAGGTTCTTTACCCAGAGGGTGGTTGGGTAGCAGAACAGGCTCCCCAGGGAGCCTGGCAGAGTTCAAGAAGTGTTTGGACAATGCTCTCAGGCTCGTGGTGTGATCCTTGGGATTGTTGTGTGCAGGGCCAGGAGTTGTACTCAGAGATGTGTGAGTATCAGGAATACACTCAGTATCAATGCAGGCTGGGCTTGAACTGATTGAGAGCAGCCGTGCTGAGAAGGACTTAGGGGTCCTGCTGGATGAGAGGCTGGATGTGAGTCAGCAGTCCCGTGTCCAGTTTTGCAAGTCCAGAAATCCAGCTGTGTCCTGCATCCAAAGCAATGTGGGTAGCATATTCATATTACAGGGAAGATGGTCTTGAAACAGTTCCCTATTTGGTGCTGAAAGTAATAATCAGTTCATCTTTTTTGCAAGTGGTATGGCAGCCTACTTTGTCTAGGTATCACCTGGGAGTAGGTTCCTGTTACAGTGACTTACCCTGGCCAGGTATTCACCAAAAGACTCTGAAGATATTTTGCCTTGGAGTAGCTGATTACCATGTAGGACAACCCTCGAATAAGGAAAAAAAAAAACCCAAACCTTTTTAGAAGTAGAAATTCAGTCTCAGTGGATGAAGTATTCATGATCTTAGAGGTCCAGTGAAAAATCCTCTTAGAAAATATCTTAGGGAGGTTGAGGATTCCCACCTCACCCTGCATGTTGTTGAGGAAGAGGGACGAATATGTTGAGGGCTTTCAAAAGGACAGTGTGCTACCTCATGCTTTCTAATTCAATTTCTAGAGTTCTTCCATATCTCATTTCTTCTTACCTACCTTATTCTACCTCTTAATTTTCTTGGACTAGTATTATGCTCAGCTGTTTTGTCAAATAACATGTGTACAGGTTTTCATTCTGTGTTGTTTCAAGGATGTACAAGCTGTTACTTGGGGGAAAAATTTGGTTTTGGCTTTTTAAGATTAATATGTTGTCTATATCTGCTGACCAGGATGAGGGCTTGCCTTCTAGGTTGCACACGAGAAGACCTGAAAGTCAGAAAATTAGTTCAGAACATTTATTTTTAAAAATCCTGCTTTTTGTCTTAAATGAGTGAGTAGTAGTTGCATGTCATATGGTGAAGTCTCAGCTGCTGCCTAATAGTTGTTTGTCTCTCTTGTTTTCTTCATTGTAGTCTGAGGTTAGCTTTACTAAATGAAGCAAAAGAGGTGCGAGCAGCAGGATTGCGAGCCCTCCGTTATCTCATTCGAGACTCCAGTATTCTCCAGAAGGTGCTAAAGTTGAAAGTGGATTATTTGATAGCCAGGTAATTTTTCTCTTTCTTCTTGTTGCAAGTTATAAAGTTCTAAGTCACTTGCCTTTTCATGGTTGATGAACACAGGAGAGAATTGTTTCCATAGTCTTATGGTTTTAGTGAGTAGTTTTAAAAAATCTTTTTTGCTTCAACAGAATATTTCATCAGACTAGCTAATCCAAATAAAATGCTGTCCTAATATGTGATACATTACAAGTATCCAAATAATTTCTACTTTCAGCCATAAATGCCATTAACTATTAATTATTATGTTTGAAATGTTAATAATTTTCGTGTCTTAAGATTTTATTGGCATTGTTTAATTCTTTGTATTATCACATTGCTGTAATAGTTGATGTCCATGAATTTGTAGTCTAAATATAATCAATGATGCAACAGAAAAATACCAAAGGGCAAACCAACAGTGAGAAAATACAATCAGCATGATGAATAGATACAAATAATAGCATTTTTAGTGCTTCCTGTAATTAAATTTTTTATTTAATATGCTGGTACAGATGTGTGTGAGTTTCTGTTTATAAATATACACATGTAATTTTAGTGTGCTGTTCCAACTTTTTTGGTGCAAAAGGACTTTTCTGATCTCAAACTGAAATATTCAAGGTGTGTTGATGTGAAACATTAGAAATATTTGGTGTGGTCTCATTTGCAAATGACAAATGCAGCTAGCTTGGAAAATAATTGTTGAAGCATTATGCTTTGCCATTTTATATTTGAGAACATTTTAGTGACTTAATTGTAATGAAAATAGCGGCAAAAATATAAACCAAACCTAACTGATGTATCATAATGACTATGTTTGCTGAAAAGTGTAGTTTTTAAACCATAAGTCAATTATTTTTCTTTTGTACTCATATGCATAAATATTAACATGAGTTGTTAACAGTTAAGGTGAAAGTTACAAAATGTGTTTTTTTAACCTACTTTAGGTGCATTGACATACAGCAGAGTAATGAAGTAGAAAGAACACAAGCACTTCGATTAGTCAGAAAGGTAAAATCTCCTGTGTATGGTTGTATCTGCTGTGCCACTCAGTTGTGCTGACTCCTGGCTGTCTCCATCAACAGTGCTTTTTTACAGTCTGATACCTTGCTTTACCTTTATCATGTAATATAGCTGATAAGTTTAAAAGACAGAAAAATGTAGTGAAGAGAGTTGTTTTGGTTTTACAATTTTACCATTTAGAATCTCAAGTGTGCTAGGAAAATCATGCTTACTGGACTAGGTTTGGGAAACACTTACCAAAGAGTGAATGCAAGGGCATAAAAACAACATTTTAAGTTTCAATATTGAAATTATGACTACTTCACTGTATAGTTTGTTTAAGTATCTGTGAGTCAGAGATTGGGAGATTTTCTGCCATGCAAGACCTGAGACAAATTGTGATCATTCAAGGAATGCTTATAGCCTTACTGCTTTGTTTGTGGCAGTTGATGCTGTCCACAGGATTTTGTCTCAGAAACGCAATGAAATGTATTTAGTCTTGATGGTTACTATACTGTGCACCCATGGAGGTGAGATTTAAAAGTATGGTTGCTGCATTTTCAAGTTCATCCTAGAGAAATTGGCATATAGAGGTACCAAATGTATTCAGGAAACATAATATCCTGCCTTTGTGCTGGACTTCACTGTTCTTTATTGTTCTCATATTCTTATAGAAACTACCAAAGACTGGAATAAAGTTTGAAGTAGTTGAAGAATGGTTCCCCAGGAGTACTGTCTGTGTTAAATCTCTTTTTGTGTTTTAAATCTATCTAAATACATTTTCTGTCTCACAGGAGATACAATGTACTTGATTAACAATTATGCTAAAATAGAGAATTTTAAATATTAAAGACAGCTGCCTCCAAACGCAAACAAGACAAAAACAAACAAAAAAGCCCCGGTATGAAGGAACAGGGCCTTAAGGAAGTTGCACTTTTATTGTATAAGTTTTTTGTGAATCTACTTTGAAAGAAGAACTTCAGTGTAGACTCATCAAAAATGGAAGCACATCCATAATCGGTTTTATTTGGGTCAGAAATGTGTCCTCATTATTTCTGGGCTTTTTTGAGCATTTTCTACTTGAACAAAAACTTCTGTCTTGCATGAAAGAAGAGACAGCAAGAGAAATGAATCCATTAGCTTGATCTGAAAAAAATGATGGCAAAGAGAAGCATCAAAGAAGTCATTCAGCTGACCCTTGGTGGTTTTTTTTTGTCTGTCATGGTGCAAGTATATTGGTGTGCACCAGGTGTATGCATCAAATGTGCAGGGTGTGCAGCCACACTTGTGGTTTCTTGATGCTGAGAGCTGTGTTGATGGAAAGCCTTTTCTAGCATCTTTTGCTACTATAACATTGTTGTCTTAAAAACACAGTGTCAGACCAACAAAAAGCCACCCAGCCTACTACCACTAAAGTTAACAGCTTTCTCATGTCCTGTCTAGGCCACAGCAGTTAAGCAGCATTGGCATAGAGCAGTCAGTACTCAAGATATTCTCTCACAAGGAATACTGTGCTTCCTGAATAGCGTATTCTGTATTTTCACAATGTCTTTTTGTTACCCTGCTCTTGCCCTTCTGCTTCTGTCTTCATCTCCCTCAGTGTCTCAGATTTAGTGATTTGATGCCAGGATTCCTAAAAGATTAGGAATAGGACTATATAATATGAACAACTGAAAGGAAAGAATAAATGGCACATAAAATGAAAAAAAAGCTAACAGACTTGTTGAGAAGATAATTAACTGTGAAACTGAATTGGGTTTTTCCAGTACCACAGAGCTATTGTTTTCAGTTTCAAGATGAGGCTCTTTAACCTCATCTTAGATAGTTAAAATGTCTGTGAGAATTGCATACATTAAAATTAAAACCTTCTCTTTTATTTATTTTCATAAACAAGAAAAAAAATATAAAATAGTAATACTTCTTTATGAATTTAGAAAAGGCAATTGTAAACTTTGTTTTAAAAATATTAGGTTTAAATAGTGTAGGTAGATTTTAAAAAATCTATCTTTTTAAACTTGATCTCAAATAGTTTTTGAAGGCTGATCGTTCACTGCCTGTTTTGACTGTAATCACCTCTACGTTTACGGGTAAAAGTCTTACAATTCAGTAATATCTTCAGCCATGAAAATGATGTCATGAAGTTGCTTCCGGAAGCGTTTTTATATCTGATAGAAGTCAGTAACACATTTCTTTTAAATTTTATGGCCGGGTGTTTTCTTTTTAAAGCAGAAGTCAGGGTTAGATGCAATATGAGCCATGTTCTTTCTTCCTCTTTCAAAAAGGAGTCCTAAAAGACCAAATTCATACTCTCTATTACTTATTTCATTGTAGCTACTTATAAGTAGCTTTCCTTTACCTGTCCTTGGTCTTTAGAACTGCATTTTAATACGCAGAACAGATACAAAGTAAATGGGAAAATTGTTTATTCTACTGATGTGTTTAGAATTGAGTGTTACAAGAAACCTTTCCTTCTCTTATCTGCAAAGCAAAGAAGACAGTGAAGCAGAGCAGCTTGTGTCCTCACTGGAAATCCCATGTCAATATCAGTAGCAAACAAGTTGCAGTTTCTAGAGTGGATTGGTGCACCTGTTCTGTTGCTTATTCTTTTTTCTTCTTCCCAGTGTAAAAGTGAAAGACTGTGTGGGTAGGAGAGTATTTGTTTTCTCTTTAAAGTCCTATCTTAAAACTTCCTGTTTCATTGGCATTAACATTATGTATAACAAGAAGCTTCTCAAAAACATATAGTTAAAGATAGATTTATTAAAACTCTTCCAATATTTTGGTCATAATTGTTGATCCCCTCTCATTTTAACATTTCTGCAAAAAAAGGTAAAAAACTAATTGTCTTTGTGCAGATACCTACAACACATCAAAGGGAGATGTTAAGTGGATATAGGACAAAATATTTTTGGAAGAATTACAAAGATAAGCCTGGTTTTGTTGAAAACAAAAAAGATCATAAGCAGAAGCATGGGAAACTAGTCTTAAATTTTTAGGTGCTTGATAGATATTGAGTATTTTTTTATGTCTCATTTTTATTTTATTAGTAGAGAAAAGAAGGTGACATGGCTGAATGGGCTATAAAGCATTGCACAGTTCCCTTTTTAGGCAGTCAGACAAGAACCTGCTTCTTCCTCAGTAATACACCTGTTTAGTGGTCTTCTTATTCCAGCAGGATATGTGTATTTAATTTTCACAAATTGAAAAAAATGTGAATAAGCAGTTGCTTAGCCTTTGTAATCAAAGGCTCACTTGGGGGACAGTGAAGAGTTGGTGTGTTGGTTGTTCAGGAATGATTTTCTTTAGCTTTAAAGTGTCTTGCTCCTTAATCTGGTGTGAATTCTGAGTATCTCAAACTAACAGCTGAGGCTTTCTGTAGTGCAAAATGTCCTTAATAGTAGACGAGTTTGTAGTTGACTCTGTGTCATTGGATAATATTGTCAGTATTTTAGCATATTGGACACATTGGATAATGTTGTCAAGATATTTTTGGGAAAAAAATCCTATGATGAAGGTAGTCCTAATTCTCACTGCAAAAAACATATTTTAAATTCTTTCTTATTAAGATAAAATACAAAAATAAAAAACTGAACCACAAAGAGAATGGTAAATTGACAAACAAATTGAAATTGAAAAAATTTCAAGAGCAAAATAAATAGTTGTGAAGATTCACCAGATAGACCAGTCTGCCTATTACTTGGTTGTGTGTAGCTGTGTGAAGGTAACAGAATACTGGTGAATATGTAAGTGTATTTAGAGAAATGTAAAGAAACCAGAAGGCTTTTTCTTTCCTTTTTGGCAGATGATCACTGTGAATGCTTCATTGTTCCCCAGTTCTATTACTAATTCTTTGATAGCAGTTGGAAATGATGGTCTTCAAGAAAGAGACAGAATGGTTAGAGCATGTATAGCCATTATCTGTGAACTAGGTAAGACAATTTTTCTTAATTAGTGTTCAGTTTTGACATGGTTGTCATTCACAGTACTTGTTTAATAAGGAATTAGATGTTAAGTGTTCCTATCAACAGTTTCATGGAATTTAGTTATTTGTATGATATAAGCGAAAATTACTTAAAAGCTAATTATGTATCATAGGCAAAGGTTTCAGGTTTTCATCTTTTCCTTCAAGACTTGACAGTTTTTGGTTTGCCTTAAAAACATTTCTCTGCTGCAGCTGGAGTTTCTGGAAGTAATGGATTTGAAATAGGGAGATTTCCATACACAAGATGCTTACAAATTTAAAAGAGTTCAGAGAACTACAAAATATCCTCATTTAAAAAAAAATTTTGGGGTGGGTACTGTAGTTATCAGGACAGTGGTTTATACTAACTCCCTAAACTTTCATTTGGCTGCTAATTTTTGAAGGTTTTCAACATCAATCAGTGGGAAATAATTCAGTAATTTGTTTACATGATTAAAGTTTGTTTTAAAGAAATAAACACAATGTTACTCTTATTTCAGTATAAATATTTTATCTATGTTGGTTCAGTGAAGCATGAAAACTCTTCATGGGAAAGTCCAGAAACTGCTGTATGGAAACTTGGTTGGGAGTTAAGCTGGGAAATGGCCCAATTGGAGACTGAGTGATTTTTGTGTATGATAAATGAATCCAAAATCACCATTCATTACCAGTGTCAGCTAGTTCCATAAAAAGCTCTACATGTGCCTCAGCAGTGTTCAGGATAAATAAAATACCCGTACTAGAGATGATGAGTTTATCATATGCCATGAAATGTTTTATCTTAGATCACTGGCCAAAATAACCTGTTTTCCTTTATCTAGCTCTTCAGAATCCTGAGGTGGTGGCTCTTCGGGGTGGTTTAAGTACCATCTTGAAAAATGTGATTGACTGTCAGCTAAGCCGAATAAATGAGGCTCTGATAACTACAGTTTTGCACCTCATTAATCATCCAAAGACCCGACAGTATGTGCGAGCAGATGTAGAATTAGAGGTGAGTGCAGTTTTATTTGTTTAGTGACAGAAATTAAACACTTTATTACTCATTAAAATGTTTTACTTTTGTCTCGGATTTCCTGTGTGTTAGTGCACAGTGTCTAAAAGATAAAATGTTCTAGGCTAAAGGCCTGAGACTTACGAAGGAGAAATAGTACAACAGTTTGGAGTGGGACTGAGGAAAGGGCACTAGTGATTACACTGTATTTTCATGTGAAAATAATGTGTGTCTTTCTTTTGTTTAGCGAATTTTAGCCCCTTACACAGATTTTCACTACAGGCATAATCCAGACACAGCAGAAGGACAACTCAAGTAAGTGTTAGTGCTGCTATTTGTGCCATCAATTATGTTCATAGCATTGGAATTGAGCTGTACTTCCTTCCAAATACTAAATTTCTAGAAGTTGAATTTCATAGGCCAGAGTGCAGTTTTCTAAAATACTGTTAAGAATTTAAGATTTAAAAGGGCTTGTTTAGCCTAGAGAGGGGAAGGTTGAGGCACACCCTCTGCTGAATAGCAGCCTTTTTACTACCTATGAAAATGCTTTCAAAATGATACAGCCAGGGCCCTTTATGGTGGTGTAAGTTGGGAGGACAGGAAGCAACAGAGACAAATTGAAGCAAGAAAGATTTCAACTTGTTATTAGGGGCAGTGGGGATGATTTTATGTATGAGGCTGGTCAAAAGTTAGAATATGTTGTCCAGAGAGGTCCTGCTGCCTTGAGTTTCTAGGACCCAGCTGGATAAAGCCTTGAGTTTTTTTGCTGGTATTCCGAGCTGAATTACAGAAGCTTGTATACCTCCTAAAGCTCTGGACACTGTAAAGGCATTTACTGAGTTCTTGCACAGGGGTTGAACTATGATGACCTTTAAAAGTGCCTTCCAATCCAAACCATTCTATGTTTCTGTAATCTGCCCTAGTCTGATAACAGGTGACTTTTTGTGTAAAGAGCGATCTCCTGAGGTGACTTACAACTTGAATTATTCAGGATTTTTTAATTCTGAAACAGGATTAGATGCTTAGGTCTGGTAACTGAATAAGGTCCAAATCTTTACATCTCTGCTGTAGACTTAGTGTCAATGGAGGTGCAGAGTGATTCATATGACCCTTTGGGGTGTTTTTTATATCATCCTCCTGTGGAAACTCCCCTGGAAGAGGAAAAGTAACAATAATCAAAAATTCTAAACCTTTTCTGTGTGTGTATATACATTGTGTAAATACATATGTACACATATATGCATACATAACCAAATATTTCTTTTACTCTAGATTTTGTCCCCCATCTCAGTTAACTACCTTTTAATAATAATACTGTAGTACTGTTTGTTTTGTAACTACTACCTGCATTGTGACATTTGTTGTTTCACTGGCAGAGAGGACAGAGAAGCACGATTCCTGGCTAGTAAAATGGGAATAGTGGCCGCATTTCGATCATGGGCAGGTAAGATTTGTTTATTTATTTGAAATTGGATGATTGGAAGCATGATTTTATTTCTATTATAAATGACACAGGATCTGTCTCATTTTATATGTCTAATTTCTATCAATACCTTCCTACAATGCTACTTAATATGTGTTTTGATACTATAAAACTGGAGGATGCAATGCATAATTTTCTTAGACTCCTGAGAAGGCACAGCTTTTCCCCTCCTGTGTAAAATACCTTATAAATTACATTTTGATGGTCATTCTTGAAATCTAATGTGTTAAAGAGTGTTAAAAATAACATTCATATCATAAGAACTTGCATTTGAGATGGTCCTGCTGCTGTAAATAATGAGGTCTTTTTGTCTGTGTTAAGAGATATTGGCAAATGCTTCACCTGCTTTTGCCATAGCTGAAGAGAAATTGGAAATGCACATAGCAATTTTTCATGTAGAAGTTATTTTTAAGTTCTGACAATGATCGCTAAGCTTAATTTTAATATCCAGGCATCTTTCAAGTTTCTTATGTGTTCTCACATGCTTGAAGAGGAAGCATGTGATGACTTTGAAACTTTTTAGAAAACAGTTTCTGATAGGTGTGTTACTGCATCTTCCTGGACTCAGGCACTTAGATCTAACAGCTGTTAGAATTCTCCTGAGACTAAAGGGAAATGAATTAATTTGTTAGCTTAAGATACAGCTTTTGATTGAAATACCTTACAGTTCTGCTCAGATGATGAAAACCTTCAGGCTGAAGAGTTACTCATTAGAGACGCTTTTGTTTTTTTCTCGTTTCTTCCATGCATATGTTTTCACAGGTAACTTTTGAGTACTATCCACAGTAGGAAGGACAAAAGTAGCACAATTTTTTAATGAGGAAACCAAGTTTTGTGATTAGTAATTTTTTTTTCATGTGTACTTATTTTCAAACTGGAAATCTAATTTAACAATGTGTCTGTTGTTCCTTTTTTTTTGTTTATGAGGGAATATTGTTATACATTTAATGTTTTCTAGGTATTATCAGCCTGTGCAAACCTGGAAATTCTGGGATTCAGTCTCTCATTGGGGTACTCTGTATACCAAATATGGAAATCCGGGTAGGTGGTGAATATTTAGTACTGATAATATACTTACTGATAATATACTTACTGGAATAATACTTAATATTTTAATTCAGTTATTCTTAACTTTTAAACAATTAAATGGTTTAAATAAATACAGACTCCAGTTATGAAACAGCTGTCCTTGGGTTTATTTAAGCCCCAAAGTTCAAGTCTGTAATTCTGTTATAAAATTCCTATGAAATTGGGAAGCTCACCACGTATATGTCACAAAATGGAGGAGAGAAAAGTCCATAAATGAGTTTTTACTCTGGTCACAAATCAAAGCAAGTTTACAGTAGCTGCAGTTGCAAGTATGAAGCATAATAATCAGACTTGAATTCCAGTTTAAAAAATGTTTCTTCAGAAATTAAACTTAATAGAGAAAAGTTGATGGTTCCAGATGTAACTGTTGTAAAAATCTGCAGCCCAAGTAGCCTGAACTACTATAACATTCATAGTGACAATAAGGGACAATTCAAAAGTAAAAAAGCCCCATCCTCTCTTCTCCAGTTTGTTTCCATTTGTGAAAAAAACACTGCAACAAATGCACTGGTGTTAGCACTCTAGAAATCTTAAGGGACAATTTTTTAGATCTGTAAAATTCCTATTGTGTTTTCTTTGGTAGCGAGGTCTGCTTGAAGTTCTCTACGATATATTTCGCCTTCCTCTTCCTGTTATTGCAGAAGAATTTATTGAGGCACTTCTCAGTGTAGGTAAGTATTTAAAACAATTCACATAAGAGTTCTGTGTATTAAACTCCTATACAAATCTAAAACCTTTGCTGTCTCCTATGTACTGTAAATTGCCTTTGTTTTATCGCTGAATTTATTGGGTGCTCTGAAGTCCTGTCTGAAATTCTTTATCACCTGTTAAGTGTTACAAATTTGATGAAAGATCAGCATACTTAGGCGTTAATGCAAAGACTGTAAGGTCAGCACTGCAGATTAGACTACTTTGAACTGTTAGGAGTATTTGGAATTGTGGATGTGTTAGGGAATACTACAGACATGTTATAGTCAGTCTTTTCTATGTATTGTCTATCTGTTCACTGTCCCCATTGTCCTTAGACTGCTGCTTTTTTGAGGGCAAGTGCATGCTTTTTCATGTCTTTAAATTTAATCAAGTTAGTATTTTACCTTTAGAATTACTCTTTTTTTAATATGTAAATAAATCATTATTTGTTGCAAACTTACTACTCCTATGTATGGGTGTACCTTGTAACATTTTAGCTGCTAATGGTATTTTCTCTTAAACATGTTTAATATGTTTATGAATTGGAAATATCACTGTTTGTGTTGACACTTAGATACAATCTTTGTCCTAGCTTTCAAGGTACCCTTGCTTTGTTCAGGACTATGAATTAGATGACTTGTTAGAGATCCCCTCTGACAAAATTTTCTGTAATTTGAAACCACCTGAAATAATATTTGCAGGCAAGGGTTATTATTTACATACTGACTGCCATTATAATAATACTGTAAAAGCCAAGTTTATAATTACCATTGTCCATATTTTCTTGTTCTAGATCCAGGCAGGTTTCAAGACTGCTGGAGACTCTCTGATGGCTTTGTAGCCGCTGAGGCTAAAACTGTTTTGCCCCATCGAGCCAGGTCAAGGTGAGGATTTAATGAACTTAACTTAGTCTAAACCATTCTTCTCGTTTTGTTTTGTGGCAGTGTGGACAAAACATTTCTTGTTTTCTTGCAGGACCAATCACAAATGTATTTTCTAAACTGTTCTCATACTTTTTTTCTCTTTAGGCCTGATCTCATGGATAATTACTTGGCTTTAGTGCTTTCTGCTTTTATTACCAATGGACTTCTAGAGGTAACTAATGACTTTCAGTTTTAATAGATGCTTGCTACATTTTTCCTGCAAGATTTCAAGCAAGATGTTATACATTAAATATTGAAATATTTTTTTGCTTTCTGAAGGGTCTAGTTGAAGTGATCACAAGTAGTGATGACCATGTATCCGTCAGAGCAACTATCCTTTTGGGAGAACTTCTGCACATGGTAAATACCACTCTATGTAACTACTTGCAAATAGATACTTGCTATTATAGCATTAATTTGTATTCCAAGCTTGAAACACGTAGTTTTCATCTGAATAGTGGATTAATTTCACATTATATCTTCTGGCACTTCATAGATTAAAACCAGTATAATTCAGTATGAAGACTGTTTGAAAAGTATTTAAAGTGCTAGGGGCTCTGCTCCAAGGCTGTGTGTAGATCTGACTCTCACTTCCTTGCCATAGCAGCAGTTGTATTTGTAAGCTGGAACCCTCCAAACACTCCGATTAGTAACTGTGTTTGGGAAAAGGACCATTGCCAATTTTTGCTTTTCTTAGAACGATGGTCAGTAGGCCCCTGACCAAGTGTGTTTAGCTTTCTGCCTCACAGGGGAGACAGATGAAAATTTATTCAAACTCAGCTTGATGTGCTTTTAGTACTCTATGTTACTCATTCAGGCAGCACCATCTTGGTGGAGTGCTCCTGCTGCAGGGAAACTTAAGTTTCATTCCACTTCCGTGGACCTAAGACAGCTCTTACAGTGTCTTGTCTCTCTTAAACTAATCTTGTACTGAGATGGTGATACTATTTTCATGCTCCAGTGCTACCTTTTTTATAATATTATATCCTATTTTTGTGGTTTCCTGAATAATTTTCAGTGGCCATGATTGTTAACTCACACTGGAGTATGCGGTAAAGCACAGGTATTTTTTGATTTTCTGAAGGATGATCTGTTAATCAGATATGGCTGCTGTTTCTCAAAAACTGAAAAAATACTTGCCTGTTTATTTAGTGTTTGAAAATGTAATTAATCTCTTTATCTTGATGTTCTTTAGTTTCTAAAAATATTTGCGGAACTACATATGTTTATTAAAAGCACCTAAATGTCTAGTAACTTAGAATGTTATGTTAATAAATCAGGGGGTTTTGTGCAGTAATGCTTTAGTAGAAATCATCAGCTTTATTGGATTTCTGATTTTAGGGTTTTTTAGTACTTTTATGTACATGACTTAAGCTCATGCTTTGCAAGTTTTTGCACATTGCAACTTAAACTCTAGTGGAAACAATGTGTATTATAAAACTCTGAAACTGTTTCAAGTTGCTTGCTAGTGTAATTCAGGTTGATTTGTTACATCACAAATTCAAAATGGTGTGGATAGTTATGCTCTGTCATGAAGCAAAATGTAATTTTGTTGTCATAAATTTGTGAAAGTATTGTGAATACAGATTTGAATACAATCTTTGTGCAAAGTGGTAGATTCTTGAAATGTTGATCCTAAAAAGATGGGTGAAATCATTGCAATAAGTTTTTCTAACTGGTCTTTTGTTGGGTTTTTTTGTAGGCAAACACAATTCTTCCTCATTCTCATAGCCATCACTTGCACTGCTTACCAACACTGATGAATATGGCAGCATCTTTTGACATCATGAAAGAGAAAAGACAGTAAGAATTATATCTTATATTTGAAAGCATAAAGTTCTGTCACAAAATGCTATTCTCTGTACTTTACACATTTGAAACTTCCTAATGGAAGAAGTCAAATAATTGTATAAATTCACGTCTTTAATATGTATTTCTTCAACATTGTGTTCTTAGTGGGTTTTCTTTGTAGAAGACAAAATGAGTGTGTTGAGGTTTCTTTTACTTGTAAAAATGTATTTGTTAAGGACTCTTGCCATTTCTGATCTGTCTTGTCAGATCAGTGTTCTGATATATAATATAATTTTCTGTCTTTCATTGTGTTGTCAGTGATAAATTACAGCATTTTTCTAAACTGCTAGTGTGAAATGATAAATGCTGCTTGTAGAGTACTTCCTAAAAGTGTACTGCTCTTCTGTTTTTTAGTTTTGAAGGTTTCTTATATGTCAGTGGAAGACTTTGCTATGCAATGACAGCATTAGCTTTTCAAAAAAGGCATATCTGAAATTTCAGGAGAGGATATTTCACATGGCCAGAGTGATGGGGTGAAAGAAGGGACAAAGGGCAGAAGACAGATGCTCATACATTACCTGAAGTGTTGTCCTTGTTGGCATTTCTGGACACACCTGATAGAGTAGTAAGAATTCCCATTTCTGTTGAAAGAAAGTGCTTTTTTAGAAGTAATATTTTTTGTTTGAGGATTTTGTCATTGGTCAGCACTCTGCACTGTTTTGTAGTCTGAAAAATTGTAATCTTTGTGTTGCAGATTAAATTTAAATAAGTTACCAAATCCAAAGGTATTTGTTTGAAAATAAAATAAAAGCACTCTCCTACACTATGACAATTTTTGTTTATGGGGAAGAAAGATTGACTTGACTCCTCTTTTTAAGACTTCCTTATTTTTATTTGCTCAGTGGGTGGGTTTTTTTTCTGCTACCATTGTTTTGTAATTAACTGGTTTTACCCTTGTCAGTTGTCATTCAGGTTACTCCCTATCTTTTCCCAGAAAGCAGAAACATGCTGTTGCTGAACTGTTTGGATATAAGAGCAGGGAGTGTACTATTGGTAGTGCTGTCATACTTGCAGAGAGGCAGGATGGGGATGAGAATTAAGAGACACTTTGTTACCCTAAGTTGAAGCTAGTGGTTGCAACTACCAACTTCATTGCAGAATGTTGATCTACTGTGATATCTCATAATGGAAATAAACTTGAAACTTTCCAATATTCTCCCTGAACTGTGACAGACACCAGTAATAGCAGAGCATAAGAAAAGTTATCAGTAAGGATTATACTTCAGTGCTAGAAACTCTAAAGGATAATTTTCTGTATAATTTTGATATGAGTCTTGTGGATGTATAAAAATGTTTTCTTTATTTCAAAGAAACAAAGATGTGGATATATAAAAATAATTTTCTTTGTTTCAGAATTGTTGGTCAGCTCTTTCTTGAACTGCTTACTCAGGAGGTGGTGGTCCTCTTGAGTCCAATAACAATTGCCAAATACTAATTATTGTATTTCTTTTTTTTGTTAGGCGAGCAAGTGCAGCACTGAACTGCTTAAAACGTTTTCACGAGATGAAGAAAAGAGGCCCTAAACCTTACAGCCTCCATTTAGATCATATTATTCAGAAAGCAATCTCCACACACCAGAAAAGGGATCAGTACCGTGTGCAGAAAGACATCTTTATTTTAAAGGTATTATGATAATTCATTTCTCAAACCTGAATTTGACTCTGTGTTGTGGAGGCTTGTATCCTACCCCTCAAGCTTCACTCAGTGTAATTCAGAATCATTTTTATGATTCTGTGTAGTATTTTTTCTCATTTGTTTTGCAGGCACTTGTGGATACTAAATTGCATTTCTGTAAACTAAGGAATGAAATTCCAATAACTTTTAATGCTTTTTGTGACCAGTTGTGATCTCTTACTTTTAGCTTCTTAATGCTGTACTATAACCATACAATGCAGTACTATAACTGTACAATTTACTGTGAAAAACAGGACTTTAATGATTTTTACATGAGCAGTAAGTAGTTCATGTGGCAAGACTGAAAAAGATGATGCAGGGAAACCTGTTGTTTCATGTCTGTATTCCAGGATACAGAAGAAGCACTTATCATGAATCTTCGAGACAGCCAAGTTCTCAATCACAAAGAGAACCTCGACTGGAATTGGAATTTAATAGGGACCATACTGAAGGTGAGCTTACAAAGGCCATGATAATATGTTGGAGAAAAAGTCTGTTTCACTTGTGAGCTTTGGCTTTCTAATATTGATGCCAGAGTACATCTAATAATTTTTTTTTATTTCAGGAAATTAGAATCTCCTGGGTTTAGTCAGTGCTGCTGTAGTCTCTTTATATACAACTGTTAAACTACATTAAAAAAGGCATGATAGTTAAATTCACAGTTTCCTAAGAAGCATGCATTAAATGTTTTATGTCTTTATTTGTATAAAAATCAACTTTATAGAATTAGGTATATTGTCTTTAAAGCTGCTGATACTTCAGACTGCAGAGGGGCACTGCTATGTTTAGATTCATAGCAGATTTTTTTTTAAATAATGTGAGCTGAAGGTTATAGTAAGAGGTGGGTTCTAGATCAAACTTCAGATGCTTAGACTGAACCATGTATGAAAACTTCATTGAAGGTTTTGAACTAATGCAAATACTTCTATGGCATTTATTTCATTACAGAATTTTCTTTTTACAATATAAAGGAGATAACTAATGGGGTAATGGGCATTGTTTTAAATATATTTATATATCTTAAATATATTTAATGCACAGATTTTAAGATACTACCTCTTCTTTAAGCAGAAAATATACTTTGCTTGACTAAGAAAACTGTCTAAATACTTAATATAATCTTCAAACCAAAACTATTCCAAAATGTCATTCTGTGCATCAAAGCCATCCTTGATCTGAATAGCATTCTTTTACTGTCTTCTTTACTGTGTTGTTACAAAGATGGTGAAAGTACAAAAAAGGCTTAATGGTGACAGTCATAATCAAGACTATGTTGTTTTTTTGAGAAAAAGAAAAGAAACTAAATATTTCTGTGCCTTTTTTTCAGGGACCGATAAAGTTGAAAGAGCAAGAATCTGTCTGGTATAAAGACCTGAATATGTATATGACAGTAGCTTTGCTCCACCAGATTTCACTGTTTAAAGACTTTTTTACTGCCATTATACGATTTACTGGGTTACTATATAACTATTATTAGTCATAGATACTTTTATCTTTGATTCCCTATTAAAGATATTATCAGAAAACTGTTATTCAGAATCTCACTGTTATTATGTGTAGTATTTTAACAGTGGAAGCTTTATGTAGTTGACCTCTGTGTTTTGGGGATTTTTTAAACTGAAATTTATGTGAAATAGCCAGTTTCTCTGCCATCTCAAACCTCCCCAGCAATGTATTTTCTAGTGTCATGTCAAAAAGTTCCTAATGTCTGAAAACTGGGGACTCCTTTTTGAATGAGAAGTGTGTGTGTTTTCTGGCTTACTTCTAACCATTTCTGTTCCTGTGTAACACCAGCATAAACTGAGATAATGTTACCAGAGTGGTTGTCTTTAGTCCCCTAATGAGCAGGATCCAGATTCCAGTGTCTGAAATTTGTTACCTCATTTGGCTGCTCACCTCCCCCTTGTCTGTTGCAGCCTTGTATCTGTGGAGCATCAGCTCTCTAACCACCTCATTGTGTGCAGTTCAGGTGGTGCCTTACTGCCTTTTTCACTTGCTCAGCTTGCTGTCTAAGCTGCTAAAAGAGCAGCAAAAGTGTCAGCCTCATCTGTATCTGGCACTGTTACTTGGTGTAATCAATTTTACTAATCATTAACTAGTGCTGTGTGTGTCTTCATACTGGAATACCAACTGGAAATGTAGAACAGTGTCACATAGATAGGAAAGAAGAATGTTTGATTCACATTTTTGCCATTCCTGACAAGAAGATACTCACTAGTAGCAACAGAAAGAAATCCAAAACCATAGAGACAGCAGATGGTTGTAAAAACAGAGGAAAATGTAATGGGAAGGAAGAATAGGTCCTAAAAAGAATATTATTTCTCATGTGGTCCTTCTTAATGTATCTTAGAGAGTATCAACAAGGGAGTTTAAATACCATTTTAATAAGCAGCATTTTTAAGTGATACGTGACAGAATAATGATTACTTTTAAGCCAATCTGATGAATATTCACAACAGCAGCCAAAAATTATTTCCCTGTTATGCATATCAAATTTTTTGTTATTTGCAGGAAAGAAACTAAGCAAAACTATTTATTTTTCATCAGCTTCTCGTATTTTTTTTTGTTTTCATTAGAACTGTGGTCTTGTACATATAGTATGTGGCAAACATTCCCTGTCCTTCTGGAGAGAAAAATTGAACAATTCTTGAAGCAGGCAGTGTGGGTTTTTCAATAAAATAATGTATTTTTTTAAGATATAACATTAAGTGCAAGAAAACTTTCTGATTATTAAGTAAATAAAACTGATAGAAATAAGTGAATTTTACTGGCTAATCAAGGATTGATGTACAAGTTTCATATAATGCTATATTTGCTGTTTTTTCTAGTGGCCAAATATAAATCTAAGGAACTACAAAGATGAACAGTTGCATAGGTATGTAAAAATTATGTAGACTTCCTTTGAAGAAAGAAATTTAGAAAACCAGAGTTTAGTACCGCAGTAAAATATTCTCTAGATGTATCATGTTTCTAAAACCTAATCTACAGATAAGAAGTTAAGGTGTGAATTTGGATAATTAAGTTGCAATATTTGCATTAAATAAACAGGTGTTTAAGCTTCTTTTCTGTGCACAGGTGCTTTATATATTTAGTCCCTTAGGAATCATACCACTTTTGCAAATACTATATTTAATTTTAAACCTTAGAAATGTTACTGCTTGATATATCAGTCAGAAGTGTTTTATGTCAGAGCTTGGAAAAATTTTACAGAGTTAAGTCCATAGTTGTACAGGTTTTTAACTACAGCTTTCATCAATATCCAAGAGCAAATTATTTCTAGTTGCTGTTAATAGCAGGAGAAGCATGTGTGATTTGGAAAAAAAAAATGACCAAACAAAAAGCCTCCAGTACAGCTCTGGCTCCTTTCATGTCTGTTGCCAGTAAGACATGTTTATTACTTCTGTGCCTGTGTGGTCATAGTGTTACTAATTAGTTCTTGGATATGTCTTTTAGCATGTGTTTCAGAAATAGATTACATTATTTTGAAGAATAGGTCAGTACTTGTGGGCATGGAAAGCTACTTCTGAACTGGGGGAAAACCCAAAAGATAGAATATATGCTGAAAAGCTCCTGTGGCTCTGCTTTAAATTTTTACCAAAAAGTAGTCGGGGGACTTTTATGATATATTTACAGCATAAACAGTAGTTGTTTATCGTATCAAATTAACAAATCATTGTTATCATAACCATGATTTAATTTTATATTTGTATTTTTTCTGGGTTTTCCTGAAATGTTAATTGCCAGTCTGTACTTCAGGGTAAAGGATTATTTTCCAAATATGGTAGTTTATAGCATTGGTTCTCTAAAGCAGTGTCTGCAGTTCTGACTGTGACACCAACACACACTTCTCAACCTCCCTATTTGGGACAGTGTTCCTGTTCCATGGTTTTGTGCTGCAAAATTGCTCAAGCATTGTTCAGTGCCTCAGTGATTTAACTCCGAATAAATTGGGAAAATCTAGAATTGAATTGGTGTAAAGCTTCTATAGTTCATTGATCATTTCTGCAAAATTGGGAGCTTAATGGCTTTAAAATGCTATTTCTCCTGTTTAATTACAAGTAACTGAGCCCCAAATCTCTGTCATTTCACTGCTCATGATAAAAAATTCTGCCGCTTTGTTTTTCAAGTGTAAGTTACACTTATTTCTCCTTCTATAAATTAATTTTTTTTTAATGTTAATGTTGTTGTGATGATCTTACAGTTGTAAAAATGAAATTCCAGTAATTTTTTAAAGATTCCTTCAATTCAGAGAGATACATTTCATGCAGTGTATGTATACATGCAGGATCACAGAATCATGAAAAAGACCTCAAAGATCATTGTGTCCAACTGCTAAAGTTTCTAAGTGCCGTGTCTATGTGTCCTTTAAATCCCTCTGGAAATGGTGACTCCAGCAATTCCCTGGGTAGTTCAAATGCCTGACCTCTCATTTAGTCCAGCAATTTTTCCTAATACCCAATCAAAACTTCTTTGGGGCAGCCAAAGGCCTTTTTCTCTCATTCTGTCACTTGTCACCTGGGAGGAGAGACCAGCTCTGCCTGGGTACAACCTCCTGTCATGGAGTTGTAAAGAGCACTAAGGTCTCCCTTGAGCCCCCCTCCTTTTCTCTAGGCTAAACAGCCCCGGCTCCCTCAGCTGCTCCTCACAGGACTTGTGCTCCAGACCCTGCCCCAGTTCTTTTATCCTTCTCTGGACTTGCTCCAGCACCTCAGTATCCTTGCTGTAGTGAGGGGCCCAGGGGCACCAAAACTGAATGCATGTGTGTTGATAAACACACACACATGTTTAAATATACACATAGATACATATATGTATAAATTTGTGTGTCAATATTTATTTATTGCTAGTAACCAAGGATAAAATACATTTTATTTCATAAAACTTAATTAAGCTCTCAGATTTCCTTTGTAATTGGTCCCGTGTTTGGAGTTTGGCGTAGTGGATTACTCCAGCTTTTTCAAATATGAGTACAGTTCTGTAATTAAGTTTTTTAATGCCTGACATATCTGCCTTCTGATGGAACATCTTGTGTTATTTTAAAGCACAAATATGTGTTTATATTTTGAAGAATTTGTGAGAGGAGGATCTTTGCTGGAGACTTATTCCTGTGGTGCAAAACTCAAGCTACATTGCTCACTGTGATTTTTAAAAGTCTGAGAGTGTGTTAGCAGTGTATTATGCTTCAGAAATGGTTAAGTCAGGTGTCTGGAAATAGTGTTGATGAATAAGTGAGGTTTTTTTCCTGTCAGAACACATTTTCCTGAAAATGTGTTTTTCCCAGTAGCAGTAACTATAATAGTTGAAGAAAGCTCAGTCACAAATTTCTTTTTTAAGCTGTTTGTTAGTCTAGATAATACTGTCTTTGAAACTTGCCACAGGATAAATTATAGCAGAATAAATTATGAGAATGAGAAGGAAGATAGAGATTTTGAGAGCATATGGATTTCAAGTTCTTTTGTTTATAGTAGGCCATGGTATAGAAAACCCCTTGTAATGCACAGTACAGCAGCATCTCTGAAATTGTGTCTGGTTAGAGTCACTACTGTTACCTGCTATTCTTTTGATAAATTTTTAAGGCTTATTGCCAAGAAACCAAGTACAACCTGTTTTTTCTAGCATCATTTTGTATTGTGAGACTTTCCTTGTCATACTGAAAAACAGCCAATTCTATTTTACTTTCTGTAGGTTTGTAAGGAGATTGCTGTATTTTTACAAGCCTAGCAGTAAACTCTATGCTAACCTGGATCTGGACTATGCCAAGGCGAAGCAGCTCACTGTTGTGGGCTGTCAATTTACTGAATTTCTTCTTGAATCAGAGGAGGTAAGAAATTTTCAGCTGTAAGACTAGAAGTAGAATGAGTAGTCTTGAATGCCACCTGGAAAAACCTTAGTTTTTGGTGAAGACTTCTGAGATTTTGGGTGTTAAATTTAAAGTCATCAGTGTAATTAAATACAATGTGAAATATTGAGAAAGATGACCACATTTATGTAAAAGTTTTATTAAATACAGCTTTGTTAAATTCAGCTTAGAGTTTGAAGGAATTTTTTTGTTATTCATGGTGTGTATAACCTTCCTTTTTGAACTCCTTCTTTTGTGCTAAAGACTTTTATGCCTCAGGTCAGAGGAAAATGTCACTGAATAATACTTTGCCCTTTTCCTGGAGAGAGAGAATTAATCCCAAGATGTCTCCATGCTTAGCTCCTTTTATTTGCCTTGAAATTTATTCTTTAGTCTGAAATGTTTTCCGGCCTGCATTTCTGTTTTGTGTCTGTATTGTGTTTGTACATTTTAAGAAATTTAAAGTAGTGAGTTTCAGTAAAAAGAAAACACATTTCTCTTACTAACAGATGCTATTCCTCTTTATTTTGCTAGGATGGACAAGGTTACCTGGAGGAATTGGTTAAAGATATTGTACTTTGGCTCAACTCTTCATCAGGCATGAAGCCTGAACGTAGTCTTCAGAATAATGGGTTACTAAATACCCTTAGCCAGCACTACTTCCTATTTTTTGGTACTTTATCTTGTCACCCTCATGGAGTGAAAATGCTTGAAAAATGTAATGTTTTTCAGTGGTGAGTGCTTTTATTTGGTTTGAGTTGTACTTGAGGTGTAGTAGTTATGCAAATTGTAAACTGTGTGAGGGCCACCATCTGAAAAGCTGAAAACTTTAAGGTTATTTTGGTGTAGTTACAAGTAGAGGTCCCCATTTTTTTTTCTAAAGTCTTCTAGTCTGTCATTACTAAGCAGACAGAGGTGATAGACAGTTTACTTTTTCCTATCCACACCTGTGTGACAGAGATGAGGATCAGGAAGGATTATAGGGTACTGAAAGATGCAGGGTGGGGAAATAGAAAAATTAACAAAACTAAAAACACAAAAACCTTGAAAAAATGGAAAGTACCGTACTGTTTGTGAAATGTTGATGTATATGGCACTTAAAACTTCACTCCAATATATTTGAGTGGAGTTTTGCAGCTCAAAATTTTGTTGAGGTACAGACAAACTTAGGTTCCTTTGGGAATAAATTGGCTGGTGACTAGTACTAGTTTATCAACATATAATAAACTTGAAGTTAAAATGCAAATGTTTTAATGTACTCCTTTTTATCTTTTATTGTTGATTTTGTTGATTTTTAGAAAACAAGCTTTTCACTGGCTTTAGAAAAGGAAATATACAATACAATCTAGATGGTTAATAGGATCAACTTAATGGCAAGCTCTATACACAATGTTCTAAAATGAAGAATTTTTCACAGAGCTTCATGAGCCATTTTTTTTATACTGATAATCACTAATTATGCTGACAAAATTTTGTACAGGGCAATTATAAAAGGAGTTGGTTTGAGGTTTACCCCTTGCAATTCAGTGCATTATTTCATCCCTATTTGACTTTATAGTTATAACAATTGAAAGTTACTCAGTTTCATACAAGAACATACTTTGTATATTGTATTTATAGTAATAAAATTATAATTCACTAAATTCAGTACTTTAGTTTAAATTACTGATGGTTCAAGTGGGTTCAAGTACTAATTTTATTTTCTTCCTCCTCCCTTCCATGCCTTCAGTCTTCTTAATCTTTGTTCTTTGAAGAACCAAGATCACTTGTTAAAACTGACTGTTTCTAGTCTGGATTATAGCAGAGATGGATTAGCAAGAGTCATCCTTTCTAAAATCCTGACAGCAGCTACTGATGTAAGTTCAGTTCAACTCATATTCCTTTGCCTTCTACACATTTATTTTATTATTCAAGGTGTATGACTTTATTTTTAAGCTGTTATAAATGAAAAGGGTTCTTAATTTTGTAGTTAGAGAAATGAACCTCCTACAAGTGTAGCTTTTAAATATGTTGTGAACATCATACCCTGTGTTGTATTTGTGCTCAAGAAATTAAGTCCTTCAAATAGAACTTTCTCTCACATCAGCTGAGGTATAAAGTCTTGATATGTATAACTAAGTGCAATGGGAGAGCACTGATATCACAAACAGAAATCTGTATTTCTAGCAGCACTAAGCATGTGGCTTCTAGTAGACACTGTTCTGATAATGATTGAGGTTACTCTGTGTTGAAACAAAGTAGATGCTATAGTTGCTGGAAAGAGAGGTTGGTTCAAAAATAGGCATTGGGATGTGTTCTTCTGAATCAAAGAAGGTGGATGGGGATAAAAATATAATTACATGGATTTGGGAGAGGAAACTCTTGACTTTTAAGGTAATGTTGTTAGACAAGCAATCAGTGATGTCAGGGAGAGAGATGACAAGAATTTGAAATGCAACTAGGAAAGAATGTTCATTACTTCAAATGAAGTTGTTTCTGTTCTCTGAACAGACAGAATGTGTTCTAGAATAGATAAAAGAGAGGAGAATGTAGGTACTAGCTTTAAATGCCTCACTGTATTTTGGAAGAGGAGGACATACATTGAGAATATTTCTCTGACACTGTCAAAGATATGATGATTCTTATGGATAAAGAGTGGAGTCTGAAGTAATGAAGATACTTGAGGTTGAAGGAATGACTCATTGAAAGACAAATCTCCCTACTACTGTATTTTTTTTTACTTGCTTCTAAATTCTCTTCAAAAGACATAATAATACAATAATAAAAGATGTAGGATTGGACACTTATGATGACCAATGTACTTGTGATCTTAGATTCAGTTTTCCCATTTGCTAAGATATAAATAGCTCTCTAATAAACTGTAATTTTTATAGATAAGGTGTGCATCACAGTTGCTTGCTGCAAAATGCAGTAATTGACAGGTGTTTTTAGAAGTTCTAAATCATTAACTGTGTTAGTTATTTTTCTTCCATTCAAGAAAACATTTTCCTTACTTTACAGAGCTGCAGGTTGTATGCCACAAAACACTTAAGAGTGTTGCTGAGAGCTAATGTAGAGTTCTTCAGCAACTGGGGGATTGAGTTACTGGTGACCCAGTTACATGATAAAAATAAAACTATTTCTTCTGAGGCACTTGATATTCTAGATGAGGCGTGTGAAGACAAGGTGAGCATCCCTTCTCCTTTTAACCTCTTTTTGGTGTGCTGCTCTTAAGCTCTTCCCCACCCCCTTCCCTAGTAGCGAAGTACAAATAGGCAAGAAGATACTGATGGTTTCCTTTTTGAATTGTCATTGATGGACTTAAAATAGTTTATAAGACTCCTTGGATGAAACTACTGCAATGTTACTTACAAGAAAACAGACTTCTAGATTATGCCTGTATTTAAATATGAATTGCAACTTATTTTATTCATTATACTTCTTGTGAAGTAATTTATTTTTAATGACAGAAGATATTTAAAATTGATCATACTAGGATTAAGTTAGCATTTGACACTTGTGAAAAACTTGCTGTTTCATTGCAGGCAGAGTGTTGTAATTATTGCAGATCATTTTCAGAATTATAATAGTGCTTGACTACTCTTTGTGTTCTTAATTATTTTAGGCCAATCTTCATGCCCTTATCCAAATGAAACCAGCTCTTTCTCATCTTGGAGACAAGGGTTTGCTTCTACTCCTAAGGTAAATGTTGAGTATGCTGTTTGACTTGGCATTGTGGAAACAAATTCAGATTCTGGGAGTTGTTTAAATTACAATGTTAACTGTCTGATTCTTTTTTTTTAATAGATTTCTGTCCATCCCAAAGGGGTTTTCTTATCTAAATGAAAGAGGTTACGTAACCAAGCAGATGGAAAAGTGGCAAAAGGTAATGCTAAGAAGAAAATGTTTGCTGGATATTAGGAGGAATGGTGTAAATACGCAGATTTAGAACAGAGATTCTTAAAAATAATTGCATTTTAATGTACTTGTAAAGCTTGTGCAAATACATTTATTGCATCAGTGATACAGCATTTTTGCTGGTAAAGGTTGACAGAGACTTAGAGTTCCATAGCTTCTCTGTGCATACGTGATTTTGATTTACCAATACCTTTTATATAATTTTGGTATTTCAGCAAATTTTTCAGGAGTGTAGTGACCTTCTGAAATAGGTTGTTGTGGAAGATCATTATCTAGAGAAGTATGCAAAAGTAATGCTGCTTTTCAAGATACCTGTTACCTCTGGTAATTAAAGTTAAACCTAGAGGTCATGAAGACAGAATTGGCTGATGCTGTTAGGAAGTAAAAATGAATACAAGACCATTAGGAAAATTTATTATTGTCATAATTTGAATTAAACTCTTCATATGTTATTTTGGTTTAGTAATTGATTATAAGACATTGGTCTCATTCCTGTTGGCAACTATTTAGTGGCTTAACTGTCACTTCTCAAGGAGTACTGAAATTCATGATGATCTATTGAACTTGAGTTTGTCAGATGTGAAGTATTTCTTTCTTCCTTTTTTTTAACAAATTCCCTAAAATAATAATGAAATCAATTGTTGACTCGCAGACTCATTATATGTGTGAAGTGCATTCATTTTCTTGAGCCCCACCTTCAGATCATAAAAAAATTCAGTCTTTCTTAAGGAACCTTCCTCAATTATTTCTTCCTTATAACATCTCATGCTATTACACCATAAACCAGTAAATGTACTGTGTCAACCCTCGTCTGTTTTCTTACAGGAATATAACTTAAAATACGTTGAACTGATTGAAGAACAACTTAATGAAGCACTTACAACATACCGCAAACCTGTTGATGGGGATAACTATGTTCGTCGGAGCAACCAAAGGTAAATTTGGGAAAATGCATTCTGGGGCGCAAGCTGGGGGGACTGATCAGGAGAGCTGTAAACTGAAATGTATGAGGGAAAGGGCTACCAACAGGATTTCAGTTTATTATGCTCCTGGAGCAGTACATCAGCACAGTGTAAGAAACACACAGGATGAACTGGATGCATTGCTTAGCTCCCAGAGTTTTAATATAATTTATTTCAGAGCTTTTATATAATTAGTTCTAGAGCTTTTACAATTCATTTTATTAAGACTTGGTGGATTGAATCCCATGACTGGAGTGCTGGGATGGAGGGCTACAGGCTTTTCAGCAGGGATGGGCCGATAATTATATAAGGAAGAGGTTTGATTATACAGCCCTTACAGTTAGTGGTGATGTGGTTGAGAACCTCTGGGTAAGGATTAAGGGGATGGAAAACAAAGGAAGTGATCTAGTGGGTGTCTGCTACTGATTGCTCAGCCAGGATGTTAGTACTGATGAGTCATTGTGTAGACAAGTAGGAGAAACTTCTGGATTAGTAGCTCTTGTTCTTATGGGCTTCCTGTGGAAGATTTCAACTTCTAGGCATCAACTGCAGATAATGTAATGCAATGACAAGCAGCCTTGGAATTCTCAGTAGGAGAAAGTCTGTAGGAGAGATACTGAGTGAGCCAACTGGGAAGGATACCCTCCTCAACTTGCTGTTTGTGAATGTAGGGCTTGTGGGAGACATGATGGAGGGGAGGTTCTCTAGGCCACAGTGATCCTGGCATGGTTAAGTTTAAAATTTTCAATGTGATGAGAAAAAGCACAGCAGAGTTGTTACTCAGGGCTTCAGGGGAGCTAACTTGGGGAGCTGCCTTAGTGAGTACACTTTTGATGCCCAGAAGTCCAGAAATGCTGGTCCATCTTTAGGAGCTATCTTTTAGAAGCACAGGGAAAGGCAGTCCCATGTGTTGTAAGTCAAGCAAGCGGGGCAGAAGACCACCTTGGCTGAACAGGGAACTCTTCATGGAGCTCTAGAGGGAGAGGAGATTAGCAATCTCGAGAAGATCATCCTTCACAGGAGGGACTACAAAACTGTGATTCATGTAAGCAGAAAGAAGGCACAAAAGGCCAAAGCTCATTCAGGACTAAAGCTGAGTAGTGTTGTGTGACACAACAGGAAAGAGGAGCTCTGAAGAAAACACTGCATCAATTCTTGCTAAAGATGGTCACCTGACTTACAAGGATGAAGAAAAAAGAGAGATTAATTAAAATTTTGTGAGTTTTTTTTGTCTCAGTCTTCAGCAATATTGATAGACTTTGGGCTGCCTGGTTCTCTGAGTGAGAGGTCCACAAATGTGGAAATTGTGGCTTTCCATATGTGGACACTAATATTGTAAGGGACTGTCTGTGTAAGCTGAATGTTCACCAGGTCATGGGGCCTGGTTCCCACCAGGCTGAGGGACCAGCCTCATCAGTACTAGCCCACCAGTACTAAAGAGCTACGAGATGTTGTGTCAGGGCCCATCTCTTATCTCCCAAAAGTCTTGTGAGTCTAGGGAAGTCCCTGCTGACTGGAATCTAGCCAGTTTATTCCAGTTTGCAAGAAGCACATAAGGGAAGATCCAGAGAGGTACAGACCTATTAGTCTAACTTGAGTTTGGGGGAAAATTATGTAGAAGATTATACTGGGTATTGTTGAAAGGCATTTAAAAAACAGTGCAGTCATCAGGAACAGTTAGCATGGGTTCACAAAGGGAAAGTTTTCTTTAACTAAGTTGTTAGCCTTCTGTGGTAAGGTCACCCAGTAGGGTGAAGGGAGGGTAGTGGATGTTGTTTTCCTGGATCTTGGCAAGATTTTTGATGGTGTCCTCTGCAACGTCCTTCTGGACAAGTTGTCATGCTGTGGGATGAGCAGGTTCATGGAGTGGTGGGTGAAGAACTGGCTGAGGGACTGAGCCCAAAGGGTTGTAGTGAGTGGGGCAACATCTGGTTGGTGACTGGTCACACCAGTGGTGTTCCTTAGGCTCCATTCCAGGGCCAGTTCTGTATCAATGCTGGAGCTGAGTGCACCAGTAGCAGGTTTGCTGATGATCCAGACTAGGAGGTGCTGTGGATTCTCTTGAGGTACAAGAGGCCTTGCAGAGGGATCTAGATAGATTGGAGCACTGAGCAATCCTAAATGGGGTGAAATTTGTCAAGTCCTAATAGTGGATTGTGCACCTGGGAAGGAGTGACATCGGGCACAGGGGTGAAGTGGGAGAGGGGTGGCTCAGGGTGGGTGAGCAGTGCCCAGTGCCCAAGGACAAAGCCCATCCCAGGACAAAAAGCCCATCCCAGAGCACAGCCAAAGCCCATCCCAGAGCACAGCCAAAGCCCATCCCAGAGCAGGGCACAGCCAAAGCCCATCCCAGAGCACCGAGCAGGGCACAGCCAAAGCCCATCCCAGAGCACCGAGCAGGGCACAGCTGGCCCAGGAAGGGGATGGGCCCGCTGGGCTCAGCCTGGGGCGGCCTCGCCGGGGACCTGCTGGGCCCTGCAGGTGGAGAGGGATGGGAACGTCCTGTGCTTCCTGAGGAGGGAAGCAGCTGGAACCTCCTGTGAGGAGCAGCTGAAGTCTTTGGGCTTGTCCACTTTGGAGAAAAGGAGGCTGAGGTGTGACCTCACTGCTCTCCACAGCTTCCTGAGGAGGGGAAAGGCACAGGGAGGAGCTGAGCTCCTCTCCCTGGCGTCCAGGGACAGGATGCATGGGAATGGTTCAGAGCTGAAGCAGGAGATGTTCAGACTGGATACCAAGAAGCATTTCCCTACCACAAGGGTTGTGGGTGGTCACACTGGAGAACAGGTGTCCTGGAGAGGTGGTTGATGCCCCAAGTCTCTCAGTGTTCAAGAAGCATTTGGACAGTGTCCTTAATAGGAGGCTTTAACTTCCAGTCAGCCCTGAAGTGGTTTGGCAGTTGGATTAGATGATTGTTACACATCCCTTCCAGTTGAAACAGTTTATTACTTTCTAAATTCCTCAGAAGAATTCTCCATTTGAAAAAAATCAAGGGTAAGCCATTGTATTACTTTGCAGTGTAATTTATTTTAAAATAAAATATTTGAAGTGCTAGGAAACCTATGTATGTTTCTCTTTCTGCCAGATTACAGCGACCACATGTCTACCTTCCAGTTCACCTTTATGGCCAACTGGTGCACCATAAAACAGGCTGCCATTTATTGGAGTCTCAGGTGAGGATAATAATAATTTATAATTTGAAATATTTTAAAAGATCATTATAAACCTTTTGAAAAAGGGTTTTTAAAGAGATGGCATTTAAATAGGCATTGTAGAAGAAGTTGATTTTGAGTCTTAAGTTTTGTTTAATCTCATGTCAAATGCCTTCCTGACACTGAAGTATCACCAACATACCTTGCAACATTTTTCTTAAAATGACTAGCAAAATCTTAGCATGGAGAGCCAGTTCATAAAAAGAAAAAATTGTTAGTCTCTTTGGATTGTATATTGACAGTTATATATGTGGTAAAATTATGCCTGTTCTTTTAAGCATACAGAAATTGGGAGATGAGGGAATAAAATCTTTCTAATATTTTGAAAATCTAAAAAAACAAGCCCTAAGCCATAATTGCTTAAATTCACTTTTGATGTGGGTTGGTAAAATGATTTATTGAATTGACAGTGCTTTTTGAAAAGTTCAACAGAAAGTGTATATGTAGCAGTGTGTTAGTTTGGCTAATCTGTCATCCCTATAATATTTGAAATAACTTCATGCAATCTGTGATTTCATTAAAACTTTCTTTTGCATTATTACTGCTGTTAATTTATGGTTTGATTACAGAATTACCACTGTTCTTCCTAGAGTGCATGATTTGAATTATGGCTTTAACTTCTGCTCTAAATCAAGAGAACCTGTTTGGCTGAAGTCTCCTATTAATTTTCAACTTAGTTTTTTCTTCTTCTGTTTTTCTCCTTCAGAGTATTGTTACAGATCTAAGTTACACTGTTCGTTCTCCAATGCTGGATAAATGGGAAGGAATTAAGCAGCTGAAAGCAGCCCTTTGGGCCTTGGTTAGTAATATATTTACTGAGTTTTGCAGTTGTTTAGCTCTGTTATAACTGTTGATTCTTAAATAACTAAGCAAAATTCTATAAAACTAAAAAAATAAGTTTTTTTTTTCAAAAAATACGTGATTTTTTTCAAGTTATCATTTTGTTCCATAATGATACTTTCAGTTGAAGATGGTTCACTGCAGCTGTTTCATTCTGAGGTTTTTAATAATCACTTTGTTGTTTTTAATTTTTAACAAATAAGAATAACACATTGCCATATGAATATTAGTATGGAATTGATAGTTACACGTTAAAAGTTACCATGGTCTGAGTTTAATGTATTTGCTGTGGTAGTGCCTAATGTTTCTGCAAAGAAGTTGGCTGCCAGTGTTGATTCATGTGGTCATGATGCCCTGGTACCTGGGACAGGCAAAAACCTAGTGCTGGTGTGTATCCAAGGTACACTCCTAAATGTGCTTCTTGCCTTCCCCAAAGTTAATTTTGTAACACTTGTCCAAGGCGACTGTTAGGGGAAGATACTATAGATATGTAACCAGATGCCTGTGTGAGAGGAATGTAAAATGAATAAACCAAGATTATGCTGCAGGCTATAGTAGAACTTACAAAGTGAGGAATACATACTAGTTCTAACTTTGAGCAGCTTTAGGTATTATACAAGATGTGCTGAGTACTTTTTTATTAGCACAGCTAAGAAATGCCAGAAAGGGTACTCAGGTCTTTCAACTGCTTTGGGAAGATGGGCTTTAAACTCTACTACCAACAGACAGAATTGTCAAAGCTTTACATTGACAATGCTGCAGATCATATTAAGATCAAAACTCACTTGAAAAATTTCATTCCAGGGCAATATCGGATCATCGAATTGGGGTCTTAACTTGCTTCAAGAGGAGAATGTAATTCCTGATATAATGGCACTTGCTCAACATTGTGAGGTTCTGTCTGTTAGAGGGTATGTGTGTCTGATGTATACATAAAATTTTCAGATGGTAGTTGTGATCAGTTTTCAGATAGCTTTACCTGATTTACATGAGTACAGATTTGTACTTTTATTGGAAACCACCTGTTAAAGTCACCAGTGTTTGAGTATCAATCTCGGTTCTATGCAACTGCAGAATTGTGTAGGAAGTCTGAAAGAGCATGAAGTAAACAAATTATGAAAAAAGGTAGATACTACTTTTCTCCTGTTCTGTAAAACAGAATACTTGCTGTTTAGATCTCTGTGAGAATTTATTATTCCATCTTTTTTATTCAGTCTATTTTTTAAATATTTAAAAGCGTAAATAGATGGCATTTTGTCTAACATTGCTACTGTATAAATGTTTGGCCTTTATTTCAAAAGGTAGTTTTCTACTTTGTGTAATCAGACTGTTGTGATAATTTTTATTTTTTAATGGTATCTTGTTCTCATATATATTATTGAATTTCCTGAGCTTAAATTGATTTGCAAATTAAAATTAACAGTATACTATTTCTCAGTTTTGTGAAGTTTCTCTTGAATTGCTTTGAAGTTGTTTCCTTTCAAATGTCAAGTAAGTTTAGTTAAATTAGGTGCTATTATTGTTGCTTTTTTTTTATATATACATTAAATACAGAACCTGTGTCTACGTGCTTGGTCTAATAGCCAAAACTAAACAAGGATGTGACATTTTGAAGCATCACAACTGGGATGCAGTGAGGCACAGTCGTAGACAGCCTTGGCCAGTAGTCCCTGATGACATGGAGCAGCTCTGCAATGAACTTTCTTCTATACCAAGCACTCTTAGCTTGAACTCTGAGTCTACCAGTTCAAGACACAACAGTGAAAGTGAATCTGCTCCATCAAGTAAGTAACAAGAACACCAAAACAAGAAAACAGGAGAAAAATGAACAAGCAAACAAAAACTACCTGCAAAGAGCCCAACCACCACAAACAGCATTTTGGTGCTCTTATCAACCTTTTGGTAGGATGAGGTACAGACCAATGGTGTAAAGGTGGTCTTGCAATAAAAGAGTACAAGCAATAAGACAGTTATGTCCATTCAGAGAGATGCAGACGAGTCAGAGGGAATGAAAGAGTGTCTTAGCTTAACAATTGGTGTAGAAGAAAAATTTTCACATGAAGGTAAGTTTTTTATTTTTGAGTCATGGCAGTTTGCTGTAACATCCTACAGAAACCACCATGCTTAGGTACAAAGATACACTTGGTTGTCCTCAAAGAAATAAGTTTTATATTCTGTGGGTATACACACACACAAAGAATTTTGCTGTATTTAAATTATTGTGTATTTGAAGTACCTAATGCATTTTATTTTTTCTATGGATACTTGGAATTTAAATTAAGAAATATGCCGTATTTAGGTGTCATTAAAGGAGTTCTTATGTTATAATCCTAGCAGCTGGATGTTTGCACTGAAATAAGACTGTGGCTTTTCTTTTGAAGCAGGGAAATCTTCAGATCAGTTACTCCTCAAAAAAGCTAATTTGCATGAAGTTCTGCAGAAAAAAAAAGAGGAATTAAAGTTCCAGTAAATTGCAGAGACTCTCACTTGGGCTTCTGTAGAATGGCTTCCTATTTTGCAACATAGTTTGTGGACTTGGAAGAAATGCCTGTTTTTGTGACAAAGTCTTGTATAATTTCAGGTATGTTCATCATGGAGGATGACCGTTTTGGTAGTACTTCTACCAGTACTTTCTTCCTAGATATTACTGAAGATGCAGAACAAATATTTTATGACAGACCTGGACCTTCAAAGGACAAAGACCGTAGTCCCTTTCCTTTTTTTTCTTCTAGTAGACTTGTGAAAAATCGCATTCTAAACTCTCTTACTCTACCTAATAAAAAACACAGAAGTAGCAGTGATCCGAAAGGAGGAAAGCTGACATCATCTGACAGTAAATCAGGCCTGAGGCGAAATCGTACAGTAACAGAACCTAGTGGTAGCATAGACTTTCCTGCTGGGGAAGAATTGAACCCTGTTTTCAGAGTTCCAAAAATCCAGACTTTACGATTAGAAACTTCTTTTGTTGGAAGCAAACATGTGGAAGATACTGATTGTACTCAGAGTATCGGAGAAAATGATCTGAAGCTGCCAAAAGGTCTTGGAAATGAAATTCATCGGGAAAACACAAGCAAAGAGAGGCTAATTGGAGATGGTACGACACAAACACATTTCAAGAGTCGGAGCTTAAGTTTTAATACAGATACCACAACAAGTGGTATAAGCTCAATGAGCTCTAGCCCTTCAAGGGAGACTGTAGGTGTGGACACTACAAATGTAGATACTGACTGTGGAAGTTTGAGTACTGTCGTAAGCACAAAGACAGTTAAACCAAGTCACTGTTCAACGCCACAGTCTAACCACCTGCCTCTCTCAAAATCCAACTCTGTATCCCTGGTTCCACCAGGGTCTTCTCATACCCTTCCCAGAAGAGCCCAGTCTCTTAAAGCTCCTTCTCTTGCTACGATAAAAAGTCTTGCTGACTATAACTTCAGCTACACAAGTTCTCGAGATGCATTTGGCTATGCTACACTAAAGCGCCTGCAGCAGCAGAGGATGCATCCCTCACTGTCTCACTCAGAAGCCCTGGCATCTCCAGCAAAGGATGTGCTGTTTACTGACACTATCACCATGAAGTCTGGCAGCCTGGATTCTCGACTAACCCCAAGCCGGTAAGAAGTTATTCTGTGCTCATTTCTTACTTCAGTGCTGTAAGAACAACTTCAGTGTCTTCCTAATATTTTTTTTTCATCTGCACCTTAAAGGGACAGTTGTTGTAAGGTGATTCATAACCACGCTAAAAGCAGTACTGATATATTAAGTGAATAACAGAAGGATAATTGTCCACTTTGTAAGGGCTGTCAGAGAAGCCCAGCTTTCATAGCTGTGCTCAACCTTTTTTAATGCTGTTGGTGACAAAGGAAAAAGTTTCATTTTATCACATTTTCTTCCTGTTTTAACTTCTGTAATATAAAAAATGCAGTTGCAGTGCTAACATTATTAAAGTTGCTAATGTTATTAAAGTTGCAAACACATTGAATTGCCCATGAAGTCAGAGGTACATTTCGGAAGAGAATTTTCTCAATGTCACTTGGGGAGGTTTTAGGACAGGGCCTCCTGCCAATATGCTATATTTGTGTTCATTGCAGCACTGAGGCCAGTGATGAGATACTGGTACTACTGATAGGAATGTCAATTTGGCTTCTTAGCTACAGTAGATCAAAGATTTTACTCATAGCATTTATTTTTAGATGGCAGTGTCACCTCTTTATTTTTGAGCAATATTAGATGTTCTGAAGACTAATTAGATAGTTACATAAGATGTCTAGCTCTTGACATTGACACTGTTCCCAGCTGCAACAGTCACTGCTTAAAAACCTTCCCTTAAAAGCTCTTGTACTAAATTTTTCCTTCACATCATCTTTTAGCTAGTGCATTGGATTTTCACATTACTGTTGAGATAGAAAAGGCGCTTTTTATCTCTGTTCTTGCCTTATCATTTCTCGAATGAGAGAAGGGGGAGACGCTACCAGTACATGAGTCATCTGCTACTGTGGAAAAAGCAAATGCTCAGTCCTTGAGCTGCCCTCCTCATTCCCAGTTGAGTGTGTATGTCCTGATTAAAAGAAGCATCCATTTGTGTTGGTATTTTCGCATCATTCTGGAAAGACGCCATGAAAGATGCCTTTGTTCAAATAAGTTAAAGCTAGACTGAGTATGTTGGTTAGATTAAGGATGATTTAGTAGTTACACTGCACTATCCTGGAAATTGAAGTGCCATTCCTAGCTATGTCACTGGCATCCTGTGCTAGTGCAAGAACAAGTGGGTGTCATTTCAGTGGTAGTACAGGTTCTGTAATGTCTGTAAGTAATGTTTTACCATTCCTTGCAGTCATGCCCTTGATGTGCAGAGCAGCCTTGCTGCAGTGGACTTCAATCCTGCACGCAGTGTCATGCTGACTATTCCTGGTGCTTAGCTGTTCACGTTCTCTTGTGTCAGTGGATAGAGTCAAGGATTTCAGCTGACCTGCTTACCACTGAACTGAAATGTCTGGAGTGGTGTATCTCTGAGAAGGTTAAATAATTGCAGACATGCATACTCTAAGAGAGATTCAGATTGTGTTAGTTGCTAATATAATTGATAGGAAAGACTGCAGTGAAACTAGTACATGTGTTTTTCTTGGTGTTATGGTGTGTCCCCACTGAAAAATTATGGTACTTACAATTTCAGATTATATTTACAAATAAATTCAGACTGTATTTACTGGTCCAGCTAAAACTGTCCTTAGCTGCTTTTTAAAAATAAACTAGTAAGAAAAATTCTGTCCTTTTTAACTGCCAAATCAATTTTTCTGTCAGTCTTCTGAAAAGTTTTATTTACGGTTTATTGACAGATTTATGTGTTAGTAGCAACTAACAGTCATAGATTTACTTTTGCAATGTTTTTAGTTGTTTTTTTTTTCAGAAGGTTAAAAAGCCTTTTCCTTTGCATAAATTTTGTGAGGATAAATTTCCCACTTCTGTCTTTAAAGACCAGCCAGAAATACTAACGCACATATTTTGGATCCTGATCTTTGCTCTCAGCTATCCCCTGCAGAAATTCTTTCATGACAGCCTGGTGCTGTTTATCACTACTAATGCTGTATCTGTTAGTTTTTCTAGGAAAAGCAGGGACAAACGTTTGGGATTAAAGCATCTATCTTTAATTCACATTGAGAGTAATTGTAGAATGTTTTATTACTAAATATTTAATGCAGTTGATAACTTTTTGGGTTTCATGAATACACAGTTATTTAGGTTGGAAAAGACCCTTGAGTCCAGCTGTTAACACAGCACTCTCAAGTGCTTCACTAAACCATGTCCTTAAGAGCCACATCTACACATTTTCTAAATGCCTTCAGGGATGGTGACTCAACTACTTCCCTGGGTGGACATCCCAGTGGACAACCCTTTCAGTGAAGAACTTTCTCTTAATATCCAGTCTAAACCTCCTCTGGCACAACCTGAGGTCTTTTCCCTGTTTTTGTGAAGTATGGCTTGACTTCTCTTGTGAGTCCACTGCTACTTGCACTAGCATTGGTCAGAATTGCCAACAAGAAAATTGTTGATATCCTCTCAGCTGTATTTTGTGCATTTCCATTACATAATAATTTCTTCCATGGTCAAACTTCGATAATTTAATTTTATCTCAGTATAAATCCCATCTGTAGGGATAAGAGGACACTTTATTGCCCAAATAAAAAGTAAATAGAAAACTTCTTCCAAGGCAAAAAGTCAAAAAATCCAGTGTTCACATTACCCTCCAGTGTGTCATAATTTGCAAAAAAAATTCACTGTTCCTGAGGTGTGCCTTTATTAGGAAGCTTTAATCCACTGCATATAGGCTATCTACATAGATTGGTTATCACAAAACATTTTTAGGCTTTTCTGTTTGATGAGAAAGAAAATGACAGATGGCTAAATGGGAAATTTCCATCATCAGGTCACCACTGAGGTCTTGTTCTCCAGCCTCTTCTCTCCTGTCTGATTTTCCCATTCTGTTTCCTTCTTTGTTCTTCAGATTATTTGTCAATAATGCACTGTGCAGGTTTAAGTTTGTTCCTTGTGCGTTCATGTTGAGCAAATACTTCTTCTGTGCTAGGGTGACCCTACTGGGTGGCTTCTTTGGAGTATGGGAGAAAAAATGTTCCTTGTGTGTATCGCTGGTAGGCTCAAGGTGGGCCTTTGCAGGGATGTACCTGCTCAGCTCAGAGTTTGTGAATGGCCAGGAAATACACGGTCAGTGCATAGGTACACTTCAGAATGAGGTAGTTAGGAGTTTAGAAACCCAAATCTTTACTGGCTGTGTCTGGGCTGTAAATATTCAAAGCTAGAATGTTGAAGAAAATACATGGTTTTGCAGGATGGGCAGGAGTTCCTGTATCAAGAATGATAAAGGAATTGCCAGAAACTGCCAAACCATGCAGGACAATGTGAGGCAGAAAAAGCAATTACCCTATAGCTGTTATTTGTCCTAACAAGCTCTGAGATCTGCAGTGGGAAGATGAGGATGGTCTTTGTGTCAGCAGTCCTTTTTACTTTTAATGTGCCAGAATGAGAGAGTAACTGCAAATGTGATTTATTTGTTTCAATGTTACAGGTTCATGAAAGCTTTAAGTTATGCTTCGTTAGATAAAGAAGATTTATTAAGTCCTATTAACCAAAACACACTTCAGCGTTCCTCCTCTGTTCGCTCCATGGTTTCTAACGCTACTTATGGTAGCTCTGATGATTACATTGGCCTTGCTCTCCCAGTGGATATCAATGAAATATTTCAGGTATGTAGGTGTTAACTGATTTGGTTAATTCGCATTTTCATCAGAATAGATCGAATCTAGAGAAATGAGGAAAAATGGATGTGGTACTTTAAAGAAATTCACTTTGGAGAGCTAGAGTTTCTTTTCTAACTGTTCTTCTCATTTTTTACAGAAGATCACTAGGCTGGTTTGTGTTAAGGCAAATAATGGCAAAGACAGTGTTAGAGGAATGTTAAACACTGGTTTTGCTGTTAGAGGAGTGTTAAACAGTGGTTTTGTTGACAAATTTGCTATCATAAGATCTTTAGTTGACATCTGGCTCTTATACTAAAATTAACATGATCTGTGCACATTCGTTAATTCTGCTTTAAGCCAACCAATAATTGACATGTTCATCACCTATAAATTATGTGCATAATCACACAGTTAACTCCCGGTTACCATGGTCTGTATTAAATAATAGATGCTTTTTGTATATATCATTATAGTATTAAATTATATTGTCTGAACTTTGAAAATACATATATTTAGGCTAGAAAAGATTATTTTCAGTGTCTCAGATAATCCCTTCTTTCTACTTGGTAGAAACACATTCCTATTTAACAAACTGATGCATCGTAGGGTTTAAAACTCTGTTACTTAATCATCAAAATCAGGACACAGTCTATGTCAAAGGTAAAAGTGGTCTTACTTATCTTTATCTTACTTAATATTTGCCTTTCAAATCTAAATAAACTTCTTACCAATCTCAAAAATTGCTCAACATAGAGCAAAATCATGTTAAATCATGTATCTGGTTCTGTTTTTCCTTTGTGAAATGACTACTTTTTCATTCTCCTTCAAGTCATTGTGGCATATTTGTTACCTCATTTAGTCTCTCTCAGCTCTCTTTGTAGTTGAGACATGCCTCAGCTCCACATCCTACAGGCAGCATTTTAGATGTCCTGGTTGTTTTTGTACTTCATTCCCAAGATCTCCAGTGGTGTAGCATGATCATGAAGAGATTTGAATGGCCACTGTGGGTCACTGGTTTCCTTTCAGCCTGCTACCACCATTTTAACATCTGCTGACTCTTCATGAGCCTTTGTCAATAATGTTCATTTACAGGTGTATATTTTTCTCATTTGGCTTTTCTTTAGTACTCAGGAGCTCATTTGTAATTTCTTCCTCTAATGATGCATTTTTTTGAAGTGATAGAAAAGCAAGATTTAATTTCCTCATAAAATGTATTTTTTTTCCTTGTGTTTGATTATCACCTCTGTTAATTTTAATTTTCACTTGGGTATTCCAGGTAAAGGAAACCCCATATTTCCAGAAGAAAACCACACCTCCATTTGATGAGCATGGATCCAAGGTCTTTACATCTGATGCAGGAGGTACTGGTTTTAATCCTGTCCTGTAGCTTTCTGTTGTTTATTGGTATATTGGGTGGGTTGTTGATTTATTTGTTAATTTTTGTTTACAGCAAACCTCATTTTAGTTATTAAGATTTGAGGACTGTGTTCTGGAATCAGGATAGTAGGCCATTAATTCCCTGTTTTATTTAGTTTGAACTAATGTGTTGCTTCAAAGTTTGGTCCTGCTCTAAAAAAATGAAGGAAAACCTGCGTATCTCTGGTAACGTGAGCTAATGCTGCTCAAAGTCTGGTAGTGATGCTGTATTACAGGAAGGTACAAATTTTAAACTTAGAAAAATATGAATCCCACGTTTTCCCTTTGATTACAAGATAATTTATAGGAACTAATGGTATTAGATGTGTATTTCAGAAAGTAAGTTGTCTTTCTGTGATGTGTCCATGACAATTGACCAGTGAAGATTATGGGATGAGAGAATTGCAAGTGTTCTAATGCCTGACTTGCTCTGGAATGTACCTCTAGAGAAGTCAGAAATCTGTAGGGTCTTAGTATGTGTTTTTTCAACTGAAAAAAAGAAGGCTTGACACTAGTTTTTTAATAGTTTATTAGGATAGCTGTTGTCCTACATTTTTTGGGAGTTTTTTTCCCCGTTAATATTATACACAAAGGTGATTTTGCTGGAAGTGTGTCTCTGTAGTTTGCTGCATTTCAGTGTAAAGTAACTCTTGTTCAAAACTGTATTTGTTTGTTTTTTTCACCCAGGGAAGAGCATGTCACTAAAGTGTCTTCTGCTTGTTTCTGCATTGCTGAGTCTAGTTTCTTCTTGTCACGGTCACTAAGTTACAGTTTTTTAAATTGTGTTTATTATTGCCTTGGTGCATGTGTAATTTCAACATCTGGTATATCATTGTATTAATCTAGTTTGACACATGAAAATTGGTAATGTATTGGTGTTTTGTGGATGTTAGTAATGTTGATACCATGTCAGGATTTACCACTTACCTTCTTACAGTGTGTGTACTTAGAGGTTGAATTTTGTCCTTTGCAATGTTTTGTTACGTATAATACATTGGAACTAAAACTTGGTCTCTTCTCAAATGCTAACAATTTTGAGAGCTTAACCACCCAAAAAAAAAACCTCTATAGGTCTTCACATGCACTCCATCCCCAGCCTTAAAAGGCTTGAAAGTGGGAATTAATTGAAAGAGTTAGCATTGGTTGCTTGGTTTTGTGGGGGTTTTTGATAACTGAATCTTATTTACAGGTCTTCCATCAGGTGCAAGTGATGTTGTCAAAAGCCCTTTCCAGATGCTCCGCCAGCAGATCAGTCTCACAGAAATAATGAACACCAGCCGTTCAGATGCCTGTCAGTTCTTAGAAGGTACAGAGGACACAGGGCTCCAGGAGCACACAGATGAGAACTGTCTTTACTGTGTCTGCGTTCAGATTCTGGGTTATCAGCCTAACACCAAAGCGAGCTCTTCCTATAATCGTGCAGGTTAGTGTTCCTTGTGGTGAAATGTGATAAAACTGAGAGAACATACTGGTTTTTGTTCATCTTTAAATAATCTGGTAGGGTTTTTGTTTAACTGACGACCTTAAAATTATTTCTCTAATAATCTCATTGTGCCACCACATTGTGTGGTATTGCTATGGTCATTTCCAGCTTTCCACTCTTTAGTGTTAGTAGGAGTAGGTGTCTGCATGTTTCTTTAATATTTCTAATAGCATGTCAAAATAAAAAATTTGAAACCTTATTTAGTACTTAAAATGCGTGTTCTGAAAACTGACACTTGCTGTTCAACTAATGAAAAGTCTGACATCAAATCAAGTCTGTGCCATAAAGTCGAATGAAGGAAATCTGTGGAGTCTGTTGAAGCTGAGCTGTAATTTCTGCGATTTAGTCATCTTTTCTCATACTTTGAGATTCAGATGAGAGTTTGAGTTATCTTTTCTAACCTTCTCTGCAGAGTTTGCAGTTACATGCCTTTTGTCAATTCCTGTGATGGAAAGATAATAGGGGATGCTTTAGTAGGAGCACTCACTGTTTTTACAGTACTGTTAGACATTTATTAGTAGCAATGTTGGCAAAGGGAGTGATGCACAAATGTGAGGAATGGCTCAGAGAGCTAAGCTGGAGGTTGAGTTAATAGCAAGAAGGGGTGGCAAATAAAATCCCAGCTATAGTTACAGGTGCAGCAGAGCCTGGCTCTTGCCAGAGCATGTCCTGCAAACACCTGTGACAGTTGTGTGAACAAAAAAAAGTCTGCACATGCAAGAGCATCTCTATTGTGTTACATAAAATGGAGCATGGATATATCAATAACTATATCAGTACTATGTGTGATGGCTTCTTAGGCTTCTATCAGTGTCTGGAAAAGACTCCACTAAGGTATTTTAAGATTTTTTTTAAAAAAAGATAAAATAGTTTGAATATAATTTGTCCCAAACCTACTATCTAGTTCTGAGCTGATTTTATGCATCATACTTAGTGCATCTTGCATGTTTGCAGTTGTTGGAAAATAATGAAAGCATGTGAATTGAGGAAAAGTGTGAATAACAAAGGTACATCTTGTTTATGTCAGATTTTTCAGACATTCCATATACTGACTGGTGTGGGCAGACCATTCACAATCACTTAGATGTGCATTCCTCCAAATTTTCTGGAATTTCAGGCTGTAGTGATGCAGTATCCCATGGTTCAGCCAGCAGCACCAAGAGTACAGAGCTTGTGTTAGGTAAGTCTGAAAGCCTTATGATTATTAGAGACTGTGACAAATAACATATATTTTAGGCATTGTGAAAAAATTATATTTCACTTATCTACACTGCAACAAATTAATGCTCTTTATTAGACAAAAACCAAACAGATCTGAATAAAAACATCATCTCCAGGTGGGAGAATACAGTTCTAAAATCTTCTCCCTCTGCTATACAGCATTTCTGTGGATTATTCAATACCTGACATTACAAGCAAATTGTCTTTTTTTCTACAGATGTTAATTTTAAAAAAGTCTAAGAATTATTGAATTACTGTAAAGAGAGACTTTATTATGTATTTGTGTATTATATTTTGAACTATGATGGTTTCTTATGAAGTAGCTGGTTTTTGAATTCTCCCCTATCTGATAGAAGCTCATCCAGTTTGCAACATGCTTTAGTGGTAACAATACCACTGTAACTTTATCTTGCAGGTTTTTCTTTGAAATGGTAGAAATATTCTTGAAAAGGTTGACTGTTTAAAGTCCTGAAAATAGTGGTGTTCTAAAGTTCTAATTTCAATAGAAATATTTTTGATAGCTCAGAATACATATGTAAATGTGTGTGTTCATGTGTGCATGAAATGCATAAACAGACTTATTGTACAAGGTTAGCTCAGTCAAAGACAATTCTGTTTAAATCCACACTGTTTTATTTGTTTTCCCAGGAGTAAAGTCAATCCCAGATGACACACCAGTGTGCAGGATACTTCTGCGGAAAGAGGTCTTACGTTTAGTTATCAACTTGAGCAGTTCAGTAGGAACTAAGGGCCATGAAACTGGACTCCTGACGTAAGTTCAATGCGTTACAGGTGCTTTAGCAACACTTAGTCATAAGTATTCTCTTAAGGTCTCAGCAACCGTGAATAACCTCACTTCTCAGAAATTGTCAGGCAGATAGGATTGAATGTAATGTAGAAGGTAAAAAAATAATCTTAACATCATTGCTCTGTGATTAGTATTTTACTCTTAACCAAACCTTTTAAAATCAGTAATTCAACTGTAGTAATTACATACCTAGTGTAGCATGTAGATAAAAGAAACAAATACTTTTTTATTTTTGCTAAATAATACATAAGTATAATAACAAACCGAAAATGATTTCTTGAGAAACCCAGCTCTACTTTAAGCAAGAGTACAACTCCTGAAAATAATTTATTTTTAAAAAATATTCAAATATGGGAATATAAATCCAGGGACTAAATGTTATAACCTGTAGGTTTCTGGTCTAGTGACATTGGAAACCAGCAACTGCTAAAAGAAAATGCAGAAGTGTGTGGTTTAGTTGCAAAAATGCTTACAGATTTAAAAGATTTAACTAATCTTTTTCCATATTTTTATGACTGCTGTACATGTGGATGCCAATTATTTGATACACTCTTCTCTTTCCAAGTCTGTTATTTTAAGCCTAGGCAATCACAGTAATTCTGTCCAACTTAAAAGCCAAGTATTCTGTTTCATCTCATTAGTTTAGATTTCTTCCAGTTCTGTACAAAGTCATGCTGTCTGTTGTGATGTTCTTACTGGGTCAGTTCTGGGATTTATAATGTCTGTTACTGAAGAATTAATGATAACATCTTATTGAAAAGTTTGGGGTCTTTTTAATAGTGGAACAGTGGAAATCTGTTCAAGACTTTAAAAATTTTGTTTATTCTCTTGTTCAGAATTAAGGAGAAGTATCCTCAAGCATTTGATGACATATGCCTTTACTCTGAGGTGTCCTACTTGCTAGCACACTGTACATTTCGACTTCCATCCCGAAGGTTCATCCAGGAGCTATTTCAAGATGTTCAGTTCTTGCAGGTGAGTGGAGGTTGCACTGAATGTACCAAAATGCCTGGCTGGCAGATTCCATGTCCTGGGTAAAAGATGCTTTCAGATAGGTACATCCTAAAGGAAATAATTTTGTGATGTCTCCTGAGTAAAATCTCTAGCAACATTAATACTCCATCCTTCCCTTTTAGATGCATGAGGAGGCAGAGGCTATTTTGGCAACACCGACGCAACAGCCTGTAATTGATGCATCAGCTGAGTCCTGACCTCTGCTCTGGCAGTGCTCTGCATATGGACTTTGAAATGCTCAGACAACCTCCCACTGACTGGATAAAAAGTTTGGAACATCATCTTCGAAACCTTCCAGAAGCTACTGGTACCTGAAGACTGAACTGAAAACATTTTCTTCCTCAACCAATTACTGGCACAGTCATTTGAGCCCTTTGGGGATTTATTAGACATTACCTTAGTTTTAATAATAGTAATTACCAGTATATGCAAGAGCCAAGCACTGAACACCTCCACAAGTTTTCATTTCATTTTCTACCATAAACTACGATGAAATAGGACAACTTGCAGAGACATTTTTAATTGACTTCCGATTCTGTTCCGGAGAAGCAGAACGATGCCTTGCTTTTTAAGCCCTGGACACCAGGAATCAGAGAGATGGGGGTGCATTCCACTGCCAGCGATGGGGAGCCATGCTGTGGTTGTGGGCACCAGGGGATTAATGTTAGCCCTTCTCTGTTGATTTTTGTACTGTTTATAACACTACTTTGGGGATTTGTAACTTCAGACAGAAAGAAATGCCTCTGAATCTGAGGTTTCATTAAGTTATTTTAATATTGCTATAGTTTTAAGACATTTTATTAGCAGTCTCTTCGATTTCATTGCATTTACATACATGTATCTTGTCTGAACCAGGTAAGGATTTTCACTACAATTTGATTTTCAAAACAAGTCATTTAAACCGTAAAATGCTGAAATCAGATTGTTTTCCCTGAATACTATGCATGTGTTTGCAGTTTCTACACTCATGCTCATATAGTACAAATGTGGGTCTTACTCAACTACAATCCTTTAAAACGCATGATTTGTATCAGATAAGCAAATATTGTATAAACTGAACTTGAAGACATTTAATCATTGCAGGTTTTGTGAGGAGACTTAAGTATGAGTGTTTTCCAAGTTCCATGGAAACAGCTTTTTATAAAAACAAAGGTTTATTTGAATTTTCAATGGATCAGTGATCAAGCATCAGATAGTACTAATAATTGTAGTGAAAAGCCTTAAGTAACAAATTTTGGAGCAGCTGTAATTATAATTTTGTACTGGTATTTAAGACTTGTTGCAAAAGTTAAATGATACAGTGACTGGTAATGATTGAAGTAGTTGCCTCTATCATGTTACTAGTGCCGTTTCTAAACTAGTAAGTGCAAGCTAAAAAAAATAGTAGGAATCCCTGTCACTTTTATCATGGATCTAAAGATTCAGAAGCCTTTATATAAAGGTAGTATAAATATATGCAAATGTGTATATACAGTAGCATGGCCACCTTTGTTAGAATGCCTGTAATAGAGGGGATTACCCTTTGATTTTGATATAGGTGAATAATTCAGCTGGACTGTACTAAGTAGAACGTATTTTTATCCATTCACTCCTACCATTTTTATAATTGTCAGATTAATACTTAAGTGAAATTTATCCTGTTGCTCATATCTCTGTTCTTACTAGCTATGCTACTGGAGATTTCAATAAGTAGTCCTGTGAACAGTAACACAATTCCTAGTGAAATGTAGAATTTATTTGTTCTTATTGGAAATTTCATGACGTCACATAAGCACTGCTTTGCAGCTCTCACTTCACTGAATTCTTCTGTGCACTGCATACCATCAGGTTCTGGTAAAGCAGACTGTAAGTTGCTGCTCATAGTCAAATTTAGTTCCTAAGATTATCTTTTCATGAGTTCCCACTGAAAGGAGCAAAAAGAAACTGATTGAACTGTTCTATGGTCATTGACATAAATAATACATCTGTGTGGCAAGACATGTTTGAAATGTTTAGAAAACACACCACACACAAGTAACTATTGGGCTTCTGGTCATGAGAAATAAATGCTTCTGTAAAACCAAAATGTCAATCACAGTAGACCAAATAGTGGTATAAACTCCAAAGGAAAATAATGTAGTTTTCCCACAAATGGGGATAGCGTATGTTATACAGTAGTTTCAAACACTACCTCAGTTAGGCTAGAGTAGAAGAGATTTGTTTTAATAACTAAATGGGGTTACATCGAACAACTCCATGTTATTTTTCTGCAGTTAAGGCAAAATAAACAAGTTTTATCACCTGTATTTAAAAAACACACCTCTCTTCATTTCTTAAGTTTAACCCATAGCACTTACTGTAGAAAGCATCATAGGAAGGCCTCTGATTATAGAAAGGTAAGCAAATACACTTTTGAAAGAATCTCCATCCCAAAATGCTCATATGTTCTGAATAATGCGCTTGTGTGGGGATCCATGACAGCAGAAACTTGACATAAATTATGGCTGCAAATTCAGTTATAAAGCATGATTTTCCTTCTGAAAGTGTATGAGTGTCAGTAGATTTCAACAAGTATGCATCAAGGATGTTAAGTCTGTATTGTACATAACATACATTTCTAGAAAATTAATTTACACACTGACATTAAGCTCACATTGATGTTTCACTTTAATTGGCAGATGAAGGGGATACTGTTATTGAAGGAAATTTATATTGGCTTAGTTATAAACTGTGAATTTCTAATTTTATAGTTCTCTTTTTTTTTAATGTCCCTTTCAAAGTCCTTATTTTGGGGTTTTATTTGTATCATGAGAAACTTCGAAAGAAAGCTGTAGTAAATAATGATTGTGCTTACATTATCCCTAATAAAAAATCTCTTCCACTTCTCCTAGGGAAGCTGACAGACCACCCACTTTTTATATTTCCAGTCTGAGTGGTGATAGTGCTCAATAAACGGTAACGTGTGTAGTATTCACTTACACTGTATACAAAGGCACTTCGGTTGCTGTGGCAAAGAAAACTCCTCAGGAACTCACTCACAGCTCAGAGGCGGGAGCTGCTCCAGGAGAGAGACGCTGCTTGTGGAACCAGTCACAATTAGCAGCAGCTGCCTGACGTCTCTGGGTCTGCTCTGACAGGCAGGGGAAAGGGGGGCCCTTTCCAAGGAGCAGAGAGCTGACTGACCCACACCCAGGCACCTCTACAAGGGCCCCATCCTCTCCACCTGGGGAAGCAGGACAAGCCTAGGGCCTCAGTGTCTCCTTTTGGGGAAGGAGAACTTTTCACCTCTCTGAAATTCAGAACGCTCCCAGCTGTTGTGGACATCACTTGGAGCTGGAGATGATCAGGCTTTGAAGTTCCCAGCTTGTATGTGGGGCCCCTGGCATGTTGTGCTTGAAACAGTTGCTTTTCCTCATCTGACAGGTCTTGCTTGACTGACGTCTGACAAACATGCCCTACACGTGCTCTCTTTGCCGGGGTGGTGGTGGTTTTTCCACAAGTGGAGTCCTAAACAATTCACTAGTTTTGGGCGCAATGGCTCAGCCCACTGAGGTAAGCTGCCCTTATAAACATTTATAAGGCACCTGTGAGAATCCTGTCTTTTTGATTTCACTTTGAAACACACACAGTGGTCTGGAAAGAGAGTTGTGGTTTGCAATGAGACTGAAAACAAAACCAAAGTGCCTCTGCTAGGTGTCTGAGGAGTAAGGTAGCTGTTCAGGAGAAATGCACTGTAACCAAAACCTGGCGAGGGATGGAAGAGCTGCTGCTTTGTAGTCTGTGCCTTGGACTTGGTGTTTGGCAGTTTGGGCAGCAGGAAGCTGGCAAAGCTTGATCGTGAGCTCAGGTGCAGCAATCGCAGCAGCGGAATTCTCACCAGGCTCTGAGGGCCCGCTCACCTCCCCCCAGTCCCGCTCTGAGCTGCTCTGGAGCCATGGGAATGCAGGTCCAGCAACTTTTTTTTTTTAAGTCACACTTCTATTACTGTGTCCTTACGAAAGGTATACAATGTGAGAGCAAAATCTTACAACTGCAAAAGACTTTTGAGGACATGCTGGAAACCATGCTTTTATTTTTCTGGAGGTCTCCAATCTCCTTGGTTTTTGTTTAACTCACAATAGTTCCCTGCGTAGTTTTGTTTTAAACAGATTTATAGTGATTAACAGATGTAGATTTTCTTTGGGTTTATTTTGTATCATAGCCACAGCATGCGGAAATTGCACCTTTTGCTTGAGTTGCTTTTTAAAATACACTATTTTATTTGCAAAATGTAATTTATGCTAAAAAAATGTAACTTCATTTTGCCACTGAATAGGGTGTTTCAGCACAAGATGTTATGTCTAAAGGGGAAAAAAGTTCCTTCAAATTTACACTTTGTAACTCTAATTGAAAAATTGTTCCAATACTGGGCTGTCAGCATCCCTAAAACTGCATTACATTACATTATCTAGATTAATCATTCTGATTTGAGGGAAGGGATCAAGAAAAATCTCAATACTTATTCTCCCTGTCCTGTGTGGTCATTTTTTTTGTTTAGTAATACGCTGCTACATATTTGGAGGTTCTAGTGTTTGTAGGTCACTGAACAGACATTGAAATCTGATTTATATTGTATACCTGTAACATAGAAAAAAAAAGTATTTATATATTTTACGTAAGAATATTGCATTGAGCTGTGTATAATTTAAACAGAGGCTTGTCCCAAAATGGTATTGCCCACCTTGATTTTTTTCATGTTTTCCTTTTTTCCTTTTCTTTTTTCTTCTTTTTTTTTTTTTTTTTTTTGTATACTGTGTACAGTTCATGTCAATGAGCATTAAAGGCCTCCTGAAGCGTAGTCTTATCAAAGGGATGCATTGTTAATAAAATGTACTTAAACTTCTTATAGTTGTTCTGGTCTCCTATGTACCTCTCAGCATTAGAAAGGGATTGGAATTTAATTCATATTTGCAAGTTGCTAGTTAACTAGAACAATCAGAAGCTTCCCAAATACATTTTTTTGGCCAAAAAGTTTTTACATTAATGCTTTGTAAGACACAGACACTCTTTAATGGTTCACACACCATTTTTATTTTAAAATTTTAACATACTGAGAATTATGTTTAATTATGTGATGGTTTAAGTATTAGCATTTCAACAACAGCTGTGAATGTTGCATTATGAACAAAAAAAAAAAAATAGAGGATTACAGTTCTGAACTCATTCAATCATTAATGCAAGACAGATGTTTTAATATATAAAAATTATACACACTTCTCCACATATGCCAAAATACTTCTCTAATCTTCAGTTCTGGTGCCCAGACTGTGCCCTCTGACTGGCACAGAGGCATTATCCTTCCTGGAATCCTCCATTTGTGTACATTTTATGCACAGGAGGTTTCACAAAGCACCCCCCATTGGAGCCAGGAAGCAGAAGGGTTTATAGGGAAAGAGGAGCTGGCTTCTCCTTCCTTCACCCAGTGACCTGGAATGTGGTCAAGTGTGTCACTGCATCCAGATAATGGAATTTCATCAGAGCAGGAGGATTTCCCTGGGACGGCCAGGGGCTTGAGAGGTGAGACCTCAGCCAGGCCCGTGTGTCTCACCCCACCCTCAGGAAGGCAGGACTGGCTGAACCCACAAAACCTCCTGGGTGGAATTGCTGCAGCCAGGCCGCAGCGACAGCAGCTTTTTCTCAGCTGGGAGTTGTGCCAGGTCGCAGCTGTTCCCCTGGCAGGAAGAACTGCAGCAATGTCAAAATTTAAAGTGCTTTGTACGACATGCTGATTTCTTTGACTGACATCTATATCTGAATTCCTTAGTACACTCTTGATTTAGGATACCTTTTCAACATTTTTGAATAAATACACCTTTTTCTGAAATGTACAGCTCAGAAGTTTTATACTGGTTGTGACAAAGCAGCTCCCTTATGTTTACTGGCCTTTTTTCCAACAGTAAAGCTTTTAAGCTACACAAGTACATACAGTGTGATGAAGCATTCTGGAGAAGCAAATGTTCCAAGCTGTAAAGATACTGTGGTATCAAGCTTTCACATGTATTGCTACTCAAAGAAGATGCTAAGATAAAGGGAGGAAGTTTCCCTGGGATGTATCTGACAAATCAGCCTTCTCCCTTACCCTCCCTGTTCTCCTGCCCTTCAGCAGAATGTGTCTGGCCATGTTTCCTTACTTGGCTGCTGGAGGCTGGAAGGACCATGCTGAAAACTCTTCTCTACCTCTCAGGCCTGTGAGCCACCTGCACCTGTGCACAGCACACGGATGGACGTGGCTGAACGTTCAGGTGTGGCCTGAACACCTCCAACCACATCTGTCCATCCCTGTGTCTGTATGTTTGTACCTCCCCTTTTCCTTCTCCCTCCATTTGCAGGCAGTGCTTGTCTCAGCCCACAGGCTGTGCAAGGCCTTACTGCTTTTCCTGTTGCAACACAGTTTGTGACATTACAACAATATCTGTAAGCAACAGCATAAGAACTAGATATCGTTCCGTTTCAGAACTTACTTTGTCTGCAGCTGGCTTGGTCTAGGAGTGTGATCAGCTAGTTAAACACAAGGCAAGTAGTAAACAAGCTGAACATCAAATTTCCAGACACACTTCATTTGTTTCACCTTTGAGAGTTGCTTATGCTGTGCTCTTAAGTTAAAACTATCACTTTGTGACAGATTCCAAACAGCATAAGGGGGTAAAACCAAAGGGTTCCTTGTGCACTCAGGTAAATCTGACAAGACTTTCAGCTACAATTCCAACTGTTCTGCTTCGTTACAAATGTACGATTTCCTGAAATCAAAATGAAAGGCCAAATTCATAGCTCTCTACTGTAGGGATTCTGAGTGTTACAGTAAGTATTTTTTGGTTTTGTTTTTTTAACAAATGCAAAAGTAGTGTTGGGAGATCTAGATGCATGCAATCTGAATATGATGTCCTTTCCAAACAGGATTCATACACCAACCATGTCTGGTTGCTTGATTGGCTGGGGCTTGCTGTAGATGTGCAGGGATCAATGCCAAAAGTTCAGTTCATGTGCACCAGCAGAGACCTTGCAACCTCTGTCCTTCTGGAAAATTAACTCCTTTCCACCTAACTCCCTACATCTCTTCAATGTATAGTTAAGATGATTTTAAAGGGTCTTTAGGCAGAGAAGGCAGAAGTGTGAGGAGCCCCAGTTACAAGTAAAGGAAGCAAGGGTCTTCTATAAGAAAATCTCTTTTCTGTGCTCTTTCATACATCAAGTGTAGTTGCGACACAGGTGAAATAAAAAGGGTGATTAGTGGATTTGGGTGCTCTGGGCAGCACTCCTGGGGAAGTCAAAGTTCCTTCAAATCTTCTAGGAATGAGCCATACTGTGTGCAGGTAACACTTGTACAATAATTCCTTACATTGTTGGAGAGACAGAAAATACCAGCCCCCAGAAAATACCAGCTCCCAAAAAACCTAGCCCCCAAAATGACTGGGTAATGCTCCATGCCCAGCAGTAGCCACTGGCTGGGGTGGCCAGAGTAGACATAACACTGCAAGAGAAATACACTCCTTGGGCAGCACAACCTTCCCCCTTGTTTCATTTGCTCCTCTACTTTGTGAATAGTTTAATCTCTGCAAAATAAAGCAGTTCTCTGCACCAGGCTGTGACAGATTGCTGTGATATAACATGCTGCATAACACAAGCCACAAACCAGCCTATAAATCTCATCTAATGCCCCTAAGTTGTAATGGAACCATAACACACACGATTCCTGTGCAAATCAGTACTCAAAACTGGTCCAGGAACAACAGCTTTGCTGTTATTAATGGAAGTCAGGCATCTGGGGTTGTGACAGCCCTAATCACAAGAAGTTTGGCTTTAGAAATTCTCACAGTGTGTAGCCAAACACTGGATGGACTCACTGGAGGACAGAACATCAAAGCCTCCCCCCCAGCCAGCCAGCATCTGTTTGAGAGATGTATTTCAGACTGTTCTTTCTCTCACCTGTTTCTCTCGTGGTTGAGGTTGCATCCTCATGAAAAATATCTATGTAGCATTGTGGCTGGTACAGCACCACTGCCTGGTTTGTCTTGCCTGCTTCCAGTGTCTCCGGTATTTGGTAGGGATCAGATTCAGCCTCAAGTGGAGAAGAATAAGCAAAATTCTCAAAACAAGTATGAGTTTGAGGTGTAGCTGTGGGTGGAAAGTCCCTTGCTACATTTTCACTAGAGTAAATCCATGAAGAATTGTGACCATCAGTGTTATCTTCAGTTGGTGTTGAAGATACCGGGCTCCAGGTAACAGGATGCAATTTATGAGCTTCAGCATTACTGTCCATGGCTAGCATGTCAGGAAGGCAGTCATTTATCTTCAGCACTTTCTCAGAATCAATCTGCAAGACAATCGTTAAACAAAAAATTACTCAATGAAAGAAGCCCAGAGTTGAGAAAAGAGATGATCACTTTAAGGAATTCTAATATTCCTACACAGTGTTTTTTAGTTTGTACTTTTCAAATAAATTAATTTGAAGGAAAACCCATGTAGAGGATGTTCAATGGAAGCTGTATCTTATGTAAAATTTATCAGGCTATTTATTTAAGTAAACTCACGATGACTGTATTTGAGGAAGGAACCACATCCCTCTACTCTAAAGACTTTGCCAGGTGTTTGATGTGTGCTGGTTGTAGTTTGAGGCAGAAGCAACTGGAAGACAGCAGCAGTGGCTGTTAGGTGTACTTCACTCCTCGCTCTTGTGCTGCAGTTCAGTGAACACCAGCAGCTCCAGCTGTGCCCGGGAAAGGCTTTGGAGCCCCCTGCTCTCAGCACAGAAGCAGCAGCTCACAGTTCAAAAGGGCTACAGAAGAAGCTGAAGGCCTTTTGCTAATCCTGTTCTCTCAGCCAGGCCTGGCAGTGCCTGGCAGAACTCCCTGCATCCTCCCAGGTCAGCAACTGCACGGCCCTGCAGTGTCCTCCTGAGGATGCTGGGGCAGACACAGCCCCGGGCTGCAGGGAAGCCCAGGATCCTCTGGGCTGCTGAGTTCAGACAGTGCAGGGGTTTGAACAATAACAGGGGAGGAATCACCTGATGATCAAAAGATTTTCCATTTTCTTTTTGCAATAACAGACTGCAATATAAGCTGGTCATTGCGGAGTCACATGGATGTCAAAAGGAGAGTTTTCCACTAAATTGTAATATTAAACTCTGTTAATTTGTGTATAATGATTAAATGTCAACACAAAAACAGACAAGAAGTTAATTTTTAAATGCAGTCAACACAAGAATAATTAATTTTTTAAATCTCCTAAGCAAAGAATGTACAAATTAAAAACTCCAGATTTTCAGTGCTCTTACCTTAAACTCTTTGAATGACAGCACTTTGCTCTTATTAGGACTAGGTATTACAGGACAGCACCACTCCTTCACCCTGGAAATAAGAGACCAAAGCAAATTACATTTTTGTTCTCCTATAAAAGCACACTCAACCAGCAGAAGCCACCCACAGATATGTACAGGCAGAGCAGCAGATGACCAGAGCCTCAGAAACACCACAAGGCAAAGTACTTTAAACTTCCACACAGACAGCCAAAGGAAGAAATGAACAAGGCCTTGCAATGGGCTGGAAGCAACAAGCTGCAGTGGTTTGTGAATTAGATTAGTAATATTCTCTGTCTACAACAGAAACATGCATTACAACTTACCACTTCATCTTCCAGTGGCAAATAGCTGCTACTAGGGTTGGAACTATCACTAGCAGGAATATAAAGTACAGCATGTTTGCTGTGGAAGAAAAATATTTCAAAATTTTGGTTTTAACTTCTCACATATTGAATGCAATTTAGCTTGAGTTTCTGGGGCAAAAATAACATCAAGTCTGTGTGGGATGCCTACCACTAACTCAGCAGTAAAACTGTGTGGTCCATGGTTGCAAGGCAGCTCGGCTGGTATTTCTGGGATGACTCTACACCTCTAGACCTTGACTCCCTTTACCAGAACAGAATTATAACTAGATTTCTTTTTAATTGCCCTCATATTGGCACCATAGCTGTAAGAGTAATTTTCAAAAGTAAGGCAATGATAACCTGAAACAATACTTAAATGAGGCTTTCTCCCAGACCCACAAAGAAGACAGATTTTTACTGTGAGACATGAACAACAGCTGTACGTCCATTTTGGACTGACTATAGCAAGAAAAACACTACACAAGTGTTCAAGTTTCCTAGGATTTATGCTGATACAGGGATCTCAGTATTTCCTTCTAGCTGGAAAACAGCCTCAGGCTATGCTGTTCACAAACAGCTGAGGCTGCCCTTCCCCTTCATCTCCAAACCTAACAAGTTTTTCAAAACCAGGCATCTCTAGTCTGGATCCTAAGTTTCACAACCATGCTGACTGGTATTTTCAAGGGAAAAAGTTATGGGCAAGTGATTTCCTCTTCTGCTTTGGTGATCAAATCTGCCCAGTTAGCAAACTATTGTGCCCATGCCAACACCCCTTAGGAAGGAGTGAACTTGGCAACAGTTTTAAAGACTGATGAGAGTAAGAATCAACATTAGAAGTTCAAGAGTACATACAGGAATTATCTGTTTGCATGCAAGTGTGTAGGTTTTTCCATATATTAGAAAAACAGTTAAATCTGAATACAATTCTTCAATGAGTTCTAACAAACAGGACTCACTAGGTATGCAAATGTGCATATATTGAGCTATTTCCCAGAAGCATATAAGACCTAAGTAAAGATGTAAATCAGGCTCATTTTAAAATTTAGAAAAAATCCTTTCTACTTAGAAGTATCAAAATGCCATGTTGATATGCTCGTATCATTTCTCAGTTGGATTCTTTCTTGTGTGAATGCTGCATTGAATTAAATGCTTTCCCTTAAGAAAGGAAGATTATTACAACATTTTAAATTATCCCATCCTTCTGCTAGGGGATATTATTCACAGCCAGTACTCACAGTTATATGGTGTATCTATGTATCTAAAGTTAACAATGGGAGTCTCTCCTCCACCTGTAAATGCTTTAACCACTATTTTGTATTTTGTGTTTGGCATCAGGTGTTTCACGGTGTATCTCTTTTCTTCTGGGTTTTCAATTGTGTATTTACATAGTTCTGATTCATCTAAAAGAAAACAGATCAATTAGAATCACTGGATCACAGAATGTTCTGGGTTAGAAAGGTCTCTAAGGATCACCTAGTTCTATCTCCTCTTCCATGGATAGGGACACCTTCCACTAGACCAGGTTCCTCAGCCCCATCCAGCTTGGCCTTCAACACTTCCAGACATCCACAGCTTCTCTGGACAACCTGTTTCAGAGCCTCACTACCCTCACAGTAAATCTTCTCCTGACAGCTAATCTAAACCTACACTCTTTTGGTTTAAAACCATTAGCACTTGTCCCATCAGTACAGGCCCGGGTAAGAAGTCTCTCTCTATCTTTTTTATAAGTCTGGGTTAGGTACTGAAAGGTTGCAATAAGTTGTCCACGAAATATTACAAAACCAGTTAACTAAAATAACAAAACATTTGCTATCCGCGTTCTTTGTAATTTGCAGGCTTTCCTCCGGGAAGGATGATGCATCCTGACTCACTGCCACTGGGCTGGACTCACATCCCTTCTAACTGGACTGGCCACAGCATTGCCTTCCTCTGGCAGACACTTAACAACTTGTTGTCAAAGACTGAACCTTGTTTATTTTAATTTCTTTCTCCTCTAGCATTGTACCAGAATTGAGTTTTGCCATTTTTTTTACCAGAATTCTTTAGCCCTTAAGCTTATGTCAATTTCTTTGAAGACAATCAAAAGCAAGAAACCTCTGCCTGAAAAAAGAGCTCTTTTGCCTCTCTACTGTGCAACTCCCAAACCCCAGGGAGAAAAGGGTTAGATTATTTCGGCTGTTTTCAGTCACACCCCTTGGCTGCTAGCAGAACCAGTGAAGCAGAAAATCTTTGACTTAAACTTTTTAAAGTGTAACTGGGATTACTTACAAAATTATGGTACTTATATGGTTAGTTCAGTTCTGACAAGAACTGCTACATAAGCCTCCCTCGGCTCAAACTACTTTTCATCCTGGCACTAGTCTAATCAGCAGAACACAGGACATGACCCAAGCAGAAGAAAAGGCATGGGAAAAAAATTCTTTTACTGTGTTGGAAGCATCTGAAAATTAGAATGGAGCAAAGTCATCTGGAGCAGTTTTGCAGGTGGAACAGAAAGGTCTGTGACAAATTTGTGGCTTTGTGCCACTTCACAGCTCAGTTCTGCCGAAGGAACTCCACTGCAGAGTACACACACAAATACTTTCACTAAAAAAGAATTTACATGGGGAATTTATACAGGGCTCCAATTTTGAAGGAAATAAATTGTATCCCATGTGTTTCTAAAATACCCCAAATCCTAACAAGACTAACATGCCCATGACTTCTATCCAAGTAGACCACAAACAGATGTTTTTCAACATTCATCCAGAACTCACATCACAAGAGGCAAAACTCCTCCTTATAGTACCAAAGTCTTTTCTGGAGCTAAAAAGGACTCATGGACAACAGGATGTGGGCTGTAAATCACTCTAAAGCCAGGAATCACTTCTGCCTACCAGCAACTCAAGCACAGAGAGGAACCAAAAGCAACAAGTGTTGAAATCTAGAGACAGCTGAATGAGCCAGCCAGACTGCCTAATGTGAACTTTCTAAGATGCTGCAATACCAACAAGTCTTCCACCTGAATCAATGGCACAACCTCTGTAGCAGAGAGCTCAGTTACCTGAAAGAATGTGCTTTTTTGATCCTTTCAAATTGCAGTTCCCTTGTATAGGAGACACATAAACATGGTAGCCTCTTACAAAACCAGGCTCTGACTCATTTGTGAGATAAGAATCCCAAGACAGTGTTACTGAATTGTAAGTCAGGTCAACTTTTCTCACAATAGGGTCAAGACGAGGAGCTGGAAGAAAGGAAATTCAAGTTAAACTTACAGTTATTCTTCAAGACTGTTTTATCATTTGAAAAATCCACACTCCCATGTGGTGTTTATGTTTACATCTTTCTTGTATTTAAAAGCTGAACATAGCCAAAGTTCTCTGCAAAAATGTCAGCTTCACAGAGCCTTAATGTATCCACCTAATACATGAAGCAGTAACTGATAATCACAGTTTTGTTCAGCTCTCTTAATAAACATGGCCTCTACCTGGTCACTGCACTAGCCAAATATCCTCCATGTAGAGCCTCTATGTTGATATAGAACGTTTAAATGCCTCACTAAAGACACAGAAAGAACACAACCCCCCCCCAATTTTATCTAGCTGTAGGAGGAGGCAATTATTCTATTTGTGACAAATCAATTCAGCAAATGCACAAGCCCCTAATATGTTGCCAACTTACGCAGCTCCTTAAGATAACCAATCTTCTTTTCCAGTAAGGAGGCTGTATTAGCCACAGATCCATAGATGTGGAATTTGTATCTCACCCCTGGCACAAAAGCAGCTAGAAAACAGTTGAACAAAAATAGGCTATGGTTTGTCTTTCAATGTTACTTTTCTTTAATTGCTTCCTACCAAGGTCAACAACCTATTAGACACCTTCTCTGAGTGCTATTGCGCTATTAAAGCAACTGAAGGAGACAGAGGGCACCATGTGAATTAAACACATTTATTCTGTCTGCAAGAGAGAATTGGGAGAGAGTTTTATATTTTTTTTCCCATGCAGTATTCAAGGTGACTGAACAATAAACTCCAAATGCACCAAAAATAAAGACAATTTCATTTACGTTTCTGGCACAGGCAAATGTTGTGTTTTGGAATATCTGATACAGACACATACCAGGTATCAGGATTCCTTGCTCTCCTCATGACATCTACTCCCATTCACATTAAGCAATAACAAACCACTGAAGAATTTGACAATACTCTTCCCTTGCGTTACCACAGTCCCCTTCATCACATGCAGGTTTTTGTACATTCGTGTGAATTGAGGTGCAGTTCTTTATTGCAAATTTATGTGTGTTCAATCAAATTTTGTTCAGACGAGTTTCATTCCACAGTGAGCTCTCAGCTTGAGAGACACCAGGAAAGCTAAATTCTTGCAGCTGTGGAAGCATATCAGAGAAACTTTCACACAGAGAGAAAGGATTTAGGTCTACTGGCCATAACCAGGATAAAAAACATGCAACTGATCCTCTAAGCAAGGACTGGTGCTGAGACACATCATTTGTGGCACACTGACAGCACCAAACCTCTCCCTACACCATGGGTTTAAACTGCCTGAGTCTGAACTCCTGATCCATGTTACAGCTAGGATAGAGCTCCCTTCTGCATCTCTCTTGCTAAATTATTTTCAATGCTTCATTAACCCCACCATCCTCTTTCAATATGCCGCTACAAGCCACTCAGAAGGTTTTGTCTAAAATACTGTGTTGTCTTTTCTAACATAGTATGCTGCCTTCCAAGGCTGAATGGTGCCAGTAAATTTGTGGTTCATAATTATTTTGGTAGGAAAAACATGATGTCAAATGCCTTTGAAGAATTACACCTGCACAGCACAGAATTCAATATTCAAAATATTAAAAAAATTATTTGTTTCCTAAATACAATTAATGCCCACAACTTGAAGGACTGCTGCACAGTCAGAAATAATCTTTGTTTGGCTTTCACCTGAGCTGATCACAGCACTGGAAATATTGGGTCCAAATCTCTTCCACTGCAAATCACAAGGCTGCAATGTGGGAAAGTTACACCAATCAATAATGTAACTGTCATATATACTTCTGGGCTCCCAGGACAGAAAAATGCCATCATCTGTACCATTAACCTGTCCTTCCTTAAGCTCTTCAGTGCCTAGGAATGAACAAAACAGAAGCTTTTATTATTGTCCTGAATGACTCTTCAGACTCATAAATGAAGATCAATACAGTTCCTATACTAACCAGTTGAAAACAACAATAAAACAGTTGCATTCCTTTGCTAAATGACATAAGGGGTCCTTCACATGCTGAAAGCTGACAGCTCAGAAACCATCCAGCAATTGTTACTACATATTCACAAAAAAAACATCAGCTGCAGAAACCTGGAGTCAGAGAGTCACAAGAGGCTAATCACACTGGCACCGGCAGCACCATCAAGGCACCCACTGCAGGTCTGAGGTCCTAGTTTTAGGCTAAATGTATTTTGCTCTGTGGAGACACTCTCTGCATTTAAGCTTAATAAACATATGGCTGTCATCCTGTAGGAAAACATACAGCTGTAATTTTCAGACAGCAGTAGTGTGAGTTAAGAGGTAAGGTAAATTTGTTGCCCAAGATCATAAATTATGTCTTCATTCAAAACAGGCAGAAACAAAACTCTAGGAATATAACTGAAAATACTCCTACTGTTATCTGTAGCTCTCGAGATGATCAATATTGAAGGAAGTGAAAAATTAACATTGTTCTTTGCCATGACACTGATTCTGTAGGAATGGTTATCAATGAAAATCCTTGTGCTATTGTAGACTGAAGAAAAGGAGATGCTTTCAGGCTGGGAGCCATCCTCTATTTTTTCCCATGCTACTTCATATAAAATAATTTTTCCATTTGCTTGAAAACTTGGTGTTTGCTGAGAAAAAAGGTTATGGAGGAAGAGAATAATAACTTAGTAAATTTTGCAGAAAAAATACGAGAGGATCATTCAGAATTTTAAATAACTAACAGGATGTGTTATTTTTGTAAGAATATAAAGATCTGTTTCCACACATTCATACATAGTGGTTGAAATGGAAATGCAGAAGCCTTGGTTATGGGATCTGTCTTGTTCCAATACTTAAAAAAACAGAACTGTATGTCTGAAATTTCAGGACATCACACCATCATAGCTACATGTGTTCTGAGATATTTTATATACAATCTGTTTTACATTTGTAAAAGACATTTTCACACTGAATTGCTATCAGCTGCACACAAATAATGGGAGAAATTTCCAACCCCTTTATGAAGGGCTTTGTTTTTATTTCTGTACGCATGTCTCACCTTCCAGAACAAGGTCACATTTCGTCCCCCAAGAACTGGTGTGATTTCTCTCCATATGTCCAGTTTCCCTGATGGAGCTGCAATAAATATAGCAAAACAATAAAATGAGAATGCTCTCCTGTGGAAAGGATAGGCAGTTTAACTGCTTCCTCCCATTTCAAGAAATTCCACTCACAACACCTTCTTTTTCCCATCACTCCCAGGTCTTGCCCAAACGCTATCCTTTAACATCATTTTCCCTTTATTCCTTTTTCTGAATTAAAGTCTGCTTGATTTCCCTAGAAAACCTTTGTTTGCAGTCACCAGACTCTCGTTCCCACCTCCGCACCATTCCTCCAGGCCTCACAGGGCGCTCTAACTCAGTCTGTCCATCTTCCCAGTCAACTGTATTTCCCACTGCCTGCACTGCAGGGAAAGTCTGAGACTAGCAGGTAGGCTGAAAATGACTTCAGAAGTCATCTTCTTGGAGTTCGCTTAGCGTGTTTCTTTTATGCATGTGACAGGCCTCTGCTTTAGCTACACAGTGGAAGAGTAACAACAAACAGCAAAAAGAGGTGGCAAGCAAGGAACACCCCTCAAACTCTGTTTCCCAACAGGTTGGACATACTTCCTTCCTTTGTTCTGATGGTCAGGGGTTGGCTCCACTCACTCCACCTCCAGAAGTGCCTGGCCGCCCCGCAGCGCACCCTGGCCGTGTACTCCGTGTGCGGCCGCAGCCCGCGCACCGTGACGCGCCGTGAGTCCGCCACAGAGCTGTTGTGCTGCAAAACACAAAGACACAACAGGCACAGCTAGCAGCATCCTCAGCAAGGTGCTCTTCTTTGGGAAAACAGCTCCTCCTCTAGACCCTGCAGGAGCCAGTTAAGCATCACTTGGGAAAGACAGTCATGGAACAACAATCAAAAAAAGGCAAATAATGCACAAGATCAAAACAGTGGGAGATTCAAAAAGAGGGATGGAAGCCACCTCTGTGTAACTGTCTGAGTCACTCAGAACCCTCCACATTAGTACTTTTTACATCCAGGAGGGAATTTACTGAAATCTTGGCCTCATAGAGTCTTGGGCCATTATCTCATACAAAAGTAGGATGTTGTTCCAGATCTATGCTGAGCAATCTACAGCCACCTTCTCCTTCCATGTTTTTTTCCCAGCCTTTACCTCACTCTCTCCTAAGAGACAGAGTGAGTTCTGGTAAGAGTCAAAAAGCCAGCAGGCTTTTAAGCCTCTCCCCAAAACTGTCTCCTGCAATGGCCAGCTGCAGTGGTCACTTGATCTGACAGCTACAACCAGGAGAGAACACAGCTTGATGTGATCTGCCCTGTGCCTTTTTGACTGTGATCTTCACTGTGCCTTTTTAATGAGCTAGAAGCAAGCTGTCTTCTAAGAAAAGAGGTACAGAGGTCACAGTAAACAGGCAAAGAGTCCATCAAAATCACCATTTGTGGAAGAGGTGGAAAAAGATAAGGAATCTAGTCAAATAATTTTCAAGGAGATTGAAGAGGAAGGGAAGAAAAACTGTTCTGGGATTCCATCACTAGAAACCAGACTCTCTACCATCACCTACAGTCAACAGCACACAGAAAAAGTTTGGACTGATAAAAAAGAAACCTTCAACACTGCTCTGGTGAGTGTGAAATAGCATGAGCAACAAAAACAAATCAAGACTACCAGTAGCTTATATATATATATAATACATTATATAAAATATAACTTTACAATTATTAGGCCCTTCAGTGTTTTCACTAACTTCAACAAATCTCAGAACCCATTCAGCAGAGCACTGAGCCACACAGTCAGACCAGTCACACATGTACTTCTGACAGGGTACAGGCAGTGCTGGGAGTGTGAATTAGAGCCAACAGTGGCTGCCCACATGGACTGCATAATCAGTGTAAAGCTTGGGAAGCAAACACATCCAGAAAACAGACATATCAACACACTCACAAGGCTTACAGTGTATTTGTATTGCTGGGGAATTATTTTTTAATCACATCAGAAAGATCCTCACTATGTTTTTGTTTAGGAAATTCAGGTTTCGTACCAGTTCTGCTTTGCCATCAGGTTGGACCACTTCAGTTTGACAAAAGAGTTCAACTTCAGTGTTTTTGTAATTCCAATGTAATGTCATTTCTGTATCTGTGCAATCTTCCCAAACCTGGAAAGGTGCAGTGGGATACACTGCCAATGGAAAATCTGAATTAGCTCTTGCAAAACATAAAATACATGCAATAGTATATTAAGGTATTTTAGCTGAGTAGTAAAAGGAAATAAAAAATACAGACTTCTTTTCTTCTAATTTAGAAGAAACACATATAAACTGTAAAACTTCATTTCAGAATGTAAATGTAAGTAAATGTCACACAAGGTTTAAAAATCCCCTTGTACTGACTTTAGAAATGTTTTAAAACATCATGGACAAAAGGAAGAGAGACATTTATTGCAAACCATTAAAATCCTCTACTTCAGGGCCTGGCAGAAGCTCCTGATGTAACATGGTAACATTTGACACATTCCTACACCCCAGAATTGGGCCTCTTCAACAGAAATTTAATTCACAATTCTAACACTGACACCTGTCAGTAGTTGCACTCACTTAAACAATGCCAGTGCTACTTCTTCCAGATTTCTGAGATCCTTTACTGCTGAGTAAGAGTATTCAGCAAGTGAAGTAAATCTCAAACTCTCCCATATTATCAGTATAATAGTGAGGAATGCAATGCAATGTGAGGGCATGGCAATGCAGGTGAGGGGTATGCTTACACCCTTGGCCATTTATCCTAGAACTTCACAAATTACACGATTGCATTACACTAGTCCATGAAGCACAATTTGAGGACTTTCATAATCAAAAGAGTTTGCAGTTGATATAAAAGGTCCAAACTACCACATGCAAAATTGGAAGCAATGCATTTACATTTTCCTTTACTTACTGTCATCCTTTAAGGAAGGAAAATTCTAATGTAAATATTTGCAGGATCAGAGAAAACGTGAAGTATTTTACAGGAATCACTATTTAAAACTCATCATATATATTATACATAATTTCTTTAACTTGCAACTATCACTAGGACTGGAATAAGAATAATAAATTTTAATGTACTTAGCACATTGAATGTAAACTATTCTAGCCTGACTTCCCATGAAAACTGAGTTTATGACATTGTGTTGTCTCCCTAAAATCTGTCAGTTTACTCCTCTACTTCCTTGACCTGTTTCTTCCACTTCCAAACAATCAGATAATCAAATTTTAGAATTGTCATGCCTCTCTGGGACAAATCTAACACAGACATTTAACATAAGTTCCTTCACATAACAAAGTGTGGCTTGCAAAACTGTCAGCAATGTCTCTGAGGAAGGAAGCAGTGCCAGGGTGCAGCAATTACACCAACAGCCCTCTGGGCCACTGTCCTGTCAGCTTCTGAGCTGCATGAAGCACATGATGCCTCCTGCTTCTTCAAACAGGTAAGGCAGCCCCAGGACCTGGGGAACACTGAAGAGGACTCAAGGAGAACTGGAAATACTGCTAAGACTGCAGAAACTCCTAGTTGTTTTGAGGCAAGAGTAGGAAGGAACTTATGGTCCCGGGGCACACTGAGATAAAGGACAGAACTACTAGGGAACAAGGAACCACAGCCATTAGATACTTCTCAGAGAATAACATGGTTTTTGTCACCAATGAACCTCTCTTCCTCCCTTACAGTAGCACAGTGGAGGTTACTGTCCCATATTAGGACCAAGAGCAGATTAGCACCATCACTTTTTTCCCAGAAATAGCTCTTACACATGTATCACATCTTGTATCATACCAATTCCCAAGTAACCTACACATATATTTTGCTTAGACTCTTGATATTATATCCTTGCATCATTTTCTTTCTCTTCCATTAACCAGCTTCAGCAAAGCAGAAGATTTCAAAACATTGAGGGGTCATTCCAATAACCAAATCTGACTTTTGGAGTAAAGCTGCTTTCTACCATTTATACAACTTCCCAAAGATGAAACTAAAGAGGAGCAGCTAACTGTAGCACCAGGACAGATAAGTAATTAAACTGTGAAGATGAAAATCAAGGACTTCCACACTTTAAACCGGGGCACAGAAGTATCAAGCTCAGAAGGAGCAACAAAAAGCCCTAAACAAAGGCACAGAAAAAAACCCTTACTTCTGTGTTTTACATCAAAAACATCAGTGGCAGTTTGCTTTCCCAGTGCATTTTCCACAGTCACTGTGACATTCCAGATCCACTGCTGGCCTATAGTCCAAGAGCATGAGCACTGCTTAGAACAACTTGCTTTGCACAGAGCCGTTTTCTGGGATGACCTGTCAAAGAAAGTGAGAGGTTGGAGGCAGGACAAAGAAAGATGTTGTCCATAATACACAATCAACATAGATCTTGGAATTTCTGATGTCCAACTAGAATACAGCATCATAAAAACATAAAGCTGAGGGGTCTTATATAAGAAGCCACCCACTTCTTTACCTTAGCTTGATATATGATGAATACAAATACTCTTAAAAGAAAGTTTCCTTTGAAATCCAGGTTTGTCTTTTTAAGATGCAGCTACATTGCTTTTAGAAATTTTCTTACGGGTAGTCTAAATCAGAGACTTAAAGACTTAAATAATTTATATGTTTACCACCAAGCTTTTAAATGAAGTTGTAACATCTTGAATTGCTTCTTCTAACCTTCCCTTTTTAAATCAGAATGCTGCCTACAGCATCATAATATCTTAATGGAAGTGAGTGATGTAGAGAACAGGAAGGTATGTGCAATGCTGTCCTGTTTTCTGCTAAGATCTTTTGATGAAAGTCTTGTTGTGGTTATGACTTGTCCTGTTTTATGAGTTACCCTTTCTCTGCAAGCCTTGCTATAAAGCCCCTCTCCTCATGTAAGGGCCATGTCTGATATGCCACAGCTGTGTAGCCTTGACTCAGGCTGCTAAGTAAGAGCTTTGAGAAAGTATGCAGATTTTTTTTTTACAGTAAACAAGCCAGCTGAAACTACAGAAATTACAGACACAAGAAGGACATTTGAGATTGGATTGTCAGTGGCTCAAGGACTCAAGAAGGATAACATCAACATGTAAAGCTCTAAAATCCTAAAGGAAAACAACTAGGGAGGTTAATCAGGCAGAGTGCTAAGTTTGAGTCAGAATTAGTGTCAATGGATCATGAGCACACTAATACTCAGCCTACCCACTAATGAGATCCTAGTTATCTGTTTGTTGCATGTGCTACCCAATAATTGTGTTATACTTCTAAGTTATCAACTTCCTGAATTCAGGGTGTCTTCATACCTACTGAACAACATCGAAACATATTAACTAAAAGAATGGTTAGAATAAGCTTTATCAGGCAGAACTTGATCTAAATGGCTGCCAACTTTGTTATAGTTAGTCTGATTTAGAGCAATTCTGCACTGCTCAAGCTTTGTTAACTAAGTGATCAGTGAGGTGGAACAAGGCAAGCAGCTAATTACATGAACAAATCGACAGATTCTAAGGGAAAGAAGGAAAGGTAACTGGTACAGCACAGATCAGAATTAATATAACAATGAGGCTTACATTTTAGACAAGGTGTATTTTGGTGAATTCCTTCCATAGAGATAGGTCTCTTCTTTTGTCCAAGTACATGTTACTCTTTTCATGTCTTGGGTTTGGCAGGAAAAATCTTTAGGTGTATCAGGTGGTTCTTGTCAGACGAAATAATCAAAAAAACAACAACATCATGGCAGTCAAGGTAAAACTCATCAACCTTTTTAATACATTAACAAGCTAGAAAGTCTGATTTACTATAGATGTTATTACAGAAATTACACTTATTCAATAGCCTGCTGCAGACATGGTAAGGATAACACCAACAGTCAATAGCAATCAACACTTTTACACTCCATAATCTTTTTTTAATACTCATTCATTCATGTATTCAATCTGTATTCTTTTCTATCTTTAAAAATTGCTATTGGCCTTCAAAAAGGAGGCTGCACTGAGTTTTTACCACACACACACAGACAATGAAGCCAAACTCCTAAATGGGTGGGTGTATTTATGAATCAACTACCTGTCATAAGGTTAATCAATTTAATGCTATTCTTTCCTTCCTCCTCTATATAAGTTTACAGATCTCAAGTCAGATGGAGTTCAGCCAGACATGACAAGAGCATGACAACTTACAGTCATTCTTGAGTTAGTAACAAGAGGAAAATAAAACTGTAACAATGTATTTACTTACTACCCACAAAGAAAGCTGCTTCATGTGACCCCTTATCCTCATCATAGCAGTAGACATGAATGTTAGACCCTTTGTCATGTGACAGGTTTCCCACAGTGAGAAGTCTGACTTGACTCTTTGTGCGCTTGACAACATCAACAGTTGGGTATACAGAGAATTCCTTAATGGTTTGACCTTTTCCTCCGATGCAGCAAAGAGTGATATTAGAGCCTTCTGCTAAAATTTTTTCTTTTGGAAAGATTTGTGGCCCACTTCTGTTTGAAGTGTCCAGGCCTAAAAAAAAAAAAATAAATAAAAAAAAAAAATTGAAATCTGCTCAGGGCAGCAGCCTTCAGCCAGAGCACAAAACTAAGAATTTACACAAGAAATTGCTAATGTTCTATTATCCATTCAGACTTTTATTTAGTATTCTTCTGAATACAGAGATGAATTTCACATGTAATAATACCTTTCTCTTAAACTCATAAACATGTAATGTAGTCCAACAAATTATCTAAGAGACTAAATCTGTTTTACTGCTTTTCACTTAAGAGAAAAACAAAAGTGTTCTGTCAAGAAAAGGAACACCACCTCCTGCTCCTGTTGCTTATACACCACCTCATGCACAGGCTGTTGCTTATATCCAAACCACCTACTCTTGAAGAGTTGTAACATGGGGTTACAAAAACATCATCTGATGGTTTGATCCTCATGCAGAGCACAGCTAAGAGGAGCCAAAATACATTGACTGAATCCTATCAAGGGGATAATCAACTTGGAATGAGACTCCCATAGCTTTCCATGTTGGACTGCTTGCTGGATGGGAAAGTTAATGGAATTTAAGTGACTCACAGCTTTTTACACAAATTGCACAGTAAAATATTCTCTCAAGAATCTGATCCAAAAACCTGATGACATCTAGAGTTACTACCTTTCAGAGAGCTCTAAATCAGGTCCGTAATGTGGGATCAGTTTGTGACCAGGAAATAGTACTTTTGAGCTGCATTCACTTGCAACTGAAAAAAAAAAAATCTCCAAGACTGAGGAGGTTATGGGACAAAAAAGTCTTGCATCTTACTGCCCATTGTATAACAGCAGGGAAATGAGTGCCACAATCCAAATATGAACACCTGCGATGCCTCTTCTGTTGGAGACATGATGTCCTCAATATTTAAAAACCCTTGCTGCTCTAAATCAATGTTTCATTATAAAATTACTACAGTCATGTTTTCTAAAGTAGTTACATGTTTTGCTTAAAGAAGATTCTCTGGAAACAAAACTGCTCTAGTAAGACATGGTAATCAAAAAAAAAAAGATAAATTTTGTGACGTCATTAATTACATTATTGGTTTACTCCCTGTTTATTCTCATATAATTCACAAGACATTCCTTCCAAGTGAAATAAGGAGCTGACTTGCTCATTTCTCTCTGCTTCTGTAATACCAGTTCAAGCAATGAAGCCCAGACAAAAGCCACATATTCATCAGATCATGCAGCCCCTAGCTCTGCGCTACTCCTCCTCTCCCTGAGTCTAGGCCAGGGATGTGCCGATCCAAGATCCCATGTCACTTCATCTGTTACATTGTTTTAATGTGTGAGTAGAAGAAAAGCTCTAAAACTTTTGGTCTACTAGCTTAGGAAGATAGTCTGCAAATTATAGCAATGCCTGAAGCATTTCTACTATTGCTGGCAAAATATAAGGAACTGGTTAGTGCTTAGAGAAAATGGATTCTTGATGTGATGCCATCTCTCCTGAGCTGTCCTCCATGGTCACATTCACTGGTGAATTACAAACTAGCTTTATACTTGAAAAAAACCCCAGTATTACAAAGTCTTGTTTTGCTTACCTGGGAGAGTCTCCCACAAACTCCACTGACTCCAGATTTTTGATGTTTCTGACTTGCTCCTGATCCTCACAGCATGTGACATACACTCCAAAGGTATGTTTGAATCCCATGTCCAATGAAGAGGCTTTCCCAATTTATCAAGTGTGACATTTTGAAACCCCTACAAACAAAAAGCAGTAAAGTATTGAAAACACAGCAACGTGAAGATTTGGAAATACAATTAAAAGCAGCAGGAAAGCTCAAAGGAGAAAAATGCTTTTGAAAATGAATGCCTGAAACTCTACTAGCTATATGTGATCTCACACTAAGTAACAAGTCAACTAATCAACTGCTTACAGATCTGTGCTAGCAGTAGTGGAGTGACTGATGTGCTGACATATTTGGGAGTGAGACCCTGCTTCTCATGACAGGGATTTGCTCTCAGAGACTCTCTGTATGTTATTTGTGTCCGCTATTACATAAGATGCTGCCTACAAATGCATCCTAATGCCCTGGACTACATACCCTTGTGGTGGAATCACCATCTCTAAAGTGATTTAAAAGATGTGCAGATTCAGCATTTAGAGATGTCATTTAGTATGGACTTGGTTAAGGCTGGGTTAACAGCTGGACTCAATGACCTCATAGAGTTTTTCCAACCTATAACGTTCTATCATTCTACATGTTTTAGCAGAATGATAGATTTTCAGCATTCTCAGCATATAGATCTGTGCTACTAGTATGATTTGTGCCAAAGCCCTGACTCACACTGAGCAGTAGAGAACATCTTTCCAGTACTGCTTTCCATTTTTCAACACCTGCACTTCCATATTACCACTGCTCTGAGAAAAACTCTGCCATCAGTTCAAAATTTAATTTCTCAGTTATAGCCCTGAGGAATGTCATCACTGCTCTAGAAGTTATATAGGCTGTCCACACTTTGGTATGAACAGACTCACAGAGCTTCTTTACTGGCACATACACTTCAGCAAAGCACAGAAGCAAATATATGCCTGTATGGTAGTGACATCCAAAGTAGCTTGTCATGTTTATTACAAATAACAGAACAGACCTCATTCCAGGATTTGAAACATTTTTACTTCCTTCCAACAAATTAATAAGAATTTGGTGAAGGACACTTCAAAAAACCCAAAACTTAAGTTTGTAGCTATTATGGCCCCAGTTACTGACTTCAGGGTTAGATCTACTCATTGAGCTAAAAATCCTATCCAGCATATCATAGTGGTAAAAATCTTCAGAACTGCATAGAGCTCATTTAGTAGTGAAGATGTGGTTCTTCAAATTCAGAGACAAAACACCACCAGCTAGGGTGAGCAAAGTAAGCTGTGATTTATAACAAAGCCTATTTTATTTTATTGATCCCTGATTTCAGAAAAATAAGCCTTTGTCCGTTTTATGTACTTTCTGACAAATAGCAACTCTAAATGAGCTAGTGCAGTTTTTCAGTTTAACTAAGTTCTAAATTTTCTTTGGAGACTGTTCCCACACAGAAGTCACAAGCAGAAAAACACCAACAACAGGCCTAAGCCTATTATTTGGGTGATCTACTCTTCACAAAATGTTGCTGGTTTAGATGCTAAGGAAAACTGTTGGGAGAGAGACTTTACAAAGAGACATGACCACATCTTCTATTATTGTAAATGACTATACACTTCTTTTCTAAGTACACTTACTGTCCACACAACTTCATTTGTTCGACGGACTTGTATCTCAAAAGATATTGCCAGCTCAGCATCATGTGCTGACTTGACAACATCCCATTCCACCAGCAGCCGCTGAAGATCCAAATCCTTGGAAACATTAAGGTATGTTACTGGAAACACATCAGATTCTAGGAGCAGAAAAAGGCCACAAAAATATTACTGTCTAGCTAAGTTACAAAGCAGATCTGAAAAAAGAGTGGTTAGAGATAAGCTAGGTTCCACACCAGATGGTTCTGAAAGAAAAAAATGAAAGTGATAAGGACCTATGCTGATGATGACAAAAGAAAAGATAATCTTCCTCTTAAGGAATCAGCAGGCTAAAATGAGGTTCCTGAATCTATTCAATAGCTCTCCACCATGATATTTGGTATGCTGTTTAATTTCTTTATGCTGTCAATTTACTAGCTGTTTTATGGGAATATGGACCCATCCCTTCATAATCTTATGAAGAGGAAAAACATAATGTATTAAGAAGGACTAAATCCCAAAAAATCCCAAACCCCAGCAAGCCTTCATATCATTAGGGCAGAAACTCTGGGCTGTTTTGATCCCTGACTTAATACAGACTAAAAGAATACATGCAAAACCTGTTATTTTAACAGATTAGGATAAGGGTTTCCCTCCAGTAGCTAGCTTAGATCATAGCCTAGTATTAAGTGCATTCCTAATTGCTCTACACAGAGCTTAGGTCATGGCTGTGGATTCTTCTACTGGAATTAGAAACTTAGTTCTAATAGAACTTGTACACTTCTCTTGGTCTGGATTTAATCCCAGCCCATGACATGATAAAGCAAAGTTTAGAAGTCAGACTGAAGTCCCTTTTGGTGCTGGGAAATAAAAGGCCCTGCAAGATTGTTCTGTGGAAAACTACCAATAACCCTGTAAGTGGTTCCTCTTTTTAGATTATTCCTTTGTGACCCCTCCCTAAAAACCCTAACTGTTGAAAGAGATTAAATATAGCACTCACTGATTTGTCATTTCTCTACTTCCTGAAAACTAAACAAACATATACCCCCTAAATTTGATCTGGTTGTTAATGAAGCCAGGGAGGTAAAACAACTGAATAACTAGGCCTTTTCTTTTGCCACAGATGCTTTCCAAGGTGCTTCTGCTTGTTACAGAAGGACAAGGTCAGAATGTTTATTCTAACCAAGACACAGAAAAGAGACACAAAAATAGCTACACCTATTAATAAAATAGAGCTCATTCTGTGCATTCCTGCCACATTACAACCAAAATCATCAGGGATACGAAGGATTGAGTGACCTCAGCAGCCCCCTTTCACAAAACTGCCACATCCATTCCTGTCTCCCAGAGACACTTCACCCACTGAACTACCTGAAACTGTCACCATGTATCACTACCAGAAACACAAGCATTCAGGAGATTTAGACTGAGAATCTACATTTGATAGATGCTTCTGGTAGCCAGCATGTATCCAAATCATTCTGCAACTTATCCTCGAGTACCTGCATTACCCTAACCTCTGTGCAGCAGTTTTCTGACACAGGGATTTTTACATTAGGAGAACAGAATGAAAGGCTCAAGAAAAGCAGCAGTTATAACAATCACTGGTCAATCAAAGGAAGCAAATAAAACTTTATAAGCATATTTCTTTATTATGAGAAGATAGACACTGACACAACTTTGTTGTTTTTATAAGCCCAGACTATAATTAAAGATAAAATGGAGGAAAGAAAGTACAAAGTTACTGGCCTCACTGGAAGAAAAGATTTTCTTTTAGCAAATCATCCAAAAACTCTGCTGGGATATTTTTAACCTACTCCATTTTCAAGGGTACTAAAAGTCAGAGCAAAATGAAAACCATATGCTTTCCATCTAGAGAAAGCATCTTCAGATAAACTTGGAGAAGAAATTAAGTTTAACTGTTCAAAAACATGGTCATAGAACCAGGACTGTGGTATCTTCAAGTGTTCTGGAGAAAGAAATATATGCAATACACCTTCTATGAAGTCTCACTGTTAATACATGATTACCAGGAAATGATTAACACGTAAATTTATGTGAAAGCAGAATTGACAGGCTCAGTGTCTCTGCAAGGCAAGTGCAAAATGTTTTAAATGCAGAAATAAAATTTCCTTTTTGGCTATGGTAATGACACAGTCCATAAAAGTATATCTGCTGCTTCACAGCTGCCTTTGAAAAACGACGGGCATCAGTTTTATAAAGCCATAAGGCAACCCAGTACCGATGACAATTACTGTCTGAAACTGAATAAACAAGGTGGAAGGCTTGGGGGTAAATTTCGCTGAATGATGACAAAGCATCAATTTTAGGTTTTACCCAAAAAAAGAAATATTTTTATTAGCTTCACTGCCAACAAGTGACTAGGCAAGGAGCCAGAACAACCAGAACAACACAGTGATTCATAAACTTAACTGTGGAAGTGGAGTATCACTTTATTTTGGGAAGATAGGACAAAACACACTTCATTTTCCCACATTTTTCACACTTATACCATCAAAACAAGATAAACACTGTTAAAATCCAACTTATGCTTAAGAACCGACTATAATGTTGTTTGTCTCCAGTATTCTGGTCAACCTTACTTGTACATTTATCATCTGTTTACCTGAAGCACCATGTACCAAACTTCTTGGGGGATCTCATTTCACATACACAAGCTGATCTAGAACTCTGGGCCTTGTTGTTGTCTATTGTTTTTTTGGTCTCCTCTGCTGAAGCAACAGAGGAAGAAAGGAACTGGGGGAAGGAAAGGACCCTACTAGTCTTTCAATGAAATTCAATGGCACAAAGTAAGAGTCCAGGGAAAGAAAATAAATAGACCTGAAAGAAAAGCCAGCCATCTGGCAGAAACCCCTTTCTTCTTCAGGATACACCATTAAAAGAAACTTCTGCATATCCTCTGAATTTCCCTATCCTCTTTCTGCTTTTTTTCCCTAGCAAATTCTAATTGCAAGTGTCACTATTATGCCTATTGCATTGATGATGAGCCTGCATCTCTTCTCTACATCTTTTTGTCCAAATGAAAATATTATCCCTTTTCTTGCCATAAAGAATACTTCCACTTCCCACACTTAATTAGCTTGATAAAAGAACTGCTAAGGTCTTATTAGTTTCTGTTTTTTCTCCATCTGTACAAGTGTCCCTCCACTAACTCTCTTCATCTAGACAACGTACCACTTCATACCCCACACTATTTTTTTCTTCAAAATCTGGCAGAAGACAGTCTAGATCATCAGCTGAAGCTTATACACAGGACTAAAAAATAGAAGAAACAATATAGTTAAGGATATATCCAAAAATTTGATGATCACCAACTTACAATGTAGGTATTAAAGAATTTTGTTGTGTAGTTTTAACATGTGGAAGTATATGCAGCAATTACAGTTACAATATTATTTCCTAGCAAAATTAAGTGATCAAGGCATCTTAAGACTTGTTTTAACTTGCAAGCTAACTCAAGACTATGTGAATAGTTATGATTAACAACAGACACTAATTTTATTCCTGAAAAATTGCATGTGAAAACAAGTGACCAAGTTACTGTAATGAAGTAACTGTTTGGACTTGCCTGCATTACAAAGTTTTGCCATTCTAGGAGCCCTAGTAATAAGTCTCAAAACTGAGACGTGGGTGAGTGGTGAATTTCAAGGCTGAAAAGACAGAATGTCTGAAAGAGATATATTACCCCTTCAGTATAGTAATAAATATATTTTTAAAACCCCAAACATCTCTCTTCCTTCTTCACCAACTTAAAAAAAGGCAATAAAATTTCCATAATGAAGTCTAGAGTCTGGTAAGGTCTGCCTTCTTACTGGTGGTCACAGAAAGGTGAAAGGGAGAAAATTAAGAATTTTCTTTTTTCTTTTAATGGAGACATACCCAAATGCTATTGGTAGCAGCAAGTACACAAGAAGTATTTTTTTACCTTAAAATACACAGCCTTTTGAAAAGTTATCATTATATCCAAGTTTTCCCCCTTCAAATATACATATTTCTTTCTGTATTTGTATTGGATAAGTATGCAAAGCATAAAAAATAAAATCTGGTGCTGGAATCTTCTGGCACAATCAGAAAAGAGCCAACAGAAATGCTAAAGTTTTCAGAGATGAGACAAAAAAAGAAAGGAAAGAAATAAAAACCATAGAAGTTGTCAAAGAGGAAATAAATTCTTTGAAGATGACAGTACAGATCATAAGAGAAAGAGGAGGAGAAAATAAATAAATACACTTTGGCTTCACATCATTGCAAGTTGTTGATTCAACAGGTAATTATGCATAATAGGGTTACAAAAGGCAATAATGAGAGTTGCTCCATTATCCTACCAAAGAGAATAATTTGATTAAATGCGTGACATGTTGCTTGATCAGATATTTACAAATCAGCAAGCTGAAAGCTTCAGTTGCTGTAGATTGCTTTCAAATAAAATCAAACATTCAGACATTTACCTTGCTGTGAGTATGTAGTGTGGCACGTCCTCAGGGGGAGCAGTACTGCCAGAATCATGAAGTGATTCATCATCTGTCTACCTTTTCCTGCATAAGACTTAACAGCAAAGAAAACATTTTTTATTTATTTGTTTCTTTCAGGAGAAATGCAACATGCCAAACAACAGTCCAGATAATATTACTATATTTAAGAATGAATAAATGAAAACCCAATCACACAGACTCCAGGAAGCTTAAGAGAAATTCAGGAAGAATGCTCAAAGAAAGATAAGGAATGAAAAAAGTAAACCTCTTGTTTTTCAGACCTAGTTACAGAAAAGTAGCATTATACTCAAAAAGTTCATTTGAGTCTAAACAAATAAATCACACAATATCTTTAAAGATTTTTTAATCCACTTATTTCAAAAAATATTGAAGTAGAAGTTTGTCCAAATATATTTTGGCTTTCTTCCTGCACAAGTAAGAAGATAGCCATCCTAACAAGGGGGAAAGAGTATTAAAGGTGCAAAATACCTTGTGATTTCTGCCCCACCGACAGCCTGACTGATGAATCCAGCAGACTCCTCTGTCAGCACCCAGGTCACTATATATGGAGGTCTTTAGTTAGACTGGAGCTGAAACACACACATCAAGTCTTAGCAAGTTCCATTCCCAGATGGATTGTCATCTCAAGAAACACAGAGCTCTATCTTGCATTCCATTTACAGCTTTGACACTCATGCTGTGCCAGGATTAAACTCTTGGACTTGCACAGCCCAGTTCTGAAGGACTGATTGTACGTTAGATTTCAGAAGACATGAGTCACTTGCAAACTCCTCCATGCTGAAGGGAAAGCTAAACATCAGGCTGCAGAATGATTAAAGCTCTCAGGCACAGAGGGTACAAGGAGTACAAACAACAGGAACTGGACAATGGATACAGCTATCTTTAACGTAAAACTTGTACATTTTACATTTCTGAAGCCGTGTAGAATACTGATAGTTTTCTATCACTACTTCCATAACAGACATTGCAACTGCTTAGCAGGAGATAACCAAAATGACCGGTCACCACTAAAGCTAAGAACAGAACATTTACAGATTTCAGAAAGGCCAGGAATTCACTACAGTACTTACTTCTATCAGAAAATTTCTGATTTAATGCCTCAGAGCTGCAGACTCTTAAGTCTAGTAAGTTTAATTAAATTACATAGTTTTGAGAAGATCTGAATTCCTCTGAAGGATAAAAAGAAAGACTTCAAAGTTTTTTTTAAATGTGTTTCAAAAGGTCACATGAACACTCTAGAACAGTCCTGCACGCAGCATTGCAACCCAGGGCTCAAAGCACACAAGCACCATTGCAGCAATGTGCCCAAACTTCTCCCTGTGAGGTCAAATGCTTCATATGCAGGCCCCCATATTTACCAGCTGAGTGTTGTCTTGCCTAATGCATAAGTTTCTGCAGTCTTTCCTGCCACTAAACAAATATCCTCATAAGTATTTATATAATACTGAGACCACCATGTATGAAGAATCTAAATATTTTAGAGAAGTTAGGCTAAATTCACATGCAACTATTAGATTATTCCAAGAACTGATTTAGGATTTTTTTTTTTTTTTTAGATTTTCCAGGGGGTTTTTAGCACCTAAAAGGGAGAATAATTGGTTATGTATTGTCTGGAATAAAGAAGACAATATAGAGAAGAGAGTGGTAAGTAAATGACACAAAAAAACTTTTCCAAGGCAGATCATGTTAAAACTTCTGGGAACTCCTTCAGCAGATTGCTGTTTTTCAAGTTGTATGAAATTATATTAAGATCCAAAGCCATATCTTACAAACCTCTTTCCTCCCCCACCTCCCCCAAGGAAAAATGTGAAACTAAATCTGTTTTCAAAGTCAAAGGAAACTCTCTGCTCTAAGACAGGTCAATTAGGTTCAGCAGCATATCTCCTGACTTAATTATATCAGCATGATGAAAATCTGGCCCTGCAAGACTCCTAATTTTGTAAATATCTTTGGGGTTGGACACACAAACTTTGCACCATTGGTTATGAATCACTTAAATCCAACATTAAAAACAGTGGAAGGTACCGTGGAATATTTACATATTATAATACTTGTTTAAGTTACTTCCTATTTGGAAAATAAATTCAAACTTTTTAATGCTCTTAAGAACCATTCGCAACTCTTGTCATGAACTTGATGTCTAATTTAACTAACAGCTAATCATTTACACCAGCATTTACACTAATTCATTTACACCACCAGTTCACTAGTGGCACAGCCTAGATGCAAAAGCCTTATGCTGCTATAGTGTAATATAATAAGTGATTACCAAAATACAATCATATTGTCACTATTTGGATAGTGACAATGGTCATCACTATTCGGTATGTTAGCAATCTAGTTTAATAGTGCATAATAAATAAATTGTGGTAATATGTGCAATTGTAGGTAACAAACCGGTTTGCATGAGAAAGGTCCTAGAATTCCCTAACAAAAGAGAATATGAAGTAATTTTAAATAAATGAAACACTAGTTGAGAAGAAAGAAATAGGGTCCTTAATATAAGAACAGTATTTTCAATTAAATCCTCTTTATTCAGAAACATCTGCCTGTGACTGACAAATTAATCACTCATAATAATTACCACCAATAAATGTCAAGCACTTATACTGTGTTATCAATAATTAAGTACTTTTATAAAATCATCATTTATAAGTCTGTGTCTTGGCTACAGTTCTACAAAATACATTACTAATTTAATAAAAAAAAAGTAACAACAGCAAAATGATGGTAATAGAATAACAACATCCTTGCCGAAAGTGCAAATACAAAAGGGAATGAAGACAGGTAGCCAGAAAAGGCGAGATGATGAGTAGCAACTTGAAGTCAGTTTGGCACCCAATCATCTGTCAGGACTACAGAAGTTAGCTGTGTAACAAATCTTTCATCTTTAGGGTACATTCTTTCCATTCTTATAAAAACTCAAATTCTCTGGGGGAAATAAAGCAGACGTGCTTGGTTTTGTCAGGCTGCAGGCTAGAACACTAGTTGTTTCTGTTTTTTGGTTTTTTAAAATCATAACTTCATAGTCTAATTATAATTGTCCTGTTGGACAAATGTAACCTGGGATGGGATAAAACTGATACAGAGGGATTTGGGACTCCCCTGCCTATCTTGAAATTAATCAGCACTGATAGATACTTAAATAGAACAGAATTATTTTGGAGAGCTGACAACAATTGAAATAATATTCATCAGCAATAGGAATTGTTCAGATTAAACACAATTAAAGAGCAGTCACTCAAGAAGTGGAGGCAGCACAGGAGTAAATTACCTTTGAGAAAATGAAATTTCCTTAAGTAGGTGGTCTGTGAATATTTTAAATAAATATCTCCAGGTAGATGATTTCTCCTTCAGAGCTAAAGGCTGGTTACACGATCCCCAAAGTCCTGTCCAAGCCAAAGTTTTTGTGATGCCATGCACGAAATTAAAAATAAATTCTCATTATTTACCTTGTAAACACACCAAAGATTAGCATTTCATCAAACACCACTTCAAAGTCACTGAAGCACCAAAATTCAATTGACTGGGAGTTGGAGCTATACAGTGCAGCACCTGGAACCTGTGTGTGTCAGGAAAAGAAGTCCCTGCTATAAACATCTAGTCAAAGCTGACTGCAGAGTTAATCTGTTTTATAGCAATCTTACAAGGCACGTATTTCAAATCACACTTAATACAACTTTGTTTTCTCAGTGCCATTTGCTTTGCTTATTTAAAACAGCTGCCAGGCACAAGCCAAATCCTTAAATGAATCTGAGAATGTACACAGGCTGAGAAAAAAATTGTTTTCAGTTGCAGAACACTTAATCTATTTAATGGAGAATACCTAGATATTAGATATGGATACCAGCTCATGAACTGAACCATAGACTGAACAAGTTTTTCTAAAGCAGACATGGAAGAAGAATGTCAATGAGGAAAATCAATTAATGATACATAACACTGTTCATCCTTTGTTGTTATTGCCTCTACTTCATAAACTGACTGAGGATCAGAATCACAGTCCAAGTTTCTACCACACAACACAACATTGATAACATAAGTGACATTTTTAGTGCCAAAATCTAATAAACTCTATCTACAGCCTACAAAGAGGCACCCCTAGAAAGTAAGCAGAGCACAGGTAGGTTAACTAATCCTAACTAAACATTCAGCTAAACAGATGGAATGAAAACTGAAACAAAAATCCCAGTTTATATAGAAAATTGAAAAGTTGATTGTCAACAATCCTGAATGCTAAAAAAGAAAATGAGTATCGCTAAAAAGAAAATGAGTATCTGAGATACCACATTCTAAAGTGGATGAATATTTCCTTTTAGTCCTTGTACTTGCTTTTTTTCTCCCAAGTAATTTTAAAGATGGTTTCAATTACACTTAGTACACAAAATACATCTGTGTATTAGAGACTGAAAGCTCCTAATAAGCCTTTGGAATTTAATGGCTGAGCAACAAATTTAAAAGGCTACATAAGAAAGAAAGTAATTTCTATAATTATGGTCTGATACACATGTAATGATTTGACCACTGAGGGGTAGTTTTAGCTCCAGTGCTTTGACAAACAGAAAGCTCTGTGATGCATGCTGTTGCTTTTCTGAAAATCTATGCCAAAATAGAAAAATATGCATTGCATGGTCCCACGAAGACAAGAATCCAAACAAAAAAGCAGTTGAGAAAGAGAGGAAATGGGATCTAAACCTACAAAGCAATTAATGAACTTGATAAAAGTACTCCTGCCCCACCAGAAATGTCAGCAATTGTAGAGGATTGTAGAGAAGTTAATTACCAAGCATTATCTACTTGTAACTCTGCTAAGGATCTATACTGTGCTGGAGTTTGGTCCACACATGCAAAATTTAGATAAAAGGGGAGGCAAAAAGGTTATGCAAAAAACAGTCAAACTCCAAACACTTCAGGAACTACACCAGAATTTATATTTTCTAATTCACTCAAAGGGCCTTGAGATCAAGCAATGGATTTCAGTTGCTTAGAAGAAAGAGGGAGCAACAAGTTTTCTCTGTATGATGCCAGATTTAAAGGTCTGGGCTCACATTTCTGAGCAAGTCAACACTTTCTTGAAACAGTGGCTACAGGGGATGTTGAAACCAAACCCTAATCACCTCTGGCAGATACAGCATCCTCATCCCACACGGTATTTTACCTACTACCCACCTAGGTAATTTTTGCTCAAGTGAAATCAGCAGCTTTTATGCTGTAGCTAAGCAGTGGCATCCTGAAAGCAGAGAAGACTAGACGGTCACGAAGCGGCTTAAATTCATGGGCATGCGACGACGCTGGCGGGTTCCCGGAGGACGGAGATGCCGTACGAAGTGCTGCTCCAGTCCTCCCGTACCGAAGTGTGCCTGCAAAACACGGGAGAACGGGCGGGCAAGGGGTGGAGAGGGCGTCAGAAGTGCTAAAATTCAAAGCAAAAACTCCACAGCGCTCTTCAAAACAAGTGCTGGAGTGGAGAGGTGGGCGTCCTCCGCGGGGCAGACAGAGCTCCCCTCACGAGGGCGGACGGAGAGAAGAAGGGGGGGTCACTGAAGGGACGGGGATCTGAAGGACGGGGGCTCACTGAAGGGACGGGGAGCTGCCGTGACGGGGAGACAGCGGCATCACTCACCTGCAGCCGCCGGGAGCTCCCTCACGGCCGCGTCAGCGGGGTCCCCGCAGGTCGGAACGCGCCGGCCCCCCGGGCCAGTGCCGGGAAGCGGCTCAGCCGCCCCTCCCCGGGCAGGGCAGCGACTCCTCCCACCTCGAGGAGCCGGGTGAGCTGCTTCTCGGAACTTTCTCCCCCGCTCCGGGAAGCACGGCCCGTTCCCTTGGCTGCGCTCCCAGAGACAGAACGCAGGCCGCCCCCTCCTTGAGGCGCCTCAGGGCCGCGGAGTCCGCGGGAGCCGAGAGGGACACAGGGGGACGGGCAGGGGTATCCCGAGAGGACCGAGAGGGACAGAGAATGGACACATTCCGATCTGCCCAGTCCCCAGTGGGCAGGAGTGATGTCCCCAAGCCGCCCTCTCCTCTGGTGCCCTGGCCCCAGGGTCCTTGTGTCTCCAGGAGCAGGGACGGGCGCTGTGGCCGCCAGGGCGGACGGAGGGAGGAGGTGCCCGGTGCCCACAGCGGGGCTCGGGCCAGGCCGTAACCAGCCTGGTGCCGTGCCACAGTACCGCTGTCTGAGGAAATCCCTCGCAGAAACCTCGTCAGCTAAGGCTACGTCTCACAAAGCAAACTGTTCACTCCCAAAAAATCACATAAAACATGGACAGAGACCTGGAGTTGACCATGTTTCTGTTGTGGGTCCCCTTATGACTGGCCTCATTCAGAGAGGTACAGTATGCCAAGAGCTGCCTGGCTACATCTTCTGATGCAGCCGTGAGAAAGTTTGTTTAAGGTTGTTGCTCATCCCTTCCAGGACATTCATGGTGAAAGGTTTTTCAGTTTGTAGCACTTCTTTATAAAAGAGGTCTTCTGTCTCTTCTTGAAGCTTGATTGCTCTTCATCACGGGAATGTGATCTGCAAAGTTTTCAGCCTTATAGGCTATCTTATACCTCATGATAACCTACACTTTTCTTGTGGTCCACTTCAGCACCTTGATCCTTCTCTTCTAAACTGCTGTGTAGCCATTTGTTCCCTGCCTCATTGTATTTCAGGAATGTCTCATACTTCCCTCTGCCAAGTAACATCCTGTTCCTTAGTCAGGAGTTCCACTTTCTTATGATGCTTTTGCTTTTCAGTCAAGCAAATAATTTGTAGTCAAAGGATAGTTTTATTCTTCAGAACTGTGTTCTGAATAGTTGCATCTATTTCTTCCACACAGTTCATGTGCATGTTTTGTGAGTCATATAAACTGAACTTTTCACAGAGGGTCACTCATTTTTCATTGCCTGCCTGTAGTCTGGAGACACCACAGCTGGACATTTGCTGTTGTTTCAGAATTCAGACCTGATATAAAAGGTCATCTAACTGCTAAGTTTTACTGAAAATGCAAATCACAGATGTCTATGGTTAGATGCCAAAATTTTAGCTTTTCTTTTTTTCTTGTGTTTGTTAACAAGTCTCTGCAATACACTAGTAAGTTCTTTCTTCTAATGTTTCTAGATAGCATAATTAATAAAGCTTTATGGAAATTTACCAATTGCATATTTAAAATAGATTTTTAATTATATACAATAAATAAAATGGGGGGTAGATAAAATGTTCAAAAAATCTTTGCACATACTGTATTAAAGATAATAACTCATTTTTTGTGTTTTGAGCATTCTGATCTGTTTGAAAATATTCTTTTAGGTCTCTAGTGGAGACACCTTTTAAAATCTATCAATATATTTAACATTTTCTGAATAATTTCAACCCTGCTGTGGCAGGGGTTGAAAAAATCTCTATTGCCTCTATGTTTGGGTAGCAGCAACAGTCTCTGATTATGCTTTTACTGATCCACATGATCCTATAAGTTCCAGAATGAAAAATGCATTAGCTTATCCTGTGAATGCTTCCTTATGAACATATGAATTCACTGCAATTTAGAAATAATGCTCAAGATACTAATTAAAACCAAAAAGACCCTAAAGAGTTATTGAGTAATGTCTGTAATGGATTTTGTGCCTGGTCAGAAAGTGTTTCAAAAAGCAAGTTGCTGATATTTGAGTAGGAAAGACTGAAATACTAAGAGAAGAACGAAGGCAAATCCACAAAATAGCCTGGAAGCTCAGTGTGTCAAGTGTCATGGAATCTAGAGAATTTAAAATCCCAAGTCAGGTAGCAAACTTCTCTACATACACCCGCTTATAGCAATGCAGTTTGGAAAGACCTAGAAGGCATCCAGTCCAACCTGGCACCCTCTGTGTCTGTAAGAACAGCTCTGAGTTTCACCTCGCTTTCCTGGGTGTTTTGTTGGCTGTGTACATATGTCCAAAGCCCACCTCTGGCATGACACACCTGCTGGACCTTGATCCAGACTGCTATGACAGTCTGCCATCTCTAGAGGTTTTGAGAGTAGGGCTGTGGACATGAGATTGTTGGTGTTCAAGGATTTCAGAGTGAAAGTACCAGCATGAAAAGGTGTAAAATCATAAAGGTAAAGATAACGTAGGGAAGCCTGGTCAAGCTAGACAGTCAGTTGGGGACTAGCTGTGAGCCCTTGTGTTGTGTTTTAAGTGTTAAAGGAAGACTGCAAGTTAGAAATGCTGGGATTCCTCTCCAGTGAGCCATGGGAACTGACCCTTTTGGCTCACGCCTGCCTGCTCAGCAAAAACTTCTTGAGTAGTTTAATATTAGTGGTGAGTATAGTAATGCTATGTCTAGTAGCTCATTAAACTCTAGCTAGCTCTTCTCTCTGTTAGCCAATAACTAACTGCTTTATTTTCAATTGTGTATTTTTCTTGCAGAGTATCTGTGCCTAGCTAAAATACCTCAACAATCTGAGCAAGTGTGACAAATGTACTCAACTCCTTAACCAAACTGAGGGTAGCTATTACAGGCTCCAAAGAACCTGTAAAGACCTAGGGCATTACCAGGGCAAGAACTTCTCTAGTTCCAGTCCATTCTATAAAAAATAAAAGAGAGCATGAGCATTGATGCATATGACCTTGGCTCATTTATCATGTAAATAACATATGAATAGCAGGTAGTTTTTCTAGGACTGAGCTAGGAACAAACAAAGCTGTGGGTGCAAGGAATCTCACACGTATACTTCCCATTGCATGTACTTTGACTACCAGACAACCACTTTATTCCAGAAATATGTCAGCTTAAATAAGCATTTTTCAAGGTCTCTCCTAAGCTGCTGCTTCCATTGGATCTCCCCTTGAGCAGGGACACCTCTTGAGTTTGGATGTCAAAGCAGAGAGACATCCCACCAAAAGCAGATGCTCAGTAACTGACAGATACCATGCAAAATCTGGTATTATAATGCAAGAAGATTTTTGTATTGGTAGCTTTGAATCATTGTTATGTCCTTTGTGCAATAATACAGTGAACCTTGCCATTGAATGATGCCGTAAAAGTGACATTTTTACAACATATCTGAATAAACTCATTTTTGCTACCTTTGGTGGTAGTTCTTTATTTTTCATATTTGAGTGCCAGCTGCTCCTAAAATAAAATATTTTCTCTTATATATGTCAAGTGTTTGTAACTTCTTGGCATCAAAAACCAATTTTTCTCTGTTGAGGTCTGTGTTACACAATGTTCTTGTAATGCTACATAACTTACTTGCATAATTTGCAAAATCTACCACTGAAGTTGGTATATTAATAATTTCTACCCATATATTACACGATGTAGTAAATCTGCCCCTTATGAGTAATAAAAAGGTAATTTTCTTATTTCTCCACCCTTCAGGAAGAAAGTAAGCCATTGGAACAATGCTATCTATGTTAACAGGACCATTTCAAAGGAAAACAAAAAAAAATCTGCAAACATATGGTACAAAACACAGTTCCCTTTGTCAGGCACCGAATCAAAGACTTGAAACAAGAAAAATTTAATGGTAGTTTAATGTTCCTCATTAACCAGTGTAATGAAAGACTTTACTGTGTTGTTTAAAGTAAAGCAAAAATATTTGTATTTCAAGAGTTTCTGATTCCAGTTAGTTAGTAATCATATGCATGAGCTTCTGCACAGTTTAGTAGAAGTGTTGATTCTCTTATTAAAATCTGGTAATTTATATGAAAAATCTTAAGTACTTTTGGTTGCAAATTAATATTCAAAATACTGTGAAAGATGTCATCTTAAGCCCCAAAGCAGGATGAATCCCACCTGATTCTCAAGTTTTTTGTCTTAAAGTCTCCTGTTCCCAGAAGTTCCACTGCCTTCAAGGACAGCTTCTGGCTCAGACCTCACTATAGTGATAAAAAGTTTTCTTTTTCGGAAAGGCTTAGTAGGTCTTTATACCCACTGCTCTCTGCCTGCAAACTAAGAGAAACCAAGTTATTATTTCCCGTTCTGCAGCAGCCTTTGAAGCATTGAAGATTAATAATATGACCCCCTCAGGTTAAACAAACTAAATTCTTTCCCTGATTTACAGAATGTTGATTGTGTTCACTGCTATTCACATGTCTCTTGAGTCCAGTTTCAAAGAAGAATTGATGGACACAACATTTCTTTTAACAGGAGCATTATTAACACTGTCTTTACTCACAGGTGACACTTCTGCTCCTACCTGTCTCTATGTTTTCTGTTTCCTCATAAGGAGAACATTGTTTATTTAAGATCTACCTGTGAAGTTCCATAAGTCACAAATCATTTTTGTCTTGCCAATTCTTTCCTTCTTTAATTATTTCTGCTTAACACTACAATATTGCTCTTTCCCTTTTGACACACTATTTCTTTAATTGTCAAGATGCTTTTGAATCTTAATCCTCTTTTCTGATATGATTGTGATCCCTCATATCTTCTCGTCATTTGAAAATCCTGGGCATCTTCTGTTTTATCAGACAGACTGTTGGCTGCATACAGCCCAGACAGGTGTTTTGAACTCCACTATTGTTTCTTTTTAGCTCCAAGCCACTGCTAAAGTGGCTTTCTGGAAGTGGAAGTTGCTTTCTGACTGCACAGTGGCAACTTCCAAACCCAAAGAAAAGCAAACAACTGTTTTCCATAAACAGTGTTCTTCATATATGATTTCAATCCTACCCAGGAACAATTTCTATTTAGTCAAAAGTTGCAGAAGTACTCTGCAGAGTGAAAGAGTTCAGAGAAAAGTTCTTGAGCTGAACTGCACTGAACAATTTCAGATGTATATTTTAGAGCATCCAGAATGCTAAGAGGTTTTCATAAATATTCATGGAGTTTCTCTGGAAGTAGTTTTGGTCATTCCACAGCTGCAGAGGAGCTGTTGAAACTGTACAACCATGTTGCATAGGCATAGTAGTCTTTATTTCTCAATAGGCTCTCAGCTTGGAGTCAAGCTAGGATTCTTCAGTGCGAATCTAAATTGTCTCTCAAAATGTAGGAGGCAGGAATAGTCTAATTGTTTGCATTTGTTTTGCAGGTGAATTCTGAGTGCCATACACAGATAAGGCTTGAGCTTTTTATAGGCATTTCCATTGTGGTTGTGGTAGGCCACTGTAAAGGGCAAAGCCTGATCTTGTATCAAATTGCAGTTTGTTGTACACAAACTTGTGTGGTTGCAGCAACAGTCTCTCCTCCAGGCATACCTCTTTCATCAAGTAATAATTGTTGTTTCCTGACAAGAGAGGGTGCAGGTGTTATATTTGTATTATCTGATATGATCTTAACTAATAAGGAACAAGTGTAGGTTCGTTCTAAAGAATTAAAATCACAGTAGCATAAATAAGTTATGGGGTTAGTGAAGAAGAAATCATCAGTTATTAGTCTTTAAATAATGATTGCCCAACAATCCCTATTGTAAATGATTGCTATTTAGATGAAAAAGCAGTGAAATGTAGGAAGTAACAACATTAGAATTAACAAATAACTTCAAATGTCTTTTTATCTATATACATCATTTATATTGTGCTAAATTATGTCAGGTCTGTTTTTTTCACAAAGTCCGGTTTTGCAGTGAACATTGAGATACATGAAGTTCACTGATTCTGTAGAACCTCTGTGTTTTATTTTCTCCCAAATGTCAAGTGGAAGGTCTGCAGCTTTATTGTGCTGCAATATTTAAACCCAGCTCAAAAACTTAAAAAAAAAAATCACTATAATATTTTTTTCTCTGTAGTCCTTCATCCACAATGTCATATAAGCCAAATTTATGTACATCAATTTAATAGCAGTCTCTAATCTTTTTCCCTGCCTAACTTACTTGGAAACTAAAGCTATGAAAAATTTGTAGTGTTATTAGAAATGTAGTTGGGTTCAGTAGTGCAAGCTAATAGATTTGTTACTAACAAATAACTACTTACATAATTTAGGCATTTATTTACCACTGAGATTGTTTGTGGTTTAAAAAACAGCACCTTCCAAGAATTTTTAAAAGTCCTAGGTTCTCCTTTGAGTAGATAAATTGCAGCCTAATCATGTCCCAGAACTATTCTGTCGCACTGGATTGGGTGAGGCACAAGTAGTCTGTCTCTCCAGGCCACATGCTTCTGTGTCTTTCTGAAGAGTTGACAGCTTTAAATGGAGGGCAGTGGCTGTATCCATTTACACTGCTGTTAAATCTCTGCCTTCAATCATTCCTTGGGGTCATTCCAACCATGTATTTGAACTTCTTCCAGCTGAAGAGGGAATTGAATCCTTCTCTTTACTTTCAGCTCAAGCAGTTTTGTCAGTAGGCTATTATAAAAGGACTACGTGCCTTCGCATTTTAAGAGTGGGCCTCAACATCTTCATGTGAAGGACAAGTACATGCAATGTGCAATAGTCATACTCTGAGAATGAAATTCCTGGGAATCCCACACCTGCCTTTTGACCCGAAAAGCATTTTTGCAAGCTGCATGCTCCTGACACTGCAACGATTCTGTACACACAAAGTCTAGTTCCTCAAGGAATTTGAGTGTAGAAATGCCAAGTGTATTCAGACTTTCAGGTTAATGGTTAGCTAGATAGGATTCCAGAAGGCAAATCAGCTTCTTGTGTAGTTTCTGGCTCATCAGAAACAGGCACTCTGTGGGGCCCAAACTTGAGACAATTCAGTGTTATTTTCAGATCAGCTTTCCTCTGGGGAAGCTCTCTGCTACCATCTTGTGGTAGTCTAAAGGAAGAGACATCAAAATCAAACATTCTCGGTTCCCATCGAAGTCAAGGGTAAAAATTCATTCCGTTCTTGGACTAATAAAACAGTGGAGAGTGTGATGTAACATTTCAGGAGGGAAGAGTAAACAGCATGGTGTGGTAGAACAAAATAGTTGTCCACTTTTCTATATTGAGACTGTGTGCCCAAGTATGGTTTATACACACTTGTTATTGGATTTGTAGGGTTTTTTCTGTGAGATAATTTGCTAGGATGAAAAAGGAGCACAGTATTTCTCTCTGTGGGATCAGAATATTATTTATAGCAGTAGTAGGGCTACTTGATGACCCTTATGGTTACGTTAGACAGCACTTATTCAGGACATTTATACAGTATATTATATATCAGTGTTCAGAAAAAACGGCCCTTTTTGAGAGGATAATGGAGTTGGACATATTCAGAAGGAGGAAAAGAACATTCTCTGTAGATTTTTGTTGTTCTGTGTGCCTTCACACTGTTGTAAGAACAGACCTGCATGGTATCTGATGGAGAAATCATACCAGTGTTTGAACAGTAGTGCTTTCAGATGCAAATCCACCATTCCATTTGTAGATAACAGCTGGCAGGAGATGACACAAAGACACTTGTCTTCCAAAATCCCTCTGGTGGCACGGGACTAGCCTAAAACCATTCCTGAGTTCTGGGACACCGCAATCCACTGACAAAATGTGACAGAATACAGGCAACAACTGAGACTGAAGCAAAGGACTGTTTTCCACAGGGTAAGTGTAGAAAGTGAGGCTTGCTACAACAAAATGGTTGTTTACATAGATGCTCCACTTTCTCCAATTAATACTATGCTATTCTAACTCATAGCACAATTATTTGCTTTATATACAGTTTCAAGGTATGTCTGCTGTAGGCCACATTGAAAAATCTGAATTAGTTGAATGGACTGAAACTGAATGGGCTGCTGCAACTAGCGGGTTTCAGGCTTCTTAGCTAGTTAGTTAAAATGAGCAGGAGGATTTCTAATCAAGCCTTGGAGGCAGTGGGACAGCTCTAAACAAGTGTCCAGTTTTCCATTAAATATGACTACTAGAAACTGCTAAGTCACTTGGACTGAAGTTTAAGAAAACAAACAGGCCTGCAAGAAAAAAATGAGTTTTTCAACTGAATGAATGACTGACAGTAGCATCTTGAAATGGTAGTGCTACCTTAATATGCCTGTTTGCCAGTTCACAATAGTCAATAAAATGAATTGGAAGAGGAATTTTTAAGCCCATTGGTAATGCAAATGGAAAAAAATGGTTTGTTTTGTTCCATGCATTGGCTTTGAATTGCTGTATTCAACATTCTTGTTCCTGAAAGTCTTGTTCAGTAGACTCTGTGGAAAGTAGAGTCAAGCTCCAAAAGACAAGGTAGGCTTTCTCAGATGTAACTCAGGATACCTCAGCAACAATTGGGATCTTTTCTTTATACATTGTTGAAACATATTGGTTGAAAAACTTACTGTGTTTTTTGGGAAAAATAAAAAGAGCGTGTTATGTGGATGTGCCAGAAGTAGAAATTCAAATTTCCACCCCTGAGAATTAATTAGTTATCTTTTTCCCCTTTCCACAAAATGTAGAGTCTGGCTTAGGATGTGTGAAATTTAAAGAAATTGGAGGGCAAAAATTGGAGAGCAGAAATCTTGTAATTTTAAGTACATTTGTGTCAGGTACTATACCTTCAATAAGCTGAGATGCCTAGATTTAAATTATACACCATAAATAATGTTATTACTTGCTTAAACTTGGCTGTGTATTTAGTGAATGAATAGGCAATTAATCAATTACAAATTATTAATAAATTCACCAGAGAAGATGGTATAGTCTGAATGCACAATGAATGTATAAAAGACTGGCTATATTATTTAGAGAAGATTGCAGCTTTGATGCCTTGTATGCTTAGGATCAGTGGATTGATGAAATTTAGTGCAGTGTTTCCTATCTGCCACACTGAGTAAAAGAATCTGTGGTGAGGCCAGTGTTGTGTTGTGTTTCACAGTGCACTTAGGCGAGGCTGAGAAAGTCTGGCTTGTGGAGGCATTGGAAGCACATCCTGGATTAGTGTAGTGGACTGAGAGCACCAAGCAACCATTCCTGAGTGTGGAGTGGCAGGAATTGGGAACGCTGTGGCTGATAGTGCCAGTTAGTGACAATTAACTGGGGAGGAGGCAGACTCCGCAAGGAGCTGCCCAAAGAATGTCATTACAGCTGCTCGTGGGCATGCTCTCAAGTGTTGTCCCTGCATCAGTGGATTGTGGGCATTCCGACAGCAGCCATTCCAGTCCTAAAGTGGTATCAGCAAGCCTCTGCTGCAGACAGAACTTCGTCGTGATATAACCGGAGCCGGCAGCCAAGCCCCACACAGCCGCTCACCCACCCCTCCTCCCGGTGGAATGGGAGCGAGAATCAAAAGTAAAATTCGTAGGTTGAGGTAAGGAAAATTTAGTAATTGAAACATAAATTGAAAAGTAAAAGTAAAAAGTAAAATATATGAATGATAGCAAATAAAAAAGGGAAAAAACCCCAAAATTCAAGCAAAAGCAATTGATGCACAGTCAAGTTACTCACCTCCTTCTGAGCAATGCCAGGCTAAGTTCTTGCACCCTGATCATCCCTGCTTCCAGGTAATTCCCCTGTTTTTACACTGGGGATGGTGTTTTATGCTGTGGAATATCCCTCTGACCAGTTCAGGTCGCCTGTTCTGGCTGTGCTCCCTCCTAGCTTTTTTATGTACCTGTTCACTGGCAAAGTATGAGACAAAAAAAGAGTCATTGAATTAGGACAAACACTAGTTGGCAGAAATTAAAATGTTAGTGTGTTATCAACACGATTCTCATACTGAATCCAAAACACAGCATTGTACCAGCTATGGAGAAGAAATTAACTGAATCCCAGACAAAACCAGAACAAAAAAGTTCTGTTTTCTTTACACCACTTCCCTAAGAATTGCTGCCAGCCAGTGGCTTTTTTGGTGACATAGACAGTGTTTGCATAGGGAATAGGTCCCACACAGAGTTGCACTTGTGCTACTTAGCAGTATGATGTTTTTTTTCTCTGATTTTTTATGTATAGAGGTTTGCAGATCATGTCTTTTTCTAAAAGGGTAGCTTTTCTGATTTAGCTATAAATCCTTTAGAGAAGAGAAACACAAGCTGCAAAATGCCACTGTCATACTAGGGTGTTTTACCCATGGAATTACTCCACTGCATACTCAGTGTATTTAAATCCACTTCTTGATTGTTCCATGCAAACAGATTCCGGGGGGAAATGTCCTCCAGACAAGGCTAGATGGCGCAGTAGGTCAATGCATTGAAATTTTAGGTCGTCAGATTCCTGTAAATTTCCACAGCCTCATATGTTTATAGACATATTGGTGCATTGATTAATGTCAAAGAATCTCATTACCTTTTGTGGCTTTTCTGAATCGTTATTTTTCACACTCATCCAAGTCAAAGTCCATAGAGAAGAAGCTTCAAGGTACTTTCTGGACTAAACAACATAAATACTTTCCTCATTTTTTGTACCTTGCCTTCCAAGCAGAAGTATAGTTAAGGGCAAACAGAGTCTGGCTGCTTCTAATTTGAGAAAATTAGAGTTTATTTCATTCTTACTGCCCTCTTGAATACCGCAGTAGTGTGTTTATAGATGTTTTGTATACCAATAAACCACTGTCTCCAAATACTTACCAAACATTAAAGAAATCTTCAGTGTCAGCTGTTTCCTCTATGGAAAAGGAAATATTTTTTGAAAATACATTATTAGCGTGCCCTCAGAACTTCTTCTGTCTACCATGAAAAAGAGAGCTGAGTCTAGTAGTGAAAAATTTCTGTTTGGCTTTGAAAACCTCAAGAGAACTAGCCGGACAGTTTTGTGAAGCCACTTGGTGAGCATTAAGTGGAATATTTTTTGGCTGCCAAATAGGTTGTAGCAAACTGCCAGTTTCTCAGATAGAGAATATAGTTTACATAAAAAGTTCAAGATAAGTGTCCATCTCATGCATTGTTATTTGCAGGAGATAACTAAGTCATGATTAGTGAGTTATTTATATTATTTAGAAAAGTTCAGGAGAAGAGTTATTAATATTTGAGCAGCAGTATGTGGCATTTTAAATAACCCCTATTATCAAAAAGGCTGAGGGTAACAGTCAGATGGTTAATGTACTGAGCATTTAGCATCTGCTCCTCTGAGGTGTCAAGTGCCTTTGCAAGGCACTGAGTGCACTCAAATTACATTAAAATAATGAGGGAACTCACTTCCTTACAGGAGATTCTCAGCCATTGGCAGGATAAAGCTATTATCATGCGGGCAGTAATGGATAGTAGGAAAAAGCTATTTCCTTCTTTAATTTTTTTTTTTTTTTAAATATGTATGTAGCTTTCTACTCCTGAAATTGCTTGTGGAAGTTACAAATGCTCTGTAAACAAATGTGAAAGCCGAGTGCCTGCAAGCAAAGTATCTTCTGTCTGCTCTGAGACACAGCACAAAAGCTGAAGACAACAGAGGGAAATTGAAGAGAGCAAGAGGCCATGAAAACCTTTGTGTGGTAGATTTTAAGTCCTTCCCTGCAATCTCTTTCCACAGCATAGTGAGCAGGTCCAGACGTCTCTGTGCGATGTGGGCATTCCTTTGTGTGCGGACACATGGTGGGAGCTCTCTGCTGCCGGCCTCTGCCCCGAGACAGAAATGCAGTTGCTCAACAACCTGACTGCACAAATCCCAGGGATCACAGCACACCACTCATCAGCATTCACAGCTCATATTCCTGACTTTTTCCAGGATAATCTGCTTGTCCTGTCATGTGGTTGAGGAAGGTGCTGGTTTAGATCCACTTTGTGAGGGTTTCTGCTCTTAAAATAGCTGTGCCAGCTGCTTGTGGTATTTTCAATGGCTACAACACTGATTTGGGAAGGTTTAGTGCAGAAGGAAAGTAACATCTGTATTCCACAGATGTGGAAAGTGACAGCTGAAAGAACCTGTGAAGATTTAATAAAGCATGAATGAGGGTGATGCTGCTTTAGAACAGCAAATACCTTCTGCTTAAGTAGGAGCATTTCTCTTGAGGCAGCATCCATACACTTCAAACAGTGTAATCATAAGAGATACATGCAGAATTCTGCAGGACTAAATACTCTGGAGTTTGAGCAACACCCTGGTGAAAGAGCCAGCAATAGCTGAGTATTTAAATTATTGAGGAAATTCTCTCCTGAAGCCTCCATCTCTTCTATGCCAGATCCTATGCAAATATTGGATAAAATAAATGTAAGTAGCTGAAGAAATTTGAAATAAAAGACAGCTGATGCTTATATGCAGAAAGGGAAGACAAAGAAACAATATTTTTTATCTGGTAAATAGTGATAGCAGAATTATATGATACTCCAGCTATAGTTGAAATTTTGACAGCTTTATGATGTTGCAACTTTATGAAGTTGCTCTGGGGAAGCAAACAGACAACATGAGTTTCTCAAGGTAGTGAAGCATGGGGTCCATTCTGAGTCTGTGTCCTGTCACCAGGGCTGGGGTGGCACAGGCCGCTGAGTATTCTCAGCTCCTCTCCTGAGGGAGAAAGTAAGCCAGCAAGGGTTTCTGAAGCTGGCACTGTGAGATAATGCTGGAACCCAGCTTAGCCCCAAACCACAGAGAGAACTGTGGGTCTTCTAGGGAGCTACTGCCATCTTTTTAGGACAATGTTCTTGCTCTACTCAGATCTCAGAGGAATATGGTGAGTGCCTTGCAATTCCTAGCCCTCTGGGTTAAGGGTTAGCAAGGGTGTCTGTGCTTGGGTTAGTTCATGAAAGGCCTTGAAAGACAAGGAAGGGAAGTCAGAGTTCTGAAAGGAAGATAACCCGTCAAAATGCTGGCAGTAATATACTGGACAGATATGAGCAGGTCAATCTGGACAAGGCCAGGGAGGAAAGTTTCTTAGGTGCTGACATGAGACTCAGCAGTCTTTTTAGAGGAGTTTTAGCTAGCTGTGTAGATAGAAGAGCCTAAGCTGTAGAAATGTTATGTGGGAATGATGCTTAGAATTTAGACCTAACCTGTCAGTAAAGACAAGGGAGGGTGTAGTCAGTGGTAATTCCCAGGTTATTGACTTGAGAGACTAAGTGATGTTGTCTCAGAAAATGAGAGTGGGGGATATGTAGTAGATTTATGAGAAGGTTGAGTGCCATCAATTTACCAGCAAATGGTTGGAAGAAGATTGGAAAAGATTGGAAAAGATTATAAGTAATGTGGGGAAGTAAATATCAATAAAAAGAACTGGATAAATTATTAGTATTTCTGGGAATATTTTCTTCTGCTGAATGGGCCCCGCAGCAATCATATTGGGCAAATGGGGCTTAGTTCATTCTATGTCTGTGCTAGGAATTGTTCTTTGTACTCTGTGGTACCTGGTAGCATCAAGACTATGCCAGGGAACTTTCTGAGAGATTCCTACTGTGGTTTATAACTCAAAACTTACCTTTTAAACACCATGGACATCATTGGAACATCAAGCCTTACTCACTGATGACACAATCATGTGTCATGCCCTTTTCTCTCTTCCCCTCAACATCTTTCTCCTGTTCTTTGCTGTGCTATGTCATTTTCTGATCAATTAGAGTAATCCTTTGTGTATCCTTACTCATCCACAGTGAAGCACTGAAACTTCTGTCTTCTGTCCCAGACACTGAATATTCTGCTAATTACCAGCTTATAACTTCACATGTTTAAAAATTTGCTCTTATTCTTAGCAGTCACAGAGAAGAAATTAAGAATACTCCTCAAATCCATGTAAATTTCTTTGTACATCTTTGCAAGTAATAGGTTTTGTATAACAAATATTTTTGTTGCTTACTCATGCTTTTGAGTCATTATCCAAGAATAAAAAAAAAAAAAAACTTCATTTGATCAATCCATATAAAAGGAAAGTATACCTTCAGCAAATTTGTGTTATCTACTGGTTTTGACCATAATGCCACCTCATCTGCTTTCTCACCAATTCTGTTCACCCAGAAAGTTTTCTGAAGGATGCATAAATCTGACATGAGAATACATGAATAACAGCTTGATGGTACCAGTTTTTCTTTTTTGACCTCATCAAATGTAATCTTGTAGCAATACCAAACATCCTGTGTGGGCAGAAGAGGAATGGTGAGAGACCAGTTATTTCTTTCTTGTGTAGCTGGTTGGCATTATTAATCTTTTGAGCATCTAGTGAATCTTTAGACATACTTTGAAGGCTCTGTGGTTGCCCTGGGTTTGGTTAATTTTGACTCATAGGAAGAGATCAAAGGATTATGATAATTCTGTTGTGGTTGCCCAGAGCTGCACGTTTTCTTTGTGGCAATGTGCAGTAATTAAATGCCTTGAGAGATACCATGAGATTTGCCAAGTTGCTTACCTCATGGTGGATGTCTCACCTCGTAGTACTGAGAATGGAGTGTGGTTGTGTGAATGTTGGGTGAGGAGGAGACCATGGATGAGAGACAGGAGAAAACAAAGATGTTAACAAAACCAGCAAACAGTGACAACAGCATCTAGGATATTAGAAGTAACAATTGAAAGGAGATACTTTATATTCAGAAATGTTTTGGTCTTCTGGATTACATTCAGACTTCAAAATCAATACGACCTAATGGGTTAACACCTCTTAAATTTCACAACTTTGTGTCCTTCACAGATATATGATTTGTGTTTTGGCTATAGTTTTGTTTACCTGTCACAATCACCACTCACAATGTAAGGATATAAAAATATCTTGTCTGTATTGTTTTTCCTGCATCATTTAAATCCCCTTCAGGTTAGTATAGTGACAGTGAACCATTAAGTTGTTATTACTACCAGGGGTATTCAGGCCCACCAAATCCTTTGGGAGTAAAAGGTGAGTGAATCCTTTGAATGGTGAATATTGCACCCCATGATGGTGTAATAGCTCCATCAGTATGTGGTACTTCTGGTATTTCCATCACCAAAGACCTTTTTGAGATACCTTTCATTCAGTTCCTCAAAGTTGTAGGCTGTAGAATTTAATTATTTGGACAGTGATCTCATCATTTTATGCAACTAGTTAAAATTCCTCTAAAAAGACTGCTGAGTCTCATGTCAACATCTAAGAAACTTTCCTCCCTGGCCTTGTGCAGACTGTATAATTTAATTATTTGGACAGTGATCTTTACATTTTACATTTAGTAAGCAGTACTACTACCACTTCTCTCTGGATTCTTCCTCCTTCTTTACTGTTCTGTCACTTTATCACTGACATTTCTAGTGAGATCCTTGTCCACTTGGCTCCATGCCTTTTCCAAATTTGTTGCAGGATACTTTTGCCTCCTTTTGTTCATCTAAACCCACTTAAGTTTCGAGTATGAAGGAGTTCAGCTCACCCAAATGATTTGATGCTGTTATCTGCTTACCTTTCTTTTCACTTGCCACACCCTTAATTTTTTGTCATCCAAAAAACTTGCATTTATTTTCAAATTAAAATTATTTCTAAAAATGTGAGACAGCATACAGTCCTGGAAAACTGGTAAAAGCAGTTTGGTGCAATCTTTTTTGAAATTATAAAAATTATTTCTCTGCATCTGCAGACAGCATTCAGCAGACATCTTATAACAGAAGATACATGCCTAACCATTGTAACAGCTCTTTACTAAGTTGAGTGCTTACCAAGTGTTTCATTATAATTGTCTAGATGAGCACTCCTTATGGACCTTCACTACCTTGTAGGGGATTGTATTAGTGCACAGATTCATATGCGTATTCGAGATTTCAGGATTTCCAGAGTCATTGATCTTTTGCCCAGGTGTTTCCCATGATTCCTACCAGTTACAGGGTGGTTTCAGGTTTCAGTTAGCTGGAGTTGCTGCTTTAGCACGTGAGCAATTAAGAATTTCCTTTATATCCTTTGTCATGTATATTCAGTTTCTTTCTTAAATACAGTCTTTTATCTTGCACAGTACTTGATTACTTTTTCCCATTCTTCATATCTCTGCCCTTCTTGGTGCTAAACAAATGTATCAGTTCCTCCTGGAAGTTTGGGCTAGAAGGACATTCAAGAAGCATACTGAAACAAGGTAGCCATGTTTGCATTTTACAGAAGACTTTTGGAACATTGTAAAGCACAGGGAAATCAGGATCTGCCTGGAATTATAATCTCAAATACAAACAAAAATTGTCCACAGTCAAACCTTACCAACAATAGCCTGATTGTACTGTCTGAGATTAGAGATGCTACACTGAAAGAAACACTTTATTTTTTTTTTTTGTAGTACACAAACACAGAGATGCAGTGAGAAGGGATGCAGAGTTTTCCAATGGCCATATTGTGCATTGACACAGAGTCTACTTGGTAACAGGGAATGAAAGTGATCTAGACATGGTCAGCTTTCTTCAAGAGAAAATACAACCTATACAGAGAGCATCTTGATTGTGCAAATCAAGTAAGACATAAATTTGAACTTCAATAACCACAGCTCTGTCTCCACAAATCAGCACTGCAAGCACTTAAGAATCACAGGCTAAAGCGGGAAACATTGGATCAGTTTATTTCCTTGAGTAGAGTTGAAGGAAGTTTAATGGGTCACCTGCAAGTCTTCTGAGAAATTAGAATGGTAAGGCCTGCCAGAAACAATTGAATTTTTCATCTGCAGTAAAGACCCAGCGTAAATGTCATGTCTCATCTTTATCAGCGTGTGCATGTGTGAGTGGAGGATGCTACAGGATATGACCGGTTCTCAACTGAAAACATTAAGAGAGAAGATCAGTGCTGCCAATAGATTTTGCATGACATTTATGTAACACTGCAGACTCATCAAAATTTGTCCAGTCTCAGCAGGATTTCTGTGCATTTGACCAAGATGACTGGCAATTGTATCCACATCTTTATTTCAGAGCGATAGGGAAGGTGCAGCCTATAATTTTTATATAAGAAAAATGCAATGCAGTACAGTCACACAAGAATAATGAACAGACAGGAATTAATCCCTTGCCCTCTGCAATAAGATTTCCTCAGTAAATCCCATATTTTGTACTTTCACAGAGGATCTTTGACGATCCACATAAATTTAGAATTTCAGCTTTGTGAAAAAGGCATTTGTACACATGAAATTGCAGTTTCATATATAGGGCAGCAGCAGGCAAAATTTTTCCACAATTTTTCATTATAGGCTCCAGTCACAGGCAGATGGGAAGGCCAGAAATAGAAGGCCCACATGCAGAAGGGAAAGACACATTTGCTGTCATCTATCTTGAGCACAAGAAATGGTTGCAGCCTCTCTTTACATTCTCAGATGATGCTGGATCAGAGGATAATAGGGGTGGAACTTATGGAGGTAGAACTGGGAGAGGCTGCTTAAGTTCTCAAAGTTGTATGTGGCATACACCCAGTTTTGTCCTGTGTTTAAATGGTCCCATCTTTATGCTTGGAAAATGGCTTTGAAAATGTTGATTTTTGTAAAGATTGTTTCTCTTCATTGTAGTACCTGGAGCTCTCTTTTGGGGGGCACTTGCAGGAGAGGTGGATGTAATGTTAGAACTTGTGTGTCAGATCTGAAGTTACAGTGAGGCAAAGTCTTCTCACAGCCCAGTTCTGATGGCAGCTTTACAATTACTGATCTTGCTTTTCTTTCTAAGCATGCTGTGCAGTCACAAAGATGCAGGATTTCTTGCATAAACATCACACCATTGCTGTCTCTTCTGAGACTGAGCTAAGAAAGGAGGTTTTTTCATCATGAGTCAATGCCTCAATTCAAGAAATGGAGCCTGCTTTTTGAAGTGCCCTTTGTTGTAACCCCAGGCTGTCTTTAGAATGGCAAATCTTGAGACCATAAAACTTAGCTGACATGCCTGTGATCTGCTTTTGTTTAATTAGTCACAAAATCCTTCCTGCTAGCCACTCACCCCACTTACCATCTGTAGCAATGATTTATGGTGTTATGAACCACTTAAAATTTGTTTTAAAAAGTAGGTCTGAGATTTTTATAGAAAAAGGAACGTCTTTTGGGCCTTGGACACTACACTAGCAGGAGTAAACTTCCTGTGTTTACACTAGTACTCATAAGCCTGTCATAAGTGGGCACACCTGAAGGGCAGCATGTGGGCACTCAGGTAGGAGACTCAGGACTAGAAAATAGGACTTTAATTACTGAAGTGGAAACATACCAGCACCAAGAATTTTGTTTTCTTTCTTTTTTTCTCCCTTTTTTTTCTGAAATAAATGGAAGGAGCATATAGGAAATTTTTCATTTTTTGAAGAAGGCAAAATGTAGGCTAATTTCTAAATTATATTGACAGCATTTGGTTTTTAAAATGTTTTCTGTAAAAATGATTTGAAGTTTATTTCTAATTTTAGAGTATTAGGCAGACTAATTAGGGAGATTTTTCCTGTATAACCTGTAAGATTGGCATGGTATGTAGAGTCATGTAACTTCCACATCCTGGTGTAAAAATACACAAAAGGCTCTCCTGTGTATTTTCCATTTTTCCCAGAAACAGGAGGGGTTTTTGTATCTTTATTCTAAAAGCACTTCTTTCATACTTTTTGGGGGGTTTGATCATAGAGATATTTAAGTTGAAAGAAAAGAAATGAAAGAAATTAAAGCTTTCTTTGGTAGTCTGCATTACTTAAACTTTCCATTTCCCTAGGTCTTAATAAATAAATATAATATATAAAAAGTAATAAAATAATGCAATTTAATATGCAACATGAATCTATCTGTGATGTAATTATGCTGTTTATTAATCAAATAATTATATTTTTTAATGTATCTTTGAATGCTGACTACTATGCACAATACCTTTCTGATATTTAAATAAGCAAATATGGTCTAATTTACATCATCCTTTTGCTGGTATTTTGATTTCCTTCTTGCTGTGTTTTCTTATGGACAGAGGGAGTAATCAGTGTTGTATGTAAGGACTGAGTTGTTTTGGATTTGCTCCAATTCTGATTTGGAGACATGGCTTGTCTTTCTTATATGACCTTGAGCAAATTGCTCTACTTGTAGTTTAACCTTTGTAGATAAGACATTTTTTGTAACATATTCCTTACCTACAAAATCTCCATATTTATGTCTATGTGACCTGTTTCTTGGAAAATAACATTGATGCCATGTATGAAAAGCATTGATGGTAGGTTTTGTGGCAACACCTGACATTTAGTTTCCAGCTGATGAATGTGTCTGGAAGCTCTGTTTTGTCAGCATTCCTTCACTGGCCATCTGTGTTAGGGACATGCAGACTTGTGTTCTTCTCAGCATGAGATATGTTTATTTTGTCCTGATAAATAGCCTTCTGCTCATTATTATTAGAAATTTCCAAGTTAATTTTCTATTTATACCTGAGAACCTTTGCTACATTTGATCAACCACGATGTTGAAGAAGAAATGTTCTAAATGTCATACTTTAGCCATTTGTTTTTTAGGTGTTGAAGTCACTGGACAAGAAATCAAATTATTTACTACAGGTTGCAAGGAAAGTTATTGATTGATCTGTAGTCCTCACACTTCACCTGTCAGGATCATTAGCTTATCAGAGCGACTCCAAGAAAAGTTCGAAAGTTTCTTTTCCCAGCCCGGTGCTTGAAGAAGGAGTCAGGGCTCTTCATTTTTTGGTCTCAAGGCTGTTTATTTTATCTTATTTATAAAAATTTTCTCTTGCTTTGATGAGGTCATTTCAGCAAAACAGTCTGAGGCACTTTCCACTGCCCTCGAGGCGGTGTCGTCTTTTATATTACAAACTACGTATATTATATTTATTTTTAATTTTCAATACTTATCACCTATGTTAGACAGTGCACTTCTACTCTAAACCAATCTCCAAGTGTCAACACTACAGCAGAAAATGGAGAACAAGAAGAAGAAAGAAGAAGGACGAGACACGCTCTGCTTCCTCCATCTTGTCTCTATAACTTCTGTACTAAAAATCTTAAAATCTACGTTTTCACTTTGTGAACACATTATTTTCACACCATTCAAACTTGTGTGGCTCTCATATCTTCATACACAGGTGGCATTTCGTTAGAAGGACCGAAACCAAGCCACCAGGTGTTCTGGGCAACATGTCAGGGTCTCTGAGCCCCCGAGAGGTTTCTCGGCAACTCTGGACATCCAGAGGGATGCGCTGAGTTCCCACATTTACCTTTTTCTGGGCCTCTTCTCCGACCAGCGGTCAAGTTCTCTCTCTTCTGTAGTAAAACAGGTTTTTTTGGAAAGGCATGTCATCATAAAGCTCTGAATGTTTAAGTCTCTTGCAGTATTAGATTAAAGAATAATGACTTTTATACCAGAGGTTAATTTGTTTTGGCGGCATAGCAGAAATGCCCATTCCAGCAGCTAAACTGTGTCACAAGGATAAACTCATTGATGGAGCCCCTTTGCTGTGGCCTTGCCAGTTCACTCTTGAACAAGGAGCACCATTCAGTTTACTGTTAACTGGAGCTGCTCAGACTGTGCCATAATTCTGGTTTTTCTCAAGATGTTAGGTGAAGGATTTTTTTCCCCTATTTATTGACACAATTGGAAAAAAAATTTTGGGCACACCTTTAAATGGCTACAAACTTTCTAAGGAACTGCAAAAACATTCTGATAGTCCAAAGAGTGAACCAGGAGGTTCAAAGGCGTTGAAAGGTTTTTGAAAAATCTATTGCAACACTCAGAGCATCTAAATAATTTTGTGAAAATAAAGTTTATACAAGTGTACTGACAAAAGATGTTTCAGAGTCACTCTGATGGTGGTCCTGAATCTCTCAGTTTGGACTCAAGGATTTCAAGGAACCAGCACACTCTTCAAGATTAACACACAAGGCTTCAAGCAGAGGTCAAAGAGTCAAAGAAACTCGGAGGGTGCAGCATAGATCCCAATACTTCCTAATCCTATCTTCTGCTTTTTTTGTAAGGCAGTCTTTGGGAAAAGTCTGAATTGAAGGAAAATAAATATGAGAAGATTGTTCAAAGAAAAAAAAACAAAATGTGGCATAATTGAAATTGGAGTTGACAGCAAGTCAGTTTATTCTTTGCATTCTAATAAGAAAGCATAGAGAGGAAAGGAGGCCTGAAAAATGTACAAGGACTGGAAGCAGGAGTGCAGTCAGTGGCAGGTAAGAGGAGAGAAAATAGCTCCAAAGAAGGACCATTCAAATTTGAAGAGATTAAGAATGCTTTTGATTCCAAAAATAAAAATAAATATTTTAATGTTGAGTGACCCCAAAGCCAAATCTTGTTGCTTGCTTCTGAAGGCATCGGGAAAGGGAGTATTCAAATATCTATCAATAACTGTTGAAAAAGGAGATTTAAAATATACTCTCATCCTTCCCTTATAGCATTTCTTTACAAGAATAGATTTGGCTTTTTTGTATTTCTATAATATATTCCAGTAATTTCCAATAATTTATATTATTATTATGTTTTTGTATTTCTATAAAGACATATACTTCTTTATAGAAGAGATTTGTGTTTACTTCCTAAGCACATTCCTTTTCCCTGAATACTTTCCTTCTAATGCAGCCTTATTTTTCCTAATATTTTTTTTCTTTTTCTGCTGAAATGAAGCACAAACACTACTTTCAGAAAGGAGTAATAACTACCTAAACAACCTGTGTTTTTCCTTTTTTTTTGGATGCTGGAACAATTTATTTGCTTTTGTTTTTTGTTCTTGAGATTGTCATCTGACCAGATATAGGTACTTGCTTAGTGTTGGTGCTGTCAGCATTCAGAAACAGAGACAATGGCTTGGCCAAAATCCAGCTGTCATTAGAAAACTCTTTCTAAAAAGAGCTCTTTGGTATTTTAATTCCATCTGTCCTTCATCATGACTTCAAACATACCAGTATTTCTAAAAGCCAACTAAGTTCCTTTTAGGTCAGTCATGCTCTCTAGGGACCAAAGTAAAAAAGAAAAGCTTTAGCTGACAGCTTTATCAATGATATATGAGGGAAAACAGAATTCACTGTTGTTTTTTATAGCTGCATTGGTTATGCATTGCTGGCAATTAAATATCATTTTCAGCAGTAAAATAAGAACACAGCTATGGGTGATTTCTTCTCCCTTGAAAAGCTTTCCCATACTGGTGAACTGCAAATTGTGCATTTTGAAAAGGGAGCTGGTGGAAGAAGTGCACAAGACAGAGTGGGACAGGACAGGGTGAGACAGGATGGGATGGGGTGGGACGGAATGGGATGGGCTGGGATGGGATAGTCAAAATTCTGGCAGGATCTTAACAGAGCTAAAAACACTGCCTCATACCAGGAACAAATCTCTCTACAGGTAGTTAGAAAGTGATGATAGGGAAAGAGGGTAAAACTTCCAGTGGTCTCCTTGGGAAAGGGGAAGAAGTATACTTTGAAAAATGACTGGTTTAGGGGTGTGTAGCTTCTCCAGGACCTGGGAGCCATGTGCTTGTACCATACATATACAGCCAAGAACTGGGGTAGGAAAAGGGGGATTTCCAAATACATTTTTGCCTAAGATTGGTGAAGTCCCTGACACTGGCTCTTAGTTAGAGGCTACTCTGTAAATAGGACACCCATCACTTTCAGAGGGTCTTAACTGAATGTCAGTAAACCAGCCACCCTTCAGACCTTCAGAAGCTCAGCCGATGTGCAGTGAATCAAAGCTACTTAAAACAGCCAATCCTACTGATATTCTCTGAAGGTGGTGTATTGGGAATTGAAGAGTATTGAGCAAGATATAATATGCCAAGCAAAACAAGGGAATATGATCTAGAAGATACAATAGCTTAGTTCTAGTACCAAAGCTAGCCTGGAAGTAATAGGGAGTAGTGTTTTACTTTTGCAGTTAGTACGATGCCTCATCATTTAGCTTTGGCATCTGGAAGCGAAAGATTTCCTGTCCACAAACACAAAAATTCCCTTTAATTGTGTCAAATTTATTAAGCGTTGAAGAAAATTATCCTTTTCTTGGTCTTTTGTTCAAATCTGTGGCTGCCCTACTTGATGATTGAGATAGTGGCAACAGTCTAAAAGTTGTGAATGAGAGCAAATGTGATACATCCTTTTGGGCACAGCCAACTAGTGGTTTATGCTTTAGACTGGGCTTTCACAAGGGGATAATATTTCAATTTAAGCTTTCAGAGTAAAATTACACTATTGTTCTGTCTCAGGATTGATTGAGCATTTGAGGATAAGTATTATACAGTAGCCTTCAGGAAAAAAAAAAAACCAAACAAAAAAACCAATCCAAAACCCAATCTGGTAAATGTGGGGGAGCTTTACTAGATTTTCTCAAGAAGACCAGAGAGAGAAGGGAAGGGAGGGTTATAGCCATGGGACCTGCTCAAATCCCTCAGCTGTTTCTGAGCTAATCATGACTGGCTTTGAAGGGACTAATTCAGTGCAGAATATAATTTATTTTCCCATCTGGTTAGGGAAGGTGGAGTTCAGGCTTTAAACATAGGACCAAAAGTTTTCTTGAAATCTCTGTGTGATATTTTAAGATTTGAGGACCTCTGAAGATACTTTCTTTCTACTGAAGATACTTGTCTTTCTACAAGTTTATACAATCCATATCCATTGATGATAAATGGGAGGTGTTTATGCCATCAGCAAGAATGTTACAGCATCACAAAATTTTTTCCAATTTGCTTCAGTGGTATATTTTATGGATTGAGCTACTACTTGACACACACATGGGATTTTTGTAGGCTTTCAATAGTTCCAATAGTTTTGTAGGCTTTCAATAAGTTAAACTTATTGAAGAAATATGCATGTGAATTATTTCTGAAGTCTGACTTTCTGAGCAGAACTGCAGAGTGCTGTACCAGCCTGGCTATATCAATCACTGAAGCTAAAAAAAAACATTAGGGGTCTATATTTAATGTTGTTCTAGAGCTGAACTATGCCTTTTCTTTTGGGATGATGTCTTAGAAGTGCTTTCTGTCTTCTCACATAATGTCTCTTGAGATTGAGTCCCTTTTTGTGATATTCTGCCAGGAAGAAAAACACACATTAAAGATCATGACTGCCATCCTTGAGCAAGTAGTGGGAAAATGAAGAATTGCCTGCTGTAGGACATGACTAGGTTCATTAACTTGAAGGAGTGCAAGTCCATGATGACATAAATCCATGAGTCCTGGGGAAGTTATTAAGGAGTCAACCATCATATTTGAGAAATTTTGCCAGTCCAGTCAAGCATTGGATAATGCCCTATTTTTAATAAGGGAAACAAGTAACACACAGGGAACTACAGGCCAGTCACTCTCACCAGTGGCTGGTAAGATCATGGAGGAGATTCTCCTGACAACTGTGCTAAAGCAGATGGAAAACAAAGAGGTGATTGTTGACAGCCAATCACCATGTTGACATGGCTTCAGTAAGGGCAAAATGTGCCTGACAAGTTTGGTCAGGGTTTGCAGCAGTGGTGGATAAGGCAGGGTAAGAGACATCTTCTACATGGACTTGTGCAAAACATTTGACACTGTCTGGGACAACATCCCTGTGTCTAAGCTGGAGAGACATGGATTGGATGGATGGGCCACTTGGTAAAAAATTGGCCGGATGGTAACACTCAAAAGAGTTACAGTCAACAGCTCAATATCTAAGTGGAGACTGATGGTGTCCCTTAGGGATCAGTGTTGGGACACTGTTTAACAAATTTGCCAGGGACGTGGAGTGTGGGATCAAGGGCACCTTCAGCAAGTTCACTGATGACACTGAGCTGTGGGGTGTGGTAATTACACTGCAGGGAAGGGATCCTGTCCAGAGGGACCTGGACAGTCTCAACAGGTGGATCTGTACAAAGTTCAACACAGCCAATTGCCAGGTCCTGCACCTGGCTTGGCACAGTTCCAAGCAGAAATACAGTCTGGGTGGAGAATGGATTGAGATTAGTCCTGGGGAGAAGGTTCAGGGGGTGTTAGTGGAAAAAACCTCAATATGACTCAGCCACACACACTTGCAGCCCAGAAAGCCAATTGTATCCTGGGCTGCATCCAGAGCAGTGTGGCCAGCAGGTTGAGACAGGGGATTCTCTCCCTCTACTCTGCTCTGGTGAGACCCACCTGGAGCCCTGCATGCATCTGTGGGGTCCCCGGCATGAAGAAGGCCATGGACCTTCCAGAGCAAGTGCAGAGGAGGCCACAAAGATGATCAGGGGGCTGGAGCACCTCTCCTGTGAGGAAAGGCTGAGACCATTGGGGTTGTTCATCCTGGAGAAACAAAGGCTCACAGGAGACCTCACAGCACCTTCCAGTTCCTGACCACCCCTACCAGAGGGGTCACAACGGAGCTGCAGAGGGACTTTTTGCAAGGGAGTGTAGTGACAGGACAAGGAGTAATGGTTTTAAACTGAAGGAGAATAGGTTTACATTAGGTGTTGGGAAGAAATTCTTTAATGTGAGCATGGTGAGGAACTGGAACAGGTTGCCAAGAGAAGTTGTAGACTTCACAACCCTTGAGTTATTCAAGATGAGGTTGGATGGGGCTCTAAATAATCTAGTCCAGTGGAAGGTTCCCTTTCCATGCTGGAAATGTTGGGCTAAGATGGTCTTTAAGATTCCTTCCAACGCAGGCCATTCTATGATTCTCTATTTCTATGATTGTACGATCTGAGTTGGTTTAACACCAAGAGTTTGCCATGCAGCTTACCTTCCAAAAACCCTAAGATCTCAGCTTATGATTTAAGTTGCTGGGATAAACACCAATTCTGTGTCTCTATTTTCCAGACTTTTAAAAATCCATTTTTCACTGCCATGACTAACAGTAATGCTTCTCTTGACATAATGAAATGACACCGCCTGAATTTCTCTGTAAATGTTTGATGAGAGAAGGAGGGCTTTTAATTTGCCAAACGGTAGTTTCATAATGCAAAGTTTAGAGATAAATACCACTTCCATCTTTCAAACATCTGAAGTGTAATTAGACAAATCTTAAGTACTTTTGAGCACTCTGTTCCAGGATGACAACCCTGATCCCATGTTAGAGCACAGCTAATGCAAGCCTCTACATAGTGCCTTTGAAAAGTGGAAGAGGTTGGCAGAAACATCAAATAATGATACTTATCTCTTGGAGCGCTTTTTGGCTGTAGATAACCAGGAGTTCTCCAAGTACTGTTGCAGCATACTGAACTACAGATGATAAGCACAGGTACCCCCTCTTTTTCTCACTGCTCTGGCACTAACATTAACTGGCTCACCCCAGAAAATTGGCCGCATTGAGGAAACAAAGCTCCTCCTCACTGGATGCAAGATGGCTTTATTTAAAGGACTTTATTCTTTTTGGAAAAGTTTGGAGGTCATAATGCTTCGCTCCAGGGAGACACACAGATTAGAGACTGTTCTGTGCTCTCTTGAATTTTGCTTTACACCCTAGCAGAGGATAAGAGGGAAAACACGGACCAGCTAATGCTAGGAATGCTAGCCTGCATACAGATTCGGGGAAGAGCTATAATTAAATCCATGTCCTCCTACATTGCATGTAGGCACTTGCATAGCTTTTATCCCTAAAGGCCTCTCTGTGTGCCAGAGAATGCCTAGGAGCAGTTGAAGGCTTCTGACAACTCCTGCAGAGAGATATTTCATGGCTCCAAGTCCTATCAGCTGCTAACACAGGTTTCACTTCCTTGTCCTCATTCTCTCCATAAATCATATTTCTTGCTTTTTTTCTACAAAAGAGGTAAAGACAAAAGGGTTGATTCTCAGGCATTCAAAGATCCCTTTCCTATAGTTTTTGAGAAGTAAAAGAGCATCAAGCTACATGGTGAAAATAAAAGCTAACCCTGAAATATTTCCATGTGTTGTTATTATTATTGTTGTTTGTTCATTATCTATTATTATTTTAGAAGTAAATATGTGCATTAGAATACAACAGGTTCCAGCACTAGTTTTCAACTCAATTTGATTCCTGATCTATTTCTGACTCCTCCTTTTTTTCCCAAATGAAATGTACTTCAGCAACAATGCCTTGTCCCAACTCAAACATTAAATTTAGCACGTTTGACCATAACCAAGAGAATCAGAGCATACTTAGAACACCAGTAGCAAATTCTGTCTTGCACTTAAACATCTTCAGAAATCCTCAGAAGTTTCAGAGAATGAAACAGTTTTTCAAAATTACTTCAATTTCATTAGTATATTCCTCCCTCCAAAGGCATGAACCTTCAGGTGTCCCAAACATACAGAAAGATATCTCAAGAAAGAGAGCTGTCACATAGAGAAGCTAGGACAAGGTTTGCCTACAAGACATCTAGAGCCTTGCAATACCATTTTTTTGTTCTGGGAAAATCCTGGCACATAGATTATTGCTCTTTCTGGAGAAGATCAGAACCACCCATAAAACTATGGCTATTTTCTGCTGTGCAGAAACTTTATGAAATAGAGTTGTATGTTTAATGTGGTGCAGCCACCCTATAGGAACATCCTCATTTGTTTTTAGGATAACTAGAATTTTTTACAAGTTTGTTCTGCATCTGGGCTAACAGAAAACCGAGTCAGAGGGTCCAAGTGACATCACCTTTAGAAAAAGAAAAACATTTTCTGAAAACTTTAAAGTAATAATTTGCTTAGAAATTCCAAGACAAAGGAAGCGAAAGTAATGAGTAAGTGAGCATTTTAAGAGAGAACAGATCTTGTGGGAAAGTCTCCTGGGGAAGAATTGTTCCAGCCGCTGTGAGTGAAAGCAAACACTGTTTTAATGTTTAATAACATGTTTTTTTCCTTTGGCCTGGCCTTCCTCTAGAAAATGTTCCAGTGCAACTGAGTGGTAAGGAAAAGAAACTGACTGTCTTGGAGCAGTTTTATTAGGCTTTGTATAGGAGATATGTACTGAATCGTGGAAGTGCACAAGCAAGGTCTCACCTGCGCAAGAGAGATGAAAATACTTTCTACCTACCTACTCTTACAGTGATCTCAAAGTCATCCACCACTGCAGTCAGGAGTAGCTTTCCCATTTTCCAGATACACAGACAGCCTAAAATACATGAATCATAAGGTGATGTTTGAAATGTACATCCCCTACACGTCTGCTGCCTGGTTCTACTTTGTACACACAGTTTCTACCAATTTGTTCCATTAGAGCAGCCAAAAGACTAAACTCAGCATCCTCCACAAAACCATTACTTTTGTTATAATGCAGCACTACCTGTGTTTCATGTTCATAAATCTGTGTTTCTCTTACCCCTCCTCCACCCTTTGGAACTCATTTCATGTCTAGCTAGAACTACCCAGCACTCCTAGCAGTGGTCAGCTCTGGTCTCTGTGCATAAAGAAAACGTCAGTGTGCTGGTATGGGAAACAACAAGGATTTCAGAAGAAGCTGCTGTACTTGTCAGACCACAACAAGGAGGTTCAACTCTTCTCCTAGAGAGCTGGCAAGATGCCAGGGAGAAATTATATAAAAACCCAGGTCCTTTGATCAGGCTTTCCACCTGAGTGCTGCTGAGTGATTTTGCACAAACAGTGTGTGAGGTCGGGCACCTGCCAAGCCTGCAAAGGGCTTCAGCTGAAACTCTGAATGCTATTAGATGTCTCTACAAAGGGCCACGGAAATTCCCAGTAGGAGGTGTGTGTGGCATGGCTGCTCTATGTGCTGCTCAGAGGTATTGGGAAGAGGATTAAGAAGTTTGTGATGACATCCAACAGATGATTAAAACAAACTGGCAAGCTGAGGATGAGGAATCAGCAACACAGGAGCATGGTTTTAACCTAATGATTTGTTGCCTCCACCGGGCAGCCTGCCTAACTTTGGTATATCTGAGTTGCATCATTTCAGGGAATAATGTCCTTGAGTGATTAGTACTGCAGAAAAGTTACAGGTCAAAAGGTCTGAAACATGACCTGTTTGGAAAGATGGAAGAAAAGGCAGTTGTTTAGTCTGGAGGAGTAAAGACTGTGGGAATGAGTGGTACAGCTTCAAATTTGCAGGAAAAAAAGGAAAGGAATACAAAGTTGCAGAGAAGACAGGAAGTAGTGGGTATGAGTTACAACAACAGAGACAATGTGGTAGAAGCATTAGGTAATCTGTCTCTGGTTTAAATTGCCTAAGATAGCATTGAAGCCTCATCAATTAAACTAAATGTGAATTAGACAAGAATCACCAAGTGACATGGATACTGTAGATAGGCAGGGAGAAGACCTAGATGGACTCATGCTTGATTCTGGCAGTGATTTTTCAGTAATTTTGTGGTACCTCTAGATACTGAAAATACACACAAGGCCATGTATTTTAGTACCTATTTCTGAAGGACCTCTCCTAATCTTTAGGGCTGCTTGATTTTAGAGATTTGCACTGAACATTTTGCACAGAATGATGGGGCATTTTCTCTTTCAACCCTTTTCAGCATCCCATATTTGAGGAGAATTGTGGCAGAGTTTTGCAATTTTAGCACTCACGCGATAAAAGCAGCTTACTGTTTTGCTTCCTTCCTCACATTTGCATCTCTTGAGTTTGTTTTGCTAGCATTTATTGCCAAGAGATTCAAAGCAGAGAAGCTAGTCAGAAGAAACCCTGTAAAACATTGACAACTGTTCATCACACCATGTCACTAACTGCAGTTTGTAAGGTTTTTCCTGATTCTCAGGCTGTATGTGATGAACAAACATACAACTACTATAATCAGGGCTGGTCTAAGCCCAGCCAAGGGCAGCTGGTACAAAAGTGCAGAGATTCACAGGGAGCAGAGCAATCAGGGAAGCAAGGAGCTGTCTAATTCTGTAGTAAAGCAAAATAACAAGCGCACAGAACTGACAGCTTGCTTATCAGTACTTGTTAGTGTTTTGGTCTCTTAGCTGTTCACTGCAGTCTTTTCCTGCACAATCTATTTTCCTTCTGATCTGATGATTCACGTTTATGAAACTTTTTAGATCAATGGTATGACTTGCTGCATAAGACAAGGGCTGTCTGCCAGCTCCGGCTGGGAAGTGCTTGAACGCGCACAACCAGATGGTGCTTGCTTGCTTTACTTAGATTGTGCAGAAATTTAGGCAGCAATAAAGGGTGTAAAGACAATGCAGTGCCTCTCAGAGACATTGGACTGGGTCCCAAATAACGATATTTGCATTGCACTGCATTGTGCTCAGATTTAGCTCAAGTGTTCCTGCATTTTCCTGTAAATGGTATTTCTGTTAGTTTGTGATTTGGCCAAAGCTGGACAGATTTTCATGCAAGCAACACAAGGTCTAACATTCTCAGATTGTCCCTTTATCATATTGCAAGACTTAGTCTAAATCTTGAGGGTTTTGAAATAAATTTTTAAATCTGATATGATCTGTTTTCTCTTTATTTTACTTTCAGGAATGGGGGCGGTGTTTTGCCAAAACTAGGAACAAACCAGAATATTGTAGCAATGCTCCTTAAATGGTAAACTTTTGACAAAAGAAAAAGAAGATATATGATAACATAAATTAAACAATTTTATATTGCTAGCTCTCTTGCTTATCAATCAGTATCATTTTGATCTTTGCTTCATAGAGAAAGGACAATGATAAATCAATTGTTTTCTAGTTCTTAGAAACATTGACAACTTTTAACTTGAAGTTTATATCTTGCTCTTGATGAAAAGTCACGTTTGAACATGGTATGGACTTTGTATTTCTTATAGCAGCCAGGTAACCCAATGTTATTAATAACAAAGTATTTAGAAATGTTGTTCTTGTTCTGGGCTGACAAGTGACTTGTTCTGTGTTATCAGTTGGCTCTCTCCTGCATACCTTCTTAGGGAAGTAAATAGCTGGCACGCTTGGAGACCTCTGGTTGAGATAATCTGGGGACAAGAGCAAGGAAACTGGAGGTGATGGAGATAGTTAGGCATGATATTTGGCAAATGCCTGTCTATACTCTTTGGGGTTATTAAAACCTTTGATTTTTCTTCCTCCCTAAACCCTAACTCTGTTAAGAATTTTAGGTGAAAAGTTCAAGGAAAAGGTTAAAGGCAATTCCTTTTACCATTTTTGCAGCTGGCAGTTCTAAAACATAAAGAACCTCTATGAGAGTGTTTATCAGAGAAAGGAGAGAAAGAGCAAAAGTAAATCAAAAGAACAATGACATTTGCTTCTAGACTCTTAAAATGCACAAAAACATTTTAAGATGCCTTGGGGTGCATGACTACATTTTAAAAAATACAGAAGACCTTGTGGCTGAGTTGCCAAAATATTTTTTAAAACACAGCCATAATTTCTTCCATTTTTGGTGTATTCTGCAGAATGTACTCTGGTGTACTCTGCTATCCAGTCTCATCACAGACACATTCTCTTGTCTGTCTCTCAACTACAGAATTACACATGTGTTTTATACAATAGATTCTCACAGGAATGAGCTTAGCACAATGGCCTCTCTCCTGCTCCACATACAAGATGCAGCTGGTTGGTCTGGTTTTTTTACTCCCCTAATCAAAGCACTCAGCACATGTGGCCCTGAGCAGGGTAATGATTGTTCTGCAGTGCCACAGCCAAGGCAAGAAGGGACGATTAATCTGTACCGCATATCATGTCCTCTGAAATACAAGAGCCTTGCCAGAGGTACACTGACAAGCTGCAGGCAGGCTCTGCTCCCCTGTGCCGTGTGTGGACCCTGCTTTTCAAGGAAATACTCCCCATCATGTGTCCTGGCATGCCTCCATGTCTCAATAGCAAAGAGAAAGTCACCTGCAAGGCCTACAAATGTCCTGTGGTGACTTTCTCAAACATAGATTGGTTCCTTTCTTCTTTCAGAGGGTTTGCAGTAAGACCAGTCTCTGACTTTTTCCAAAGTAAATTGTACATTGAGATAAGTTCCCATATTATGTATGAGCTTCATGGGCCATGTCAGCCACAGGTTTTACTTATGATATGTACAGTCCAATGTTATGCAGCTAAAAAGCTATAGCTACCCAGGAAGAATAAAAAAACTCAGTTTTCTCTGGTATAGATTGCCTCATGCTTGTACTGGTAAAATTATAATAAGTTGATAATAATCTATCACTTTGGGTAGATATCATGGGTTTTTTTAAGTGACAATACTTTAAAATATATCAAGTAGAAAAAAGGTAAACTGTCTCTGCATAAAAATAAATGCATGTATTATTAAACTCTGAAAGATAATTTTATGCACATTTTGCTGTGCCCCAGTACCAAGTAAATATCATAGAATCATTGCATGAATGTATGCAAATGATTCTATGATATTTATCTGTCATGCGTTTTGCATTTGGGTAGAGATTGTCTGTGAAAAGGATATGATTTTCTAAAACTGAGTCATTTGTATGCAAAACAGCCAGAAATAATATTTTAATGTAGGCTTTAAGATTACAACATTCATATAATTAAAAACCTTTTTCTTCCTTGGAGGCCAGTGTTTACAAACACATGAAAATCCTTATAACATGCTTAATAATAAGACTACACTTAGATTTGGTATTGCTGAGGTGAAATTAGGAGCCCAGGTTTCCCAAGACAGAGAACCTCTTTGCCATTCTTCTACCCAAACCCAACAATGATGGACAAGATGAAGAACATCTTTTCCCCTTCCTCCTCCTCTCCTGAGGGTCACATCATTACTCCAGTCACTTAATGAGAACTGTCATGCTGACAAGCCTGCTGAGCTCTGACAGAACCTCCTGCCCAGGGTCCTGTCTCTGACAAGGATCAGTAACAGATACCTACCAAGAACTTGAACAGTGTGACCTGCTGCTAGGTTCACAGTCCTAATTGTTGGTCTTTGGCAGCTTAATGCCTTCCTGAGCCTGTGGCTGCGTCTGGGCAGTGCCTGACAGTCACTGACAGATGCGTAACTGTAATATTCTTCAGTCTTCTCTTCAGCCCTGTAAGGGTTGCAATTTACTATAACTTTCTGTGCATTCCTCTGGGAGAACAGGTCAAAAAACAGAGAGGATGTCTGCTTTTCATGGCCAAAAAAGGGTCATTCAATGCCCTCCTTTCTTGCAGGGCACCTGGATGTGCCCTGAGAGGAGCAGGACAGAAAGATGGGCAAAGAGCCCTTTCCACATTATGGAGTGGAACGGGCAGAAAGGAGTCACTAAAGCCATGTTTCTGTTTCTAAATGGGACGTACAGGAGAGGGGCTTAGCTGCTGGTACAGTTTTGGGCTGTGTCAGCCAGTACCCTCTGAAATACTGCCTGAGTATGGTGCAGGCAATAGCATGCCAGCCTATTCCCAGGCTATTCCCAATAGGCATTCATATGTTAAATCCCTAGCCTTGAACACAGTCCTTTTTCTATTCTTAGACAACTTGAACTGAGAGGAAAAAAAAAAAAAAAAAAAAAAAAATTAGAGCTGCATAATCACCACATGGAACACAAAGGATACCCAGAGCCAGCTCTGTGTAGTGTGAACCCTGCCATTTGGCACAGGGTATGGGAACAGTCCCTGCCCTTGTGTCACTTAGCAGAATGAATGGATCCAGAGAGACTGGGAGGCTGATGAGAAAAATTAGTAAGTACACCCCAACCAGAACTCAGAGGTGGTAGAAAGAGTGGGTGTTGTATGAACCCAAGTAGCTGCATGGAACTGGTTGTATGTCAGAAGCCCTACACTGATGGAGTGAAAGTCTGAAGCCAACACCAAGATAATTAGGATACTTCTAAAGCTTGTTAATATCTAATCTGTCTCGGTATGATCTTTTCTACTTTAAAACAAGTTTATACCCATAGTTTATCATTAACATCCCAAAAATGTTAAGGCTTAGCCAAGCTCAAAATAATGAAGCCTTCACAGAGTCATCCTGAGGCCTCCACTCAACCTGTGCTCTGACACATTCACTAGAGCACTGGAAAAAGCTACACCTCTCAGCTGTTCTGAAAAGGATACCTTGCTCCACAGAATAAAATATCAGTAAAATTTTACTCATTCTTCTCTGTGTGAGTTGTCTTCTATACTACTTCCTGGTAAACTTCTTCCAATAAACTTCTATTTCCATTAAACTCCTATAGTAAGTTACTCAGGAATGAGGGCATGAGTCACACAACATGGGTAATGTAGTAACTTTTAAGCAACTGTTGATAACTGTTCTTAATAAGTGACTTTTCCTTAATCAGAGCTATAGCGGCAAAAAAATTTCTCCTCAAAAGAAAGCTGGTCTTCCAGAGTATCATTATAATCCTGATTCAAGCAAGTCCTGACAAGCTGTGATAAGCACCATTTTCAGACAGCTCAGTTCTGCACACTGAATTTAACTCCATCATTTCAGACTCTCCCTACTGTCTAGAACAAGCCACATGTGTTTAAGCACATGTCAGTTCTTTCACTTCCCTGTTTTCAAAAATCTGAATGTATTTTTCTGAAAATGGAAATGTTAACTCTCTGCCCACATAAATTCCTGTAACCATATCATCTGTCATTGAAATGGTGCATTTTGCAGTATAATTTTTCTCATAAAACTTGATTTCTCATCTCTTTAAAAATAAATATTCAATTAGAAAGAAGAACAAGAAATACATAAGCATTTAAAATTAGAAGATGTGTTTGCTGAAAGCACTGCATATCATACATACATTTAACAAATATTCACACTTTCTCATTCCTCTTCTCAGTGGCCATTTCATTCCTACAAAAGATAGAAGACAGCCAGGATGAAGATAGATATGTAATCTGAGAAAAACAAGAAATATTGAAGGTGCAAAATATATTCACCCTGTAGATGGCTTCAGATGTCTCTTTCTCTAAATCCACAACCCTGTCAGTGCTTTCCAACACGTTATCAGTTTGTTGTGGACAATGAAATGGAATGCTAACTTGGGAGCATTTTTTTCCACTGGCATCTTCTGGTGCCAGTAAATCACTCACCCCCTGGGTTGTCACAGCACACATGTCAACATATTGAACTTAGCTAGACAAACTGGGGCCTAATTTGAAGCATTCAGCTCAGCTCTTATTCCACATGTGGAATATTCATAGTGACAACATTACTAGAATTCATGAGCGTTATGAAAAGAGGCAAAACCAATCCCTTGAGTAAAAAAAATGCAAGGAATTGGCTCATTTCCTGGTTCAGAGTGGTTAACAACATACAAATTATTTTTTTCTACTGCAAATGGCATTTGCTATCATGTAGGTCAAAACTGACAATAATAGTATATTCTCAAGAAAAAAGAATTTAGGTGTTCAGAGCTTATAATGCAGTGAAATCGCTGTTTTCAGTCTCTTCCTCAATGCACCTAGAGAAGCATAAAGACATTCTTCATAGAGTGCATTAGCAACTTGATGCACAGGGACTTTACACCATGACACCAATTAAGCTTAATAAAAGTTCTACAGCTGAATTCCCTCATGCCTTCCGCTGAAAATGTACTTCTAATGGTGTTTGGACTAATTTCCCTCCATGAGTTTTTCTCTGTAGGTTTTTTACCTTTTATGTCTTTAAAAATTGCAGCACTATTTGCATATTTTGCAGTCACTGTGTCCGTGTTTCTTAATCATGTGGTTTTCTTCCTTAATTGAATTTCAATGGAATTGCTCTGCATGCTGTGAAGGATAGGGCAGAAAGTGTTGACATACAGCATTAATCTCCACAACCACCACCACCTGCCAAATTGGATCCTGACTTTGTTCATTTGTGGAAGGTTCTATTAATTTACTTACTGCCTTCACTTTTTTTCTGACAATGTTTTGCATTTTTTTTTTTCTCTAAGTGCTCTTCTCCTCCCTACTTTCTACCTGCTATCTTCATTTTCTTCTCAACTGCATAATCAACACAGTATTTTCTCATTATATATTAATGGCCTGCATGTTTCCAAAGCTTTTATCAGATCTGTTTAATGGAAAAAACAAAAACAAAAACAAACATGTGGGGAAGACAAATCACAGGTCTTCAAAACAGAGCTCTTACTTTTTATCAGTGGCACTCACCTTATTCATTTAACCATTTACATAAGATTACATGCCATTCTGGACAAGTCCTGCCTTCTAGTAAGTTTCATTGTGTACCAGAGAACTTCAGGATATTTCTCTGTTTTTACAATGCAGATGTTGAGATTGCATTTTGACCAAATGTTTTGAAGAGAAATGTGCAAGCATTTATTTAAAAAAAAAAAAAACCCACTAGGTTTGTGTTTGATCTTACACACATTCATTCTAGTAGGGGAAGAACTCAAAATCTGTCTTTTGTGTCAAGGAGTAGCAAGGGCAGACCACTTTTCAAGGTAAGAAAAACCAAGACAAGCCAAGCACAGCAGCTGGGCAGAATGTTCCCTCCCCTTGTCCGCACCTGGGGAAGAGGTGAAGCGCTCCAGGAACCATCCAGAGAGTCTTGTCCAGGAGCAGCAGGAGATGGGATGAGGCAAAGGACTTAACCAGGCTATGGCATTGCCCCGAGCGTCCTTTAGGGGGTAGGGCTGAAGGCAGGTGTGCTAACAACAGAGCTCAGCCAGGGAATGAGTGGCCCCAGGCTGAGCATACAGAGTTCCTCCATGTGGGCAAAGGGTGGAGCCCCAGGTGATGCTGGTCAGAGCTTCTAAGGTCTATTGGTGTACTCACAGTCCTCACCGTGGGGTCTTCCATGAATTTCTTAGTGTCAGGTTTTTCATGTCTGTAATCTAATTCCTACCTACTTCATAATTAAAATTTAGTGAGCTCTTTAAATGTCTTCAGAAACTTGGCTGCAAGTGCAGAAGATACTCAGCTGCTGGCACCTAAGAAGCTTTCAAACACATTCCTGAGGTCAGTGAGGCCATTTAGCTGGTAAACAAATGTTTGCATTGCATTTTAGCTTTAATCTCTCTGTCTCTTAACTTTGTTGTCTTCAAGATGGCATTCTAATGAGGACTAATTAGCCCAAACCCACATTGCATGGAAAGTGCAAAAAATCCTTCAAACTGCAAACAGTTATGCTAGGAGTAATTTTATATGCTAATTCTAACATCAGAATTGATCTTTACACCATATAAACTTTAAAAGTGATCTAGTAGTGGCCATTCAGAATTTCTCCATGTGCTTTGCTTTAATCAGTTTTTCCTCATTAACAGGCATAGGAAACATCAAAACCAGAAAAGTTTCCCTATGGCGTTTCAGTAGGTGAGACAGGGGAGCAGTGGCAAGGAAGCATGAATATCAGATATGTGAAACTTGACAACAGATCTGTAGTTTTTTGAGATAAATCTCCTGAGCCCCCAGTGTGCCTCATGAGCCATCTCCTGATAGCCAAAGCAGAGCACGTGCGAGCACGAGATGGGACTGAGTTCAGGTGGAATGTACTTTGTAATGGATGGGGACTGTTCCTCAATGTCCATGTGACAGATTGTTTTGCACTGCTGATCTTGCAATTCCAAATGCCTTTATCCCATTTGACTTAAGAATTGCAGCTGAGCCCTTTGGCAGGGCATGGGGGCTTCTGTGGGAGAAGGAGACTGTCATACTTGGAAAGTAAAAATGGCAAGGAATACAGATCAACTTCTGACGCGTTCCTTGAATGCATATTTAGGGAATATTATCCACGTATTTCTCATTTTCAAGGTTCATTTTGAATTTTTAACAGTTCAGCTATGTGGCCGTATGGCTGGTTACTAATTTTGTAGTAATGCTGTCTTTGCAAGGTGAGCCATTACTAGCTGATTGCTATAGCAGTATGTTGAGCCAAATTTATTCTGACATGACTGCTTTGCTCATAGCAGCCACAGAGGTCTGTGAGATTTTCAGGAAGAAACTCACATCTTCTCAATGCTCAACAATTTCTATTTCAGGTCCCTGTATCCAGGCTTGGCTTAACACTGCATTACTCCACAATTGTGCTGGTAGAACTACTTTAGACAAGTTGGTGTAAGCTGGAAGAGCACAATGATAAAATAGGTTTCCTATTCTTATTTTCAGGACAGTAAGGCTACCTCCCTATGATAAGGATGAATAGAAGCATCCTGTTCCAAATTACTTCCTCAGCATGTGTTTTTCCCTTGTTGTTTTGGATCTTTGAAGCTTTTAAATATTTGCTGCATGTTTCTGAGCACCCCTATTGGATTAGTCTGTTTTGATTTTTCCTACAGAAAACTGACATTAAGTGCTTCTTTTCCCAGCAATAATAATCTCATTTACTATAAATTGTTATATCTGGAATACCTTGGAGATGCCCTAATGCTTTTACATAATGAAAGGACCATTTATTTCCAAATATTGCAAAGCCTGTTTTCAATTTTTTTTCCTCATTTTTTTTCAGTGGAAATCACTGAATTTGATGAGGAAATAATTGCTTTTACAAAAGAAATCAGTTCTACAAGCCTATGTATGACTTATGTGCAGGCAGAGAAACAAGGAAATGTTTCTTTCTTCAACATGCAAGAGAAAATATGAACTTTGTATAGATAAATAAAATAAAAAGTACACACAACAAGTGAACTATGCCTTAGGTTTAGTTTTTCCTTGACATTTACAATAAAGTGTACAGGTGTTTGCATGAAAGAGATGTCTGATAGTAAGGCAAGTTTTCAAAATTTAGCTTGCACCAACATGACTATATTTTTAGGCAAGTCTGGCAAAGGGAGGAAACTTCAAAACCCAGTTACAGAGGGAGGGTGAGGTAATGATACAGGTGTTTGCATAATTTTTACATAAACCAAGCAATAGAGCAGTCAGGTGGGGCTGTTCAGTATATACTGGAAAGAGGATATGCAATGTACCACAGCAGCATCAAAGCAAGGGAAAACAATTTTGGTTCCTTCAAATCTATGGAATATATTCCAGATGTGGAATTATTCTGTGACCATCTGAAGAGCCCCAGTGCATCTTCTGGAGAAGAGAACCAGCTGGCCCAGTCCAATTCCATGGCTCCCACTGAGCAGCTGGGATCTGCTCTGGCAGCTTGTGCCACAGTGTGATTTCCTGAGTGTGACTCTAAATAAGCAATCCTCTCAAGCTCCAGAGATGACAGCTGGGAGGCTAAAAGGGTTTCACACTGTCCCATGAGCACTTCTTAAATCCAGATCATGTGTACAAGAGGTGCTTATGTTGCTTCTTCAGAAAGACCCCGTGAGCAGTGGCTCTGTGATGGGGATCTGCATGCCCACCTAAAGGACCAGCAGCAGGGAGGCAGGGGATCTTACTGAAAGGGTGGACTGTGTATTGTGGAGAGGCTGAACAGGGTATGGCCCAGGGTTGTTAATGGTTTTGTACAAATGCCACAGATTTTATTTCTCATTATTTATCATATTTGTAGCTGCCTTCAGTTCAAGACTTAGACCCAGACAGACTTGAGACATGGTCTGCTGCAAAGCACCTGACCTTCAACACATCCAAGTGCCAGATTCTGCACCTGGACTGGGGAAATCCCAAAGACAAACACATGTTGCATGGGGAAAGGATTGAGAACAACCCTGCCAAGGGGGACTTTGGGGATAAGAAGCTACACATGAGCCAGCCCTGTGCACTCACAGCCCAGAAAGCAAACTGTGCAGTGGGCACCCAGAGCCCCGTGGGCAGCAGGGGTTGGAGGGATTCTGCCCTCTGCTCTGCTCTGCTCTGCTCTGGTGAGACCCACCTGGAGCACTGCAGCCAGAGCTGGGGTCCCCAGTGCAGAAGGAATGTGGACCTCTTGTAGCTGGCCCAGAGGAAGCCAAGATGATGACCAGAGGGCTGGAGCACCTCTCCTTGAAGACAGGCTGAGAGAACAGGGGTTGTTCTACCTGGGGAAGAAAAGGCTCTGGGGAGGCCTTATAGCACCTTCCAGTACCTGAAGGGAGCCTATAAGAAAGTTGGAGAGGAACATTTTAGAAGGGTATGTAGTGATAGGACAAGATGGAATAGCCTTAAGCTGAGAGAACCAGGTTTAGGTTAACCATTAGGAAGAAATTCTTTACTGAGAGTGATGAGGCTCTGGAACAGGCTGCCCAGAGAAATGCCTCCTGTCTGGAACTGTTCAAGGCCAGGGTGGATAGAGCTTTGGGCAGCATGGTCTAGTGGGAGGTGTCCCTGCCCATGGTGGTTAGAACTGTATAGTCTGTAAGATTTCTTCCAATCTAAACCATTCTGTAATTATGTGATTGCATACCAAGTAGATACCTGTGATTTGAGACCTAGGTGAGAGCATGGTAAATGTGTGTAGGTTCATACAGGAGACAGTTCTTTGTTTGAACTGTTATTAGTACTGTTCAGAAAATGCAGTTTATCCATCCCCAGCTGACAGGAATGACAAGTCACCACAAAGACAAATGAGTGGATTTGATATTCTGGGCATGCAGCCCTTTTTTTGGGCCATTCCTAGTTGAAGGACACTGTCCCACTGGTGACTGTCAGACCTCTTCCTATGTGAAGGCCTGGCAAAATTGAAGCCAGAGTTATAAATCAATGTTTATTCCATGAGTCATGGGACATATTAGGCATCATGCATGACTATCAAAAAACTGTTTTTACTTAATTGGCAGTAAGGCTTGAAGAATAATTGATAAAATGCTCAGATTTCCAGGCTGTATTGATTCTGCTTTGATTGATCTACCTTCCCATCAGTTTGATTATTAGTTTTTTTCCTGTGAACCTCCAATCACTTGATTTTTATGGAAGTAGTTGCTGGCATTTACATTTCTTCTTGTTCTCATCTATCACTATCATTATCCTTTGATGTGACTGTTTTTTAAACAATTATGTGTGTATTAAGAGTGCTGTGTTAATGCTGCAAAGCTAAACATCCCATATGAATAATAAATAATTATTGGTATAGCTTGTTTTCCTACACTGTTGGAACATACATACATTTCTAAGGTTAACTGACATGATTTTGTAGTAGAGCAAATAAATGCAAAAGTAGTTAGGAACAGCTCAGCAGTGGGACTGTAAGGTTTTTATGTCATTGGATCAGTTTTGCAAGCACTCAGTGTGAATGTCTAACGTTCACCAACTGAGCAAGCACGTAAATAGCAGTGGAGATGCTCTAGGAACCTGCAGGACACAAAAAATAGAATCTCTGACACACTCAGCAGTAGATACTGCAGTTGCAGTATCCATTGCTTTTCACTTTGTGGGGTGCTGTTAAAATAGTGTGCAAATATTTGCATTCAATATATGCTCTCCATGGAAGATACAATTAAGAGGAGGAGCCACATTGATTTTTCTGGTAAGAATTCTACTTTTTTTATTCTTAGCTCTGAGAAAGCCAAGTTATTAGCTATCAGTAGAGGTTGCAGGATGTTTGAACTCTGCTTTTTAGTGCCAAGAAAGTGAGATTAATGTGAGTTCTAGTATATCTCTTCTGACAAAAAGCCCATTTTCATTTTTGCTTTTAAACAAAAGTGCCACATTTCCCGTAATTTGCAAGACAGTCATCAGCTACATATAAGGAAAAGAATATAAATTCAGCCTCCCTGCTGAGCTATGGCATCCTGGTTGTCACACTTACTGGCAAAAGAGCATTCAAAAACACTGCACTGCTGTGTTTGTTGAGCAGTAAGTGCAGACTTGAGTATATTGGGACTTCTTAACACCCACTCCACCCTCCAATTAACCCACATGTTTGACTTTGCATTCTTCTCCTGGGCTCCTGTCTTGCATGTCTTTGCTGCAGATAGTTTCACAGAAATATGTGTTGAAACGAGGTCAGCCTCTGTGTCCTTGGTCAAACAGTTCTTCCTGAGTGAAGGTTCCCTTTGGGAGCTTGGGCTGTGGGCAGTGAAACACTGCAGAAACCATTCTGTGTCTCCAATGGTTTGTGTGCACAGACCTGTCACGCTGTCTTGTATTTGCCCTGAAGGCTTGTCTGGCACCTCTTGATCGATTGTGCAATGATTCACTTGATTCGCTCCCTCTATTTATTTCTTTTCCCAATCCGCACTTACCAGCAGTGACAAGAGACTGCACACAGAGTCTTTCAGCCTGTGAGTTTTCTGTAAGGTTTTCTGCATAATTCCTAGAGTCCTGTATTTCAAAGAGTCACAGAAGATGTCAAGTTGGAAGTCACCTATAAGGATCACTGAGTCCAACTCCCTGATCCTCACAGGACCACATAAAAGTAAATCATATCACTGAGAGCATTGTCCAGATGCTCTCTCATGAACTGTAGAGTAGCTGTCAATAACTAGTGTATGGCAAGCCATTCTTGGACTGCCACACCTAGGAACTGAAAAGGTGGAATGGAAAGGAAGAAGATATCTGTTAGGAAGTGAATGAAGCCTCTTCTGGCTAATTAAGGTGTCTTGGTGCACTCATTGCCCTGAGAGCCCTCCAGGGACATGACAGTAATAGTGGTGAGTGCTGCCAGGAGAAAGAGCCATTTGGGCCTGTTGTGGCACTGAAGGCAGAGGGTTGGGAAGAGGGAAAGTGTTGTGTTTGGAATGTGCTGTGGAAAGCAGGCAGTAAGAGCACAGGGGAGATATTGATGGAAGACAAAACCTTGTGCTGAGAGCTTGCCATTTTTACTGGCTCAAATTCTAGTCATAAAAAAGCTTTGGTGAAATACTAAATGAAACACCACCATGAAGTTTTTGGCTGTTTCATACAGGACATCTCATTTGCCTAACTTTGGTCAGAAAAACTTATTCCTAGAGGATAATCTGGGGGTTGCTGCAGAAATACACAGAGTCTAGTAGGATGATCAAGATCTAAAGTAAACAGTTTCTAATTTTTGTTTCACTGAGAGCACAATATACAAGTTTCGTTATTTCCATACATGTTTTCCACAGTCACTTGTTGAACTAATTTTAGTCCCTTAAAACAATGGGAGGAAAATTGTACATGGCAGAATAATGTAGATTAGGCAGTAGGGAAGATTTTGCAGCCTACCCAGATTCTGAGTCACAAATGAGATATTCAAATTTGCCATTCTTCAGAACCCCCTTGCTGTCTGAGTACAGCTTCTCTGACATTGCCTGAGTCTGAAATTTTGTTCTCTCATACAACAGTGTTATTTTTACCACCTAATAAATTGCCATGGCTTAGTATATTTATGTGATCTGCTTAACTTTTTGATACGTTGCACTAAAGCATCTCTTACTGCATCTCTTAATTCAGTCATCTTTACTCAGAAAGTGGCCTCAGACTAGCCCAGCTTCTGGGCTATTTTAACTTTCCTGTTATAATTGAATAGATACAACTCAGGCTCTTCGGGCCTTATTTATAGTAACTATAGTGGTGCACTTCCTTCCTCAGGGAAAAGATATGTACACTGGAAAAAGAGTTGTTTTGCTGTTACTGCCCTTACCAGTTCCTGGAATTCAATGACTATTCACTTTTAGGCTGGTATGACCATGGCTTCAGACATTGGGTCAACATCAGTGAAAGGGACCTAGGTGATTCAGACTACCTTGCTTCTCATGCAGGCAGAGCTGCAGCAATCCTGCAGAAACTTGTTTTGTCTATCTAGGGACTCCTCTGCAGTGTCTGCCAGCACAGTTGTCAGAGAGGTGTGTGATGTTTTTTCCCCACACTCTTAACCAGTGTCTCTCTGCCAGTAAAACTTCTAAGTTTAGGCAGGCTGTGTGTGAATGCAGCTGTATCAGTAAAACTCATTTCTGTATTAGAAGAGAATGGTGTTGTACCATTGTGAGGAACTTTATCATCACACTTATATTAGGGGCAATATCAGCATAAGCACTTTGGCACAAGTGAGAATTAGGCCATTTATCTGTTTCACACCCCACTGCTGATGAAAGGGCTCAGTTGCAATCATCTCGGAACCCCTTAGGAAAAACTGAAGGATTTGCTGACTGAGACAAGCCAATATATCACTGGAGACATTCACAATGTCATGCAGTTCTATTGGTGGAAAAAAACCATGGCAGCTCAAAAAAAAATCTAACAGTTGCCATAGCCACCTGATGGGCCACTGCATGTTTCCTGGCTGGTGGCATCACCCTTGTTTGCAGAGTTTGTTGGGCCAAATTTTTTAGTCCTAATCATTCATGCAGTTCTTAATAAGATGTGATTCTGTAACCACCTCAAAGGGGTTTTTTTATTTTAGCTGAAGACAAGGCTGCACCTAGATTTCATGCATTTTATTTTCAATAAGATTATTCAAGAGGAAAGAAAGACTCAGTTGAAAAAACACTGGAGTGAGAAAAGAGCTTGACAGAATGAAGAGAACTGCATTGCCCTTAAAATTTTACTAGCTTTTTTACAAAGTTATCTCCCTGTGGTGTCTGGCTTTGTAACCTGAATATCTTTTCATTTCATGTCCCTTACTTGTTGTCGAGGGACATGTCATGTTCATGCTTTTTATGAAGACTGTGAGGGATTGCAGAGTATTTTATTAGTCATTCTGTGTACACTGCAGTTGAGTGGGAGCTGTTTTCTCCATTTTCTGGGGAATTCCAGAATTGCCATTTCAAAATGGTTTACATCACAAAATGGGTAAGACAAACAGGCAAATATCTGCCAGGAACCAGAATTGTCCAGATTTATCCTTTACCTGAGAGCTTTAAGCCCTTATGTTTGAAGAGTTTTCTGGCAAGTACCTAACTTTGTGCTTAGTGGTTTCAGTAAGACGTGGAGAAGCTGGAGGAGGCAATATCTGTGTCTGCCATTGCTCACATGAGAGGATATATGGGAGGGAGGCGCTTACAGCAGTAAGCTGTACCCTCAGAACAAGATTCCTAAGCCTTTCCTATTACCCAACGTGTAGATGGTTCTGCTATGCCTTGTCCTCCCCTGTCTGTACACAAAAGATTGCAATACTACCATTTAATAATATTGTGAGGAATCATCTATTCCTTTAACATAAATGCTTTGCAACATGCCAGTGAAAGTCCTGAAAAAATGTTTTAAAACAATTGACTCTTGTCTTTCTCAAGCAGTAGTAAACTAGTTTGGATGGGCAGTAGCAGGGTTTAAAGGCAAAGACTGCCCTTTATCTGAACCAGCAAAACTTCTGCCATAATCCAGGATCAAGGCAGACACAACCATGAACTGAAAGGGGGAAGGCCAGGAAAGCATTTTCTTCTCTTGACTTACTGGCTATGGAAGTGCACTGCAGGCTCCCACCTCAGCACTCCACCGCAGGCTGTGAGGTGGCCACGTAGGGTTTTGCTTTTCTCACAGAAATAACATAAAGCAAATCCTCCAGGAGAGTTAAAGCAAAGTGAGCAGCTAAAATGGTTTTACTGGTGTTTCAGTTGGGTTGTTAGCTGATTTGGATTTCTTTTAAAAGAAAAATATAACTGTCTAGCTCTCCTTCTTATGTGGACCAAAGCCAAATTATGAAGTCTTCATGAATTTTTTTCTCAGAACGGGAATTCTGTCCATCATGTACAACAAACTAGGCAGGTTGTCTCTGGGTGTCTCTTCTCAAGAGTTCAAAACACTCTTGCCCTGTATTACATAAGCTTGCTATGGAGCAAAGGCAGAGACCCTCCAGAGTCTCTAGGATCTTTCTAGACTTTAGTAGATGCATGCAGGAGCAGGATACCCCTTGTTTGTGGACTATCCTTGGTACTCAGGTGGGTTTCAGCTCAAGCACATGCTGATAGTCCATCAATAAGAAAAGGCAGGCAATAAAACCCTGAGAGCAAGCTTCCACATCCCCCTTTTCCTCCTTCAGGTCTTTGCATACAGGGTTCTTTTTGGCTGGAGCGGAATTTTAGAGGTCATGTTGTTTCAGACCTTTGAACCCCAGTGCTCTGTATGTCCTTTGAAACTCTCTGTTCTTACACACAGCTTCCAACCTCTTTACATCAGCACATTTGGTGTAGGACTCTGCACTTTGGTTGTTAGCAAATATGACCTGTCGTCCAACTTTCAGGATGACTGTTGTTTAATCTTGAGTTCCCCAGTCAGCTTTTCTACTTTTTTCTAGATCCATTTCTCAGGGGATGAAGTGCAAAAACCTAGTTTCTGTAAATGCCTGGACTTGGTTGGAGGAATTTGGAAAAATTCAGGGGATGTGAATATAAAGGATTCTGTGTGTTTTCTGCTTTTGATTTTTTTTCTGCCTCTACATTCATCTATAATTTGTGGCATCACAGTTAAATCATGTTATGCCACTGACATTTTTGTATGGTGTAATCATTCCTGATTGCTGTCTCTGCCCTTTGCTAGCTGGTTTCTCTCTACAGTACAGCTCTCTTGAGAAACCACAGAAATGAAAAAGAAAAAGAAAACAAAAGAAAAAAAGAAAAAAGAAAAAAAAGAAAAGAAAAGAAAAGAATGAAGACAATTTTTTGATTTCCAGATGTTTGATTAAATTGGTCTCTCAACTAAAATAAACCAAGATGAAATGCTGAGATGTTTTGTGTCACCTTGTCATCTTTTTTACTGGTTTCTTTCAAATCAATAGAAACTTGCTCTCATCAGCAAGTCTTAAGAAACATTGGTTACTGGAAGGGAATCAGTTTACATTCTAGCAAGGCTTAGCCTCACCATGAAGGAAATAAAGGCATGATTCACATGAAATCGGTCCTGTTTCTGCACTGTACCATGTGTGCCTCTCCTGAGCTCCTGGCAGTGGCCTGGCACACATGCCTGGTGTCTAGCTGCTCTCAGTGTGCTGAGGTGGGCTGGTCATGAAGGAGACTGCCCACCCCAACAGACAGGACGTTCTGACACTCCTGCCCTATGGCTGGCCTCAAACAGCGCAGCAAGGAAAAAGCTTTCTGAACAAAACACAGCCCACAGGGAAAATGAAAGGCTGTGCTGTGGCCTGGCTCTGGAAGTGTGAGTTGAGTCTAGCTGGCTTGGAGACTTTGGGAAGCTTCCTCTGCTCTGGCCATATGCCCACAGTCTCCACTGCACTGGTCTCCCTACCCAGAGACCTGCAGCTTCAGGGTCAGGAAATCACTGGACAGTCCCAGAGCCAAGAGTGTTTGTCAGTTTGCAGGCATTAGGACATGCACTCCATGTTGCAGTAGGATTTTTGAAAGGTGTAGTGACAGTTTTTAACTCCAGATGAGTTTTAATCATTAGTGCAGCACATATGTCTTGAGAACAAAATGCAATGTATAACATCTTTTTCATCCAGATTCTACAAAAACGGCAAGCTGAGTGTTAAGACCTTTTCAATTGTACTTTTAAACAAACACATTCTGGCCTGTCAGTTTGGTGATACTAACTTCAGCTGAATACCTGCTCAATACTTTCTGACACAGCCATCTCTTCACTCTCAGCTGACTTAATCCAATAAGTCATTAGCTGGTGCATTTGTGAGACAGGATTGTGAGCAGTGGTGAGGGAATTCACTGACAGCTTACTGTTGGTAGCTTACAGCACTGGCTCTAGCTACAATCTCATGAAACTCATTAGTACAGAAAATGGGAACCAAAGGTGCTGAAGTTCACTATTACAGAGAATTTCTCAACAGCACAGAAAGCTTAGGTTAGTTTTCGTACATTTCTAAGTCAGAATCATTACACAACTCTTCCCATTGGATGGTTTGTTTAACGAGAAAACCTCTTCATGAGATTATTTCAAGATTTAGGATTGTTTTGGTTCAGTTAGGATTTTTCAGTTCTATAGTCATGAAGTTTAGCTTTTTCTCATTTTTAGCTACACTAAGTTGTTGCAAATTGCAACATCTTGCATTATTTCTCAACTCTAATAACTGTACTATCAGGTAATATAAATAACAAGTCTTTCAAAGAATGTGTTATCTGTATCAACTTCATGAACTTGAAAAATCTGACTTTAAATATCTCTGTGCATTAGTTCTGATTTGTAAGGACTATGAGATCTAATTGGCCTATATATTTATTTTTTTTTATTAATAGAAGTCATATGTGGATAGGACTACAGTAATTTAGTAAAATCTGGTGTTTTGCAGATGACTGATTGATGTATGGACCTCTGACATTTGGAGACCATGAAGAATTTATTTTGATTCATACAGTTCGGGAGAAGGATAATTTTTTCCTTGCAGTTGAGCTATTCCTCATTTTTCAGAAAACACATCAATGCAAAGACCTTATGTGTGAAATTTGATTTACATCATTCCAGCTTTAATGTTCAGTGTTTGCATAGGTTCACTCTCCAGTTAACAGAGAAGCAGGCATTGAAGGCTGACATTTCTGAGAATGATGGGCTCTAGCATCTCAAGAGCCATCTGTCTCTCCCCACTGACCCTAGAGGGACCTAGACAATTAGCTGAGGACAGATTATCATAAGCAATTCTGTTAAGAGGCACTCCAAGTGCTAGTGTGGGGGTGTGCCATCACCACTCAAATTACTATTGCTTACATATCATATTTTAAGTTTCTAAGAATAGCTTCCCATAACAAACACTTACCCAGACCCTTGATATGTTAAATTGTGACTTAGGTAAATGAGAACACTCCTCTTTATGGTACATCCTAAGACAATGGACCCTGTGGAGTTTCTGATCTCTTTCACAAACTTAGGTCAACTTCTTTTAATCTCCTTTAATAATCCTGTTTTTCTAGGTTGTGTATCATCTGTGCAGACAGGGAAACAACCAGAAAATAATTCTGCAAAAGGACCCCTAGAGCTTGTTTCAGGTTTGTCCTTTTCCTGAGTTAATAGTATCTTCTTCCTTCCTTCCCATTCCTAACAGAAATTTTCATAGCCTATTGTTCAAATCCTCCAAAGATGGAGATTTCAGCCTTGAATTCTGTCACCTAGCCATGCTACATCTTCACTGTTCTTCTTAGAAGGAAGTTTTCCTATAGATTTAAGCTTCATTATTGTGGCTGCACTTTAGAGTCCATTGTTACTGCCTGTGTAGTTTTCCAGCCCTGGGATATGGAACAGTAGTGGTGGTTTACTCAGCACAGGACAAACCTTACTTTTCCCCCCTTCTCTTGTTTCACAGAAATGCACGAAGTCAGGAGTATTTTCTCTTTTTAGCATTGTTTGGACTTTTTAGTCTCTATGCAGAGTATCTGTGTTACCTGACAATAAGTTACCTGTCTGTGTGCCTATGCACCACTAACATAATTCCTTTTTAGTCTTACACTGTGGAGAATCTGGGGTGTACATAGGTGAAACAGTCCTCCTGACTTTGGGGTGGACAAAGCATTACTGGTGGTTATTCATAAGGAAAGGCATGCTGGAAAAGTAGCCACCAGGCTAAGTAACTGCAGAAATAAAAGTCAGGGCTGTGGAAAAAAACCATTGTGCTCGTGGGTTCAAGTCTGATTTCTCCAGAAAAGACTGTCAGACTGTAGCAGCTGACAGGCTATTGTTCTTTACAGATACAGAATCTGCTGAGACAGGAAGGTGCAGAGATGGATAGCTAAGTTTTAACTTGCATGCAAAGCACTGCCAGGACAAACAAGATTTCTGGATCATTTCCTAACAAGAAATCAGGAAATTTTACTTCAGGGATGTATTAACAAGACAAGGCTGCTGAACTAATGATCTCCATGTCATACACAATGCCACAAACTTCCAGAGTTGAAACAATCCAGTGAAAATTATGGTCCTGTTCAGCAGAAAAAATGCTTGACTACAGCCAGCTAAGTTGCACTTACACCATTTGGCTTAACATTCTGCAGCTGTGTGTGGTAGAAGTGTAAATGAAATGTTTTACAGGGGTTTAGGTCAGTGTTCCTTCTACTCTGCTCCTTCTGACTGGTGTAGCAGCTACAGCTGGGTATAGAAAAATATAGCAGCTCCTCAAGTCCAAAATTTGTCTTGTGAAAAAATATCTTATTATGGTTATAAATCTGCAAGTTCTCCAATTCCTTTAACCTTCAGCCTTCATATATACTGGCATAGGACAGGGTTTTCCAGAACAATCCATACACCCTGTGCCTGTGTCATACAAACACATAAACAAAAGAGCTGGTACTTGGTGTAACTGGAAGCATCTTGAAGCTAAGTCTATATGAATAAACATGGAATCTTTGTGACAATTCCAAAGGAAGACCCTACATTCTTGAACTCTTGATTGAGTTTAACTCTGAATGAGAGCCTGAAATGAGAGAGCTGATTGTAAACACTACTGTGAAATACTGAGTTGTTTATTTGGAGACTCAAACCAGACACGCTAGAAAGAACACAGGAGTGTTTACGAAGTTGTATACACACAAAACCTGCTCTCAAATTCTTTGAAGTTTAGAGATAAAACAATCTTTTATGGCTTTTTTTGTTGTTGTTGTTGTTGTTATTCTGAGTCTTCATTTTCTTCTCTGTCCCTGCTTCAATGTTACTTGTGGTGCTCCTGTCATGGAGAGTCTGTGTTTCATTATCAAGGTCAAGGCTGGATACCATCCCAAACCCCTTCTTTAGAGCCTGCAGGAAAAAACAGACCATGCAGTAGCTAACCAGACATCTCTATTTCTGAAACAGTTTTTGACTGAAGCTTGCATCCAAATATTCACTGGTTGGAGAGGATTCTTGTGTGACAGATGGCTGATTACCCAGGAAACATCAGATAGTTCAATCCACCAGAAACAGTGGTATGGTTATAAGGGCATGGAGAAAAAATGTTTTCTTTTGCCACTGAAAATGAATTTTCTTCCAATAATGTCAGTATGAGAATGAATGAAGGCTGAGCAGGAGGCAGGAATGAGCCAAGCTGAAGTACAAAACTAATTAAGGAAAAATCAAGTCACACTTTTATTACTTTAAAATTACACTATACTTTCCTTATATAAATAAACTCACAAAACAAATATTTAAAATATTATATGTGGTTTATACTAAAAAATCATACTATCAGATGATGAATTTAGGAGGAACTGACTCCTCATACATGCAGGATCAATAGTTACAGACTGAATTACTCAGTTAAGTCTCCGGACTGTGGCTACTGAGACAGGATCTTGTCAGTGTCCCTGTGTACCCACAGGCCTCAACTGCATTGCCAGCCTCACCTGGGACCTGCACACACACTCTGCCCCTGCAGCTAGGGCGCCTCTTTTCAGCTCATGTCAGGGTCCCTGCTGGAATTATGTTGTGGGAATAGCTCAGCCACAGCCCAGAGTAGCAGTGGATGCCACTGATGATCCCTGTCTGCAGAATGACTCCCTTGCTCGTTCTCAGACCTGTCTCATTACTCTGTTGAGCTGTGTCTTCCCCTCATCAAAGGGGTAATGAGGGGATGCCCTCATCAAATCTAGTCCTGGTCCTGATCTGTGGATTTGCTTTGTGCCTTACCATCAGACCTGATGTACTGCCATGAATTCACCTGATAATCTGGATCCTTTGCTGGCTCTGGCTGCAATCTCTGAGCCCATGCTGCTCATCTTCCTTGGCCAGGGTGGGGTTTGGGCTTTGCCCTGCTAGTCTTGTATTGTGCTCAACTCCTGGCTCCCCTCCCCTTAAGGAACACCCAGTCCTCACTGTACCCTGAAAGGTCTATCCAAAGCACTGTTACCACTGTTTTTCCAAATGACTCTGTTCCAATTACAGGAGAACTCAAACTATCTATGCCACATTTCAAAGACATGATTTCAGTCTCATTTCTGCATAAAATACTGCACAGACTTTATTGCAGAATATTTTCATGATTGGTAATGAACAAAAGGGCTCTAATACGGAATAATTCTATATTCCTCTTAGCTCATATGTGACTAAAAGCAGTGCATCCTAACTCTTGGCTTGAAAATGCTGCTATTTTGCACAGATTAATATATTTTCTTTTTTTTCCCCTCCAAATATATAACTCTATATGTGGCAGTAATGCAGCCCCATTCTTTTAGTCAGAGTCCTAGAGCTTTATTATTTCCTACATCTATGCTAGTAGGGTGGCCCAAGTTGCTTAAATGAGAAGGAGACAATTAAACTGACAGCTGTCTACTGGGATGTAGTGGAGCAAATAACTGTCTGTACTTGAAAAAGAAATTGTGCTACGGATACATGACAACGTAGCAAATCTCTTTGAACAGGGGGAATAAAACTGTCTGTTCACTGAAAGAGTGTCCGACTATATTGGGAACACTCAGGTATGACTCTGAAAGCTGTGGCTTCAGCAAGCAAAAAGTGATCACAAAATAAATAAAGAAATGAAAATACACACATTCCCACACACTCAAGCAGAACGGGGAAAATAGAAAGGATAAACACAGAGCTGAGTTTATTTACTTTGTTGCGAATGAAAGTCAGTGTCATTGCTAAGAACAACAAGGGCCTTGGATTGTTTTTCTAATAGGTGAGGCACTCTTTTGGTTAAAACCAGAAGAGAAGCAGTTTGAGTCAAAGTGCCTCAAGAAATAAGCCAGACTTTCAGAGTGCCCAAGTCTCACTTCAGTTTGAAGCCTTAATTAAGTTGTCATTTTAGGGTCATTATTGGAGATTTCTAAATTTAAGTACTCGAGACTGGGAGTTATCCAGAGCCATTCAGGTCAATGGCAGCTCCATGGACTTCAGCAAGCTTGAGATCAGGTCCTTAATGGGAGTATTTAGCTGCTATGTACATCCACAGAATAAATATGTAATATATATGTAATGCATGTATTCCTACAAAATAAAGCCAAAGGTTGCGTACAGCTTTTCCTTCCTACCTAGCATTAATAAAGAGAGTTAAGCATGCCATTTTTCTTTTTTTTTTTTTTTTTCCTAAGGCAACCTGTTTCAGATATGAACAATCACGTTTTTGCAAGTTAAAGATTACACAGTGAGTTATTAACTTTAAACACCCTTCATTCCTGAAAGCTATGTGGTAGACACATTTTAGGTTCGGGCAACTCCTCTTACATAAGAGAGTTTTTCTGCCAAGCTATTACCTCAGACACTTTTTGTGTTGTAGGTGAATATTTACATAGAGATTTCTCCTCCTCACACAAGCCTACCGGAGAGCCTGGATATCCAGAATATGGCAAAAGCAGGAATAAGGCAGTCTTGGGCTTGAAAAAACTGAAGAAAAACATCTCCAAAAAGAATAGACAAAATGAAACCAAATGCTGACTTGTAATTCTGTCTTCTGTGAAGTTTTCCTCCCTCCTACTGCTTCCAGCATAAGCAGAGCTCTCTTGACACCTTGCAGAAACTTAGGAGCACCTGGCTGGCTCTCAAGGGTAAGTCTCAACTTGTCTATGAGTTCACTAGAAAAACACTAGCATGTTGTTCTTCTTCCACCTGATATTTATTTTCAGTTTGCCTACAAAGGCTCTGGTCAGTGCAGTTTCTGCTTCTCAGAAATTACACCAAATGAATGCTGATATGCTTGGCTTGCAACTTAAAGTGCCAAGTTAAGCAGCTGTCCTGAAGGTCTTGGGCTCCCTTGGGTGCCTGAGGTTTCTGTGTCCTTACAAAAAGAATAGAGAAGATGACAAAAATACATCCTCCTTTATTTTTTTTCTTTTCACTGGTTTGTTGGTCTGGGGACAGCGTGTACTAGTTAACAAGTTCTGCCCTTTGCTATTGTTATCCTAAATTGGTACTCTTTGGGCAGCTAGACGGCCCTGTTGTTAGGCTCCCTTTTAATGTGTATTTCGAGTAGGGCCAGCCTAAAAAGACTGCTGTGGGTGTCTGGCTGGAGCCATACCATAGGGCTCAGAACTACTCAGACCCCCTTTCAGTAAAAATTATTAGCATGTTTAACAGGGAGGAAAGTGAGGGGTTCCTCAGTAAACTATTGTCAGACTTTTAAGGAGTGGTGTCTATGAATGAACTGGAGGAAGGCTGAAAAATCCTACAGAGGAAAACTGCTTTGGCCCTGTAAAAGAGGTGTGAGCAAAGAAACTTTCAGACATTGGCTTGCTTCTCACTCCCATTGGAGTCAGTGAAGATGCCTGTAATTGATTTCAAAGGGAGAAAACCATGCCAGCATTTTTACAGAAGTATTTTTTGTATACTTCAATACATGGAACCAAAGTTCTGGCCCTTCTGTAGCTTATGTAATGGAGTAATCTCCAAGGAAAGGGAAAATTGGCTGCTATATAGATGTGGAAACATTCATTAATCATTGGATCAGCACTCTAAACATTTCCTGTTTATATCCAGAGTGACACTTCTTTAAATTATACTGCCAGCTTCAATTTGGCATCGATGTCTTATTTTGTAAAAACAAGCTGTTATCAAATTTAACAAAAATAGAACAGTTTCCATGAAGAAAATTATTCTGAATGGCCTTTGGTTCAGATCATGTTTCAGAAAACAAACTTTCTTCAAAAGTTTTCATCTAGTCACCTCAGACTGAAAAACTGAGGGGAAACTGGTTGGGAAAAAAAAAAAGTTTGAAATTGTCCTGTATTGTCCACTTTAGTGGAAAAAAATGAATTATTAAAGAGATGTGCAATTCTCTGGCTCAGGTCATAGTAAATGAGCCTATGGTGGATATCTTTCTAAATAGAAACTGAAGTTGTACTGCTCACACACAAAAACATCCATTCTGATTACTGCTTTTTGTCCCTCCTGCTCTCTCAGAATTTCCATGATCAACAGGTCTCATTCTCTCCCACCCCCAGCTCCCCAGATCTAAACCTACCTCCTTTTTCTCATCAGGACCCAAGTAACTCACAGATTTTAACATATTTCAGACCACTACATGAATGTATAAACAGATTTTGCAGGGGGAGAGAGAGAGAAGAAGGAATGGGGAGAGGGGAAAACAGCACCTGAAAGCTAAACCTTCTAATATTCCATTTCTGTCAATTGTCTTCAGCATGACAAGGCTGGGTTTTTCACAGTAAAGGCAGACTAGCAATATCCTAGAATAGGAAGAAAAAAATCATTTTTGGCGCTGAGTTTAACTGGTGCAGAGAAGCTGTGTCTATGCAGTTAAGCACTTTTGCCCTCCAAGATGGGTTGGCTGTATCCAGACCACTAGCTGTGGCTGACTCCTGGAAGCATACCTGGGAACTGTCTGGGAGACCCCCACCTGGCTTCAGCTGAAGCTGTGCCCCACGGCCCCACTGCTCGGACAGGTGATCAGGGAAGGCAGCTCTTCGAGAATCACACCAATTCCCTGGAGCCTTTTACTGGTGTGAAGACAATGCAGCTGTTCCCTGGGCTTCAACCGCTGAAGGACATTGCACCAAAAAGTGCAGTAAAAGTTTGTTATAAAATATTCTGGGTTCCAGGGTCTCTGTGTTGTAGTAATGAAGTTTCATTTTGACAGTCTGATGTACCTCGCCTCTCCCCTACACTCCTAGACAGGGAAGTTCCTATATGGTAGTGGCAGTACTGGCAACCTCTTTATTCCCTAGGGGTTATAAGTGAAGAAGAAAAGGAGTTTATGAGAGAATATAGTGAAGAATGCATCCAGCCTCCCAGTTTTTCCCTTGCCTGTGTGTCTTAGGCAGGACATGGCATGAAATCACCATGCCCAAATATCAAAATCCATGTCTCTCACCCCTTGGAAAACAGGTAGATGAGTAATTTACCTAAGGCATGGTTGGCTAAAATATAGTAAATACCAGAACACTGTGTCTGTTCCTACTTCTTATCTGTTTTGCTGTTTCAGCACATAAAAGAAACAGACTTTAGTGACATATAAACTGCTCATGAAAGTGTGAGTCTCTTGTCATATTTTGTGTGAAGTAATGGTGAATCTCAGAGTTTGGCTTGCAAGGTAAAAGGGTTTTTAGTAATCCCAGCATAAAATCATTGATGCCCCGGTGTCGTGGCATTTTTAAATCAATTCATAAATATTTCAATAAGGAAGGACGTATTGTAATCCAAGGAAATTCTTCCCAGTGTAAGAGAAACAGTTTTAAATTCAACGGTTTGTATCAAAAGAGGCTACAGAATAACTTAATCAAGTAATAATTTGTGAAATTCAGGTCGCAGGATATGGCCAGCAGAAGAACTGTAAAACTTTGGCTTTTTGTTTGAGCTGTCCTGACATACATTACCCACAACAAAGCATTTGGCCTTTGCCTCTACAACACTGGCTTGTTCTGTGGCAGAGCCAGGAATGTAGGAATGTGGCTCCCAGCCAGGCTGGTGGGGAGAGGAGAATGCCCTCGACCTGCAGGATTCCATCTCTTTCCATGTCTGCATCTTTTATCCAGCACTTTATGACATTTGGAGAGGGTGCTTTTCCACGCTGCCCGCAGCTGCTGTTCCCCCTGCTGCATCTGCCACTGTCACACTCCCAGCCCGGGTGGTCGAGGGGGTTTGTGCGCTGTGGGCCAGCCAGGATGTGGCTATTGAAAAGGCAAACGTGGGGAAGGCCAGAGCTTGGCTATATGTGCACAACAGCAAGTCAGTCAGCGCTCGCAGGCTGAGAATACCGCAGTGTTTGAGCTAAGGGAAGCTCTTTGTTTGCTTTTCCTTGCACTAGTGACTGGGTTACTTCAGCCTAATAGAAGGCTCTTTATTTTATTTTATGCTTTGTGAACCTGACCCATCACAAATCAATTACAAAAAGCTTATAGGTTCTTTCATCCTGCTCCTCCCAGGAAGGGCAGCTGAGAATAATTCATAATGAAAAATCTGATAGTTCCCAGAAGACTGTACTTAGTGGGCTTGAAGTTCTTCCTTCTGCTTCAAACACTCACTGAGAGAGTTGAGTTTCAGGTGGGGTAGTCATAGTAGAAGAAAGGATGTTTTACACTTCATTTTTACCATTGGGCAATTTCTGACTGTTCCTCTAATGTACTGTGTAACTTTGGAAAGCATCATCACCCAGGGTCCTCCCAGGAGATAGTCAGTAGTAACTGACTTTAGCAGCAGGGCTCTGGACTCTTGCTTGACACTTCACAGTTCCCCCTGACATCTGAATATACCAATTTCTGGAATGTTTAAGGTTAAATAAGTGAGTAGTTTATTCTGTTGTAAAGACTTTAAAAGGAACTATTGTGAATTCATCCTGTGGCTGTGGGTCCAGATGTTAAAATTGACTTAGGCCCACCTCTAATTCTAAACTCAGTGGTAGTCTACAGAGGAATTAAATTTATCAGCAAGAATTTAAATTATATCTTTTTCCAAAGCCTGTTTATATTCTTTTCTTTAATCATACTTTCATTGGGCCAGCAAATAATAACATTGTAATAACATCATGCCAGATAAGCCACTTCAAAACCAGGAAGAAATTAAAAATTACAAACACTGAACTGGCAGAGAAGACGACCACTAGAGATTGCCCAAATGGTGCCACAGTGTCTGCAGACATTGCAGGAGACAATGGGATACTGTAGAAGGGATAAGAACCAGTTCTGGAGGCAGGGTGGTTGTTCAGGACATAGAGAATCACAGTCTCTAGAATTTCTATTACATGTGCCATATTTAAAGCCATGTTAAAATAGTATTTAAAGGTTGAATCTCTGGAATTTTAGATGGGAGTGGAGATGCAAGTGCTTTAGAGACCTTACAAGTCACTATTCTGCTGCTTTAAATACTTTAAGAGTTTGGCTTTTTGAGACTGAGGGGTGACACAATCAAAGTTAAGGATTGCATAACTAGTGAGTAGCCTCCATTCCCATTCACACTGATGGGAGTATGGAAATGCTGTCCTCTGCTCCAGTGTTGCTTTGACCCATCATTTAAAATACCTGGACCCAAAGGCAAGCTCTGACCCACATGAAATTGCTGCAACAAGTGGTGTTTTTTGCCAGCTTTTTACTTCCTTTGCACCTTGCAATGGGGTTGTGATGCATAATTTGGGTTTGCAAATTACTCTGGCAGGAAAGCATTCTGACAAGCAATGTCACAGTATATTGTGTACTTGGGTTTAGACCAAACACATAGAAAACAAGCAGGAAGGAGGTCAAAATTTTATTTCATCCCTTATATTTCTGTGGGAAGAAGCTAGGTGGGCCCAGAAATCTCCAAATGCTGGAGAACCTGAGAATAGTTTTCACTTCTGCTTATGAAACTGTACTGGAATATAGGTGGCCTTTGAAAATATATGTATTGTATAAGTGGCCCTTGAGTCCCAGTAAAATAGATCTGTATTGTATTTGAATACCTGTGCATAGGCCTTGCCCGGCAGGTCCCAGTTGCTCTTGATGGGCTGCAGCTGTGATGTCCTTCATTGGGCTGCAGCTGTGGCCAGTCAAGGTAACTGGGATAAAAGGGGTGGGCAGGCCAGTCAGGGAGAGCCTTGAAGGAGCCCTGACTAAGGAAGACTTACAGTCTGAAGCTGTGAAGATCTGCTGCCCACAAGAAAACACTGAGAAGGTATGGAACTCTTGAAATATGAGATACAACACTGGAAGGTTTTCTCATGCCAGTCGCTCTTGCAGGTCCAACACACTGAGTGCCTCCAGGCTGAGTGAGAGAGGAGCTTCAGTGAAGTTCAGGCTGAATAATGCAAATGCAGAGTGAAGAGATACCTCTAGGTATCAAGGGTGGCTCAGTCCTAGAACCTCCATCTGTTTAGATGACTGAAATGAATGGATTATCTCCTGAGGCCTAGGAGAGGGAAGTTAGTTCACTACCAACTGCTAGTGCATAGTGAAGGAGAAATGAACATTTGTGCAAGGAGAATACACAGCAAACAGTACCCACAGCAAACAACCTCTGATTCACCACATGGTTATTAGCTAACTTATTTAACTTAAAATTTCCTCTTAGTTAAAGGGAGAACACTGGACATTTGGAGTTTGTACATCCTTACATCATTTAATGGAGCTAACAAGGAGGAGCTCTTAAACTCCCTATTGCAGCATGGACATCTGAGGACTGTCTGTCTTTTATGCTAATTCAAATACTTCTTGCTGCTTTGATTTTGTGCTTAGCCAGCCCCAGTAACTGATTGCAAGGAGAGAGCTGTTGCTGGTGGTTGAGAGCTGCTATTTGTGAGCAGGTGTTGGAGGACTTGGACAAGAGAAAGAAGCCTGATCTGTTGCCTTTTTTCTCAGCTTGGAAGAACCCACATAATTTGTAACATATTTCATGGTCACTTTATGAAGGGAAGTGGCAGCAAATCAGAGGGAAAAGGGGTTATACATGGAAACATACATACCTGTATGTTATCTTGGGATTAATTGTGTGTGTATGCGTGTAGGCATGTGCATGTGTGTGCCTGTGCAGGCACACACAAGAGTGTGACATGTCCCTGCCAGGAAAGGCAGGGAGGAATTCACAGCTGTCAATAACACAGATGTCCACAACTGAACTAGTGGCTGCACACTTCCTTACAATCAGTGGTGAGAAACAGGCACTTAGCAGAGCACAATTCATCTTATCATCTGAAATTAATCACCTTTTTAAAAGGCTGTTTCTCGCCATTATCTGTAAATGAGCAGAGATCCTTGTTGCAGAGGTGTGACTTGAAGTGAGATGAATCCCACCTTTCCTGTCTGAGCTCTCTGGAGTATTCCACATGCAATTTACTGCATTATACGTTACTCACAGTGCTCTTTGTGTGACCTGGGTGTTCACTTGCCAAAGCCAATGAGTAAACCTGATCTGAATCCAACTGAAAATTATAACAGATTTTTCCACACAACAACCTCATTATTTATTACATTGGCATATGCTTTCTTAAATACAATCTGAAGAGTAAGAAATCTTCGGGTTTTTAAGGGTTCTTTTTAAAATTAATTGTTCATTGATCTACATTATAATGTGATTGCACAGACTGCACAGTGTTAGCACAATCAAAAGAACTCTGGAGATTGCCATGGGGCAAGAGGCAGGAATCACTTAAACTAATACTTTTGCTAAACTTTCTGTTACTAGAAAGAGTGTGAAGAACTGATTTGGCAGACAGTTGTTACAAGGTGAATGACTTTACTTCTTCAATAAAATAAGCAGAGTAGATATCTGCCTCCTGCAAACACAGGTGGCTAGAATGTTAGAGGGCACCCCCAGGAGTAGCTAAATAAACTGTGTAATGTGGACGTTCATGTTTCAGTAGCCTCTACATTGATCACAGTTTTACATGACATAATAGTTGCCCAAGGCAACCATTGGAACTATATGATCTTTAAAGTCCTTTCCAACCCAAACCATTCTGTGGTTCAATGATTATTTGGCTTGGAACTATATGATCTTTAAGGTTCTTTCCAACCCAAACTATTCTGTGGTTCAATGATTTTATAAAGGTGCATCTTGGAGATTCTCAAGGCAGTTCAGGTCCTCAAATTATGCAGAGATAATGTCAGATGACACCAGCCTGCTTAGACATCCTCTGCTTATTCATACACAGAAATAATCATATAGGTGAAAAAAAAGGGGTTCCTGAGATTCACACAGATTCATCCTACCTACCTTCAGATGCTGAGATGTCCAAGTCAGAAGTCCAGCTGTTTTAACTCACTGTGGAGAAAGGGACAACCCCAAAGACCAACTCAGATTTGGATTTAATTCCTCCCCCTATCTCCCCTGATGATAGAATAAATACGTACCAAATGCAGCTACTCTGGTTACATGGACAAACATATTTCTGTTAGCACCTTACCAGCCCTGTAAGGCATTCATAGGATCCTCAGCAAATCCATCTGGATTTGGTATGTCAAGGGAAGAGCATATTTTTCCCTAGTTACTCAAGCACGAGTTATCAGTTGCTGTGTTTGCTGATAATCTCAAGATCTCATTCCTGAGAGTGCTGACAGAGGCATGTGTGGTGCAGATTCAGGCTGTGCTAGCTAGAGGGAACAGTACTTACCAACAGTTCATTAACTCCACTTGCATTAGGTACTTACACAGCGGATGTTTACAGGCTGTCTTGGCTGGATTTACAATGGCAAGTGGTTGCTAGGAAGCGGGAAGAGATTAATCCTAAACAGAAAGGAAGGCAAGAGAATCAGCTTTTGAAAGGGCAAGAAGGATGACCCAGGAAAATACAGGCCTCTCAGTCTCGCTTCAGTGTCTGGTAAGGTTATGGAGGAGATTATTCTGGGAGGTACTGAAAAACACCAGGTCAATGACTGCAGTCACTGCTCAGAGCCAGCACGCCTTCATGACAGGAGGGTCCTGCATGTGGAGAGCACTACTGTCTGCAGTGCTGGAGAGTGGACATTGCATCAGGAGCCCTACCTGCAAACCCTACCTTTTTCAGCATGTTTGTGATGGCAAACAGAATTTCAATGACCCCATAGGGTGCTCTTTGCTATTGCTGGAAATAAAAAGCCTTGTGCAGAAGTAGTGGAGAGTCCAGAGGAGGATCACTAAGGTAATTAATGTATTAAATCATTGCCCATATTAGGACAGGCTGATAGAGCTGGGAATATTCAGCATGGAGAAGGGAATGCTCATGGAGGAATCACATCAACATGTATAAAACCTGAAGGGAATCTGTAAACAAGGTGGAGTCAGGCCCTTTCCAGAGATGCTCTGTAACAGGCTGAGAGGGTATCAGCACAATCTAAAGCACAGGAGGTTCCCTCTGGACAGCAGGATTTGCTTTCCTTTTTTACTGTGAGGCTCACTGAGCACAGAAACAGGTTCCCTGGAGAGGGGGTAGAGTTTCTAGCCTCTGAGACTCTAATAGTCCACATGTTCCATGTAACTCTACATGGTCCTAGGCAAGTGGTGACCTGCTTGAGCAGGGGAGTTGGACCAGATGACCTCTAGAGGTCACTTCCAACCTTAGCCATTATGATATTCTATATAAGTTAGCCTGGGAAGCATCTGTGTGGATTTGTGGTTGTCAAAGCTCAAGGCAAGAAAGTTGCCCTTGCACATGCAAGAGGATGTTAGTGGGGAAGAGATCACTTCCAGCTTATCTTAGGATGTCTCTGTCCTTGCAAGCTGTTGAGGAATAACACACATGATAGCACTAACAGTTGCAGGATGATTTTGGATCTATAGAGCTACATGCCTCCTACACAAGAAAAATAGCTGAGAAAAATTGTTTCATTGTTCCTGATACTTGTCTTTACACTCAGGAATCAGCTTGCCTTGGCACCTTTCCATCTCTCCAACCCAGCTGCCAACAGCCTGGTTTGGGTTTAGCTGACCTATTATTTGCTTTTCATTTTGAATATCATAGACCCAAAAACTAAAAGAAAGGTGACTGTCACTACAGCAATGAGTAAGTATTAAATAGATTTTCTTTTGTATGTGGTGTGTTCATACCATGTATGTTTGCTGAACACCTGGCCTATATCCTCCTACAGTCATGCTTGAAAGAAATCCTATGCATGCAGGTTACTCCTCTTTCTCAAAAGTGGCAGCCTGTGATCCAGGACACAGCAGTAAGGAGACCTGCTGCCTTCTGCAAGGAACCTTAGAACCTTTCCATGCAAATTCATCAGATAAATAAGCCATAATTTTTCCTACTTGATAGGAAAAAATAGCTTTCACAAAACTTTCAAATAAGGTGGCACTCTATTTGCTTGGACTCAACAGGAGAAAAGAGATCATGTGGAAATTGCCTAGGGATAAATAATTTTGGGGGCCCTGGTATGAGTAGTTTTCTAACTGAGCTGAAGCAGAATACTCATAGAAGATATCAGGTTCATGTGGGTGAAACAACTCTGCAAGTGGTGTACCCAAAATATGCTGGCACAGCACAGCTCTGTTTTCACTGCCAGTTGCTATCAGAAGTCACAATTCTCATTTTCCTTAGTCATAACTACAGCCTCTGCTACAACACAACTTTTTTCAGCATGGCACACATGCCACTTCCCAAGTTGTATTCAGAGACCTTCCCAAGCAGTTGTGGTAGGGTTCCCTAATATGGAAAGTGTACTTGAAGAGTGGGCAGAAAATGAAAATGTTATGTGGTCCAGAATCCTCTGGTTTCATACTTTATCCTGTACGTATATGAAATGTGCCAAATTTGTCTCTCTGCATGAACTGAGCAATGTACAGCAACTATGATTTGTGTAGGGTAAATGCTTCCTGTTGGTATTTTAAATCGTACGGAAGCAGGCTTAAAATAATGCACCAGCCCAAGAAGTTCTTTAAATAGCACAGGAAATCTGATGAACTCTGAGTACACCAGTGACAGCACAGGAAAAGGAAAAAGAGATCAAATAAGACTTCGGTAACAGGAATGACAGTGGGATTATATTCCTCCAGAGGTTATCACAAGCTTGATTCTGACACAGGTAGAATGTCACTAATAAAGAGGATATTCTACCAGGATGTGTTATACTCTCCTAATTATGGAGCTGTTCCTGTGGCAACAGACAGAAACCACATTTACCCTGGTTTTGATGGCTTGTACATCTTTAATGATGCTTCCAGAGAATTAAGGAGAAAAACAGTGACTTGTGGAAAAGGTCAGCATGGGAATGGTTTTTTGTCCTGTTGTCTTTCTTGAACACAGTGACTGCTTGACAGAAAAACTCTTTCTGTCAGACACCATGCTTGGTTACAGTTTTAATTATAGCCCTGCAACTAAAATTATAACTAAAACTGTATACACTAAACTAAAAAACTGTAACTTGGTTACAGTTTTAATTATAGCCCTCCAAATTGGGAGGAGGGGGCAAGGGAATGGAGAGCCTTATCCTTATGGCTGGTACATTGCTGCTATTAACAGTCACTGCAGAGTCCATCTCCCTCCCTTGCCTGCTGATTTATGTGGGTGTTGCCACACAGAATTACTCGATAATCTCATTATACCTAATCCTGTTTACTCCTACAAAGGAGACCGGCAGAGCTCCCTTGTTTTCCTGTTCCTCTTTTTCTTTAGTTATTTCAGAAATATTCTCTATAAAGCATGAACTTTCAGAGTCAATGCTTATCCTGTTTACTGTCCTTAATTCCAGACTCATCAAATTCAGCACCCTCCCCTATCTCTTTCGGTAAATATTTTCTTTGAGCCAAGCATCACACAAACATTAGCTGTAGCTCCCCTTATGTTCAGTTCACGTAATTGCATTATTCTGATGCAATTAAAGCTTCTCAAATGACATTTTGTGTTTACATTATCTTTTATGCCTTTAAAAGTGGTCTCCCTTATAATGTTTCTTCATGGGCAATGCAGTAAAGAAGACCAAAAGCTGTAAATGTCTACACATACTGTTGGTAGTTGAATACTAAAGGTGCTTACTAAGGTAGACTCATTAATTCAGGATATTTCTAAAGCATAGGGAATCACAAGTATTGTTTTGGTGACTAGAAGCTCTTAACAAGGTTACTAAAAGCATGTAAATGGTGTTGATATGAATACAGGCATTATGAGCATGCCCACAATAAACATAAATCTAGATAGCAATTGTAAGGCAAGATGAGAACCATAACCACATCTAGCTGTTTACCTTTTTAAGTGCTGAATGTAGTTAACAATAGCCTGCTTGACTTGATAAAGATTTCCATAGATAGGTTTAGTAATTTTTGTTTTACCTATTTGGTTCTTGTGAAATGTCCTAAGGAAAATGAAGACTTCATCCTTATTTATATAACCTAGATAGTGAATAAACCCATTTCCTGAGTTTGTTTTAATCAAGTAATCCATTTTGAAGTGATGACTTTCAAAAGTACTGCAGTACACACTATTTAGCACTATACAAGGTTTTGGAGGAAAAGAAGACTCACAATTTCCTAGTCATTACTTTTATACAGTTCCAAAAGCTATATTACAGTTAATTGTACTGCAATTCTTCATCATTAGCAGTCATAGAGTTTCTATGCTAAATGGGGCAGGAATTGTAGGGGAAAGTAACATGACATTGTTAGCTCAAAAAAGCAGATGAGTTTTCTGGGAATGGAATAAGAACAGTTCCACTCAAAAATTTTACATTCAATCTTTTGGACCAAGATGTATGTAAGAAGATTATTTACAGCTTAAGCACCATATCTGTTTTGTTTAGTTATCTATTGTACCTGAGAAAACACTTCCAGCATCCAATATCTCAAGACTGCCAGCACAGAACTGCCACACTAGGCATTAGGCATTGCTGATCATTTTATTGCATCAAAGAGCACATTGAGGCTTTGATAGGGATCTCCACAAGGAGAGTTTTCAAGTAGGAATGATTTTCTAAGTAGGAATGATTATCTGATTGTGACAATGCAGAATCTCACTGTGGAGGGGAAAGAAAAAGGCTTCAGCACAGCCTCTGAAGTTACAGAACCTAAAGTTATGAGAACAATAAAGTTCCTGTATTTTAGGGCCCAGATTTTCAGTACCACTAGGACCTTCTAAAATCAGTTGCTATGTAGCTGTTTATCTGCTTAAAAGAACCGTGTTTGACTTCCTTCCTTTAACATTTCTGAAATTTCCACCGTCAGGCATTACGCCTCTCTATTGACCTTCGCTCAAAAATCAGATAGCAAGAGGAAGTCCCTGTAAATGGAAGAATTGGTTTTACATCCTTACTCCAAATTTTTTAAAGAAGAAAGATTTAAAATTGGGTCCTGACATCCCCCAGCTAAGGTCTCCAGTCACTGCCCTCTGAATTAGATGTTTTAGACTGCTTAAGTTTTTCTGCTTCTCATAAAATACTGAAATAACTTCTGGGAGGAGGGATAGGAATCACAGCACTCCAGAGCTGTGTCCACAGCTGCAGTTATCTTTTTCTTTCCTAAAGACTATTTCAAAAGTTTGTACTGAGTGAGATAACGTCTACAGGAGAAATAGAAGACAGTTGCCCCATTTGACACAGGAAAGATCTGCTCTCAAATTTGAATCAGACAAGGTCCCAGGTCACAGGCTGAGTGTTTCAATTAACAGGCTATTAAGTTATTAATGGAGACTTTTTTTTTTTAATGAGAACAACTTATTTGGACACAAATTGATTCAGCTGAGATGTTGATTCACAGAAATTGGAGGCATACACACTATCATGTGATAGGAAACACATCCCACTGAGGGAGAGGGAGGCTGTGACCAGTGCTGTCAATACACATACTCTTATTGTTTTGTCTCAGGCAGCTCTAAGCTCCAGTACTCCTGGGTCTCTGTCAGCTCTTGGTTCGCCACATGCAAAAGATGCTGGGTGTTCAACCACAGGCTACTAGTTTTATCTAGGTGAGAAGAAGTTACTCTTTCACATTGATTAATGTTGTTGTAGAATTGACCGCCAGTGATGTTCTCAAAGATTTACAGCTGTAGAATTATGTAAAGCTGAGCCCAGACCTAATTTCCATGCCAGTGTCTTGATCTTTTCCTCTACTCATCTGCTTCCCTATAGAAATGATTCTTAAAGTACAGAGGCCAGATTTGCAATCAAGTACATCCTGTGGTTGTATTATTGTATAATTATTTACCATAAGAATCCATTAGAAAATGCACCTATTATAATGGCATAGGAAGTATCCCAAGTACTTAGCATTTCAGAATTTTCCTCAGTTTCCCTTGTTTCTCTCCTTTAAAATTTGAAAGCTTTTATAGCACAGAATGTGAGTAGAGCATATTCCCTGGGTGCTTCAGGATGTTGGCCTCTGAGGTAAAGGCTTTTTGAGGCAGCTGCTGTTCCTTCTGCTGCCTTTCTTTCACTGTCAGACTGTTTACTTCATCTCCCTTTGCTTTTACCTGTAGGAGTCTTGCAGAACTCTTCACAGCGTGGCAGTTAAGAAGCAGAGCCAAGAAAACACTTGACAATTGACACAGCTCTGCAATTGACATCTGGGTGACAAAGGCATAGAAAAGCTCTCCATGTGCGGCTTAGAAGAGTAACTTGGTTCAGGCTGCAGAGTACTGAGTAGCAGAAGACTTTGTAGTCTTCTCTGTTGCACTGAGACATTATTAGTTTTGAGATAATGACTCAACAGGGCATTTCAGAATAGAGCTATGCTTTATTCTAACATCCATCTGTGTTCAACAAAGAAACTAAATATCCACTTGAGTTTAAAAATGCTTATGTAATTTGCTGAATCAATCCTTTACAAGCAGCCTGATTTTACCTTGCACTGCTTCTCTTCCTATTCCATTGTAGCTGTGATCCTGGCATCTCAACAGCAGCAAAGTGTGACTGTGCCCTAGGAATACAAACAATGGAAATTGAGATTAAAACATTCTGAGAAGAAACTCTAAGTCACCATTTCTTTTTATCAGTTAAATTAGATCTACTGTGGCAATCCCACCCTGCAGATATGCACAGACACAGATACACAGATATCCAAAGAAAGGCATTCATGCTGTTTTTGCTTTGCAGGCCACATAGTGATTTTTTCCTTTACAGGAATTCCCACAGACTTCTAGACATGACATGATGAGAGCATGCTCTCTTTTGCCTAAACAGTTGCAGTTGATTTTATTATGGAAAAGGAATATTGGAATAACAACTGCTGTAGAAGACAATATGCCTCTTCTCCTGACATAAGTGACGACAGAAAGAGCATGAAAATGTATTTTCTGTAAGATGTCTCAAAATCTCTGACAGCTGCATTTAGTGTTGTGTTTTGCTGTAATTTTCAAAGGCAAGCAACGACAGAAGCATTTAAATTTTGTGAAGTGTGGCCTTCATTCATTATGTGCCTTTGAAGCTTAGACTTACTGTTCCATTCTAAGGTGCAAGAAATATCCTCTGCTCTACAAATCCAACAAGGCATGCAGGGAACATTGTTACCCAGAGCAGGAGCACTCCAAACTACAGTGCAGAAAATATAAAATGACATGCATATGACAGCTTTTTTAATGAAGTTGGTTATATCCATGCTGGCTTTCTCAGACGAGACAGCAATAGATGAATTGAAATAACATGATGAGTGGTGCCATGAAGAGAGAAATATCATTCACAGGTGGTTCTACCAAATGGAGGGAAAGGTATCCAACCAAGACTACTGCTTCCTAGGGAGGATCATCATTATTTATTTTAGCAGCAATGGTCAGAAGGAGGAAGAAAGTCAAGGAAGATAGGATTATGTCTCTCTATATCACCAATGATATATTATCAAGCCTCTGAAATTATATTCTCCATTTTTATAATCCTTGAAGGAAAAAACAAGCAAACTGTCAGTACCTCAAGCTAGTGGAGCATCCTGAACATATGGAATATAAAAATGTGCTCCCAGCAAAGAAATCCTTAAAAACTTACAAGATTAATTCTGCCTGATTATGATAATAGTCTTCAAGAATATTGCAAAGTGTGGTACCAAATAGCGATGTATGGCTTCAGCACAAAAGCAGCAAAACAAGATGTGGAAGTCAGGGATCTAAAGTTTATTAGATATATTAAAGTTTATTAGATTATTAATTGGTTTTGTCACAGGTAATGATACAGCTGAATAGCACAAAAATGTTCTTAATAAAAAAGTTCAAGCATATCCATTTATTGATCAAAGTGGTTCCCAGTAATCAGATTGCACATTTTGTCTCAAGAGGCAAAGCAGAAGAGTTATAAGAGTGTGATAGCACAAAAATGGTAAGAAAAATCAGTAGACAAATCACAGGCATAACACAACATCCTGGAAGCATCTGTAAGACAGTCTAGAATAGGTAGCAATTAAAAACAGTATTCAGGAGACATCATGATAGGTCAAAGATGATAATCAGATCAGGAGAAGTCTAGGTGTAAGGACAAAGCACCATTGAAAGAGCTCATGGCAATGTAATTGAAGACAGACATGTGACAGTGAGTATAGGACCCCCAAGCTGGTCCTATTCTAAGTGTGAGGTAAGCATGATTAGGCAAAAAAGCACCTAGAGGACCATGCAGGGGTTTTGGGATTTGGTGAAAAAAATGAAGTGAGAGGAAAATGCACATAATGTGGGAGTATTTTATGCAAGCTACAACACATGGAGACAAGATCAGCCATGAATGTGATAGCAAGGATGCAGTTAGGGACAGAGGGAGAGAGGGGGAGGTTTTAGTGACTTTCTTAGTATTGATGTGTTAAAGATAGCTGAGCTGTTTGAGAAAGATAAGTTTATAGGAGATTTAAAAGGCAATTTAAGCCTTCATTAAGAAAAAAAATGAAGAGTGGGGAATTTTAGAACCAAATAATGTAACCAGAGAGATGATGGAAAGAACTTTGTGGGATGGTGGAATAAGATAGATCAAAGACTACAGAAGCTTTTGTTGGTATGTAAATAGTTTTTCTACCTCATTTATAAGAAAGTGGTGAAATAAACAATAATAAGTGTCATAAAACTTCCTACTCATTGTACCTTTTTCTGACATTGTAAATACTTTCCCTTACACTGAAGAGAACAGCTAAATAGACATGTAGTTTCTGGAAAATAGGAGTGGGAGTACACTGAAAGACTGACTTTGTTGTGTCTTCTTAAGATGTCCTGGGAATCATAGCACAACTATAATATTTTCTGGAGGAACAGAAATTAGGTGATCTTCACTAGTCCCTCGGATGTCACTAGTAATTTTGGTGCTTGCAGAAAAGAGAAAATAAGATACAAAGAATAACTGGACACCTCAAGGAAGTAGAAAGAAAAATGGGACGTAAGATAAATGAAGAAAAAGCCAACTCAGATAAGAGAATTTTAGACAAGCTTCTCTATCAGCTAATAACAGTAGAGATCAGAACATTGGCAGTTAAAGTACCTCAGATAATTGACAATCAGAATTTCAATGAGAATATGGAAATTAATGTCAATCTGAGAAAGGTAAATATATTAGGAACATGTGTTACTTTACTTTTAAATTATAATGCCAGAGTTTAGACTATACCAGACAATTTTAATTCATCTTGTTTTACATAGAAGTGACCCTTGGTGATTTACTAAAAAGACAAATAAATTAAATAACTTCAGAAACAAAATATTGCTCAAGCATGTGTGGGTAAGAAAATTAATTATGAATAATGGGGGGTCAACAGAGAACATGAATAGTCATTTAATCCCCATAGCTTCAGTGGTCAAAGTGTGTGGTTAAGATGACCCAAGGCAGACCAAGAAGCACCTGGGTAAAGCTCATCTGTTGCTGCTTGAGGCTGGTCAATCAAAAGGAAGCAAAGTGGAAGCACTAAGTTAAAACTCTGTTCTTAATATGTGTGACCAGCTACACAAAAAATGTGCCCCAGCAGAAGGAGTTTGGGGCAAACTGAGGAGTCATGAGTCATTATGTTCTCAAATCCATGAAGGGGGGAAGGCAGCAAGTATGTGGGAATGAAATGGACCACCAGCAGAGAATTAATAATAATACCCACATGCCACAGGAGACAGGCATGTAAGAGAGGAGCACACTGTGATTACGGTCTGCCAGTGGTGAGCAGCCCAGATCCTAAGCCATATCACCATTTACATCATTCCTGAGTTTACTCATCTAGGTCTCAAAATAAACAAAGGAGGAGCCTTACATTTTAAGCAGTTCTACTTCAGCTTAAGGAGCAGTTTGAACATATTCTCCAATCGAAAAAGATGAGGGGAATGTCTGGCTCCTGGCATCTCCGAAGCAAAAGTGAGCTGTGCTTATCATGCACACTGCGCTGCTGGGCTGGCCACACAGACAGGATTGAAAGTAATAACAAAAATTGAGATGTAGCTCCCTACTCATTTGCTGCAGGAGCTTTTCTGCCCAGAATTATCAAGCAGTCTGTGGAGTTCAAGCCAGATTTAATTGCCATTATGAAGGAAAAGTCGTTCTCACTTATTTTCTGGAGACTCTAGCTTTTTGCTCAAGTATTTGAGAATGCACCTACTTCTGCCCTGAAAAAAACAGTAGTGAATAATAATGTTCCTGGTTCTTGCATTTAAAACATTATGCCTGGTGCCAAATAACACTTCAGTAGCAATATGAGTTATGAAGTTACATTGCAGTTTTCCTAATGCAGCCATGTCACATGCCCAAAATTGGGAAAAACGGTGACTTTTTTAACTTCAAGAGCATAAGTAAGATTTGGATGCTCATGCTTAAGGATGCTTTTCAATTATCTAAAGCAGGAATGTATAAACTGTCCTTTCTACTCAAATGCAGCTGATCACTATTGATTGCCAAACTCTTTATTCTGTATTCTTTCATAAAATCATTGAGGAAAATGACACCTTTGGGTTTGGAAATCTAGAGAAGGGTATTTCCCTCCTGTATATATAGCAGAACTATTTTTTAACTTAGCTTTCTGCTAAATTTCATCTACAGTTGAATACAGAAATAAAAGATTAACTAGTGCTTTCTGGAAAGAGTGAGAGGCACAGAATGAAGATAAATTACTTTACAAATATCTTCCAGATTGAAGACAGAGTGCATCAAATGTTACTATAAAAGCGGAACCAAAGTTGAAGCTAAATCTATATTTTAAGAATACAAAAACAACTTAGGGTGAGTCACTGAGAACACAAAAGCAACCACAAAATTTGTGCACAGTCTATACAGTGACCTTGACATGATTTCCAAAACCTTTAATTTCTGTTGGTTAGGAGAACTAAACACATTATTTAGACAAAATACTGTGTTTTTGCAAAGTTAATGCTTTGCAAAAATGAAAAGGTTACTGAAGACATTAACTCTTCAGTGCTGTACAAATGTGGGAAGGATGTGTACTACTGAAAACTTGCACAGATCACTTTGGAAATGAGTGCCTGACTATTGACCTGGGCTGCAAAGTATTTTTTGAAGAGAAAGAATATTTTCCAGTACATTTTTTTATAGTTAGGAGCTTCTCTTCTGGTTGTATTTCAAGATACAGTATGATGAAGCAATTCTTATTTCATAAGAATTAGATGTTTAGTTTGCACCAGACAACTGTGACTCCTAGCATGGCCAGAGACTGGTTATTTAGGCTGTTACTGTCACTGAATCACTAAAATCCTCTTTGTGCAATTTCTGTCACCTACTGAGAACATATGGCTTCTCTGCAAACACTTGTCCAAGTTAATGAATCTATGTTAGTGAAGGAAGTTTTCTGGGCTCAGAGTCCAGGGAACTTATCCAAAGCCCACTCGATTCAAAGGGAGCTTTTCCATGACAAAGATTTAAACAAAGCCTGTTACTATTAACATGCAGTCCTGGAGGGAATGGTTGCTGTTCTTAAAGACATATTTTATCAATATCAATGTTGTTGTGGTCAGTGGTGTCAATGCCATCTGTGGAAGAAGACTGGTGAGAAAGCCATCATTAACATAAAATATTTTCTGAGTTACTCTGCATGAAATGAAGAAAAAAAATCTGTCATAAAGTCTTCTAAAAAAATAAATTTCATTTAAATGGCTTCTGTTTTACATGTGGTATGAGCACAAGTTAGTGAGGATGACATTAGTGAAAATAAATAAACAGTGTAATGAAAAATCTGCTGCCCCTAAACACCAGTAGAAATTCTCATCACCTTCTGTCCTATTTGCCTGAGTCATGAGTGTGATATCCCTTCTCTTCACAAGTGGAATTAAAGTCTTTCACAGATATTACAGGAAAGTCTATATAAATTTTTCTGCACAAGACAGCAACAGCGTGAACTGGAAATTATATATTTATTATGATATTTTCAATGCCATTGGCATTTTGAAGAGTAAGTGCAGCTCTCTTTTGTGTAGACTGTAAAGAAACTAGTGAACTAAAGTCTTTTACACATTTGGTAGGAAACTGCATATACAAGGCAGGCATTCCTTAAACAGTGTGTGTGACACAAGCAATTGATATCTTTTTTTACCCCTTCTGTGAAAAACAAGTCATTCTATAGAAAGACTTCAGATCTCGCCAAGCAGGAAAAAGACAGCAGTAATTCAGGAATTGTGGCACTTACATAGACTAATGGAACTCTGGGTTCTGGTCCTGCTTTAAGGGCTATTTATATTAAATAGTGAGTGGATTCAGGGCACAGTTCTTGGAGCAGGGATCAGAATTCAGATCTCCCCTTCTTGTGACAAGTATTCAACTTGACACATTCTAGTAGGAATCTGGAGAAATCTGTGTTCTGGTTTTGCATTGGCTATCTTTAGGCATCTTTTGCAATAAGAACACTGACTGAAGGCAGTTGCACTCAGTGCTCAGAGAATTATTCATGAAAGCCAAGTGCTCAAGGGTGAGGCCACGTGTGGCTTTGAAGCGCCTAAGAAAGAAGCAGATATTGGAAGCCAGACTTTCCAAAAACTCCTTCAAAGCCTCTTCCAGCCCCAGTTCTCTTTGTCTCTCAGTAGGCACAGGAAAATAGCTCACAGCATCTAGAACAGAGTAATTTCCTGTGAATTAATACTCAAAATTGTAAGCCTATATTCATGTTATGTCACTATATGTATGACCCTCTTAATTAAAAATCCAGTCTGTTAAGGATAAGACTTACAGAAAAATTATACAGATACTGTTCAGAGTGCAGGAGGAAATATGCTGAATGGGTCATTATTTGGCCATCATCTATGTAATGCAGGGGCCAAAAATGTTGAAAACAGATTTTTTTTTCTCGCTGTGTATATTGAAGAAGAAAAGGTTACCCAAGGTTTTCTATGCATTTGGCTCAAGGATGCTGAAATATGAGAACATGTGATTTGTTAGGGAAATCCTATGTGACTCCTCTACAGCAGCTAACCAAGTAAACAAGAAGTGAGCTGGAACTTTCTGTACAAGGACTTTTACTGGAATCAGTCGGAAGCTTTTGAATATACTCAGGCTTCCTCGGGAGGTTCCATCTGGTGCTGCATGCATCATCTCTCAAACAAATGAACTTTGAACGCTCATAATTTTCAGATCAAGGACTTCAGAAAAGGTTTTTCATCCCCTTACAAGTTCAAGGACATCTTATCATTGTCATTTCTATGTGAGTTGATAGACTTTTATAAAATATGTTCTAGACTTCTATTTTTAATAGGAAATAAACAGCATAAACCTTTCATTTAATAAACACTTCATCTTAACAATTTTGCTGATAATCTTCCTGTATAATATGAGTGTCTTTAAAAGGCAATTTTTTTGCATATCTCCACATGTAGTTTTCAGACATTCAAGCTGGCACTCTGTGTTACTAAATATGAAATTATTCAAAACTTCTGATCTTATTCTAAGCTTTCATCTATAAAAATCACCAGTGCATTTCTTTATTTTACTCCAATAAAAAACATATGGGATTACTAAATACTGAATGCTCAAGTCTATCATTATCAAATTATGTCACTCAGGAGAAGTCAGTGGTAATGTGTTCTTTAAAAATCACAAGCTGAAGACATAAAAAGTAGGATTATTGCTGAAAAAAAGAAGAAAAAAAAAAGCTGGCCAAAGCAACTCCGTTCATTCTTACAAATTATTTTTAGCTTTCTTTCTGCACTGAAATTTCCAGAGGTATATCAAGATCTTGACAGATGATACAAACATTTTCTGATATGAAAGAGCTTGTATTCAGAAGTTGGTGACAGGTGCATTTTGGCGTGTTTGCCCCTCTTTTACTCCTCCTCTGTTCCTTTTTGCTTTGTTTTCTTATTTAAGCATTTTCACATTATTTCAGAAGGAGGATCTCAGCTCGAAACTGTTGGTTTGTGATTGCAGAAACAAATATCAGCAGTGAGAGCTCATCAATTTTTAAATTAATCTCCTTGTCTCCACAGTGATTATCCTGTTTGGCTGAGCTCGGTAGCAAAATCACAACAATATTTCATGCCAGAATTCACTAATCACTGGATTTGTAAATCTATGGCCACTGTCCTGTGAGTAATCTTCCACCTTTTCACCTTAACCACTACAGCCCCATGCTTTCCAATTATTGTTTCCAATACAGAAATTGCCTGTGAAAATTACTTCTCATGTCATATATGCTGCCATTTCTGAATCATTTGACTGAAGCAGAGCAAAGTCCCAAAATCTATTCAAAACAGCTTATACAAGACTTACTTGTAGATGAAGACTGGACACCCTGTATTTAAGTTTTCGGTTCAGTTGACAGCTCTTTGGGCTGCTGTAGCAACCATTCAGGTTGAAAGAAAAACAGGACATTGAGCACCTGTCCAGTCTTCAGGAATTATACTTTGTATCTAGGATATTCCTAAGATTCATGTATCCTATCATTCCTGGTAGTTTTTTATGAGCCTTACAGGTAATATTTCCTCTCGGGTCCCCCACTTCATTTGAGCAACTAACAAAATTTAGGCTGCTGTAGATGATTCATATTCAGAGAAGTGACAGAGTCAGACCTTTTGTGTTGTACCCTAGTTTATGTGCAAAGACCCCTGTAAGCCTGTGTTCCTGAGCACATCAGCCTCTAACAGCTGGATTCTCTTCCACTGCTCCTAAATCCCTGTTTCTTTCAGCCAGCACTCATAGGAGCTCTCATCTAACTTTGTATTGTTCATGGCATGTGCTTCTGCAGTGACTTTTCCTATTTTCATGCTACTTTCTCTTCCTGCTCATTTATTTGTCCTTTGGCCATGCAGACCTTCACAGATATGTATCAGAAGAGTTCTCCTAGCAGAAGTTTGGGGTAGAGAAAATGCTTTTTGCTGTTTTTTCCAAATACCAATAGACTCACACATTCCCTGGACAAGTATTGGTTTCAGTTCTGTTATTCTGAAGCAGTGGGAAAATGGGTAAATGTCTTAAGGATATTGGAACACCCAAGATAGTCCTGTGACTTCACTGGGAAACCAAGAACGCATATTTTATATGTCTTTTGCAAACCTGGGGGATCAGTGCCAAAAGATGTACTTTGTAGAGATTCCAAGCTCCTGTCATCAAAATCATGTCAAGAAGATCACACTCCAAAGAGCATCAGGGAGGTAGAAACTCCTGATGCCTAAGGCAGCTCTACATGTTTTATTTTCTCTAGGTCTGGATCTGCATAACTTCTCTTGCTTTTCACAAGCCATCAGGGCCTTGGATTTTGCTGGATGAAGGAGTCATATAAAAATAGTGTAATGGAGTTCTTGTTCTGCTCATAGAATGCCAGATTCTTCATTATCTAAATAATTTTGGATTATTTTAGATTCTATATTCTATTCTATATTTTAGATTCCTTTCTTCAGAACTTACTAGGCCTTAACAGGAGATTTTGAAGGTCACAAGAAAAACAGACTGGAAAAGTAAAATGTTGTGAAATATAGTCCCTTGGTAGTGTGTTTGTTGCCTCTCTTTCTGAGTTTTGTAAAACCAAACTAAATACTTTTATAATAATAAATCAAAATAATATAGAAAATTTACCAGCCTGGAACAAAAAGAAAACTAAGCTTTATAACAAAAGTGATATGTGAAATTTGAACATTGATTGTATTTTGGGTATAGATTGATCAGCAATTGTTACTTAATTTATCAAGGTTATGCAGAAGCTGCTCAATGTTGCTTCCCTTTTGACTAACAAAAGAAGTTTTCATGAATAAAACCCTTCCTCAAGAAAAATCAAAATGTATAGATTTTGAAACTTGCAAATATTATTTAGTGTTGCATTAATTTCAAAAGCAAAATTGCAAAATCACAAACTATGTGTTAAGTACATTTGTTTCCAAAGCAAGCATTAACACACACCCTTTAAGCATCATTAATGGGCTTTTAGGAATAAAATTATGGGGAAGAAAGAGCCACAGTGATAAAGTAACAATCTTTTTAATGATAATGTCACTACAGTTATCCTCTCTGCTCTGTTCATGTTTTTCAGGAAAAGTTTTGTGAGTATAGGTCTTATGGTATGGAGTTCTTTTCCCACTAAAACTGACAGCAAAGGTTTGCACAGGCCTGATATGCTCCTGAATACATCAAAGACCAGGGATTTGTCACTTTGCCTGGCCAGATTTGATATTAAACATACATGCTAGTAAATATGGAGCTGGTTTATATCCCTCAATAAAATTTAACATTTACATAGCTTTATCTTTCCAAACTGCTGTAGGCTGCAAATGACTAGCTAAACAGAAAGATAACCCTTCCTCTCTAATCTTTAAGAGTGCCAAGCTTCCCATTTGTTTCCAGTACAGAGATTTCCTGTGCAAGCTATCTCTTGCACAGTGCTGAAATTAGAGGAGAAACTTTAAGGCATCTCTGGGAGACTATTTAGTGGGTTGGTTCTGCAGCTTGTGTTTTGTCTCAAAAGTTAAGAGTGGTATCACATTTGGTGATGCTGCAGAATAGAATGAGGGCTAGCTCCCTGGAAATTTCTATGACACTTGGCACCACAGATTATAGACCTTTGTAAGCAAGTGCTAGAGTAGCTTTTAACCAGCTTCAGAATAACTAAGCAAAAGAGCAAAGGAGAGGGGAAGGGAGAACAGAAAAGAAAAGAAAAAAAAAACAAAACCATGATCCAGTCAAAACAAGGAGAGAAATAGAGAGGCAATAGTATTTACAGAGCTGTAGTAGCTAGCGAAACTAACATTTTTTGGGTGTTTAAGGTAAGACTGCCCCCAGATTTTCTCTTCTAAAACTCAAATGCTTTTTTCTGGGTCAGTCTGAGACTGATGAGTAGCTCCCTTTGGAAGCAGAGTTATTGTTGTACTTCTTCTTACCAGCTGTGAGAACCCATCCCACAGGCCAACTGGTACAAATTCCCCCTGAAGCCTTTGGTACACTCCCTCTTTCTGGAGTCGGAGCCAGTTGCACTACCAGACCAGACTTCACATCCATGTGCAATAACAGCAGCCTGCAGTCTCTCTGGCAACCATTTTTTGCCAAAAAAAGCAATGATTTATGCAACCACTGTCATCTGTGCAGCAAATAAGCTTATCTCCTAATTCCAGAGCCTCTCTCTGGGGTTGCGGGCACTGGAGCTGTGAGATGCTTGCTCTGCTATCACTGCAGGACAGTGCTGCTCTGTACTCCCAGCTGGAAACAGAATAACCAGCCCTTAACTCCCCAGAGACACCTTTTCTCACTGCTGCAGAGCTTTGGCACACACTCATGGCTACTGTAAATCCTGCCTCCTCTGGATGTAGGGAAGGCTAGGAAGAAGTCTTTACCACTCGGACATCAAAAGAAAACATGTTAATGGCACAGCTTACATTAGTGTTGAAGAAGCGGGAGTTTCAGCAAATCTTTCTGTCCAGGCTTTCTCTCCTGTGGGTGGGAGGAGTCAGGCCATTCTGAAATAGCTCAACACAAAGGGTTGTGTTCCCGTGAAGTCCGGGAAAGTGGTAGGATTGCACAAGAGAGTTGTCAAGGTTGCTGCCTGTAATAAGGGACAGGGTGAATCATAGTCTGACTGTCACGGGCAAATACAAGTTTCTTCCCAGCTTTCTGAGAAAGCCTCACTGTTCTGTGTGAAAAATGCACGGTTTCTGCACCCGAATACAATGGGGGAAAAAGCATGCCCTGGAGCAGGGGTCTGGACTTTGCACTTCCCGCACCCTTCACTCCTTCACTTCACCTCCTTCACTCCTGCTTCAGCCCTTTCTGCTTCCCTCTTGGTTTTTAAGGGATGTCCAGGCTTCAAAATCAGAGTGGACAGTGCCCTCTAGCCTAAGGAGGTGGCCAGAGCACCCTGGGGGCACGGAAAAGCCTCTGGAGCACCCCCTTCCCATTGCACTCCAGCTCTTCCACTTCCCAATCGAGGCTTCAAAGCCTGTGTGCACACTTATGATGGCATTTCTTGTTTCTCCCTTGTGGCTACAGAGAAACAAATTTCCCTAGTGTTTAGTGTTAAAGAGAGGGCCTCAGGGCCATAAATGCCAATTGAGGCTGTAGTACAACTGTTGAGTAGGTAGGGCAAGAGGTGACACAAAATATTGAAGTTAATAATATTATGTCCAAAGCCAGAAGAGATTCCATCTAAATGTGACTTCACACAGTGTGTCTATTTTACATCTTAACAGGCCAAAACTTTCAGAGTCCTCCTTGGAATCAGTTTTGCCAACTACAGGCATGAGACAGAAGACTGCGTGTGAGGCCAGGGGTCTGGAACAAGGCATAGTAGAATTGCTGCCTGTTGGTACACAAAAGTCAAAAGACAACAAAACTTCAGCTTACAGAGCTATGTAGAGGAAGGCAAAACTGAGAAAACAAATGAAACAACAGGAATTTCCTTTTGGCTAGAACAAGTGCTCTGTTCTCAGCAGGTTGCTTCCTGAGAGCCTTTTCCTGTGTTCACTAGATGCTTTATTATACATTTTAGGTTCAGCAGAGAGTGTGTTAGGACCTTGACTTTAAAGTTTGCAATTTTCATTAGAGCGAAGGGGAGCTAGCAGCCTATCCAAGTAGGAGGAACATCAAATTGCCAAATGCTGCAATGTCTATATATATCTGTCAGGCTGCATTTCACAGCAGCCCCACGCATTAAGCAGAGAACAGGCACAGGCTGAAGAGGCATTCAATACTTAGAGATTGCAACAGCCAGAATGCCAAAACCAAACCCCCTCACTGCGGCTTCACTGAACTACCTCTAAAATTGCAGATAAGAGCCTAATAAAAGTTTCTGGCATGTATGTTCTCCTCAAAGTCAGGCACTCCTCCCAGACAAGTTAGTTTCCCTGTTACAGTGGGCATCCAAATGAATCAGTTATAGAGTTTTGGGGAGGGTGAGCACTGCTGTCATGCTCAAATGTGGGTCACAAAGAGTAGAGTCCAGATGATCTTTGCAACTAGGGACACAGCTCACGCCCCTCAGTTATGATGCCTCAGAAAATGGACAGAAGGCAAGTTCCTTTCTTCCTCAGATTCCTACTGTCAGTTCATCCTGGCTATTGCAAGCTGTGCCTGAAATACTCCAATCTAATGGCTAAGGCACAAAGCTGAAGTTTGAACTCAGCGTCTCCACCAGACTAAGGTCCGCCTGGAGCCCGGGACTGTGGTTTGACACGCAGCAGGAGTGCTCCTTCAGCTTCTGCCCTTGGATGTTAACTCCAGCCCTACAGGCCTTTAATCTTTGCCCTTGGCTGTTTATTCCTGTTTATTCCTACCTCCTACCAGCCTTCCAGAGGCTTGATGTTTGTACTTAGTGTAGCTCACAGCAGGAAATCTATTCAGTTAAAATATAACTTGAGGGGAGGTTAATTAAAAAAGGGGAAAAAAGAAATCTGAAAAAAAAGAAAAAAGAAAAAAAGAAAAAAGAAGAGAAAAGAAGAAAAAGAGGGGAAAAAAAGAAAAAAGAAGAAGTAACTGTTTCCTCAATCTGTATTACTGTGTGGAAATATGCAAAACATTATGTTTACACAATTCAGAATCACAGAATAAGAGACATATGATGGATGCTGAAGTTCACAATGGTGGCAAAAAAAGTACCTGACAAACCCTAATCTAGGCCAACACATGCATCAACTCATTAACATGCATGAGATTGTGCCTCATGCACTCACAGCACCTGTGTGAAGAATGTGCTTTGCAGCCTCCCAGGTGAGCTGTGTTTCAGAGCAGGGAGGACAGAACAGAGACAAGTGACTGTGAATCCGTCTTAGCTCAGTGCTGACAGATGTGGTTCTGTGACCCCTGGTTGGTCTGCATCTCATGTGAGCCCAGTGGGGAATGAATGCCTGCCAAGACATCCAACTTGGCCAAGACTGGGAACAAGACAAAGCATGCTCAGTCACACAACTTTCAGCATGTACATACATTTCTGGTGTTTCCACTGCTGTCCACACGTGTTCTAAAAAGGGTTTTGCAGAAAATTGTTCTCTGCCTAAAGAAGCTCAGCCTTGCAGCACTGATGCTACAAAAAATCAGGCCCTGTGCAGGCAGCTCCTGGCTTTACCAGGCTATGCAGAGGCAAATTAAAATGGCCATTAGTCTTCAAACTACTGAAAGCAAAAGTGCTTGTTACACCAGATGGAAGGATGTAAGTACACAGATATGTAATTAAGTCAATACTAGGTTATAATTGTATGTCATTATAGAGTTTTATTATTGTAGACAATAATAAAAATAAAGTTGAGAACAAAAACAGGTCCACCTTGGTGGAAACTCCTAGAATAGATAGAGAATTTGCTTCAATAACTAACCTCATGCAAAGAATTGCCTGCTTTTATGAAAACTTCTGTCAGCCTTTCTTCCAAACATGCTGGAAATATCTGCTTTACTAAGGTTAGCACTTCTGTTTGTGTTCAAATCCAGACCTTTTATTAGCCAACAAGAGAACTGTGGTTAACAAGGGTAAATAAAACAATAACAAAAAAACCCAGTATTTTTAAGTCAGGCCCAGAAAGGACAAAGTTGCTTCTAACAACTGCATTTTACTATCATATCCTCCAAGGCCAAACTTTGAGGCATCTTATTTGCATATTGTTTAATACTGTAACATCCCAAGCTTTGATGCACTGTGTCAAGTAGTATTGAAACCCACATCTGAAAAACTACATGGAAAGACGGGCAGAAGGAATGCTGTGAACCATGTGAATACAGAACTTCCTGTTTTCCTGAAAAGCATTTGCTACATATCTCCACCTCCTCTCTAGCTGAGCTCTCTTGTCTCACTACTTCTATGCTGATGCATAGAAATTAGCTTCCAAGCAGTGAGTGGGCTAACAGCTCCGTCCAAGGATAATGCTGGAGCAGTCACATTTCTTTCCCTGGATTCAGTTCAATGTGGGGAGAGAGTGTTGCTGCCTGGAAGCTTTGTGCAAGGCGAATTTTGAAAATTCTAGGGACTTACTTGGGATTCACTGAAACTGGCAGCTCAGCTTGAGTTGCATGAATTCTGGTTGAATGGAGATCAGCTCTGGAGTGCATCTAAAGTTCATAACAGCTTAGAGTACTTCAAATTTATCCAACATTCATCAGACATGTTCAGGCCATGGACTGATGAACAGAAAATCTGAAGCAACAACTTAATAAGCCTTGTAGTACAGAGGGTATTTCTCGGTGACATCTCTTAGAAATAGATAAAGCATGGCAGTATCTAGCTGATAAATTGGTGATCAGAAAGGTGTGACTGACGGGAAAGGCACTGCACTGGAAATAGAGCCAACACAACAGTGACAAAGAGTTGTGAAATAAGGAGTTGAAAGTTGCACAGAACACAACAGGATGTTTGAATGTGATATGCTGCTGTCAGGGAGCCAGTGAAGCACCTTGTAAAATTACAGGGATATGAATGTCTGAGATGTTCTTGGTATCTTTTATTTTCAGATTTTCCTGCTTCTCTGGCTATTAAAAATCTAAATTGCTTCTAATTCTCATAAATCCTTTATTTTTTCTTATGTAATTAGGTCCTTGCAGTACTGTACAAAATATGCTTCTTCAATTCCATATCTATAAATCATACTTAGTTCTAGGACTCATTCCACCAATTCTTCCACAATCAGCAAGATTGTAACAATTTGTTGATGTTTCTTCAAAAATGTATATTTAGCTTTATTCATTCCCAAGAACTATTCTATGTCCTATATCACTGTCTCAACAGCTGACCTCTCATGCTACTGTATTAGACTCAGCAATATGATGCATCCAACATGATGATTAAGCATGTGCTGTACTTTACACTGCAGTATAAGCACCTGCAGGATGGCACAAGTGCTTAGACTGAAAAGCAGGCCTGCAGCTGTTAGTTGGTTGCAGCATGGAGATTGTTGCAGCCGGGGAACTTCATCACCAGGTCCCTTCTCAGGTAGGAGTTCACCGTAGCCCCTGTAGACGTGTTTAACTGAGGTATTAAGATTTAGCTGAATGAAATACAAATGGAAATGCCTGTTTGTGAGAGCAGTGGAAGCCCCACTAGAGGAAGGGTGGAAAGAATGAGCATTGCTAGACCCAATGGGCAGGACTGACCTTACTGAAATCAAGGAATGGTGGAGAGTGTGCTGGTTACATCAAGATCACAAGACCAAAAGTTCAGTTCCCTTAGCACAGGCTACTTGTCACCCACCCCCAAAACTGTGCTCTGATAACATGGGCTCAGATGACATCTTCTCAACAGGAAGGCAGACAGGAGCCATAAAGATGTGAAAATGAGGACATAAGGTGATGGGCAGAAACTTTTCCAAAAGTTCTGTAGAGTAAGGCAAGGAAGGGTCTGAGGCAAGATCAGACCACAGCTGCTTGACTCAGGAAAGGACCTGTTCAAAAGAATTGTTTGCAGTTGCCAGTAAAGATGGACCCAACATATTCAGTGAAGACTCAACAGCTGGTACCCCCACTTCTATCCTACACACAAATGCCCTGGTTAGACACAAAGATCTTGGCATTTGGCAATGTGTGGCAGTGTAATCCATCTCCTATCACCTCTGTAATGCATGGGAGAAGTTTACTTTCACTGCCAACAATAATGGTCCTATTACGGACAGTGAATCCAAAATTTCAACACCATGTGTTTCCCAGGCATCTGAGGCAGATTTTTTTTCCCAGTGAAAGGAATGTGAGTGCATTAAATTTAACTGGTTATGGCAAGTAGTGGTTTTTTTTTCTGATTTCTTTTTAAATTCATGGCACTATCAAAGTTAGTGCATGTCAGTAGATCAAAGTCCTTCATTGCTTCTCCCTGTAAACACAAAAACCAGAAAGGGCTACATGGTTTTTCTACAGACAAAAAAGACCAGGGAATTTTTTGAAGCCCTTTAGCAATATATTGCCAACATGTCCCTGGTTTTACAGTCATAGGTCTTTAATGATGAAGAAAACACTCTGTATTTGAAAATTATTAATTACCAAGAGTTTATTTCTCTGGGATCAGTGTCCTCATTTCCAAGAAAAGCTCCATGTCAGCTTGACAACAAGAGATGCCTCCACTGAGAGTTCATAGGAAAGAATTGTTGCTTTGTAAGTGCACAAAAATACATGCACTATCCCCAGTACTCGAGGTTATTCTTGGCATGAGCAGAGGTTACTCCTGCATTTATCACAGCCAATCTGAGTTTTGTTATTGGCCTTCCTGAACACATTTAGGTAGACCCAAATTTACTTTGTCGGTTGTATTATATAATTTTGTTTTAAAGAAAACAGGAACTGATAGCCCATAAAAACAACCATTGGCAGACCTGCACCGGCACTACTAAATATTTGCAATTTCTGGCTTTTGTAAACACTGTAGAAGTAGTACCTTTCAAACTTCTGGTTAAACTGTACGGTTTGTAAAATGTGCACACAGCTTCTCAGCAAAGGAAGTTCTCTAATATTCTTTATTGGCTGGAGGAAAGTGGGTGCCAAATACAACTGTGAAATGAGAAACAATGCACAAAGGAAAAGTTCCAGAACATCAACACATCCGTTCCTTTTCTCTGCCATAAATAACCAACACACCCTGAAATACAAGACTAAATGGCTCCAGGAAACTCTCATTAATGAAATGTCCTAGCTGGACTTCTCACTTTCATTTGGAATTACATGCCTCAAGAATTTTTTCCTGACCTAGACAGCAGCTCTGTTGTTCTCTAAGTAATACTAAGCCCTGAGATAGACTAAAATAAACTGAAGCTAACCTACTTTCCATAGAGACTTAAACCTCTCCCTCTCAATGTCCAAAATGTAAGTGTTGAAAGGCACAGCCCTGCTGCTGTTGACATCAATGACAAGATCCTACACTGACTATATTAAGACACAGTTGTGTGTTCCAGCATCTGTCCTTCAGTTTTCTGGAAAACACAGATAAGGCAGGAAACAAAATTAATGGTCTTCTTGTATGTACTCCATGCAGATAAATTTCCTCATAAAATATAGCAGCTATGATATTTTATGGAGAAGACGTCACAATGAGACTGTGTGCACGCATAGCATATTTACTGAAGATCAGAAGAGGCAGGGTAATTAGGCCACTCACTTATCTAGGGGATGTTTATATTAAAATTAACATATTTTGTTGTATAAAAAGAGATAACTGATACCAACCATCTGTCATCTTATCATCTTGAAACTTGTGCTATACAGACTTGTCATAAATTGTACCAGACCTAGAAATTTCTGTCTCTTAAATTCCAACTGAGTCACTGAAAATTGACTCATTATTACAATATCAAAACATTAGTACAAATTCAGGAACTATCCCTACCTCTTTTTTGTCCTGGAACCCTCTTCTAATTTCACAATCACACTTTTCTGTTTAAAAAAACCCTCAAACATACACAGCTCCTCTATGAAATGTCTGTGAATTACAGGGAAGGTAGTATCCAGCTAATAAAACAGAGGAAATAGTAAAAATTACTATTGATTGGTTTTGCAATCTAGAAAATTTGCAAATCTTCTGCCACTACTGATGGTATCATGCTACAGGGCTTTTGGACAAGTGAGATACCTGTGAGCCTTTACTGAAATACCATGAGCTGCAGAAAAGGAAGGTAGTACAGTTTCATTTAACATTTTCAGTGCCTTTTAAAGACAGTTCTTGTGTCATTTTCTTGGATGGAAGTGTGTATCATCTGTGGCACAAAGTACATGCTGCATCCTCATGAAACTTAGACACAGACTCCAGAGAGGGCACCAGGCTGCAGTTAATGAGATCTAGAAACAAAGACAGAGGCAGTCCTCCCTTGAACAGGTGTGTACAATGAAATGTCCACCTTCTCCTCAAAGCTTGGTGGTGCTATGGGTATTCCCAGTTTCATTGGGATTTGGTTGCTTTGGCATGAAATTAAGTAGAAGGGCTTCTGGTCTAGAATGGGAACTAAATGGGAAAATGTTTTTAGGCAGCTGACATATCAAACATCTTTGCCTGCAGTGAAGACTTCACCACAGAATTAGCCATCCAGCAGCCTTTCTAGTGAGGAGAGATTTGGTACTGCAAAAGGATGACTGATGTGCTGGAAAGGCAACTGCTTAAACCTACTAAACAGAAGATGTCTAATAGGAGTCTTGTCTCAAAGTCTGTCCATCCTTGGAGTTGTGAGTGTTTCAACGAGCATCAATGTTCTGCTTGGGATTCAGCCAACGGCTGAATCCCAAGCCCATGGCTTCTCTTCAAATAAGGTTTAAAATAATCCGGAATTGTAGGTGTATAAGGAGACTCAATCCTTCCTATTGAGAGGCCAACACACAGACAAGTGTCTCAGGGTTCAAGGCCTGAAGTCAAGGTGTTCTTGAGCTAGAACAGATCTGAAGTCATCTATCTTGATGCATGACTGGACCACAAGGTTCAGGTGCATCTTGCTGGTCTACTGCATGTCCAGTTCTGTTTGCACAGCTGAAAATGCTGGAAAGGAGAAAAAACAGTGCCACAGTTCTCTACAGAACAGCCTGTCTTCACTTAGACTGTGCAGGCAATATACAGGATGGCAGGAGAGTCTGGATTTGGGGACTTGAAATCTACTTAGCCATCATGGGACAAAAGTCTGGTCCAGGAATTCCATGTAAGTATTTGCAGTTTTCTGTCATCAGGGATGTGAGAGAAACAAACAATCTGCAGCAACTTGGAAAACTGCACTAGGAAAATGTAGGCAGAAAAGCACAAGGAAAATTCAGCACTCACTTTTTCTCCCCATTCTCCTGTGGTTGACTGGGGCACAACAGAGGAGCCACAGACTTGCCAACTCTTCTGATTTTATGGGTCTCGCGGCATTTTTTTTTAAATTGCCCGACTCTTGAGACTGTGGGATTGTGAGGATTTCAAGTTTAATTTACAAGAGAGGCTGACATGCAACAGTTGCGGCTTCAAAGAAATGTTAGAGGTCAAGTCTCAGACCTCAAAAACCAGTGGCAAATATAAAGATAAAATGAATCAAGAATCGCCTTCATCTGTGGAGCCAGGCCCACCGCGTCCAGCCCTGGAGGTCTGGCAGCGCTGGAAGTATTCAAGGTACTTTTCTATAAAGGGTATTTGACCGCATCACTGAGAAAACCCGAAAGGCTCCGATGAGATCCGCGCCTTCACCCTCGCCGGAGCACACTCGCCGAAGCCCGCGGGGACGCAGCACCCCGCCGGCGCGGCAGTGTCCCCGCCAGCTCGGCCGCACGGCACGGCCAAGGCCGCCGTCAGCCCGCCGCGCCGGGCAGCTTCGGCACGGCAGCGCCGGGGCTGCTGCAGCGCGGCCGGGCCGGGCCGGGCCGTGCCGGGCGGCGGGAGGCGGCGGTGCCCGGGGCAGGGCCGGGGGGCGGCGGCGGCGGGCGGTGCGCGGCGCAGGCTCCTCCCGCGGGCAGCCCGCCAGCCCCGCTCCTCCATCCCTCCCTCCCTCCCTCCCTCCCTCCCTCCTTCCCTCCCTCCCTCCCTCCCTCCCTCCCTCCGCGGCTCCATCCCTCCTTCCTGGTCGGCGCTGCGCACTGCTGCCGCCGGAGCTGGGCCGCGCCGCGCACCGCCCGCGCACCCGCGGCATGCGGCCCCCTCAGGGCACGGCCGGGCGGCGCCGGGTGAGTGCGGGGCCGCGCCGGGCGCCCGCTCCCGGCCGCTCGCACCTGGGAGGGGGCGGCCCGAGGGGCGCGATGATGGATGTTCCCTCCATCCCTCCCTCGCTCTGCCCGCCCCGGGGAGGTGCCGGCCGGGAGGGGCGGAGGGGGGATTGGCAGCCCCACCGGGACCCAGCGCGGCGGCGGGCATTTTCGGAGAGCCCCCCCGGCTGCCTGCCTGGTGTCGTGCGGCTCGGGGCTCGGCCGGGGCTGGGGACAGGTGGCGGCGGCGGGGGCGCGGCGGGGCTCGGAGCCGGTGCGGGCGCAGACCGCGGCAGCCTCCCTCGGGGCGCGGGGGGAGACCGGCGGCTCCTCTGCCGCTGCCGGAGCCTGCGACTTAAATAGAGGCTGTGTTTTGTCAACAGCTCATTCTGCTGGCCGGCAGGTTGGCTGGCTCGAGGACTGAGCAGCGGGTAAATACTATTTATGCCTTATTTCATTTTATTTCATTTTATTTCATTTTATTTCATTTTATTTCATTTTATTTCATTTTATTTTATAATAAGTACCACCCTTTTGAAAAACGGACCTTAGGAGGGGACTGCAAAACCCCTTGTGTGTTTGGGGAGCATCCAGACATGCTGTGCGCCTCTCTGCGCACTGGCTGTGCAGGGACTCTGGCACAGCGGCAGCTGTGTCTGTTTTGACTGATTGAATTTCTGATGTGTCTAGATAACGTGTTTGAAAACGATCTGTGAAAACCTTTGAGGCAGTTCTGTAAAGAACGTTATTCCCGTGTAAGATTCAGCGTGTAAATTTGAATTGACTATGTTGTGGTGGCATGCTGTGGGTTACTTCGGTAGGAATTGGTTATATGCTTGCTTGCTTTTTCAGTTGTCATTGGTGGTGAATGCCTGGGAAGTTTGCTATGAATGGGAGTGAAAATCTGGATAGGTATTATAATCACCTAATACTGAGGAGAGTGGGATAGTGAGCTGCTGTGAAGGAATTGTCACTCTGATTCTTTTCGACAGACTTTCACACTTAAAATTACCATTGCAAAAATAGTCAAATATTTATATTCCATTATCAAGGCAATGTTCTGTCAAAGTTCCTTCAGGAAAGCTTGGGAATTGGGTTGATTTCTGCTGTATTTGAAACTCAGCTTGTTACCTAAGTAAGACAGTGTAGCTTGCCTTTGATATCTCACCTGGAGGTCCATTCTGCCTTTTCTCCCTACTGTAGAAGAAATACATAAATTCTTCCTAAACCCTTAGTTCAACCCCACAGCATAAACCCAGACCAGACTGCTAATAAGACTAAGTAGGTTTAGTAACTGTGAGAAAGATTGAACTCTATGTCATGCCGTGTTCCCTCTCAAATCAGCATGTGGCATTGCCAGCTGAGACAGTATGTTTTTTTGGTGTAGATCATCAGTGCCCACGTGCTCTATATATAAAGCTTTGCACATCCTGTGGGGAAGAATGCATGAATGCCTTGATCTGCAGAAAGTCTCTGCTTGTCCTTAGCTCATCAACCATTTTATGCTGCACGATTTTGGCGATAAAGATAAGCTTTGATTTCTGTACATAAAGGTGAGAATAGACCTAGAAGTCTCCTGGATTTGGCCACAGTTTGAATCAAGACCAAAACAAAAATTATCTTTGATGAGGGAAAGGATTGGATGTGCAAGAGACAGGAGCACATGCCATGAGTGTATCCACAGAATGAGTAGCAAGCACCATATCTGCACTTGGTTATTATTTGTCAGCATGAGTTGCTGGCCATTAGCTGGAGATGGATCTGCAAGTTACTTGGGAGAGGTGTAAAAAAAGACAGACTAGTCTCAGTAGACTGCAGGCTGTGATCTACCCTGGAAAAATTGCAGAAAGTCGCAAAAGGAAGGCTTACAAATCATTAAGTTGGAGCTGGTTTGGAATATAACTTTTAGGGAGTCAGCAGATCACCCAATTTTGTTTGCTTTCTGTTTACTATGTATTTGCATCCTTTCATCTTATCTCTGTTTCGCCTATCCAAACTTTTATCAGCATTTCTAAGTGATAACAGTTTCCATTGTGCACTCTCCAAACACACCACTTTAGTCACCTAGAGCAACGAGTGGCAAGTATTATCTGTGAATTAGATTGTGCAAAATCCCTTTACAGGTGTGCTGAGGAAAAGGAGAGACTTAACCTTTAGGTGAGGGCATTCTTGCAGACTTGCCGAAGGCAAATCAGGAATACATGGGAACAGCCATATGGGTGGAGATGCTCGCCTCAGAGAGAGGAAGACTTTCACAGGTGGCAAAGCTGCTGCTGCTAATCTAGCAGGTATTCATAGGACTTTAATTTCAAACACTTGTTGAGTTACAGTCTCTGGTGATAAGGTGACATCTATTTCAGCATCATGCAGACCAGGGTGTTAGAAAATGTTTAAAAAATATCTGAATTCATTAACATCCATATGTATCCATTAACATCCAATGCTAGAACAGAATCTCTAAATGTATTAGAAGCAGCTCTTTTAGAGTATAAATGTTGGATTGCTTAATCCAATGAGTATCTGACAGCAAATTATGTGCTTTATGAAAGATATATTTAAAGATGTATTTAAACAACCTAGATGTTTGTAAATACTGACTCTATCTTGCAGAATGCCATATATCCCAAGGGTGATGTAGATGGATTATGTTTTTCTTTTGGCCCTGAGATTTAGTTACGATTATTCTTGACTGGTAGGCATCAAATTTGTCTAAAAAAAAGAAAAATAAATTACTTCTAGATAAGACTTGAGAAGTACTCTATGCTCCAAAGCTGGTTGATACATTTTGTTCCATAAACAGTTTCATGTAAAAGATGACAATAATTTTTTGGGACTAAGACCTGGAGTCCAGGATCCTGCACTTCCAGTGAGTGTCATCTCACAAGGACATGAGTGTGTAGCACTGAGTCAGTGGTTGCTTAGGCTTCAGAATCGACAGAAGGGCTGGAGGAGTCTTCATCCTGACTCATCTCTCACTTTGAGTAGCCTGAGGTGTTTCTGATACCCCCACAAGTGCTGCAGCGACTTGGGTTGCCTCAGAAAAGGGAGCATTCCTGCTGCTTTCTTCTCCTATGTTTTTAAACAAAAGCAACAGCTTTTTTCTTTGGAACCCGATTCTTTGGTTCTGTGCTCATTTTATCAGCAGATACAAGCAGGGAGTAGTTGCTTTGTGAATCTTGAGTGTTTTAGCATCAGGGAAGTGGTATGGCCCTGGCAAAGATGAGACTGCATCTGTGCATGCTGATGCCTACAAAATTTATCATCACCTCTCCTTTTATTTATTTTTTCTCTAATATTTACCTGCAACTAAGTGGGATTTTCAAACATGTCTCTATTAGGTTGAAGCATCAAAATTTGTGTTTTATGCATGCTTAAATATCTTCAGGCATGATCTTCCAGAATCATATGGATTTCTTCCAGAGTCATTAGCATGGCAGTGATGAGGGCCGTATAAATTCCTTGGTGAACAGACCTATTTTCTTACCTGTATTTTGAAGGATTGAGGGGCAGCTAGGATATCTGTCACTAGAAAACACAGAAGTGTCCCCTGTGTTCTTTGCCTTCCTTCTGTACTGACTTACAACCTAACAGATTTTAATTAGAATAATAATCTTTGGAATAATAAATAATCTTTGGAAGTTCTTATCTGTCTCTGGGAAATATATTTGGGGGCTGTTTTTCATACACATTATCATTTATTTGCTGCTCACTGCTATCCTTCTTCCTCTGGAAAATTTGCAGTCCCTACATTTACAGACTGTGGGAGCCCTGCTGCTGTGTGTCCGTAAGGTCCTTGAACTCCTGCAGGCACCAGAAGCTCAACAGGGCCTTTTGCCACTTCGCTGCTGTCTGCCTTTCCCTGCTGCTGTCTCTTGGAATCATTCCTAGCAGCAGGTTTCACTGTAAGCAGAAAGTGCTTAGGCTAAAAATAGCTCCTAAGCCATTGGTATGAATGTTGGTCAGGGTGTAAGGTTTTGAAGGGCATATGCACCCCCTCCTTTCTGTGCACTGTCTGGAGCTGGCACTGCAGTGAGGTCAACTGTTGCTACAGCAGAACCAGCTTTCCCTTATCCCACAGGCAGGGAACTGCTGAGTTGTCAGCTGTTGAGTCCAAATTGTGCCTTTTACCTCAGGGAGCACAAGTTACAAAAGCACATGTCATGGAAACAAGGACAGCACTGTGGCAATTCCCTGCTCCTTCTCCCTCGCTTCCTACCCTGCCAAAAATCAGACCCTCAGCGCAGCCCGGAGCAGGGGATGGACTGCTGCGTTGGCAGGTTGGTTTTAGCACCGCCTCCCCCCCTACTGGGCCGTGTGTTGTCAGGGTGCAGTCTCCTTTCTCATCCCTATACCCAGCAATTCAGGGGCAGTTTTCTGCAAAACCGAAAGCACAGCCTTTCAGCCAGCCTCAGTCTCCTGAAATTTCCTTTAAGTAGATGTGCTTTCTTGAGGTTGATTTTAGGTTGCAGCATTCTCTCCCCAGTTTCAGTGATACAGTATCACTGGTCAGGAAATTATTGTGGGGTTTTTTGTTTTTTTGGTGGAGTTTTTTGGAGATTTTTGGTGGGTTTTTTTGTTTGTTTGTTGGGTTTTTTTGTTTTGTTTTCTTTTGTTTTGGAGGGGAATGGCTCTATATTGATGAGTAATGTTGTGCTAGTGTTCTCTGTCAGTATAGCTTACTGCATTTTGATCAGCAGTCAAAAATACTTTATTATGGAATATAAGTATATTCCAAAAATAGAGGTGTGCATTTATGCTTGCTTTGTACCTACAGCTGCACTGATAACAGCTTTTTAATATTGACTGAACCTTGATAGTTTCATATCAAGGTTGCCTGGTAATTTGTAGTGCATAATCATGATATTTAAATAAAGCAATGTATTTGAGTGTTTTCTTTAGGTGATAAAGACTGTCTGAAGAGTATGCTGGAATGTTTCTTATGCTTGCATAATTTTGTCACTATTGCACAAGTTGCTTAAAGGTATAACGAAAGTACAAGCAGCAGGGGTGGTTGAAGGTGGTTTACACTGTCAACCTGGCTCAGAAGTAGTCCATGTTTTACTTCTGGGCCTCAGCCATCCACTTAAGCTAGTTTTGCTCCTGAATAAATCAGTTACTTCCCTCCAAGAAGAAATGCAGGCTCAGTTGACTGTATGTAACTCAGGCACAGTTTAGCATTTTTTCTAGATGGTGGGGGTATGGCCTATGGCAAGGTTGGCTAGGGTGGTGAGCAGAGCAAGCCAGCTCTCTCCCAGCTGGCTTGATGCCCTTGAATGCCCTCCACATTGTGCCCTTGGGCATGACACACTTTTCAGCCTAAAGCTTTAAAAAATTGCTCTTTCTTCATTTCAAACAATTTGAACACAGAAGAACAGGAAAAGCTGCTTTGGAGCTAGATGGTGACCCGGACCACTTGCTGCAAAGTTGTCTAGTCCAGACCCATGGTGGTCTCAAACAGTGTGAAGGTGAGCCCCTCTGCAGCATTTAGGCTGTGGGTGAAGACACCTCCACACTGCAGTCCATCAGGGTGGTCTGAGAATATCTGATATTCATACTTTCTTTGCCTTTATTGGCTGCATTTCAAACTACATGCATGTTTGAGGAGTTGCACATCCCACATACCTTGGAGAATCCATAGGAAAGAGAAATTTGAACAAGTGAAAGAAGAGTCTTGACTCTGCTCAGTGTGGGACAGGTCTGGGCAGTTGTCTTTTGGGGTTATTTGGTGGTATCTGCCTTAGCCTGGCAGCCCTTCTCCTTTCCAAACAGGATTTAGCACAGTCATCCAGAAGCTCTTGTGCCAAGACAGCAGTGCTGCTCATCATGTGATGTAACTATCTTTGTATGGCAGATCATGGTTTTATCCTTCTTGAACTGGGTGCTCTAATGCCCTCTCTTAAGTGTAGAAACAGTGAGGACAGAGCTTCAAAATATCTTTCTCGAATAATTGGTTTGAATATTACTGCAGGGCAAAAATGCTTCCTAAATAAAATGAACTTCAGAAGAAAATTATAATGGTCAGTATTATAGGCGGAGCTTCTGCAGATTCTGAAGTCCAGAGGGTGAATGTAAGTTATAAGTATTCCAATTATAACTAATTTTCACAATAATTCATGTTTTGGATCAGGTTCAGCACTTGCGGCAATGGACATGTGACCTCTGAGGTTTTTGCAGCTACTCTGGATCTAAAACCAAGGAGATAAGCTTCTAATGTTTAATCCTAGGCAGAAAAAAGAGAGGAGATGAGAGAAAAGGAAAAAAAAAAGAAAAGTATTTATTGTTGTTGTAAACTTATGTGTTGTCTTGAATTATGTGCAACAAGAACAGAAGTACTGTGTGTGTGAGGTGAACTTAAATGTCAAACTCCTCTAGGGCTTCATCTAGTTGTAAGGATAATAACATCTGTTCCCTAGATTCTACCTGTTCTGTTCCTCTTCCTTTTCCTCCCTTCCCCTGCTCGACACATTTCCAAAGGTCCTGGCTGTGGGAAGCCTTTAGTGCACAGGTCTTAAGGCACGTAACTCATATTTCATCTGCTAGAGCAGCATTGTAACAATTCCCAATATAGAACAGCCTTCTCCAAATTAAAGGTGATTGGTGATTTGTTTTTCAAGATGATGGGAAATTTTAGACCAAATGTTGCCACATATTTCAAAAGACAGGGTCACTCTGGATGTAAATCCAGCAAGATGTTGTGTGACCCTTTTGTTGTAAGTCTTACCTCAAAGTCTGTATTTTGTACCTTTCATATTGTCTTCCTTCACCATTAAAATCATTAAAATCCTTTCTAAAGTGAGATCTGTGCATGATTTGTGTTAATCTAGTCTGATGGAGTAATGTGAACTAAAGGCTTTAATATAGTAAGATTTGCATTGGTATGAATGTTGGTCAGGGTGTATTTAGAATTTCTTAGTAATTAATACATCCAATCTTATTTTTATTTCAACCAGTTCACTCCTCCTATGAGAACCCTTGCCAATACTTAATTAGTTTTGCTTTACACAATGTTCAGTTTTCAGTGGAGGTCTACTACGTGGCATTTCCTCTCGTGTCTTATACAGTGGGCTAAGTTTAAATCCTTTCTCTGTGTAGGTAGTTGAGAACTGTGACCAAGTAATCTCTCTGAACTAAATAGTTACATTGTGTTAGCCTTTGCAACAACAGGCCCCAACTGTTCCAAGTAATAATTTGATCCTGAATATAAATCGACTTTGTACTGGATGAAACCATTTCCACTGCTAATGAATGGCTAGTTTTTCTCTTGTGTTCTTGGATCAATGGCTTTTGTAAGGTAGCTTGATCCATACAGCAAAAGTTGTTAGGACTTTTTTTTCAATATCTTTTATGTACTTATTTGCTTGAGCTGTGATAACTGATACTTTGAAAACTGAATGTTTTCCAATTCCTTCCTCATATTTCAACTAGTGAGTGGTGCAGCTGGTGTTAACATGCAAAGAATGCATCCTTGAAAACGTTAGATTCTTGTCTGCTATCCTTTTCCCCTGGTGTATGCATGCTTGCCGATCAGTAGGTAGCTCTGGGTTGAAATTTGGGCAGTGATTACTGCAGACAGAAATGGGATCAAGTACTCAGCATTACAATAGCTGCTGTAAAATTAGGTCGCTAAAAGGCTTTCAGCAAAATAGTGTTAATTTTCCTCTTCACACACTCAAACACATAACATATACTTATAATTTCACATCTTTTCTGAGTGATCCTCAAGTGTGGTATTCCTAGCAATGGTTTGTGTGAGTCTTTCAGCTTCAGGTGCTTCATGTGAATGCACAGTTCAGCATTCAGCTGTCCTGTACCGAAGACTAAGGAAAGAGCTCCTGCAGTTGGGCTCCTGCCAACAGTGCAAATGTGAGTTTGTGCATACCTTCATTCATAAGTTAGAATTAGTCATATACTTAAGTTTCTGAAATTCCAGAGCAATATGTGTATATATGTGGTTACTGAGGCTTATTATCTTGCATAAATCTGCAGTGAGTCAGTCACGAGCATCACTCCTTGGCTGTCAAATACCTGTCATGAGAGAACATAGGTGACCTCTGATAACATTTAGCAGTTTTTTTCATGAGACCTGAGAACTAACATGAATAAGATGCTGCAATCTAAACCCAGCTTTTTGACGAGCTGATCACTTTAAGAATTTAACAAGTATTGGTAAAAATTGCCTCCACTCAATCTCTTCTTTTCAAGTAATGACCATTAGTTTTTGCCATACTTAATGAAAGTCACTTGGTTTGGTTTTAGTTTTTAAAATTTTCTTATTTGCACAAAAGAAGGCATTTGTCACTTGCATTTCTAATACCTACATAGGTATCTGATCTTTTTAAGCTCTTCTACTGTGGTTTACAAATATTTTCTGTATATAACATTCTAAAGTAAAAGACTTATATCTATGAGGCATATGTATTGGCATCTAAATATGTTTTGGATTTATAGTCTGTGTGGAGATTCTGTGAATAGTTCTTTAGTATGGGAAGTTGCAGAAATGGGAAAAGCAGAGTACTCTCCAAAGATGTTTGAAGTGGTGTTATTTGTGTAATGCTTTGTGAGTTCTAATAACTTGCTTCGTGATGAGATTGGCTTGAGCTTTTGTAGAATAATATTTCACACAAGGAATAAAAAATTATGTGTTGGTGTTTCATACCATAAAATTAAAAGTTCTGCCAGTCTGTGGATTTTGACAGGTGAACTTGTAAGGATGTGCTTGGCCTTGTGCATCCTGTGTTATGTGTCTGGATAGACCTGACTAGATTTGTGAAGAGCAGAATTTTTCCTAAAGAACAGAATACTGGAATAGAAACTAAAAGTAAACTGAAACAGAACTTCTGATTCCTATAACTGCACCCATATTTTAGTTCTCCAGTTCTCCAGCTCTTCAGGTTCCCGTTTCCCCTGCCTTTTCTTCCCCATGTCTGGCCACCTCAGTCTGCAGCCAGACTGACCAGAGAGACCATTGAGAATTGTCGCACGTCTCTTGCTCCCACAGTCAGACTTGCTCAGCACTTTGGAAACAATAGCTGCTTCATTGCTGACTTGTGAAACAAAAAAGTTAAACATATCAGCAACAATGCATGAAATATGTGATGAACAACCTTCCACAGGAAGAGGTTTTTCCATTCTGCTATGTAGGATACAGAATTTATCGGTGTCAGAAGCTAATAAGTAAGAAATCCTTCTTCTTTTGTGCTTCATCTGCCAGCTCAATGCTGAGAGAAGCAAACTGTGAGATTTACTAATAATAGCAGGAAGGAAGAACCCTGTTAAGCATAGATAGAAAAGTTGGAATGACTTGTGTGTGTAAAATCCAAGGTGTTTTTTCCTCTCCTCAATTCTTTTTTATAGTCACCCTTCAGAAGAGAAAAACAAAAGAGAGCTTCAGGAGGTGAGTCTCACTTTCAAGGGAGGATTGAGGGAGAAGAGGCAGATGAAGTTACAGATGCTATAATGATGGTCATGTGAAAGGGATGTGAAGATGTGAGACGTGGTCTTAAACATTTCTGTTTAATTTTCTTATCCTAACAATGAATCATGTCAGAAGAGACTTGTGGAACTGACTCCCTCTATGTTGTATTAGTAGCAGTCTCAATCTTGTATGAGCTGCTTTCAATTTTAAATGAGGTGTAGCATCAGTACCCTTGCAGGTGCTGCTGTCTCAGCACTTGCTGGTGAGTTATTTACAGGGACTCAATTTTCTTCTAAAAGAAATTGCAGAAAAGCACTGTTTTATTTTATAGCAGTAAAAACCATGGATCCTAGCCATAGTGTGTATTATTTTAAAACGTTTATTTCTTCATTGCTTTGTTTCTTCTTCTGAGCATTATTTTAATGGTGCACAGTTGCCTTTACTATTTATCCCTGTTGAAATCAGGACAACATCCCTGAAAAGTACTTTTATAGCAGTATTTTCCATTCTGAGACCCTCAATGAGACGCCTAAACAACTGCTAGGTTTTTTTACATCAAGGAAAATAAACTTTCTAAGATAGAAAACGCCATCCAACAGACAAAATATTAACTTCTCATTTATATTATTCTGAAAAACTTCGGAATTTTCAGCATCTTTTTTTGTGGACTGAGAGATTTCAGGCTATATTTGAATTCTGTTTACAGTCATCTAGCAAAAATTGAGAAGAAAATTTGAACTTTCCTTCATGTTTTCTTTTTAGACCATGTGCTGCCTAAACTGAATGATCAGTCTCAATTATTGGAAACTGAAATCTGGGTGTTAATTTAGTTGTAAAACAACTACATATTTGTGTCTCTGCATTGTAATAAGGTGTTAGTTAGGGCAATACATTTGAGGAAATGCTGCATTGTAGAGGGGGTAAGTAGCACACTAAAACTGATGTGAAGCTGTATGTTTCTTGGCAGCATCAAAGCCTATTAGATGGGTAGAAAGAATAACATGAAAGAGTCAGCTTATTTTGAGGCATTGGGTTGCTGAGGTGCTACAAGATCTGCAAGTGGACCGTAAACCCTTTGCAGGGACCTCTGTGAGAGGAGCAGAGCAGAAGAGGAGGAGTAGTGTTGCCCTCAGAAAGCTGGATTAGTGTGCCTGTGTGTCTTTTGGGTCCCTGGCTCCAGTGGAAGCTGTGAGCAGCAAGAGAATGAGGGAGTACTGTTACCATAAGCAGGCATGAGAGTGAGTCCACGTACATGCATGAACTGTGTGGCTAACACGAATTTCTTGTAGCCTGTGTCTATGAGATTTACTTAGGAAAGAGACTGTCTCCAGTATATTAACTAGAAGTCAATAGTTGCTGAGTACTTAATTCTCACACTTTGCCTCCTTAAAAGGAGAGACATGCATGTATATATGCGTAAGTGAAAAAGTCCAAGGGTAACAAAGTACAATTAAAACAGCATTTGAAGGAAATAAACTAAGGAAATACAACTGCTATGTAATTACACATGGACTGACTTGTCTACAATACAGGCAGGACATTATCAGAACCTTTCTCCTTTGTCAAGATTGGAAGGGGAATGGCAGCATTGAGGGCCCATTTGTGTGCAGAGCAGAGACGAAAGTGTTTCCCCATCCCAATGGAAGGGTGGTCATACATGATAATATGCTGCAGTATGTCTTCATATGATCCATCAGATACTTATTAAGAGAGGAGCTACAACCGGTCTTGAGAGCTTTTAGTCTCAATAAAGATTAGTACAACAGGAATTTGTCAGAAAATATAGATCTGCAGTTTCAGGAATTGCCCATTTCCTTGATTAGTAAAAAAAATCAATTTATTTCTCGTAAGTGATTCTCATTCCTTACATTCACTCTAAAAGGATATTGCATAACTGTTGTTCTTTATTCTCAATATATTATTTAATACAAAAGCTGCATTTCAGCATTTGATCTATTTATGTGCTCTTTGTACACGTGAAGAGAGACTTTCTTTGGATTTGGTTCATTGTACCTTAAAATAATTTGAATACCACAGGTTTTATTGTAAACAATGAAGGATTCCAACCCTTGGGTCACTGCCGGTTTTTTTAAAAAACACACTTGGAATTGCTTCAATAATTATCAGTGTTCTCTTATAAAACTAATTAGGCTTTTCCTGTGATGGAAAGAAGATTAAAGGTCATATAGTTCAAACTAAGTTTTTGGACATTTCCAGATAAAGGGGAAAATAAACTCTCATTAATAAGGTCGACTTCTTAAATGTTTGTGAATTCACAAGCGTGTATGAGCTGAAGAGAACCAGCAGGGACAGTATTAGGCAGATAACATGACTCTTCTAAGGAACAGCAATTTTATTCTGCAGTCTTTGTAAAGACTGAGTGATGTGGTCTGGCTCTTGAACCTGACATTGAGTAAAGTGCAGCTGACAATGTGGGCAGTTGACATTTTCTTCTGAAGACATGCTGTTTTGAGAACTACACAGTGGCTAACAGTATCCTCCAAAACTGAAATGTGCTTTGAAATAATTAGATTATGTTTTCTTCCAGTTACATGCAATAAGCACTGGAGAAGTGTAAACTTCTCTGTATGTTTTCATTGGATTCTTGGTTTATGTAAAAAAAAAAGCGGGTGTATTTTTTCCTCTGCTTTGCACCTGTATTAAGTATTGAAAAAGCATAGTGGATAGCCACTGGAGTCACGATAAGAGATACTTTTTAGTAATCAGACTTGTGTGCATTTGCTCACTGTGCTTGTTCCATGCTATGTTGCAAAGCACAAGAATTCAAGGAAGTGTGTTGATCATGAGGTCACCAAATTCAAGCCTATCAGGAAATGTGTGTAGCTGAATCAGATTTATTAAAGTACATCCTTCGTCTCCATACAGTATTAATTTGCCAGTTGTAGTAAGTGTCAAGAAAATTTTTGAATGGGTTAAAATGCAAGTGTGTAAGTGATTCTGAGCTTGTTTCCTTCTCCTGCACAGCACAATAACCTAGAAGATCAAAAATTCTCTTTTGGCCAGTAGCATCCCTTAACCTTCACCCCTTTGCTTTGTTCTTTGTTCAGATGATTAGGGGTTTTCCATCTGGACCTCTATGGCAGGAGAATCTGTGCTTGTTAATTTGAGCTGACTTCCTAAGGAAGCTGGGCTTATCTGATAGTGTGTTGTCCCCTCACCCTTGCAGTAACCTTTGAACACACTGCTCAAGTTCAGTTCAGTCAGGACAAGGAGGTGAGATCTCAGCATACTGTGTCCTTAGAAACTTGGTGAAACTCAGCATCTGGATGGAGAAACCCTACTGAGGAAATGGCTGCAGAGTGAAGTCAACCTTTACTGTTCTGCAGTCCAGACCTTTCTTGCGTGCCTTTTCTGATGTCTAATAAGGCCTAGGGGTAATCTATAATAATATTGTCCTAATATGTAACAACAATAAATCATGAACAGGCTTGCAAATATCCCAAAACATATTTAGTCTATTTTTGGTAGTATTTGGGTTCACTGTGTTTCACAGAAGAGTTTGTTTTTTGTTGTTACCATCTGGAGAGCAGTGCTGTGCTCCTAGTAGTCATTGGTGTGCTTGTATTTAAACATGTACTTGATGACTAATTGATATGGCAAGGACTTCCAAAATCAGGAGTGAGACTCCCAATTTTCCTTTGAAAGTGTCCTCATTCTTCTGAAAAATCTCACGCTAGGAACACTGAACAATGCGTGAAAAAAACTACTCTGGTAGGACTAAGAGTTTTTAAATTAGCATACAATTTAATTGAAAACGGGCATAAATCAATGACAGCAAAAGGCAAAGTGTCCAAAATGCATATTTTGCTTGAAAAACAAGAAAAGTCACCTAGTAAGTTCCCTTTTGATTGTGGTAGAAAAATGTCATCAGTTGCTGCAGCGTTTCTTTGCTTTTATTGCCCTTTCAGTCCACTGCTCTGCCTGAGTGCTCCACCTTTTCAGTATCACTGTGCTTTTTTCTCTCCAGCTCATCAATCCCAGCAGGAGTGTTCTTCCCAGTGTGGTCTCTGTCTTGTTCTTGTTCGGTGGGTTTTTTTTGGTTTACATGAGTAACATGAAGGAGTCTTCCACTGTACTTTCCAAATCCATCTCAAAATTGTATACATTGTACAAATATGAAGTATTTGATGTCTGCTTCTGCTATTTCCTTTCTTTCAAAAGGCAGGTCCTGAGTGTCTCAATTTTTGTGTATGTGTTGTGCTCTCCAAGAGGTCTAAATGCTTTAGTAAAATCATCCTTGAGTTGTGGCGCTTGTTCATGAATTTGTCATCTCGTGCCCTTGCCAGGGAAAGGTGCTTCTCATGCAAATTGCCACCTGGAAATAGCCTGCAGCTTTCCCAGTATGCAGCTTGCTTATTTGTATTTCCATAGTGTCTAACAGTCCTGGAATCAGGAAAAAAAAAAAAAGGAAGAACTAAAGATACTGGAATGCAGGTGCAGTTGCAAGTTGGCCTTAGAAGCTGAGACAGGTGACATACTTACTCCATCTGGGGTGCACTTTTACCCCTGTTGGTAAAATTTCTTGCTAAAATGCTTGTGTCTGTAGGTGGTGCTTGAGACCAGGAGCTTTGAAAATGAAACGCTGAAGTGTTGATCCTTGCACTGAGCTTGTCTCCTGACTTCTCCTTGCAGAGGCAGGCTGGGGCGCCTGCAAGATTAACTGCAGTATCTCGGAGGTGATGCTGCTGTTTGGCAGCTAGTGGAAGCAGTGAGGAGGGAAATTTTCTTGTTGTGCTTGACAGTAAAAAGCCCCTAACAAAACAAATGTCTCATAGGACTGTAAGTTTGGCCTTGTGTACTCCTGCACATTTACTGAATAATATATTAACACCCTGTCTTTGTTTTCTTTTCTTCCGCTGCAGATTAGAAGACATTTGTTGCAGATAGGAAACTTAAATTATTTTATCAGCTTTCAGAAAAAGAAATAGCAGATTTTTAAATTAATTCCTCAGAGCTGGGGAAAGCCAGATTCCCAAATGGGACTCAGTCTCCGTTTATAAACAAGTTCCAGTGATTCATGTCCTGCAAATCTTTAATAAAGTGGAATAGTGCCATGTTATAAAACAGAGGGAAAGCCTGCATCTAGATTACTAGAGATTTTTGTCTCAACTTTGGAAATTTTTTCAAGGAGGTGGAGGAATGTGCTCTATTGAAAAACAGCCAAGCTCCCTCTCCCTCAAATAAATCTTATTAATTCTTTTTTTTTTTTTTTTTTTTTTTACTCAGCTAGCTTTAAAGTCAAAGACTGAAGCCTGTGGGATCAGCTGTGCTAAAGAAAGGCAGTTCATCTTCTGCTTCTGTGTTCATTGCTTTTACTGTCAGCTGTATTGGCCATTTGCTTGGTTTCCCAGAAATGTGTACTTCTGGCATGGTTTTTCAGATAGGGGAATTTTTTTGGAAGCTTTCAGTTGGCAACAGTAGAATGCATAACTTGATATATGCATTATTATGTGGATGTGAGTGTGCTTTCTTTCACTTTGAAGGTTGAATTTGTATCCTTCAGCAGAGACAAGTAAAATGATCTTTCTCCACCTGCTGAGGAGAGTAATTTTTCTTCTAGAAACATTTGATCTAGGCACATACGTATCACCTGCATTTCTGCCTGATAGTATTTGGGATGATGGCTGTTTAGTATTGCCAGAAATGCAACCTCTTATCATTTTGTACAATGTTTTGGTGGTATGCTATGTAATAATTTTCCTTGAGAGCTTTTAATATCCCATTTGGTGGTAAATTATTATGATACCTTTAGCTGTGGAAGCAAATTAAAAATTTTAACTTGAGAAAATTTATTGACAAAGAGACTTCTTCATTTCCCTTTACTACATATATTTTTACTGATTTCATGGTTTCATCTAGACTTCTTCACTTAGTTTCCTAAACCTTTTGTATAAGCTGACTTTTTAACCATTTCTTTTCAGGTGTCTGCTTCTGGAGCAGAATTAAATATATAAAAACTCTGGCAACTAATCCTCAATTCATAGACATCTTAAAAAAATTTATCTGGAGGCTTGTGACTGTCAGATCAGGCTGCAGGCAGAAAGCAGGCTGGAAAGATTTTTGATTTTTTTTCTTTAGCCATTTTGTTTGTTTGTTTTCAAAGTGGTTTCCAAGCACTTGACAATGAAATACATTCAAAGACCAGAAAACTCAAAAGTACAACAAAGCTTTGAAGAACTTTTGTGCTTAGAGAACTGGTCTGTTACAACTGACTAAGAAAACACTTTTTTTTTTCAAGAGAATTGAGCATTTGGTCAGCTATGCTGAAAAAAAGATACACAGAGCCAGTTAAGCCAAGAAATAAGTAATAACAAACACAGTCAGAAAGAGACATACCAATTATTTTCTGCTTACCCCTTTAAGAGGTTAAGTCTAAGGAGGCTGGTAATATCTTAGCTGCCCTCATTTCTTTGTCACAGAACCTTTAACCTTCTTTACAGCTGACAAGGTTTTGAAGCAAAGCTGTCCTCATGTATTTTCCCATTATTGTCTTGGAGTACTTTTCCCTTTCTGATCTGTCTGATCATTACAGATGGATACAGTGTGTAGATGCATTGACTGCATCAAAATGTCTTTAAAAGTCATTTAAAAGTCCATCATGACTGATGACCTCTTTTAAATATTGGCCACCGACTGCTGGCTTCAGTGGTTAAGAATCTGAATTTAACTGTTCTTTTGCTACATTGTCTGTGTAAAAAGAAATTCAGAATTTATTTTTTCTGACTGCAGGCACAAGGGTAACATGACATAAGGCCCTGGGCAGAAGTCAGGGCATTCCCATGTGCTGTACCTTCCAACACTTACGGAATTCTGCTTGTAGTAACTGCCCTTAAAGAAGGGCAGTTTACACTGAAGCCTGTCATTCATGCCTGCTGTTGTTATGGCATGAATTTGTGTGTGAATACTTTCTGTATGCACCCACAATTTTTTAGCATAGATTTATGACAGGCTCCTTCCGTTTTTTAAAATTTCAAAAGCAAAAGACCTTTTCAGGCAAAGACTTTAAGGTGAATTTGCTGTGCAAACACACTCATGCTCAGTCAGGAGGTCTGCAGTCCGTTTGAGGATGAGATTGGAGTCTGAAGTATTAAATAAACAGCTACGTGGCAGCTTTGTACAGTATCTGAGGCTGGATCACACACTGATATTGAGTCAACAAGGTCTGAATGTAGGAGAAAGCAAATATGTCATGGGCTGTGTAAACACATAGATTTGCCTTAGGAAAGTTCCTTCATTGTTCTTGATAATACTCAGGCCTTAGGGCAAAGATGTTTCAAAACTGTGGATACAGCAGATTTGGTTCACTGAGAAATGTTTATTCCAGCAATGATCAGAAATCTAAAAACTGAGACTGGGAAATGGTGAAAAAAAGTTGGGAGTTTTTAAGGGAGGCACTGTTGGAGATCTGGTATCAGTTGTCTTCTATGCAAGAGGTTGCTGCAAGGCAGAGGATAAACTGTTCTTTGTCTGCTGGAGATAGGACAAAGTAATGTGCTTAAAATGGACCAAGAGATAGTTGTGGAGCACATTTGGAACACTGATGATAATGCCAGTGAAATGGCATGAATATATTGCCAAAGGAAACGAGATTGTTATGGGGTGTGCTATTTTTTAAGATGGGCAACTGTTAAAAGTGGTTTAATTCCAGTAGCTTTTTCTGGTGGAGATAATGGACTTAACACCCTTCATACTGTTTTTAAAAACAAAGACCTGCAGTGTAAAGACAATTATATTTAGTAACAACTGGTCTGGTTGCACTCTAGGCAACCATGGTCAAGGTTTTACCTTCTTGTGACAATGTTGAGCTCTCTTGTACTAAATAAATATCCCTGCTTCTAAGAGTACCTCTGTCTAGAGGATAATATGCTTTTTGTATCTTTCAGGGTAAGGAAAAACATCCATGCGTTGTTTGAGTTAGTCTTGAACTGATGGAAGGCAGCTTTCATCCAAAGAAAGTAAACTTCCTATTTTTAAAGTACTTCAGTTATTTTGTAACTTTTTAATTAAAACAAGGCTATAAATGGGAATCTTTTCTCCTGACTAATGGCATTTAATTATGTGACATATGACTTCTAATTTCCAACTTTTCAGCAAGTTATAAAATGTGAATAAGAAAATAAGAGCTAGGGAGTTTATTTTTGTTACGAAAGATGGTGGTTTACAAAACTCTCATCATGCCTGCATGAGACTACATAGGTTCACTTCTGTGCCTGACTCTGAAACTGAAATTAAAACTGTTAATTTATCCTAACTGCTTGAGTTAGGAGAACTTAGTATGACTCTGATTTCTTGTAATGCACTGCTATGATGTTACTCTTAAAACTCTGCAGTAGGAGGACAACTCAGTGAGCTACGTGTTGAAAGAGGTGCAAAAAACCAGGTTTTCCTAAAATACACACACACACACACACACACACACAAATACGTGGTTGCTGAATCTACCTCATAAACCTGGCATGACTGAGCAGGTTTTGCATGTATCTACACAGGTAATGTGTTTAGAGATTTGGGGTTAATATGGAAGGCTTGAGATTTAATTAACATCACAGCTCAGTTCTCTCTTCTTCAAGTGGCATCAGTGCCTTTTAATCTTGCCTTGACTTTGCCAGCTGATAGAGGACTGTCAATTGATTGTGCTATAGAGCTTGAAATTATGGGTTTGGGCTTTTCTGCAAACCAGAAATAACCTTTGAAGAAGCCCTCAGAAACAGATAAAATTTACATATACTTCATAGACTGAAATAAAAATCAGTCATTTTATTCTTGTAACTTTCAGGCCTGTCTGAGTGGTATTCACGCTTTTTACAAAGTTGGAGGTTTGTGAGCAATGTTTAAACCTGGAGAGAACATTGCATGTCTTCATTAGTAACTTAGAGAAATACGATATGAGAACCCTGAGATACACCAGAATGCAGAGGGAGGGTTTGGCACAGAGTTTAATATATTTTCTGTGCTGGTTGGTTCTTGATTCATCTTTTCCTGGATTTGTCAACCTCTGCTCCTGATCTGGCTTTTAACATTCTGCACAGCATGGATATTACAAATTTGGAATATATGAAAAATACTCTGTGGTGGCAGTGTATCTTAAATTAGTGTGTGTTTTATGAGGTTTTCAAATGACTTGAGAACATGCTGAAATTAAAGTAATTACTAAGCTTTACGGGTGCCCCTCCATATGTAACAGTGGTTTTGATCATAGCATTGCTCTCATCTCTTGTGCTGCCTGGACCTTTTCCTCAACCTGGTTATTGCAGACCAAGAGAAATGGCCTCTTGTGAGCAGCTCTGGATTATTTGGCGTAGTGCTCCTCACACAGTGTATATTGGTAAGGGACAGAAGAGCATTTCACGCATTTCCAACTGTCCCCTAAGGGAAGATTCCTTAAAAAAGCCAAACAAACAAAAAAACAAATTCATAAAAATACAGGGAATGAGGGAGCACAGACCTGGTGGTGCAGGGAACTTCAGTGTAAAGAAGTTTCTTTTAAAATTACAGAGACTTTTACACAAAGTTTGTTATTCTAATGATGTTTATCTGGCTTTCAAAGATATTTCTGAGTCAAGGTCAGGAGCCTGTCAAAATAGGATCCTGGACAAAATGGGAACAAAGCTGCTCTGTAGGACAGGTAGGCTTGGTCATATTCTATCTTGAAAATGGCCCTGCTCCTGCTGTTGGTTGCTGAGAAGATCTCTGGCTACATGGTCTCAGGAAGGGTGCTTATGTCTTCACAGATTTCAGGTAGCAGGGAAACCATGCACCAGGTATTGACTGAGCTTTTAGATGGGTTTTCCTGCAGTTTTTCCCTTTTGAGAACAAAATCTGACAGTGGATGATGTGTGGTTGGAACTGAGTTCACCAGGGTCCTGCTGAACAGCTGACCTTCTCTTTTTAAAACAAGAAACTTGTTAAATCTTCAATGAACACACTAAACGTAATATTCCAGATAAATTTTTACTCTAAGGTCAGTAGTTACAGCAAGAAGTATTTTTTGATAAAGAAATGGCTCACTTTTTTTTCTCCGTTATTTTTCCTCCAGGGGTTATTAGTTAACACTGGATTGAACCAGTGATCCTGGGTGATCAGATCTGGTTCTGCAATGTCTTAGGCATCCCATAGCTTTGAATCACAGCTTTTTGACAATTGAGCAGAGGAAAGAAGAAAACAGATGGTGTGTTTGGTCTTAAGTGCATAAATTAATCAGAGGACATTTCCATTTACGGTATACAATATCCTTTGTAGATGTGATATTTCATCTAAGATGAAGAGCCTTATCCTAGGAGAATGCTTTGCCATGTCTGTTCTGTTCTGATATTAGATAGTCCTGAAGAGTACCTATGAACTGCAGAGTTTTATATGTCTGTGATTCTTGAGGAAATGTCTTACAGAAAATGCAGGAATCGGGGAGTTGTAACAGAGAAGAGGTTTGTTTGCCAGATGAAGGAAAAGGAGTTGCTATGCCTGGGAACATTACTGAAGAAAAAAAGTATATGGAACAAAAAGTGGCATTTGTGGCATACCAGGTCCAGAATTTAAAACTTTGGTGTTTTTTTTTTTAATTTATTTATGTATTTAATTTTAGAACTGACCAGCTTGTTGGAAGATGACGTTTACTCCTGCTTAAAGCTGCTATTCTTAAAACAAACAGTAGAAGAATGTGGAAGAACTCAAGCCTCCGCTGCCTTTTAGCACTAGCTATTTTATGCTTAAGAAGCTTGATGTATGGCCAAGAGATAGGTAAGTTTATTCAATGTAATTCAGTAACTCCTTTTTCTCTGTAGCTTCTGTACCTTGTAATTGCATTGCTTTCCTACTGTGTGTATGTTCAAAACCTGTCGCCTCTGTGGCCCCACACCATCCCAGGATGGAGGCAGTGCCAGGCCTGGCCTCTGCTTTCCACCAGCACCCAGCAGCATCTTGGAAACCAGTGCAAAACTGGGTGTTAAATTCTCCATAGTACCACTGATAGTCTGCATATGCATTGGTGTAAATGTCTGCATTGAAACCTTTTTGCTGTTTATGTTGGCCCTCTTCAACCATTTCACACATTGTCATTAACTGTCCTTCTGTCATTAATTGCCCTCCATGTATGACATGGAGGAGAGCAAAAAACTAATTATGTTAAAATCAAAGCTTGTGGTTTTGCCATTGGCCCAAAGCCTGCTTATTAGGCTAGGCAAGGAACGGGTATTGTGGAAAGAGGCAGCTGCCTCTGTTATACACATGAGTTTAAATCCAGATTTCAGGTACCTCTACAAGTCTGTGAGTCTGTGGCTGTCTAATCAGGCGCACAAATCATTCAACAGTTTTAAAATACTGGCCAGACATGCATGCAATAAAGATTTAAGGATAATGGCTACAGATGTGAAAAATGGCAGTTGTTTTACAGTTGCTCATTGTAAAACTACAGTTTTTGACCTGCAGTTTTTTACTGTATTTTTTCTATTATTTCAGGCTCTCCAGGGGACCCCCAGAATTTGAAATGTGTAACGCACAATTTACAAAAAATGCTCTGTACTTGGGATGTCTCTTCTAGAGGAAGACATGGACAAAATGACTTTTGCTACACTACCAAGTAAGTCACTCCACATACCAGGTTAAAAAATACCAAATTGTGATGAAGGTACAGTTTTTCCTCAGTCACTGCCCATGGAAATTGTGATGCTTTTGTTTCCCAGCATCTCCCCACCGTTTTCCTTGGGTGGTGCTTCCCCTAGGCCCTGTTAACTCAGGCAATGGCAGGGTTTCTGGCAAAGCTGTTCCATGCTAATAATTTGCCTGCCAAAATCTGCTTGCTGTTTTCAAAGGACTGGAAGATGCTCTTATTTACTCAGACTTCTCTGTGTGTCTGCCTATCCCTTGCTCAGAGTTTTCATGAGGGATATCTTCAAAACAGGTTCAGTCCAAAAGGAAATGAGAGTTGGAAGTAGTGAATCCTGATGTTGTGGGCCAAAGCAGTAGAATATATGACAGAAGTGTTGAGAATCACGTGGATTTTGTGTGGAAAAACATGAACAATCTCTCAGTCACTGTCTTAGAATCTTTATAAATTTTAAGCTGTATTAGAGGAAACATAAAAATTATTTCACAATTGAAACAGCTTTTCTGAAGTGAATGCAAGTTGAGAATTTTGAGAAAAGTTAAAAAAAACTTCTGTGTGTTTTTTCACTAATGAGAACTACATGTTCAATTCCCCGTGCTGTGGATCTGCCAAATACTTATCATGTGCTAGGGATGAGTTCAAATCCATTCTGCATCTTGATCCTGCCCCCAATCCAGATATTTGTACTGTCTTTTTGTTTTCCTGTAAATTCTGCAAGCAGCCCAGACTTTTCCTTGGGGTCCCAGGGCTTGGCTGCACTTAGTCCACCTACATGCTTGATTTTCTGTGTCTCATTCATTATTCCTGCTGCATTGCCAGCTATCATTCCTATTTAAAAAACACCATATATATGACTCTGTGGCCAGAGTTCAGAAGTGCAGAGTTCATGAGGAACTGCCCTCTGAACAGGAACAATCGTGTAGCTGCTGCTGTTTCTCCTTAGCAAAGCAGGACAGGTTAGTGTCCCTGAAGTAGAAAGTCTGAGATGAGCTTGCAGACATCCCTGAGGGAAAGAGGTTTTGTTTTTCAGTTGCTCAAACATCCTCTAATAATATCTCAGTACTGAAGAGGAACAGCCTTTCTGAGCACTCAATTCTCAGCTGGCCTTTGCTAGCCCAGAATCTTGTGTGAATCTTAGGAGTTCAGCCCAAGCTCTTGACTCCAGCTGATGGGAGCTCCAGGGTCCTGTTCCAGTTCATAAGTGAGTAACAGTCCCTCAGCAGGAAGTCTGGCATTGTTCTCTCTGCTTTCCTTCCTGCCGTCATTCCCCCAAGAGGAAGGTCTGGATTTTTCCAAACTTTCTGCCTTTCTAGTTGCATATCAGTGATAATGAGCAAAGGGACTTGACCCATCCATTATTGTTTCCTGTATATATCTACATCTTCAAGACAAAAGCCAGATCACATTGTGCTGAGCACTGCACAAGCATTAAGCACAGGCTACATTTTCACCTGGGATCTTAGGAATCAATCCTCTGCCATGCTCTCTGCTCTTTCCCTGTGAGCTGAGCAGCAGAAGGAAGCTAAAAGATTTATTCTAAGATGTGGACGTGAGTGGTAATCCTTCACTTTCAACCCATGTGAGGGCACATGGGTTGAAAAGAAATGGAGGGAGAGTGAGTCAGGAAACACAAAGGGAGGGGACAATGCTATTAGGTTTGGGGTTTTTTGTTTTTCTTATTTTGAAATGTTGATTCATGGTGACTAGGTTTCAGAAACATGTATTTTGTTGGCCTCAAGTTTAATTAGATGTTAAGAAATTTTTTTCACAGAAAGGTTGTAAAGCATTGGAACAGAGTGCCCAAGGAGTTGGTGGAGTCTGCATTCCTGCAAGTGTTAAAAAGCACATGGATATGGTATTTAAGAACATGCTTGAATGGTGAACGTGGTGCTTGTGCTAGGTTAACAGTTGAGTTTGATGACCTTAAAGGTTTTTTGCAACTTTAGCAATTCTGTGATTCTATGATTTTGGTTAAAAAGCAAAGTCTTCACTTTGAAGTGTTCTCTAAACAACTAGTTGGTTGCATTATGTAGCCACTGCACAACCTACCACCATGATAAAAGTGACTTGAAAGATGAGGGAATGCCATCAATCTGATATTAACCAAAGCCCAAGCAAGTCCTTCACAAACTCAATATGGAGTTTTCTGTTTATTACAGAGAATTTGTGTTTTATTAGTGTGCAAGAATAGGACTTAACTTGCCTTAGCTTCCTATGAGCTGAAATAACTGCTTAATCCTGTCTGTCCTTTTAGTGACCTTACCCCTCAAGTGTGTTTTAAAACTAAGGAGAGAAGAGTTGAGATTCCAATCCCAGAGAGCTCCATCACTGTGACAATCAAAAGCCCTGGAACTGCTTTTGCTACCAGAGAATTTGTAATTCACCAGAAAGACATCTGTAAGTATCAGGTCATATGTGTGTACTTAAGGCCTTTATACTATGTTTAACAAATTTTCAGATGCTTGCAGGTTTCTTTGGCAACGTTCCTGTATGTGGAATGTTGATATACTGACTCCATGAAAAGCTTCCATATATTTTTATATAGTGTTCTCTAACCCTTCAAGAGAAAGAATACTCCTCTTACCCATAGTTCATAGCATAAAAAAATCAAGGGCAGAATGTGAGGAGGAAAACAAAATATGACGTTACATCCATCACTCTTTTCCCTTTTTAGTCCTAGTTATAAATTAGGAAGCATTCGTAAACAAGTTCCTAAACTACATACATAAGTAAGTGAGACTTTTTCCTGCTTTATTCCAGGCAAAGAAGGAAGTTGTAAACAGAAGATGGCAGTGATGCAATCTGCCATGCTTGGTCTAGTTTTTGCCTTTGGTTTGCCTGCTTACTCCTTCAGTGTAGTCAAATTCTGATGTCAGTAACACTTCTTATCCGTGGTTCTGTTTTCAGTCAAGAGCAGCTCAAGAACTTATACAAAATGCAATTTAAAAATATTTGGTCAACATGATAAGTCTCTCAGTTCATCACAGGTTATTGTGGGCAGTGTATCGATTGTGCTGAACACTTTGCAGGCTCTCAGATCCTTGGTCAGGACTGAAGCTGGGTGTATCACACGTATTTTTTGAATGTTTTAGCTTGCACCAGGCCAAATGAATTGCAATTACCCTTGTATTACCAAGGTTCTTCCCTGTTTCTCAACCTCTTGCTTCACCACAACACATTTTTAGAAGAGATGCTTCTGTTTAATCTCCCTATCCTGTCCCCATCAGGATCTCATGCCCTTAAATACTTGTAGCTTAAAATCACTTTCCCTGTGATCTTCAGAACCTCATGTGAGCTTCTTCTATCCTGTACTTCTGGTCTCCTTCCTTGCCACTCTCCCTTTTTTTGCAAGACTCCACTTCCCTACTGGTCTCCAAAACCTACTTCTTTTGGGGATTTTTTCCCGCCATTCTCCCTAGAAGCATTCTCATGCACACTTCAAACACTGCCACCATATTTCCTTTATCATTATGGTATTGAGGGAAGGTTGGGAAAGATGGGATATCGTCCCTACTATGCATTGCAAAGAGTCAGATTCACAATCACTTACTTGGCCATCTACATGCTGAGGTATTGAAAGAAAATGCTACCTGATGATTCATCAGTACCTATGCTTTCCTGAGAACTCTCATGCTCAAGTAGCCACAGAGCCTTGTTCTAATTACAGAGGTTGAGTTACATGTGTGGCTACTAGCCAGTTCAGAGCACAGGGATGTGGCTGTTAAACACCTGTAGGGCTGGTGCTGCTGACTAATGACCTGAAAATTACTTTTTTTCTCCCCTGCCTCTTTTTCAAGCCTTTGTTCCTGTCACCCCACATATTCTTAGTTTAGTGCCTGACTTTTCAACTTCCACATTGAATCTGAAGTGGAGTGATAATGGATCAGTCTTCCCATATGGACTGGATGCCCTTTGGCAGATTCAGATACTCCGAAAAGAAGCCATGGAAGTAGTCACACAAGTAAGTCCCTTTCTTCCTTTATGAAAAATATATGTACAGTTTTTGCTTTTGTAATGTTCTGAGAGGTCACTTGAACAAAAGGGGGAATGATGAAGATAGTAGAGCTTTGCATGATCTGAGTGTAATTATGCTTCTGGTAGATAACTTCTTGTTAAATGTCACAGTTATGGGAACACTGGCTAATGTACTGTTGGTACTTAGTCACAGCATTTTATTTTTTTTTCTGGTACAGGGACTTTGGAATTAGAACTTACTTATGAATTTGGCAGATACACCATTGTCTCTGGATCTCCAACAGTGTCTCCAGTCTTGGTCATCTCTGAATGCTCAGCTTGCTATTTTCTTTTTTTGTAACCAGAGTTCTTCCAGGGCAGTTTGTAGCTCTGTGCTATAAATTTTAATAATGGACAAAAGATGAAATGTGCAGCCTGGGACTAATATTAGAGGAGTTTTATTTTGGAGAAGTTGAAACATTTAGCTGCCTATGAGATTCCCAGGGTGCAGTATACCTCTTTAAATGCTTGGGAATGCTCTTGCTCTCCCTCAAATGTCTGCCCTCTGGTATTTCTGGCTGACAGCCTACCTAGCTGTTGGGCTGTTTAGCCACTTAGACTTTTGTCCAGGTAAAGTCATAAAAGTTAGGTAGAACACTCCAATAATCAAAGAGGCTTTTGTGATTTACTTCTCCTAATTTGCCATTCTGTTGACACTTTGGAGATTATATGTCATTATTAACAGGTGTTCATAATCTCTGTCTTGGTTGATTTCTTGGTGCAAAACCTTTGCAGGTTACTTACTACTCAAAACTGACTCATGAAGATGTCATTCTTTCTTGGAGCTGGACATCAGATATACCTTTGGAGTGCACATCACACTATGTGAAGATTCGCTGTTACATTAATGCAACACAATTTGTTGGCCCCAAGGATTGGAGCGACTGGAGCCCATCAAAAGTGATCCCTGGTATGTTTGTTCCCTTGCAACCACATGAACTTTTATTTCTTCATAAGAATTAAGCCAAGGTCAGAGGAAGAGCATTAGGTGGTTAGCATTAGGAACAGCATGGGGTGCTGCCTTTGAGACTGTTATGATTAGAGAAATAATGCAATCACTAGTTAATTAAACCTAGCAAATATTTATTTGTATGCATTGGAGTGCTTCTCAGTCACATTTTAGCTGATCATCACTTTGTTTGTAGCCAATTGTTCATGTGAGGTTTCTTGTTTGTTTTCTTCCTTCTCTGCTAGGAAAAGATACTGAGCCTGGTGAAAGTGGGGTGTTTCCTCTGGACCGTGTGGTGGCAGTAGGTTCAGATTTGGTGTTCTGTTGTGTCCATGAAGAAGATCAGCACATAAAAAATATGACTTATGGATCAAAATCCTATACAATGATGCAACTGAGCCGTCGAAGCCATGCCATCAGAGTGCTAAATGCCAGTGTTTCAAATACCAGCGGAACAAATGTAGTGTGCAGACTCGAAAATGGGTTTGAAGGAAGTGTCGTGTTTGTAGGATGTATGTATCATGATTACTAACCTTAGGAAAATCAAAATCATTTTGAGACTCTTACAGTTCTGCTAGGAAAAAAATACTGTTGTGGTTTTTTACCCTCCTGGGGAAAAAAGGTTTGAAATTTGGTTTTGAAGTTGAACTGGGGATTGTACTTACTTGATTTCACTGTGGAAAGGCTTGGCTCATGGAGGAGACACCAATTCTGAAAGAATTAGAAGGTACCCGTGTAAGCCCTCTTTAGAACCTGCCCCAGTGCTTCTCTCATTGTTCTAAGGTCCTTTTTCATGATCTGGAATGCCAAGTATTTTATTGCCATATGAATATTCAACCCCTGTCTCTACCAGTCTCTATCAGTTTATGTTTACACCTGTTCTAGTATAGTCCATGACAAGGTGAGAGCAAGAATTGTAAGTGCTAACATTCATTTACCAATCAGTCAATTGAAGACAGCAGTTAAACTTGCAGCAACAACAGATGCTCATCCAGGACAGAAGCTCCTTGAGAGCTAATTACAGCAAAGGAAACTAACCTGTAATTCCTGAGCATTCTTCTAAAACATCCTTTTAGTGTTTTCTTTAAAGATACTGACTCACTCTGTATCTTCTCTGTGTAGCCATGCAAGGCTCAGACATATGTTCAGAAACAGATACCTATTAAAACAAATGACTTAATGTACCTCATTCTTCTTCCCCATAATTGGTCACTTTAAATCTTTTTATGTTTTTTCCTCACAGGGAGTTTAAGAGTTGTCATCTTCCAATAGCTGCTCATTAGAATGCCATTCCCTATTACAAATGTCTGCCTTTGAACTTAAGGTCCTTGGTGTTGAGGAAAAGGACAGGAGAAACTGGAATAATTGTGAAAATGTGTTCTCATCTCTAGCCTGTGCATCCTGTCATTGACTTGGACTGTTAAGGGTTCACTAGGAAATGCAAAACAGAATTCAGCCTTTTATTACTTCTCAGTGATATACCATTTTTGTTATTTGTGAGAATATGCTTTTGTGGGAAAATCTTCCAGGTAGATAGATGAAGAATGAAAGCTGTGACAATCCCATAGGATTTTCCTTCAAATTTTTTTTTTTAACAGATGGGATGCCAAGTCTGTTTCTTATCAGTGTTTCTTTTTGTAGTACCTGCTTAGTTGGGAGAGGTTTTGTTCTGGTCTTCTTGCTGGTGAGGGGAAGAAAAGGTGAAGGAAATAAATATGCATACACAACACCTTGGTAAAGCCTAGGTCTAGCAAAACAGGTGTTCTTTTCTGGCTCACTGCTCATAATCTGAGCTAAGTGTGCCACTGTTGCCTTGTGTGTTAACTCCTCTTCTCTAGGGCAGAGAGAAGGGGATATATCTCTGTGTGGATATTGTTGCTCTACCTTTGGCATACACTTTTCCAGTTTCATACATCTCAAGTGTACAAGACCTGAAATAAGTGCTCTGCCTGGTCTCATGTTTGCATGGTCTGTTGGGAGCACTGCCCATCTTTTCCAGCAAGGCACTCAGCACTGCTCTAGTATGAACACAAAGAACAATACTTAAAAGGAAAAGATGGACACTGCCAAAGCCATGGTGAAGAGGATGAGCCATTCAAGGCTTGCTTTAATTTTAAAATTCAGTTTGGAATTCATGCTAAAGGGACTATTTTCTTGACACGACTTGTTTGGAGAATTCAAAGCAGTGGTGGGGCTGGCATGTGAGAAAATGTGACGCACAGCCGACAGCATTCCTGCATTGCTCAGAGGCTGAACTGATGCTCAGAATTTCAGAAAACTCTTGGCAGAGTTTCAGTGAAACACTTCCAGGTCAGAGCCTGGAGCTTGTGAACATGTTTGCATGAGATTTGCCAGATTACCCACCCACTTAGAATTCTAGAGTCAAGTGTTAGTCAGATGGGGCTGATAATTATCCATCTATTTTATTGTAATTTTTTAAAAGCATATTACTTCTGTGGCTGGGGTGTATCTATTGCCATGTATTTTTGAAGCATGCAATCTAGACCCAGCAAAACAAAAGAGCAATGCTCTCAGGAAGCCAGTAAACCAAATGTCACACTAGGATGGCAAAACATCAGCTAACTGTTTTGGTTTCCTTTCCTGCTACAGATGCTCCTGATAGTCCCCAAAACCTCAGCTGTGAAACACCCAACTTTCTGATAATAAAATGCACCTGGAAACCAGGCAGGCCCAGTGGACTATATGGAAAACGAAGAACAGAATACAGTTTATTTGAAAGGTAAAATAATCAGTGCTACAATGAATAAAAGGATACAACTGGAATACCTCCATTGCTGCCTGGGACTTACTGCACCATTTATTATATTTATTTAAATGTGATTGCTTAGAGCCTAAAATACTTTCCAAGAGTTTCAGTAAAGTTTCAGTAAGCTGTACCTAAACTAGATTTGGAAAACCTTGTTCTAGCTCTGCAAAATTCCAGTGGGAATTAAGGATAACTTTCCCTAAGGTTTATACCATTATGAACCCACAATCAGATAAAGGGCTTAGTGTATCAGGCTGCTGCCAACATGTAGACAAGACCAGTATGAAAATACAGGGAGATAGTAGGAGGCAATCACTAATTTTTAATTTTTTTATATTAAACCTGGGCCAGATCATTTCAGACATTTACTGAGCTTCTGGTAAGCAGGATGGCAGAAGTTCACTGAGAAATAATTGTAAGACAGGTTGTGGGACATTCCCCAAGTGCCACTGGGGAAAAAAAGCAGTTAGCCTCCATCTGTTTTCCTGCCGTTAAGAATTAGAGCAAGCAGAGTAAATGTTAAAACATTGAAAAGGACAAATAACATTGGTTTCACCCACAGGAAGCAGTCAACTAGTGTCCTACTACATAGTCTTTAGGGCCAGGCCATGTAAAGCCTCAAAAAGGAAGAAATATTGGAATAGCACTTGCAAAGTACAACCACTTCCTTGGTGGTTGTGATTAGAAGTTAGTGAGGAGTTAACAAAATTCTCATGGTGAGAGGAGGCTCTTGTGTCATTCCAAAGGAACAGTCAGGGAAAGAAGCCAGGAGAGGCCTGAGTCACACGAAATGATGAGAAATGGAGTCTCATGGTGGCTTAGAAGCATGCTGGAGGCAATGAGGTTTGAGTTACAGTCACAGATGTCGTCTAGAGTGCCAGTGCTAAAAAAGCCACTGGGCAGGGTGCAAAGAGGTGGACAAAACAGGGCAGATACTCACAGAAAAGGAGCTTCAGTCACTGACTGCCCATATTCATCTTATAAGTAAAAACATTGCCCAGTCTTGTTTTGCTCAGCCCAAATTTGTGAGATTAATATGATGTGTTTCGGGATAAATACTCTCATTCTTATTGTCAGCCGATGCTGAAAGATAGAGCACAATGTGGAGGGAGCTCAGAGCTCAGCTAGAACACAGTAAAAATGCCTGAAAGAAGAAGTAGTTAGTTAAACTTGTGCTACTGAATGAGAGGCTTACACAGATTGTAATTAAAACAGATATCTGTACATACGTACAGATACACAACTTAGATTTCATCCCTAAAGATGCACCACTGTTCTTGTCTGTTAACAGACTGCCTCTCAGACAGCTGGGACTGTGGATGTATTCCAGGTAACAAACCCGAGTTCATATTTAACAGGGCTTATAGAAAGACAGTGTGTATAGGATCTCACTAGTTCACAAAGCAATTAAGAAAATTCTTTAAATGCAAATGTATGCTGATCTGAACAAAGATACATTGAGTCAGAATCTTAGCTGTGACTTGTGAGGTGGTTTTACAGGACCTACCTGTTTTCCAGGCTTTTGAGAAGTGAGAGAATGGAGGTGTTATGCTAGTGGAAGAGGAGAGTTTCACGTGAGAACAGGGCAAGTCATGACTGATGCCACTTTAACCTGCGTTGTGGTGTTAGATATGCCTCTGCAATCAAATCATTCTGTAAGCCATGTGAACTGAACCCATCGTTCTGTACCATGTTTTCAGTCTAGACTTGTGATTGTTGCTAGGAATTAACTTACTCAAAAACTAAGGTTTTCCCTCCTCTCTTTACTTTGTAGAACATCTGGTAAAAATGTTTCATGCGAAGTCAATGAAGTGAACAGAGACCATGTTTGTGGCTTTCCAGTACTGCCTGGTCAAAAAACCTATGATTTCATATTAGGTGTCTCCAATCCTATCGGGCAAGCACAGTCATCTCTTTTGGTTGATATAACTCAAAGAGGTAAGACTTATGACTTACAAAAGGAAAAATATGATTCCTACATGCTGTTTATTAGTTTTGGGTTTGAAGAGCTCTGACATGGTATACTTTTCATTATTTTCATTAATTGTCACTAGATTATTACCATATTCAATAATTTGAACTTGAAAACAACTCAGGGCATGTCATGAGGCAAAGATGAACTGTATGGGGAGATGCCAACAGCAGTGCTGCCGTGTTGGACAGAATGCTGCGTGATAAATTCTAATATGTGATCTAATAATTAGGCAGCTGCTTTTTATCATAAAGTGGCTGGGGTTGGAAGGTGGAAGGGACCTTAGGAATCATTCATATCAACAATTAAAATTTAGGTGTAAGTTTATGAACCTGTACGTAAATTACCCTGTATTTCAGTGTCTGCTTATAGGACAAAATATGACACAGTTTTACAGCAGCAGGATTGGGAGCATAAAAAAAATAATGTGGAAAGACAGAAGGTAATATCAGGACTATTGTGTTCTATTGGTAATAGCCATGATCATCTGCTGTCATGGTTTGGAGAAAGAAGTAATTTCTCTCATTTAGACCTTTAGTTTAAAAAAGGAAAAGAAGATGACCATCTCTGTAGCATTGCCTTCACCACCCTTTTCTCCTCCACCGTCCCAGATGAGATTTCAGGGATTCCTATTGGTTACAGTATTCTGCTGTTCTCCAAAAAAACTGAATTGAATACGAGGATAGTACGTTTTTCATTGTCCAGGTCCCAGTTCAACTAGCCTGAGATTAGAATTGTCAGAGTAAATTGACAGAGTTGAGAAAAGCATAATTTGTTTCTGTTAATCATTAACTGGGCTGTTTCACACCCAGGTGATATGCTGCTGTTTCCTATTTGTTTCCTTTTCTTTCTTTCCTGCACTGTCCAGTTAATTCCCAAAGCACAGTACATATTTCCTTAAGGGATTTGGACCAAATACAACAGCAGATATTTTTTTACTCTAATAGCTGTGAATGTTAGTGCTGAATATTATTGAAAGATTCTAGAAAGGGAATTTTGGGGTGGGGTCATTTAGAAATCCTCCTTTGTCCTGGTCTGCAGATTTAAAGTACTAATTTATAAAGGGTCACAGAAATTGAGCAAAATTCAGTAAATTTCATCTGTCACCCGTGATCATCTGAAATACCTGGTGAGTCACTCTTTTGATAAAATCAGATAGGAGGAAAAATGTTTTTCTGTATCTCAGCTCCTTATCATGCATGCAGTACACTCAGTCTTAAGTAAATCTGTTTCCATATTTGATAGCTGAGAAGATATCAGGAATGAGAGTGCTTGCAGGTGCTTTCTCAGCACCAGTTTTCCCAGTTGCTGATTGAAACACTTATCCTTCTGATTCTCTCTGATCTTCTAAAATAAGATTTTTCTGAACTATAGTAAATGGGTTTTTTTCTTGTAACTGAAGGTTTTTTTCTTTATTTTTTAAGTTCATCCGAAAGCCCCAGAAAAGTTAACTATTACTGGGAACAACTCTACAAGCATCCAGCTGCGTTGGTTTATAAATGGCAGCTTTGCTGAGACCAGGCTTCTGTGTCAAATTGAAATTAGCAGTAGTCACTCTGAGAGAAAACTGGTAAGCATTGCTTTTCAAAGATAATTTTTTTTAACAAATGCTAAACTTTCTCATTGAACTAATCACATTTCAAATTTATTTCTCAATAAGAGCTTCATTCTGAGCATCTGGTTAAATCATTAACATAGTAATGAGTAGAAGTTCATTTACTAAAGTAAGAAAAATTCCTGCTCATCTCTGTTATTCCCTGTTTTGGTTGGTTGGTTGGTTGATTGGTTTGTTGGTTGGGTTTTTTTTTTGTTTTGAACACTAGAGAAAAGCCAAATTATGCACCACGTTATTTGGTACTTGAAAGGGGTGCACAGTGCTTTATGCTGATCTTTTAGGTAACAATCCGTGTGCTTTGTCCTTCCTGGTGCAACCTGTATTAACACACTCTTGTTCCAGGATGCATTGCTGCCCTGCAGACTTCCACACGGGCTGTTTCAGATCTTGAAGTCTGCAGTTGAATTTCTCCCTTTATTTTTTGCCCTCAGAGAACAGTTCATTTGTTTGCTGCCAACAGTTGACATGCATGTGGCCACAATAGGCAGCTGCTAAACCTGCATATGTCAGTGATGCAGAGGGGATAGGGAAAGATTCTCCCATGGGATGTATGAGTAGGAAAACCCCAGTTTACCTGTTAAACCCCAGAAGTTAAACCCCAGTTTAACTTCTGCAGCATGAAGTTAGTCTGGGGTCACCTGTCTCACTGGGGAAGCCTAATGAGAAGTGCATTTTTAGCTGGCCTGATTTTTACCCCCAGTTTCTTTGTGCGCACTCATCTCTGACCATTTCAAGTAGGCACATAGTGAATTCTCAGGTAGGTCTTGGTGCACAGAGCCTGAATTTTTAATTTGAGCACGTTAACCTCAGAGGCTTCTTTTTGCAATGCTAGTTTGCTTTTTAGCAGTATTTGGTCACCGTCTGAACTTAGTTGCCAGCTGGGCACAGCTGTTGAGCACAGCCTTGAATATCATAAATCAAGCCACAGAAATGATGCAGCTAAGACTGAAGATAATCATTATGTACATGCCTCCAAAATAAGAGGGTGCACGCTCTCTAAGAGTATTTTTTAAATACTTTCAGTGCACTTAATAAGTGCAGAAGCCTTAAGCTTTTATATTTTGTCTCTAATAGCATGTGTTAAGTAATACCAGAGATTAGGTGCTACAAAAGGAACTCAGATATTTCTGGAATATGCAGCTCAAAATCTGGGGCCTGGACTCCTTTGTGAATTCTGCTGCTGCATCAATCATCTGGGATAGTGGAAAAGGGTCAGGACTTACACTTCCACAGCAGTTTGATTCCCTTCACCTGTATCAGAGCCCTCACCCGTGGACATTTTGTATGCAGCAAACAGCTTGGCAAAAGCTTTTATAGCTTTGTTATATGGTTGCTGGTTGCTTAATAAAAAAACTCCAGGAGTTCCCTGTCACAAAAGTAGCTGTGAAATTGCTATGGGGTTTTACACGGCATTTTGAGGATGTTTTCAGAAGCATTTCCATCTGCATGAGAGATTGTTGGCTTTTCTAGTATTTTTCAAGTTGTCATTTGGCTTTAGAAATTCAAAATTAGTTGCATCTTGAAAGTCACTTGGAGTCCAGTTTTTGGCAGCTGTGATGCACATGTGTTATAATTAGAATCAGTAAAAAATATTCCTGGGCTTAGAATTTCTTTAATTGTGAAATTGAAATGCTCTCTAGACTCACACCACTTTAAGAATAATAGGAGAGGTTAGTCCTGTCCTAAGAGCTGTGAGCTGAGATCACCTGGGTAGGATCTGGATACTGTCTTCTGAAGGAAAAATGAAGGCAGCAGTGACTATGAAAGTTGTTTATCATCCTGCTCAAGCAGACTGTCTTTAGTGAACTTCTGTGCATGTCTCATAGGAAAAGGGCCTGTGTCCCCATAAGATTAGCATATGTTCGGTGGGAGTGTGGGTTCTGAACACCAAAATTCTGGCCTGCCCCATGTGAGAAGTTTTGATGCAAATGGGAGAGAGGGGGACTGGATGGGATAGATGGGAAACAACCAGCTGCTGCTGTGTGCAGAGCTCACCCTGTTGAAGAGTCATCCATGTTGCTGCTCCTTTTTGCACGTTATTGTATACTTCAATTTCTGTCTGTATAGAACTTTATTTTGGTGGATCTGTGAAGTTTTTGTTCAGGGTGACTGCATGGGACATTTTTTTCCCACCATTTTCTTCACAGGGCTTGACTGCAGCATTGACACTGTCAGTATTTTGGGGGGACAAAAACCCTCGCCTTTTTAGGTGTTGACTAGCAGTGTAATTTAGGAGAAAAAAAACTCACGTATCATGTCAATTTCTGTAAATTCTGAACAGCAGAATGTCTCCATACCTGGGCGGAAATCTTCAACTTACACAGCTCAGCTGAATGCATTGCGCCCTGACACCAAATACCAGCTCAGGGTGCGCTGCTCGGCTGCTGACCACTTCTGGAGGTGGAGTGACTGGAGCAGGGGAGTGGAGCAGACAACTTCAGAAGCCCGTAAGTTCATCTAACTCTTGATGATAAAATGTTGAACTTGCGAAGATACGTATTTTAAAATTAGTCATCTAAATAAACCTAACTTTTCAAAAGATGGTAAATAGTCTACTGTGCTACTGGGGAAAATTACTACCTCTCTTATTTTTTTATTTAGCTCCTGCAAGAGGACCGGATATCTGGAGAGAGAGAAGTGCTTCTGGTGAAAGCCTAATAGTCTTCTGGAAGGTAGATAGAACACGTAAAATATTATGTAATATAACTGTACGAAAAACTATTTACTTTTATACATTTATAAACATATATAAATGTTTATAAATTAGTAAAGTTTATAGGCAATAAACCAGTCTGCTTTTCTTAACTTTTTATAGAACCATCAATTGAGACAAATATTTTCCCCAAATAAGAATGTTATTAAGGTTTTATAATTTAAACATTGCTTTGAGAAGCATTTCACGTGAAGAATTAAATGTTTTATACATCTGAGTTGAAAATTAAAAACTTAGGAATTTACATGTTAATTCTCAAAGTCGCACTTGAGTTATTTTTTTGCCTTATAATCTTACACCATCATCAGACTAGATCAGGAACAGTAAATTCATGTTATCCTATGTCATCTTCTATATATTGCATTTTGGTTTTAATGCACTCTTTGTCTGTTCATAGCCCTTATCCCTTTCTGAAACCAATGGAAAAATAGTGTCTCATGAAGTGTCCTGCTACCTGCTAGGGAGACTACTGGAGCATAAAGTAGTCTCTGAACCCTCAAACAGTACTGAGATAAAACTTGGGAAAAGTGACTGTGTGATTACCGTTGTAGCCAGAAACCATGCGGGTTCATCTCCCCCTTCAAGGATAACAAGTGTGGAACTTCCAAGTGGTGAGTGCTCCCAGATGAGAATTAAACACCTTTAAAGCTTGGGGAATATCTAGGAGAGTTTGTTTATTGAAAAATAATGCTTTGTTTGTTTGTGTTTATTTCCCCACACGTATCTGCTGTGTGGGGGGACTAATGCTTTGCTTTCAAGTAGTGTCTCACCAATTAATTGTGCCCTTTACATAAAATGAAGATGATAATGTGCAGTCTTTACAGCTATTTGTGCTTTTGAAAAGCATTGGTGTGGATCCTTGATATTTAGGGAGCTCAGTGTATTTCTGTGTGTTCTTGTTGAGACACTGAGAAGTGTTACATGCCAAAGAGATTCGGAAGTTTTGAAGGTGTTGTGTGGCTTTTTAAGGCGAGAATTGTCTGTTCAATGCCTGAGAGCTCTGTAGGAGAATATTAATTGGGCGGGTTGGTAAAGTGTTGGCATCCTTGTGCTAGGAAGCCAGTATTTGTAAAGGAGGTAGGGCTTTAGCTTCCCAATTAAAACACTGCTGCTCTTGCTTGAGGGCTTTGTAAAGGGAAATAGCTGAGCCAGATAATGATTTTCTGCTCTTAACACTGAACTTGCAGAGTAGATAATATTGCAAAGCAGTTATTGAGAGTTCACGCTTCCCTGCACATCAAACCTTTAGCTCCATATCTGGCTGATGCTCTGCAGGGAGGACAGATTCACACAGCAAGGCCTGTCTCCACTTGTTTGCCAGGAGCATTCATGGGTCTGCTTCTCCTTGCCCACCTGGAGAACAGGTGTCACAGTTGGTTGTCTGGCAACTCAGGTTCTGGTAAGACTTGGCCATCTCTCGCAGGAAGAAATGTGTCTGGCTGAGATTGAGAGTGAGATAAAAACAAGTTTGTTTCTGTGTAAAGGAAAACCATGTGAAATACAATGTTTCTTGTGTTCCTCCAAAACAAAGAATCACAGAATGGGTCCGGTTGGAAGGGCCCACAGTCCAACCTCCTCACCCAAGCAGGACCATCTCAGAGCACAGGGCACAGGATTGTGCTTGGGTATCTCCAGTAAGGCAGACTCCACAACCTCTCTGGGCAATCTGTCCCAGTGCCTGGTAACTGCACAGGAAAGTTCTTCCTCATGTTCATGATCCTATGCGTGGGTTTCTGTCCTGTTGCTTGGCACTACCAATCAGAGCCTGGTCCCTCCTCTGTCCCCTCCCTGCATGCTTTGACAGACGCTGATGAGGTCCCCTCTCAGCTGGCTCTTGTTGAGGCTGAACAGGCTCATCTCCCTCAGCCTGTCCTTGTAAGAAAGATGTTCCAGTCCCTTAAACATCTTTGTTGCCCTCCACTGGACCCATGCCAGGAATTCCATGTCTCTGTTGTCCTGAGGAGCCCAGAACTGAGCACAGCACTGATGGTAATACCAGGTAGTATATTCTTAGTCTGGCCATTGGAAGGAAAAGTAACTATATGGGACAGTTGATTTGAAATGCTTTTGTAGCTCTACTTCATCAGAAAAAGAGTCAGGCTCTGGAAGTCAAAGAGGTCTCTATAATAGGTTTGTGGTGTAGGAGAGCTGATGGCAGCAAGAGCTTTGCATTCATTTATAGCTTTCTCTTAGATGTCTGAGGTTCCTTTTGGTGTTACCCAACTTGTACTCATTAAAGATTTGCTCCCGAGTTGGTATAGGAATTGAGTCACTGACTGGAGTCATACAAGATGACTCATTCAAAGAACTGGATGACATTTTTGCCCAGACATCTTTTCTGGCTGCTTCCTGTGTGCAGTCTGTAAGTGCTTTTAATGTCAATAAGAGAGCAGAGGGTCTGAAGCTGGAGTATATGAAAACTGAAAACACAAACAAAGGATACACTGCCATAATTAATTTGTCACTGTCTTTGAACAGTGCTCTGTAGAGAATTGAGGCATATAATCTGGCTGATCCAGGCTCCCCTACCACTGTAGTGTTCTAGTGCTAGTAGTTATTTGTCCTTGTAGTCTAGGTTGCAGCTATAAATACACCTAAATGAGCAGTACTGCCCATGGTGAATTTCTAGTCATCTAGCTCAGAAAATAAGGTGGAGTGTGGTGTATTTAAGTGGTTTTTAGGCAGTATGTGATTACTGCCAGTAAAAAACTCTTTTCTGTAAATAGAAAAATTAAAGTCTGCTAATTAGAAATATGATCTTTTCCAGCATCACAGAAATATAGTTTCACTGGATCCATCGTAGTTTTTCTGGGGAAAGTATCAAGGCCCTTGTGGAGTTGATTTGCTTTTATTATTCATATGTCTTTTTCTTGCCATGAGCAAGCTACAAAACAATTATACACTTAACTGTGTGCTAAGATTATTTAGAAATAGACAGTCCTTTGACATCTGCAGCACATCTGTGAGAGTAAAGTTTTCATAGCACTAATTCTTGAAAACTGTCCTTGCCCTTCAGCCTTCCCTAGTTTGTGGCTTTAATAAAATGAAATAATAGACTCAATGGGGAGCATAAATGAGAACACTGAAAAAGGAAAACTGAAACCCTGAGATTGTTTTTGCAGATCTGTCATGGGGCCACCCCTTTTGTGGTGGCCTTTGGAAGCCGTCCCTTAGCTCTGCGGGGTCCCATGTGATGGACAGCCATGGAAGGCAGCTGCAGGAATCGGAAGCTGTTCCCAGATCTGATCACTTCACAAGGGCAGCTAGATCTTTGATAATCAAAACCAAGAAAAATAGACTAAAGACAAAGTGGTTTTTTTTTTTCCCTTTCTTGTATAATTCACCCTTGGTAGACTGAAGCCTCCGTAAAGTTCACCAGGGACATGATTATTGCTGTTGATTCTTCATGAAAAATGGTTGTCTGTGGTTGGGCGAGTGACAGCAAGACACTTTGAAAGAAACACAAAGCAAACCATTTGATGAAATGACAGCAGGAATTTATAGCTGGAGGCTCCTGCCAGATTGGTGTCGATTCATATTTGAACCTGACATCTGCTGTAAATCCTTACCTTGAAAAAGTGCTTTTTAAGCCAGTCCTGAGCTGCTGCATTTCTCTTCATTGTACTTAAGGCTGGCAGAGGGATTTGCTGGAGGCTATGTCTTATTCTGAGCACTCCAGAAAGCTCAGCTGAGTGCACTGCTTCGAATTCTCAGTTCACTCATGCCTCTCATTCCTAGAAATGACTGCCCCTAGAAATGACTGCTGTTTATAAAGCCATTGTGCTGTGGCTGGAAGGCTTTCTTTCATCTTGGGCTTTAGATAAGTGTCTGCTCTTTGATGGGTTTTTGTGTCATCTTTGTTGCAGACAATGTCACAACAGATCAGGCTGTGGCAATGGGCAATGGAATTAATATTTCTTGGGATTCTTACCCCAACATGACGTGTGGCTACATAGTAAAATGGTGTCATTCATCTGGGTCTGAACCCTGTAGTGTGGACTGGCAGAAGTTTCCTCCAAATACAACAAATGCAGTGATAAAATCTGGTAAGTCAGAATATTTTCTTGTGAGTCTTTCTGGTTGAGATCCTGAGCAGCAAGTGGAATGAGAGCAGCATGAAGCCATAGCTTGCAGGTTGTTTGATTCCTGTGTACTTCTGTAAATAAATTAATTTCTTCTTGGTACTGTGTTTATTTTAATTTCTTACACAGTCTTGCCAAATCCAAATATCAGTCTTGATTTAACTTTTATCATCCTGTGTTTATTAACTGTTTTGAAATTACCTCTTCTAGCTGTAGGCCAAAATTTCCTAACTCAGCCTAATGCATAATGGTTAATGTAGGGTTAGGGGTTTTATTTGGATTCTAAGCATAAACAGTGCTGCTCAGGATGGGAGAAGACTAATCCGTTGTTTTTACATGAGGCAAATTTTTTTAAGTGTGACCTCCATGTGTTGGCTTGCTGTCAACTATTGAAATTTCCTGGAACAGGGCACATTCCAGGTCTCTAGATGCTGGTGGGCAGATCAGGGAAATGAAATTCAGCTGTGGTGGGACTAGTAGCAACAGAAGAGGAAAGAGAGAACCCATTAAAGATGTGGGATTTTTTTCTCTGCTTTCGATAAGGGTATATATTTGCCTTTTAGAAGAATTCAGTATTAAAGTCTCCATTCAAGGAAACAACTTGGAGCTGTGTACATAGGAAAGCTGAGGGGGATTGAGACCTGGAAGAATGGGGGCAATATGTTTTTCTGTCTGTAATTACAACACTGTGTCCATGTTGTTTCTGTTTGTGCTAGCTAGAGATTTCTTTTTTTTAAGCAGACAATACTATGTCTATGATGCACTGCTTCACTCCTGAGCTCTTCACTGGGATGCTTCTTGCAGCATGTGACTCTTTTATGAGTTATCCAGCTGCTAGGGCTGGGCTTCAGCTGGCAAATCCACCTCTGCTCTTAGTCCTGCTAGGAGAATCCCTCAGGCTGGACCTGAACTCTTGCAAAACCCAGTTCACTTCTGTGTAGTTTCACAGCAGTATCTTGTTTAGAAAAAGTCTTGAAAGCAGTGTACAGCCCCGACTTGAGAAAATCCCAGAAAGTGGTATATTATTTACGCATTATAGCATCAAATATCTGTTCTCCCACCAAAGACATGGGAAGCATAAATATGATTATTATGTGTATTTTTTAAAGTCAGTTCAGGACTGAAGTTCATTGCTAAGTTGTTTCACTGTCACTTCTGAGAGTTTTCTGCATATCTTTTGTACTGTTGCTCCAGTAAGCGTGGTTATTTCAAAATGCATTTGTATTTCTGAGGAGGCAGGATCTACATGGCTGATGTGGGAGGAAAGGAAGGGGATTATTTCTGGTAACTTCAATTTGTGTTTCCCCATGGAAAGGGCAATTTATGCAATTTGAGTAGCTTGTTTTGAATCTTCTTTGTTTAGTACTAAACTTTCTCTGGGAGCTAGATTTGGTTACTGCTTCTAAACCACATCTGTTGGCATAGCTTTTGTAGAAATTACAAGCAGGAATGGTATTTATACCATTATACTTGGTAATTTTTTAATATGTATTTATATCTGCATCATGTGAAATCTAAAAGCATCATTCTTCTGAAGTGAAATATTCTTACAACAGTTTTCTCTTGCAGCTCTGTTCAAACCTGGCGTGAGATACAACTTTTCTCTGTATGGCTGCAAATCCATGGGATATCAGTTGTTGAAAAACATAACTGGGTATATGAAAGAGCTGCGTGAGTGCACTTTTATCATTCAGGATCTATGAAAAGTGAACTTAGTCTGTGTCTATTTTTTAGCTCAGTATTGGCAGGAGACCGAGACCAGAATCTCCATGCAGTACTACTGACTTCTGTTTGTTCTCTGTGTATAACTGTGACACATTTCTCCAGCCACTTGCAGTTCCAAGCATATGCAATAACCCTGTGTTCTCCAGCTTGTGTGGTGGCACAGAGTGTCACAGCAATTCACAGCCATAATTTGAACCACATGGCTGTGGTCCCTTCTACATAAGAAGAGGCAACTTTTTTGATTCATCAAGTCCAAGTAAACTTCTAAGCACATTTAGTACAGCTCAGAAAATGTAAAAAGTATTCATAGCATTTCTGTGTTGAAATGAAAGCACTTCATTGATCCAAACTAGATCCTAGAGCACAACCACTTTGAGAATTGCAGTTGTATTCTGTCCCACACCAACCCTCTCTGGATAACTGGAGTTTGACCCAGTGCTGAGCTTTGCTGGTGTGAAGATGCATTAATGTCTGAATGCTTTCTGTTCCCAGCTGTTTGGACATGACTTTAGCCTTTAACACCATAGCTGTATTGTATTGTAACTACAGCACCAATTTCACTTTGAAGTTTAATGTGTTTTCTGCTAAAATAGTTTGCCTAGAAAACTGAACTGCTGACATAATCTGAGTCCTTGGAAATGGTGTTGTTTACTTCATTTCTAAGGTGAGACTAAGGCAATTTTACCAGAAACTCAATTGTCAGCCATTTGTATTTCTGCAAAAATTCTGAAATGTTCCCCAGAAAAGTTTTCCATGTGTGTTATGAACAGATCAAACAGAAGCTTTCAATATATAAAGACTTTGAGGGACTAAAAATGCATTGAGCGTGCAGAAGAAACTTACTAGGAACTGAGAAATGCACAACAGCATAGATTCATTCTTAAAACTTCAGATTTGCCTTTGGACAGATAACCATCAAGAGAAAAATGGATGCATTCTTAAACATGAGTTCAGCCGTGCAGGATCAAAGCCAAATGTCAGGCTAAGTCCTGACACTATGCATGGCATTATCTGCTGTAACACTTTCAGTACGCTTCAGGTATTGGAATAAGGACTTGTGTAAACTGGTAAGAGTAGTTCTTTTAAGCTGAGATGGTAAAATTGTGTCAGGTTTGTTTTGTTTTAAGACAGGCTATGAGCCTGTAAAAGCTATGTATCCTCTGGATGTTTATACAATCAATTGGGGTTTGTTGCAGGAAGAAGGGTATTTACATGTATGGGTCTGTAAGAAGACTGACCAAAGAGAAATTTTTCTTCTAGCACCTCTTAGTAGCTAATACTGCAGTAATTATTAACAATTAGTCCAACATAGCTGTATTTTTGTAGACTCCTGCTAAGTCTTTCACACATACTTTACAGTGAGGAGTCTTGAGGAAAAGGTTGAAAAATGCTAGCTCCAAAATAAAACTGATGAAATACTTACATGGTTTCAGCATTTTATGATAAGGTAATTTCTTACTGGTTTCTTCCTTCATAACTCTCTACAGCTCCAAAAACTGCACCAAATTTTATTGTTGAAGAAACTTCTTCAGATTCTATATTGGTAAAATGGGAAGACATTCCTATTGAAGAATGCCGAGGATTTCTAAAAGGATATCTTCTTTCCTTTGCAAAAGGTGAAAAAGATGCTTTAAAGCCTAGACTTTCAGAATCAGGTAAGTTAATTGTGTAGATTGCAACTTCCTTGCTTACATATTTCCTTTTTATTTTTTAATAATTTAATTTCACTTTAATAAAAAAGATGCTTTAATAATAATTCAGTTGCATTACTCACTGTTATAATTTGCTCTTGATATGTGACAAAGGCATTTAAAATGCCTTTGTGTGATTAGCCCTGTTGTTTTTTAATATAAAGCAAAAGTTGAAGAAAATCCTGTCTCACTGAGGCCATAAAGTAATGCAGTGACTAAGTGGCAATGTGTCATGCTGTCCTGTGCTCAGATACCCTGGGGAGATGAGGTGGGGAGGTTACGTGGCTGTATTTAATAGGGTTAAATAAATTTGATATTCTTCCAGTGCCTGTCCTGTCAGGACTGAAGCCTGACTGACAGTCATAAGAGGACACACAGGAGGGTAAGGAAATGTAGTCAATCTGCAGCAGCAGCACCACACTCCTGTGCTGCTTGGCACTGTGTAAGCAAGCAGCATTGCTAGGGTTCTTTATTTCAGTGTTTTTTTTACACAGGCTGTTCTTCTGGTTTCATCTGCTCACTTCAAGGCATGTTGCTAAAGCTGAGGTTGTCTTTTTGAATCCTTTCTTACAAAGTTATGCTTTTCTTACTGCTTCCAAACAAACAGGGAATCCAGAACTTAAAGTTAACAATATCACTGACTTAACAAAGAAGTCTATGAAAATACTTGATCTTCAAGGCAAAACGAGTTACCAGCTGGAACTACAAGCCTACACTGCTGGTGGATTGAGCCCTCCAAACAGCCTCTATGTGGTGACAAAGGAAGACTGTAAGTTGATTATCCCTGTTCAGACATATCCCTGTCTTTAGCACATGGGCTGTACGATGTATATGAAGCTGAGCTTATTTTGTTGGTTTATTCTGGTTCTGTAGGTTTGGGCCTAGGGTCTAATTTTTACCTTTATTTAGTTGGTTATTTATAAATACAAAAATACAGTTCAGAGTGAGGGAAAGATCCTTTTCTATTACAGCTGCTTTGTAGTTCATGGTAATGTATGCATAAAAAATAACTTCTAACCTACTAATAAATATAGTGGAGTCTGAGCTTAGTTTTCTCAAACAGCCAGTTGTTTTTGTCAGGTTTCCCATGATGTATATCTGCTAATACATGGTGGGAAGAAAAACACTGTGGAAATATTTATCAGTTTCAGAGTTGAAAACAGATGCTTCTCTGCTTTGAATTCAGTTTTATTGATCCCTTGACAGAAGTAAACACAGACAATTACAAAAAAGAGATTGACTTTGGAGAATAAGAGAAAAAAAGTGTTTCCTATGAAGGACTAAACATTGGGGTGCAACTAACAAGCGTGAAGCATTTAATATCAATGGAAGAAGGCAGTGGAGATCTATTGGAGCTAAAGCTCAGGGATTAGAAGCATCGTAAAACATATAAAAGACAATGCTGTTTATGCAATTAGTTGTTGGCCTAGAAGAGCTATTATCAGAAACTTGGCCATCTCAGATAGCATGAAAATGCAATGCCAGTGCTTAATGAGAACAGAATCACTGTACCAATGATTTGTGTGCAGCACATGAAGCCTTCTGTGATTAAACAATCAGAGAGAAATATCTGCTGATTCCTGTAGTTATCACTGAATCTGTGAATTCCAGCAAAGGGGAAGGGTGATGGTGTAGATCACTGTTTGCAGACCACTGCACTACCTGAGTTTAATGGAATGGTCTTTAACTGGGGGAAGTATTAGAAAAGGCATAAAACTTACTGGTTATATTGGATATATATTTACTCTCTCCTCTTTTTCTTATCCCCCAGCTGTAGGATTAATCATTGCAATTCTCATCCCCGTTGCAGTGGTGGTGCTGCTTGGAGTGTTGGCCAGCATCTTCTGCTACCGAAAGAGGGAATGGTAACTGCCTGCCTCGGGTTCTCATCTTTTCCTGGAAGTGTTTGCTTCAGTGCTAGGGTTTTCCATGATTTTAGTTACTCCCTGTTTTCTCTATATACCCAAAGATGTTAGTGGACTTTGTTCAAAGGTGGGTGGCAAAAACACCATGTGGAAAGTGAGGGAGAAACTGAGCTAGAGAGAGGTCAGAGGGAGGAATGCAAAAAGCTTTTGCAGGAGCCTCTCTTCCAGTGAGCACTGCTTATAAACAGATCCCAAATGGAAATAAGTTGGCAACATACTGTAATTTGTGTGCCCTCTACAAACAAAGATAGACATATCATCTTCAGCTTTTAGTAAATGTGGCATATTAAATTCCCAACTTAAAAAAAAAGGGGGGTTGCTGTTTTTTCCATTATACTCAGTGAAAGTTTAACACACTAAATCTTTGCACCAGATGTCTTCAGTATTCTGAGTTAAAGGGAAGTGTCCTGACTCCTTTTGTGTATTCGCAATCTGTTTCAGGCCTTGCTATCTTTATAATAGTTTATTCTTTCCTCTTTAAAGGATTAAAGAAACATTTTATCCAGAAATTCCTAATCCAGAGAACAGTAAGGCACTGCAGTTTCAGAGGAACATCTGTGAGGTAACCCTTATTTTAAATCTAGTATTTTAAGCTTCTAAAAGATAAAACCAATTAAAGAATTCTTTTGAAAACTTTGACTCATCTGTTTCCATTGTAGGAAAAAACTCTGTGGCAGGGGGAAACAAGCCAACAAGAAGTTACTGAGTAACTTCTGTCAGGTGCTATCTAGAGCTTTGTTGTTGTTAATGTAGTTAATCGCAATGTTTGAATTAGGAAAGGACTGTTGCATTTCTCTTCTTCCAGCTAATGAGAAGTGTCGGTCCCTGATAAGAATACGAGAGTAACACAACTATCTTTGTTGAAGTATTAGAAGAAGCAGGAAGTATGGAGATCTGCCATATCCCATTATCCTGGTAGATACATTAGTTGAGATGGACAGAATATTTAAACAGCCTTCAGAAATGGATTGTACAAAGACAAGATTTGGAGAAAGTTGTTAAAAATATACTCCAAGATCTCAAGTATCTTTAATTTGCATAAAATACTTCTAACATTTACAGGAATGTGAGCCAGAAAATGATAAGCACTTTTTTCTTTTTAATGTATCGTACTAGTGGCCATGGGATGAGTACAATCCACAAGCCACCAAACTGCTGTAATTTCAGCAACTTGTTGCTTTCAGGTTTTCCAGATCTTTTAGCTTAGTGTCTCCCATTTCTCCTTTTTCTCATTTCAGGGGAATAAGACACTTAAAACACTGGAAATGAACCCGTGCACCCCCAACAGTGTTGAAGTGGTGGAAACACAGTCCACAGCTCCAAAGATTGAAGACACAGAGATGATGTCCCCAGCAGCAGAGACTACTGTGCCTGAAGATGGCTCTGACTCAGAAATGGAAAACCACGTTGTTGTCTCCTACTGCCCCCCTATCATTGAAGAGGAGATCTCAAATCCCCCTACAGATGAACCAGGGGGGTCATCTCAAGTGGTTTACATTGACATCCAGTCAATGTATCAGCCTCAAATTAAACCAGAGGAGGAGCCAGAAATAGACTTAGTGACTACAGCAGGCTATAAACCACAAATGCAGCTCTCTATCAGTGCTCTGAAAATAGAGAGCCATTCACCTGTGGAGGAGGAATTGGATAAAACTGCAGGTTACAGACCTCAAGCAAACACAAACGTGTGGAACATGGGCACTCCGGACTCTCCTGGATCAGTTGAAAGCAACAATGAAAATGCATCTTTTGGGAGCCCTTGTTCAATTAATTCCCGACAGTTTCTGCTTCCCCCAAAAGATGATGAAGACTCTCCTAAACCCATTAACACAGGGTGGTCCTTCACACACTTTTTTCAGAACAAACCAAATGATTAACAGTGAGTCCTCATTGCACGTGAACCTGCCTTCTGAATAAGCTTTTATTCCTGGTATTATTAAGAAAGGAAGAAGAAAGTGCAAAAGGCATGAATTATTCTTGGAGACAGTCAGCAGAAGTTCTAGTGAGCTGAATGTTACCATGTTTAAGTTAGTCAAAGTGTTGATACTCCATTGTAATAGAGGCTGAGAGGCCAAAATTATAGCAATTTAGTTATTACTTTAGTAAAATATATTGGATGTAAGGGGTTTTGAATTTACAGCCCCTGATAATGATAGTCAAAGAACTCTGTCTACCTTCACACAGTGCTCCAAGATAAACATGGTCTCATGCAATTTATAACTTGGAAAGATTGCTTTGCTTTGTTGTAGTTGTTCTCAACCGTGCAGACTCAAATGATGCAGCACCAACAGATTTCCTTACTGAAGGTTTAATTTATAGCAAATCTCAGCCTAAGACTCAGAAACAATGTGGTTGGAAACTGTTGAGATCTTTTACCTAGTTATAAACAATGAACAAATGAGAGTGCTATTTTTTTTTCTTCTCCTGTATGGAAGGTTATTGTCACTGTTTAACACTTACAAAGCAATGGCCGTTCAAATCTGTTGCTTTTTGACTAGACACTAATTTCTGTACCTACTGTACAATGTTTATTAAATGTTTGACTCAGGGGTACAAACTTGGGGAAAAGAAGTGTAACACTGATTGAAACCTCAACAAGAACTGCATAAAGTTTAAAACTTCCTTTTTTTTAAAAAATACCTTAGAATGCTCTATATTTTTTCAATCTTTTGGTTAAAGAGTTAATCTTGCCTAATGTATTGCACTAATACATTTTGTATTTCGTAGCTTCTGCTCCAGATCTCCTGCTTTGAAGTGGTACAGTAGTCCATTCACCCTCAGTGTTCAGCAGTCTTTGCACTATGCAGTAATGTAAGCCATGGGGAAATCTCTGTCTACTCACCTTAGCTGCTGAAGCAGTTTGGCACATGAAATTAGAGGTAGTAGGGCTAGGTCCTTGAGGAGAAATTGCTTTTGGGATGGTCTTTATTGTATTAGCTTTGTATTACCTGCTGCCTGACTGATCTTTGATCTTATGTGTCAACCCAACAGGACCTTCTATACAAATCCTGCCTGGGAGTACCAGGGAGGATTTCTCTAGTGGCAGGGAGAAACCCAAGGAGGTTTTAGTGCCGCTTAATTCTACCTCTCCTTTACCAGATATGTGATGCAAAGAAAGCTTAAATTATGTGCATTTGTGTGCTTAAAGGAATGTTTAGAACAATCATCTTTTAAAATGCTTGTTTTCCCATGTGCGTCTCTAGACAACTGTAACTGTAACATTTCACTGTGTAAAGTTCAGGCTGTGGCACACATGAATTTCACTAGCTTACAGGAGAAACTTTTGAGAAATTTACCTGTTTCTTGCTGTAAAACAGTGGGGAGGCATCAGATGTTAAAAGAGGTTGATCAAAAAGGGTCTCCATAAAGTTCTAACCATTTTTTTTTAAATCTCCATTTCCTTAGCTACTGTGCATTGTTTGGGATTTGGATTGTTGTTTGGTTTTGGGTTTGGTTTTTTTTTTAATAAATAAGACATGGGAATGGTTTTCTAAAGAAAACAGATAAGGAGACTGAATTGGCTAGGCTGCTAGCTGTAAAGGTGTGAGAGTAGACCGGGAGGATGACTTGACAGACATTTGGTCTCCAAACCACATGATCTGGCTATTAAAATAAAACCAAGCATAAGGTTAAACCTAATCACAGCAATGGGTGGTTCAGTTTCAGAGGCTGGCATGTCTCTGCCATCTCCATAGAATGAAAGTGTAGAGGTGTTTAAGAACTGACAAAAAGGCAAAGCACTAAATAGTTACCATAATAGGTAACAACCTCCTGTGTGTGCCTCCAGGACTAGTGAGCTGTGAAGTAGTCAAAAACAGATTAGTCTGCAGGTCTGGCAGAGTGCAGGGTGTCTCTGAAAGGACAGAAAGTGCACATAGGATTCATCTGTTGAGCCTTTGAATTAGCGGGGCTGCTCGTGGAAACACGGGCAATGCAAAGAGCTGACGTCCATTTGTGACCAAGCATCAGCACAAGAGAAGTGTCATAGCATATTACTTAGAACATTAAACTAATACATGAAAGGAAGCAGTTAAGCCCTTTTTGACTGATAGCTGGGAGGAGGCTAAATCCTAATAGTAACAACTGTTTTCCATAATTATTGTTTTTTAGAGTATTTCTTTTCACTAGTGTAGATTTGGCTTAATGTGTCCATCTCCTAAGATGAATTTTAGCTTTTGCTGCTATATGCTTTTAATTGAAAGCAGATGACAGCGTGTATGGGTAGTGGTTAGGGGTTTTTTTATAAGCAGATTCTCAGTACAAAGGAGCAATCAGAATTGTATGGTGATCCAACTAAAAAAAAAACCTCTATAGCAGAACAGATGACCATGAAGAATAACTGTGCTTTTCATATGGTTGTGTATTGCAAGAAACAAAATCAAACTGCCATTTGAGAGTACTAGCAATTTTTAATTTGGAGACTGGAAATCAAGGCAGCTGCAGAGAACACACGGAGCTCTCACAGGAAGCAGTTTGGGACCATTGTCAGTGTTCACATGGTGAATCACTTACACGTATGCATCACATACTCAGGTTTCCCAGTGTGCTGCTCCTCCTATTCAGTAAAGACAATAACATTTTAAATTGCTTCATTTTTTAGTGATTAGGTAAGGAAAAGCTCCACAAATGTATGTTCTGCCTCAATGTTGATCTTATAAATTCCCTCTGACCTAGTTATTAATCTCTTTTTTTTTTTTTTTTTAATTCTTGACTATATACCTGGTGTTCTGACTTACAGGATGCAGGTCAGAAAGGTCCTTTAACAGCAATGGCTTCAGTAAGGAGAGTGGGGCAGATGTGGGAGAGACACAAGCTTGTGCAGTCTCTGTAGCGTCATTGTCACTTAATGCTGATGAGCCAGTAAACAGTTGTCATTCCAGCACTTGAAAGCTCAGCTGCTTCACCTCTGTGGTTTCCTTTGAGCCTATTCAATGCTGCCTTTCAAATGCCTATCTCAGATCTTCAGCAGTGGATTCAGATGCATGGGGAGAAGTGGTCAGCTAATGTGATCAGCCACCCCTAGGTGCATGGAGCAGTAGGGATGAATGACCAGGACAGTCAGGGAACAGATTTGCTTTCTGAGCCCAAGTGCCATGTTAAACCAGTGAAGCATCTTTAGGAATGTCTTTGAACCAAATACTCTTTCAAAGCATGGTGCTCTCTCATAGCCTTTAAATGCCTTGGTAACAGTTGTAAGTTTCAGAGGGGATCAGATTCTTTGTACTAGTGCCTTCTAGCTTCCTGATGAGCCTCTTCGGACAAGTTTTTTTTCTGAAAAATATCTTAGGAATTCTGAAGTTTAAACAGCATTTCCTTACCCTCCTTTTGTGAAAAATCTTATCCTTTATTGAACATTTATTTTTAGTTCTTTTGCCTTTTTACTTCATTTTTTAGAAGAGTAGAAAGTGCAGCTTTAAAAAAAATTTAAAAGAACCAAACAAAAAGCAAAATCCATCAACTTCCAGAAGGGATGTGACCAGAAGGGATTGTGTCATGCCTAACTTCGGTCCTCCAGGATCAGTGTTCAGAGATGTAGGGTAGTAATGCCAAGCAGTTGCTTTCTGAAGAAAGCCGTCAGTTCTGCTGCTTTTTATTTTTGAGCCATGCCTGTCATATGTGACAATTTAAGTTTTGTAATGGGTTTTTGTACTGCTCACTGTACATGTGGAACATCAGTCACATTTGATGTATCATTGTGCACTCTCCTATTTGACACATCCATTATTTTTGGTTTTTTGACGTGCCCAAGATGTGGGATCTCATGCTTGTGTTAGATTTTGGGATGGTAGATCTGCATGTGATAGATATACCTCACAGAACTACTAGTTAATATATCAACAAAAGAGTAAGCTAATATTGCAGGCAGGCGGTGAATTACCTCCCCTGCTGTGCAGTGGCTGTATAGGCAGACCTAGAACCCAATAACTGACATTTGCTGTCTTTATTATCTCTAGTTGCTGCTTTCATGGGTAAACCATTTCCAAAGGGAGCCAGTCGCTGTGCTGCTTGTCATGGCACAATTGGCAGATGCACCACGTTTCTTCATCTTTGGTTTGGGTGGGGGACCAGAGCTTGACTTTGCTAGGAACATGCCAGCAGCCCACTCCTGCTGACCTCGAGCTTTAGGCTGCTCTGAAGAGGCATTTTCAAGTCACCTTTTTATGTTGTTGTTGATAGGTTCAGCTGGGTAAAGCTGAGTGCTGTGGTGTTTCCTGTGATCATGAGTTCACTCAGTTGAACATGAATAGGAGCAAAAAGGAAAGTGATTGGGTGCACTGGAGAGAGAAGGTGATTAGACATCACTCTGAAAAGGCAATGATAAATTATGTGCTCTGTTTTTAAATAAATACTGCTTTGTAAATAGAATATTTGTATCCCTACAAATAGATAGAAATATAGTAAAATAATTTGACAGATTTAGACAGATTAGAAAAATGTAACATTTAGAGAATGAGATTGCTAACAAGGCTCTGTGTACCGTAAATCTATGAAGAGCTTCCCATGTAAATAGCATCTTATGTTTTGCCACAGACTTTGATGAAGACTTCAGTGCAAATGACATTTAATATTTATAACACTAAGTCCTAACCCTTTATGCACACATGTGCTTGCATTATCATGTGCCTAGGTGCATATGGCAGAGGAAGTCGGCTTACAATTGCCAAAGTGATTTTTCTGGAGTCCTGTACATGAATATATACCTTCTGAGACAGTTTTGTCTAGAGGAAGCACCTGCTGTCTTGTGCTCCTCCCAACACACTTTGCAACACTTGTGGTGCTTGCATTAAATGGTGCCCTCTGTGGATGATGCTCAAAGACGCTTTTGGCAATATTTGTTGGTTTTTTCCACTTGCCTGTTCCTTAGCTGGCCTGGAAACACAGTCCCAGACCCCAAATGCTAGACAAGGTAGTGTTTTATTCCCTTATGTTTAAGACTGTCTTACATATCTTGTTAGGAGCTGTAAAATAGTTTCTTCCACCACGATTTTCTTTCCCCTCCCCCATTTATGTAACTCTGGATTTTTCCCAGTGTTTCTCAGATAACCAGTGTTTGTTTCCTTTTAGCATGTTAAACAAACAAACCTCAGATGATATTGGCAGGCTTTCTGTAACTTTATAAGTTGTCCCAGTGTGCATGACAATACTTCTCCCCCACAAAAACATCTATTAATTCCTTCTGCTTTTACAACTGAAACAAACAAACAAACAAAAACAACTCAAGAGGAATTCTGAGTTTTGGAGGGCAGGGGCTCAGCATCCCCATGCAAGCGAGCTGGTCTAATGGCAGGGTGCTTCATGAGAGGATGGGGTAAATCCCTCTCCAGTCTCACTCTCTTCTGTGACAGCACTGTCCAGGTGACTTTGTGGTGCACCAGAGCAGATGAAATCCTTGGTTTTCAATTTGATACCTAACAAAATCTCTAGGACAGTCCCAAATCTGCATTTTGACTGAAAGCAAGCTTCAGTGGAGATTTATGGACAACTTCCACTAGAAGGGTCAATACCTTTGCAGCTCACTTGGTCTCATGTTGTGCAAAAGGTAATGAGTAAAACTAACCCAAGAGCAAAACAAAAAGTGAAAAATTCACTTTTTCATTACAGGGATTAAGAAAACTTTAAAAATTAATAGCTTGAACAGGGCAAAGTAAAATAGAAAGGTCACACCCTTTAGTAGTAACACAATAAAAAAAGAATCCTTGAACATCACTCTGTCCATGTTTTCTAAATGTGGTTCAAGAATGGCTTTGGAAATATTTTATGTTTTGATAGCATGTCAAAAAGTTTGTAAAGCTGGGGATAACAAAAAGAGAAGACAACTGAATCATATCGTATCTGAAATCCTACTTGAAGGTAACAGCAATTTGAACTTTGAGCCTGTTGTGGCACACAAAACATCAGAACTGGTGGAATCATACAGGTCACCTGAAAAAACACACAACATTGTACTATAATGCTGTAACTTTAAACATATACTGTGAATAGGTTCAATGGTTTTTTTAGCTCTTTTTATACCATATTTTTTACAGCATAAATAATTTGCTTAGAGATGTTTTTTATGTTCTGTTTTTATGAAGATTTTAATGGACTTTTGTTTAATACTAGTGAAAATATTGTTTGCCAATTTGACATAGTCATCTATAGAAGTTAATGCTGAGAATAAATCAGTAGATTGAGCTGTAAAAATAGTCTTCATAACACACTAAATCTAATAAGTCATTCAGCATATTTTTGTTGCTGAATGATACTGAAATTTTCCAGCTTCCAAATCTGCTATTGAAAAATTACTTCTTTAACAATTTTAGCAAAATCATCACAAGGCACTTTAATAAAGCTGTAGCATGCCAAGTAAAATACTGAATCAACAAAGTGTATCAATATGAAAATTTATCAGCTAAGCAGTTAAACAAATGCATGCTTAAAAAAGGAAGCATGGGATCATGTTGGGGATATACTATTTCAGTGTGGCAGTTGACATTTAAGACTAACCTAACACTAAGATACAACTTTGCATACATTTTAAACCTAGTTTGCTTGCTTGATGTAACTCCTGTTGTATTGCTTGGGTGTCTAAAAGTAAGCATGTGTTTAACAATTTTGCCATAGTATTGCCATGAAATTTAATAAATATATTTTCTTACACTCTTATATGTCTTCATATTCTTTGCTTTCCCATTTATTTTTAAAGTAAGAATTAAATTCTGCTCATGCCCCAGTACAAACAGAGTTATTTGAATTGTGTGCCAGAGTAAATAACCACAGGATCTAACAAGCACAGCTCTGGCTTCCTGATGGGCAGAGTGAATAGTAACAAATACTCCCCAAGTGGCTTCTCCTCAGCACAACAGACCCTACCATTTCCAAGGGCCACTGAAGCCCTCCTGTTCTTGGTGTACAATGCAGGGAGAGGAAAAAGTCCAGGTCGCTCACCTGTGTCCTCCTTGGCTTGTGGCTCTAACACAGCTGGGGTTTGATGTGTGATCTCCCTGCACACCTGGGCTGAGGGTGTGTAGACATCAGCCCCTGCAGGCTCCGCATGGGGCACACCCCTGTGCTGGGAGGAGGGGCCGGGGCTGTGCACTGTGGGGTTGGTTTGGGTGGTGCAGGACTTCCTCAGCACGCTTTAGAGGGACTGAGATGACCAGCTAATGGCCATGGGCCTTATGTTTGAGGTCATTAATGTCATTTGTGATGTGTCTTTGTGACAGCCAAAGAATTTTGTGGCTCATCTAACCCACAGCACCTTTACTTGGGAATGACACCTGAGCCTAGCAATGTGTGTAATGACAGGTGCTGCACCACAGCACAGTCACACAAAACCATCATGGCATGGTGGCATTGTGCTCTCTCCATCTCTTTGGAAGCATCCTTGAAAGTCAGAGTAGATTCCTTTCCTCACAACAGCAGATTGGTGCATTTGGATGTGACAGCAACTGGGCAGGGTGTGGGAGCTCCTCCAAACACTGGGAGATGTGGTATTTAGGTCTTTTAGTGGGTCTGAAAAGTGCTGCTCTGAAAAGACACTTGGAGCTGTGGGAATGAGGGAGGGCTTGATTGTTTCAAAAGTGAGCCCCACAGCTGTGCCCTCCAGCCCTGCTACTGCTCTGGTCAGAGCAGGGACACCAGGGAAGAGCTCCAGGCAGGTCTCACTCCATCATCTGTGTCTCAGGTCTAAAAGAATTAACAGGACGATGGCTTTGCAGTATCTTCTGAAGATGTTGCACGTGATCAGATACAGCTAATTCAATGTTTGGCAAAACCAGGTTAATCCAGCTGAGCTGGATATTTAGCACAGCTCCTGGGCAGCTAGAATGAGTAGATACAATCATCATGGAGACACACAGCAGCAGCAGCAGACCACGAATGCAGGAGGTTTTTTGCAGGGACCAGCACACAACCTTATTGTTGTATTTAACATATTTCATAAGTCCTGTACCTCTCTGTTGTTGTCTTGTGGGCGGCAGATCTTCACAGCACAGGAACAAGATCTTCCTTAGTCAGGGTTCCTCCAAGGCTCTCCCTGACTGGCCAGCCCACTCCCCTTTTATCCCAGTTACCTTGACAAACCACAGCTGCAGCCCAATGAAGAAACATCACAGCTGCAGCCCATCAAGGATAACTAGGACCAGGCAGGGTAAAGATATTCAAATACAGTACAGGTATATAATACATATATTCAAGGCCTCCTACACCTTATCTTTTTGACTCTCCCTGTGCTGCCAGTGCTGGTTGCTCCCAATGTGGCATCGAGTTACACACTCCCCTGGATCTGCAACCACAGAAAATTCTCTCAATACATAAATAGAGCTTAAAGTCCCTCTGTATGAAACATTTGTTACCTATTAAAAGAAATCTGTGTTATGGTAAGAACAATCAGTTCAAATGAAAGCTGCCTAAACATGATGATAAATGGGTGATTCCATTTTTGAATTCTGCTTTGCTGAAACCAAAGCAAAAAACTAGAGAGGAAAAAAATGGAAGTAAGTGAAATGGTAAAGGAAAGATTAGATATTGCTCTTCCTATGTTTTCAAAAGACAGAAAAAATTAGGAAAATTCTGCCATGTCCACAAAAAATGATGATGTAGGCTGCCACGACTGCCAACAGAAACTATTTAAGAGTCTGCAAAACAAAAAATTAGGTTGGAAAGCTGCTGTTTAGTGAGACAGAACATGGGGTGTCCATGCTCTGCAGCTCTATTTCTTCCATGCTTCTCCATGTAGCTCAGTAACAAAAAGTGCTGGAAAACATGGCCTGTGGGGATGGTGTTGAAAGAACTGGCACGGTTGTTTTCCTAGAAAGAAAGACTGAGGGAAGATTTAAAAAGAAAGAGCAGGGGAAGAGGAACAATGTCATCTTTGTCTTAGTGCACAATGAACAAAGAAAAATGCTGTGACAGTGAATGGATATTCAAAAGAAATCAGGGCAGTCGGTCACAGCACTGCCAGGCAGTCTCCATCACAAGGGGTTTGACAAGAGGGCACTCACAGAGGAGCCAGTCCTGTCCACGGGGACAGAAAGCCAGGACCTTGCAGAGCTGCAGTGACCACAGGTGCTGACTCCAGGCTGTTACTCGTGAGTGAAATGCCTAAGAGCAGAATTAAGGGCACAACATCACAGTGCCCACAATGACTCAAACCAATGAAAAGTGGAGTGGGAGAGAGCTGGGGAAAGGGAACACCCCCACCCCACCCCCCAACACCCAAGAAATTGAATGGTGATAAAAGATATCTGTCTGATGGGATGTGGCTGTTGCTCTCCCTGAGTAAACCACATCTGTACCTTATCTAGTCCTTTAAAGTGAGAAGATTTGCCCCTCAAGGAATGATGCTGTTGTGGAGGCAGCTGAACGTGCAGAGCTGGAACAATACATTTTCCACCCAGCTTACTTTGCCATGCAAACAGAATGAAAAAATGTCCTCAAAAGGAAAGCCTGGCTGACAAAATAGCAACTTTTACCAGGCAGCTATTTCAGGGTAATACTCCGTCCAGGGAATAGGCAAATTCCCAACCCTGGAAGACCCCTCCTCCTCCTTCTCCTCTTCATCCTTTTGCTCCCTGGGACCAAGCTGGGAGGACTGGAATGGAAATGAGCTCCAGCTGACCCAGGACAAACCAGTGCAGCAAGGACTTTCCAACCATAGGGAGCGTTGCTAAGTTTCATCTGGCTTTAGAACTCCTTCACTTGCTTTCTTTTTCTTTATCCTTTTTTTTTTTTCCTTTAGGATGAAGCAGATTAAACCTAACTACAGATTCCTAGTAGCTGGTTCCCATGGAGATGGAGGAGTAGTGGAGAGCAGCAAGACACACTTTGCCCTAGCAGAGCGAGGGGCAATCAGGAAGCAGCTTTGGCCAGCACCCAGTGCTCAGCACAAAGCCTGACTCAGCGCGCCAAAGCTCGCATCAAGGCAGGTGTTCAGTCCTACTAAGTGCATTATTACATGTTTTGGGAATAATGTGGAAAACTAGTAAGTAAAATACGAGCTGCAGTGTAAGGAAGGAGATAAAATTGCAAAGACAGGTACAAGCCCTTGTGGCTGCTGCCTTCTCTGCCGGTTTGCTCAGGTAACTGCAGCAAAAGGGACGTGGCTCCCAGCTGGCAGGAACTCACCCTGTTCAGCACTGGGGTCATGCCTTGCATCTGAGTCAGCCCAAGCAATGAGTAATGTGACTAATAAACATTCCTGGAGACAGCGAGCAGCACATGCAGGCCAGTTCCTGGGAAAATGACTAATCACTCTGCCATTCACTGTCCACCTTTCCCTTCTCCTTCCCTGACCCAGCGTCAGTGGGGAGGGTGGCAGAGAGCAGGAGGGGCAGAGCCTCCACATGTGGTCAGATGTTCCTGATTTTCTGGTACCTGTCTCCTGCTCAGCCCTTGAAGTGGAAACCACAGTGGAAACCCATGCGCAAGCTTTACCAGGAAGAGTGGACACGTACAAGAGGGATGTTTCTCAAACTGTCTTTAAAAGGATGCAGAAAGGATCCTTTTTTTAACGATTTAAACCACTCAGCATCTTTACTATTCACATCCCCACTGCCGCCGGCCTGCACCGCTGCAGCTGCACTGCTCCTGCTCAGGCTGCACTGCTGCAGCTGCACTGCTCCTGCTCAGGCTGCACCACTGCAGCTGCACTGCTCCTGCTCAGGCTGCACCACTGCAGCTGCTCCTGCTCAGCCTACACCACTGCAGCTGCACTGCTCCTGCTCAGGCTGCACCACTGCAGCTGCTCCTGCTCAGGCTGCACCGCTGCAGCTGCACTGCTCCTGCTCAGGCTGCACACTGCAGCTGCTCCTGCTCAGCCTGCACCGCTGCAGGGTGATGTCGCCAGCCCAGAACTCGCAGCGTGCTGACAGGCAGAGTTGGAAACAGGCATTTGGGGAGCTGCTCTTCTTTTCCCACAACAACAGCAGGGTATTTCCTACCCACGGCCCTCCCAGCCTGACATTTCAGAAGAGATGCTTTTGTTTTGGAGAAGCACCGCCTCGTACCGAAGCACCCAGTATTCTGCAGTAAATTATCTTAAAATAGAGACCTCTCCCACCAGATGTTTGTCTTGGAACGGGTCTCCAAACTCTGTGACAGAAACGAAAGGATGGGAAAAACAAGGCACGTAAGACAGAGCAGAGGATGATGCTGTTTGTGGACCATGGTAGAGCGCCATCCACACCGGCCCAGCGTGTCCAGAGGATCAGGGGTACAGCCAGTCAAATCTCCCTACTCTGTGCCAGGTCAGGACAGGTCATTAACATCTGGAAAACCCCTCAAGCTCATAAGATGTGAATTTTCCTTCTCAGGCAGCCAGCAGCTCAGACACGACCCAAGGCTGGGTCAGGCCACTCCCACAGGGCTACACTGAGTAGACAGAAAAATCCTCAGCCTTCAGAAATTTTAGTTTTCATTCTTTTTCAAACTCTACACATTTTCCTTTTCTATCCCAAGGCATCCAATTCCATTTACTTTAGTTTCAAAGGCACATCTTGATCTGGTATACTTTTATCATGCTTTTTCCCAGCCACAGAGGGTTTCTCCCTCCCCATGGGGCTCCCAAGCCAAACAAAACTTTGCTTCTCCTGGGAGGAGAGCCATGAGTGTCTCCAGTTCCTCTGCAAACTGCCTGTGTCTTCTACAGGCTTTTTCTCCTGAAGTATCATTTGAACAGGGGGCAGAGCACAGGTGCACATCACATGATGGCACCACCACTGCAATTTTTTTTTTATTTTCTGTTTGTAATAAGTGCCTGCATTTCATTTTGACCACTGCTACCTTATCTACAAGGAGCACAAGATCTTTCATCCAAGAGATCAGGCTGTCCCTTTAGCATGCAGGACAGGAGCTGGGGTATCCTTGGCAGGAATTTGTCTGTACCATTATCTAGGTGTAGGTGTAGGTGGGATGAATGTAGGGAATGTGTGTGAGCTCTCAGGGGGCCAGGAGCACTCTGAGCACACTGAAAATCCAGCAGAAACCTCCTCACATCCATTGCTTTCGCCACATGAGGTCCTTTCAGCTCACAGGCATTCAGATGAGCCTGTGTCCCTGAGGAAGTTCGTGGCTCCCCTGCCACAGGCACGTGGCAGGCTGTGAGGTGCCCTGCTGCATGGCTGGTCTCTCTTCCTCCCCCCAGCCCCTTCACAGGCTCACTCTTCCACTTTGAACAGAGAACTAAGGAAGAAAAATCTCCAAGTTATGAAATTCTGGACCACTCTTTCAGTGTCTCAACAGCACTCTGTTTGCCTGCTTAAATTATACTTTGGCAATCAAGGTTGCATAAGTGCTGGTCCAGTGCCTAGAAAACATAACATTTTAAGAGGACTGTGACCTACCAAGGTCTCTTGCAATAGCTTTTCTCATTTTTCTTAAAAAAAAATATATAGTACAGTAGCAAGTATTTGCTCTTTTTTTTCCTAATCTTTTAATCTGTTTAAGACAGGAAAGCTTCATAATGTACAATTTTAAACTGTCAAAATTTACAGAACAAAAAGAGTCAAATGTAAAACTGGTCATAACTCACAAATATCCCCATTAAAACTGTATAATACAGACATTAAGCCACAGGTCACTTTTCTATTTTTAGGAAAGTGTGCAAAGAGCTAATTGTATAGTACATGTAGATGTTAAAAGTGATGCCATGTAAGCAGGTCTGCTGTTGCTATAAAAAATAGACAAGTATAAAATTACTTCTACAAAATTGGTTCATTTTTTTGTTGCTTGTAATAAAAAAGTAGACTTGTAAGAACTTTCCTCCTCAACAAACAACAATATTTTGAAACCAGTCATTGTAACTGTTATCCTGCTGCACAGGATGAAACATAATTTAGCTAAATCAGAGAGTGGTAAGGAGAACTGCCTGTCCCAAGACCTACATGCTGCCCGATGGTGTATTTGTTGAACAGCACAGTCACTGTATCACTGCAGGGTGGGATGATTGCAGGTGTTTCAAGATTGCTTCCTCTGATACTACAAAAGATAACCTAAGGACCACAAAACACAGTCACCGAGCTACTCGTAACATCACACTTTGCCGTTTGCACTGATGCACAACCTCTAGCACTCACTAAACACTTAAGGGGTAGAGGGCACGGTTCATACACAAAATGCTTGGTTTCATTTGGACAGGAAAGGAGAGGGAATGAGAGGGGAATAATGTTCTTCTTTTTTCCTTGTTTTTGGGCTTCCCTTTGGCTGTGTCACCTTCCCAGACGGCCAGCATGGTGCGGCTGCAGAGGACGGTGTCAGCTCCCGCTCAGCCACACACGCACGCACACGACGGGTCCTCAGCACCGGGATCCCTCTCTTGTCACTTGGTCCCACACGTGTTGATGTTCTTCCCGTTGGCAGCATCCTCCACCAGCGAGATGTGGTAGTCAGTGGAGAGCGTGAGGTGGGAGATGCAGCCCACCAGCCCCCGCAGGTACTGCCGGTTCGTGTGCAGGGCGATTTCCTTCATGCCCCCTGCGGGAAAGGCAGCGCTCAGAACCTCCTCACCAGCACGGGCCTCTGCTCCTGCCAGGCAGGCTGCACACCCAGCAATGCCATCCCTAGTGCCCCTCAGAAGGGAATTTTAATTTATAGGTTGCTCTGTGCTGTTATAAGCACTTGAAACTACAGAGGGGATAAGCAGGAGGTAATGAATTAGGACACTAATTATTTATTCCAGAAATTGTAGCATCAGTAAGAGCTGAGTCAGCTTGTGTCCAGGTGTGGGGTTTTTAGCTGCCCCTTGCTGTTTCTCTATGTACCTGCCAGGAGTACCATAGGGTGTCCTCATAGTGCTCATCCCTCCTTGTACCCATTTCCCCATCCCACCCAGAGAGGCCTCCTCACACCAAACAGGCTGTGGCAGACTGGAGGCTGCTGTGTGGCACCTCCACCAGGAGCTGGACAGAGCTGGACAGCCTTGCCTTGCAGCTGACCTTGCATCTGTGTCCTGAATGTGAATAATTAGCACCCACCTACATAGAGATCTCCATTGATATTTAGCTGCCTCATCTTCCCAGGGGATTTACCCGTCCTGGCACCATAATCGTCCACGGTTACTTTGCCAGACTGTCCATCCCTGAAACAAAAAACAAACCACTCTCATTCATCCAGCCTACAGTCAGAAGGGAGGAGGAGCAGTGGTATTTTCCACTTGCCAGGAGACTAGAGCAACTCAGAGCTGAGCTGGGTTCATGGTGAAACTGGGAAGCCCCACAAACACAGTGTACTAAGGCCATCCAGACTTTTCAGGTTTTAGGATTTTTTTAATAGATGTACAAGACCTGCAAAGTGTGCCGGACACATTTTCAGAGCAGAAAGTGCTGGAAAATAATCAAATTGGACAGGTAGGGGACAGAGGGGATGGGCATATTCTGACCTGTTGTTAAAAATCAAATGTAATGTTAAAAGTTAACAGCAGAAGCTTCGACAGCAGGGAAAAAATGGGCAAGCTATGGTAAAACTTACTTTTGGCAGTTTTGTTACTCACTAGAGCCATTTTACATTTGGTCAATAACAGTATTAACAGGAAAGCTACTTGATGGGTCCTATTCTCACTGAATTTGGTAACAAGTTGAGCTAAATGTCAGACTGTGATTTCCAGGGAATCAACCTCTCATGAAGAGAGGGATGTATGCTTCCCCTGCTGGACACAGCACCTCCCATGAGGTAATGAGTTATAAATATGAGTTATATATACACTGCAAGATGTCTGCACCTCCTCCAAATAGAAAAAGTAGGTTTACACTGTCTGTGCTCCAATGCTTGTGCCAGCCCACAAAATGCTCACCAGGGAATTTTAAAATGCAGACATTAAAGAAAAATACTCTTGACTGAAATGGTACGGGTTTAACAGAATGTCTGTCACAGCCCCAGAATAGCCCTGCATGACTTTGGCAGCCTGCCCTGAGCTGTGCCGAGCTGGCACTGTCACCTCAAACACAGCAATCCTTGTGCACATCATCCTGAAACAGCCAAGCTGCTAACTGCTCCACTCCTGAGCGAGGTGTGAGTGTGGAGCCGCAGTGATTCACACCCCACCAGCCCCCAGAGACACCAACCAGCATCTTTAATGGCAGGGTGCCTCCCAGGTGCCCCAGATGGAGCCTGCCCACTTATCAAACTGCTTTGGCTCTGAACCTCCCAGATCCCCCCAGATGGAGCCTGCCCACTCACCAAACAGCTCTGGCTCTGTGCCACCAGATCCCCCCAGATGGAGCCTGCCCACTTATCAAACTGCTTTGGCTCTGTGCTACCCAGGTGCCCCAGATGGAGCCTGCCCACTCACCGAACAGCTCTGGCTCTGTGCCACCAGATCCCCCCAGATGGAGCCTGCCCACTCACCGAACAGCTTTGACTCTGTGCCACCGGCCATCGCTGAAAGAGCCGTTCACCGTGATGGAGGCAATGCCACTGCCCAGATTGTAGCTACAGTTAAAAAAAAAAAAACTGAAATGTTACTGCCTTCCTTGAAAGGACCTGCCTGCCAAGCTGCTCAGGCATCCTTACTCCCTTTTGGCTCAGATTTTGGGGCAAGCACTGGAGTCCTTTGGAGTCCCAGCAGCAGCACTCTTATTTCTTAAAGTCAGTCTCATGGACAAGCAGGAAAACTCCCTGAGTCAGGACACTCCCTGGGTGCATCACCACCTTCCCATGGGAGCAGGAAGAGAGCCTCTGCATGGCCATTCTTCCCCAAAGCAGGGGACTATGAAGGTCAGTGATCTACAGACCTTTGGCCTGCTGGGAGACCACAAATATGCAAATATGGTTAATAAATAAATTTTTGCAAGAGCAAATAAGCATGCAACCCATAACAGATCTACAAACCGTCTGAAATATAGGGAAGGTTGAGACCTGTGATGTTAGAAAAGATGAAGTCTAATAAATGCAGCTGCTTCAGCTGCCACTCTAATTATTTCTTTGTGCTTGTTTCTACTAAAATAACTCGGCAGATATAATGTCCCCGTCATGTTTACACTTCAAGCATCTTAATTTCTGGGTCCCTGAAGCTTGGGCCAACCTTAACAAAAGAGAAGTAGCTGCTACAGCACAGTGAGCTATTGAGTGCTCTGGATGAACTAGCTGCTGCTGGACTTCAGCCTGTACAAAGCAGGAGGGATTAAAGCCAACATCACCATCTCTCCAAAAAAGACTGAATACGGAATGAACTCATGGCCAGGGTGAGGTTCTGAAGAACAGCACATTAAACTGTGAGCTGTCCAGTGCAAACTGGTTACCCTAAATTTGTTTCCTCTCCAGGGGTTTAAGTGAGTCTCTGGCAAGCACCCCCTCTTACCCAGGATGCAGACACCAGTCTAGGTCAAAAACAAGAGGATTTGAGTGTTCATAATTACATCAAAATTTTAGACCTTTGATAACAGAAATGAGATTCATATCCCTTATGAATCCCACTACAACAGCTATCCCTCTACAACAGTGAAGTAACCTTTGACAGAAGCAGGGAGCAACAGAAAGAATTTCTAGCAGCAAGTACACTGCACAGGGAATAAGGCCATAGAAAATGGGAAAGTAAAAGTGTGCTTTGGATTTCAAATTGTATTAGAACACAGACATCTAAACTTGAGCTGTAGGAAAATTCTTCAGACAAATTCACAGCCCTGATAGTCTCTTGACTTCACCTCTCAAAAGATGAAAATCTAGCATGAGGATCAAGCTTTCAGATTTTTTTCTGCATTTGTCCTTTCACCATCTTCTTTGATGCTCCCCTTCAGTAAGCAGTTATTGCTTATGAGGGTTTTATTTTGGTAGATTAATTTTTCACCTTCCTAAATGAATGTGGAATGTACAAATATTTCAGTAAAATTCAGCTGGTTTGTTCTAAAGCTTTTGACTATCTTTATCTCTGAGGAAGAGCAGCAACCTAATAAAAATTGCACTGTGTTTTGGAAACAGAACAGAGTGGCCACTTAGTACCATGTATATTAGAAAGACAGTTCCTTCCAAAGACATTTAAACAACACACCACTTCTGCAGAGTCAGTTCCTTGTTTATAAATCAATGAGGAAACAAAGAGTTTTTGCCAAGTTAGCCGCTGTTAAATCACATTTTAAAAAAAGCTTAAAAGAAATTAATTTAAATAGAAACGTGCACCTTATCTATACATTCGTGGTAGCAAAGAACAGCCAGTTTAGTAAAGTAAAAAAAAAAAAAGCTTAAATAATAAACTCTCTGCCACATGATCAATAGTATCTCACAACAATCCACGACAGTGATGGCATCTCTGGTTTGCTGTGTCAGTATTTGCCTTACAAAACCTAAAGGAGCACCATGAGCAAACACAAGGCTTTCAAAACCCAAGACTCCCAAAAAAGCACCATGCAAAAACTTGCACAGGCTGTGCCTGAGTGACTGCAAGGAGAAACAGATGCTGGAGCAAGACCCCAGCATTTCCCAATACTCCCCAGTTTCACCATTTTGGAGCAGTATTACTGCTTAATTAATGATTCTGTGGATGGTGGCAGAAACAAGGTGTGGTGACAGCTGTGTGTGTGTCACAGGGCTGGATACCTGGGGGTTTGAGGTGGTGGAAGCCCTGCTCCTGTGTGCATTGTCTGGCAAAGAGTGAGCCCACAGTGAGCAGTGGCACCACCAAAGTTTGTCCTCAACCCCTGCCAGCCCTACCCTGCTCTGCCTGAGACAGACTTAATGGGTGTGTGGGGGGCTTCCCAGGAGTATTCATCCCCTCATAAGAAGTCTTTCAGAAAATCACAATAAAGCCTGATAGTTGAAAAATTGGGAAGGAGGAGTGATGCACATCTTGCAGCACATCACCTCTTCAACTACATCCTCTCCCAGACAGAAGATGGGACCCATTATTGAACAAAACTTTGAGGATGAGGGTGTCTCACACTGTGCCAAGGGACAAGTGCACTGTATGTGTTGTAGCAACTCCTTTGAGCCCTGTGTGTTACACAAACAAGGGAGAGAAAAGCTTACCTGAATATTAATGCTCCCTCCTGAAGGCCTAGAGAGATGAAATCACTGTTAGGTCGCATGGGACTGTTTCCTCTCCACATCAAAAGGCCTTCCTTCATTGTGGTTTTAAACCTCATGAACACGTTTGTTCTTGTTCCTGATACCCTGTTTAATGTAGAAGGAGGAAAAAATAGTAAAATACTAAATTGTGCCAGTCTTTCAAAAAAACATAAAAGATGATGCAGTATCTAGTCTCTGCTGGTCTGGTGGGTTACTCTCCTGCAACTCATTTACATGCTGATCTGTGAAGGATTCTGGCTCACATCCCCATTTCCATCATTTTAGAGTAGGGGAATTTAACTCATCTCTCTACACAACAGCTGCTAGGTTATTCCATGCAATTAAGAGAAAATCCTTTTATTCCTCTAGCCTAGTGTGAAATCCAGCCCAAGAAGCAGATTTTGAGAATGCCCAGTAGATGTGATGCCCTCAGAAGCCAGAGGAAGGAGCATAAGAAGGGCAAATCAGCAAGTCCCAGTAGGTGGGAGGTGAGGACACTGGTGAACCCTTCTCTATTCAGTGACTGAAAAAAAGGTATATGGAGGAATTTGTTGAAACAAGCCAACATTTGCTGGAATGTGGGGATGTTCTAGGATACAAAGCAGTCAAAAAAGTAACCTTGAGGATCTAAATGTTAGGCTAAAGCAGGAGTTAAAAAGAAGTAAAGGTCCTTAGTCTCTTGAGACACAAGCCTTGTACAGCTGTTCTTTGCCCTCAGGGAAAAACCAGTCCCTCTCTGTGCCAGACATAGGTGTGCTATTTATTTCTTGACAGGCTGCAAGATGCTCCAGTATAATAAACTAAGCCACAAGGATATGCACTTAAAATCTATTTTTCCCTGAAATTAAAAAATATGGCAGAAGTACAGTTAGAAATATTATAAGTACAGCTTAAAACATGCACAGATACTACACTGTCTCACATAAGGCTCCTAACATTATAACATTTAAGAAACAGAATACTTAGGTCCACAGGAGATACATTACCTTTTCAGGATATCTGGATTATCATATGTGAGGTAACTGCGCCCAATAAATTGTGGGATTTCAATTGCTTCTGTAATGGCTGAGAAGTAAATACAACAAAATGAAGATGAGTGTCAGAGAGCTGGCTTGGAAATGAAGAAAAAAAAAAAGAGACACAACTCTTTTATTGATTTACTCCTGCAGTGGCAGGTACCTACCAGTGACACAGAACTGAGCTGAACCCACACTGCTCTGCAGACAGGCACTGCCAGATTTTGCCCAAATGTAGGGGCAGCAGTTAAGGGAGTTTAAATGGCTGACAGTCCCTCTGCTTACAGCCTCCATGTCAGGGACCTCACGTATTGCTCCACTACAAATATTAGTGCAGAAAATCACAAAGCATTGGGAAAACATTGCAAATTTTCTCTTTACCCCCATTTCCACATTCCTTGATTCTCTATGTGGTCCAACACTCCCTCTTGCCAAAGAGTGTGCATTAGCCACCTTTGTTTATAGGCTAAGAAACTCCTCTCCAGCTGCTAACAGAACACCATATGCAGAGCACATTAGGGACCTCTCACCCTGCCAGGGGGGCTGAGACAGCACACACAACCTGTGAGCTGCTCCCTGTGCTCTGTTTCAGTGTCTGTGACTGCACTGAGCGGCTGCTGCCTGCTCAGAGCTCAGCCCTGGGGTGCAGTGTGGGGGGCAGGCTGTCTCAGGGAGGAGTCACAGAGTCCCAGATCACTTCAGTCTACTGGAAACAGCTGGGACTATGCTAAAGGCTGCATGGCAGAGGCTGTGGAGCCCTTTGGTACACTCAACACTGCAGGGCAGCCTTGGGGGTCTTTTTCTGTGTCCCTCATGCAGCATTTCTCTAAGGGACAGCCCCAGGTGCCCCTATGGTGTATGGCAGGGACAGTGGCAAACATTGCAGCCAGAACTGGAGTGAGTGCACTGCTGCCCATGGAGAAGACCTTGGCAAAATAACTCAGCTGTGTGACATAAACCACGGAACATCCCTGATACAGAGCCCTTCACCAGGCTATGAGCACCGGCCCAAGCAGATTTTTTTGTTGAGTGAACATCCCACAGTTTGTTGCTGATCTCCCATAACTGACTGCTGCATTAATATAAGCCAGTTGTATAAATTACTTAAAATAGGTGCCTTCATCCTATTTTCTTACAGAGGAATAATCCCTTCAACCCACAGCTAATCCCATCTATATAAATTTCAAGCTTTCCAGGGCAAGGATGCTTGCTTTCTTTACGCAACACAGGGTCTGGCTGGGCTTTTAGAGCTCACTGTGACACAGATATACAACAATTGGTGTAGTCTGGCAGCCAGCAACAGTAATATGAAATTTAGCTCTAGGTGCCAAGACTGAGAATTTTAGATAGTGATGAATGACTGTTTTCATCCATAGTGAAATCAGGAAAGCTGCCTAATGTGTCCAAACGAACCACCACAGGCCATGTCCAGCCTGCAGTCTGCCAGTGGCGTTGGAAGATTGCAGAAAGTTGTGTTACACTGGCCAAACATTCCTCACCAGGTTCGACACTTCCTGCACTGGACAGCCTCTGATGGCAGCAGAGCATGAAAGGAGCCCTTGTTCTCCCACCACATCCTGCACTGGAGCCCCACTGCTCTTGCCTTCAGCAGGGGAAGGTGCCCATGTCATGCAGCAGCCTTTGCCTGTGCCAGAGTACTCTGATTTCCTCTGAAGAGCTTAATGAGCATTTACCCCTGCTTGCTCTTCATTTGTTCCACTCAATCTGAGTGCAGAAAAACCAGCAAATTTTGGCAGCACCCTTGAGGCAGCCAGGATCTTTGCAGCTGGAAGGGAGCAGAGCCAGTAAGGAGATCTAGAAGTACACACCTTCATTCTTTGCTCATCATGATTCAGCAGACAAGCACCAAAGCTCTCATGCCAAGCAGGAGTGAGCTCTGGACTGCAGGGCAGCCTCAAGTCACACCACAAAACCCTCAGCCAGCTACCTGGCCCTCTGCTCTGCAAATACAGGGATAGCTCTATAGCCACTGTTCTGAGCTTTGCAAATGCTTTGGATGCAGTTTGAAAATATCAATAGCATGATGTTTAAGGAAGTACTATATAACCTTAGAAAATATTTTGGCTTAATGACAGAAACTTGCCAGGCTTAATGGAAACCTAGCATCCAGACAAACACACAATGACAGAGCAGTTTTCACACAATTTGTAGTACTTACTGTTCAGGCAGTAACTTCCACACTCTGCAGTGAGTCAGCACAAAACAAAACAAGAACATTCTGGGTTTATTATTCTAAAGCATAAAAATCTCCTTTAGTCCAATTTCATACCCACTTTCCACAAATGTGTAATCTCCCACCTACCATTTGCATAAGTGACTACAATCACCTGTGAAGGTAGTACTGTTTTCATAACTGGTTTGCTCCCCATATCTATTTGTTTGCTCAAAACACACAGAGGGACAGACAGGTGGGACCAGCAACAAATCCTTCTACTAGTCCTGCTTCTTAAATCTCAGTGGCTCACCAGGTTTTACCCAGGGATCAACTCTAGCCAAGGGAAAACAAGAGTTTGCTGTTCTATTCCACCTTATGGTTAAAGTACAAAAATACCTTTAGCATTCCCCCAGCTTGGACAGAAGATATAAAACCTAGCAATGGCAGCAAAAACTGTATTGAATCTTCAGCTAATGATCCATTGCAATATGAATCAGTATCTCATATACCTCATACCAACATTACTTGAGTTTTTAAGTGGTGTGTGTAATTTAGAAGAATGAGGTGAGCCTCCCTCAAAAGCACTTTGCTTTTTAGGGTTTTTTACAACAGCCTACCACCAAGAAGGATGGACACAGCACCTTCACCTCACATACCTTCTGAGTGCACTAACCAAAACCCTGTTGTGAAACAGAAGTGGACACAGATGTGCATCTCACCTTAAAAATGTCTACATCCCAACAGAAACACAGGTAAGGATTATTTTGAGGAATCTGTTTCAGGTAGTTCTCATCAAGGCTGTCATGGACTGAAATTCAGGAGCAACTCCATGCTCTAGGCACATCTATCAGAAAACCTTTCTATTTTTGGGGGCAAATGAGGCTGCACGAGGGCAGGGAGGTTGAGCTGCATCTGAATAGGAGCCACAGGTATCAGGAACAGAAACCAGGTGGCTCATGCTTTTGGACACCCTTAAAAATGAATAAAGATTGGATTCACATAGGCAGCATCACCAAGGATCTGGCTAAAAAAATCATAGGCAAAAGTGCTTCAGACTGTCTCTGAAAGTCTGGACATCCACTGAGGTGACAACAGGGAGGACAGCAGTTGCACCACTGCTGGTACCATGAGCTCTGACACTGCTCCATGGGCTCAGCACAGGCCAGGAGCTGAGCAGAGGTGAGGAGCTGCAGCCCCAGCACTGAACACCAAACGGGCAGGCACTCACACACCCAGCTGCAAAGCATTCCCTTGAATGGCTGCACTTGGACATGTGCTGGTACTGCTGCAGATACCATCCTGGTCAGGAATTTAGCACCCTGCACATATCTAAAAAGTCAAAATCCCAATTCTCCTGCCTCCCTACAGAAAAGCCAGGGTAAATGACGTTGTTTCAGCTCTTAGTTAGACCACAACAACGTAAGCAAAGCGGTTTCTTGCATTGCATTTTATTATAATGCTTTTGTTCTAAGATATTGTCTGTTTTGAGAAAAAGGCCAATATATTCATTGCAATTTAACCAAAACCACTACATTTAACTTTGAAGTTTATGACTGTGAGAAATGAAGCAGTGGGTGAAGACAATAATGTCAGCCAGCTCTTTTGAACCGAGTTTACTGTTACATTACAAAACCTCCCCTCAGGAATTTTTTAAGATCAAGCTTGTCAGAAGTGAAACGACTCCATCTAGTGGAATAACCCAAAGCACAGTTTTTAAACGCTTTTCTTTCAATCTTATCCCTTTCCTGAATCTAAGGTTTGAACTATTACAGTGGCTCTGAAGAAAAGAGAATAATGTGCACACAGATGAGTTTTCCTCCTTGGCGGTCTCCTTTGCCCCACCAAGGCAGCATCTGTGCAATCCCCATCAGAGCATTCAGTGCCTAAAACAGGAGCAGACCCTTCTGTGTGTGAGAACAGCGTTTGCTGTCAGCTGTATGGTGGATAAAATTACAAGGGTTATCCATGCTCATGCTTCAGGATGTAACATAACTGCTGGCTGGAGGACCCTGGCAGGAATTCCCCCTTTGCACAGCACTGCACAATAGGGGACGTGTACCGAGTGTGAGTGTTCAGTGTTGTTCACCACAAGCAACCAGATACCAGGTTGCTATCTATGGATCCTAGCCCTGTCCTGGGATAGCAGTTACCACATTCCTAAATAACAAAACAAATTCTTCCCTAGATACATGGAAAGTGCACAGATGAAAGGGGTGCTCTGGCCTCCAGGGTTTCTATTTAAAGGCATGTGTACAACAGCAGTTGCAGGTGCTAAATCTTCCTTATTTTTGTGATCAGCTCCTGATCCCTGGGTTGATATCCAGCCATTGTTACCTTTTTGGCAATGCTGCCCATCGAAGCCCAGGGGACAGTCACACTCGTAGCTGTCCCTCTTGGGAACACAGGTGCCTCCATTGGCACACGGTGAGGTCACACAGGGGTGGGCAGCATTTGCCACATTGATTCCAAAACTGAAATCCTGTTTCACATCAATTGTCCGGTCATTCAAGATAATCTATATGTTAAAAAAAGAAAAAAAAGTTGTGAAAAGACAACGTTAAAACTTCCAAATCCAGAGTATCCTGCTACTAGTTAGAAGATTCCTCTGAAAGACTTCATTGAAATTTAACTCTCAAAACTTGGCCCAAACCCTATTCTTGTGTGTTTTCCAGTCACAGAGATCCAACTCATACTTTTGCTCCTCCTGATGCCCTGGAGATTAATCTCTTTTGTGTCTTGTGAAACAGCCTTAGGCAACCCCTATAAGGGGTGAAGCTGTGTGGAATTTACCAGGCCCTTGCCTGAGCACTGGTGCAACACTTGTTGTAGCTGAACTGTAAGCTGGGATGGTAAAACTAGATGAGTGCTGCTGAAGAAAAACATTTCTGAGATCAGAAACCCCCCAGGAGATGAGTGTTGACAACAGAAATACTAAACAGAACATCTTGTTTTTCACATTTTCTATTGCTTTCTAGTATCTCATCTTGCCTGAAAGAAGCTAGAGTTAAGATGAATGGAAAACATAAATAATGACTTCACAAAACTGTTTGTATATAAATGGAAAAGAACTGCTAAATGCTGGGATTTTTCCAATATGTCAGCAGCATATGTTCTCCAAAATAAACCAACATTTGTATGCTCTCAGCTGACATCTCAGCAAGAGAGATTGCATGCAGGCACAGCATCTGATCTCAACTACACCAAAATAAGTACATCTTAACAAACAATAGATTTTAAGGCCAGAATGAGAAAGGTAATAGCTGCTCTGGCTCCTGCATAACTTGGACAATGCACCTTAGGGGATCCAACCTGGAAAAGAAGTTACATAAAGCACCACACAACTCTAACAGCAGAAAAAGTATCCAGTCCAGTCATATAATGGACCAGGGAAGACTCCATTATATTTTCAGTTTCTTTCCAAATTTTGTTCCAGAGGTTAACAAGCCTCCACTCATAAAAACATCTTTTGTTTTAAACTTCTATTCAGTTTCCAGCCCTTGTCTCTCATAATATCTTTTTCTGCATAATTCAGGACCACGTAACCAAAGAAATCTCATCCTTATCTAGGAACTAGAAGATCACAATAAAGTCACCTCTCAGCCTTATCTAAACTAAAGATATTGTGATCTTAGGTCTTTCTATGCACTGCATATTTTCCAGTACTTGGTGATGTTTGCAGCTCTATTTCTGTATAGTTCTCCAAAATCCTACCATGTGTAAAGAATGCCACCAAATGTCCCCAGTGCCCAAAAGGCAGGCAGTTCTCTTCCTTGACATCCCATTCATGCCTCTGAAAATACAAATCCACCTTACTAAGAGCATCATAGAGATAAAGGCTCACACTCTGCATTTCCCAATACTTACCCTATTGTATGACCTCTCACCTTGTAATTGTAACCTGTGTTAATTGCTCCCAGGCTCTCTACCTTGCATCCCAAAATACATTGTGTTTAGCCAAGTCTACCTTCCCAATGCTGTTCATGTGTGTGACCTGTTCCTATCACTATTATTCACTCCCTCAGTTTTCCCGAACTTCGTGTTTTCTGCTGGACAGCTGACAAAGGCAGTAAAAAGGGTCAGACTGAGTGACTGAACCATTTACACTGAACTACAATTACTTTTCTACCCTGGAGCAATTGTTAGCTGTAGAGCTTTAAATTCTTTTTTTTTTTTAAAACCCTATTATTAATATTGTGGGTTTATTTGTTATTTTTTGCACTAATCTGATGCAATTCACTCCTCTAAAACTGTGAGGATTCAGGGCCAACCTTTCAACTTTATCCAAGTTATTTTAAGTATGTTTAGAAAGAAAAATGTAAGTTCAGTTTGCACTTTCATTTGATTATTTACTAGGCCTTTACAAACTGCACTCATGCTGAGCTGACCACATGGGAACATCATCCCTAATGTCTGCTAACAATGGAAAACATCTCCTCCATTCATGTGCCCCATATAAAATTGAAAGAGCAGAAAGCAATATGGTGCTTATCTCCATGGTGGTGTAAGAATGCACTAGGCAGACTTTTCACTGTGAAATAATCATTTAACCACTTCATGGTGGGCTCCTGAGGAGAAATCCTTGATTATTTTGAATATTGCCAGTTGAATAATGGCACGTTTGCACAAAAAGCATGGATACAACAGAAATAAATGCCCACAGTGTGTTTCTCTGGGCACACACCTTCTGGATGCTCCCACTGAAGGGTCTGAGGATCCCAGAGTTCTTCTTCACATCATCATAATTAGGGACTCCACCAATGAATATTTCAGAGCTGCATTTAATCTGTGTAAAAGCCCCCTGCAAGAAACATAGAATAACATTTTATTAAAGTAGCTGGAACCATGCTTCTATTTTCAGATTAGCCCACATAAGTTGTCATATAGCTTATTTCAATGCCTCTTCTTCGTACAATCAAGAAAGCTATTGTGGGACACTCTTCACTGACTTTACACTATCCCTGTCAGAAGTAGCTGAAAAATCTCAAGCATTTCAAAATGGCAATACTGAAGGAAGGAAGAAAGGAAACTGACTCATTGTGTTTTCTGACCGCACATCTAGCTTTATTTGGAAAGACTTGAGGTACACTGATGTAAATCTGTAACCAGAATTAGGTTCATAAAGCTAAAATCAGAGCAAAGTTCATGCAACGGAGACTCATTCAGTATTTCCAACATCTAAGAGATAACCTACTGGAAGATATGGGGCTAAATGAAAGAAACATTGAGTTCGCATCAATTACCAGAAGCAGCTGCTCAGGATACCTGATGCGAATATTCAGGGTCCTGGAGTTAACTGAAAGACATTTAACAGCTAAATACAGAATAACTGTGTAACTCCAGTCCTGCAGAAGCTTCTGTGCTTGCATGGTTCCCAGACACTCTCCTCCTGGAGCACTGCAATGCAGCACTTATGAGGAAAAAAAAATGGGATCGTTCACCTTAACCCATCTATCTAAAGAAGTCTTGAGTACTCCAGTCAAATGTTTCTCACTCAATTCCTCTGACAGAGGAATTCCTAGATTCAATTTATTTAAATTTTTGAAGAAAAGTCAAAGTTTTGATAAAAAAGTTTCCCAGTTTTCTGAAAAGCCTGCTATGGGATTTTTTTGCTGTGGGATCTGGAGTCTGGTTTTCTGTCTGCACTCTCCACTAGGTAAAAGGCATTTCCCAAGCAGGTCTAGCCTTGGCTTTTATCAAGATAGAAAATGTTTCTCTGCATTTAAGTGCTTAAAGTGAATATCCTGCTTGGTACAAGTACAGTTTCACTTTATTATAAATTTGACTTGCAATGATCACTTGGTGAGTGAAGAACAAAAAGCAAGTCATCAACTGTCTAACTGTTCCAGCACTTACTTCTTTAGCAAGAAGAAGACAAAGAAACAATTATCTTCAGGTCTACCTTTCCAGGACAACATTCAGCAAGAGGTAAAAAAACACTGGTGATACTTTTCAGCACGATAAATTCCCCAAATTATGATACTTCCCCAAATTACACCTCTCACAGTGCACATGTTGCTCAACAGACTTAGCCAAAACAACAGCCAACAAAAGCACCTCAGGAGGATATATGAGCCAGAACAAAAAAGTGACTCCAATTCCATGTCAGGAGCAGGTACAGTCGGGTTCCAGTGGGATCCCTGCCTTTATGGGTGTCCTTGCTCTCAGAGGGAAGACCTAACTCACAAATTCCCAACTCTGGGCCTAAGAAAATGTTACCCTAAAGTGCATACAGTTTCAAGCTAGTGAGAGCTTTGAAAGCAGGCTGGACAGTCTCCCATGCAATCACTTTACAGCTGGCTTCAGGACAAGTCTGCCACGAGCTCACCTCTGCCTTGCCTTCCACTGGCCTCTGTGTGTCCACCTGCAGGATCCCATTCTTGGCCGTGCGAGACACCCGCAGCTCATGCCACTGACCCAGGCTGACAGGCTCCTCACTCCTGTTTTAAGGGAAAGAAAATTTTCAAGCATGTAACACTGCGCCTTTCTGATACTCTGCAATGTTAAAAAGTCAAGTCCCCTGGGATGATTTTCTAAATAAAAAAGAAATATCGGCCACTGTGATTCTTCCCTTATAAGGAAGTAACAATCTTCTGCGAAGACCATATTTCGAGAGCAAATAACAAGCACTCTAGTTTTATATATAAATGAAACACTATCACCAGCACACACTTTAGCTGCCTCTGTGCTAGTTTTTCTGCTCAGTCATTTATAACATGTAAAAACGAGTTTTTGTCTCAGCTGTACATCCTCAATTCACTAAAAGCTTCCCACTTAATGGTTGGTCAAGCCCCACATTCTTCATCCTCTTTTAAAACAGAACTACTTTGTGTTGGCTTATCAGCTCTATTTATGCATCCTGTTACATTGACATTGACACACACACACGTGCAGCCCGGATGCTGTACATAGAAGGGAAGTAATTAAAAAATTATCCTAATGATGTGATGAGATCTTGGCTAGGAACAATAATCCCCAGTTGTGCAAAGTATTCACCAGTCTCAAAGGAAGCATTTTTAAACAGTTCTTACAATCTTTACTGGCACAGCACTAATATGAATAGCAGCCTGTATGAAGGGCAAAACCACATTCCCCTTCACAAGATCTATGGATCTTTGTATCTTGTTTTCAAATGCCATTTTACTACACTAGTAAAAGCATTTTATGTCTAAATGAGATGTAGCAGACTTTCCTCCAGGAGGACTGGAAACTTGTGTTTGATTTACTGACCAAGCTGGAAAAATCAGAACTGTGTTATCTTGGACCCCTAAGACTTCCTAGCTTTAGTAAAAAAATACACAATTTCTGGGGATGAAATAAAGTTTTGTATTTTCAGAGTACTTGCATATAAAAACAAAGCAACCCCCCCATATTTTGAAATGAAAAGAAAGGAAAAAAAATTGTAATCTGAAATAGTGAGTCAATAGTGATTCAAATGCTGATTTAAAAACTTATATAATTTTGAAAATGTGAAAATAATATTTTCTTCTTTTTTCTTAACAATCAACATCAGTTTTGAAACCTTTCTGTTGTGGTTTTTTTTTTGATCCTTCAAGATTTCTTAAAGCTCATTTTTGTCTATTTTAATGATGCTGGCAGTATTTCTTAACACTTCTGAATGATACTTGTTTGACAAAACCTCCACTAAAAATATTATCAAGCAACGCCAGTCACTTCTCCTCCTTCTTATGTAGCACCATTGAGGGTTTAACTGTCTTGGGTAAATCAACAGCTAAGGAAATCTAATCACCTTGAAGAAGTCAACATATACATATAAAGGAACCAGATAGGTTTGGCTACATAGTGAGTGGCCATACAGGCATTATCTCCTCTGCTGCTTAGGCCATCATCCTGCTAACCCTCCTACTTTGCTAACTGAGTTACAATCAGGGATGACTAAGCCTTGCAGAGTTCATCACTTCAGAGCTGCAAGCTCTTTTGTGGAATCATGGGCTTTTTGAAACCAACATGAGTTTGGCAACACTTTCTTCTGATGCTTGAACACTCCTGGCTCTTCATGTGCTGTGGGGTTACTTTTTCCCATGTAAACCAAAGTTTAAAAGATATACCAGATCATGAAGACCTTGATGCTGCTTGGCCAAGGGAAATCCCAACAGCTTCTCCTCTGAGACATTTCAGTGCTCAGTTCTGCATCCCTTCTGCCTGTGGGGCCCCCAGAGCACACTGTGCTGCTTCCATCCTGGGATACATCAGGAAATCACAACCTTCACCAGCATCAGCTCTCCTACTGCTGCTGCTGACACACACAAATAAGCTTGCCTCGTCCTAATTATAAAGTTATTAAGGCTGTGTTCTGGTTATAATAAAATATCTAACAGCCTGGTGGTCCTACAGCAGAGGTATCAGGATGACCAGAGCTATATCCCTGTTAAAGACACAGTATAGGCATGACACAGTATGAATAAGAGGGACTTTTTAAGTGGACATTGACCAGGCAGGCATGAAAAACAGGGAATCTATTTGTTTTATTTAATCACTGACAGAGCTGATGACAGGGTGTGAGTTGGACATTTTATCTAAAAAAAGAGCTAACAGGACAGCCTGACAACTTTCAGTGCATCCTGATGCTCTCCTGAGTCTCATCCATTCCTCAGCCACCTCACCACACTCTTTTCCTCCCGTGCATGTTGCTCAGGCAGTAGCTGCCATCCAGCTTGCTCTTCTGCTTTCCAGCAGAAAGGGGCAGTTTCTACACCCAGGCATATGCCTGTGCCTCTCTCTACATTTCATAACCCTACATATCAGTTAAACTTTAGTACAAGGAGTTTTGAAGCGCTACAATATTCTTGGAAGAAAAAAAATTCTACTTTAATATGTTATGGTTGCCAGTAACAGGAATTAGAAGGCTGCAATTGGTAAAGATTGAAGGCCGTTGTAAGAAGGGCTATTCTGAGTTGGAGAAAAGGCCTCCAAAATTAGCTATTTTTGCCACTTTTCAGCAAGAGAATGGAATAGGGCAAGTATGAAGTGATTCTTCCCTTGATATATCCTCTCAGCTTCTGGCAACTTGTCATTTAGCAATTTCCTGAGTCAGAGGCTGCATCCGTACAACTGCGTTTGATCTCCCTCAATGGAGCTTTCTTCAAATTTGTCCAATTTTTTTAAATCTATTTATAGTTTTGGCATCTGTAACTTGCTGTGACGATTAGTTTCCACAACTTATTTATGTACTCCTCTGAAAAAAAAAAAACAAACCCCAAACCCAAAGAAAAAAAGTCTTATTTTCTTTGGTTCCTTATTTTCTTTGCACATTGATAAAATACAGAATACTCATTAACACTCTCCATGCCATTCATTATTTTAAAACTTCTATCACACTTCCACCAAACTCTTTCTTTTCCAGGCTGAAGGGTCCTGCTGCAGAAGAGTTTTGTGGAAGATGTTTCATTCCCTCTCCTGGATGTCAAATCTACTCTACCTTTTTAATTTTGCTAATTTCTTTTGAAATGATGCAAACAGAATAGCAGCAAGTTTTCAAGACAGGGTGCATTGTGGCCTTCAACAGAGACATTCTTCCTTATTCCATTCCTAATAATTCCCTGCATTGTACTTAGGTTTCTGTATTTGTCTCTAAACAGTTTGCTGTTGCTTCCACAGAGCTATCCATGACGACTCCAGGACCTTTCTCTGTCTGACAACACTAACTGTTTTTCCACAGCTGTGCATTGTTAGGCTTGTGCATTATTTTGAATATGCTCCCTTTATATTTCGTATCTAATTTTGTCTGCAAAACTGAATGGGTTTGTTTGCTTGAGTCCTCATTCATTGCAAAATCAGTGCATTTCCCCTAATCACAGTGTAGTCAAAATTTCTAATGCCCATGCACAGGAATCATTGGTATGCAAGACTTGCAAACAGCGTACACATTTTGCATAAACTTTATATAGATAATTTCTAAATATCAGGTCAGCCTGGTCAAACTGGCAGCCTCCTGGGCCATATCCAAGATACTCAGTGCCTTTGTTCAGCCCAGTGCCTTTTCAGAAAGCCCAGAAACAGCTGCCCACTGACTGGGCACTCAGTTACACAGGGGGAGAGAGCAGTGGTTTTGAGGCATTTCATTGCTGCCATCCTCCTAGACATTAATTTTGGGATGCAACGAGTCACTCACAGAAGTCCTGTCTGGGAACCTTGGTGACCAGGTTAAACCACATATTTATGTTTTGGACAGCTTACTTTGTATAAATTGGATACTAGCCTCAGGTCCCTCAAAAAACAGCACTATGAGGAAGTGGGGGAACCTGGAGATGCATCTTCTTGTGCCACCTCCAGCCTGGCACCCCTGCTCAGAACTGGAAACTAGAAAGGAGGATGCTCACAAAAGTGCCAATATTGTGAAATCCTGTGGCTATAAAGTATATGCAAAAAATATTTATAGATCCCCTAAGAGTGTCATGGGGGCAAGAAGGGAATTACTGCAATACCATACAGACACAAATGTAACATCTGCAGTAAGACAAAGCACAAAGCTTTGAAATACACTGACCTAGGAAAAAAATCCTGTCCCCTTGACAAAAATTATTGTGCTTAATAGTGCTCCTGTGCTTCCTCAGAAGCAGGCACAAGAGACCAAGGGGCTTGCACACCTCATCATAGGCTGTGACCCTTTCCAGCCCCATCCTCTGCTGGATCGGCACCGTGGCACCGCTGGGAAGCAAACACCAGCTTTGGGAGGTGTTAATCATGCATTTACCTGATAACAGCTGTTCCTGAGCCGCAGTCAAACCTGAACTCCACGTAGCCAGCCACCAGGGTGATGGAGAGGAAGTCCTTGCTGTCTGTGTCATAGCTGTACAAAAGGACACCAGTCTCTAAATCTGGACGAAATGTCAGCTCAAACTCCATGAAGGAAAGGTAATTCTGTGGTTCCAAGGGCCAGGGTGTGCTAGCAAATGATCTTAAGGATTCGTTGAACTGAGGTATGGCCAAGGTGAGTGCTGGAAATCCAGAAATCACAAGTAGGTCACTTGAGGCTCAAACATAAAGGATTGACTCTTACCAACCGGTGTCTGTTCCTTGTGTTAAGTACTTAAGCTAATGATTAGCAAAACAACCTGATTTTTTTTTGATCTAAATAAAAAATATTTTATAATCCTACCCAATACTAGTTAATCCGTTCATTTTCCAGGGATGTATTTGTACTGTAAAGCATTTTGTACCTTTTCTTTAGTGATTCATAATAGTGCCTTTCAAAGCAGCAAACATGCACACAGTGGGTGGTAGCATGAAAATTTCTACAGCATAAATAACAATGCCAGATGTGTTTTACTACTTGCATCTCTGATATTAGCAGGCAATTGACATTATGTCCTTTACATTTCAAAATATACAACTGACACTGGTTTTAGGAGAAAGGTGGGTAATTTTTAGGATTAATGTGCAGCTGTGGAGTGGTACATTATTTTAACTTCTGAATAGGGATTTCAAGATGCTTAAGTACAGTTAGTTTAAATAAGCAAAGAGGTTTGAGAATAACAGATTATGTAGGAGCTGGATGTAGCTCCAAAGCAACAAGGGAAGGGTTTTAGTGCCTGACTTTAAAAAGATAAAGTATCAAGTATTCTCTTCTGTCAGTGTAACAGTATGAGACCTCCTCAGGTGTCTCCAAGTGGAAAATACATCGAGCACTAAATAACACACACAAAGAAATAGAGGCATCCCAGTATCCACTCACCTTCCTCGCAATGATGACCTTTAAATCCAAGAGGACAAAGGCAAATGTAAGAGTCTGCTTTGCTTGCAGTACAGGTGCCACTGTTGATGCAGGCTGCCTCATCACAGATGCCACTGCTACACTCACCTAAACACAGGAGTCAGAACATCAATTTATTGGAGAAGTTTGTCAAAGAAGAATTATTTAGCTGTTGATTGCTGTTACTAACCAACACAATTTGCTCTTATGCCTAGATTCTTTCCCAATTTGTCAAATGCTGTTCAATTTAGAAAAGGGAACTTGATCATTAGTATTTTTTTTTTAAATATCAGACCAGCAAGACACCTTATAAATAGCAAAAAGTAGCCCTTACAAGCAAAACATGATAGAAGTAACATTCAATCATTCCTTGGATTACTTATTGTCTGCTCTTCTTCCTATTTTCTCATAAGATACAAATTTCTCTAAATTGTTTACATGCACCAAGCCTGGCTTAATTTTAATTATCTTAAGTGCTTCTTTGCTCACTATAAATTCATGCCATGCTGAGCATGGGAGGCGTTAATCATTATCAACTAATCTTATTAGCCAAAATGAGGTTGTCGACCCTCTTGCCCACACTAAAAGGGATCCATATCATCAACATATGGACTTTTTAAGAAGCATCTCTACTATGCTGGCACATCAACTTAAATAACAAAGAGGTTATTTCTTCTTGCAGGATTTTAGCTGAAATTGTTGTAGAACAAATAAATTCTCATTTGCTTCTTAAAACTGATATCTATAAAACTGAAAATACACAACCATCAAATGTACATCTGATTAAAGTTCTTGTTGAATTTATTTACTACTTTAGTCTCTGATCAAATAACTCCCCTCGTCAATAGTAACAAGCTGATTACATTATCTGTGCACATTAAGAGAGAGACCAAGTTGTGGTGTACAAAAAAAATGGTAAGCACACCATTTGGAGGGGCTTAGTGTCTTACAGCAAACTAAGTATTACACATTTATTTTGAGGGACATTGAAGCATCACCTCTGAGATGACAAAGATTTCATGAGGCAGTTCTGGCAATAAACACTAGGGTACAGTTTTGCAACTTGAGGTGACTAAGAGAAGTCTTGAAAAACTATTGCAAGAAGGGGATATGCCTTGTTTTGTTTTGTTTTGTTTTGTTTTGTTTTGTTTTGTTTTGTTTTGTTTTGTTTTGTTTAAACACAACACTCTGATTGCAAGGACAGTTTTGAAAGCAGGTCTCTACAGATCTTCAGTAAGGCACAGGTGTTTGTACAGCACCAGCTGTACAGTTTGAATTCCCATTCCAAAGCCAGAAAGAAAACCACAAACAAACATGCAGATATAAATGGTGGATGTGCTGGTCCATCCCAATAACTCTGCTCTCCACAGTGGAAAACAACCTTTTCTAACTAATTCAGGGCAGAAGCAGAAACAACTCACAGGTTGTCTGGTACCACCCCCTGATAGACGAGACTTGTCTCCTATTGCTCATCTAACAAATCTCCTACCAGGACAACTTTTCATTGTATTGGAGGGAAGGTCTGTGTCAGCAGCCACGACACAGGACTCCAGGGCTGACCTGAGGAGCACAGGCAAAACATAATAGCCCCCAGCAGGGAAAAAATGCTCCTTTTCCATGGAAGGGGACAGTTCCATCTGCCCCATGTCCAGCCAGGGGATCCAGGGTGCTGGCTGTGCTCTTTGAGCTGTCTTTGCCCCTTCTGGCCTGCACAAGTGAACAAAGGCAGGACAGGCATCTTGTCCCTCAGATCCCTCATACACTCACCAATTATCATGACACTGACAGAAAAGCACTGCTCTGTTTTACAGGCAAGGAAACAGAGCCAAGACACGTGTAAACAAGGACCTCTATGCATCAAGTGTGTGATCTCTATGCATCAATGTTCATCTTTGCTGCATCTGCTCCGGAGTTAACGTTGACAGTATGTTCAAACAGATCAGAGTTAAACAAAGTCTTTGAGAAACAGAAAAGAACAAGGAAGACAACAGCAACAGGACCAGTCATGGTATCCCTGATTTGAGAAACAGCTAGAACTGGAGTAGTCTTGATATTTAAAGACAGGGTGCTCTCCCAGTGTCCCAGTGGCTTTTCACAGCCTTTAGGCCAGCATAGGTGACTATGCTGAAGAGGCAAACCACAAGTGTGGCTGCATTTGCTTGGCTCCAATGGCAGATGAAGAAGGAGAGAAACTGCAGCAGGAGCCCCAGGTCCTGCCATGTCTGCTCCAAACCATGCCCAGTGGTTGGACCATGCTCTGCTGGTCCCTCAGCTCACAGTGGGACCTCTGCTGCAGCCAGAAGGGAGAGCAAAGAGATGGATGAATCCCTCTCCTCACCACCCTCAGTGCTGTGATCCATGTAGCACAGCACTCCTGATTTATATACTGTGCCAACATAAAAAAATCTCCAAGTGACTGACTCGCAAAAGTAATTCCTAAACCCCAGCAGAGCTTACTAGCAATTTTTTTGAGTTATACTTACATGACCTATTGTTTGCAAGTCTCTTCTGTTACAGTTTCATATAAATGTATGCAGTGACACAAGGACAGCAAGGCTTTATCAGTCAGTTTCGAGTCACACATGGCAGAGCACAGCATTTATTTTCATTGATGTTGATTGTTAATGCAGTACTATGTGGAGCATTCATGGATGGGAATGAAGCTAGCTGCATCCCAAAAGGCAATAGAGATTAGGGCAAGAAAAGTTCAGCAGGGCTTTCATCTGTCTAAATTCCATAGATTCTCAGTCTATCGTGAAATTACACTCTGATCCCAAAATCTGACTCTTTTCAGCAACTGTTTCTTTGGCCAGTCTGTTCTACCCCTATATTGCACAGAAGTTTGGCCATGTTATCTAGAGAATACAGAGCAATTGTTAAGAAGTTTCTCATAAATCATTTCCTTCTTGGGACGTCAAATGCACAGCTACAGAAGAGAAGAAAGATGACTTTGTGGCTGAAGCATGGCAGGGAGAGTTCAGTGGTATGGAATCTATTTCTCACTGCTAGCACTTGCCTTCTGTCTTGCGTTTACTCTTATTCTTATACTGTTTGGACCAGGAGATCATTAAAGCAAGGATTTTGTTGCCCTGCCTTTTTTCAAGTGCCCATTAAAAGGATGAAATAGATGAATAAATAAGACAGGACTAGTTATTTACCTTCCCTACTTCTCCATCTTCTACTCTGTGAAGGAAAAATAATTTTACAATAACACTTCATAAAGCTGCTGGAAGTATTTATTCCAAGCTATTTTTAAATCATATCCATGGCTCTGGATAGCAAAACAAAGGATGGTATACAGGAAAGCCTATATGATTCAGCAGTGATTGGGTGTAACACAGAAAGCCCTCAGTAGCATCCACAGGGCTGCTGTGGGCCTCAGAGATCCATGTGTTACTTTGGACAAGTGCAATGATGCCTTTAGGCAAAATGCATTTTGTTGGGTCCGTATTGTTTCAAAGGCAAGCTCAGCATACAAACTATTGATTTCTGAGGACATGACTGTGTCAGTCAGGGGCATGAGGAGGTGCCCTGAGAGCTGCTGGCAGAAATACCAGTGTTGTTGTAATGATATCTGCAACACAGATCCTACTGTTCGCTCATGAAAATGGGTTTACTATTTACTGTGCACAGGGTGTCCACAGAGGGCTTGCTGGTGCAGTGTGATGAACTGTCCTACTACAGACCCAGCAAGAGCGATGTGCAAAGGAACAGAGGAAAACCAGGCCAAAACTAGATACCATGCCTTCCCCACCTCAAACCGGGACCATCGCTCAATTTTCCCCAACAGGATAAAAAGTAACCCCTGATTAGTCACTGATTAAAGACCCCACACCATTACACTCACCAACATCAGCACCACTGAGAGCTTTCCCTAATGGCCAGGGTCTCATGTCAATCATCTTCCCGTTGATGCTCAGGGCCTGGACGCAGCCCTGGAAGCCGCGGTTGGTGCCGGCGGCCCTGACCAGCCAGTACACGCTGGGAGCACCGCCAACGTAGAAGGGAGTCTGGAACGTGATCTTGCTGTACTGGCCCTGGAGGGAGAGCAGAGCACAGCTTGCTGTGTAACACGTTTAACACAGCAGAAATCATTAAGCCACAGTGCTTTACAATCCATTTTCTTCCTCCACGAAGAACTGTGTCAGGAAATGTTGTTTCATTGGTAATTCCTTCCCATTAGTCATTCCCTGAATCAGTCCACCATTTGAAATCAACCTTTTTCACCTGCATCCCATCACGATAACCAGAACTACTAAAAGCACAATAAAAAAGACTAGAAACCACTGTTTTGAGGAGAAAGCATCGTCTGTCTTTTGCTGCAATTTCTTCCTTTCTTTCTGCCAAAAAATTGTTTGTCTTCTAAACTGTAGGGCCTGAGGGACAGACCAATGAGATATTGTCTTTTGGACAGAACCCAGCAAGTGTTCGGTATTTAATAATTATGAAATGACAAAAAAAGGTAAAAAACAAAGAAAAGGCAAAAGCGAGTAAAGTCACAACTTCAGCGGGGTTCTGCTCACTTTGTCATTGCTAAATGTACTGCCCATCTCTTTAACAATCTATAGAAATCTACATATACAAGTTTACTAAAATTGCTACAGTGAAAGAACAAAAAAACATCAAAACCAACAGAACCTTTTTGGACCACTGACCCAAACTCCATGTTACTGCAGCCAAATGAGTCACAATTCCTTCTACAAACTGATCAAAATATGACTTTTGCCTCCTACTCAACAGCTCTTTCAAAACCCCACAGACCTTTAGAAGAAAATATTAAAAATTCTCAGTTATTTGGAGCCAGGTTTTACCAACCTGTGCTTTTGACAGCACTGACCTCTAGCCTAAAATCTTTCAGGATTTTTCACCCCTGCCCTGCCCCCATAGTGTTTATAACAATATATTCTATCACCATAGCCTGTATTTGGCCAGACTAAATAAGCTGAGGTTATTGAGTCTGCAGGTGTTCACTTGCACAGTACACTGCAGAAACTGCACACATCTCTCCTGATTCACATCTGCCCTTTGCATGGCCTCAGAGCATTGGTAACAGCAACACATGACACACTGAAATTCTTTCCTCTGTCATTTCCAGCTGATGAGAACTCAATACACTGCAATTTTTTCTCTTCAGTGCTTGCACATAAAAGTGGAAAGTAATAAGACATCTGAAGCTGCTTTCTTTCAGGGCTAGGAATGGCATGTTAATAGTGGCTATCAAAGGAAAGACATCTGAAACAATTTGAAATTGCCTTTTCTTCCAGTGCCTTAATTTTGTTTTCTGGCCCAGCAACAGATGAGCAAGTCAAAGCATCTTCCTGTATTATATTTTATCTTGTCAGCCTTGTATGAACTTGCTGGTGTTAACATAGGGCAGAATGTCTATCTCCATTACTATGCTTAAATCATTGTCCAGAATATGCATGCAATTATACCTCTGTATACAAATCTCATGTGGGTATATGCATCTTATACATAAATATATACTCATACACACATATGCATCTAATTTTTATGTCTGAGGAAGCATAGCAGTTCTCTGAGGCTTGAAAAAGAAAGCAATCAGGGACAGCAGCTGTGCAATCTAGTAAACTTCTAATGGCCTGTATTTGAGATTGGCAGAGGGTAGCTGAAGGGTGGCAGAGCAAACATGGAGCACAACAGGGAAACAGTGATGGGATTCAGCCCTGAGATATTTATCTCTGTGATTTCTAGATTATATATTTGGAAGAGTAATCTGTACTCTGATCCTACCTCACTAAATGTCCTAACACCTATAAATAAAACTGCACCTTTTAAATCTGATCAGGCTTCTGGTGGCGAGAAAAAAAACATTATCACAGCCTTGAGAGACCTCAAGATTGAGCCACAAGGGCAGGATTACCAACCTGAGATTTTCCTGTCACTGGAGCATTGTTGTCCATCCTGAGCCAGCCATTCACCCCATCTCTGAACAGTGTGACACTGTGCCAGTTCCCCAGCTTGATTTTGTTTTCACTCGTTATGACTCCAACTCCCGTGCCACAGTTGAACCTGGGAGCATGAGATAGAGAGGGCAAGGTGACAATCTTACATTGACAAATAACCAAAAGTTGGTTTTAGACTCCAAATATTCTTTTTTGCACTCGGGAACCTCTCTGTTCCACACTGCATATTAGCACAGGAAATTCAGACAGCAAGTCTACGTAAGATCTGTTCCAAATTTCAAACTTCGTTATATGTCTTTCAACATGGAGCAGATTTTGCATTCTCTGTCCGTACCAAGCACTAAGTTTGCCAACAGCTGAAACTGTTTCAAGATGGAGAGTATTACAATCTGAGCTCCTGCTATCACAATAATTTCTCCTGGGAATTTTTCTAGCTCCCTGGTGAAAGGCAGTGATACATTAATAACTCTGCTAGTCTATTTGAAACTCAGTGCCGATTGACAGGAAGACCTCCAGGAGAGCTGAATGTGCACAAAATGTCCCATTTTCCCTGACTGTCATGCAGTGCAAGTGAACAGAAACACAACTAAGGCACATCACCCACTTTGTTATTCTGCACTTTTAAAGGACTCACCCTCCCAATTTAGGAGATCCTGGAATACTCTTTCACTTGCTTCATATCTATAAGACTGCAAGAAACACTCTCCATCTTCATTTAAGAAACCTAAACAAGGTATCATCTAAACAAAGGATGTAAGATGAAGTTCCTGGCCCTTTGCTGGCACTACAACCTTTGTTTTGCTACATTATCTGCAAGCCATTTTCTGTGAAGCAAAAACACTGACTCAATACACCATCAATGTACCATCAGCTTAGCAAATGCAGTGGCTCACTGGCATTTCTGGTAACATAGCTATGAGCCCCAGACAAATGTCTTAAAGAAAATTGATCATTTTGCCTTTACACTGATGTCTGAATAAAAGAGCTCAACAGGGCACATGTTCACACATTAAAGAAAGACGAGAGAAAAAAAGTATTGAAGTACTCTTAAATGAAATTATACTGTCCATTTGGTGCACTGTATGGGGCAGGAGTCAAAGCCACTGGAGATATTCATCACATGTAGCAGTCCCAGGAGGCAGCAATAGCCCTGTCTCTTTACATCAGATTTAGGATGGAGGTTTTACCTGAACTGGAGGCTACGTCGGATGATTGCCAGTGACATAAAATCACCACGACCATGTTCATTTTCTCCACAGTACAGCAGCAAACCATCCTCGGATTCAGCCTGCAATCATTGTGCCAACATGAAAAGTCAAAGCCTCACAATTACAGATAAAAGCAAGCAGCAGTGGGGGCTTGTCTCCAGAAAAGGGTCATCATGTTTCAGAATGAGTTTTTAACTTGCCAAATCAGACACTGCTTGATCAGTTCTGAATCCTGCATTTGAAAAACCTAGAAAATCACTGCCTTAATGGTTAAACAATTTAAGACTGTCTCTTAAAGTATGATACTATCAGACCTGAAAAAAAATCCTGGAAGTATTAAAGACTGTCAGACATATCCCATATGAGACCCCTGAATAAAAAAGTCTAACAAGAATGTCCTAGCCAGCCTGGTAAGTGTTGACACATCAGACTCACTGTATATGAATACATACACCCTACTTCAGATGTTCCATGAGACTGACACTCCTCAAGCTGAACAGGTTGTGCTGGCAGCATTTCTCCATATGCTCATAGCAGCTGACACAGTGGCTTTTCACAGCCATCCTGCATTTTAAAATGGCAAATTGCCAGAGGAGTGTAAGATCACCACTGAGGCAACTGATTGCTGCTGCTTTAGTAGCAGTCTCCTTCCCAGATTGTGAGGCTGGGGAGTCTGCTCTGTGTGGGGGTGGGGATGCATCCAAGAGCTTGGCCACCCTCCCTAGAGGCAGCCCTACATGTTCTGTCCATAGTGAACAGACAGCACCAACACAGGCCAGCATGGGATTTATCCCCCACTTTAGTTCTGCATTTTAAATAATACTGTATCCTCAATGTAATCATGTAGCCCATGTCCCAAACCTCAGAGGGGGAAAATAATGTCCATTTAAACCCTGCAGGGTGGGAAAGGAATGCTATACATAGGGCAGTGTTTTGCTTAGTATGACAGGATCATCATCTCTTGTCCACAAAGATACTGTATACCACTTTCAAACTCTAATTCACAAAAATTCTGTGTGTTGTTCAGCCTGTAGCTCATCCATGTGACTGTAACCTGTATATGTACATTGCTGCTAGTCCACAACGACGAGTCCCAGGGATTCTATCATGCAGTGCCTACCAACAATGGATGAAAACCCTTCAGCTACTTACAAACTTGATTCACTTTCACTGCGGGTAGAGCCAGATCTTTGCAGATGAAGGTTACACACAAGTTCACCACAATTATACTGAAGCTATACTGCAGCTAAGTTACTGCTCTACTGTCCACCACATCAGAGTAAGTAAATAAAATTTAAAACACCGGTCTGAGAATTCCTTTAACTTACCCTGAATTCAAGAGTAATTTGAAATGTCTGGTAGGACTTTTTCAGTGGTTCAAAGGTGATATATGAGTAGCCAGAGAACTGAGGATACTGGATACTAATATCTGAAAAGCAAAGAGGGAAGTATGTTATTTAGCAATTCTCTTCCGAATAAAAATCAATATACACATTTAGTACTAGATAACATCAGGTGGCAATGAAAGGCAGAGTTCCTCCAGAGACAACCATTAGGCAGTAGCAGTCAACAATCAGTTAACCTACTGCCTTGTCCTCCCACCATTTTTTACAGCTAATTCCTTTATTCCCAAGGACCTGGTGAACTTGGAAGGAAACAGGATGCTGAGGGCCAAATAATGCTCAATAGTTTAATCAGAGAATTCAGAGGAAATTTTGGCAGGTTTTCATCCTTGTTATAGAAGAAAGACCACATCAACTTTATATTTATCTTCTTTTAAGGACTGATTTAAGAAAGAGAGGACAAAGTAATTTTCTGTTCTGCAGGATTCCAAAAACACACATGGGAAATATGGCCAGACTCTAGGCAGCATTAGTCACTGCTACTCTGTAGCTGCTGCATCCAGCATCTGGAGAATCACTGGATGTCTCACAACAGCCCAGCAGCTTCCAGCACTTCTCTCAAGTCAGCCCAGGGCAGAAGCTAAAAGGAGTGATGGGGAAAAGAGAGTCCTTACAGGCATCTTTCCATCCCTGGCCGCAGCAGTGGCTGTTTTAATTGCTCTTGTCAAATGGCATTATCAACCCTCACCCTTTGCTGTCTTGTGTTAGACCCTAACCCTGAGAGAAAATGAAAATTAGAGATGCCTTACTGCTAGCCACTGTCAGCTGTAAAATTACCTTTGCAGCCTATTTGCCTAAGAAGCACTGAGGAGACACAGTTTCAGGCCTGAGTTTTTATACGGACAGTGGATTTAAGTCTAATGAGGAAGGAAGGATGAGGATTCCTATTCCTCTTTGCTATTTAAATATTGAGTTTTCTCACTGAGTTGTTGAATCTGGGTAGAGTTCTCTCAGCGTTTTTGCTTGCAAGGCATATATTTTAGGCTGAGTTGAAGGGGATTGGTGCTATAAACCTGAATGCAACCTCAGAAGAGAACAATTATCTCATGTCCTGATCACAAGCAGAACTGACTGGACCAGAGTGCCAGGCAGCTGTTGAATGTGAAGAAAAGTCTGTTTCCATTAGATTAATATATTATTTAACAATACTGGCTGCTGAAGACAAACTCTGTAAAAAGGAGTATTGGCACATGATTATTCTGGAATAACACCCTCCCCTGTGAAAAATAGAGGGTTTGGGCTGGTGTTAATAGACTGCTTTACAAGTTGTATATAACCTTGTCAGTTCAAATAAATCCTCAACTCTTCATACTTGATCAAGGCCTAAAATCATATCTGCAGCTGTTCCATGTGGCTGAGTCACACCAAATTGTTTTCAGAAGGAGCTCTCTTTGTTCCAGCACTCCAGTTAAAGAAGACGAAGCACACTCAGTGTCTGTACCCCTGATGCGTGGCGCTGTGCAACATGAAAGTCTAACATGACCCTGTAGAAGAAACCTGTGTCCCTGCTGCTCTGCTGTGTGGCACAGTCCTGGCAGATCAGATCACCATGCAGAGGGATGGACAGATCAGCTCCTTCTTAGCTGGAGGTACAGCACCACCACAGCCAATGGGACATTTCCTTTTCATGAGCCCTGGCATTCATCTGACCCCTTGGTCACCAAACCAGAAGAAAAATTACTTCAGGGAGAAAAAGAGACCTGCTTATGGCCTGGTGAGGGAGCTGGACTGGCTCACCTGGTGATCTGCTCAGTGTTAACCTTGTGAAGGGGTGGGTTTAGGTCTCTAGAGAGAAAGAACAAGAAGGCAGCGGGGGAAGATGAAGTAGGACAGCCTCATTCAGCTCAGCAAGTTCTTGCCATGGCTCAGCGGCCCTGAAAAGAGGCAGTAGGATGGGTGGCAAGTCCTGACTAAGACAAACACTTCCTCACATTGACCCAGCTTTCAGGACAGGTTTTTTGAACTAGTAATGGGATTTTGTTCCTCCCTTGCCTCAGTTTGCCTGACAAGAGTGCTCCACTGCAGACTTGTAGACCATGAGGAAAGCCTCCTCTGGAGGTATTTTCACAATGGGAGTTTTCTCACATCCCTGTGGTGGGATCAGCATCACCTGGACCACACAGAAAATGGGGGTGGTTCAGGGCTTCAGCTGCTGCCAAAATGCAAGTGTCAAAGAGGGGTTGAACGTCTTCAGCTTCCATCTGAGGTTGGCATGATTGGACCCTGTCACACCTGGGTGATTAACAACATAGCTGCTCCACCATTCCCTGACTCCTAGGTGGAGGTAGGATGACTAACTGCCCCTGTGCATCTTTACACAGGTTCTGCATTCAGCTTCATTAAGGAATGACTTTTCCCCACCTCACTGAGGAAAAAAAAGCAAATGGTGCGATGCCAGAACTGCAATTTGCCACCGGTAGGGACCCACAAAGCCCAGCTGGCTATTCCCAAAGCCGCTCCTTGGCCCAGACAAAGAGCAGCCAGCAGCCGTGGGCACACAGAAAGAAGCCCACCTTCCTGGCAGGTCTCCCCTGCCTTGCCCAGGTTGCAGTGGCAGCGGGAGCCGCCGCGGTCGTAGTCGTTGATGCAGAAGCTGTCGGCGGAGCACACGGCCTCGTCGCAGGAGAGCTCGGAGAGCCGCGGCACCGGGGGGGACACTGAGGGCCCCGGGCTGGCGGCAGGGACAGCAGTGGGCTCGGAAGTGGTTGTCAGGACCCGTGACAGGAGCCTGGAGCTAGACCCTGGGGTGACCTTAGTTTCGACTAGAAATTTTCTGTTGCCTCCTTTAATAGCAGGAAGCGGTCTGAGCTGAAAGGAAGTAAAGAAGCACCAATTCAGTAAAGTTAAAATTCTGTGGGGAAACAAAATTAACACATTTTGGGATACAGATCTGAGGAAACAAACTCATCCTCAGTGAAGAAAAAGAAGGGATCGCATCACTTTATCTAAGCACTTAATATCAGATATTAAACTTCTTGACAGGACCAGACACTTTAACATATCCAGACTATAAAGAAAACAGAAGTGCCAAAGACAAATTTTGACATTTACCTCTTCTATATAAATGTCGTAATCTGAATCATCAATATCAAATCCATCACCATCACCAGTCACTGTGTCTGTGATGTATCGATGCCCAAAGCTTCCACTTCCCAACTCCTCAGAGCCTGAAAAGACATAACTGGCATATTCATATAGTTTTTTCTCTTTGCACACAGCAATTCAGATCTTACCCCTCCCCCGATTCACAGCACTTAAATCAGAACTGATGTTAGTGTTCATGCTGTACAGACAATGGAAGTGTCAGTCTGGAGAAGGCAGATCCTGTCCAAGTGATAATACACACAGCTTAAAACAAAGTGAAGACTTTCATTTAGTCACTCACTAGGTGATTAAACAAATAAAGCAGGCAAATCTCAGATCTCCCTCTGCAAACTGACTTGTATTCATCATTTTTCCAGGACAAAGGTTTCAGGCTTTTTTGGCATGGACAACATTTTAATGACTCAATTTTTTTAAATCAAGCTTTTCCCTTTTGGAAATACAGTCTTTTATCTGCCTTACTGGAACAGTAAAAGAGATAATAAATAGGTACAGCAAAAGAGATGTGTACAGGGAAGATACACTCTATTTACGACTTAATCTACCTCCACTGACTCCAAAACTCCTGAAATTAGTGTCCTGTGTGTATTCTTAGACTATTTTTTAAAATACAATTCAGCACCTTGAAACAAGAAACATGCACAAACACCCTCACCCAGAGGGTTGTTGGGCACTGGAACAGGCTCCCCAGGGAAGTGGTCACAGCACCAAGCCTCACAGAGCTCAAGAAGCACTTGGACAATTCTGTCAGGCACATGGTGGTACTATTGGAGCTGTCCTGTGCAGGGCCAGGAGTTGGACTCGATGGTTCTTGTTGGTTCCTTCCAACTCCAGATATTCAGTGATTCTATGACCATGTGTTTTCCAAGCACATAATCTACTTCTGCCACTTCCCAGAGTGCTGAACTGTGCTTTGGAGGACTCTGGGCTGGGAATGGACAATTTGAACAGTAAGGGGATCCTCATTTCTATTTTACAGAAAGCATCTGTACTTTTCTGCACTTTACATAGCAAATTCTGCCTAAAGAGTGGTCTGAGCTTTTTAGCTATTAAAATTCACCAGGTCATAAAGAAACACAGTAAAAGTAACCAAACGATTACAGTTACTTGTCATTTCAGTGAGGCTGGGAACAGATGTCTTTAAACCATTAAAACAACAGACTCATATAACTGCCTTTTCCATACAATATTTTTCCATCACTTAAAAACAGCATAAGCAACTTCTGGTTTGCTGGGCTGAGTGTACCTACCTAAATCTTTTTTATTCTCTCCTCCTTTGCTGTGATTGCAACCCAGGAGTGCTGGCAGGCAATTATAAAATCAAGCATGTGCACCAGAGATGAATGTGTGCCCTGGCTGACTGACTGGCCACACTCCCTAGGCTCTGCAGGGGTTACTTATCAATGGGCTTTGCACATTACATCAGCATACAGGAAAATTAGAAACAAATGAGTAGAGATAATGAGGCATACACACTTTCAACCTAGAAAGCAGGCTGCACTGGGACAGAATGTGTGTAAGTCTTTCCACTCTAACATGTATACCTACTCATCTGTAAATAACACATTTTATCTGTACATTAAATAGAAGTATTCAGCAAATTGAGTTCAACAAAATGAGCTAAGCAGAGAGCTCCCCTCTATGACTGGTAACAAGATGAGACACACAGGACAAACTACATCCAGATTATTTCTTCTACTGACTGTAAATGCACTGGGAAAGGATTACTGTTAGGGAATCAGACTGCACCTCTATGAACTGATCCCAGTCCTACAAAAACGGGAATGAATTTTACCATGCTGAAATCTACATGTAAAAAAACCCTCTTACTCCCAGTATTCACTTTATAGTCATTCAGGTTAATCACCATCCGGAACAATTTTATGCCAGGTAGGAATCTAGGGAGACTAAAGCAGAGAAGAGTAGAGTAGAGTAGAGTAGGAGTAGAGTAGAGTAGAGTACAGTACAGTACAGTACAGTACAGTACAGCAAAGCAGAGTAGAGTCTAAAATTATTCCATTGGAAGGAACCTACAATGATCATCTAGTCAAGCTGCATCTTCTACCCATCATTGCATCACATCCCCCTCTTTGGTAAACAGTGATTCTGTACGACATGCATTTCCACAAAAGAGTTTCAGTGTGTAAAACCACAAATACATGCATTACAAATATGATTTGCAGTTGGATTGGTTTTGCATTGCCTGCTTTTTGTAGCAGGGTGGGGTTACAGGGGTGGCTTCTGTAAGAAGCTGCCAGAAGCTTCTTCCATATCCAGCAAAGCCAGTCCCTGGTGGCTCCAAAGATGGACATGCTGGGCCAATTAGAAATTATGGTAATGCCTCTGTGGTAACATATTTAAGAAGAAATCAAAACAAAAGTTTGTGGTGAAGTTTTAATCCCTGACAGAGAAGAGTATATAGGTGAGAATATATGAGAACAACATGTAGACACCAAGGTCAGTGAAGGAGGAGGGGCAGGAGCTGCTCCAGGCCCCAGGGCAGAGATTCCCCTGCAGGCCCTGGTGCAGCCCTTGCTGAGGCAGCTGAGCCCCTGCAGCCCAGGGGGGAGCAGAGATCCACCTGCAGCCCCTGGAGGAGCCACAGCAGAGCAGCTGGATGTGCCTGAAGGAGCCTGTGGGACACCTGTGGGAAGAGGGCCCTGCTCGCAGGCCGGAGCAGCCGGTCCCTGAAGGACTGCACCCCACAGAAAAGTGACCCAGGGTTTGAGGGGTGCTGCTGCCCATGGGATGGACTCACACTGCAGTAGTTTGCAGGGAGCTGCTGTCCATGACATGGAACCATGCTGGAGAAGTTCGTGGAGAACTGTCTCCCATGGGAGGGACCCCACGGTGCAGCAGGGGAGTGACTCCTCTCCCTCAGCAGTGAGAGAAGGCCCAGGTGATGAACTGATCACAGTCCCCATTCCCTGTCTCCCTGCATTGCTGGGGAAGGAGGTGGAGCTGAGAAGGAGGGAGTGGGGTGGGGAAGCTGTTTTTAAGGGTTTATTTTACTTCTCATTATCCTGCTCTGATTTTGTTAGTAATAAATTCACTTCATATCTCCAAGCTGAGCCTGTTATGTCTGTGATGGTATTTGATGAGTGATCTCTACAGGTCCTTACCTCAACACATGAACACTTCATTAATTTTTTTCCTCTGTCCAGCTGCAGAGTGGAAAAAGAGAGTGGCTTTGGTGGGGGCCTGGCATTTGGCCAGGTTAACCCAGTCCTTTTACTGGATAATGGGGGCAATCATGAAGATTTTCAGACAAGGACAGTATCTGGGAGAAGTAATGGGCAAAGCAAGTACTGAAAAGTGTTAAATGTTATAGAGTAGAATGATCATGGGTAATTTTCCTTGTAATTGTGGTGAAGGATCAAGGAGTGAATTTTGTGCAAATTGTAAATTTTTGTTCTGTGAGGATTTTATTTTGGTTTTAATGTTGGAGTCTTTTTTTTTTAAGTTAACCACAAAAGGGACTGGATTCTTGGTAATACCATGTACAATATCTTTTTAGTATCACATACAATGTCCTTACTTCTGCCTTGGTTTCGATGTAGAAACTCTCAACAAAGAAAGCCAGCTCCAGCTCACAACTTGCTCCTGGCATTTCTCATTGGCTTTGCTCATTCTCTTGGCCAAGAGCTTTGTATTCTGCTGCTTCCTCCTTGTTCTTTTGAGTGCCCTGCTTCTTCAGAGCAACATGCCTACATTTATGCTGCATCCCTTGATTAGTCCCTAGTCACTGGATTTTAGGAGTCTTGTTCTGGGCTTCTTGCCCCCCTTGTTCAGAGGCTTCCTCACAACATACTGGCAAATGTTATCCTTCTTAGACAGGTTGAACAGCTTGGGGACTCTGCTGGTCCTTTTGGACAGGGTTGTGTCAGTCAGCCCCAGAATGCCCTTTTCACTCTTTTTCACTATGACAGAGTTCAGGACACCCAGCTTTGCATCAACAATGCAACCACAAACAGACTTGTGCTTCCTCTCTCCAGTTCCTCTGGGGTGATAGCAGGAATGCTCCTTGCTGAGCAGAAGGCAGACACATCTGTGAAGCAGGACACCTTGCTTCATGGAGAAACCTTTGTCATTGCCACCACTGATCCAGATGACATATCCCTCCCACTCCTCACCAAGGGAATCAGAATGGCTCCGTGGCTATTCATTTCTTATAAAATGTTCTTAGCTTGCACCCATTGTCCACTTCAATGAGCATTTGGCAGCTGGTGGCTGGGAAAGAGATGTTCAGCTTCATCACGCTCACACCCTGATGCTGCTGAAAGGGGCAGCACTAACTCAGCTCCCAGCATTCACAGCAATTTTCAGCTCACGGAATCACAGCATCACAGAATTAACTAGGTTGGAAAAGACCTTTGAGATAATCAAGTCCAACCTATGACCTAACACCATCTTATCAACAAAACCATGGCAGTGTGCCACATCCAGTCTTTTTTTAGACATGTCCAGGGATGGTGACTACAGCACCTCCCTGGGCAAATGATTCTGGTGACCAGTCACTATTAAGGTGAAGAATTTCTTCCCGATGTCTAGCTGAGACTTTTCCTGGTCCAGCAAAAGATATTTACCCCTTGTTCTGTCAGTGGTCGGAGAAGAGACTGACCTGCCACTGACCAAAACCTCTTCTCAGGTAGCTGTAGAAAGTGATAGTGTCTGAGTGATAAGGTCCACTGAGCCTCCTTTTTTCCAGGCTAAACAACCCAGCTCACTCAGTCATTCTTCACAGGGCTTGTGTTCCAGGCCTTGTTGCCCTCCTCTGGATGCATTCGAGCATCTCAACATCCTTCCTAAGGGCCCAGACCCAGACACAGCACTCAAGGTGTGGCCTCACCAGCACCACGTGCCAGGGGAAAATCCCTGCCCTGCTCCTGCTGGCCACACTATTCCTGAGACTGGCCAGGATGCCTCTGGCCTTCTTGGCCACCTGGGCACACTGAAAACTGTTCACAAAGTTTCATTGAAAATACAGGGAAACTAAATTTCCATGCGTTTTTAGTAAGCTTTTCTGGGATATTCTTATTTGGCCCCCACTCCCATCTCACCTTCTGGGGGTGGTTCTGAGAGTTTTTTGCCTCAGTACTGATCTTTAAATTTTGGAATGAGTAACAATAATCTGGAAAAAAGCCAACAGGGTATCAGCTCCCTCTCAGGCATTGTTTGGAAGCTCCCCATTTCCTCCACACTCCCAATACTTTTATTGCATGTTGGAGTGGATAGAGAGATCAGTTCCCTCCTTCCCAACAAGTCCAAACTTCTCATGCAACAGTATGCATTCTGATTAAAAGACACAACTCTTTGCCATGTGCTTTTTCTTCAGAAAGTTTTATTTAATTTTCCAACATTGGTAAAATTTTCAAGAGTCTCTGTCCTTTGTAACTTAGTTAATTCTGTTGCAGAGTGTGGTATCATCACCATCAGCTCTGCTCCATCTATCTAAAGAGCAGGCCTGAGGGTGGTTATCAGAGAGGGTGATTCCAATCAGTTATCCCCCTCCTCCAAGGTGTGAAGGGAGGTGGCATCAGTGGCATCACGGTCAGGGAGCATCACCTCCCTCTCTGCCTCCTCGTCTTTTACAGGTAGGCAGAGTTCAGTGCTGTGGGGGAGTGTCTGGCTTTGGTCCAAACTTCTCCCTGGGGGTGAGGTCATGTTCAGGGTGGCCCAGCACTGTGTCCATGCTTCCCCCAAAGATGTTAATTTGCATTCTAAAGCCCTTCAGCTCTGCAAAAATAGGTTTCTGGGTTCTGGGCTGGTTACTTTTGGGCCATCAGTTCTGCCTCAGCCCTGAGGACAAGCTGTTGTTTCAGCTTTCAAGACAATTGGCACCTTTACCAGCTCATCAGCAAAAATGTACTTCTCTTTTTAGGTAGCCATTTAAGACCCCCTTATGTTTTTTATCTCTTTTGGGACAGCCATCTTAGACTGACCACATGCTACCTGGCCAGGAGATTTCTTTTCCCCCTTTTTGAAAGTTCCAGTCCTCTCAGGTCCTAGCTGCAGGTTTTGCCAGCTATTTCTCAGAGACAAGCTTTACAAGTGTAAACAACTTCATTTGGAGAGCAATCCAGATATGCCCTTGACCTTACTGCTGGAGAACATCAGTTTTAACCAGAAACTTTCTCTCCTTATGCTGCAGCTCGCAGTTATGTCCAAACAACTCTTTGCCTTAACTCAATATCCCTTCCACTCCTCACTGAGGGAATCACCCACGACCTCTGTGGCCATTTGTTTCTCATAAAATGTTACTAGCTTGCACCCATCATCCACTTCAATGGCTTCTGGCAGCCAGTGGCTGGGAAAGAGATGTCCAGCTTCATCCTGCTCACACCATGGGAAGGGACAGAACTAACTCAGCTCTCAGCATTTGCAGCAATTTTCATCTCCCTGAACACTGCTGCTTTTAAATCAAGTCCATGTTACTGTCACCAAAACCACAGGAAAAACAAAAGCTCTCCTACAACATTTTTTAAGTATTACAGAATTAAGGCATTACTTTATTCTTGCCAGGATCTGTAACAAAATAATTTCATCCACACATTGCCTGGGTTGTGCAGAGAAAATCATTCCATCACACATGGCTCTTTACTAGAGTTTTCACATATTTGTGCAGTCAAAACCCAGAGAAATCCATTTGTTCATTGGTCCTAAGTTACACAGTTCTTATTATTTGGTTTCCTACTTGTTACTGATCCCTTTGCCTTTGATGCTAATTAAGTCCTCATTCTTGGTTCTCTTATTGATCTTTTCCCAGACTAGGTGTCTCTGACACACCAGGGAGGATGATCAGGCATGGATGGTTGTTAATGGTTAATGTTAATTCCTTGTGCATCCTCTGGCAGCTCCCAGTCCATTGAGATGTCAAGCTCATCAGGCCTTGCCCAGGGAACAGTCCCTTAAAAAGAAACTTCCATTCCCTTCTCCTCAGGGTGAAGACAAACAAAACCTCTGACTGAAGTCAGTTAAACATTTTAGAAGTTGTATCATTTCCAGCACTATTACTTATTGCCTTTATGTTATGTCTGAAAGCATTTCAGAGCTAATTTTGTTCTTTCAATGTATAAAAGTATAATTTGCCTAAGAGCAATGGAAGCCATAAAGATAATTTGGGAATAAGGAAGGGAAAACTCGCAATGATGTGTCAAGGGAAACAATCTAATCTGTGTACAAACAAGCTGTAATACACAAACTCCATTTTCTAACTTAGAAGTCATAAGCTACAAAATAAACATCTGTTATGGTCAAAATGCTGTCATATTTTATTTTCCTTCCAATCAAACATTCTATTGGCTTAATGGGATTAAGTTCAGTGAGGATGGCAGGAGTGAAGCAATGCAGAAAATGAAGTATCCATATATTCATACATAGGAAAACGTTAGCTCTGGAATTAATATTCAGCTAAACGCACTTGCACCTATGGGTATGATTTTAATGTCATGCCAGTTTCACAGAAATGCAGCTCTCCTGATTTGAGTGGTTATCACTAAAACACATTAATAACCACCAGCATGCAATGAGACGTGGTAGCTTAGGAGAGACTGGCAGCTCTCCAAACAGCAGGTGTGCCTCTTTCATCCAGCAGATCAAAATATTCCATGCTTTTCTAACAGAAGACCTCAGGAGACCAAATGTACCCACTATATCAAACTGGACACTGGTTCCTTTCACGTTATTGAACTGGTACAACATTTAGAGCCTGGAGAGAACACAGGTATGGCTTATTGTGTCTGGTAGAAACACTGCTTTGAGGCCCTTCTTCAAAGACATTCACTATGTAAGTTTGGTGTCACCAGAATAAGTGTGACCTCAGAAGATGTCCTAACATCCACAGGTCTCCAGCTCCCCAGTTTTTCCCCTTCCTGACTCTAGCTATCTGCATTTCAGCCAGCACATGTCACATTGCTCTACCTGCTGATCTGTGAGCAGTTTTGGTAACATGCAATGCACTTGTATGGACTTGGATGCACAATGCAGCTGCTGGATGCACTCACTCCTGACCATGTCTGGACTTACACAGGTGAGTACACACAGGAGTGATGAGGTATCAGACCACTGGCTTCCCAGCTGCCTTGTTCTTCCCTACATTTGGTCTTTGCTCACTGGAGATAACATGATAGCCACATGTGATGTGATGCAATATAACTACAAAACAGGATGCAGAGAAATTAACAGGACTTTTTGTAGATAAACCACGACATCAGCCCATCTCTTAAGTGCACTGTGTTGCTTTCCTGGAGAGCTCATCTCATAATGGGTGGTAAATCAGGGACAATTAAGCAAAGTGGTACTCTGCAAATACCAAAACAATGACTGCAGAGATCATAAGCAGGCTATATTTAATTAAATCAGTGTTCCAGTGTACAAGGAGATGAAGTCTGAGTAAGACCTTTTACCAGGTCCTATAATCCTGTTTTACAAATAATTGAAGAACTTGTCGGGGTCATGAACTTTAGACATCTTCTTTCCAAATAATTAGGGACTAAGTTATACTAAAGAAATCCTTCTCAAAACAAATATAAAGCCACAAAAACTTTGGTTTTGCTAATTAGGTTGCCATCATCATACTGATGAAGAGACCTGAGAGAGTGTAGGAGGTAGAACAGGGGGCACTGTAACACAGACAGATTGAATGGAAGTGTTAACAGACTGACTGGCTTCATCCAGAATCCCCCACAGGTCTTAATCCAAAATACATCAGGACATTTTAAAACACATTTTATGCCTTTCAGTGACTCACAGTGTGACCCTGCATGTGGCTTGGCCTGTCTCTTGCATTCTGTCACTGTCCCTACAGCTACCAATACTGCTTTTGTAAATTCTCTGGACATGTGTGAGAAACAGTTCTGTGGAAAACCTTCTCCCTTTACTATCTCCAGGACACATCACCACCATTTAAATCAAGGTTTGGGCCCCAGAGACTGGCCCTTTTTTTGTGTCCGAGCCTCAGCTGACACATTCAAGGTCCACGCAGAATATATAAGCATCTGTGGCAATGCCCTGCTCTGTGTAATGCTGGCAGTGACAGCCAGGAGCAGAGGATGTGCCCTGCTTAAGCAGGCACTTCTGTCACGTTTGTTGTGGAGACAAGCAGGAGGGTATTTTTAACAGGAGACACTTCCTCTGTTGGTCTGGTAAAGCCCAAGGCTGGTGACCTTGCAGGCACAGTGCAAACTCCATCTGTTTCCCGAGGAGATGAAGGGTATTTAAGCAATGCAGGTGATGACTTTTTTTTTGGTTTTGTTTTATTATTTGGGACAATTTATTTTGTTGTTTCTAAACTGAGTAAGTGCAATCTTTTATTTTCCAGTGAATTGTCCGTGACATTTTGAAAGATTTTGTAAAACAAAATCCCAACCACCATGTAGGTGAAACACCCACAATGCGCAACTGTAATTAAGTAGGCAACAAAAATTGATTTATTGCATCATTTCCCTCTAGAAAAAAATTAATGAAACCAAATCACAAATAAATGAGAACCCTTGGGGAAACTTGCCCTCTCTTTACTCCCTGAAAATGGAGCAATTAATGAAGCATGCATTTTTAGTAGGTAAGGGGGCAACTGCTTATAATCAAGACCACATGTTCTATTTTCAAGGACCTTGGGAGGTCTGTCACATTAGGTGAAACTGTCAGCATCCCTTTAGTGGAGCAAACCAAGACAATGTTTTCCTATACTGACCTGAAACAATGCAGTCAAGAGTACTGCAAATCCACCCCCATTTTAAAAACAAAACGAGTGAACTACCTGTGAGAATGAGATAAACCACAATAGAAAACATCCCCAAGTAGCATGGATTCATCTCTGCCTCAGCCTGCCTGCAAGAGCTGCAAGAGAACCTGTGCAAGACATCATGGACCCTGAAGGTCCTCTGTGTTTGAGGTAATGTTGGGAATTTGTTAACCAATTAAAATAAACATCAGAAAAGCACTACTTATGTCAAGTCAAGCATAAAAAATCCAGCACATACAAGCCTAAATCTGCAAATTTTTAAAATCCAAACACACTAAGGACCTTAGTGCCAGCACCATGTGAGCTAAATGTGATGCAAAGGAGTCAGACATAACTTCTGCCAGCTTTCTAAGATATTTCAGAATTTCTGAAGAATACATAGGCAGGCAGAAAATAGCATCAAAAATCTGTGGCATGTTTCAGTGCTTAGGTAGAAGGAGGAATCACAGTAATAATGAAGATGGTAATTCTTATGATGTGCATTCTGAAGAAAAAAAAAAAAAAGGTTTCAGAGATACCAGCTGTCTGGCACTGGCTGGCACTTTGAGACAATCAAGCATCAGATGCTACCTGAGACAGCCCCAGGAACTATCAGGTGTCTGTGAATGGCACATGCCCTCCTGCAGTGACTGATGAAAGCCACAAAACTTTGAGGACCTCAAATCTGGTGAACACTAACACCTGAGCAACTGAAGTGAGTGATTAACTGACCAAAATTTGTGGCTTTCACAGAATCACAGAATTTCTAGGTTGGAAGAGACCTTCAAGATCATTGAGTCCAACCTTCAAGATCATTGAGTTCCCCTTCCTGACTGCATTCAGGAGCATCTCAACATCCCTTCCTGAGGGCCCAGACCCAAGCAGGACACATGCACTTTTGCAATTGTGACATTCCCTCCCACTCCTCACCAAGGCCTCACCAGCACCACCCATGAAGGGGCAGCTGGTGGCTGGGAAAAGAGATGTTCCTGAATGAAGCTGCTGGCTGTTCCTGAGAGTCACATGCCTGGCCTTCTTTGCAACACCTGGCAGTGTGTGCCACACTGAAAACTGTTCACAAAGTTTCATTTTAACAAAATAGAGGTGGAAAAAATTTCCATGTTCTGTTTTAGTAAAGCTTTTTCTGGGATATTCTCATTTGGCCCCACAGGCTCCCATCTCACCTTCTGGGGTTTCCAGGTTCTGAGAGTTTTTCCTGCCTCCCATTACTCACACGTATCTTTAAATTTTGGGATGAGTAACAATAAACACTGTTCACAAAGGAAAAGAAAAAGCCAACAGGGGAGATCATTTGCTCCCCTCTCAGGCATTGTTTGGAAGCTCCCCCAATTCCTCCCCCTTCCCAATACTTTTATTGCATGTTGGATGGATAGAGATCAGTTCCTCCTTCCCAACAAGTCCAAACTTCTCATGCAACAGTATGCATTCAGAATAAAAGACACAACTCTTTTTGCCATGTGCTTTTTCTTCAGAAAGTTTTATTTAATTTTCCAACATTGGTAAAATTTTCAAGAGTCTCTGTCCTTTGTAACTTAGTTAATTCTGTTGCAGAGTGTGGTATCACCATCAGCTCTGCTCCATCTAATGCCTTAAAAAGAGCAGGCCTGAGGGTGGTTTATCAGAGAGGGTGATTCCAAAGAGAGTTATCCCCCTCCTCCAAGGTGTGAAGGGAGGTGCATCAGTGGCATCACGGTCAGGAGCATCACCTCCCTCTCTGCAGCCTCGTCTTTTACAGGTAGGCAGAGTTCAGTGCTGTGGGGAGTGTCTGGCTTTGGTCCAAACTTCTCCCTGGGGGTGAGGTCATGTTCAGGGTGGCCCAGCACTGTGTCCATGCTTCCCAAAGATGTTAATTTGCATTCTAAAGCCCTTCAGCTCTGCAAAAATAGGTTTCTGGGTTCTGGGCTGGTTACTTTTGGCCATCAGTTCTGCACTCAGCCCTGAGGACAAGCTGTTGTTTCAGCTTTCAAGACAATTGGCACCTTTACCAGCTCATCAGCAAAAATGTACTTCTCTTTTTAGGTAGCCATTTAAGACCCCCCTTATGTTTTTTTTATCTCTTTTTTTGACAGCCATCTTAGACTGACCATGCTACCTGGCCAGGAGATTTCTTTTTCCCCTTTTGAAAGTTCCAGTCCTCTCAGGTCCTAGCTGCAGGTTTTTGCCAGCTATTTCTCAGAGACAAGCTTTACAAGTGTAAACAACTTCATTTGGAGAGCAATCCAGATATGCCTTGACCTTACTGCTGGAGAACATCAGTTTTAACCAGAAACTTTCTCTCCTTATGCTGCAGCTCGCAGTTATGTCCAAACAACTCTTTGCCTTAACTCAATATCCTTCCACTCCTCACTGAGGGAATCACCCACGACCTCTGTGACTCAGCTCCCAGCATTCACAGCAATTTTCAGCTCACGGAATCACCGGCATCACAGAATTAACTAGGTTGGAAAAGACCTTTGAGATAATCAAAATTGAACCCATGACCTAACACCATCTTATCAACAAAACCATGGCAGTGTGCCACATCCAGTCTTTTAGACATGTCCAGGGATGGTGACTACAGCACCTCCTGGGGCAAATGATTCTGGTGACCAGTCACTATTAAGGTGAAAAATTTCTTCCCGATGTCTAGCTGAGACTTTTCCCTGGTCAGCAAAAGATATTTTACCACTTGTTCTGTCAGGTGGTCAGAGAGGAGACGACTGCCACTGACCAAAACCTCTCTTCTCCAGGTAGCTGTAGAAAGGATAGTGTCTTGAGTGATAAGGTCCACTTTGCCTCCTTTTTTTTTCCAGGCTAAACAACCCAGCTCACTCAGTCATTCTTCACAGGGCTTGTGTTCCAGGCCTTGTTGCTCCCCTCTGATGCATTCGGAAAGCATCTCAACATCCCTTCCTAAGGGCCAGACCCAGGACACAGCACTTTCAAGGGTGGGCCTCACCAGCACCACATGCCAGGGGAAAACCTGCCCTGCTCCTGCTGGCCACACTATTCCTGAGACTGGCCAGGATGCCTTGGCCTTCTTTGCCACCTGGGCCACACTGAAAACTGTTCACAAAGTTTCATTGAAAATACAGGAAACTAAATTTCCATGCTTTTAGTAAGCTTTTTCTGGGATATTCTCATTTGGCCCCCCTCTCCCATCTCACCTTCTGGGGTGGTTCTGAGAGTTTTGCCTCCCAGTACTGATCTTTAAATTTTTGGGACTGAGTAAGCAATAAAAGTCTGGAAAAAAGCCAACAGGGTATCAGCTTTCCCTCTCAGGCATTGTTTGGAAGCCCCCATTTCCTCCACGCCACAATACTTTTATTGCATGTTGGAGTGGATAGAGATCAGTTCCTCCTTCCCAACAAGTCCAAACTTCTCATGTAATAGTATGCATTCTGATTAAAAGACACAACTCTTTTTGCCATGTGCTTTTTCTTCAAGAAAGTTTTATTTAATTTTCCAACATTGGTAAAAATTTTCAAGAGTCTCTGTCCTTTGTAACTTAGTTAATTCTGTTGCAGAGTGTGGTATCACCACTCATCAGCTCTGTCTCCATCTATCTAAAAAGAGCAGGCCTGAGGGTGGTTTATCAGAGAGGGTGATTCCAATCAGTTATCCCCCTCCTCCAAGGTGTGAAGGAGGTGCATCAGTGGCATCACGGTCAGGGAGGCATCACCTCCCTCTCTGCCTCCCTAGGCGCCTTACAGGTAGGCAGAGTTCAGTGCTGTGGGGGAGTGTCTGGCTTTGGTCCAAACTTCTCCCTGGGGTGAGGTCATGTTCAGGGTGGCTCAGCACTGTGTCCATGCTTCCCAAAGATGTTAATTTGCATTCTAAAGCCCTTCAGCTCTGCAAAAATAGGTTTCTGGGTTCTGGGCTGGTTTACTTTTGGCCATCAGTTCTGCCTCAGCCCCTGAGGACAAGCTGTTGTTTCAGCTTTCAAGACAATTGGCACTTTACCAGCTCATCAGCAAAAATGTACTTCTCTCTTTTAGGTAGCCATTTAAGACCCCCATGTTTTTTTTATCTCTTTTTGGGACAGCCATCTTAGACTGACCACATGCTACCTGGCCAGGAGATTTCTTTTTCCCCTTTTGAAAGTTCCAGTCCTCTCAGGTCCTAGCTGCAGGTTTTTGCCAGCTATTTCTCAGAGACAAGCTTTACAAGTGTAAACAACTTCATTTGGAGAGCAATCCAGATATGCCCTTGACCTTTACTGCTGGAGAACATCAGTTTTAACAAACTTTCTCCTTATGCTGCAGCTCGCAGTTATGTCCAAACAACTCTCTTTGCCTTAACTCAATATCCTTCCACTCCCTCACTGAGGGAATCACCCACGACCTCTGTGGCCATTTGTTTTCTCATAAAATGTTATTACTAGTTTGTACCCATCATCCACTTCAATGGCTTCTTGCAGCCAGTGGCTGGGAAAGAGATGTCCCCCTGATGCTTCATCCTGCTCACACCATGGGAAGGGAGGCTGAACTAGATAACTCCAGTTCTCAGCATTTTGCAGCATCCAGTTTTTTTTTTAGGACATCTCCTGAACACTGCTGCTTTTAAATCAAGTCCATGTTATTGAGACTCCTGGTCCAAAACCACTTTGTTCTGTCAGGAAAACAAAAAACTCTCCTCAGGTAACATTTTTTAAGTAGGCTGAATTAGGGCATTATGGCCTGACTCTATTCTTGCCCAGATCTGTAACAAAATAATTTCATCCACACATTGCCTGGGGCCACCCGGGCACACTGTGCAGATTGAAAATCATTCCATCACATGGCTTTGGCTTCCCATCTCACCTTCTTGGTTCTGAGTTTTCACATATTTGTGCAGTCAAAACCCAGGGAACGTATTTTTATTGTTCATTGGTCCTAAGTTACACAGTTCTTATTATTTGGTTTCCTACTTGTTACTGATCCCTTTTTGCCTTTGATGCTAATTAAGTCCTCATTCTTGGTTTCTCTTTATTGATCTTTTCTCCCAGACTAGGTGTCTCCTGACACACCCAGGGAGGATGATCAGGCATGGATGGTTGTTAATGGTTAATGTTAATTCCTTGTGCATCCTCTGGCAGCTCCCAGTCCATTGAGATGTCAAGCTCATCAGGCCTTGCCTAGGAACAGTCCCTTAAAAAGAAACTTTTTTGTTTCATTCCCTTCTCCTCAGGGTGAAGACAAACAAAACCCTGACTGAAGTCAGTTAAACATTTTAGAAGTTGTATCATTTCCAGCACTATTACTTATTGCCTTTATGTTATGTCTGAAAGCATTTCAGAGCTAATTTTGTTCTTTCAATGTATAAAAGTATAATTTGCCTAAGAGCAATGGAAGCCATAAAGATAATTTTAGAATAAGGGAAGGAAAACTCGCAATGATGTGTCAAGGGAAACAATCTAATCTGTGTACAAACAAGCTGTAATACAAAAAACTCCATTTTCTAACTTAGAAGTCATAAGCTACAAAATAAACATCTGTTATGGTCAAATGCTGTCATATTTTATTTTCCTTCCAATCAAACATTCTATTGGCTTAATGGGATTAAGTTCAGTGAGGATGGCAGGAGTGAAGCAATGCAGAAAATGAAGTATCCATATATTCATACATAGGAAAACGTTAGCTCTGGAATTAATATTCAGCTAAACGCACTTGCACCTATGGGTATGATTTTAATGTCATGCCAGTTTCACAGAAATGCAACTCTCCTGATTTGAGTGGTTATCACTAAAACACATTAATAACCACCAGCACGCAATGAGACGTGGTAGCTTAGGAGAGACTGGCAGCTCTCCAAACAGCAGGTGTGCCTCTTTCATCCAGCAGATCAAAATATTCCATGCTTTTCTAACAGAAGACCTCAGGAGACCAAATGTACCCACTATATCAAACTGGACACTGGTTCCTTTCACGTTATTGAACTGGTACAACATTTAGAGCCTGGAGAGAACACAGGTATGGCTTATCGTGTCTGGTAGAAACACTGCTTTGAGGGCCTTCTTCAAAGACATTCACTATGTAAGTTTGGAGTCACCAGAATACGTGTGACCTCAGAAGATGTCCTAACATGCACAGGTCTCCAGCTCCCCAGTTTTTCCCCTTCCTGACTCTAGCTATCTGCATTTCAGCCAGCACATGTCACATTGCTCTACCTGCTGATCTGTGAGCAGTTTTGGTAACATGCAATGCACTTGGATGGACTTGGATGCACAATGCAGCTGCTGGATGCACTCACTCCTGACCATGTCTGGACTTACACAGGTGAGTACACACAGGAGTGATGAGGTATCAGACCACTGGCTTCCCACCTGCCTTGTTCTTCCCTACATTTGGTCTTTGCTCACTGGAGATAACATGATAGCCACATGTGATGTGATGCAATATAACTACAAAACAGGATGCAGAGAAATTAATAGGACTTTTTTAGATAAACCACGACATCAGCCCATCTCTTAAGTGCACTGTGTTGCTTTCCTGGAGAGCTCATCTCATAATGGGTGGTAAATCAGGGACAATTAAGCAAAGTGGTACTCTGCAAATACCAAAACAATGACTGCAGAGATCATAAGCAGGCTATATTTAATTAAATCAGTGTTCCAGTGTACAAGGAGATGAAGTCTGAGTAAGACCTTTACCAGGTCCCTATAATCCTGTTTTACAAATAATTGAAGAACTTGTCGGGGTCATGAACTTTAGACATCTTCTTTCCAAATAATTAGGGACTAAGTTATACTAAAGAAATCCTTCTCAAAACAAATATAAAGCCACAAAAACTTTGGTTTTGCTAATTAGGTTGCCATCATCATACTGATGAAGAGACCTGAGAGAGTGTAGGAGGTAGAACAGGGGGCACTGTAACACAGACAGATTGAATGGAAGTGTTAACAGACTGACTGGCTTCATCCAGAATCCCCCACAGGTCTTAATCCAAAATACATCAGGACATTTTAAAACACATTTTATGCCTTTCAGTGACTCACAGTGTGACCCTGCATGTGGCTTGGCCTGTCTCTTGCATTCTGTCACTGTCCCTACAGCTACCAATACTGCTTTTTGTAAATTCTCTGGACATGTGTGAAACAGTTCTGTGGAAAACCTTCTCCCTTTACTATCTCCAGGACACATCACCACCATTTAAATCAAGGTTTGGGCCCCAGAGACTGGCCCTTTTTTTTTGTGTCCGAGCCTCAGCTGACACATTCAAGGTCCACGCAGAATATATAAGCATCTGTGGCAATGCCCTGCTCTGTGTGATGCTGGCAGTGACAGCCAGGAGCAGAGGATGTGCCCTGCTTAAGCAGGCACTTCTGTCACGTTTGTTGTGGAGACAAGCAGGAGGGTATTTTTAACAGGAGACACTTCCTCTGTTGGTCTGGTAAAGCCCAAGGCTGGTGACCTTGCAAGCACAGTGCAAACTCCATCTGTTTCCCGAAGAGATGAAGGGTATTTAAGCAATGCAGGTGATGACTTTTTTTTTGGTTTTGTTTTATTATTTGGCACAATTTATTTTGTTGTTTCTAAACTGAGTAAGTGCAATCTTTTATTTTCCAGTGAATTGTCCGTGACATTTTGAAAGATTTTGTAAAACAAAATCCCAACCACCATGTAGGTGAAACACCCACAATGCGCAACTGTAATTAAGTAGGCAACAAAAATTGATTTATTGCATCATTTCCCTCTAGAAAAAAAATTAATGAAACCAAATCACAAATAAATGAGAACCCTTGGGGAAACTTGCCCTCTCTTTACTCCCTGAAAATGGAGCAATTAATGAAGCATGCATTTTTAGTAGGTAAGGGGCAACTGCTTATAATCAAGACCACATGTTCTATTTTCAAGGACCTTGGGAGGTCTGTCACATTAGGTGAAACTGTCAGCATCCCTTTAGTGGAGCAAACCAAGACAATGTTTTCCTATACTGACCTGAAACAATGCAGTCAAGAGTACTGCAAATCCACCCCATTTTAAAACAAAAACGAGTGAACTACCTGTGAGAATGAGATAAACCACAATAGAAAACATCCCCAAGTAGCATGGATTCATCTCTGCCTCAGCCTGCCTGCAAGAGAACCTGTGCAAGACATCATGGACCCTGAAGGTCCTCTGTGTTTGAGGTAATGTTGGGAATTTGTTAACCAATTAAAATAAACATCAGAAAAGCACTACTTATGTCAAGTCAAGCATAAAAAATCCAGCACATACAAGCCTAAATCTGCAAATTTTTAAAATCCAAACACACTAAGGACCTTAGTGCCAGCACCATGTGAGCTAAATGTGATGCAAAGGAGTCAGACATAACTTCTGCCAGCTTTCTAAGATATTTCAGGAATTTCTGAAGAATACATAGGCAGGCAGAAAATAGCATCAAAAATCTGTGGCATGTTTCAGTGCTTAGGTAGAAGGAGGAATCACAGTAATAATGAAGATGGTAATTCTTATGATGTGCATTCTGAAGAAAAAAGGTGCTTCAGTTTCAGAGATACCAGCTGTCTGGCACTGGCTGGCACTTTGAGACAATCAAGCATCAGATGCTACCTGAGACAGCCCCAGGGAACTATCAGGTGTCTGTGAATGGCACATGCCCTCCTGCAGTGACTGATGAAAGCCACAAAACTTTGAGGACCTCAAATCTGGTGAACACTAACACCTGAGCAACTGAAGTGAGTGATTAACTGGACCAAAATTTGTGGCTTTCACAGAATCACAGAATTTCTAGGTTGGAAGAGACCTTCAAGATCATTGAGTCCAACCTTCAAGATCATTGAGTTCTAACACCTCAACTAGATCATGGCACCAAGTGCCACATCCAGTCTTTTTTTAAACACATCCAGGGACGGTGACTCCACCACCTCCCTGGGTAGATGATTCCAGTATTTGACCACTCTTTCTGTGAAAAACTTCCTCCTTGATTCTAGCCTGTATCTCTCTTGGCGCAGCTTGACACTGTGTCCTCTTGTTCTGTCTGTTGTTGCCTGGAGGAAGCCAGCTCACCACAGCCGCCCTTCAGGATGCTGAAGAGAGTGATAAGGTCACCCCTGAGTTTCCTTTTCTCCAGGCTGAACACCCCCAGCTCCCTCAGTCATTCCTCACAGGGTTTGTGTTCCAAGCCCCTCATTGCTCTCCGCTGGACACACTCAAGTGTCTCAACGTCCTTCCCAAACTGAGGGGCCAGAACTGGACACGGCACTCAAGGTGTGGCCTCACCAGTGCCGAGTACAGGGGGAGAATGACCTCTCTGCTCCTGCTGGCCACACTATTCCTGATCCAGGCCAGGATGCCATCGGGTATTTGGCCACCTGGGCACACTGCTTTTTTTGCTCATGTTCAGCCATTTGTCAACCAGCACCCCAGGTCCCTTTCCACCTGAGCACTGTCCAGCCACACCATCCCCAGTCTGTAACACTGCAGGGGAAAGTTTTGTAAAACAAAGTGCAGGACTCAGGTGGACTTACAATGCGCACTTCCTAGGCAACTTTTATTAGATTCTGCCCATCCATCCAACCGTTCCAAGTCCCTCTGCAAAGCCCTCCGTCCCTCTAACAGATCGACACATGCTCCCAGCTTAGTGTCATCTGCAAAAATGAAGGACTCTAAACCCTCATCCATGTTTATCAATAAAAATATTGAACAGAACTGGCTTTGCACAGACTCCTGAGGGACACCACTGGTGACTGGCCCCAGCTGGATGCAGCAACATTCACCACCCCTTCTGGGCCCGGCCATGCAATGTTTTCCTATACCCAGCACAGAGTGCTCCTGCTCCAAATCCACGGGCTGCCATTTTAAAGGAGTCTGCTGTGGGAGACAGTGCCAAAGGCCTTGATGAAACCCAAATAAAAAACATCCCCAGCCTTCCCTGGATCCACTAGGTGGGTCACCTGGTCATAAAAGGTGACCAGGTTGGTTAAACATGACCTACCCTCCTAAGCCCATGCTGACTGGGTCTGATTAAAATAAACATGGCCATCCTGTAAATTCTGTGTGATGGCACTTAATATAAACTGTTCCATTATTTTGCCAGGTACTGAGGTCAGGCTGACTGGTCTATAATTACCAGGATCCTCCTTTGCACCCTTTTTGTGAATGGAGATCACATTGGCCAGCTTGCAGTCATCCGGAACCTCCCCAGTGAGCCAGGACTGCTGGTAAATGATGCAGAGTGGCTTTGCAAGCTCATTTGCCAGCTCTCTCATTTCTGGCTGCTAGAAACAGGAGGTACCTTCAGATGCATTACGTGAATTAGGAGTGAGTTTTAATTGGATGCCCTTGAGCACAGTGTGTAGCTTGGGACTTTTTTTCTGTTCCTGTTTTTTCTTTTTTTTCCCAAAACTCGTCCATTGAATCATTCTTCAGAGGTTCTTAATATTTTGGGAAAAAATAAATGTTCAGGCTATGTGCAGCTTTAATGAAGAAAAATTTTCTCCCAACAGAAGTTTAGCTTTTCTAGTAATATGCAGAGTACTTGTGTATCTGGCTAACATCAAGTCAGTCTCCTACACAGACACCACAAGTAAAGACAAGTGAGAGCTGCTATCAGCTAGACTATCATCTCAGCTACACTCCTCCCCTCAGAAAACCAAATAATTTATATCTAAAGGCATGTATCCCTGACACTTTTGGGCAACACTCCTTGCTCTGCACAAATGTGGTTGTTGCGATGACAGATATCCAGAAGATAATGCAGGCTTTCATGGCTAGTGGCTATGTGTAGTTTTCAAGCACATTTTCAAATAGTACACTGACAAAAGAATAACTTTTGCATTTGCCAAAGGATCCAGAGCACCACAGTAGCCCCAAGTACAAGTGGCCTGGAGGAGGGCTGGAGCACATCAGGAACATGGCATGGCCCTGGCCTGCAGGAGCTCTGCCTGCTCACAAGGGTCTCTGCCAAGCAGTGCCAGGCCCTTGGAGCAGGGAAACCAGCCTCAGCCACTGCAGCACCAATGTGCCTACCCTGGGCCGGCACAGACTTTTAAGCCAAAACAAAGAGCAGTGCAAAATGCATAATATACTGAATTTTCAGATCTGATCCAGGCATAGAGAACCAAGCTGATGTCCCTTATGAACCTCTCTAGAAATCAATGCTTATGCACACCAGATGTGAATTTGATTCCAAGCTCTAATGACAGAAACCCATGTTCTAGAGACATCTTGGCAGGCCTCTGCAGAACAAGCAGTTTCCAAGGCAAAGTGCCTTCCCTGGAGAACTGCAGTAATAAGCACAGCATGAGGATGATTCCACCCTTATTAACAGAGCTAAACACTTTATCTTTTCTGACCAAAGGATGCAGCTGCTAACATCCAAAGATAAACAAGATACTAGGGAGCACACGTGTGCCTGAGGCAGCAGGAGTTGACCCTGGAGGATCCATGGGCCGAGGAACTCCAGAGTACACTGCACAGGGTTTTCACAAACATTTACTTCAGAAGTTAAACTTATGAGCTCAGCAGCCATAGGAAACTACATGCAAACTGTTCAAGTGACTGAATTTATGACAGAGGGACAAAAGGAATGGAAACTGCCATATTAGAGTCAATGAGAAAAGGGATTGCACAACAGAGAGGCAGTTCAGAAATAAATCTTTATCAGGTTAAACTGGTGGATTACTAAGCATGTTGTTTATGTTTTTGCAGCATGCAAACTCTTCTTGTAGAGCTCACAGTCCTACCTGAATAATTGCTGCTCATTTTCACTAGTTAATTAGAGATGCAATTGAGAGAGTGAGAAAAGAAAAAAAGGAGCTTAAAAGTACTGATACACATTTTTATAGAAAAAGTTTGGAACATTAATGATATAGCTCAGTTACTCTCCATACCTTGCTGGTTTTGACTTTGCTTCCTCCATTGTTTCTCTTTGTGACATTGGGTTTTTGCTGTTAGAAGATGTGATTTGTGTGATTCCCAATATGCTCTGTGTTGTCTTGGTTGGGATTCTCACATACAAGCTATGAATTTGGGTGTGATGAGGATCAACAGCCCCTTAAAGTCAGCCTACAGAGAAACCAATACTGGCAGAGGATTGCATCCTGAGGAAGCCCAGCAGCAACTGGACCAACACTTACTGCAATGTGCATGGTCTATATTGCTACACAAATGTAAATATAATAGTTAACAAGTTGGTATGTTGGCAGGTTCACCTATTTTTGCTATGCAGCATCTGATCAAAAAGGGGTACTTATTCCCTTATATAATTATTTTCATGACTGTACTTAATAATTAAGAGTCTTACTCCTCAGAAAATTGTACGAGCTTGATTTGGTCTTTCTGAGTTGCTGAAATTATAAATATAATATATAAGGTTCAGTTTCAAAGAGCAGAAAAAATGAACAATAGATTCATCTCTCTCATTTCTCCCCTTGATTTATTAGTACTGCATGAAGCCAGCACAAAATTCAGAAAGTACTGATCCAAAAATATCTGTCAATGACCTCCAGAGCAAAGAAATGGCACGAGAGTGATGCTGCCTGTGTCTTTTCAGATCTTTGCTCATGGCAGGACTTTCATAGGGTGCTTGCTGCAAGCTCCTCAGACAGGACTGAGAGGTGTCAGAATGGAGGTGGCTGTGCCTGGAGAGCAACTCTTTCCACCAGCAGGCCTCCACAGCTGCCCCAGTTACACTTTATTTACAGGTGCACTTCATTTTTGTCTGGCTTTAATGACAAAAAGGTGTTTGTACTCACTGAATGTGCGGATGACGTCGCTCGGCGCACTGGCAGGGCTGGATCCAAAGGAGTTTGCTGCTCGGATGGCAAACTGATACTTGGTGTTTGGGAGAAGTCCTTTGAGAACCATGGACTCCATCTGGATCTGCTCTCTTATTACCGTCCAGTTGCTGTCAAGGTCTGGCCTTGAGGATGAAATAAAAACCAGATCTTGAATAATTAAAGCTGGCTGTATAAATTAGCTGCATTTATACTTTTCTAGGAATACACTAATAAATAAGACAGAAGTCTACTAAATCATTACTGAAACCCTTCACTCTTAAAGGATCAGACTGTGCAACCCACCATTACCAAGTTGTGAAGCCTGTGATGTCAAAACTGTATAATCATACAAACCCAATTACTCAGATTTTGCCTATAAAATCAAGGAACAACTGACAAATCCAGTTAATTTTATCTGTTTTGTGGATTTTGGATTCATAGTTTTCAAGTGAGGGTCTATTACCCGCAGTTCCCTCCTTATGTGGCTGTCTAAAGCAATAGTTTGCAATAGAGACAGGGGTCTTGATTTATTTCTTAAGAGTTTGTGTTCTAATGCCAGTAAGTCCCTTCAAACATACACAAGCATTAGCAAGATGAGAATCCAACATTTGATCTCCCAGGTAATCAGGTTAATCCACTTACATAGGAACATACGGATCCAAAGTCTTCTCTTCAGAAAAACAAACAGACAAAAAAAAAAAGCAACCCAAACAACACCACCAAAAAACCCCACACAGACAACCCCCAAAACAATAATGCACAGAACATGGCCTGTGTGCCCGGATTTTGTAACAACATTCCTGTAGCTGCTTTTGGACAATGCCTGGTTAACTCCCAAGTCACACTGGAAGCCAGCTGCCAAAAAGTACATTTCTAGGTGCCATTGTATTTCAAGTGAAACCAGTATAACCATTCACATGGCAGTTTGTTATCAAGTGTTTTAAGTTCATGCATGCAGGCACATTGCAAAGGGGTGGGCAACTTCAAGTACTCTGAGAGTATTCTGATGCTCTCACACCATTTCCACTCTCCCCAAAAGTGGCCTCTTCTTATCAAAGAGAGAACAAAATAAGAAGCTAAACAAATACAAACAACACAATAATGTAAACATTCACTCTAGGCCACCCAAAATATTAAAATTAAAGTTTATGAAAGTAAAATAAGGACAGAAATAGCTTTCAGAGAAAATTATTCCAGTATCCTTGCAATATTTATTACAGGAAATAACCTCCAAGTGCACCCTGAATCTACCAGTGTTTACATAGGACTAGCTGCAAATGTCTCCAACAGTCTTCAAATTAAAAATTATAGCACAAGGCAGGCATTTTGTATTTGTTTATTTTCAGCTGGAAGGAAATGCCAAAGTTAATGTATGTTTTCTTTTAGTGGTCAATACGGGATTTATTGATCACTGAGGTCCATTGCTTTGTGCCAGCATGGCAAATACAGCAGCAAAGCAGCAGTTCCCAGCTGCCTGTCTCAAGTGCACAGTGGCACACAGGACATGAGTATTTCATTGTCTCACTAAAAATAAAAACAAAATCAGACAAACGCACAAGATGTAATGATAGCTAAACAGACCATCTTAAGTCACCCTTCACCACCATTTCCTGGTAGACAGAAGAGCATTTATTTTGGCTACTCTTCCATTGTTTCCCTCCTCTGAGCTTTTGATGCCTGGGCCAAAATGAAAATATATAGTGTTTCCCAAATGAAAGCTGTTAACACTGCCTCCTTCCAAAGGCTCACTTAGTAGTGTTTTCAATTTTCCTGTACACATCCTTTTTTGGTTCTAATTCCCATCCAAGGAATTCCTGCTAGCTCAAGAGCTGTGTCTTTGCAACAGACCTTGCCCGTATGTCCACCCAAGTGAAAACAACCCACCTTTGATGAAGGGACCCAAAGGAGGCACTGCACCCTGAATAGATCTAGGAGATAACACAAACAGCAGGCTAGGCTTCAAACACACTGACTGTCCCTCCCAACATTTCCTTCTGCAGAAGTTTATAATAAAGGAAATGCCTGCAAACATGTAAGGATCTGCAGCTGAAGGAGAGGGAGAGAGATTTATCACTTGACCTTTGCTACTTCTCCAGAATGCTCCCTGTGTGAACAAAACAGTATGAGATGCAAACATGGCAAGCAGATGGGGAAAGGAACACAGTTTCAACTGGTGAGTGCATCCCGGGCAAGCCAGCTCCCATGTTCCCTGAGATGGGAACATTTTGTTGAAAACTGTCTTCATGGTCTTTTTTTTATATTGTATTTCAAAGTGTTGTCAACTTTTACACTGGAAGGGCCCATTCTGATACCACTTTTCCCATTTTTCTGCAGCAGTACATTCCCCAACACAGGGGACAGCACCTTGCAGGGCAGCTCCAAGCACTGTGTCTGTGACTGGGGAAATCAGACAACTTCCATGGACATTGCCTGCTCTTGATGCAGCTCTGCATCTCCGACACATAAATGCTGTGCAGAAAAAATCTAACACAAGTCATAGTGGTTTTAAGATAATAAATATATGGCTAAAGCCAATAGGACTGGATGGGTATAAACCAAGGGCAGAATTCAGAACCAAATGTACCCAAAAATTTTGGATTATTGCTTTATGTTGTAATTTGAGAACTGATTCAATTCAAGAAGGGAATTGTTTCTGATGCAGAGAGCAGCAATTTTATAGTCACTTGAACTTCCTTTTAAAATCACCTGGAAATTATTTAAGTGTGAGGCACCCCCTAGCAATTCAATTTTTCTAATGTTTGTGATTGTTCTTCTGTGCTGTATTTGTACTCGTCTCAAGGGGAAAATTCATCTTATAATGGTTTTAAAAAGTATTCCAGCAAATAATAAATATGATGACAAGTACAATACATCATCATTTGCGATGGAAAAATGTCTTGTATAATATACTGCCCTATAACATATTATTTTTAGTAACTATTATTATTTCACATTATTGTGACACTTTGTGCAAAATAGATCAATTGATATGCCAGGCCATCTGTGAGAAAAGGAAAAGTGAACAATTTTGGTAACTCATTCTCTCAGATATTCTTCTGATTCAATATAATGTTGTTAAGCACTTCCTCCCTAATATCTTTCACTCCTCCTTCTTCAGCAGTTACCTTCTCCTTCAAGGAGTTAATCTCACAAGCAGTGAGCTAAATACTGAGTCAAATATGCTTGTTTTGTGCAATAATCAGGGAAACAATATTAAAAGTATTCTTTCCTAGACACTGGGAGGTGTCTCCCTGGTCAGATCTGTTGTTTCAGGTTCTTTGCAAACAAAAGCAAACAATGACTGTCTGGTTCAGTGCAGTGCCAGAGACAGTTCAGCAGGGAATGGATTCAGGGGTAGATTTTTCTGGGAGGGAGAGGGAATGCTTCAAACTAATCAAGAAATCTGTGCACAACACTATGCTGAATCTGCACCACCCTAACATCTGAATACTAATAAATCTCCCAGTTTTATCAGCAGAACCTGCCTAGTTCATTGCAACAGAAGTTTCATGTCACTACCAAGATACTGAAAAATTTCCTTTGCATGCCAAGATTAATATTAAAAGCTTTTGATTTCATCTACATACCAATGTATGTAGATGAGATGAAAAGAAAGTGACCTGATTGTTTTAGGGCATGCGCTGCTGCTAAACTCTTGTGGTTCTGTGGCTGCTATGTGGCTATAAAAACTCAGGTAAGTTAATCACCAAGTTTAAAAGATCAAGTAGGCATTTAACGGATTAAAATTTTAGTATTTGGAGTATTTGAGTGAAAATATTCAAGACATTTTTAAGAATTAATTTTGCATAGCATCTTTAGGAAAAGCACCTAAGCTCATATGTTTAAGTCTGGGGTCTCACTTCAGAGACTTTAATAAAAATGTAATTTTTTATTAAATACTTCTCACCATTAACCAATAGAATATTTACACTGAGCCTACAAAGTTGCACAGACATATATATTTTGGTTTTATTGCACATTCCCTTAGAACTATCCAGTGAAGAGTGAATCCTACAGTCTCCCTCCAGACTTCCAGCATTTAGACAGGTGGGATTGTGATCTCCTTAGCATCCTCTGTTAGTCAGCAGCACAGTAGAGTCTGAATTAGCTCATTCATCTTATACCTGAAGCTGTCTGCTACCCTCCACTGCCTGTACTGAACCAACTACTTCCTTTGGTCCCAAGGGAAATCCCTTAGGCAAGTGTTTAAATAAAGCACCAAATTTAGACCCTGAGTAGAGACAGGATGCAGCCAGCTCTGGTTCTGATTAGATTCTGGTATCTCAAAACAATTAATATACTGAGTTTTCATGAATGCAATGAATTTCCCCAGTATCACAGCTGAGCAATTGAGAGGAGTGTTTTGTCCCAACATGTTTTTCCTAGGGTTAAAATCATAAAGTCAGTTCTAAGGAGATGAAAATTACTTAAACAATGTCAGATTTTTTAGGCACTTGTGCTGTGCCCAAGCAAAATTACAGATTTGTATTAGAAAGTTATTAATTTTGCAAAATCACAGGATAATGGTGTATTTCTTTAACATAAGAGGACCTAATTCTAATTTACTTGGACTGATTTGTTTTAGTCTTACATTGGATTCATTTACTAGCTTTAACTCATGATAATACATTTTATAGTAATTAAAACTATATGCAGAAAAAGACAATGAAGCTTAAAGTTAAATGTTTACCTTTAGCTGCCATTAGGGCTTATGGCTCATTGAACTTACTCCAAATATACAACCAAGCTTCCAAGGCTAAGAGAGCATAATCCCAAGATTAACAAAGGCACTTTCAACTTAGCTTTAAACCTCAAACTAAACAGTGTAATCAAAACATTTTGCTGTTAGCAAATTCTTTCCCAAAGTCTAAAGCCAATGAAACACTGAAATTTCAATCACTTGCATCTTTTGACCTAAACAGCAGCTTTCCACTCCCTGGCTGAACAAAAGCATTCAAGGGTGCACTTTTGGTGTGTCTGATGGAGATGATGGTGCCCACTTCTTCCATTAGCAGGCTCCTGGTGCTATGAAGAAGTTTACATAAGCCTCCAGGTTCCACTGTGCAGTCAATCAGAACACAACAAAATCCCTTCCCCCTCAACTGAGCAAATGAGAGAGAAGAGATGGAAAGAGAGCAAAAAAGCTCAGATAAAAATTGTGTTCAAAAATAGATATTGAAGAAATTTCACTGTAGGTCTACAGCAGGCATTACACAAAGGAGATAAGGATCTTCGGCTCTCATGTCCTGCCTCGCAGTGCACTGAATATTGGATGGCCTCCAACTAAACACGGGGGCTTTCAGCCCAAATACAAAGTGCATCAGTTAACAAGTAGGTTTTCGGTCTGGGTATTCTTTTTGCTATATCAATATCTTTTTGCTATATTAATAACTTCTACATTGTACCCGTACTTTGAAAATCAAATTCTTCCTGTGTGTTCTAACAACAATTCTTTTTTAAAAATTACTATGTTTTCCTTAAGAACAATTTTTTTGACCTTTTACACATTCGGGTAGTTTAAGAATCAATTGTCTCTTCTTTCCCAGAAACCTCATCTAAAACCTGTAATCAAGTATTTGCTCAAAGGATTAAAAGGGTGAATTTTACATTCACTATAAGGGTAAACATTGAGGCAAATAAAAATAAATAGATTTGTATGCAGATATTAGCTCACACACGCATATGAACAGTCAAGTACAGATACTTGTTTATGCTTGCAGATACAATCACCTTCTCCTGGCCCTTTTTATGCAGCTTATAAAAGCAATTTGACTGGAAACTTCTGACAGTTCAGTTCTCCTGCTGAGAATTTTAAGAGTTCATCATAAAAGAGCAAAAAAAGCACCCCACCAACACCCCACTTTTCCCCCCAGATCTGAACAGAGAAATCAACATTTCATGTAAACTTGATTAGCATTAGCATAACAAAGCAAGTCTAAATTCTGCAAACCCAAAACCAAAACAACTTTATGTTCAAGAGGTGTCTGGGTCTGGCACTGGGTTATGTGATTTAGTTCCTTTAGGGGTTACAGTGTTGGGTTGATGATTGGGCTGGATGATCTTGAAGGTCTCTTCTAAAACTGATATTTCTGTGATACTATAACTTTTGTCAGGTAAAACTGTCAAGCACACTGAATTTTCAGTCCTCAGATTATTTTCTAAAGCAGCCCAGGGAAACCACTCTGCCAAAGATCCTTTTCTCAGCATGGTTTGACAGCATTTGATGACAGGAGAAACTTAAAACTTCATTAATCCAGGCTGCTGTTAGAGGAAACAGATCAAATCAGACCTTTTTTGTTTTCCATCAGAAAGTACAACTTATTGGTGATTTTATAACAAATTGGATCCTTTCTGGTTTTGTCTTTAAATTTCCATGGTAATTCAACACACACTGAGGGGAAAACTAAGCATACAATACACAGTAAGTAAATAAATCATATCTATATGCAGTTGAATAGTGCAGTTGAGGTTAAAAAAAAACACAAAACACTATAGTGCTCAAGCACTGAAATTCAGACTCCACTAGCAAACTTGCCTGATAAACTCCACTGTGTAGTACTGGATGGGAGAACTTCCTTCACTCACTCCAGGCTTCCAGGACAACGCAACTTCTGAATCAGAAACCACCACGATCTGGGGCTGATAGGGTGGCGCAGGAGGCATGCACTTATCTAAGAAGAAGTGCAAAGGAGCAGCATTAGAGAAGAGCTGGGTTGCTACACACAACACCCAACACCCAGAGAATTAGCAATCAAATTCATAGGCTTCTCCCCTCACACTGTTGCCCCTCTAAAACCCTACATGTGTGGAAAAGTACCAGTGAAATACCGTGATGCTGCACATGACAGAGGTCAGGTGTGCGTGCTACAGACATCTGCCCTGCCGGTTGTGCAGCAGAGCCCTGCAGGCAGAGTTACCCTGGGACAAAGTTGTCACCTCCCTGGGCCCATGCCCTGCTGGTTGTGCAGCAGAGCCCTGCAGGCAGAGTTACCTTGGGACAAAGTTGTCACCTCCCTGGGCCCATGCCCTGCCGGTTGTGTAGCAGAGCCCTGCAGGCAGAGTTACCCTGGGACAAAGTTGTCACCTCCCTGGGCCCATGCCCTGCCGGTTGTGCAGCAGAGCCCTGCAGGCAGAGTTACCTTGGGGCAAAGTTGTCACCTCCCTGGGCATGCTGGGCCGTCCTTTCCCTGCCCAGCTGTACGCTCCAACGCTAACGCGGTGCGCGGTGCCTGGCTTCAGGTCCCCAATAACAACATCCTGCCAAGTCAAGAGCAGACAAGCACGTTGTGACAGCGCTTCTGTGTGACGGGGGAGGGTGCTGTGAGTGGGACTCAGGGAGCTTTCATGGTGTTTTCCCTGTACTCTCCTTGGGAGATTGTCCCCTGCCCAGTACAGCTCAGAAACAGCAAACACAAATAGAATCATGTTTCCTCTCAAGCTGCAGCTTCGCCCCAGGGGAATCCACAAGTTCGACCTGGACCCATTTCTCAGCAAAACTCATAAGGTTGCAGATATTTGCATTTTATATCCAGTTTTTCACTGGTGAAGTCAAAGTCACATATTATTCCCTCTGTTGAGCCAACTGCTAGCATTTGGTATCAGTCTGGTGTGTTTTCCTCTTTTTTTTTCTTGTTTGTTTTTATTTCTCTTTTAAATTCAGAGGCCATAAAACCTCCTGAGAGCGAAGCAATTTGATGCAGTGTGAACTGATGATCCTTAATTTCTCACAGAGTAGAGCCCTATCCCATCATCTCTCACAATTTTATGAGCTCAGCTAACAGCCTTGACCTGAAGCGAGCATTTCCCTTATTTGTCCTTCTGCCATAAACACAGAAAGATTAACCCACGGAAAACTACTGTAAAGGAGGCAGCACTCAGCTCCATGTGGAGAGCTTGGGCTGATGAATACTCTTCAGAGGAGCCTGTTCAAATCTTACAGAAAATAGAAAACATCACCAAAACATTACATTTCATCACTGGCTGCTTCACATAGCATGGATCAGCCTCAGACATTTAGATCTGATCTTTAGTGGAGAGTGTGTATGTGTGTAAAGAAATCCAGTATTCTTTACCTGCAGCCTACCTGGAATGTCTATGTTAATCCCAGATTTATGAATTCTGACAGCATATACAAGGAAAGAGAAATACCAGGTTCTATACCACAGACTGTTCTGGTGTGAAAAATAAGCACTTACAAAAATCTTGTTTTACAGCTATTATTCTTCTGGGTTTTATTCTCTGATGTTAAACACATTAGTCACAGTGCATTTGAAAATGCAGAGTTCTCCCTTTTCTTCATATTGGAAAAAAAATCTGCACTTCCAGTTGCATTAAAATAGTAAACAATCCCAAAATTTTATTAACTGCTAAATTTCCTTTTGATGGTCTTTTGGAGAAAAACACTTCCTCTCTACTCTTTGGGGAACTTACATTACTACTACAACACTGTTCAGCAACACCCTGCCATCTGTCATTTCTGTGGACATGGTTTTGGAGGTCCAACACTGATTTCCTATTAACATGGATCACCTGACCACTATCTTGTTTTTCCATCATTCACCCTTGATCTGCTCAAATGATCTGGATGGGTTTGAGATGAATCTGAGGTGATAACAATGCTGGAATAGTATCTGTTCAGAGAGAGTCAGCAAGAATCTGGCTCTTTTTGTCTCGTAGCTGAAGGGACTGAGGACTTTTACAATGTGATGTGAGAAGTCAGTTGCTGAAAACCCTGGTGACAGAACTGATGCCCCTGCTCTTGCCTTTCCATCCTCCATGCCATACATACTGTCTGTCTGCCCTTAAACTGTGCATTTTTTTTTCTGCCATTTTTCCTCTTTATTGCACTCATGCTTATGAGGAAAAATCCTTCATTATCTGCTTATTGTTTTCACACTATTCAGGAACTTGGCCCTCTGAGAGAGAGTTAGATATTCATGTATGTGCCTCCTATTATTACCTCCAGACTCAAGTCTACAATAAACTGAACTGAGAGAATATCTTTGAGTGCCTGGCCAGTGGAGATCAAAGCCCTGACATCTGCTAAGGTATTCAGCAAGTTCAACGTGTGTGCCCCCAAAACCTCAGCAAGGTGTACTCATGTCTTACATTCACAGCTGCCTGCCTCCTCCTGACAGTGCCCTCCCCATGAACACAGCCCTGCAACACACAGTGGGTATCTCTGAAACCAGCATCTCATCTTCAAGGACAGGGACATCAGTGAGTAGGTAAAAAATTAAAAAATAAATAAGTAAAAAGTAAAAATTCAGGACACCATCAAGCTACCCTGATCTGTAGCAATGTCAGGGAATACCCTCCTCACACCACTTGAAAGGAACACTTTCAAATCAGATCCTGGAAATGCAACACAGCTCCTTGTGCCCCGCTGTCCAGTAGCCTCAGAGCACATAGTTAAATTTTTTTTTTTGCTTGTATTTAGAAGACAGGTCTTAAACCCAAGTTCTGTCCCTCTCAGAAGAGACAGAGTGGCTTCACAGGTAACAAATTTAGGCAGTATGTGGAAGAGTTACTCCCATAATTTTTGTAGTGCCCCCTCCACTCAGATTAGCTCTATGTTTTGAAGCCTGATGCCCCAAACTCAACTCTCAATTGCTGATGATGCTTCAACAGACACCAACTTCACTTTCTTGCCTTGAACGACTCTCTTGCTAAAATCCTGATAAATGGCATTTGGTGTTCTCATTACGATCTCACATTGTTGAACAGGGTGAGGCAATGTGATGCCTTTTCAGTGGTATGGGAGCCAATTTCACACAGATTATCCCATATATCCCTGCCTGCCCTGCCACTCTGCTTCCCTTTCCTACAAGTGTGTTGAAACTGTTTGTGAGGCTCAGTAAGCTGCCTCACAGAAACCAGGATTACAAATCGTTTTCCAGAGGAATGTCTGTTTTCTGTTTTGTTTTAATCCAAAAGACCATCAAACTCTGGATTACAGCACAGCTGCAGGAACTGAGCTGGTTTTAATGACACTCTCTCCCCTGGCGACAATTCCTTCCCTGAACTACTGGTCTCAGCTGGTCACTTCCCATTCTGCACTGGTATGTTCAGTGATTTGACAGGGAGCAGTGTTGCTCTCCAGGGCTCTGTGCCCAGCCTAAAACCTCCCACCTTCAGAGCCTACTAATTTTTATTGATTTTTCTTGGTTTTTATGTGTACTGGAGTTCCTGAATATTATGCCCCATTAGAACAACTGCCTGTACTAAAAAGTACTGCATCTGCATTTCCCCTGGCTGCTGTCACTTACATATTCTCTGCTTTACGATGATATAATACACAATAATACATTATCCACTTTGCTAAAACACAGACACATAAACAGAAACAGGCAGTGCAAATCAGCTCTTGCTGCTACAGCAGTCCCACGTGGCCCAGAGAAGCCTCCAAGAAAGCAGCAGGGTCACACCAGCACCAGGAGAGGAGTGATGGAAACATTAACTATGCAGACTTAACCACAGAACTATTGCAGATTTCTGTTGAGTTTGGTATGAATACAACAGAAAGCATTTCATCGAGAACACCACTTCCTGGAGGATTAATGACAGCTGGGAGCTGATTAATCCCAGCCATTCATATTTCTCCACAAGTATCCCTCAGAAGTGTTATTTTTATCAGGCAGGAAAAAAGTGCCCAGCATGGAACCTCACTTCCGAAGTGCCATAATCCAGACTCAGCTCATCTAGGCTTGAACCAGATAGTCCTGGTTCAAGTGCATCCTGAGGACTCAGCCTCCTGTAGTCCCAACAAACTCCCCTTATTTCAGACCACAGAAGTTCTGTGAGCTCCACCAACCATGTGAGATTTCTCTATTCCTAAAATAGCTCTCAGAAAACAAAAGTTTGCAAGAGGCTGTTGATGCTAGGGATTTCAGTTAAACACTGAAATTGTTGTCCTTCTCCCACCCAAACCCGAGCACCTCCTGCTTGCTTCCTGCTCATAATAAACCCAACCTGTTTACTGCTCACAGGAAGCAGACTGGACTGAGTGCAGGACTGGAAATAATCAATCTGATTAATTCACCAGCTGCAAAGCCATTAAGAGAGTTGGTATTTCTTTCAAACTTGTTTCATACTAGTAGCTAGTCTCCCACTCCTTCCTCCTGGGCGTTGCAAGGCTGGCATCTGCCTGTGCTCCTCCTCCTCCTTGGCTCTCTCTGGACTGGCTCAGGTTTTTCCTTCTTCATCTCCTCTCCAACTGCCCGACTTTGTTCTTCCCTTCTACTGTCTGTCTGACTTCTTGACTGTCCCCATAATCTCTAAATCCTCACCGCCTGGATAGATCTCATTTTTTACACAAATTTACTCCATCAAAACAAGACATCTATAAATATCTATGGTGACTGAGAAAAATTCATTGCTAAAAAGGGAGCTACTTTGCCTAGACATATCCACCTTGTCCACCTGTGGATTTTGAGCTTTTTGAGACTACTATCTGCTACATTTTGATCACAAAAGATCATGTATAAGTGCTATATAGAATCAACATTTGAGATCAACTTTTGCGCGTGTCTGTGGACAGACCGAGTCAGAAACATTCATTTTATTTTTAATCACATCTGCGACCAAGCTTCATGTGAAGCAATACTTACAAAAATTGCTTGTCCTTCAAGTTGACCCTGGGAAAAAGCAAATAGGACTTGTTAAGAACTAAAATAATAAAAAGTGATGGCAAAACCACATAAATGATGGGTCAGAGAATTAAAACAAGACCAATGCTGCAGCCTATAGCAGCCTGTGTGGCTGTTAATCATCTGCATGAGTACTGGGATACAGACTTTGCTCTCCCACTGATTAAGAAGTACTGCTGTTGGGATTAAGATAAAAAATAACAGTGCTGTTTGATCTGTCTCGGCACTACAAGCAAAACCAGTTTCTAAGAAACAAAAAAGGTGAGAAAGGAATAGAGAGATAAAGATAAGAAGGGAGAAAATAATGCATGAATAAAGAAATTATATATCATGACAACAATATTGTTTTATTCACTGTGATCCTAGAACTCTGCAGAAGTCAGAGCCAACAACCAGAGTGATGGAAACCTGCAGGAAATCTGAGCACCCTCCTCACTCTTGGTTCTAGTGAGGAAGTGGGGCAGAAAAAGGGAAGGAGGAAAGAGAAGGGAAAAATGAAAAAAAATCACAAAGCAAGAATATCAAGGAGATACAAAAGAAAAAGCATAACTTTAAAAAAAATAGAGAGCAATGAGAAAAAGTAGCCCTTTCAAGAACAAAATAAACACCAGTGGCTGAGGGAATCTTCTAGAATATGAGCTTGCAGAACTGCAACTAAAGTTTATGTTTTTCAGGAGGCCACAGTCTCACACAGAAGCAGAAACACTCTGTGTTAATCACACAGCTGTGTCAGACACTGCAATACACATACAGTGATAATGCAGCTCTCTCTCATAGATTTGTGCAATTCCACCCCTTCCATGTGTGAAAATGCATGCATTTAAGATTAAAAGTTCTATTTTAGCAGATTTCCTGACAAAGGTCAGTACTAGGAAGCTGAGAGCAAGTCCCAATAGTTTTACATGATAAAACGGCAAGACAAGAAGGAGGAAAAGTGCGTCACTCAAACACAAAAACATTGTGACTTCCTTTTGCTCCATATACAGAGCCGATTTGGGGCTTGGATCCTCACCATATTTCACAAAACTACAAGGAGACAGCTGCAAGTTTCCACTTGCATGGTCTGCTCCAGTGCTCTGATTGTTGATGAAAAGAAATACTCACCATGCTAATCATATCCAGACTCAGGGGAACATCGTGTGAGAGCTGTTTAACTGCTTTGTCACCTTCAACTTCTGAGTAAAAGACCTTGGGAAGAAGATATAGTCAAACCAGTTACAGCAATAGCTCAGTATTTCAGAACAGCTTAAGAATGAGTGCACCAGTGCACCATTCTCACACTAAGGACTGAATTTGAGCCCATGATCCCCTGCCTTTTCAAATGCAGGAAAAGCTGAAGTCCTTTAATATTCCTTACATATTTGCTGGAAGTTGTCGGTGTGACCAAAGGACACCATCACACAGTGAATACACCCACCTAATGTGGAACACAGTTGTAGTGCCTCTAGCACAGGCCTGAGCTGTTTCATTGTGCATCATTTGCCTGTGGTTAACATGGACAGCTGAAGAGTGGTGGGACTCGTGTGCACTATGCAGACGCCTCACTTCATGCAAGAAAGATGTTGACATTTCATGATTATGACATTATAAAAATTGCTCTATCATGAAATGTCTCTCCATGTCTGTTGCCATGTACTGGGAACTAATGGGTCAGACAATCAGCTTTCCTGTGCACACAGACCGAGATGCCAGAGGGTCAAGATACTACAGTCAAGACATTTTGAGTAGAGCACTATTGATGCTGCTTGTCATTGGTTTTATGATTATGCCACACACCAGCTCAAGGCTTAATAAAAAAGTGGAGCTCAGATGCTGGATCTGCATGCATGAAGAGTGACCACTGTGTATGACTTAGGCCACTTACTCCCTGCACCTCTGTTTTCACAGAGAAGCATGGACCCAGCTACACACAGAGCCCACCTGAGGCAGCTCCTGGCCACAGCAAGTGCTTTTTAGAGTTTCAGACTATGATATTCTAGTTCATAGCACTTCCATAACAATAAAATGAACTCTGCAGCTGGGCTGCACAGGTGTCACTTACAAGACTGTGGGATAAAGGAGCATGTGTACCAAAAATATCTATTGCAGGGACTTTTCTCTCTTAGTGTACATTAATAATAAGGTTCTCAGTAGTATTCTGCTTCCCACCTTTTTACATAAAGCTGAATTTTGGGCATTTTATTCCTGGAAATTTCAAATCTGTCCACAGAAAATGTTAATAAGAAAAACTGCTATTCAGGGTTTTTTTTATTGAAGGGGAAAGCAACACATTCTAGTCAACATCTCGCACCTTTAGTGCTAATTTCCCACTGACACATTTCTATTTTGGGACTTAGTTTCACTGCCATGGAATACCTATTAAAATAATACCTAACAAAAATGAATGAATGGCATGTTAGTGCTCATTGTTTTCCTTCTTGCCCATAAATTTAATTGAATTCAATGGCCCAATTTCCCACTGACACACTTCTATTTTGGGACTGAGTTTCACTGCCATGGAATACCTGTTAAAATAATACCTAACAAAAATGAATGAATGGCATGTTAGTGCTCATTGTTTTCCTTCTTGCCCACTAAAATACAGTAACCAGTTTAGCCTAGCCCTTCTGTTTTGTCCTATAGGCAGAAGGTAACATGGCAGAGGCTTGATGGGGGTCAGAGACTTCCCAAAAAATTGCTGAATACAACAGGAAAATCATTCAGCTTCTTTAACAGAAACTGACTTCTGAGGTAGGGGGAAATAAAACAAAAGTCCTTTTGATATTTATGGCTGCAGGTGGGTTCCCAGGGATTCTGTGCAGTACAGTACCTGTCTAGGAAGAGATTCCATGAAACAGTCCTTCCCTTGTACCTGCTGCAAGTCTGGGAAGTTTTAGAGGCTTAGTTTGAAAGCATATTCCTGCTAAAGTAATCCTCAGGCTGGAAGTACAAGTCAAAGGATCTGCATTTGCACAGTGCAATATTGACCTGCTCTGCTCTACTGTTTTACCAGAGAGCACTGAGAGCCTTGCAGGAAAACCACAACAGAAAAGCAATCTATATCCACTGCAGGACCTTGGCATCCAACCCAAATGCCCATCACAGCTTGTTTTGAGAACATGAGCTGGTTGTTTTTTAAGGTTACAGCTCAGTCTGCTCAAGCCCACTGTCCCTTAGCTGCTTTCTGGGCAGTGGCACTCTTGTGAGGAGAAGGGGCTGTGCTGCTGGGTTCAGAGTGTGCAGCCTGAGCATCACTTACCGTGTACCCTGTGATGGTGCTCGCGTGCTGCTTTGGCATCTTCCATTGCACGCTGAACGCCGTGCAGTTCAGTGAATCCAGCAGAATATCCAGAGGAGGCCCCAGCCTATCTGCTAAAAACAAAATGGCATTGTGTAAGGAGCCATAGGACAAAACCCCTCTCCTTTTGCTGCCTGGCAGGTATGTCTTTCAAAAATAGGCCTGTGCTGCCCTCACTCCAAACTATCAAACATATACCACTACCCAGATTTGACTTGGGTGCCCCTTTTTCCTCTCCACTTCTGACTTCCAAGGTAGCAGTGGAACACCAGGAGAGGGGGTGCAAAGGGGGACGTCTCCTCTTCTGGGTGGGCAAGCTGTTGCTTAGCTTAGTAGCACCCAGTGCTTCAAGCAATGCTATTGAAAAACTCATAAGCTTTTAAATTTGTTCGTGAAATGCAGGATACTACCCAGGACCCAAACACAGGGAGATTCACACATTCATACTGCTTGCACAGTACAGCTGTGGCACAGATTCAGACCACAGGGGAGGTCTCCCAGGAATGGTCTGGAAGACAGCACCTCTCTCACACCACAAGTGTAAGCCAGTATGGACATCTTTGGGGAAGGAAAATCCAACCGTGTGGAAGAGAGCCAAACCATGCCATGTTCCCCAGGTCCTCACCCATTTTCTTCATTAGCACAGACTTAGTCCCATGAATTCCTGCATGGTCCAGTGGCTCTGAACACAGCATGTGCTACCTCCTGTGCTCACCTGCCCTGCACTCAGCAGTAGCTGGAGCCACACACCACCTGTTACCTAAAGGACTGATACACCAGGGCTGCTGTATCAGTGTCCACTTAAGAAGCATTTCACATTCAGAAAACAGCCAATCTTCACAACACCCAATGAGGCAGATTAGCATTTCAGCTGCATTAGTAATAAGGAAGAAAGAATACCCCCCAAACATTCACCCTTAACATATTCATAGCATCCTTGTGTTACTTTCTGGGGAAGCTCTATGAGACAAATTTGCTGGAAGGCATAGTTGCTGAAATAATGAATTTTAACCAGCAATGACAAATAGTCATGTAAGGCAAGTTTCAAATTCATATTCTGAATGCACTATAGGCCAATAACATTATTTACTGAAAGTATTTGGTGAATAATTTGGAACAACAAATAAATTTGAACAAAATACAATCCATTTGTAGACTATCTGCAAACAGAGAGACAACATCTGTTTAATAAGGAGCCACATAATGAATTATTCACTCAGCCCTAGAAAACACTACTATCTCCAGGTTGCAGATGATGAAAGAGACACAGAGAGCCAAACAGTGACCTCAGTTACACTGGCCTATAAATTGTCACTGTGGAGTAAATACAAAACCCTGGACTATGCCAGGGAAAACAAGAGCAAGGAGCCAGAGAAGCCTACATTTTTATCCTCCCTGTTTAGTTCTCCCTAGAAGTTAGGGAATTCCCCCAACACAACAGGGATATGGCTGGATGCTTGCTTGGGAGTCAGGCCTAAGCACCATCAGCCCTAGCACTGTCTTTGCAAGCAGCCTCAGGTGATGGCCAGCGCTCACCACACTCTGCATCCTGCCCTGTCTGTGACAGAGCCGTGTGACAGGCAGGCCCATGCCACTAACACAGCGGGGAACCTGCTGCCTCATGCCCACACCAGGAGCCAAGAGGAAGAAGAAAGCCAGTGGCAGCTGTGACCCATGTACAGAGTTATTTCCTGGGGAGCCAGAGGGCAAGGCAGAGAGGAGTATCTCATGCAGCATGGCAGCCCCAGAGTCCTCTGCTGTCACCACTCCTGGCCTGACAGCTCAGTGATGTGCATCTGGGGATTCAGAGTCACTCTGGTTGTCAGAATTTCGCACAACCTGGCAGAAAGTAAAAAATGTCCATTTCTGGACTGAACTTTCCCTTCTCAGCCACGGCAAAGTGACGGCAGGATCTGACACAAGCATTGTTTATGGCACTGAGCTGCAGGAGATGTCATGGCTTTTGAACAACCATATCAAAGAGGTTTGTCAGCTGACCACAACTGCTGCAGCACATGTCATGGCTCTACTGACAAGCCATTTTGAGATAAACCTGCACTTAATGTATTTTGCATGATTTTACAGAGCATCATGTATTAGGCACACTAAACACAGATATTGAAGCTGGTCTAAACATTTACGTCTTTATGTCAAACGTCATGTTTAGACTATTAAAAATAATAAAGAGTTTTCAAGGGTAAAACTCTTGGAGTACTTGTAGTTTCTCCTATAATTGGGGTCAGAATTTGGTCTTCTCAAAACTCAGCGTGAAAGCTCTGTTAATCTGGTAGGACCAGGCACAGTGCAAAACCACAACAGAGCCTCCTCCCCTCTGCACCCTGTGGATTGGGAATCTGCAGACAAGGGGGTGAGACATATCTACTACTTGTGCATGCTCTGAAGATCTGCCTGAGTGATAATCCCCCTGCCAGTGCCCTCTGCAGTTGGGTCAGTGAATGCCTAAGAAGGCATGGAAGTTTGCTCTGATCATAAAGAACAAGGAGCCAATTTATATAAACAATAAAATTAAACATGTTTTGTACAAACACAGTCATTCTCCTTTCTGGCCCATCAGGCACAGAAAGTTCAATACTGTCCAAAATGCTCTTATGGTAATGGAAGCAATGACTCCAGTGCCATGCAAAGGAGACATTAATCAGGGGGGGCACTCTCACACGTATTATGACTTTACATTGTGAAAGTGCATCAAACACAAGAACTTAATGAGGATTTAGCCTCATTAGATAAACAATGTTGAGCTGACAATGTTGTGTTTACTTTTCTGCTTACAGCTACTTTCCTTCCCGTTTATACGTCTTTGGTTCCATACTTCTAAAAATATGCTAAAAACACTAAACCAGTAAAAAAGTTACCAAAGAAGCTCTCCAAGTAAGCTGAAGAATGGATAAGAAGTCTCACTGAGGTGGAGTAATTTTTGCCATTATTTGAATTTTTGCTTCACAATAACAACTCAAATTAAAAATGGTGAAAAAGCTTATGCCATAAATACAAGCGTCACTTCCATTGTGGCTCTCACTGCCACGTATAACAGCCTCTGCCCAAATATTAAACACCCATGGGCTACCACCAGGGTGGCCACAGGCTAAAGGCATGCCTCCTGGGAACAGCCCCCAGCCTGGGTCCATCAGTGGTGTTTCCTTTAGTGCAATGAAGAGATGAAATTCTTTGCTGTGAGGGTGGTGAGGCACTGTCACAGGCTGCACAAAGAGGCTGTGGATGCCCCAGCCTTGGCAATGCTCACAGCCAGGTTAGATAAGGCCTTGAGCAACCCAGTCTAGTGGGAGGTGTCCCTGTGGCAAGGGGATTGGGATTCCATGGTCTTTAAGGTCCCTTCAACCCCTGAGCGTTCTACCATTCCACCACTGCCATCACTGAATCCACCAGCAGAAATGTCAGTTCCATGTCTGCCCCTGTGATTTTGTGCAGTTACCTCGAGTACACAGCAGAAACACTTCCAGTGAATCCACCCTCTGCTCCCAGGCCAACCATGCTGGCCTTGTGCAGGGCTCAGGAGCAGCCACCTCATCCGGATCCTTTCCTCCAGCTACTCCAAAAAAAACTGCTTATGCAGGAAGCTCTTCCTTCCTTCCTTCTAGTCATGGACTGAAACCAAAATCTTACTACAGTCATGAACAGTTGTGAGAAAAAACTTCACCTTCAAGCCAAATACATTACTAATGTTCATAAGTTTCACATTTGAATCACTTTGGAGGAATTGGATAAAGCTTATCCCTACTGGTATATACTACTAGTACTACTATTTTTGAGCAAATTTCAAAACTGATTCAAATTTTAAATGAGATGAAAACACTAGTGATTGAGAACAGTTTTAATCTTAAATACCGATGAATGGAATATCTGAAAGGATTTGTATTAGAAATCTTTCTTTTAGAATTTTAATAACATTTTGAATTTAATCTTTTCCTTTTGATGTTGTTGCTGTATCAAGGCATGCAGGTAGTCACAGTTACTTGCAGATCCTGAAACAACACGCAAATTCACTGATACAATCCACATGCAATAATACAGTAATACATTTAAGGGAAAACAGATGGTTAATTTCATCTTTATGAGTTTGTAGTTTGGAAAATCAAACTATTTATACTACATTTTCCGTACTACTCTTAACAAAAGAGCATAAGCCAATGAAAGGAGATAAGCATTTCACTATTTTACTCCTAAATCTCTGTGGTTAACAGCCTAAGAGGTATTGACTGAAGGGTTCCTTATTTTCCAGGTTGATGTGTCTCCCATTTCATGAAACAAGTGAAACTTGTTGATGAAATGCCAACTGTCGCTACTAAAATGTCACAATGTAAGAAAAGAGGAGTAAAAAAAGCTCAAGAAAAACAATTCAAACAAATTCTAAATTGAAGATTTCTGAAAAAAACACTTTCCAGAAATACCTCTGTATTTCTTCTGTTTGAAATATTATTTGTGTTCACCAATTCACCAAAAAAACCCTCCCCATGAATTTTATTAAAATAGCATTTTATCATTGTAATAGCTGTTTTTGAAGGAAAAAAGCTTGTCCACTCCAAGAGGTGAAATAAAGTGTAGAACTGCCCATTCACTCTCTCACTGAAATATTGGTGAAATTCTTATTTATTAAACAATAAACAGTGATAAGGTCTTTTGCTTCCCTTATTTTACAGACCGAAAGTTATGCAAACACCACAGAGAAAGGAAGACAACATGACAAACTGAAAAGGTCAGGAAATTCTAAATGAAAAAAATATGCCATCTTTAAATTTCTTTGAAGCCTTTTTCCAGCTCCCACTGCCCGGCAGCAGTACGTAAGAGAGCAAGAATTTCGCAGCCACAACAACTACAAAGGACAAGGACTCGAAGCTGGAAAATCTCAGCCAGCCTGTCCTGGTTCTGCACCCGGAGCAGCAGCATCCACACACTGAAAACCTTGGTAGTCATTTCTCTGAATGAATCACCTACCACTGCAACAGATCCTGCAGCAGAGAAGGCAGGTAACATGGCCCTAGAGAGGCACCATGGTTTTGGATTCAAACCACAGCGCACAAACCTTTGGAGAGAGTAACCTGACCTTCATTAGTCCTTTAAAAATACTGCAAAAGAAACCACAATGAAAAAAAAATCTCTCAATTTATTTTAATAAATAACAGGCTTGGACTCATGTGATGTTTTGCTGATGCTTATATAGCATCTGTTATCTGCCCCAGGGACAACTGAGGTGACAGCCACTGGGATTTTTATAGCCCAGCAAAGGGGAACGAAGGATACAAAGCTCAGAACTTAAGCTACAGTGCAACACCACGAATCCCATTAAGAGCAAACAGGCACAATGTCACTGGTGGCTTTGTCGTGGCTTTTTCTGCTGTACCTTGCCCCCGCAGACCACTGAACAGAAAGGCAGCAAGGGGAAGCTCTCTGCTTACACTCCTTCCTGGAGCAAGGCTCTGCTCCCAGGAAAGCTCCAGCTGCAGCAAAGGGAAGGAGAGAGAGGAGGTGAGCTCTGCACAGTGCAATAGAGACTTCCACGACTGAAAAGCAGTAAATATTTTTTTTTTTAAAAAAGAACTTTTAAGAGCTATATATAAAAAATTCTGGCTATGGGTGGTTATGCCCTGGACACACTTTTGAAGAATTCCTGGTGCTGAAGGTTATAAAATGCAGGGGACACCATATCTCTGAGCAAGGTCTGGTTTGTAGCTGTCTTGCCCTAGTCAAAATGAGCACATCAGGCAATCTCTAGGCAACTCTTACTGGCTTGGGTTTTACTAATTACTGCTGAGAGGCCAGTTTGATTCATACAAGTGCATACTTTCATACCTTGTACCTGCACCTGGATAACCTGATGGAAGTTATGCTTTCTTAATGGAAGCATTTGCCACTTCCAGAGGAAATAGAGTACAAGTGCCTGTAAAAACCCGTACCATGACACTCCACTTGCATAATTTCTAGTGTATTTCTGGAAGTCTGAGTAAAAATCTAGCACTTGCTCCTCTAAAGCCAGGCTTGTGCTTTGCCCATTGAAGCCCCGGTGCTGGGGCTTGGCTGTCCAGCTCCTGATATCTCTGCAGCACCTTGGCCTGGCAGAGGAAATTGGCAACCAGGTTCCCATTCTTGGAGAGGATGACACTGAGGCTCACTTCTCCCTTCTCCAGCCTACAAGCTGCTCGAATGCAAAGCTCAACACTTTTCCTGGCTTGGGATTTCCTGTCCGGGCTCCAACCTGCCTGGTCCCTGTGGATGTGTCCAGTGACTGGCAGGCTGCAGCCAGCCCTGCCTGCTGCCAGTCACTGCCTGCCCTGCTGCTGCCTGCCTTCCCATCAGCTGCTTCAGCAGTTTTCAAATAACTTTGAAAAAACGTGTCTGAGAGATTTAACTTAAGTGCCAGAAGGTGGCTGAAATCAAGCAGCAGCGCATCACCCTGTCTGTGTAATAGATTTTGTAATCAGTGGGGTGGGCTGCTCAGGAACCAGCACGCCAGTAGCATATCCTGGCATCTCCTCCCACCTCTTTTGTCTCATGGGTTATGCCTCCGAGGTGCTACGAATCACTGTGGAGGAGCTTCACGAACCACAGCACTTCAAAAAGTAAAAAGGACAGTGAAATTTTTAAAATGCCAAATAAATAACTTGAAAATTTATTATCCCATTAATATCACTTATTTTTCAGGTGTTTGCTGTCCAAATCTTATTAACTCAATAGAACACATGGCAAAATTGTTCATGATAGTTGAAAAGTGTTCTTGATGTACTTTAATTGTTCACTTTATCTACTACACATTTCTTTCTTGCTGAAACCCAGAACAGAACAGTTCTTGAAGAAACATCACATCTTACTTGGTACAAGAAAATAATTAAAGGGGAGCTTCCTGAATAGTGGTCAGATAGAAAAAAATTACAATCAGACAATCACACACTCATTATATACACACATGCAAAAAGATTAAAGTGTAAAGAGGACAAAGCTGACCGTGTGACAGGCCACAAATGTGCAGTGGGAGGATGTGACACATGCAGCATTTGGGTTCCCACAATCCTTCCAAGTCCTGAGTGACTGTTTTGAAGCTCATAATTCATGGACACAAACGATCTGATCCTGCCCCAGAAAGTATCACAAAAATCAGCGTGTGGGTTTATTATCCCTGAGTTTCCGGCACAGGCCTCATAGAGGTACACAACACAAAGCGTAGCAACCTCCCACCAAACACTTAATACTGATCACAACGCCAGAAAACACTCATTTCTCTGTAGAAAGCAGAGTAGTTGGTCCAGTTGGTGTTTTCAGTCCATGACTGGGTGCAGGAGAGCTCAAAGGAAGCTAAACCTGCAAGGTGAAACAGACATTTTCAGGGGATCCTCGTGACACTCTGCACAATCGCAGGGGAGTGAGGCTGGAAGGCACATTTGGAGATCACCTAGTCTAAACCCCAGCTCAGAGCAGGCTCAGCTGCACCAGGTTTCCCAAGACTTTGCATAAAGAGGTTTGGATATCTCCAAGGACAGAGATTCCATGACCTCTCAGGCTAAATTCTCAGTCACCCTCACCATAAAAAAGTATTTGCTCATGTTAAGGGAATTTCTTGCTTTCCCTTTGTGCCCACTGCCTCCAGTCCTGTCACAGGGCACCACTGAGAAAAGCCTAGCTCCATCTTCATTACTCCCTCATCATTTATACACCCTTGTATGATTCCCACAAGCATTTTACTTCTGAAGAAAATCTGGCATCTTCTCAAGGAGCAGGAAATTCTTCCTCAGCTCAGTTCCTCCGTAAGAAATGGGATCATTCCAATACCTTCTGCAGTCAGCAAGTCTCTCCATTCACTAACACTATCAGTAAAACCAGAGGAAATTCTTTGTCTGTACCAAGTGACTGAAATAACTGTGGTTTTTTAACCTGAATCCCTGCACTGATTTAGTGTGGGACACGGCCTGTGCTTTCAAAGAACCAGTTACAAGCAGCAGGATGTGAGAGCTGAGAGACCGACAGGGAAGGACAAAACCCTCTTTGGTGCAAGAGACAATGAGACATGGAAATATATCCCAGCATAAAGAACAAATACATGGGGCAGAAAATAGCACATGACCCAGGCACAGCTATGATGTCCACACAGCTAGTATCTAATGCTCCCTAATCCTCTCAAAGCATTCCCTGCTCACTGTCTCCTGCAGCCTGTAGAGTCAGCCCAACCCTTTGTCCCAACCCTCTACCAGGGCCACCTCATGCAAACCATGCCCTTTACTTGGCATCAGCTGGTCCAAACAGCTCACTTTTTTTTCCCCTTTAAAGCCCTTTTAGGTGCTGTCTTGTTCTTTGTCCAGAAGTCCCTGAAAGAATTGCTTATATTCTGCAGGTTTCTTCTTCCATCCTATGCCCCTGTGGTTCTGCAGGGGTAAATGGCTGGAAGGCCCTCATCTCCCCCTCCTGAGGGAGTCTTTTGGCACACACATGGACAGAGAAACAGTTCTTCACTGCAAAGTTCAACTCTGCCATTGTGGCTGATCAGTTCAGATGGGAACATTAGCAACCTGCGCACCACAGGTTCACACGGGAACAAGAACACCATGAAATGGGAATGGGAATGAAAAATGCCAGCAGGATACCAATCTCCATGCATGGCTGGAGTATCAGCTGCAATGCCAACATCTCCGTAAACAATCATCTTCAAAAAATGCCTGCTTATTTTTGGAAACATGTTACCTTCTCGTGTAATTGTCTAGAAAGCAGAATATGAAAGAGACCTCACATTTCAGTTCCAAGGAACAGATTTTGGCTTCTGCAATCTCTAATTAAACCACAAAAATTTTGGTGCTAGACACATACTTTCCATCATCTACAGTTAGACAGGTTTTGTTCACAGCTTGGCTTCTTTTTTCCTAAAATGATACTCTAGTTGAAATTTTTAATGCATAAAAGCAATTAAACTTGAGTATTACTGTATAATTTTTGCCCTTAGGAATTTTTATCAAAAGATTTTTGAGCTCAGAAACACAAAGCCAGTCTTGATTTAAAACTTTGTATGTGCAACAATACCTCTGGCACAGCAGAAAGATCAGAATGATTTCTGTAGTATGATCAACATTCACAGGATGTTCATTTCCCATCATTTTAGAAAGACAATTTTGCAAGTTCCAAATGTACATAGGTATTGATATATACCATCGTTTTCATAGATGCCAGCAATTTTAACCTACTTTTAAAACTGAGAGAGTGTGAAGAGTAATTTGTTTTGGGATTCTTCCAGCTTCAGAGATCTTTCTGTGCAAATAACACTGGATTGACTATTCTTTGAAGATGTGGGAAACTCAGACCCACTCAGTGTCCACTTCTCAGAATAACTGCTCTTGACATGACTGCTATCTGCACTGCTATATAAAATGTATTTATCAGCTGTAAGGTTAAAATATATAGGGGGAAAGACACCTTATCACTTCTTGGGGATACAATCAGAAAGCCATGTTCAGCTCTTGGCACCTGCATATAGTTTCTATTTCCTAGCTCTAAAGATTATCCAGGATAACTTTGGCGATGCTTGAGTGAGACATCTTTTTAAGAAAAGAAAGCCAATGCCTAAGTGATCCAGCCTAAGAGAAGAAAGGGTTTCTCCCACGACCACATAGCCGTCCAACCCCTTTTGAACAAATGGCTCCCTTTATCAATATTGTGTGGATTTCTTTTTCATTAGAGGCCAAATATCCTGAGGGACTTTCCTCAACAGTAGTCTTTACTCCTGAGTGTAGCTACCCTATGTTCAGTGGAGGAACTGGCATGAACTTGGTGTATTTCACACTATGCACCTCTCACCTGCAGAGTTTTATGGACCATCACACAGCGTATCATTATCTAGGTTTGAGTTAGGCACCTGGTTGTGCAAAAGCTTTCCCCCTAAGCCTTCAATTTTCAGTGGCTTATGCCCTCCTGAAGCAGTTACTTTCAAAGATGAATTCTGGCTGTGCTTGTTCTCAGCTCAGTGGCTCTGAGAAGTCTGAAAAATTAATGTTTATATTTTGCTATGGTTTGGATGGTCACATTACCTGAAATAACTAATCTGATTGTCATGTGAAAGCATGTTCACTAAAAGTAAAAAATAAAAGAAAAAAATCTTGCCTAGCTTTGCCCAAAAGTATTTCCTTTCAGCTGGAATTAGTCATGAGGAACAGGGAATTTGTTAGATTTGTGGAATCTTTTTTTTTTTTAGATAGATCATTTGTTTGCACAGAAAACAATTAAGAAATTTTATTCAAGATCACACATCTAACATAATCTCCTGTGTCCCTGTGATTTAGGAAGTCTTTTGTTATGCAATCATAGGCCACCATAACACATTCACGGATAAATATGGCACCCAACTGTACACTCAACAATGAAATAATGAATTCTGCAAATTCATGGCTGTTTGCTTAGATTACAGGTATCTTTAATATCCTTTAATGACTTTTTAATATGAAAAACTTTCTATAAGCATTTGAGAGTTTCATTTCCTTGTGATGGAAAAGTTGTGAAAAGGTCCTATCAGTTCTGTTTTGAGGACATGAAGCAAAAGTAGCCACCTTTTTTAAATTAATTTTATTTTCAATTTTTAAAAGAGCATAAAAAGAGCATAAACACATATAAAAAGAGAATAAATAGAAACATGCAAAAATGTGAGTCCCAATTTAAGCACGAAGTTACAAACTTGCAGGTATTCTCTCAGATAATCAATGAGTTTTAAGGGGCACTGAAGAGAACTCATGCACTGAAATTTTCCAGTTTAAGACAACAAGGTACTATTCTGTACCTCAGGATGTCTTTTGGGTGACTGACCCTCAGAATCCCTGCCATTAAGTTCAAGGTGAGTATCACTGTTGGATGTGTTCACTTCTAATAAGATGCAAACAGTGCAGAGTGCTGCGTCCTGTCTAGTCCAGTGTAACTGAGAGAAAAAGAGGTGTTTTTTCTCCAGGGCACACCAGAAGACACTGTGAAAATCACCCACACATTATCACTCAGTTAAAGCCTGGAAGCATTGACTAAAAATTGGGGTACAGCTGTGATGAGCACCCTATAGGAGTATTTTCACTGTCTAAAATGGCATGGTTGGAAAAGGATAAATTCCATTCCCGTTTTTAAAAATAAAAATCCGGCCTGTGAAGGACTGGCAAGCCATCAAAGACAGGCTGTGACAGCCTCAAGGCAGAAAGATTTCTCAAGGATCACTCTAGTGCCCTAACTCCAAAACAACTCCTCCTCTCCAAAGCATCACTGTGAATCCCAATATCTGGTATAGAATGCCTTGGCTTATTTTACCTTTCTGAATGAACACTGGTGGAAGTCTGAATAGCCATTTCAGACACTGGCATTGGCAAAATGGTGCCAATGAAAAACATATACTGAAAGTTTCCTTGTACAGAGGAACATTGCAATTACATGAGGGATACGGCACAGATATTTTGCTGCAAGTGAGACTAACTAAAACCAGAAAACATACTTCAAAATGAGTAACAGTGACACACAGAGTAACATGCTCAAATGGACTAATTCACCATATTCATATTGCTGCCCTGGAAAGTATTCTCAGAATGCTCCTATCTGCATGAGGTGGTGATGTGATTGATCAGTTGTCAGAATTTACCAGCCCATGGACCCCAGAGGTACAAGAGGAACTCCAATCAAAATCAGAATGTCACATAATGTTGTGAGGCAACTTACATCTGAAGGTGAAACACAACAAATACATATATAATGAGTGCTTGATTTTATTGGTATTGAATAAATCAGGCATTTTTGAAACTGTAAGAGGATGATACTGATCTTCCCTCAAATAAATTATTAATATCTTCTTTATTAGTTCTAGCTCACAGATATGCACTGTCTCTGACATCCCTCACAGCTCTACATCCCTCACATTAGGAATCATTCAGCTTCCAAGTCATTCCTCTTCTCAAACACTTCACATCCAGCAGCAAATCAACCTTACCCTTGCATGCTTTACGTGTGGGATTTATGATGACAGTGAATAAGAATTCATCCTATTGTTGTTCCAAAAAACTGTAATATTTAAAAACTCAAATAAGCACCTTCTTTCCCAAAGTCTGTTGCATTTTTCATATCTGTAGACCTGATTTCAAGGCAGTTTGACCTATTTTGATACATAAATACAGCTAGACTTTCAGAAGTGTTCTTTATGTAGCAGCTCTTATTATAGTCAGATTTTCTAAAGAATTCAAGTATCCCAGTGCCAAATCCATTGGAAAAAAAAGTCATTTACTGTAGTCCTGACCAAGGATCTGTACTCTTTTAAAACTCTGGCCCTGGTATTGAGTGCTACTCTCTTGTAAAGTCTTCAGGCTTTAACTGGGCTGATTCCTCCAGTATTTACACAGAAAGCTGGTGATATCTACTGCTGTGGACATCTGGGAAAGAGATACAAGCCAAATTCTTTATTTATATTAGCTGGCAAGCATAATATATTTATAAAAGGAGAAGCATTCCTAAGCATCAGATATGATTATTTTTACTCTCCATGCAGACCATCTTACCCGTTTTATTATTCTACAGGGCGTTGGAATTTTACACTCTGTTACTACAGGAGCATCAATGCAATACAAATACAGTGCAACAACTTTATGGCATGAACATCCACAGAACTGGTCAGCTCTTTCCCCTAAAATTCTCTAAAATCACACAACCATTAAAATTAAATACTGTGTTTATATTAGTAGCAGAGTAACACATGGGGAGCTAGCTTTAAACTCTCTATTCTTCAACCAGCTGAAACTTGAAACAGAGATGGCAAAAACCTGTGCCTTTGCAGAAGGCAGAAGCAAGAAAACAATGTGAAAGCAGCAGTATGAGTGCCAGCTTCTGGGAGTACAAGATATAGAGAATCCCAGGCTAATCTGTTCCCAGCTATACTACTCACCACACGGTGTCTAAGGATTTGTTTTAAGCCCTTCCCAAAGAGTCTGTCATCCCGTTTTCTTGTCTCCAGAAAATGTATTATGTAACTGTAAATAAATGTTCAAATTATTTTAGCAGTCATCAGAGTCTCTTGTACTTGAGTACGACAGCCCTTTTGCCTGAAGACTAATTTAAGAAGTTGCATTTGTGGCCATTTTACTACATATTTTAACTTCACAAACAGATTTCTCACTTTGCTGCTTTCTTGGGATTACAGAACTGGTCTCTGTAAACTAAGCCCTGAACTGAAACCTGGGAAAAAATGGAGATCCATTTTACAATCTTGTTTCTTTTGATCCACAGGACCTCCAATTCAGCTTCTGTTATTGAAGATCAACTGGTTTTATGACTTCTCTCTTGATATAACCTCTTGCTTTCACCTCAGTTAAAATTCCTGTACAAGTCTCACTTCTATCCATATTAAAAGGGCAAAATGAAAAAAAATCCTAAAGAACTTTTTACTATCTTATCTCTTCTTTACTCACTGAATGTGTAATTTTGTATGTGTGAGTAAATGATAGTTCTTTTCCACTCTTAACCACCCAGCACATGATATGCTGCAAAACAAGGCAGAGATGTTCCAGCTGCTTGAAACTACACCTGTTCTGAGTGTTTTGAGGTCAATATTTCATAGTAAGAACCCTCAATTCTAATAGTGTCCTAATTCAGGTGTGGGAGCCCTCAATTCTAATAGTACCCACAAAATGCAGATGGGATTTAAATCATATATATATACTGCACACAATCTCTGTGGGGGATCTCCCTCTTCAAATCTTGCTACAAGTGGATTTTCAAATGTTTGCACAGATTTTGAAAAAATTTTGCCCAGTAAAACTCATTACTTCTTATACAGCAAAAGAAGCAAGAAAGGAATGATTGAATCGGTTGGTGAATCTGAAGCATGTTATAAAATTTAACATAAAAATGTGTGCTAACAAAAGTAAGGTAAACACAATACAAATATATTAATTCATTTCCTTCACAACACTACAGTTAAATTTCCAAGCTTTAAGCTGTTTTAATTTAATGCACAGAAATACATTTTCCCCAGGTCTGCCATTCTCCTGTGACTAGCGGGAAACACATATAACAGTATGTTACAGTCAAAGAATATCTTAAAATATTTACATATTTGCCTTCCCAACATCACATATCCAGTATTTTTAATGGAAACTACTAATCATCTCATTCAGAATGCCTGTCTGCCTAATTTCCTCAAGTACTTAATGGTGGCTATTATGACAACCAAGGATCATGGGACTAGATCCCTAAGAGACAAGGTCAGACCAGTAAAATTAGCCATCTGTCCAGTAAGGGTTTTAAGCTCAGGCTGTATTTAAGTATTAAGTTTCCAACTGTACAGGCTCTTGTTTTCTTCTCATATGAGCAAGAAAAGACACAATAGTGATTCTAAAACCAGCAATAAAAATCTTTCAATACTGTGGGATAGATACAAAAAAGACCTAAAGCTACAAACATTTTGTGAGATGAGGCAGAGCCTACTAAACTTTTTGTATTTTCAGCTGAACTGGTCTCAGTGAACTCATTGATAAGAGTTGGTGTTGGTCACAGAGACTCCAGGACAGTCACAGTGCTTGAGACAGTCCCAGGCATTGTTATCTCCTCTTAGCACGGCAATTTGTAAAGTATACAGAATGTCAAACTTCACCATGCACTATGTCTCATCTTATTGTTTACATTTTACCTTACTGTTTCATATGCTGCAGACTGTAAAAGGGTTTTAACAGACTCGGGGTTTTAACTTTCAGCCTCTAGGGACGGTGCAGGACCTCCTTGATCAGCGCCAACCTCCCCTCGACAGCCGTGGGAACTCCCCCAGGACACGGGCAGCGCTCAGCCAGGAGCAGGACCAGGAGGCACACCAACCACATCCTGCTTGGTACACGACAGCTACATTTTTGGGACAAAACCATAGCTTCTCTAGTCATTTTTCTTTCCCATGTACTACTCTGTGCCTTAGGTTATTCGCTGCCCCGCACACCAATGCCACAGCCACGGAACAGCCTTCCTGGCCGCTTAGCTGTTCACCTGGCTTCTAACTCTGCTCACGCCGCACCGCAGGTATCGGCATCCAGGGAAAACCGGACAAAAAATTTCCGCCAATTTCTTCCGCAGTAGCTGCAGCCTGGTCCTGGTTTGTAAATCGAGCGCGCCCACGGGCACTGGGCGCAAGACGCCGGAGGAAACGGGTCACACACCGACCCGACGGGTCACACACCGACCCACGGGTCACACACCGACCCACGGGTCACACACCGACCCGACGGGTCACACACCGACCCGACGGGTCACACACCGACCCGACGGGTCACACACCGACCCGACGGGTCACACACCGACCCGGCAACTTGGCGGGTCCCTGCCATTGCCTGGGCATCCTCTCGTCCCCGTGCGAGGGCGGCAGGGGCTCGCAGCCAAGGGCGAGGAGCGGCGGACGCCCCGCCGGGCTCCCGGAGCTCCCGGCCGAGCCCCGGGGCCGGCCCGACCTGCGGCGCTGCCCGCTGCCCCCGCGGGCCCCGCTGCCGCCTGTGCCGAGCCGGGGCAGCCCCAGCGCCCGAGGGAGCTCCGCCGGTGCGAGCGGGGCGGGCGCCCCTCGTCCGGCGCCGCCGCCCGTCCTACCTTGCCGGCGGGGGATGTTCCTGCGCGGCGCGGCCGCGCAGCCGATGCACGAAGCCAGGAGCAGCACCACGGCGAGGCAGCGGCCGTGACAGCCGCCCGGCACCTCCATGTGCGCCGAGTCCCCCCGAGCGCGGAGCTGGGGCCGCTGGCCGCGGGCGAGGGGCGCCGGCGCCCTGCCGGGAGCGGAGCGGAGCCGGGGCGGCGAGCGGCGGACAGCGGGGCTGGGACGAGCGCCGGGCAGGGCGGGGAGGGACGGAGGGAAGGGGGGAGGAGGCTGGGTCCGGCCCTTTGATGGGATTACGGCCGCTCGGCGCGGGGCACGGCTCGGCGCCTCCCCCCGGAGCGCCGCCCGCCCCAGCCCCGCCGGAGGGGTCGCGGCGTCCCCTGCCGGGAGACCCCCGTGCACGGCCCTGCCCTCAGGAGCCACCCCTGGGTACCGTGGGCCGCGTGTCACCCCCGCCTCAGCGGGGACCCCTGCCCGTCCCCGCCCTCCGGCCCGTTCCGCCCTGCGGGACCCCAGCGCCGCTCGCCCCAGCGAGCATCGGCGTTCGACACGCGGTTCCTCCTTTTTCTTTCCCCCGAAGGTACGGGGCTGAAACGCTAGCCAGCCGCTGGGGCGAAGGCGAAGCTAGGAAGAGGATTTGGTGAGGAAATTGTTGCTGAATTAAGAGGATAAATTAAGTTTAATCTCCCCCCCCCAGATGGAGGCTGAGACCTATCCAGCCACTCAGACTAATATAGAAACCCCCGTGGAGATTAGAGGGGATGGGCAGGGCAGGGGGAGGAAGGGAAAGGGAAGTGCTGGAGTTTGACCATACCAGAAAAAAAAACTGAGATAAACAAGAAATCCAAGGCATCTCTTCAGAGCAATGAAACATTGGTGGGATGAAGGACCAAATCCATTTGGTTCCGTATCCCATGTCTGAAATTAAAAGAGAGAAGGAAGTGCAGAAACTTTGTATTAGCAGACATGAGATTATCTGTCCTCTGCTCCAGGTCTCATCCTAAGCTTGGTTAGTTAGAGATCAGTATAAACCCTGAAACACCAGAGTTGTTATGTCTTGAGGGTTTGTGTGGGTTTTGGTTTGGAAATTTGCTTCATTTGTTTATTGTGCTGTTTGCTTTGATAACTTTCAGTGGATTTGATGTTCATATAAATTATGTATGTTTATACAGTCTCTTTGTGAATCTGTAAAACTGATACTCTGTTCAATGAGTTCCGTGCTGTAATTTTTTGACATGTGGAGAAAAGCCAGGAAGAGATGAGAAGAAAAACTATATCTCTGTGGGAGCAATGCTGATACAGAGAAATAAGGAAATCTGTACCTCTTTAGGGTATGAGAGAGGACAAGGAAATGGTGATGAAGTCCTTTTGGACGGAAGATCAGAGGAAGGGATTTTGATCCTCTATCCTGTAAAAGTACTGCAAGTACCTCATGAAGAAGTTGGAGGCAGTAATCAAAGCCTTTGCAGGAGGCAGTGGAGAGGACAGCCCTTGCCTGCCTCAGAAAGGGAGAGGAGACAGAAACCTGGTCCCCTTAGAAAGGGCATCGTCCAGGCTTCAGAGTGATCACCGCCAGGGGAATATGCTCGAGGCTACAGGAATTAAAGATGAGGAGTAGTTTTGTTAGCGTGATTGGGATGCCAGTGGTATGTCTGTTTCACACTCTTATCAGTCTGCCTTTGCAGAGACAGAGGAATTGCAGTGCACGAGGAAGAGCTGCAGGACTCCTGCAGGAATTCCTGGCAGGGTCAGTAACTGTGGTGTGCTAAGAACTCAGTTCACAGGGCGAAGAATGAACTCTGAATTCCATATTTGCCCAAAAGGCACATGGACTGCTCACTCCTTGGCAAAAAATGGCAAGCAGATCACAGCCAAGGGTGGAGAAAAGCAAAGCCTGCCCTTTTTGTACACTCCAAGTAACTGTGGTTTGTACAGTATGCTGTCATCAAATTGATTACAATTTCTGCTTTTCTTCTTGCTTGATCACCTTTCTCCCTTCCTTCACTCCCCCATTGCCTTCCTCTGACTTTCTTTTCTGTCAGTATTCATAATAACCACTGTAGTTTGTCTTCTCACATATGCCCATCTACCCAAAGTATTCTGTGATTAAGTTGTAGTTGGACATATTGAGGCCAAAATGATTGGAACACCAAAGTTGATACTGCTGAGTTTCAGGCAGTTGTAAGATTCAGACGTATTTTGTAATTTTAATTACAGTTTTAGGAGATTATCTCTGCAGCCATGCAAGTTGGCAACTTGCCTTCTGCTGCGATGGAGCAGGATATTCAGTTCTGGATGTATGGAGAGGTGCTCTTCCTGAAAATCCTACCAAAAAAGGTAATCCACCACAAGCCTGGTTAATTCCCTCTAAATAACAGTACAACTCCCAGTGCCTTTCTCACTGCTAAAATTTTTACACTCTCCTCATTGGCATAGTCCCTGTTGTCTTCCAGTAGCATACTGATTAAAATTAATAAAACTTGGCACACATTTGTTAATGCAACCTCTGTCAGAGGAAGAAGCATTTTGTTGGAGTATGTAGAATTAAAGCTTAGAATTTTGTTTAAAGGATAAACATATGCATTGCTGTTCACTGATCCGGGAGATGGCAAGATGAGTGAAGAGTTACATGAACTTTTGACTGTGCTGAGTTTTGGGAAGTTAGACTGTTGCTGAGTTTTGTGCCTGTCTCAGACCAGCTTGTGAGATACAGCATTGTCTTACAGACAAAAAATTACCTTTATCATGGAGGAGTCTGTTGTACCAGAAAAGAACAGTTACTAATTGTACCTCTTATCAGCATATTCTTCCAGCTGCCTCTCCTTGTCCTCACCTGAAACTTGTTCTGTCTGGATTTGGCTTTAATCGGTGGTCTACAATTTGATTCAGCCTCAGAGCCACCTCTATACCCGTGATGAAATTTTTGTTTTCTTCCAGAGAATATGTAAATTATCCTTCAGGTGCCTGGTTCTCCAGTGGTTGTAAATACTTGTTGATAAGGACTGAGACACAATCTTTCAAAAGTCCATAATCCCAGGAGTCTAGTGGTGGTGGAGGCAATTTTCCATCATTATCTCCGCCACCAGGGAAGATGCCAACTAAGCCAGCACATGAATTGGGATGTACTAGCCCTGTGTTCAGGCTGAATATTCCATTCTTTCTTTTGCTCTGTAGCTCTGGGAAGGAATTGGACTCCAGTCCGCACAGTTTCTTACTCAGTGAAGCAAAGGGATACAACACACAGGATTTTCCCCTCACATCTTTTCCTTAAGAGGCAGTGCATGTGCATACAGCAATAGGGATGCAAGGAATGATGTCCTGGGAAGGCAGGAGGGAGTGTGTCTCCTATTTTGATGTACTCAGACCCTTCTAAGAGCTCTACATCCAGAAGGATCAACTGATCAACTTGATTCAGCTTGCAGCTACATTAGCCTGTTATATCAACATGGGATTTCCAAGTGCTGGGATCTAGAGCCACCCCTTTTCCTTGAAAAGATAAAAATAGATATAAATGTAAAGCACGAAATTTTCGAGCATGGCCATAACCTCCCTTTCAGGTTTTGGAGGTCCAGTGTAGCAGGACTTCATGTTTTGGGTAAATTTCAAAGTTGGCACATCAGGACTCTCTAAGGAACAAAGTGTGTTTAGTAGGAATCTAGACCATTATTCATTCATAGTTAAAAATAGATCCCCACACTTATTTCCAACACCTGATTTTACAATAAATCACTGTGGAAGGACCTAAACAAGGATGTTTATCCCAAAACTATTTGGTAGAAGCAAGGAAAACCATTGTTTGTGGGCAGTTCAGTGAGCAGATGGAGAGGCTGGGTAGCAGAAGAGTCGGGGCAGCAAGGTTAGCAGGCTTTTCCACCGGGGTCAAAGAGCCTCGTCTTTGCCTCGGAGCTTGTCTTCACTTGAAACAGGAGTGTGAATTTGTAACATTTTCCAGAGTTGCTCAACATGTGGATACGTTTAGTCCGGAAGAGGATTAAAAGAAAAACAGCGAAAAAGACTTTTGAGATAGAAGCGCACAAAATGGGGGCAACTCATGTTGAAATGGGATATTTTATAGCTTTATAATTCTTTTTATGATGAAAGTATAGGGGGGCAGATTAAGACATTTGGAATCTGGACATTTTCATAATTATGAAAAATGGATTATTTTCTATTAATTAAAGCTTTAAAAATTCTGTTGTTGTCCCTCTTTTTCTTTTTTTAATAATCAGCATTTTTTAACAGACAAATTCCAAATATGTAGCATTGTGTCAATTTGTTCATGATCCACTATAGATTTTTGTCAGGAGTTTTTCATAGGTTCTTCTCAAAGGAAGAGTGTAAACTTTTGACCTATTAAGGTCCTTTTAGTATGCCAAGGTCACTGTCTATTTTACCATCCTGGTCTTTTTCCCAATGGGATACTGATTAAGAGTTATACCAATCTATATATGTATTAAATAGAATTATATAGAAGAAAAGATTTTTTTATTGACTTTAGTAACTTCTTAAATTTATGGAAAACGGAAGGACTATTACTTACTACTTTTCATATCACTTAAAACCAGCAAACTTTAATTTAGCAAGTCACGTTTGGTCTTATGGCAATAACAAGCAAACCAATGGTCATTTGTATCTTATTATTAAATTAGAAACCAGTGATGTTTAATAAATTAATATATTTGTTGCATCTACTAATCTTTATAATAAATAATTGCCTAACTTTCAAAATGCCATAGATGTGCATAGGGTGCATATGACAATATCTCACTTAAAGCCATAACTCTTCTGCATAAACTGGTTTTTCCTGGCTTGACTAAAAAGTGTCTTGGGTAGAGCTGTTTCAGCCAATGTACATCTAAACTGGTTAGGAAGTTCAGGCTGCCCAACAAACTCAAGGGGCAAGGGAAACCAGTTTTCCTGCAGAGCTGGTAGGGCTTCTTCCTTAGCATATTATTAGGAAACACATAAAGGTCTATGTAAATTTAAACTACTTTGAAACAGTGAAGGGTTGAGTTTAGCCAATATTTTCTTAGCTTCTGACACCACCAACTTATTTAGATCTGGATCTCAACTGAGCCTTCAAGGCTCTTTCTTGCTTTATGTTTTCCATAAGACAGTCTATGAAGCCCTGATTTAATTCATTTAAGGGAAGGAACCCAAAACAATCCCTGCCTGCCATTTACTCATATCTCAATATAGAAACAACTGTACATCAGAGACACACTACACAAGGACAGGTACTAAATGCTGAAAAAACAAGACCAAACAATCATCATCAGCCTTCTCTTGTCACATCAATAAATATTTGACATATATTATTACCCCAAACTGATGGACTTCAAACCATCAGCCTCACCAAGGGCTCAGATTCTTTCTGCCCTCCCTTTCTCTCATATGGACCGGCTGTAGCATTGCTGGAAGCGCACATGAGCATCTGCAAGCAATGATTGTGCTACGGAGACGAGAGCCCTTACAACCTTCATTCATGTGCTGTCAGCTCTTTCTCCTAACCCCACTGCCCCCTGCTGTATTCTGGGCTATTTTTTGGTCCCTCCGTCTCTCTGCTTCCTATGACATTTCAGAATGGTTTAACTAAATGCATTTCACAGGTTACTTTGTCCCTTGTACTCCATCAGGACTTACAAACCACAGCCAAGACCTGTAGCTCTGCACACAGAGACCAGGACATTACACAGAAAGGTCTTGTTGTGGCCCAGACTTCCAAGCACGCCACAAGTAATTGCCGAGAACAAAAGTGGGGAATGGGAGGATGATGAGCAACAGGAAAAATAGTGGTCACAGCCCTGCAGTCATCTGGCCAGTACAAAACATTGCATTCTTCATTGTTGTCTCACTCTTTTGCCCTCACTAATTTTCACTTTTTCTTTTGTCATGTCATTATCATGTTATCAAGTGTTCTTCCCTAACACACTATACATTTTTGTTAGTCACACTTTGCAGTATATTTATAATTAGATAATCTATATTTATAACTTATAATAATTTATAATGAAGAACTAGTATGCATTACACTGCTAAAACAGTACGATTACAGGGTATAAACAGTAGGCGCTCTCTTTGTGGGCCAACTTTGTTACTTTGTTTAAAATTTGAAATAAATGTGATTAGGAGTGAGAATAATCACTCATTTGTGCCAGCACTCCAAAATGGATGTTGTAGTCTATGTGTTCAAATGCTAAAATGTAATCCTGTAGTTTCTTTTGGTAAATATTACTTTTTCTGACATCTGTAGCAAAGAATTTGACAGCTCTTCAGTCATAGATTAGGGTTTCTGTGTTCTACAGATGTCCAAAGTAAGCTCCAAAGACCATTCAGTCTGAGGAAATCTAACACCAAGACTGGAAGATTCTTAAGCAAAGGAGCCCCATGGAAATGGGGCCCAGCAACATGTGTGGCAGCTTGTGAGAGCCAAACCTGACACTTGTTATTTATGAGAACGCTATTTATTCTTTCTGTCAGAATTGTTTGTGGATTTGTAGGTTCCTGGTTCAATGACCTTGTTTCCTTCTCCTTTCTTCTTCCTTGGCTGTGTTTTGGTAAGGTGGGGAAACATTGTTTTGAGCTCAGACACTCTTTACAGTGTCCTTTATTCAACTCATAAAGAAACAGCAGAAGCACAAAGATCAAAATACAAAAAAAATTCACTTAAGAATATAAGCATATTTTTATATATCTCTCTCACACTTTCATCTCAGATAAGTCAATAATTCCCAGGTTTATTCGTGGTGATTTAGCAGAACAAGTTCTCCTCTTGACAAGTCAGTTCTTTGGACCTATGGTAAATGCAATGAAAAGCAGCAGAAGGAAGAGATGTGGTATTACAAATTTGATATTGTTTAGACACTCATAAAGTTTACATGCATCAAATATTTATTTTTTTTTATTTGTAAGTGTGGGAGGTGTTGGAAAAAAGATGGGGTTTTGTCTTTTCTGTTGGTGACAATTATATAATGAAAATGAATGATCCACAATGCTTTGAGGAGCTCAGGGTACCATCTTCATATTTGTTTTCCCATTTCAGTCCTTCTGCTGCTCTCAAAAAAAGTTACTTCAAAGATTGTCTTTCATTGTTTTTTTCTGTTTAATATAATATATATCATCTTCCCCACCCTCTCATCTGTTAACTTCACTGGTTATATAACCCCTGCTTAGGATAAATGGATGTTGTAGTCTATGTGTTCAAATGCTAAAATGTAATCCTGTAGTTTCTTTTGGTAAATATTACTTTTTCTGACATCTGTAGCAAAGAATTTGACAGCTCTTCAGTCATAGATTAGGGTTTCTGTGTTCTACAGATGTCCAAAGTAAGCTCCAAAGACCATTCAGTCTGAGGAAATCTAACACCAAGACTGGAAGATTCTTAAGCAAAGGAGCCCCATGGAAATGGGGCCCAGCAACATGTGTGGCAGCTTGTGAGAGCCAAACCTGACACTTGTTATTTATGAGAACGCTATTTATTCTTTCTGTCAGAATTGTTTGTGGATTTGTAGGTTCCTGGTTCAATAACCTTGTTTCTTTCTCCTTTCTTCTTCCTTGGCTGTGTTTTGGTAAGGTGGGGAAACATTGTTTTGAGCTCAGACACCCTTTACAGTGTCCTTTATTCAACTCATAAAGAAACAGCAGAAGCACAAAGATCAAAATACAAAAAAAATTCACTTAAGAATATAAGCATATTTTTATATATCTCTCTCACACTTTCATCTCAGATAAATCAATAATTCCCAGGTTTATTCGTGGTGATTTAGCAGAACAAGTTCTCCTCTTGACAAGTCAGTTCTTTGGACCTATGGTAAATGCAATGAAAAGCAGCAGAAGGAAGAGATGTGGTATTACAAATTTGATATTGTTTAGACACTCATAAAGTTTACATGCATCAAATATTTATTTTCTTTTATTTGTAAGTGTGGGAGGTGTTGGAAAAAAGATGGGGTTTTGTCTTTTCTGTTGGTGACAATTATATAATGAAAAATGAATGATCCACAATGCTTTGAGGAGCTCAGGGTACCATCTTCATATTTGTTTTCCCATTTCAGTCCTTCTGCTGCTCTCAAAAAAAAGTTACTTCAAAGATTGTCTTTCATTGTTTTTTCTGTTTAATATAATATATATCATCTTCCCCACCCTCTCATCTGTTAACTTCACTGGTTATATAACCCCTGCTTAGGATATAATTTCCCTGGATATTTTTCCCATGTTTGTGATCAGAATTTCAGACTCCCAGGATGGGGCAGGTAGGAAGGGCCACTGTGGGTCATCTGATCCTACCCCGTGCCCAAGCAGGGCATCCCAGAGCACACGGCACAGGATTGCATCCGAAAAAATGGGATATCTCCAAAGAGGGAGACTCCACACACTCTGTGGGCGAACTGTTCCAGGGCTTGGGCACTGCACAGTAAGGAAGTTCCTCCTCATGTTCAGGTGGAATTTCCTGTGCACCTCTCCCTGTCTCTTGTCCTTTTGCTCAGCAGCACCGAGCAGAGCCTGGTCCCTGCTCCGACCCCTCCCTGCAGACACTGACAGATGGGGATGAGGTCCCCTCTCAGTTATCCCTTTTCAAGGATGAACAGGATCAATTCTCTCAGCCTTTCCTCATAGTGGAGCTGCTCCAATCCCTTGATCAGCTCTGCTGGGCCCACTCCAGGAGCTCCATGTCTCTGTGGTGCTCCAGAGACCAGCACTGAGCATAGTCTCCAGGTTAGAGCCTCACTGCAGCTGAGTGGCAGGGCAGGATCACCTCCCTTGAATTTCTGGCAGTGCTCTTCCAAAGGCATCCGGGATTCTGTTGGCCTTCCTGGCCACATGGGCACAGCTGCTCATGCACAGCTTGGTGTCCACCAGGACCCCCAGCTCCTGCTCCACAGAGCTGCTCCCCACCAGGTTGGGCCCCAGCCTGCGCTGGTACCCAGGGCTGTTCCTTCCCAGGGGCAGGAGCCTGCATTTGCCCTCAAAGAATTTCAAACTGTTCTGGTCTGTCCATCTTTCCTACTGTCGAGGCTCTTCTGAAGGGCTGTGCAGCACTCTGGGGTCTCATCCACTCCTCCCTTTTTCCTTGCCAGAGAGAGCACTAAAAGATGAATTTGCAAAAGGAATGACATTTCTGGCAAGGTCATTGAAGAAGTGGAGGACCAAAAGATCTGCTTGCTCACTTTCACTCAGTCATTCTCTTCTCCTCCTTCCATAGAGAAACATAAGCACTGGAGGAAAAAGCAAAAGTTTTCATAAGATGAATTTTTCTTTCCAAGTCAAGGAGAAAACTGCTGAATGAGTGCCATGTACCTTGTAAGAGCCATGGTCTTGAGTGTTCTAACACATTGCCATAGATATAACATCATGTACTAGTTTACCTCTTGAGCCTGACATTAAAAACCCTCTTGTAGGTATCACATGGTCTCCCAGTTTACATTAATATAAAAAATCAGAGATGTCCGGCTAATTTGATCATTGATTCATCTAAGATTTTCCTCCTCTGTCTCTTTCCAAAGATCACTGAAAACTTCACTTGTCACACATTATTCACTGTCTTGAAACACGGAGAAAATACCATAAAGATAATTCCAGCTGTCTTGCAGCTTTACAAGCCTCTAAGGAGTTTTTTTAAATCATAATTTTTGAAGATATATTTAAAAGCAGTTTTTAGTGTTTACCCTAGAAGAGTAGTAATGTTTATATAAAAATAGCTGGTAGCAAGGTCCAGCCAATAAACCATAAAGGCTCCGAAAGCACCAGGGTAGGATTAGGAGGTGAATAAGTTGTGAAACCTTTTAACTTTTTCATTTTTTGACTAAGAAAATTAAAGGGAAAAAAAAGATGTATTATTTATTTCACAAGATGTGTTATTTATTTCATAAGCTTAACTCAATGTGATTTTACATCTTTCTTGCCATTATAAAAGCCCCCTGCTTGTGCAAATATGAAAGCAGTGGGTTCCTGAGGTACTCATCCTTAAATCGTGATTCTTATTTTTAGGCTGAAAGATGTTTTAAACAAGACAGCAATTTCCTTTTGCTTACCTGCATAGGGTAATATTTATGTTCCACGAAATTCTAGAGGCTACCAAGGGCCACTGCTTGGTGGCAGTCACTAGCACAGCACTGCCCAGACTGTTAACAAAAGGGATCTGGGAGATTCTTTGTTTCCCCAAGAGCACATGACCAAATGAACTCTTGAGCAGTCACAGAGCAGCAGATTTTATGGAGTAGGAATTGTCATCATTCATTTTATTTATGTTTATAAGGACTATGTTGTGGATCCATATTTCAGGTTCCAAGTATCTTGGTGGGCTGCAAAGCAGCACAAGGGAAATGGGGCTGATCTGTAATGCAGTTTGGAGGATGAGGGAACTATTCCATTGATGCAACATAACTCTGAAGGAGTCTGATGGTATCTGTGCAGGGCAGCTGTGCACTCACATCACGTGTGATATCCAAGCTGTGTAAAACTGTAAAATCCACTCATGGATTTTGCATATCCATACTATATAAAACTCTCTCAAGTCTGGGTCAGTTGTGCTGCCTTCTGGCCTATTCATGCATCTCCCTTTCCTTTGACTTTGAAATTCAAGGCCAGATTGTTCCAGCACAGTTTTCTAACACCAGGGAAGTTTAGGCATGCATCTCCACCCAACAGTCCTGTTATGTTGCAGAGTGGGATACTGTGTTCCTGTCCCAATGTCCACCTTGAGCTTGTTTTCCTAAAATTACCACTCCAGTTTCAATGCTGACCACCTTGCCATTTGCCTCGCTGGTACCCACTGCTGAGACCCCAGTGCGGAGCAGTCACTGCGAGGCAGTGGTTTTGCACTTGAAGCTATGCATTAATTTGGCCAGCTGTCTCCTTGCCAATGGACACACCAATTTATTTTCTCTCAGAGACAGCGAACAGAATGGTATATCCAGCTTGTAATTCGGATATGAGTTCTCTGTCTGATTTAGCATTTTTTGCTATGGATCTAATACAAATAAGACACTTTGTTTGTAACTTAGACCACATGGTTCTGGAAAACTTATTAATGGAATTGCCTTACTGGTCTGGATCCAAAGCTGGTAAAGTCAACTGAAAACCTTTTAGTGACTTCAGGGGATTTTGCATTTGTCATATGAATGTTGAGGTGTTCAGGCATGATTTTTAATAGCTCTATGCTTGGGAATACATGAAGCTGTAATCATGCTGCTCCTATTCTAGGCAAAAAAGGGCAGTAGTTGGGAAACACCACTTTGTATTCTGATTTATGCACATATGTAGGACTTTATATCCAGCTTCCAAACAGTGCAAAGGTCTCTGAGCTACACTGCTCTTGTGTAAGAACAGAACTCTTGTGTAGTCTTAGTGAGAAGAGAAACCTGATGTGGAACTGTAAGAACCCATCAAATTTACTTTTTAACAGAAAGTTAAGAAGCAACAAATTATCCTTTGGCTTACAAGACAGGAGAGAGGAAGCCATTGACCCAGCCCCCTAAAGACTTTCCTATTTCTTCAGGTGCACATGCTACAGATTATTAGGGTTTCCTAAACAGTCTTAATATCTGCACAGATATGCTGTAACAAGGACAGTAAACCTAAGGCTGAACAAAAACAGCTGTAATACTGAAAAAAAAAAAAAAAAAGATGAAGGGAAAAATAAAATGTTTGTTGCTTTTTAAAAAATATTCTTCTATAGGAATTGAGAACTTCACATTTTTGAGGGACTTCCTTACTATGTGCCTCATCTTTTTAAAATTGTTTTGCATTGCAGTACTCTTAAATATTATCATTTCAGTGCTACTACTGTGGCTTTGACCAGGTTTTCCTTTCAGAACCACATCTCTGTGTGCATGGTCTAGTGCCTACTCTGCTGGTATGAAGAGCATGTGTACTGGGTGGGATATGGATTCTCAATGAGTCTCATCAGGTCTGCTGCTTCTTTAGGCCTGATTCCGAGGAACCATGAAAATGTGCGAAAGTCCTTAAATTCTGTCCAGATAAAATTTCCAGACAGAACAAGAATAGCCAGAAAAATGGCTGCTCTAACTACATTGGATAGTGCCTCTTTCATGTTTATATTCCAGTAAGCAATGAGCTCTATCAATATTAGATAAACCACCTTCTTTGTAGAAGGGAGTAAATACTGACATTTACACAATTTGAAAGCGAAAATACAACAGCTTATACTCAGAGTAATCTGTCCATCTCTACCCGTATCTATGGAGCTATTCTGGATTTATAGTACCATTTTTCAGTTCAGGATCATTTTTCAGGTCAGGCTCAAGACAGAGCAGTGATAAAGGGCACATACATAACTTTAGATTAAGTAGAGTGAACCAGGCTGTATTTCTCTATTCTAGTTACTAAAGGACCCTCCATATAATAGAGAAAAAAATTCATAGACACTGGGTGCAGGAAGTCCAGGGATTTTATTGAGAGGAGATACCAAGTGATTTTTTGCTGTGTAACTCTAAGCTCATTGTTTTGTCTGAAACTGCCATAGCAACAAATGCCACCTGCATCTTTGCTTTGCAACCATGCTTCCTGAGGTCACTTTGCTGCTGCCAAGCACACAGACGACCAATAAGGATGTAAATGTATGTCCACTTTACATCATCTATATTACATTTTGTAATATATTAGGACAGGTCCTTTGTAGATTTGAGTCAGGACAGCTTCTAGGATGTTCCATCAGCTTCAGAAAAACACTGCCTCTCACAGTGACCAAGGGTCTGGCCCTAGCACATTCCTCATAGCAGTATGGGCAGAAGGGACAGCCTGCTCATGGAATAAGATTCCAGTGTTTATGTAGCTTGTGTTTTCCAAAACCTTCTTCAAAGTCATCAAGGCTTTCTTTTTCTCACTCATACGGGAGGAAGACAATGACTGAGTCTTCCTATGAATTAAAAGCATTTTAACATTATATTTACCACTACAAACTATTTTTACTTTTTATTTTACATGGTGAAAGAACAGGTGTGTTTTTCTCCTTTTGTCTACCATGAGGAAAAAATATTTTCAAAAGAAAGAAGGAAACAAGTTATGCCCATAAAACATTCTCAGATCTTTAGGACCTTCCAGATGCACTTTGTTAACAGAAAGAATAGAAGCTTGCATCACGTGTATCATATCTATGAGGCATCACACTGCCTCTTGGATTAAGCCAATTTAAAATGTATCAAATGCTGCTTTGTTGGTGTCACATTCAGATATCTTTCCTCAAGGATACCATTCTGTATCTTCCTAGAGTAATTTTTCTTTGATTTATTTCTATTACTGCACCAATCACAGAGTTAAGCCATGCTATTTTCTGTTAAGAAAACACCACTTGGATCCATCTGTTCTCTTCTTCACATGCAGTAGAATGGTAGTTATTAAAGAGGGTCATTCTTTAAATTTCTCTGACCAATGGACTCTATATATTTTCATCTTCTGTAGCCTGTAAATTAGTCAAGATCTCAGTGAACCAAATCTATTGTGATTGTGTTATGTGCACGTGGCACGTAATTAAGAGCATAAACTGTTTTATATCTCTATTTTTATAGATATTACATTAATACGTACTGCTGAAAACCAGTGTTGTAATCTTTGCTCTCACTACTACTCTAATGCTGACTTTATGCAGAATTTAATTCTTAAATAGCTACTGTTTTTTTCTGTCCAGCACAGCCACATCAGGAAGGCAGTGTCTGCAGTGCTCTGTCTCTGGTCTCACCAGAGTTCTCTGCCTTTTGTGCTGTGGCTCTCAGCTGCACTGCAGCTCCACTCCCTACCAGAGTCCAGAACCAGCACCAAAATATGCTAAACTGTTCTGCAACACCAAAAGGTAGCAAACTGTTCTGTTGGCCCCTGACTTTGAAGCACTTGTGACAGCACAGACATCTGAGCCCTGCTGGCCTATCAGTCACCTTTGAGTGCAATAGAGTTGGTGTCACAGTGATTGTGACAAACCATCCAGACATGCTCAGCTGCTGGTTATAATCACATGCTGTAACCACTTCTCTTGCTATTTGCAAGCCCATTGTTCCTGAACTCTGGAAAAAGAAAAATAAAATTGGTTTAGGTGGTAAAAATCAGTGCTTAGTTTTCTTCATACGAACAAGAAGAAAACAAATAGGACTCAAAAATGCAACCATGCATTGGGGGGCTTGGTCTAGGGACACTTTAAACACTTATGAATACCTAGCCATGTTATAAACAATTAAATTCCTCGTCCATGTTGTATGTGCACAAGATAGTTTGAATGTCATCCAGAGCTCTCACAAACAAAATGTGAACAGACCTTTTCAGCTGCAGTGGGAGCCTCAGAAATCAAATGTCAAAGTGCAGGCCTGTGAAAGCTGTAGGGGATCATTGGGGTTTGTTTATTGGCTGGAGTGACCTGCTGTCTGAGAACTAAACTGACACTGCTCCAACTTAGTGGGTGAAGAAAATAAAAAGACCTTCATTCTCCCCACACTACAAGAAGCAAACTGGTGACTTAGGAAAAGGATAGTAGTAGAACAGAGAAAAATTAGTGCCTCTCATTCCTGTGGAAGCCTGCCACTGTTGGGCACTGACAGTAAAGGGGCAGGGAGCAGCGTGGTGCAATTCTGTAGGCTAGTGATATCACTTTTCCAAAACAAATGAGGGAGCAAGAGGTAAGAATAAAGCCTGTACTTTGATCCGCACAAAAAGCGATGCTGCTCCTCCCATCCATCTCAGCTTAGACTGGAGATTCACAATCCAGCCCTAATCCTGCTCTCTTGTCTAAGACCTGGTGGGTCAGTTGGGATCTGGGCAGGCTAGGTCCATGGCCCAAGGACAATTGTAGGAGGCTCAGTAAACCAGGTCCTGCCCTTGGGTAACAACAGCCCCAGGCAGTGCTATAGGCTGGGGTAAGAGGCTGGAAAGCTGCTGGGTGGGAAAGGACCGGGAGTGCTGGTCAACAGCAGCTGAACATGAGCCAGTGGGTGTCCCAGGTGGGCAAGAAGGCCAAGGAACCCTGGCCTGCATCAGCAACAGTGCGGCCAGCAGGACCAGGGAGGGATTGTTCTCCTATACTGGGCACTGGCGAAGGCCACAACTCATGTCCTCTATCCAGTTCTGGGCCCCTCAGCACAAAAAGGTGTTGAGGTGCTGGAGTGTGTCCAGAGAAGGGCCGTGGGGCTGGGGAAGGGGCTGGAGCACAAGGCTTTTGAGGAGCAGCTGAGGGAGCTGGGTGTGTTTAGCCTGGAGAAAAGGAGGCTCAGGGGAGACCCTATCACCCTCTACAGCCACCTGACAGGGGGCTGCAGCCAGGTGGGGATCAGCCTCTTCCAGGCAACCAGTGACAGGAGAAGAGGAAACGGCCTCAAGTTGTGCCAGAGGATGTTCAGGTCAGACATCAGGAAGAATTTAATCACTGAAACACTATTAAGCATTGGAATGGGCTGCTCAAGGTGGTGGTGGAGTCACCATCCCTGAAAGTTGTCAAGAAACACGTGAATATGCACTTGAGGACAGGGTTAATGGTGAACATGGTGGTGGTGCTAATTTGGACTTGATCTTAGAGATCTTTTCCAACTTCAGCAATTTTATGATTCTGTGAGTGAGGATCTACCTTGGAAGATGTTAGACGGGATACAAAAGCTTTTACAAAGGAAAACATTGGTGAAATAAGTTACAGAAAAAAACTTGCACAAAAAGGGAAAATGAGTGGATCATTAGAAAATTGAAGGACAGCTGCAAGTAAGTGGGACATTTCTTTTCCAGAGCACTTCTTGGAAACACAGGAAATGAAACCTTGAACTTACTCCTATCTGTGTAAACAGTTCTCCATGCCTGACACAATCTGGTAGGTACAGCTGATGCTGTCCTTCATGGCCTCCACACTGCAGTGCAGCAGCCCAGTCTGTGGTACAAAACTACTTTTGTGATGGTTGCTGTTCCTCCCATGAAACTGGACAGAGAAAGGATGGTCAAAGATGACGCAGGAGAACTAAACTTCTCCCTTTTGAAATGAACAAAGTGATAAGGAGAGAGGGCTCTGTACCAGCAGTGGCTGTGTTGTTCCTCCCTTTCTCCATGAACAAAGGAGAATAATGACTTAGACAAGACACAGACTCTTGCAAACTTTTCCTTGCTAATTGGATATTAGGTCTATAAGATGCCCTTGGCCTCATCAAAATGGTCAAGCTCTCCAATTCTTCCTTTGGAAGTCTGTGTACCTCAGTACTCTTTGGTACTCTTTGGTAAAATGGATGTATTTCTAATTGCTGGAGAAGTGAAATGCCTAACTTCTAGTAACTGAATGACAGGATTTTCTCTGTAATGAGTTAATCTGTGAAAGAATGAGAGCCATCATTTCAAAGCAAGATTAATATGGTCCAGTTGCCTAAATTGTGTGTGTAAATGACATCCATGCATAATCAAGGTAATGAAATAGCTAACATAAATCACTACAAGGAAGGGACAACAACAAAGAAACTACTAGTGATGGTTGCATGCAAGAAAGGGGTACTAGTTTTTTGACCAGAGAGTCAAAAAAAAGCTTCTTCAGAGGTGAGTGCAAGAATGTTTAGGACAGCCTTGACTATAAACAGATAAACTGTACAAATACAGAAGATAAAAGAAAATAAAAAAAACAGCTAAAAAAAAGATTAAATCCACTTTGTTTGCAAGGCAAAGATAAAAGTACATGGATACAGGCCTGAAATGGGTTTAGCATAATGAAAAACAGGGAGATTTGAGATGTACATTCCAAAAGAGGATGTATCTTGATAGAGAGAGGAAGTGAGTGCCAGAGAGAAGAACCAGTGAAGAGCAAACTCCAGGGGGGAAAAAACTAGAGCCAAGTATGTAAGCGTGCAGGGTACGTGAGATCAGAGACATCTAGGGAGAGTGCTAAAGATAGTAAGTCAAAGATGAAGATAAAGGAACCAGCTCAGAACTGCAGCTCTGTTGAAAAGCTCTGTAGGAGCTCTGAATCCCTCAATTTTTTGAGGAAACAGTTGGGGTGACAATTTGCACATTATAAAACTTGAGTTCCGGGAGTTACATGATCATATAGAGAATTAAGGATTTAATTTTAAAACTCAGTTGTTGTAGTTTAAATTGGAGGAAAAAAATAAATGTTCTGCATAAATCCTAAAAAAATCCAACAGCAAAAGGCAATCTGTGGGAAGAAAATTTATCCATCTGTGTAATTTTACATTATTTTAAAGCAAATAATATTATTTCTGAACATCCACAGTCTTACCTATTCCCCAGTCCCACTTTTAGGACAGAAGTTCAGAGGAGCCAGGAGTAACCTCTCCAGTCCTTTTCATATGTCTTCACAGCCCAGTGATGACTACTTGCCTGACACAGGTGTTAAGATGTTTTACATTGGAACCAGAAAATACATATTTTAAAAGCATTATCCTGAAAAAAATCACAGAATTACTGAATGGTTTGGGTTGAAAGAGACCTTTAAAGGTTGCCTAGCCCAACCTCCATAAGCAGGGAGATTTTCAACTGGACCATTTTCTCAGAGTCCCATCCAACAGGACCTTGATTGTTTCCATGGACAGGGCATCCACAGCTGCTCTGGGTCACTTGTTTCAGTGTTTCACCACCCTCAGCATAGAAACTCCCTCCATATATCTAGTCTGAATTAACCCTCTTCCACTTTAAAAACATTACACCTTCTCCTATCTCTGCAGGCAGCCCTACTTGATAAAAAACCCTCTTCAAAGAAGATATCCATGTACAAACTTATGTTCCTGGGGTTATCCCAGGAATATCCTTTTGTGCTGGAGGAGAGGGGATGCTAAACAGAACACACACTGTCACACCCCCTCACACGCCTTTGAAGCAGGGGAATGTGAAATGAAGCGTTGAGCAAGTGTTGGGATTTCCCTTATCCAGTACAACTTAGTGCTTAACAACAAGAGGCTTTATGTTTTCACAAGGAGGTGCTTGTGTTGTACCTCCAGTAATAAATGAAACAGTCCAAAAAAAGAGAATGAGTGATGAAGAAACGGGATGCCCTGGGGCTGCTCATCCAAGGTGGCCCTGGGGCTGGAATGCTCTGTCTGGCACCCATACAGCCAGATGTGGCTGCACTGGCTCTGCTTTTGCTCACATGGCCAAATGACAGCAAAGCCCTGAAAAATGAACCTTCTCCTATTCTGTGAGGAAATGAGAAGATAACCTGGGGTATCTGCAGCAACTGTCAACTCCATTTGCTTTTCACTGTATTCCAGGATATCAGTCTATTTTCTACTTGGCTACCAGTGTCAATCAGCTACTAATAAAAAATCAAAATAAGGTCCAGACCTGTGGTTTCATGCTGTGACAGTGCAGAGCTTGCAAGCTATCACCTGAAAAGAAGTGACATGTTATCCCAGGGGAGATCTGGATTCTCCTGTGCACCAGAGAATCAGTACTGACTTCTTGGCTGTAGTGGAGTGTAAAGCACAGCTGGGAGGAACATATGGAGACAGACTGTAATTTTCTATCAGCAAGTTCAAGTTCAGGGGGCAGGGTGTTAAAGAGCAGAGGAATGAGCAAGAGCACATATCCTTTGTGCTGTGACCTAAGCCTGGTGCAGACCCTGGCACAGCATGGTGGGGAGGACACTGGAGATGGCTGGAAAGCCAGGGTTGATGGCTACCTCATCTCTTTGCTAGGGCAAAACTAGGAAGAGGCGAAACACAGAACAGTGTAGCTTGTGAAGGACTGAGTTAGCCAGCTATTTCTTTATATGTATGTACATATACAAATACATATGTATACACATATATATTTATGTATGTATATAAAATGATTCCACTAGGAATGCCAGTGTCTTTCCACCAGCACTGAGGATGTGACTAAGTTAGCCAGCCACTTCTTTATATATCTATAAAATTTTCCCGACTGGTAATCCCAGTGCCTTTCTGCCAGCACTGAGGCTGGGACAGTGAGTTTAAGCACAGTTTAAACATCTCTGGCAGTTATTACCAATCTTGTCTGCCTGCTTTCGGCCATCTGAGGCGTGTCCTTAGTGCACCCAGCTGAAACAAGTGGCTCCCGTGGATGAAAACCATCATGTAAGGTTAAATTGCAAATCTTCAGCTATGAAACTGGAACAGGATGAGACCGACTTACCGTACTGGACATTAGAGCTGAGCTTCTAGGCTTAGCAAGATTAGCATCATCTCTGTGCCCAGCATAAGGGGACTGAGCCTGTCTGGAGCATGAATTCTTTTCACCTCAGGAAAACCTGCAGAAAATCAGACAGTGCGGGGAAGTGATGGCCTTGAAGGAGGAAAAAGCTTCTAACACAGATATGTGCTAGGCATCAGAGCCCTGAAACACGTGAGTGACACAGACTGGAACGTGCTGAAGAGCAGCAGAAGGTCCTGGTGCTTTCCTGAGGAATATTTAGAAAAAAAACCAATGGTAGAGTGAGTGTTTTAATCTACCTCCCCGGGATGTGCAGAAGTTCTATTCATCGTCTTATTAAACATTACAGTGAACTGGACAAACCAATTTTGGTTCTTGTTAACACTGTGGCAAAAACAGGATATTTTTAGTTTAAGCACATCACAGATGTATAGTCTGTTCCTGCTTTACAAAATACAGAAAATATATGACATGATATAATATTGTGCAGATGGAGAGATACACTGGAGTTTATTCTTCTTTATAGACACTCAGTTTTCCTTCAAAGAACTTCCTCAGCTTCATTCTCAAATTCCAAAGTCAAGTAGATTAATTAGTGGAGGAGAAAAGTTTCCTGCATTTCCTAATTTAAAGAGTCCCATCCACCCCTGGGAAAATACAGCAATTTTGAGAAAATATTTCTATTTTTCAAAACAACATTTTGAAACTAACCAAAGTGCTTATTTCAAAATGTCAGTGCTTAGTTTCAATTTTCTGTTTTAAGTCAGACTTTATTTTCTCTAATGCAACAAGGAAGTTCCTAGAGAGAAAATGTAAATCTTTTCTTGATATTTGATTTTAGAGAAATCTCCAAAATAGTGAACTCCAAGGATAATTTATAGTTCAAGAACATAAATTATTTTCTATGGAATATATAATGATTCATTTTCCTGCTAAAATTTGTGTCCTTGCTATTTCTTTTTGCCTTGTTAACATTTCTGGGACATAGCTTCAAGTTAATAATAATTTATCCAACCTCACAATGAAGCAAAGATTTCAACTAAAGCCAGGGGGAAGTTTGCCATCAGACAAGGTGCAGCCTCAGGTTCATTGTCTCTACAATTTTTTGTAGAGTTACCAGTTACAATTTTTTTTATGTTACCAGTGTGTTTCATCTGACTGCATATAACCTGATTCACAAGCTGATGCTGGATATTCAGAGTCCACCATTCTCTTAAATTCAGGCCATCAGACTGTGACTTCATCAGTGAAAAGCCACTCATGTCGTGTCTGGAATTAAATCCAGAAAAATCTGTGTATTTTTTTAGGAATTAATCAGAAGAGCAAGCCTAGGAATATGATCTATTTATTTGTTTTGCTACAGTATTTATATTATTGTTCTCTGTTTCTCTCTTTTCCCTTTGCAGAAATAAACCCTTTTCTTTGTGTCACTTTGAGGTATTCATGTAATAAAAATCTAATTTTTTCATATAATCCGATGCCATTTGTTTTTTATTGGATTGTATTTTAAATGTCTTATAGCAGGTAAGACAAAAGAGTGACTCCTATCCACAGAGAAACTTTTTCATTGGCTGCAAAGCACCGTGAAGCTGTGGGGGGTGTAACTGTATAAATAATTTAAAAGGCAAAAAAAATAGATGTGGAATGCAATTGCTGAACATACACTTTTTGTCAGATGTTTAATATTTTTTGTCAAGGGAATGAAGTTAGTTTTATTCTACACCCAAGCTGCTAAAAATACACACACACACACACACACACACACACTCAAACACAAACAACAGAACACAGCAGCAGTGAGAGACAAAAGTGCTTTCTTGCATCAGCTGTACTGGCTCCACCTGACTGACCCTGTCGTGGGTCAGTGTCTTTGTCACTGAATCAATGTAATGTTCTCTAAATTTCTAGTAATTTAAATATGCTAAGATAGCAGGTAATGTTACTGGTGGGAAATGTATGTGAAAAAAAATCTTCAGTACTCTGAGGAAAAATCTCCACCCTCTTCTCTACCTGCTGCTCTCCTAAACACACCAGACATGAGTCTGGGGCTGTATCCCTGTGCTGCAGCAGAAGGTTCCTGCCCTTCTGTACATGGATGCTGGGATCATGAATATGCTGCTGTGTGCAGCTGTTGCTGTGCTGCAATGACCAGCAACAAAGAAAAATCTGAGTGTAAAACCCTGCATACAGAAATGGGCGTTTCTGTTACAGGTCAGGAGTGCAGATGGGGTTTTGGGCACAGAGAAGATGTGGGTTTTTTTCTGTTTTAGAGGAGCCCAGCTGTTAGAGATGAGCAAAGATACTGCATGGCCACTCTGTGCTAGGACTCCAAAGAGGTCCTGCTGCCCAGACTGCTCCACACACAGCCAAGCTTGTGCAAGTTTCTCTGTGAATGCTGGTATTTCAGCCAAGGATAGGCATGTTTGACACCAGCAGTTAAAACATTTACTGGGACAGCAGACAGTTTACAGCAAAGCAGTGCTAAGCACACATTTCACTGCACTGGTTTGAGATCATGGTGTGAAGAATGCTTATCTGCCAGGAGGGTCACTGACTGGCAAGGGAATTGCAGTATTTTGGTTATCTCATGGTAATTCCTCTGTGAGTGCTCATCTCATTTACTCCCTGTGGAAGAAACAGAACACATTGGGGCAGGTTATCCCCACATTGGGGCAGGTTATCCCCTCATTGCTGCAATGCAACCTCAAAGAAACTCCATGGCACTCGGCTGGATGTGCTGAGACCATAATCAGGAGACATCTCACAACCTCCCACCCAGCCCCCTAGTCCAGCTTTGGCAGAATAAAATGAAGCATGACTGATTCTCATGTGGAAAGTGACCATCAAATAATAAGAGGTATTTAGTAGCATTTGCTCTGAAGGTAACTCTGAAGTCCTTTGTCTCAGACTTATGCCCAGATTCAGATTAAAAGAAGAAAAAAAACAAGCAGACTCCCATCTCCTTTCTTATATTTGTATAGCAGTGGTGTAGAGGCAAAAGAGATTTTTGTGGGGTATGTGAGGAAACTTGCTGTTGTCAGATATGGGCATTATAGTATACCCCTGCACATCCCATGGATTGTTTTCTTTGTGAAAGATGAGCAGCCCTATAACCTCCATCACTGATTTCTCAGAAATTTCTGCACAAACCTTCCTGGATTACCCTTTCTCCTATAGCACAGGCCCTCCCTACTGTGGAAGGTTGGAAAGCTGTGCTGTATCCAATTTACCATGTAGTAGATAGGACAGACACATATTCTTTTTGTGCAGAACACTTGCAGTGATATATTTTCAGGGGGACTGCTCGTACTGAACAGGCCCTTGCATGACAAGCTTAGCTGTTACCAGATTTGATCCCTGTGTCCAAGAGCTGAGTTTTGTTCTTGGTCTGAGTTTCCATGCCCTGGTCCCCTTTCCACTGTTGCCTATGGTTGGTAAAGTGCACGGTGTTGTTCTGATAAATAGCTCCTGCACACAGCCTGACTTTGTATTCCACATATCCATAGGCATTGCCTGATGAGAGGGGGCTTTGTGCTGCCGAGAGCTGCTGGTTGGAAAAATACTTCTGATCATGTATAGAGCTATTGTTGCTCAATACCACTGCTTAATCAGCAAAGCTGCATCCTAACTTCTGCTACAATATTCAAGGAAAATGTGTATGTCAGCAAGGGATCCTGGGCAATAAGCCCTCAATGGCCCAAGAGCTGGTAAGCAACAGAATCAAGATGCACAAGATGCAAAATTCACCCCCTTCAAAGGAGAAGACACACAGGAATATTTAGAAAAACTGGGAGCTTTAATTTCCTTTTCTGTGAACATCAAGTCAGGTGCTGAGGAAGCATTCACCAAATGCACTTTAATGCTAATTGAGCCTGTCCAGGTCAGTCTTCCATGGAAGATGAGAAAAAGGCAGCAGCTGATGACAGCAATGGGCTGAGAAAGGCATTGAGAGGCCAAGAGAAGCACAAATATAGAGAAGCTGTGAAGTATGATCTGAGCTGTGAGCCTATTTCAAAGTGGAGGTTAGGTATTTAAAATTGAAAATAGTGATGAACAAGAAGAAACATTTGGAAGAGGGGTTAAGCTTAGCAACAAATGATCACAAGTGAAGGATCTATACTAGTAAAACTGGAAGTCACTGAGAGTTCTTACCCCCAGATAAACTAAAAATTTTACCTGATTTTTTTTTCTTTAGGAGGTTTAACCCATATTGTAAATATTACCATACCACACTGAGAGCTCCATGCCCCAGAGACATAAGATCAAGCTTCCATTGAAAATAAGTAAGATCCTAGCCTTTGCAGCAAGAAGGAAAGTTTATAAACATGAAGGTAACTGATACAAGTAGCTGGAATATGTGGTAATGAAGCTTAAGAGCTACCCCTGTACTTCAGGGACCGTCTTACTTCAGCCTAGTGTGTTTCAGGGAAACCACCCATGGTGTTGTAGGAAAAAGAGGAGTTCAAAAGGCCCCAGCACAGGCTCACAGGACTAAGAGGGGCCTTCTGTATCACTCTTCTGGGTATTAAAGGCAATCATGGAAGAAAAGTTCATTGTGATGACACCAATGTTCTTTAGGTACCAGCAAGAACAGGCTACCAAGAGCCTCACTCTGCCTAACAGCCTTAGAGATTGTAGATGTGAGGTCAGCTTTCATAGATATGAAAGAAATGGAATTGTTATACACATTATGTTATGTTTAGGAGAACCTTTCTACTTGCTCTGATTTGGCAGTAGAAGAAAACTCCCTCAGATCAGCTTCGTGAGTGATTTTGTGAAGGTCTCTGACTCTCTTCACAGGGCTGTTTTATGTTCAGTGCCTACCTGCAATGTCACTGGAGTACTGCGGACACACTGTCATGCTGCATTACAGCTTGACAGCCCCCAGTCTTAGACCACCATCAGTGAGCCTGAAAGTGCTTTACTGGGAAGGGGTTACACCCTCCTAGCTGGTGAGGGAGCTGAGCTATGGAGAAGGGACCTTCTGGAGGCCCCTCAGCCTTGGCAGGGTCAGAACTACTCAGTGGAGTCCAAATTTCTGAGCTCTTTCTAGGACTGGAGGGTGCTTCTCTTCCATCTGTGCCGCTGGAGTGGTTTAAGGCATCACAAAGGCCACCTCTGAATGTTTCTTGCCTTACAAAGAGATCCTCATCCTTAAGAGAGGAGATCTAAAGGCAAAACAGGCACTGGAAAGTTGAATATAAGCATTTGGGTTAAAACAAGCCTGTAGCTTAGTGGAAAGATTCCAGTACCTGAAAAACTGCCACGTCTGTGCTTCAGTTAGTTTTACTGATCCTCTGCATGTGCCTTTTCCTGTCTTCTTGTTCCTTTAGAACTAACTGTGTAGTTATTTTGATAATAACCCCTCAAATCTGATTTTCAAAAAAGGCTGGAGAAGACTCTGTCTGTTGAAAGAAAATAAAACAAAACGAAAATAACTCAGACTAACCCCAGGTCATTTTGCTAGCAAAAATGGAGGAAATGAGCCATGGGAGAGAAGGATGGATGGGAAAGGGAGGGTGCTGGGGAATGATACTTCATTTTGCAAACATCAAGATACCATCTGAGTGTTGGCAAGACACTTGAATTCCTGAGGTTCTCATGTGTTGGATATGTCTAATGTCTGAGGTAGGAATAATCAAGAGGCTGTTCTAACACTTGTGTGTCATCTGCAAAGCAGGCACATCAACCCTCATTGCCAAAGCAATGTTAACTTGGATACCTAAGCCAGCAGTTTGTCTATCCACAACCTTTTCCTTGGATGCCTAAATACAATTTACTTTCACCCACCTTCACACAAAACATGAACATGAAACTCACCATACCTGTCCATAGCAGGGTCTCCGGGCAAAAACTGATATCAAAAACAAAAGAAAAGTCCTTATTCCACAGAAGCACAGTCCCCCCCACCAAGTTTTTCCTTTTGTTTTTAAATGCAGCAATACAAATATTATTTTGTGATAGATTATGGATGTACAAATGCTACCTACAAAGTGCACTGAAAATTAAATCTTCACCCAATAGGCTTAGATGGAACTTGCAGGAAGCAACATAAATAAAAATGTATTATTCATTACTCCGTTGCTTTTTTGCTGTGAAGGATATAAGAGTTCAAGTGGCTTATGATTTCATAATGCAATAAAAATGAAACCAATGGCCAATATGCCCAACATTTAAAAACATTCTTTATGAAATAAAACCTTTTTTCCTATGGTGCCTTTCATACCAACTATATTCCAACAAATTATGCATACTGAAAGAATTTGATTACAAAGATAATAAATAGGAAAGGGGAGTGTAATGAAAGAGATACTGTGAGACAAGGGGAGAAACATAAATCATATGCTACAGAACAAATGTTTCTCTACTTAGCTTTGTACATAATGATTACCTTGGTGGGATCCTGTTGGAAGTGGTAAAAACCACAGTGTGGTTCATTTTCAAAGGCCACAATCAGCAACAATTTATCAGCTGCTGCACTGGAGGATATGCTGATGTTTAAAGCGCCCATAAAAGCTAATGGAAGGCTTTTGCTTTCTCTCTTCTCTGTGTATTGGATCAGGCTTGAGTGTACATATTAAACCAATAATACACATCTCTCTCCCTCTCTCTCTCTCTATTTTTTTTTATTTTTATCTAGATCTCTACATCAAAAGAACAAAACTCCAAAAGGACTTTTTCAAGAATGGCAACAAATCACCAAAGGAAGATAACAACTCTTTTAACTCTGCAAACTTGATGTCTTTCTGGCACTTTTTTACTCAGGTGTCATTTCACAAGGTACTTGGAAGAAAATGTGTTTTCAGACTACAAAATAAACTTAGTGGTGTGAAAAAAGGAAAGTGTTAACATTTTTCTGAAACACAAAATGTGGTACCTGAGGTAGTTGACTAATTGAAATATTACTTCAATCAGGCAAATATTTTCTAATATGAAAATTTAAGTCCTCAATCCATTATAGTGATAAACAACAAACAAAATATTTGCAAAGATTGAGACCTGAGCAAAATAAAAACAAGTGTTAAAAATACTTGTCCTTAAACTAACATGTTTCAGCTTCAAAATCTACTTTACAAAGGCTCATGACAGACTCAGTTTTCAATCTGGCAAAACAAGTATGTTTACAGGTGCTTAAAAAAATTATGGTAATATAATCTCTTTTTTAAACATTATGCTGTTTTCACAGATTATCAATAGCGATTTTCAAACACTTATGAATGTACTGGACTTAAATATAAGATGTGCAAATAAGACACATTTTTAATATAAAAAAGAGAGAGATTCTAAGCTACTGGAGTGGATTAAGTACTATAAAAATCATGAGACAATGATTTCTATGATTATATTCTAAAGGTAAAAATGAGGGAAAGTAAAAAGTTATTTAAAATAAAGGGCAGCACTGAGATAAGGAATGGGCATAAGAAGCTAAGGCAAAAGGAAAAGTGTATTCCCAGCGAAAGCAAGTTAGGTGGTGTGGGAGAAATACACTACAGCAGAGAGAAAATTCATGTGGCCAAAGCTCAGTTGGAGTAGAACCTGGACAGAAATGTGGGGGCAAATGGAAAAGAGTTTCAAATTCAGTGTCGGCAGAAGTCAGCGCAAAAAAAGCATCAGCTTGTCACAGGCTGAAAGATGACCACTTCATAGACCAGGGACAGAGGCAGGGAAGGTGTGCCTAATGCTTTCTTTGCCTCTGTCTTCAATACAGATGATGGACTGAGGACATCCAGTGCTCTAAGCTGGAGGAACATGGCTGTGAGAGTGACCAGTTCTCAGCTGACCACGTAGTAGTGTGGGATCAGCCGCTCTACATGAAACCTTAAAAATCTATGGGGCCTGATGGAATTAATGTGAGAACACTCAAAGAGCTGGCTGATGTCACAAGGCCTCTCTTGATGACATTTGAGCAGTCTTGGGAATCTAGAGAGATCCCGTTTGATTGGAAGTTGTCCTTGTTTTCAAGAAAGGCAAGAAGGATGACCCTAGAAACTACAGACCTGTCAGCCTCACTTCAGTTCCTGGTAAAGTTATGGAGAAAATTATTCTGGGAAATACTGAAAAACAGCTGAAGAACAACACAGTCAGCATAGCTTCATGAGGGGAAAGTCCTACTTACCAAAGCTGATTTCCTTTCATGGCAAGGTAAGCCACCCAGTTGATAAAAGGAAGCCAATTGATGGAATTCTTTTACATTCTGGTAGATCTTTTGACACAGTGTCTCCCAGTGTCCTTCTGGACAAAATGTCCAGCTCACGGCTGGATAAACACATCCTGTGATGTGTGAGCAGCTGGCTCATGGTGCAGGCACAAAGGGTTACAGTGACTGAGGTGACATCAAGGCTGGTGACCTGTCACCAGGGGGGTTCCACAGGGCTCCATTCTCTGCCCTGTGCTCTTCAACATCTTCATAAATGACTTGGATGCAGGACTGGAAGGGGCACTGAGCAAGTTTGCTGAAGATACTAAATTGGGAGGAATTGTTGATGTCCACAAGAGCAGACAAAGCCTGCAGGGTGACTTTGACAAATCAGAGATGGGCAATCACCAACCATTTAACTCAGACATTGGATTCTGCACCTGGGCCAGGGGAACCCTGGATGTACTGACTGGGAAAGGAGATGCTGGGAAAGCAGTGCTGGGTAGAGGGACTTGCAGATTTGGGTTGATGTCAAATTGAACATGAGCCAGCAGTGCCCTGGCAGCCAGGAGGGCCAAGCCTGTCCTGGGGACATCAGGCACAGCATCACCAGCCAGGCAAGGGAGGGGATTGTCCTGCTCTGCTCTGGGCTGGGGTGGCCTCAGCCCGAGTGCTGGGGGCAGTTTTGGGTGCCACAACATAAAAGAGACATTAAACTGCCCAAAGAAGGGCCACAAGGAAGGTAAAGGGTCTGGAGAGGAAGCCATTGAGGTGTGACTGAGGTAATTTTATCTATTCAGTCTGGAAACCTCATTGCAGTTACAACTTCCCCATGAGGAGAAGAGGAGGGGCAGACACTGATCTCTGCTCTGTGACAGGACCTAAGGGAATGGCCTGAAGCTGTGTCAGCAGAGGTTCAGGTTGGATATTAGAAAAGGTTCTTCATCCTTGAGGGTGGTTGGGCACTGCAACAGGCTCCCCAGTAAACTGGTCATGGTGTCAAGCCTGAAAGAATTCAAAAATCATTTAGACAATGCTCTCAGGAGCATGGTGTGACTCTTGGGACAGTCCTGTGAAGGGGCAGGAGCTTGACTTTGATGACTCTGGGTTCCTTCCAACTCAGAATATCCTATGATTCTATGACATTTAAAAAATTGTTGCAAACAGTGTTGGAACACATTTAATCTGGGAATCAGAACATTAGTAATCACCAAATAAGTAAATGTCTGAGTAAGTCCTTTGACAGGACCAATAATGGGGCAAGAATAAAGATGTTTCCACAGATAGTTGGGCTGGATGAGATAGAGTCCCACAGAAACCCAGACTTACAGCTCATGAACCTCTATTCCCACTATTGTTTCACCTTCCCAAAATACTGCTGAACCTAACTTTTGAAAAGCTTAAGTCTGTTCAAAACCATCCCAGCTTTAAGAGTCTTCTTTCCACTCTTGTCTCAAACATCTTTCACAAGCTCTTTGTTTCTTTCAAATTACTAGATTTCCTTCTGCTGTCCTAGATTTTGCTCCTTTCTAACTTCAAGGTCAGAATCTAAACCATTTCCTCAGCTGCTCTCTTATCACTGCTCTGCAAGTTTCCCCTCTGTACGTGTTGTACAGCCAGAGTCTCCGGTGCCTTTTTCACCCCAGGCCTGCTAGAAAGTCTCCCCTGAGATATGTCATGAGTAGAAATACGGAGTCAAAGAACCCCAGATTTTAGCAGCAACTGCTGAGAACACACTGAAAATATGAAAATATTTTCATTCTCCAAAGGGAATACCATTTTGTGATAGGCTTGAGAAGAAGGGGAAAAAAAAAAAGAAAAAGGAAGCACTAAAAATCTCTTTGCCAACAAAGAAGACAAGCTTTGTTAATCTGTTTTAACACTGAAATAGCTATAAAAGTCCTAAGCCATGTTATTTCAGACTATCTTAGTTTATCTGGGTATACAAAGGCACCCACTTCCCAAAAAGACTGTGATTTTTAAAGAAACATTAACTAGAGAAGAAAACCCTTCATAGTCACTTGAACTTTATCAAAGGCTCTACCAGGCAGGGCTGTGGAAACACAAAGGTTTTCCTTCCCACTAAAACACACCACACTAAATATTTTTCCTATTTTCTCAGTCTCTAGCTGAGCAGGTACTTGAAGGGAGAACCATTGCAAGTGATGTAATAGTCAAGACCTGAGGTTTCTCCTAGTAATCTAAATCTAGTTTCTGTGGACTCTTAATCTCTTTCAAACAGGTACCATACCTTACCCTGATGGGTCTTAAAGTGTTTCATCAGAACAAATGTTCATTAGAACAAATAGAGGCCTCAGTATTGGCTCTGGTGGTTTTTAGCTTAATTCAGAAAGTCATAATTAGGTCCAGGGCTGGAGTAAAGGTGGGAAAATTCCGTGTGGAGAAATCTACGCATTTTAAGTAATGAGAGCAGTGAGTTAGCACAACAGCACACCTGGGATCACAGTGGATTTTACATTCTTCCTTGCAGTTTAGGTGTCTATAGGTAGCTGTGTTACTCTCGGCAAACACTTCAACTGTTGAAACCTTTCTAAATACTTGCATTAGCAAGTGTATGGTCAGTATCTCTGGTCTGTACTAAAAACATGTCTGAAAAAAAGTTCTTATAATTCTTCGCATTTATAAAATAAAATTTTTAAAAAAGAAAACCCAGCCTAATAAGACATTTTTGAATAGTATTTCTATTGCAAAAGAAAACAAAATAGCTTTTCACTGTAAATGTAGTTTAGCAACATTTAGAACAGCGTATCCAAAACTCAGCTGCCTAGATTACACAGGAAAGAAATTCCAGGACATTGGAATAGGACAGCTGCAGAGTCAATAATTGCAACAAGTTTTACCTTTTAGGTCACAAATCCGGTGTTCCCACCCTAAAAGCAGGAGCAGCAGCTCTTGACTATTATTCAAATAATAAAAAGATACAGATACTCAGGCAGCTAAATTTCCATATCCTCAGTGGAAGAGTTATTAACTGGATCTGTGTATGCTAAGCAGAGCAACTTGTACATCTGTGGGGGTCTTATTTATGTTTAGAGACAGAAGAGTTGACATTCTGAAAGAAAAAGCCTTATTTAGGAAGACTGTACCACAAAAGAAACAAAAAGCCCCAAACATTATTAATAACAAGTTAGGAACCAGCTTTGTAAAGAGCCCTTGTGTGTGAGCCGTGAATAGCATTACAGCCCGGGTCCTAAACTGGTTTGTTCATTCTTATCCCCCGTGGTCCAATTAGACTTTCACAACTTGTTCAACTCGAACCCTTGACTGAAGCCCAGCTTCTAACAATAAATTCCCACTGAAATCTTGCTTAATCAGTGCGTTTTTTGAATATTAAGCTTCTTCTCCAGTATTTCTCAAGCATCAGCATACAGATGAATAAAGAATTTGTTTTTAGCAGAACCTTTTTATTTTAGAGATGATAAACTTTCGCGGCTGAAGAAGCGCCAGTTGAGCGGAACGACGGCAATCGCTGGGTTTGTGGGACATCTAGTGGGAAAAGAAGGCCACTGTCTTGGCTCTGCAGCTTCTCAGAGGCGCGGCTCAAGAAGGTAGCAGCGCAATCAGAGCGCAAAGCCACCGGCTGCTCTGCGCCCGCTGCGGGCGAGCCCGGTTCCCCGAGCGGGAGCGCTCTGTGCCGCAGCCCGGCAGCGCACGCTGCTCAAGGGGCGCTCCAGCCTCCTGCTGCCTGTCACCTCGCCAAGGTAGAGCAGCACAGACATCAGCAGGGGCCGGCAGCTTCAGCGTGTTACCAGAACCCTGAACAGCCTGTACGCTCCATTGCTGTTTCTCCCAGCCGTAAGTCAGCAAGCTGCGGTGGGTCACCCTGCAGGTTTACCCAATCCAGCATTCCTCTCCCAAAACAGCCCCTGAAGAGCCACAGGTCTCAGTGTACCTTCCCTGTCTCCAGACATTCCTGGCACAGAAATGATTCTGAGCTTTCTCTTTGTGTCAAACAGAATTTTTAAATTCAAGGAACAAATCCTATCTTTTAACCCACACTGCCACTCACAAACATCTGCAATGTTTCCCACAGTTCAGAGCCCACTATGAAAAACATAATTTTGACGTTAAGTCTGGCACTGCCTTGTTTCATTTGACATCTCTCCGTTCTATATCATTGTGAAAAAGAATCACAGAATCATTCAGGAGTGTGAGTTGGAGGATACCTTTAAAGGTCACCTTGTCCAACCCTCCCGCAATCACCTGGGATATCCTCCACTAGGTCAGGTTGCTCAGAGTCCCATCCAACCTGATCTTTAATGTTTTCAAAGGTGAGATGTCCAACATAGCCTATTTCAGTGCCTCACCACCTTCCTTGTAAAAAAAATTTCTTCCTTATGTCTAATATAAATAGGCCATCTGCAGTGAAACCCTGTAGTCCTAATGCAAAAGACAATTTATCCCCAAAAACTGGGCTCTTTTTCCACATACCTTCTCTGTGTTGCTCTGTTTAGACATCTCTCCTTTTTCTCTCTCTAACATGCCTTTCTTTGTAGGTAGCAGAATCTTTGCTCAGTTGACCTTTGAACTGATGCTGCTGCAAATCTTGGTTCATCTGTGCCACCCTTTGAAACTTTTTCCTTTTTTATTATTTCTTGTATGTCCTCTCAATGACAGCAGTTCTGAGCTGAAAACGGTCGTCAGGATACACTCACACCACGAATTTCTGTAGTAGCATAGTGGCATTTCCCTTTTACTTACTTTTCCTTTCCCAGCAACTCTTACTATTGTGTGCTTAACTATCACTGCAAAGTGAGCAGACACTTTCACAGAAATATGTCTCCTTCCTCAGAGATAGTAATTAGTGCTGGAGTTGTCACAGTAACTGGTTTTGTTTTTTTTTTTTCAAATGCATTTCTGCATGTTTGGTAGCATTGGATTTTACTAGGTGTTGTATCCTCTAACCTACCAATAGCATGAAATCTTTCTGCTGGGCACATTCTCCTGTATAGATCTTTCTTGGCTTTCTTGTCCTGAGTGGTTTATTGTCATATGCAAAATTTGCCATCTTCTTCTCCCTTTTCCTACATCATTTATGAATATGTCAGTTAGCACAGGTCCCGGGATCCCCAGAGGATTGAGAAAACAATTTTATTCCTACTCCGCATTTCTACCTGTAACTAGTTATCAATCTGTGAGGAACATTTAGTGTCATTTTTTATAGATTATCGGGTGCTTTTGGCACTTTTTTTGACTCATTGTTGAAAGACTCCTAGAGATAAGCACTGCTCACATAACCAAGAGATTAATCAAAGAGACCCAACACAATCCTGAGGTGCTACTTTCTTCCTGTAAAGTCACACCCAATCCTTCTCCACTATGGCATGTCAATTCATGTCTCTACTAAATCTAATTTGCAGTGGTGCCATGGAGCCTGAATTGAGTTTCCCTAGGCTGTCTTTTTTGTCACACTCGTTTGTATCATCCCTCACAGCCAGTGACTGCCCCAGGCAAGAGTAAACCCACAACAGTGCAGGGGTAGAATCTCAGTTGCAACCAATTTATACATCCTGAGACTAGGATGGGGGTATTCCTGTCTGAATGCATATTTGGTGTCTCTGGTTCTTTAAGATCCCCATCCTTTTTCTCTTAGAAATAACTTACCATTACACCAATGACCACTGGGAAAAATCCCAGCTCAGGACATGACATCTTTCCCTAATTTAAGTGAGCTCATAAAACATAAGCTTTACCTGTCAAACACGGGTAAAGAAGAGCAACACAAAATGAGTGGAGAGCTGTTCCTGTTCCTGACCTTGGCCAATTCTCCTTTCAGTCTTGTACATCCCAGTTCTCCTCTCTCTGCTCTCCTGCCCTCAAACCTCTCTTCAAACACAATTCTCTTAGAACCAGACCAAGATTCACTTCTGCACGATTTCTCAATTCCTCAGAGTTGGGATGCTTGCCTATCTTCATGAAACTGCTAATATTGGAGATAGAGCCCTTAAATTTTTTTATATTATGAAGTCAAATAAATGGGTAGGTGTGTAACTTCTTTCTTTCTTATTTGAACAATTTATCCTGCAAAGACCTTTCTTTCCTCATAAAATACAGTTCATGGAGCAGGAGAGTTTACCTCATGTTTCACAATCACTGTACTAGCAAGGTTCACTAATATACACTGATGTGGTAAGATGAAGGAAGAACACTGCCTAAAAGATCAGCTTTGTATCGTGCTTTGAAGGTGACAACATCTGGCTTTGATTGACTGCTGCAGAAATTCTGGGGTGGTTTAAAGAGGCTGCTGTGATTCCAGTTGTGAAAAATACTCATTTACAGGCAGCTAGCAAAAGAAGAAGAGAATAAAGCATACTGTATCTGCCTTTTTGCCACTAGTCACAAAAAAAAAAAAAATTGGCTGAGAGATACATTCAAGTAGTTAATTGAGCATTTCTGGTAATAAGAGGCATTTTTAATGCTAGAAGTTAGCCATGCTACTGCTAGCAAAGGGATATTCAGAGCATGTCCTCATACATCAAATCTCTGCTATGTTGTTTATGAGCAGCAATTTGAGATCAGGATTGGATTTGCAGAGGTATGTGAATTGTAAACAGTTTGCAGAAATGGCAACCAAGATTCCAGCATGCTTACTGTAGGCCTGGAGAGGTTTGTGAGGCCTTATTGTTCTTTAAACTTAATTACCAGGTACAGTTAAATCCTAGGCCAGATTTTTATCTTACATCATGCAGGGAAGGCTGAATTTGATCTTTTGGAGGCATGTCAGTCAGTCGCTGGGAATATCATATGCATGGTCAGCATCAGATATGCTCGCTTATGCTATTTCAACACTGCTGAAGGAATCTCTCCTAGTATTTTGTGTTCAGCCCTGAAATGAATTCAAATAAATATGGTGAGGTCTTTGTCTAAGGACTCTTCTCACTAATAAAGCTTAATCAAGAAAGGAAAGTAAGAGCTCTCTTATAATGCTTTGGAAGAAACTGAAACCATTTTATGCAGTGCTGCAGTATCAAAACTTGTAGACTCAAAAAGTACATTATTTGGGGAAGAAACAACACAATATGATCATTTCAATCATAGCAAGTTCAGGAGTTCGAACTTTCAGTTAATTGGAAGACTGCTAAGGAAAACAGGCTTCCTGCAAGTGGGTCTAAGTTGAAAGTGAGAGGTTCTACTTGTCAGAAAAAGCTGAAACCCTCATGTCAACATCACCAGACAAAGCATCCCAGGAACAAAAATGCAGGACAAAATCAATGTTTTTAGTGTTCAGTGTCCAAAGTTTCACACAAACTTGCAGTAAGTTCTAAAGATACAAGATGCCATTTGAAAAACATTGTGGCAGTATTCAGAATTTGATTTGCACAGTGTGCAACTCTGGCCAGGGATTCTCTTGGTGCTTCCCCTCTCTGTAAAAGTCTACACAAGTGTGCTGTGACAAGACTATTCAGTCAATAAATGGGGATTTGTAAGTTTAAAATAGCATCAGCTGAAATAGTAGGCTAGCATCATGTAAACGTTTTTGCACTTTAAATTCTGATGTCAAGCTTTTGGCAGTTGACACAGCCAACATTTTTTCAAGCCACTTATATAATGCAGGTTAAGCACCGGACTTAGCAAAGGAAAGGAGAACGAGTTTGACAGCTGAAAATTGCTGCTCCAAGAAGTAAAAAGAGACAGGCGAGCAGGTTTAAAGCGCGGGGTGACCAGAATGGGGCGAGGCAGGCACCAGGGGTGCGGGCGACAGCGGGACCAGGGGCTGGCGGTGGCCGCCAGAGGGACCCTGGACCCCGCCGGACCTCTCTCCAGCCTTCACCCTTCCCATTTCAGTGCTCCTGCTCCCTGCCCTTGCCCCTTTCCTGCCCGCTTTTACCTCGCGGGGAGGATCTGTTCGCCCTGGTGCCAAATGCCAGAGATGCTCCTTGGGGAGACAGGTGGGAAAGCCATCCTAAAACCCCCCCCACCAAAAAAAAAAAAAAAAAAATAGAAGAAATCGGAGAGATTCAAGAGAAGAAAAGACACAATTTTCAGATTGTATCAAGATTAAATAGGAGGAAAGTACAAAGGTTGACGCTTGAAAAAAAAAAAACAGTTGAAAAGAGCGACAAGTTGGAGGGCATATAAAGAATGGGCGGTGAGGGGTGAGGGAGGAAGTGAAAAATGCACAACAGTAGCTGGCATAGAGTGTTGTTTTCTCCACTCTTATTAGAAATAGAGAAACAGCTAGGAGAAAATCTGAGCAGGAATATTATAATGGAATTTTTGCAGATGAGACAAGCAGGTCAAGGGAGGTGATTCTGCCCTTCTACTCCGTCCTTGTGAGACCCCACCTGGAGGGGAGCTGCATCCAGCTCTTGGGTCTCTAGCAAGAAAAGGACTTGAACCTGTTGAAGAGGGTCCAGAGGAGGCCACAAAGCTGATCAGGGAGCTGGAGCACCTCTGCTATGGGGACAGACTGAGAGGGATATTGGGGATATTCAGCCTGAGGCAGGCAAGGCTCCAGAGAGATCTTATTGGGGCCTTTTTGTGTTTAAACAGAGGTTGTAAAAATGATGGGCAGTGACTTTTTACAGCAGATAGGACAAGGGGCAATGGTCAAATTAAAAAAGGAGAGATTTGCATTAGATATTAGGAGTAAACTGATACTCAGAGGGTGACGAGGCACTGGAACAGAGAAGCTGTGAGTGCCCCATCCTGGGAAGTGTTCAAGGCCAGGCTGGATTTGACTTTGGGCAACCTGGACTGGTGAGTGGCATGGAAAGGAGCTAGGTTCAAACTAGGTGATCTTTAAGATCCAATGCAACCCAAGCCATGCTCTAAGTTAAGCTTTAGGATGCATATTTTCAGCTACTCATAAAAATTTTACCATTTGTTTTCATTTTTTTTACATTCATGGAGGAGAGGTTTTTCCTAAGAATCTGATGAATTGCTGCTGCTACTAGATGGGAGCAATTTCCAGATATTTTACATGAGGCTGAATAATTTCAGCATGGTTTGGGGTTTGACTTCCCATGGTTGAGATTCTCATATTACTGAGATTAACCTTATTTTCATTATAAGTTCTTGGAAATGAATGGAATTGTTCCAAGTTAAAATTAGTTTGTTCAGAAACTTTGCCTTTAGATTAAAAAAAATAGAGTTCAGGAATAGAAGAATTTTGAATATTCTGTTCTGTTGTTTTGCTTATGGAGCAACCTGTCTGAGTCACATAATTATACTTTTTGTGGTCCAATTTCTTTTTAAATATTATGCTAATATATAAGCCTTGCAATTCTCAGGGAAAAAAATCTGGGGATTAGAGCTGACTAATGCAGTTATATCTTTGGAATATTTCAAGGTTTTCCACCCCACAAATGAACATAAAACCAGCATTCAAAGGTATTAACTGCCCCATTTACTCCAACAGGTAGAGTCTGAAATCTGCTGCAAATAATTGACTTCATGAACTTACTTTAGTGCTTCTGCACTTACCTCACACTTCCTCAAGTGCCAGAAACACTACCTGCCAAAGGCCTCCAGTTTATCTCTCCTCTTTAATGTTTTAATTACTACCTACTAATACAAAAATGCCTGGACATGCTTCCACAGTCAGACCAGTCTAGTGAAACTTTGGAAGAACCTACTTTAGATACAGTATTTTCATCAGAGCTAAGTATGAAGATCATGCTTCATTTGAAAGCCTGCATGTAATCTTAAAGTAGTTGGTCATACTATTAGATGCTTCCTAAGTACTGCATCCAGCTCTTGGGTCTCTAGCAAGAAAAGGACTTGAACCTGTTGAAGAGGGTCCAGAGGAGGCCACAAAGCTGATCAGGGAGCTGGAGCACCTCTGCTATGGGGACAGACTGAGAGGGATATTGGGGATATTCAGCCTGAGGCAGGCAAGGCTCCAGAGAGACCTTATTGGGGCCTTTTTGTGTTTAAACAGAGGTTGTAAAAACGATGGGGAGTGACTTTTTACAGCAGATAGAACAAGGGGCAATGGTCAAATTAAAAAAGGAGAGATTTGCATTAGATATTAGGAGTAAACTGATACTCAGAGGGTGACGAGGCACTGGAACAGAGAAGCTGTGAGTGCCCATCCTGGGAAGTGTTCAAGGCCAGGCTGGATTTGGCTTTGGGCAACCTGGACTGGTGAGTGGCATGGAAAGGAGCTAGGTTCAAACTAGGTGATCTTTAAGATCCAATGCAACCCAAGCCATGCTCTAAGTTAAGCTTTAGGATGTATATTTTCAGCTACTCATAAAAATTTTACCATTTGTTTTCATTTTTTTTACATTCATTGAGGAGAGGTTTTTCCTAAGAATCTGATGAATTGCTGCTACTAGATGGGAGCAATTTCCAGATATTTTACATGAGGCTGAATAATTTCAACATGGTTTGGGGTTTGACTTCCCATGGTTGAGATTCTCATATTACTGAGATTAACCTTATTTTCATTATAAGTTCTTGGAAATGAATGGAATTGTTCCAAGTTAAAATTAGTTTGTTCAGAAACTTTGCCTTTAGATTAAAAAAAAATTGAGTTCGGGAATAGAAGAACTTTGAATATTCTGTTCTGTTGTTTTGCTTATGGAGCAATCTGTCTGAGTCACATAATTATACTTTTTGTGGTCCAATTTCTTTTTAAATATTATGCTAATATATAAGCCTTGCAATTCTCAGGAAAAAAAATCTGGGGATTAGAGCTGACTAATGCAGTTATATCTTTGGAATATTTCAAGGTTTTCCACCCCACAAATGAACATAAAAACCAGCATTCAAAGGTATTAACTGCCCCATTTACTCCAACAGGTAGAGTCTGAAATCTGCTGCAAATAATTGACTTCATGAACTTACTTTAGTGCTTCTGCACTTACCTCACACTTCCTCAAGTGCCAGAAACACTACCTGCCAAAGGCCTCCAGTTTATCTCTCCTCTTTAATGTTTTAATTACTACCTACTAATACAAAAATGCCTGGACATGCTTCCACAGTCAGACCAGTCTAGTGAAACTTTGGAAGAACCTACTTTAGATACAGTATTTTCATCAGAGCTAAGTATGAAGATCATGCTTCATTTGAAAGCCTGCATGTAATCTTAAAGTAGTTGGTCATACTATTAGATGCTTCCTAAGTATGTTTTGGATTTAACAGCTCTGGACTTCTTACATTTTTTGCAGAGATTGAGGTTGTAACAAGAACTGGAAAGGCTGTAAAACAACCGTCTTAAATATACCAGGAATGTCAATAATTCAGCATGCAATTCTTTCAGTTAATACTGACTTCTGCAATTATTTGTGGTACCCATGCAACTGAAGTCTTTTTGAACAGAAGAAATACTGGACACAGCCTTTGCATGCATTGTCTTCCTCAGTTGTACTGCCCACTCCAGTCAGCTTCAATTTTTTCAAATGCCAATTAACAGGTGTGAGAAATGCTACTTCTTACCCAGGGACTGATGTCTGCATAACAGTGATACTATCTTGGCAATCCAGTCTGCAGCATAAATATCATGGTGTTTGAGCCCTTGGGGCCTGTGGAGTTTACAACTATGCTGTCAAGATCTCTTCGTTGGGATAGTCCTTGAAGTCCTGCCAAGTTGTAGGGGACTCTGGTGCTTTTATGTGCTCCCAAGCACAGCTCTGGCTCCAGGAGTCAACACTCTTGTCAGGCTGAATGATGGTGTGAATCTCAACTCGCGAGCTGAGATACCAGCGGGGAGTGTGACAGTGCATGCTTGCATGATGATGCCAGAGAAGCAGGTGACACTGGCAGATAGCTGCAAGGAATAGTAACTGGGTGGCTTCTTGTTACATATCCTCAGAACTTCACAGGATGGAATTTGAGATAGAGGAACAGTTATAAAATGAAGTTACAAAATCCGGATGTCCTGATCAATTCGAGACAGTTGTAAGGTACCTAACACTGCATGCACAGGCAAGAAGAGCATTCAGCACTGGGTGAGGATCTGTTTGCATCATATTTTTACTAATCCAAGGATTAATCACATTGCAAGTCAATGAGCTGTTACACTCATCCAGGCTCTCCAGAGACTGCCTGGAGAGAAAAGAAGGGGTCGGTATGTCAAAATAGTGACACGAGGAGGCACAGAGCAAGTATGTTTTCCTTGTAATAAAAACTACATGGGCCCAAAGTATTTAAACACAGCTTGTAAAGAAAAACAAGAGTTAAAAAGGGCAAAGTTTGTCTCGGCCACATCCCAAAAAAAAGTTGGATCAGTTCTGAATTTGTCCTTCTGCATATACAATAAATGGAGAGAAAGAGCAGTAGTTTGTCATCTGAAGTACTTCACATTTGCTAGCTCTCAGGAATCCTGAAAGCCTCCAAAACTGACAGAACTCTTGCAATACAGGTTTCTGTGCATTACATGCATTTCTGCTGCTGGTAACCATGAATATTTAGATAGCAGCATGCCAGCTTTTCACCTGGGCCAGAATTCAAAGGCAAGATCAAACACAGCATTTAAGCAGATGTATTCATTCTGCTGACAGCTGGGGCTGATTTTGTAGTTATCCTCACGCTCTACTACCTGCCACAAATAAATGTACTAAAATCTTAGCTTAGCCATGGAAGATCTGCTGAATATCAAGTGGTTGTTCCACTGTCTTGTATTTATCCAAGGGTACAAGCCTGTGAAGATCTTTGTGCATGCTTCCACTGGCACCAGCAACTAGCCCTGCAGGTCAAGAATGGTGAAGGAGGCTGCTGACTACTCACTGCTTCTGAAAAGCTTTTCTCTTGTAGTTCACCCCTAGTACAAGGGAAGGTATCCAGATGAGACAAAAATCAACAACAGAAACCGTAACTGAGAGACAGCATTAATGGATGTATTGTACCTTTCCCTGTGCTGACCTTCAGGGACAAATGCATTTAGATAAGTGTTTGTTTGAAAAGGTTTTTGCAGTATACAAGGCTGTTAAGTTTCACCAGTCTCTTTTAAGACTCCATGAAATAAATCCATGTTCAGGATCAGTTTTGCAATCTGCTCAATGTCCTTGACCTCTCACAGAGAAGGACTGCTCTGATGAAACACTTCTGGCAGGATTGTCCCAGCTTCAATACGTGCTGAGTATCTTCTGTTCACTGAAACATGCAAAAATTCATACAAATTACATATTCAGAACAAACATTGTTTTCCCTGATCAGATTAATTTTGAGTTCAATTCTGCAAGGTATTTTCTATTTACTGGAAGCCTCTGGTTAACAGGGTTGATGGTATTGAGTAGCCCTTTTTAAAAGTGAGCCCCTATGTAAAGCACTGTAAGTGTTGATTTCTTAATGAATATGAAATAAAGCAAAAATTAATTCACTGCTCAAAGTGCTTTCTCCATAAAGCATCAAGAAAAATTAGTCAGGTAAGTTAAGCCTGTGAATGGAAATCAGTGTTGCTCTGCTCAAGGATAAGGAAAGTTATAGCAGGGTTTTATACAGACACTTTTAAATTCCATTTGAAGTTTTAAAAGGACAGGTTTGTGCCTTATCACGTGGCTCCTAATGAAGCAGTCTCACACTGTCACATGAAGATGAGATGGAGGTAACCTGCAGAGGAAAAGCAGATTGGTACTACAGCCTGCTGTTCTTGTTGATGCTCACAGTAAACAGGTAGATGCTGATTGCTAAACATTGGCTTTTCCCAGTGATAACTTGATGGGTTACGGTTACAGCATTCAGATTGAAAGAATATTCCCAGCACTCTGAGAGATGGAAGAATACGTTTACAAGCTGAGAGATTTAGTTAAAACAAGATACTCTGTGAGCTTGTGTGAACAGAAGGTTTGGCTTCACAGAAATCAATGGTCATGTGGTTCTGGAGTCACAGTGCAGATGCCCACACCAAGGAGCTGCAGCTGCTTCTTTCTGCTGTCATTTGCCCTTGAGCTACCTCTATTTCTGTCCAACACAGCTCAAGAACTTAGGTGCTTACCAGCCACCAGCTTTGCTTCTACTTCTGCAGTCAACAGAAGTTTGCACTATGCTGAAACACTGGGAACAGAGCCTTTTCCTGTAAGAAAGATGTGTTTTATTTATTCCCTTCCTTTTATATGGAAAATGTTTTCAGGTTTGGCTTCCTCAAAGATGTTTGCAGAGAAATCTGTGCTGGTCCTGCAATTCCTTTTATTTCCCCTTCAGGATCTATGCATCTACTAGCAAGTATTTTCTTAACTTAAAAATTCTCTTAACTTTTTTCATCACTATCAGTTTGTGTCCTGCTGCATTATGCTAAATGAAGCACACTGAATACAAATATAGAGAGAAAGCAAAACCAGCAACCCATTTCCAAGCACTCACACTATGGTCTCAGGTGGCTGCAACCAGCAATCTGCTCTAATCCTGTGCCTGTGTGGATCATTATCTTGAACAGACAACTGCTGCTGACGCTGTTCAGTGTGTGGAGGGGTGACTCCATCCTGATGGCAGTGGGTAAATGATACGGCCACCCACAAGCACCTGTTCTGCCCACGTGGCAGGCTGCTGGAGCAGTCTGTAGGGACATGGCAGACTCCTCCAGGCACAGGACAGCATGCCCTCTGGAACAGGGGCGTGTCTGGCTGCTCCTGTGCACACACACTCCTCTGGATCCCAGCTCAAACCTCCAGGCTGTAATGCAGCTCAGACTTAAAAACTTGTGCACTGCAAGCTTGGAAATGCAGAGCAAAGTCTCTACAGCAATGTAGAGGCTTCAAGGCTGAAGAAGCCACGGCTAATCTCCATGCAGGGTCCTACTCAAGTTTTATAAACCCTAATTCTCTTCTCAAGCTATCCCAGGACTTCAGAGGCTGCTTTAAACAATTGTTTAGAATTACTATGCTCTTGCCTGCAAGGGGATGGCAGACACAACTTAGCAAGATGAACCTGCACCTCCTGGCCTGAAGATTCCTCAGATATTCCTTCTGCAAAGAGAACTGTAAAAGCTGTTTCCTTAGACACAGGGGACTACTATAACAATCTCACCACATAATTCCAAATGTTCCCAAATGCAGGAAAAAGATGTTCTTAATATAAGGGCAACCCAGAAATAGGCTACTACTGAGCTTTGTGCCTGCTACCATTGAATGGCACTGCTGAATCTAAGTAGGAATTTTACATTACTAAAATGAATTCCTGTAGGAAAATTTACAGGATTCTCTTCATTTAGGACTTCTATTTCAGAAAAATGAGTCCTGTACAATAGTGATTAAATTATTTGTCCCACTTCATTTTGCTCTCTATCATACTTTGCATGACCATATTGGAAGGAAAAGGAACTATATGAATTTCCAAAATGAGGAGGTATTACCTTCAGATACTTCAGGCTGTTGTTCCACCATTCCCAGAGACAAGGATGCAGGTTTTCTATGGCCATAGGTGAGATGAGGATAGGGATAGGGTTAGAAAAGCTGAAGGTAAATGGGAATGCAGAGAGGAGGAGTTAAGGACATAAGTAAATTACAGAAATTGTGGTATGTAAAAGGTCAGCAAAGTACTTTGGGATGTCTTTGATTCAGGAACTATTGCTAAAGTTTCATATGCTGTGCTTCACCAAAAACTCTTTTTATTCATCTGTGTCTGAACCTCTGTAGGATAGTACCAACAGATTGGGAGGTTCTTATTTCTGGAATCACAGTGGCTGACATTACATCCTTAGTGCAGGTGTGCAACGAGCTCCTTTAGATCTCTGCAACTCAGCCTGGCCAAAGTCTCAGCTCACCGGAACGCTGCCTTCTAATAAGAGTCTGAGCAAATCCAAAATTTAACTGCTCCTATGACTGAGATAGGATTAGGAGATTTTTCTGGACTAGGAATTTAATTCTGAAAACATCCAAGCAACCATAGGCTCTGTGATCTTTGGGCCATACCAGCTGCTATAGGACACCACAGAAGAATGGTCAGCTGATGGATGATTAAGAGCTGGCTTTAGGCTACTGCGACAGGGAACAGTTACTTTCTCTTTACCAAGAAAAAAAATCTGCCCAAGTCCAACCACACAGCTGCCAACACAAGGAGATTCTTTTGCTTTCAAAGCCAGGTGATGTCTGGCACTATCAGAGTGGAGTTGTTATCCACATCATCTGCTCACTAAGCTTATTTCCATGGACGGCTAATGAAAAATAAGGATGTAATATAAATCACACACTACCTCAATATGCATTATACTCCCTGCCCTGGACCAGCCCTCTGCTGAAATGGATGCCTGGCTGCAGTCAGCCTCAGCAGGTAACTTTGTTAGAAAGGGTGGTCAGGTCTGGATCACCAGACTAGCTGAGTACAGAGCTGGCAAGAGCAGTCCAGTCCTCAGCTACAGACAAGTCTAGGCAGGGATGTATGCTTAGAATACAAGTTTAAACCCCATTCAATAGAAAAAGAATTTTATATATATATATATATATTTATTTATTTATATATATATATACACATAAACACACACAAGACTGGGTTGGACTTATTGAGGGAAAATCAAATACTCTATCCCACAAAAACAACAACAACAACAAAAACCAAACAAAAAACACAAAAAAAAAACCAAAACCAAAACTAAACAAAAAACCACCACCAAAACCAAACAAAAACCCATCAAAAAACAAAAAAAAAGAAACAAAAAACTCCACAAGCAGAACTTCACTCATTTAAATGAGAAGATGAGGCTCTGACATATCTTGTGCCACCAAAAATAAATGTAAATCAAGACTTTTATTTATCTAGTTTCGAATTTTTGCTATGTGTGATCTGCAGTGTGTAGTTGTAGTTGTACTGTGGTAGGACACGTAACTCTTTTATAAAATGAAAAAAAAACCTTCCTAATTCAATTTTCGTCTTAATTCAATTCAGAAATTTGCATCCAGTTCCCAGAAGTGTTCTATCTTTAAGCTTTAGGAAATGAAGAAAGTGTTTGAACTTTAGAAATTCCTTGCCTCATTAGTTTTAGCAGATGCACAGTACAGTAATCATCACGAGTGCTGTAACACTCATGTAGCTGACATTTTATTAAAAAATGGAAATATACAGATGTGCTAATCCCTGCAAAGTGCACATGTATCACCACAGATGACTTTTTATTCTTAGGCCATGGTGACCAAGGGAACAAATGTGTGGGCATTAATGATTTCCCCTGCAGTGTGCTCCACTAGGTCATCACCAGCACACGGTGTTTATTCTGGTTGAATAAAATGCTCTGGGCAAGTAACATGAAAGAATCTGCAAGGCTGATATTTGGGGCTTTTCTGTTGTTCTAAAATGCACTGAAAGGATCATTGCTATCTGTACATGGTTGTGTGAGACAGCCCCTGGCTGGTAAAGTGTACAAGCATCAACTGATTTTTTATAGAACGGCTGTTGCAATTTTCAGACATGCTTCCCAACCCTTCATAAGATATACAGCAGGTATTAGTTATACTTCAGGATATCAGGTCTGTGAAAAGTGGAAACATAAGTTAAACAGAGGTGCTGACATTCTGTCTGACATTGTGGATGACACAAGCAGCCAGATCACTAAGTGAATAAACAGAGCTTTTTATTTTCCCTGCAGCTATGTGAGCTCTGGTTATTTCTGGCACACCTGCAAAGCCTCTGTGGAGCTTAAGATAAGTGTCTCACAGAGAAAGTTTGACTTAAACATACATTTTGTGTGTGGGATCTGATTTTGGCAGGGATGGGCCAACAGTACTATTAGAGAGCCATACCAAAGGACTGTGATCTTGTATATGTACCGGTTAACATCAAACCCCTGTTCATGAGAGAGAGGTTTTGTGTGCACTCCTCATGAAAAAGGTACAGCTGCATATTGAGGCAGACAAAACTCGCATTTGGCTTCATATATTCTCTATGTCTTAGGACATTTGGATTAAAAGAAAGAATCTCTGTTTTGTCCCATTGCCTGTTCCACAAGTAAAATCATCATCACTTTCATTAGGACAAGTTGTAAAGCACCAGATGCATTGCTTATAAACAGCCTTTGGAAAATACTGTTACCATAACATATGGATAAGATGCTGCTTCTGCTCAGAACCCTCAGCCCATGTGGTGCACTACTCTCTGCAGCACGATTCCTGGTCCAGGCAGGACCATTTGTTGTTGTTGTTGTTGTTGTTGTTGTTATTCTTCTTCTTCTTCTTCTTCTTCTTCTTCTTCTTCTCTTCTCCTTCTTCTTCTTCTTCTCTTCTCCTTCTTCTACTACTACTACTACTAGAATTCTCCTTCTTCCACTGAAAGAATAAACAAAGCCAAAACCAGCTGAGGTATTTCTGCTGCCTCTTTCTGAGCATTCTAGAGAATGTCCAGAAGTGCCTTCTTTCTCAGGAAAGATTATCACTCTAATATATCAGAAAATATTTGCTCAGACAACTTTTTCACCTCCCAAGTCAAAAATGAAAAAAAATTCCTTTCTATTTGATTAGTACAAAGAGATCAATTATTTTTGCTTGTAGAAGAAAGTGGAAGCACCTTCAGGAATGTGTTACTTAGCTCCAGTTCCTTCACTGCCCAGAGGGAAGCAGGCTGTTTTATGAGCTGACAGTTGACCAAACTTCATTTACACAATAAAGGCAGTGGGAAACAGCTTGAGAGGCAGAGGTGCAATTGCTACTGAGGCTAACTCTCCAGTCATCAGATAGACTTATGCCAGAAATGTCAAATAGGCAATTCTTCCATTTTCTAATTCTTTCCCTTGGGAATATGTTACTGGTATGGCCAGGATCTGGAACAACAGGGAGAGGGGAAAGCCTAGAAATGGTGCTATTTGTTAAATCACAGCCCTGCAAGCCACAAGCTGCCTGCTATTTGGTTTCCTCCTCACCCATAAGGCTCTAAACTAAATGTCAGGTCCCCAGGAGTTTCACCTAGAGACAGTGAAGCCAGTGAGAGCTCTGCTACCATCACAGATCAGCTATTGTGCACAGGAGTACTTAGTGTCATTCATTAAAAAAACCAAAAAAAACCCAAAAAACAACAAAACCAAAAGAACAACAAAAAACACAAACAAAAAAAAAAACCAAACAAAAAAAAACCCCAAAAAAACCCCACAAAAACAATTTGTCTCTTATCTTTCCTTTGAAGACAGCATGGCAATGACCTTTCTCCATGGGAGGCAGGCTGCCTGCAAGTCCAGGTTGTGGCTGGAGATGAATAAGGAAAGGGAGGATTGGGCCAACAGCAATATTCATTTCCCAGCACTTCTACTGCTCCTCCAACGTGTCTGTTATTAAGAACTTGGTATTTTTGTAACGCTTAGATAATGGGCAATGGGTGTTTCTATGGTGACATATTGAGAACTCCAAGATTAATGTGTCATTTTACTATTTCCCTTCTGATATCTCTATGCTGATAAAGGCTTGGCAATCTCACCATCCCATTAGTAATATTAAATACTGTGAACCCAGGGTTTAGGAAGATATAAACCATTTTAAAATTGAATGTGACCAATAAAATTCTCCCTGGGCAGTTTTCCAGTGCAAACACTCTTCAACCTCAGTATCAAAACATGGTGAAGAAAACAGCTACTAGACATTTCTTTCATAATTGAGAGTAAGGGATGTGAGTTTCTGGGGTTGTTTTTTATGAACAAGATGAACATGCAGGTATTTCCAGTTTCAAATAATATTGCAGCATGGATCAGAAATGTTTGGAGGAGCTTCATTTAGATTTTCCCATCGGTGTTGGATTGAATATTTGGCAAATGGAAGCCTCTCTGTTATATCACTCTGTTCTGACAAACTCCACTCCTCCCATCCATAAAAGATGGCATTGTTTTTGTAAAAGAAAACTCAGAGTAAAGCCCAGCAAGCATGAAAAGAGCTGAATTAAGGCCTTGGTGGGGGCTTTCCTTTCACACAGAAACCTTTCTTTTACCAGTACAAGGCTGAGATGAGTTAATCACCAGCCTGATGAAATCAATCCCTGTTCCAGTACACTTTCTCCAAGGTCATCCAATGAGTCAATGCATAAACTGGGCTAAGAACTCAGGAATTGTGTCCTACAAGAGCAATAGTTCTACTATTTATCCAGGCTCTTGGTATTCCTAAAGTTTTCTTTTTTATGGGGAACATCAGCAGGCTGCTCAAACCAGGCAATTTTTGAGACCTCATACAAAATAAGGAATGCAGCAAGTCAGCATCAACAGACAGGTGTGAGTGCTTCTGAGGCCTTTGGGAAGGGTTCAGAAATTTATCCAAGACTCATGATGAACTTTAACGTTTAAACATTTTCTCAAGAGAGAAAAAAAAAAAAGAATTCAAACCCCAAATGAATGGGAGTAGAACGTGACCCCAGGAAAGGTCATTAAAGCACAGAGGCACTTTTCCACTCTGTTTGGTTTAGGCACTAGAATGCAATCAGGATGCCTGGCAGCTCTCCACTCCTCAAGCACCTTAGTAGCATTACATCTAGATGTGTATATCCTACTGTGTTATGTCTCAGCCATAACAGGATCTTTTCTCTCCCCTGAATAAACAAAACCTGATCTTTTCCCATATCACTTCTATTTCGGTAGAAATAAAGCAGTCTGGTTATTGGCCTTGACTCCAGTAAGGGGCTTCCCTCTATATATGGGCTGAGGCACACAAAATGCTGAGCTCTTTCTGGACACAACTTGAACCTGGACTCAGGATGCACAAGCAAAAGCACATTTGCTCAGACTTACTTTGTTGGGGGGACTTCCAAGAAAGCATCAAATAGAAGAGCAAGTGTTTTGAAACAGCTGAGAGAGAACCTTGTGAAGCACTGACCACCACCAGTAAGATCTGATGGGAAGAGTGAATGAGTTGGGCATGGAGGTGAACTGGAGTTGGCTTAGCAGCTCAGCTGTGCTTAAATTTAAATAGACAACACTTAACCTTTTCTTCTCCTTCTTACCTTGCCTTATAGTCACACAGGTCCTTCCCATGAGTGTACAGTAGTTTGTTGCATCTAACCCTCAACAAATTTAACACCACTGATGAGAACCAGAAAACAAGGCACAACAAGAAATCTTCCACACAGGCTCTAAGGCCACATACAGAAAACAGTTATTTGAAGATTGTCACAGTATATTTAAAAAAAGGAAAAGGATCACAACAATGTCAGCTTTAACAAAGGTAAGCAAAGCTTCAATCTCAAAGTATCTTCACTGGCAAATATTTGCCAGTCTGGAAAACCATTAGAATAAAACAAGGGACTATTGCGGACTTTACATGGGCCCTAACTCACCTCTTTCCTCAGATGACTGCCTAAATGTGAAGCTTTGAATGTTTAGACAGAGTTAAATATCAGTAAGAAGGGCTGATTCCTCAAACCCATAAGATTCCTCTCAGATCACCAGACATCCTCATGTCCAAATGCCACTCCATAAGAAGGTCTCTTTACAGAGGCTTATGGGAAAGGGTGGGCCTGAGAAGCAAAACTGCTCATCGTTCTCATCCACATATCCTTTCTCTAGGACACTCTAACACCCTCTGATGGTGTCCACTAGATTTAACCTATTCAGACAGCAGAGTAACCTGACTTGGCATCTGCTGTTGCCATTCAACAACAGTTTCCTCTCCCATGTCCATAAGTCATTGTTAAATGAGGACATGAACAAGGCAGCTTCCTATTTCTGTCCTCCTTGATGACCCATAAACATGAATTGCTTTGATGGCTTTCAGCCCTTTTCCAGAAATAGGTGTCCCTAGCACTGGCTCTTCCCAGTGTCTTCCTGCCTTCTTTCAGAGCAGGCCTGTGCAGCCATGCTAGTGCTGTCCCTATATAGAGAAGAGACTTTCACTGCACACAGGAAGAGGACATATCAGAAGGCTTCTTACCTTATTCTTCCCTCCTAAGAACAAGAGTGCCCAGGAGCCAGGTAAGCTTGGTCACAGGTTAGACTCAGCGTGCTGTGCAAAATTTTCTCATAGCATAAAACATATTTGATTTAAAAACTGCATAGCACACACACTCAGCTGCCCAGAAGTTGGCTGGAAGTCAGGAAGTCCCAAAGCTGGGTTTAAAAATCTGTTCTCATAGCTTGAAAATAATGCTCCTAAACCTAAGGACAGTATCACATGGGGGCTGATTAACAGAAGTTTGCCACTGATTTTGGAACGTAATTACCTCATATCAGTGAAGGTTAATTTCAGTTAAATAGATGATAGCAATATCCTTTGAGTCTGGGTAAGCTGATCTAAGATGAAGCTGCCAGTTCAGTGATTTAAAATTAGAGCAATGCTCTCCCTCCTTCAGGCCCCCCAGCATCATTCTTGTTACCACATGCTAACCCCGCTGCAATCTGATGCTGTACCCGATCAAGAATTGCTATGCTTAAGTGGGAGGCAATGAGAACACAAGCAACACTGCGACAAAAGTCAAATAGAATTTTCTTTATTGCAAAAAAGGATGGAGAAATATGAGGGTCTGTTTCTGCAGCATCCTGATGGCGCTGTGTGCACCCCTGTACAACGCTTTCTATGCAGGACAGGTATGTGCCTCTCTTGAGGAACTCCCCAAAGAGAGCACAAGGAGACAGTTGTGAGGGGTAACTGGAAAAGAGAAACAGGGAGACAGGCACCAAAGGGCTAACAGAGAATAAATATCCTTTCATTAAAACCAGATAGCTAAAGGAAGGAAAGAGAAACCCAAAGAGCACACTCACAACCAATTATTAACAATCCATGAAATTGAAAAGCAAATCCTTCTCAGGCTTTTGGCAGTCTAATTCTCAAGGAAGGGCAGTCTGGTGCCCTTCTGCAGTGCATCAAAACCCTTAGCCTTTGTCCATTAGGGTTTGCACATCACTGCCTGGCCGTGCCAAGTCTGCTCACACACAGGCAAACTAGCAATGTTGTGGCTGGTGATCTGGCCCTTAAAACATAGCAACTGAGTTTCAGCCAGAAAAATACAGGAGATTCTGTCTCTTGGGCCATTTGGGTGGTGCCTCATTGGAGAAAAATTATTTTCTTTTAATCATCAGCATTCAGCATCCCCTACTTATGTATGTGGACAGAGTACAGCAGACCTGTATATCTATGTTTCCTAGTTATATTAGACGAATATAACAAAGACTCCTCTGGCTTTTATGGCCCCTTTCCACTTTTTGCTGTCTTGTTACATGACAGGTCTTAAATTCTCTGCAAGCTTTAAGCCAGAACAAACAGCTCCAGTGCACGAAAGGTGAAAAAGCAGTGACAGACCATGTCACACACACAGCTAGGACTGGAATCAGTAAAATGTCACTCACATACCACTCATATGGAGTCAATTTCTGAGATAACACACATATCCAAAAAGCCTGTTCAGCTTTTAAAATGATCAATAATAGAACTTTTAATGGTTATGTCTAGTAATCCACTAGCAATCCTAGATAAAAATCTTCCCTTCCCCCCTTTTCCTACCTAGAACTTGTAAACCAAAAGCACTTTCTTTTATACTCTGCATAATTTTTAAAGATGTAATTTTACATTTCTCTGTACTGACTGAATTCTATATATTCAAAACAACTATTCATTTTTGTCTGCCCTAATGTTTTCCTCTTTGTCTAAACTTTTTCCCTAATTCCCTTTAAAATGCTCATTTTTGGATGCTTTCCTGTCACCTGGTCTCACTCAAAATTGTACTACATTCATCTTCAGCTCTTTTGACTCAGTTCTACTCTCCTGGAGACCTGAGCAGGATGATATACACATTGCAGTCAGTAGAACAATATAAAACTGTTTTGAGAGAAGAGACAGATGGAGAAAGACATATGAATCCTGGGCATATGAGGACACACTTGCAGTATTGACCCTGAGGGGTTTCAAATGGTTAATGCTGTCACTGGATTGAAAACTCTGTTTTATGCTAGTAGCACATAAAGCTTTTCACTCTTGTCTGTGGTTGCCTGCAACTTATCAATAAGTATTTACCTTACATTTTTCACATAAATGACCTTCATACTCTGAGTTCAGCATGCCCATTACTGCTTTGTGCCGCAAGATGTATCTGTTGTTTAATAAAACTCTTGTTAGCAGCAACCTGAGAAATGTGTGATCACATCCTTTCTGTTTGGACACTGTGCTTTTCTTGCTTTGTGCTGTGGAAGCTGAAGGGGCTACAGCTAGGATGACTGGCAAGGTTTTCCATGACTTCCATCAGAAAATTTTAATCTGTGATCTAAACTTTACTTCATAATACTTTGGTTTTACAACTGTCTTCACTCACAAATCAAAGTCCCTGCTCTCACAAGGGGGAAATGTGGCACTTTCTTCCCTATATTATTTTAATGTCAAACGGAAGAGTTTCATGAGAGGAAGCCGCCAAGGCATCGGACATCTTCATCTAAAATGACATAACTCATAGTAAAGCTTGGCAAGTAGTCAGAAAGAAAAGGTCTTGCAGCAAACTATCAGCTGAAAATTGGGTTCTTCTGAAAGCATACCAGAAATTAAAGATAGGCTGGCCACAGGTATGGGCCATCAGCAGCACCAGAACTGTCGCTAGACACAGGAGAGCCTTGGAGTGTAAATCCACTTTGTTTGGACGGCTTCCCCTATGACTCGTCCTCAGAGAAGGCATTTGTCATTTGCAGAGCAGCTTAACAAGGCACTGCAGGGCAGAACCAGGTCCCTCCTGTTCCTTCTGGGGAAAGCCTGCAGTCTGACACTCCTGCCTTGCATGGCCTGGGGCAGCTCCTCTTCCTGATGCCAGGGACACATTTGCCTAAGGTGAACCCCACCAGTCACACTGTGGAGCTGTGTCAGCCACCAAAGGAGGTTTACTGTCACCTCCCAGCAGGACCTTGTGGGTGTGCAGCTGAGCTGATGCTCCTCTCTCCCAGCCACGGGTGTGCAAGACATCAGGAGGGCAAGAGAGATTACCCAGCCTGTAACCCAGCAGTGCCCTGGGAGACAGAAGGGGACACTCTGCTCTCCTCTCCTCGTCCTCTTTCTGGGCATTGGAGAACTGGCCTCAGCTGATGTAATGAGGGTCTCTGAACATAAAGCATTAATATTTCAGAGCCTGTTTCCACTGGTAACATCTGTGACAGTTCTTACTAAGTGCTGCACACCAGTGCACAACTAAACATGCCAAAATCCACGAGGAAGCAGATCACACATTTATGGGGTGTCCAAAGGGAAAATGTGATGTCAATTGACCAAAGGCAGACCAAGAACATGCACAAGAGATGGGATAAGGACCTTAAAGAGTTAATAGGACCAGTAGGATACTATTTTTGGACTGCCCTGCATGAGGAGACAGCAGATTTCCCAGCACGTCAGTGACCTCCTCCTCCCTACACTTATCTATGGCTGCATGTAAGACCCTCCTCGTTAGAGTTATCACTGGAGCCTTTAAAAAGCCCATAAACCCAAACACTACAGGGGAGATGAGACACTAAAAGGACAGGGTGAAGGGTTTTCTTAACTGATTCATCACTAAGACCATTTTGGTTTGTTCTAGTGACATACAATAATAAAATTTACACAGTGCTGTTTTATATCAGAGAAATTTATTGTTTGGGAAAGATGTTGTGAGAACAGCTCCTGAGAGCAGTGGCCACAGAAGCAGTGCTGTGCCCAAGCTCACTGCAGGCAGGGTGGTGGCTGCCTCCTGCCTCTGTGGGATGCTGGCAGCCTCCAGCCAGCAGGAAACCAGGTGCTGCTTTTGAGGAGCTGTCTGGGATCAGCTGATGAGGTAAACATTAAGTAATTAACCATCCAAGTGCTTTCAGATATGAATGATTTTAAGACATTACCCAAATGTGACGGTTCAAGTTGGAAAGTCCTGGGTTGCACCACAGCAAAGAACAATGTCATACATCAGCTCTCCATGGAGGAAGGACAACAGATGGGGGTTTATCACAGTGTGACATTTTCAAATATGCCTAAGCTATTTCAGAGGCTAATGTAAGAAAAATCTGGGAGAAATTACTCTGTATTTCCAGAGATATAATTCAAGCTCAGCTGAGCAGTTTTTAAATTCTGTTTCTACAGGATTTAACCAGTATTATTCAGTAACCCTTATGAATGGAAACAGCCCTTTAAAAGATTTGAAGATTTGCTTGTTTATAGTTGCAATTTTCCCATTGCAAAATTCTACATATTGAGTAAATCACATTGTTTGGTGATTCATTTGGCAATTTGTCTGCATAACAGATACAAAAGGCTTCCAGCTGAAAACACACCTGGAGCTTCTCCTCTACAACCCACGGTGGGTGGCAGTAGAGGCTTGGCAGACAGGGCAGAAGCAGCCTGAGTCACTGAGATGTTTATCTACATGTCAGCAGATGTTGTGGGTGACTTCTCATATTGTTTTGTCCCTTTTAAAAGGAAAAAACCAAAAAATTTTCTTGTAACTAAAACAAAAGAGACAAAACTGTTGAGAAATAAATTCTTTTTCAGCACCCTATCCAAAAGTGTTCTTGTATTTGTGTTCTTGGAGCAATAGGCATAACAGAAACTGATTTGTTTGATGAGTAGAGCTTGTAGAGGCTTGAAAGACATTTACCTTCCATGTAATGGCAAGTATTTGCCTTTAAGCTACTTGCTGTTTGATGCAGCCTGCAAAGCATTCAGTCTTGAGAAGAAATGTCAGAGATATCTGTGATAGAAATTGTCTCAGTGTGGACAAATCAGCAGCAGTAGTCAGAGATCAGGTGGCCACTACCAGATGTTGCAAAATTATACCCAGGTCCTTACAGCATGGTACTGAGGTTTTAATGACAGCCATTCCCAAGACATCCCTAACTCAGAACACCTGCCAGAGAGAAACCTTGACTGAAGTCTGCATCCATCAAAGAAGAAGTCTTCAAAATTCAGCTTAGAGGAACTAGAAAATAAGAGGTAGCTGTGGTCTTATTTGTGCTTTCATGCTTTAATGGTTTTGTCCATTCAAACATTTTTGCTCCATCCCAAAAAAAGTCTGTATTCACTCATCTCATGGGAAGCACAGTGGTAACCTTCTGAATTTTCCTGAAGGACAAGGTAAAAAGCACTGTGATTTCCTCCTAATTCACCTTCCAACACAGGGATCCAACAGGCTGCTTTGCAAGCACTCACAGCATTCAGATCCCTGTACTAAAAACTGATCTCAAACACAAGTAGGATGGAAGAGTCCCCCAAACATCTCTCCTGTGCCCAAAACAGGGTGGCTCACCTAGGACTAGGCTGGCACAAAGGAGAACTGGTGGCTCAGTGAGCCACAGGGAGGTCAGTCAGGCTCTGAAACAGCCTTTATACGAAGCTGACTGAAGTTTATCAACACTTTAATATATACTTTAATGAATGATTGCCATATAATTTGCATTCTCCTTTTTTTCCAGAGTTTCCCATGTAATTTTTGTTGTGGTTTTGTGGATTAAAAGTTTCTAAAATTACATGAAAAAGTAAAATTTTCCACCCCAAAAACCCCAAATCTCTTATTGTAACTCCTCCTTACTGGGGTGCACAATTAAGAGTCAGCACTACAGAACTCATACTGTAAAAACACTAGAAATATTAGTAGAAATAAAAAGCATTAGCTACCAAGCATTAACAGAAATCCAAAAAGGAATATTAGGTTTACATAAAAATATTTTGTCAGTAAAAATCCACCAGAATATGTTGCAGCTTGAACAGATTTGTGTCAATTAAATCCACTAGAATAAGAAAGGACAAAAGAAGTGCAATCTGATTTCACTAAAATACTGTCTTTTAATGTGGACGCCTCATTTACACTAGTGGATTCATTCTTATGCCAGGACTAAGCACATCTTATTCTTCTAAGTGCATAAAAGTAATTAACTGATCGGGGCAGGGTGGGAGGGGGGGAACCCAAAAAACTAAAAAGGAACATAATTTCTTTGAAATTCTGCAGGGCAGCTGTCAGTACCCATGTATCTGTTGAACATAGTTTTACTTCAAATGGTGCATTTTGAGGTGACTTTGTGAAAATCAGGCTGTCACTGTGTCTGAAGGGAATAGGAGGTTTAAAATTATTCATATTCCAACTGTTCCTCTGGATTTCAGTAACACAAGTCACAACAGAAATTTAACTCATTTATGAGGGTAAAAGTTTCGAAGATTGTGTTGTTGGGGGATTTTTGGTTTGTTTTTTTCCCCTCCTCTTTCTCCTCTTTAGACTCTCATATTAAAGATTTTGTTGTGAAATGAATAAAAAGCAACTTCCAGTCTGTTGCTTGACTATTTAGGACAGATGTACTGCCAAAGTCCAGCATACTTTTTTAACTGCTTACACATGTACTCCAGATGAGTTTATTGGTGAAACCTAGGTTTTTTTCTTGGTCATATGGCTATAAATTAAAAATACAAAATAACAGCTTCCTCCTATTCTTGTTTGTTAAATTAATCTACTAATTAAAATATTTTTCATTCTTGACTCTCAGTTTAAATTTGTCAACATAGGCTAAAAGTCCAAAGCTGATGGAGATATGGAAATATGAAGGAGTTTCAGTTAAGACTCAGTCAAATTGGATTAGAGATTAACTGATGATAAACAAGTTACAAATGGATGTTTTGAAAATATATATATTATTAAGCTGTCTCACAACTGCAGGATCCTTGTCATTTGACAATGTAAGAGATCTCAGACTCTGCTCTTTCTGGAACTACTGCAACCTTGCAACCTTTGTGCTCAGTAAAAAAGGAGTAAAGTTTTTTCAAAACTAAATGATGAAAAAAATTTATTTGCGGTGCAGTTCCATTTACTTGTCTGAAGTCAGCATAGTAATGAATTGCAACCATATACATCACCCAGGAGATTTACTCAGTGAATCTGAACAGGTGGCTCCAAAAGGGGTCATGTAAGACAGGAAAGACCACATGGCATTGCAAACTCAGCCATGGTCTCCTCAGCCTACTGTGTGCACATACCTGATAACACAGAAACATCTCCTTGAAATTAGCTCTGGGAGTTTCATCAAAACAGCAGTTTTAACTGATCCTCTCAACAATCTGTGTAGGGACAGTGAATTCTATTTCACCTGAAGAGTTTCACCAGTGTCCTCCAGACACATAAACCTGAGCTGAAACAGAAGTTGCATGCTTAAGACAAAAAGGGATTGTTTAAATTCTGTGAGATGTGCGGCAGGAATTCATGTGTGGTCATCCTGAATTTATTAAAGAAGATGGATCCATGATGTGTCATGATTTTTTAAGACACAGTTCAGGAAAGCTGCTAGAGGCTGGTTTCATCTCTCCTATACCTTATGCTCTGAATTGCTTCATCTAAATTTAGAACAAATTCCATCCTTTTCATTGCCTTCAAGAACTCCCAAGTCACGAAAACAATCAGAAATAATTACATGGGATTTTCATGGGGGTAGCAAGAGAACAAGGCACAGACTCTCCAATCCGGAGGGAACATCTAATTCCTCTGTTGGCCCCAAGAACAATGGATATGTGCAGAGTTTTGGGGAACTGGAAACAGAAGTTACACAAAAAAGTGCACAGTGGCAGAATAGAATATTGGAGCTTTATTCTTCAGGAACATTTACATGCGACTATTGAAATGTCAGCTACTTTTCCAACTGTTAACTATGTATGACATTTAAGTTAAAATAAATTATATTGACATCTTTATAATGAAGTCACGATTAAACTTTAATGAAAGGCTCAAAATTTACCAGCAGGATGTATTTTTTGAATGGGTCACCCACATCAAAGATGCTGTATTCCATCACAGGGATAATATTTTAAAAATAATTTCCTGGATTCACATCCTTCCAACAGATGATTCAGGAGGGAAAAAAATTAGAGAGCTCAGTTTTGACAAGGGCAGAGCGCTAGTCGTTCTTGCACTAATGCTGCTGTTTGAAGAACAGGTTAAATTGTGGAGGAGGACTGAGAAACATGCTAGTCAGAAGAAAGAGAAAGCTTATTCCAAGAGAGTACATGTTTTAGATGTGTCAAAATCAAATGACTAATTAAGACAATAATTTAAATTAGAACCAGCTGGTAGTTTAACATTCCTCAAACCCTTATTCAGCAAAAGTTTTCAGTGTTTGCCTGGTTTGAGTCCCACCAAAGTCCATTAACAGTCAAAAAGCAGTTCAGAAACTTTGAAACCTCACAATAATTTTCACTATTTGAAGATTTCTGAGGCTTTGGTCTCGTGTTAGCTAGCTCAGTCCTGCACAAAATTTTGTCCAGCAACACCAAACTACAATTATGTTTGGTATAGCCTATATATAAGCACAGCAGCGCAACACACAGGGTAAGGTTTTGACTCTGTGAATCATCCTACTCAAATCTTGGTGGCAAGACCCACCATTCAGGTGCCAGAAATCCACTCTGCAGAGACCCAATCACTGGAAAAGCTTGTTCCCTTTCCTTTTATAGATCAACTTTTCCCTTTTTGAGACCATATTTCCCTTTTAAAATTTCTATATAATCTCAGCTAATACAATTGTTTCAGATTATGCAGTTTATTTTGTTTCTATGACAACCTGGGGACAAGAGTTCCAGTGATTAATTACACATCCTGGAACAGGATCCTAAACTTCTGGCATTGCCCAAGCTGGCCACATTTCCATCAGTTCAGAAGTCTTTTTTCCACATCAGAAGAACAAGCTTCTTCATTCCAGATACTCCCTAAGCCCAGAAGAGGAGAAGGCAAGCAGTTCTACAAAACTGCCCTCCAAAAGTCTTAGTGTACAGTAGAAAGTCTCTTACAGAGCCCTTCACGAAAGCTTTCAAGTAAGTCACGGATTCTTTTCCCTTCACAGTTGCCAAGGACAAAATTCAAGACAGTCACAGAAGAACTAAAGTAGTTGCTGTCACTAGCAATAAACTCCAGAAACTTCAGCAGAAAATTAAAAGCTCTCATACTACTATAGAATAATAATTGGAATTCCCTTCTGCTCTCTCAGACCACATAAAGTCCATTGCAACCTCTTCAGGTTTTATTTTGGGCTTCAGACCTCATGAAGAAGGATTTGTGGTGATTTTCTGAAACTGCTAACTTGTCAGAAATTTAGATGTATCCTCTGGTTATCTTAAGCAGTTTGGACATATCCTTAGGAATGCAGCCATTTTTGTTCTGGAAAGGTTTTATTGCTACTATTTTTGAGACATTTTGAGATAATTGCCGCAAAGTTGTTTTCCTGTTTTATTCTTTCCCCTGCTGCATTCCAAATAAAGGGTTATGGATGAATCTTTTTGATGCACACAGGTTGCCATCATATCATCTTATGAGATGGTGGATGTTGCTTGTGGAACACTGTGTTATATATATGGGAAATAAATCACACTCCAAGTTCCTTAATGTATATTTCACAGTGAAGAACGTGTGTCTTATATCTTCTTTTACAAATTTAGTCAAGATCTGCAAATATTCTTAGCAAAAGGGGAAAAACATTTGGGAGCGGTAAAAATCCTTCTTGGCATGTTTGTATGAATTTTCTGAGTGACAATCTGAAACCCATCAAATTACTTGCTTTCCCGTGAGACTGAGCTCCTTCAAGCATAATCTATTCTGAGACCAGTGAGCAAGGAAGAAAATAACCTTGCAGTATCCTTTAAGCCTTATCCAAACAAGAGTCAGGATTTTTTTTAAAGTGACTAATGACTGTAGGTGCCTTGAGACTCCATAAAGAGGTCTGATTTCCAGGGCTTAAGGTGTTGCCTGAAAATAGCAGCCCTGCTGGTGCCTCCTGTTAGCCAATCTAGCACCGAGACACCACAACTCACTAGACTTTTCCCTTGCATCAATTTCTACTGTAACCTACTGATGATACAGAATGTGAAACAACCCACAGCCTTCCCACTTCAGAGACTCCTCCATGTTTCCTCTCCCACAAGTGACTGAAATATCTGTCCTGGTTGTTTGAATCAAAATTGAGTAATTCAATTTGTCAGATAGAGAAATTTTGGAGACTCTCATGACTGAGACGTTCTCTAGTTCCCAACCCCAAATGGGAAGAGAAGAAAATGAAGTGCTTTGCCCCTTTTGATGTCAAAGATAACCTCCAAGTTGTAAAACAATCAACCCACATGTTATAGAGACCTCAAGCAGACAGACTAAAGCAAAAACAACCAAGGTGCTAATTTCAGCAATCGATCTCCAAGCCAGGATTCACTTCAAAGGATACTCGTGATCATTTGAGTGTTAACATTTCCAAACAACTAGTATAAAAAGAAATATTCTGTACTGGGTTAAGTGACTCTTTTAAAGGAGTGTAACTCATTCCGACTGATATACCAGGGAACATATGTTAAAAATCAGACCCTCTGCATCATATGAACTGTTACAATTAAAATAATGAAAGTCTACCCTCCAGGGTAAAAATGAATGTGCCTTTACCAATGATACAAAACAGCAGTGCAACATTTAGAAGCAGAAAGCTCCACTGTATTTTGAAAGGCACCCCCAGACCACCTTCAAGAAGGAATCATTGCCCACTAAGATCTCACTCCCAGTGGTCTCATCCCTTTGTGCCTTAGAGTTCTGTTCCCAACCATTATGCTGTAGGTGGCTTCAGACAGCACTAGGCATGGATAGTTTCACTGAAGATATTTCCCAGGGAGGACAGGAGATGAGAGACATTGCAACTGGAAGCATTTACAGCACAAAAACTCATATACATTGCCAATATAACATGGTCTCCTGCTTCCTCTCTAACTGTAGAATCAGGATACCATGTGTTGTAACTGAAATAAAGGGAAATACACCCATGTCTGCAGCAGGCCAGAGTCTGTCTGTCCTGAGTGATGTTGTAGGTTTAAAGATAGCCATTATGTGTGAATTAACCACTCATATTCTGACTACCTATATAGTTTATTTTGCTCGTCACAGACATGTGTACCCACCAGGTCAGAGAAAGGAGCCTGGGAAGACAGCAAGAATGTTATCCACTAGTAGGTCAGCATTTGTCCACCATATTTAGCCTGTCTGCTTTTCTGCAGCTGAGCCTTCTGTGCTAGAGAGTCTGTGCAGTCAGACCAGGGAACAGACACTGGGCTGTATTCCTGTCAAACCCCACTGATAAGGGCATGTTCACACCAGCCTGGAAAGCAGCCAGCTCTGTGGTTTCAGACCTAGTGACTACTCATCACTCAAAACTCTTGCGTTGAGCCAGGTCATATTTTCAGGCACCTTGGGAAGTTATTACCTCCTGGGGAACCCAGTCTTCCAGGCCAGTGTGGAATATTTAAGCTCTCTGTTCAACTGCAATGTTAATGGAAAGGTGCTATGGCCCAGTGTTAATGGCTCACATGCAGTGGCAAACCACAGGATCACTTGCCAGACAGCTCAGCTGCCTGAATTATGTTCCAGCTGTCCATTGTGGATTCACAGCTAAGACAAAATAAATACTATATGAGCACTCAGCTCACTTCAGAAGAAAGCTGAACAACTTTAAATCAAGAGGCAACTGAACTGACCCTGTTCTTCTCAGCTGTGATTTTCTGACTGATAGCGCAAATTCTATATGTCCACCATGTAAAATTACTGCTGTCTCTATATTGTTAAGATTGGCCAGTCAGAACTTCTTTAAGCTGCTAGTCCCAAACAAACATTTTGTAATGTGATAGTGTTCAGATGGAGCTTTTTTTCCATCTTAGCATGTGCTTGTTCTGCTAAACACTAGGGCAGGATTTCTGAATATTTCTTTTAGAGAATGTTAAGGCAGATAGGTAAGCCTTGGACTTCTGGACAAGAATTTTATTTCTCGGATATGTGTTAAGTTGCATCCACAGCCTGTTACATATAATATTTCATTGCTTGTCAGGTGACTGTCAGTTCCAATATGGCTGGTCATTGCAAGCTCTAATTTTCTTCAGTCCCAGGGAGGATAAAGAGACCACAAAACTAATAATCTGTGGGTTCCATCACAAACAGCCAGATCTGAAAACCCTCTGCAGACTGCCCATAAAGGATTTGTATGGCTCCAGTGGCCAAAAAAAGGTGTACATTTGGAGCTCTTGGAAGGAAATTATGTCTGATTCCCAAAAGAGTTTTTCCATGTGAATCTGGCTCCTATGGCGCTCTTAGATGCAACGTCATGTCTGCATGGAAATCTCCTCCTTTGCCATTTCCTTTACACTGAATGGCAATACAAACTGACATGTTATGTTTCCCCCTTAGAACAAACCAGGGACTTCAGTTCCCTAATTTAAAAATAGTGGTGGCATCTGTGTGAGTATCAGCTTGATGTTGGCAGTCAGATGTCTTACTCCCACACTTGTGAAGAACCCTGCCTCACATATTTGCTCTCATACAGTTTGTGCTCCTTGAAACATTAAGAGAGGAGAAGGGCGTTTTTCTTGCCCACCTTTGAGCTGCACTGATCAGTTATACACAAGAACTCGGGGTGCAGTGAACATGCATTTCAAACTGCATTCAATCCTGCTGCTCTGTTGCACAAAGATACAACTGTCCTTCACACACACAGGCAAGATGCACTTGGCTGACAGGCTTTGCACACCAGGGGAGCAGAGCTTACCACCAGAATCTGGTGTCACCCAGCAGACAAGAGCTTAATGCCTTCCAACACAACCTTTCATTTGTCAGCAGACAGCAAAAAGAATCACAGAATCACAGAACATTCTGAGTTGGAAGGGGCCCACAAGAATCATCAAGTGAGCACCTTCCCTTCCTTTCCAAGGAATCCCACAAGTCTGGGATCAATGCAGGAGGAAGACCAGTTAGGGCCATGATGATGGTGTAACAAAAAACATAGACCTAAAGGTCAGAGCAGACTTGAGAAAAAGCACATCCACCTACTGGAAGAGTCGATCAGGCTTTCCTCTGTCTGGCCATGCCCTCACTATTTTAACAACACAGAATTAAACCTGACTATGTTAAAAATGTTCAGTTGAAAAGTGCAAATGAATGTTACTGAACTCAAGGTCCTTGTCCTTCGCCACTCTCGTCTTCTTTTTCACTGTCATGTCTTCTCTTCTCCCTTCCTTCCTCTCTTCCTAGTCAGCATTTTTGAAGTTTATATCATACTCAACTCTGGAATTTCAGTAATGCACTTGGAAGTTGCTCCTAGAGAACAAACTTTATTCTTTTATGTGAGTTATTTTTTGTTTCATTCTTGAACAGGCATTTCTTGGAAGCACAAGTACTCAAGAACCATAGCACACGGGAATCATGTAAATATTAATATTCACACAGCACTGAAGATTACAAGATAATTAGAGGCTATATAACCATGTAACTCAGTTTATAAAGAGTATGACAGTTACAGGGCCAAATTTTGTCTTTCTTCCAGGCCTGACTCCTTGGAATCTCTTTTTTCCTCTTTGTTTATGAGGAATTAATAATTTGGAACCTGATCCAAAAAGCTCTAGGGTCAATGCAAGTCCTCCATTGACTGAAGCAGATTTTGGTCTTCAATTAAGTAAACTCTCTTGAGTCCTTGGCAGCTCAGACCTCAAGAACATTACCAACCTCCTGGTACCCCATCCCTCAGCAGCATCAAAGCGAGTTGTCAGAAAACTTCCACATGGGATTCACTGTTGGAACAGATAAGAGGGTTGGGCAAAGCCCTCTATTTGGAGAGAGGACATGCATGTCCTCAAGCACGTTAGGTCTCTTACTGCCACAGCCTCATTAAACTGCAATGTCTGGGGGTCCCCTGCCTGGCTCTACTCCCACCCGGTAGCACAGGCCAGGTTCCTGGCCGACAGTGACACTCACATCTCCCCAGAGGAGCAGAGGGTCTGTGGGGCTCTGCTGCAGTGGGAGTTGTGAAACAAGGCTTGGCAGGCATAGCAACTGGAAAGAGTGTTTCCAGCTTCCCCCTCTCCTCCCCAGCCACCACTTTTGATCAGACGTTGCTTTTTTGGTACCATCTATTTCTCTTTCTGGCTTGCACACAGTTATGAAGTCAAACAAACAAATTACCCACCTGAATATAGCCCTTGGTGGATTTAGAACCTATTGCTTTGTGGGAGCCGTTTACATTCAATCTGTTTTTACAGATTTATGGCTTTAACTTTTTCTTCTAGCTGTAGAGGGGTAGCAAGCATCATAATAAGGAGATGCCAAGGGACAGATTTTCTCTCACATACTGTAGGAGCCCTTGACCAAACCCAACTGTCAACAGACTACATCCATTACTGAAAAAAATGGATGTGTTTTAGACTAGAAGAAAATTCACTGGTAAATAGCAAACAATAAATATTTAATACTGGGTGCTTTTTTTCTCTTAGAAACCATAGAAAGTCAGTCCTTAGTTAATTATGTTCACAGGGAGGCATTTCAGAGATGTTCACAGAGCAACTGCATCACTCTGCTGGAACAATGAGTCCTCAGACAACATTTTATGGCATTCCCTCAAAACCAAAAGAACCTACTTGAATACCTTTTCACCATACTTTTTGTGTGCACATGTTTAGTAAATCCCAGAAAAGCTGCAGTGAGTCTTTTGAAGTGAAAATGTTTCTCAGGTAAATACATGTGATTTAGGTCCTTATTACTACAGTATGTTCTGAAGTTTTCTCATTCCATAGTTCTGGAAGACTGGATTGAAACAGATCTTTTTTAAAGCTAGTATGTCACCATCACAATATTGCATGGTATCCAAAAGAAAGCGATTCATAAGGTGAATTTTAAGTTGTTCACATTTCATAGTGATTCAGTTATGTCTTATTTCTTCCTCTGCCCATATACAATCTGTGCCCTGGGGCTGAGGTTTCACAATACTACCATGTCCCAGCAACTTATTCCCCACACCCTGTGTTGCTCTTCCCTGACTATTTGCATGCTCTCCAGAACAAGCTGCCTCATGTTTTGGGCAAAATTTCTTCAGTAATTACTGTTTGACCTCCAACTAGTTTGTGAATTAGTTTGAATTACATGTGTAAATAGATAATTTAAAAACTTGTATTTAGTGTTAAAATACAAATTGTGAAGGCTTTCTCCTGAAGACTTGGACAACCTTGTATGTATTCATTGAAGAATGAATTCCAAAACACTACCACTGACTGGAATCTAGTATGTGCTTTTTGCAGTCATTTTTAAAGCCAACATATCATTCATTTGCATTAATTTTCACAAACAGTCCCTCACTAATCCTTGAAACTAAATACACAAAGGAGGCTGAACTGAATTTTGGCTTTGATACTGAATAAAGATAAAGAAAATGAATTAAAAGAAAATTCTTATGAATTTCCACTGCTTATTTGCAATTTTATTTGCATGTAAAAGGCCAAGATTCAGTTCAATAATAACTGACTGTTCAACCCGAAAGGAAGAAATTATGTGAATTACCTCCATGCTCCCATTAATTTTGCCTGAGTCAGGAAGTCACAGTGAGGGACAAGAGGTGGCCATGGAAGGCAAGCTCTCTGATGCTTTTGAGCAGTGCTGGAGCTGCAGAAACAGCAGTAGCCAAAACTTTGAAGAAGCAGTAGCTGAAATTCACATACACAAATTCAACACTGTAGTAAATTTTCTCTGGAGTGTCTTCATGTTCTTCTGAACAGCAGTATGTCTACATTTTACAAAAAAATGGAAAACATTCTATTATAAATCTAAAAATTAGGCTCCATCCTTCCAAATAGATGCTCTGCATTCTTCTAAAAATTGTGTTGCCATAGATATCCTGTGGGGCACATCATGTTACCACATAATTTCTACAAACTTCGAATTGTATGAGCATATGAGTAATTGAAGTCAGTCAATGCCAACAGCCATAGAAAAAAACTCTAACTGAGAAGAGAGATATTTCATGTTCAAACCTTACAGCAGAAGATAAGAGGGATAGAGGCTTGCATCTGGAAAACAAGTCACAACTTTACACTGCAGCTCCTGAGTGAGGCATCAGGACATATGGCAAAGAATATCAGAATGAGATCTGGGCAATGAGGTAGCAATGGACATTTTCACCAAATACTCAAAAAGTTGAAAAAATTAAAAAATATCTCCCAATGTGTACATTAAAACCATGAGCAAGCCAAACGGTTCCTTTATCTTGATTTCTTACGCATACTAGTATATATTAGGCACATTCAACTAACAGTAAAGTCATTCAATTTGACTGTGGATTTGGAACGCAGATTTTTTTTTAAAGTCATATATACTCTTTCTGATGATTTTTATAATATTTAATGCATCTGTCTCATGGCAGCAGACAGGATGATCCAACACCTCACCCCAAGGATGTTGCAGCAAATTTTCCAGGATGCTTGCAGGAGGGCTCTGTCCCTTCATGTTCAAGTTTGTAACAAACTCTCTTGATGACACCCAGATATGAAAAAAAAGTTTTCTGTTTGTATCAGTTCTCAAACCAGTACAATACTACCTTTTCTATTGCATTGTCTCTTATCTTATTCAGCCTTGTACTTTCAGATGTCCACCCATAAATCAATTAAAAAATAATTCTCTCCAAATGCAGCCTGTCATTTATGAAAAACCCCACTACAGAGCTTGTTTGACAGAAAAAAGATTAGCTCCTAGTTTGATTAAAAGTGAATGCTAGAGCATCTTTTGAGGCTTAAATTTGGTGTGCCAAGTGTGTCATAATCTTTGTTTCTCCATGGGGTTGATTATCCCCATGCCTAGACATCATCACTGTCACTGAGCCCATTCATGAATTCAGGAACAAGGGCATTTATCACTGTAGAAGCTGGCAGGAAATTCTAAGGTATGGAGCGTGAAAACTGTGAACCACAGAAACACAGACACTGCCAGCTCTGACACCAAAGGAAAGCTCCAAGGCCACAGCTCCCATCTGAGCAGCAATAGGCCCATGGAGGACATCCCATTAGGCTAGGTCTGCCTGGAGGTGAAAGGAGGAATGGTGAGAAAAAATTCATCAGGAGGGAGCTGTTCCCTTCAATGAGGACCAAGCTGACCCTGGAAGGTTCTCCCCAAGCTGCAGATGCGAAACACAGAAATACCCTGAAAGGTTTTTGGGGCAATGAAAAGCCAGCTGAAACCCAAAAGATTCTGTTAGATACGATCTTGCTGTGATTAGATTAAGTGTTCTCTTTCTGTACTTTCGTCCTTTGCCTCTTTTATAAACATTTGTAACTGTGTTGCCTATATTGGATGCTGTAAGTACTTCTCCTGGCATACCTCCCAAAACTCTCCTTTAATTTAAACCAGGCTAAGGTAGCCGGGTAAGATCAAAGTGTTTTTCATCAAGACTGGTGAATTTAAAAACATGAGTATTAAGAAACTGTCTCGTGTATCCAGCTCCCCAACATACTTCAAGAGAGTCAGAGGGTAAAGGACCTGCCTTTACAGAAACTTCACGAGCTGACAGAAGACTTGGCCCTGCTAGGAAGTAGAAATGATGCTGTGAACCCAGCCTTCCCTGGCACACAGCAAGTTGGTGGAAGCAGTCCTGTGCACAAGGAGCCTCCAGGAGATTTTTCTAAAGGAAAACCATTTTTATTTTCCATGATTTCACGTGGCAGACAGCACCAGACAGTTTGGCAGACCTGCCACTCTCAGAAGTCACACAACTCTATTTACAAAACCAACCCTGGAAAATCAGTGCAGCTGAAAAAAACCTGGGAAGGTTCTGCATGTGCAAAACCTGTAGTTTCACAGTTCAGCCTCAAAATCAAGCCACTGTTGTGTTAGAGTGTCATGATAGCTGTTTCAGTACATTTTTGCTCTTAAGGTTTTCAAATAGGGCTTTAAAGTTAAAAAATAATCTGTTTGTACAGTTGTGTTTAATCTGTGTGTTGGATTCACGTGGACAGGTCCCTTCTTTTAGAAAGAGCAAAATTCTTTGACCACAGAGTTAGGCTTTGGAGTGTATTTAAGTCAGCATGTTCCATTTAAAGTATGGTTCACAAGACAATATCAGAATGCTAAAAAGTTCACTGCTACTTATAATCTTCTTTTTGCTTTATGAACCAGTGGAGAATGAAGCTTGTGCCGGGTGCCACACCAGCAGGCTGGCTCCACAGGAGCAGCTTACTGAACAGAGACCCAGGGAAACTCAAGCCCCTGGAAAGCACAATGAGCATAAACCAGTGGCTCCTGGGAATCGGAGTGGGGCACTGGGCAGAAGGTTTAGGCAATGAAAGGAAGAGAGATACTGTAAAATATGGCAGGCAAAGAGATAAAGTGACACAGAGTTGAAGAAGCTGAACAAAAGGGAATGGGAGGATGAACACAAACAGGCAGACAGCATGGATAGCTGCAGTCCAGGCAAAATTCTGTGGATTTCTGAATGCCAGAAGTTCTGGGTTGTGGCTGGCCACGGTCTCTGGCCCGTTCCTCAGCAGGCTTCCCCATGGGCCACGCAGTGGAGTGGGGAGGAGGAGGCACCTGGGCAGGGCTCTCCCCTGCACACCTCTGAGTTCAGAAGGTTGCTGGCAAGCTCCATTTCTCCCCTTCCCCTCCCTCCGTGCAGCAGGCCCAGATTTGGCTGCCTTCACAGCTGCAGCTGTTCCTACCAGCTGGAATCAACCGTCCTGGCCCTGTTCCAGCTCAAAAGCAATTACATTCTTGCAAGTGGATATTGCAACTTCCTGTCCTAAACAATCATGTACTGTTCCTCTGCACTTTTAACCAGCTGCTGCCTTCTACTCGGAGATGGCTGCAGGCACAGGGGTGGGGCCCTGGAAGAAAGGTGGTGGTGTATCAAGAGGAGATCATTCCTGTGTAGGTTCACCTGTGGCTTAGAAAGGTCAGGGAGTGTTTCCTGACAGCTCTGAATATCTGTATATAGCTCTCAGGGCTTCAGCAACATATAATAACATTACCTGGGCTAGACACTGCAGCAGGAGAGTGCTTTTTCTTGGCTCAAATCTTCCAGGAGAAATCTTCCTCTGTGTCTGAGCTTCATAAAACAAGGCATCTCCAAGAATTTTGGCAAGAACTACCTTGCCTTTGCCAAGCATCTAAAACCAGAGCATCTAAAGCCAGGCCCATTATACCTGAAAAGGAGTTTTGTAAAATGTCTTTCTTAGTAAAAAAAATGATGAAGGCATCCAAATGATAAGTGGGATTACTGGTCCCAGACTAACATACCTACTTACCTGCAGCTGGTTTTCTAAAACTGTTCCACTCAATCTCCAGCTTCTCCAGGCTTTATTTTTGCATTCTAACTTTGCTACATGAGCAGCGTGGATCTGAATTGATCATAAGGCTTTATATTTCTGCAACTTTTTCCACACCTGAGCTTTTCAGAAGCATGGATTTCACTCCCTTTAGAGGAAGGTGCTCACATGTTCATTAATGCAAGCACAGCACAGAGTAGCACAGAGAGAGGCAAAGTACAGAGTAAACACACGGAGAAGCTGGGAACCAGGCTCCCAAGTAAAAGGCTGTGAGCATGCTGTAAAAGGTCAGAAGGATTTTGGGGATAGAAATTCCCATTCAGACAGGCACCATCTCTTGTAGCAATCAGCAGATCCACACCGACTAGTCAGGACAGTTAAACCCCTCGTTTCATCTAATAATTGACTACACATTCAGGGAGTGAGGGCTTTTAAACATTGCTGGTTCTTACCTCCTTAGTTCCTAAACCTTGATGTCTGTAGTTAGTGGCCTGTTGATCCACCTGTAAATTACTTGTATCCCCATGTCAATGAGACAAAACTAGTCAGCCACAATTGCATTGAAAAACTGCACAGGGGTCCTTTGAAAGGTCCATCACAGCCCCATCATCCTGCCATCATTCTTCTATCAAGCCCTGCTTTCAAGAAACTGCTGAGTATTTAGATGTTTCATGGTCTCAAACAATGTCTTAAGTCCTGGTGGTGGACATATGAAATATTCTATTAAAAGAACACTCCTTTAACATGACTAAAAAAGCCTGATAGATATTTTCTGAAATTCTGAAAGTGAAGTTAACATTATTTTCCATTATTATTTGCACTTTAATAGACCAATATTAAGTGATGCACCAAAAAATGAAGCATCTGGGGGGGAAAAAAATTAAACTAACAGTCACATGGTCTTTCCACCTAGTGTTTTAGATTTGTGATAGGCTCTGTCTTGGCTGACAGCCAGACGGTCCTAAATATAGTGTAAATCCAAATATTTAAGTGTAAGTCTGAAGAGAAGGGTTTTTTGGTTGGTTTTGCATTAGGATTTTCTTTTTTTATAACACATTTCTTTCAAGTGCTACAAAGGTGGCTGCAGATGCAGCAATTGATAAATTTCTCCTCCAAAGGAAGTATTATATGTTCTGGATTCCCAAGGTAATGCAACAAGAGAACAAGTACTAAATACTATGACATATGGATTTGAGTGCCATAATTTATAAAAATGTCTCAAAGTGTTGTACAGTACAGAAAAGCATGCAGATAAATTATAGAAACATATACACTAGGTGTAGTATATTTTCAGCATGTGCTGTCTGCCAGTTTGTAACATACACACCTGCACAGGGGAGTGCTAGAAAGCAATACATTCAATATTATTTATTACCTATTGTATCACAAAGCTGTCTTTATCTGCATATATCACTTGAATACTCTGCTTTACACAACTGTACTCTGTTACCCACAGTTGTCTCTCATGTATGACATTACCTGAGCAAGGCCACTAGAGTGAGAATGAAACAGGGCCACTGAAAAAAAAATAATTTAGGATTGTCTTACTGAATTTCCACAAGATCCTGATCTCACATGGGTTTCTGATTTTTTGTCTTTTAATATTGTCTCACAGAACTGCCTTCTCCAGTTTTTCCCCCTGCTAGCTTTGTGCTGGATGATCTCCAGCCTGTCTCGAGAATGGGAACACCTCACTTGTCCCTTCAATAAGCAATTCTTGTTCTTCCTGCAGCTCTGTGCACAGGCTCAGAACTGAACCACCTGGTACCAGAAGAAAAACTTACCACATTTAAAAAAACCTACTTCCTTGCCCTAGTGAGTGGAAGAGTAGATCTCCAAGGATCTGCAATAACCAAAGTAAAATAGATCCCTAAATCTGAGCCTGGGCTGAGGAGATACTGACATGCAAAAACTGCTTATGATGGATCCAGGAAATTCAGCATCAGCTCCACAATCATCACTGAAAACTTCTTTGGTTGTTTTTTGTTTGTTTGTTTGTTTGTTTGTTTTTGTTTGTTTTTTCTTTAACTAGAAAGCTTTGGGCTTTTTAAAACTTTAAGTACCGGGAAATTAAAAAGAACCAAAGAGAATGTTCTTCAATTCGTTTTATCACACCACTTCCAATACTTGATAATATTACCACCCTGATTTTGAATCTCCTCATAGTCCTCCTCCCAGCCTTCTTTCTCACATAAATAATCTTGGTCCCTTTTCTACCACTCTAATAGCATGTTTCCTACCTTCATCTCAAGCACATCTTTTTCCTGCCTAATTGAAGTTTTCTCAGAGCTTGGAATGTGATCTAGTCTAACCTTTTTCATTTTCCAAGTGCTGTTAATCAAAGGAAAATGATTATCAATTTATCAAAAAAATCAGACAATTCCCATACTCGTGAAAGGAGTTCCTCCTTTTCTTACTATCTTCTACATCTTCCCTGTCCCTTGTTCTCCATAGCAATGGTCACACTGGCTGAAAAGCTCTGGATTTGTTTTTGCACTGGCATATCTCTTACACTTATTGGATGCCCCATTCTCTTGGGAATTTAGATTGCCTTTATTCATTGCCCATTAGTTAACAACATGTCATGTTGATTAACAGTTTAAAGAAAACAAACAGACAGCTCCCATTAGTTTTTAAAGCTTCTCACTGAGTGTCATATTTAAGTAGTTCCTCAGGGACTGCTCTTCAAAGTCTGGTCCATTTTGCTGGTAAGAGTCTGCTACAGCATACCAAGCATCCAACTCTGTAGAAAGGGATTTAGTGGGTCTGTGAACCTGCCTGAATGGGCAGATGCTCTCTTCCTGTCTACTCTTGCAGGACATTTTATTTTTTCCTCACAAAATCTTATGATCATGAAAGAAGGTTTAGGACATGACTCTTTCCAGGGTTATGCAGCTGTGTTAAATCTATTAAACAGGGTCTAGGATCCCTGTGCCTTACCATAAACCAGTAAATATTATACAACAGGAAAGAGATTTTTATAGCCATAGCTATTACTTGGAGTGGTGAGGGTACAGCTTTTCAGGCTTGGAGGGGAGAGATTTTACTGCAGACTCATTATTTTTCTGTTATTTTATGTGTCAGATATAAATTCAGGATGGCCCATTTCTGTTCCAAACCACCATCATGTGCAGGCTCTCTATCACTGCAGCTGAAAAGCAGGATTTTTTTATTCACTACCATTTACAGAGTGATATCACTTTTTTGCCTAATATCTATGATCAGGTACAGGACAATGAAACTTTGCCACACCCTGTAAAACCCCCTCTCTGCAGTTCTTAATAGCTTTGTTCTCAAAGCTGAGACATTCCTTTTTAGCATTTCTATCCCTTCTAGATATACCTATGGACACGTGCTACGGACACATGGTTTACACACATGCTGTAACTTTTCTCTCTTCACCTGCCAGATTTAGCATGGAAGAGGCTGATGGCCCATGCAGTCCAAGATTAACACGTGGCCAGATGGAGGCTTTAAAGGATAATGTCCCTGAGCAGATCGAGGAACCTTCCACAGGATCAGAGAACAATTCAGGCTGGAAGGGACCTCTGGAGGTCACCTAGTCCATCCCACTGCTCCAAGAGGGGCCAGTTTCAAACATAGATCAGATTTCTCAAGCCATTCCAGACTCAAAATGAGCTGGTCTCTGCCAGAAACCCAATAGTGACACTTCCCAGAAAAATAACCTTGTATAGCATCTTTCCAGTAAATCAGCTACAGAACAAATAGGTTTAATTACATCCACTACACTTTCACAATAGGGTAGTTCCATGACAGAGAGTAGTTCACTATACATCATCTTCTCTTACAGAAGAGGGGCAAGCAGCTCAATCAAATAGAAGATATAGACAAAAAAAAAGGCTGAAAGGTCTGGTGCATTAAAGTTACAGACTAGTCACGCGTTACTCTCCCATTGTCAAGATGCTCAACTCACCTTTATCCTGCCCCACCCCTGGGACATACAATCAGCCTTTCTTCTCTGCAGCCAAATAGTTATTAGTTTTAAAGCCTGTTAGCATCATCTAAATATACCCATGACATTGTCTATTTCAGCTTTTTTGCATATATAAAATCAAAGAACAAGCCATTACATAGCAAAAGTATTTTGCCATGTCTGCAAGACTGGATGCCTCAGTACAGGTGACTGCCATGTTGACATGGCTGAGATTCCCTTGGGAAGCCCTTGAGCCATTCTGGGGGCTCACAGTAGCATGTCTTCAATAAAACTTGGGAAGCTTCCACAGCCTCACTCCACTCCTAGTCACCTTCCTACAAAATAGAATTCAAACAGCTCCCAATTACACAGCTTTGAAATTAGATATCAAGCAAACAGGAAAGATGCAGGGAAAAATAATTAATAAAATTGTCATAATGGTAGGAAAGAGTTATATTTAGAAAAGAGGTTCAAAGTAATTTTTTTTTCTCACAAGGTCATAATCTCTTTAGGGAGATGGGCTGGGTTTTTTTCTAATATCACCATTGGACAGGAGAGAAGAAGATTTTGCATCTTCCAAAGAGGAGGGAAAATGCAAAATAAAAGTTGATTTAGTTTTCAGACTTCCAGCACTGAAGATTATCAAGATTTGTTCTTCAGTTTCAATCAGCAGATTTCATTGGAAAAAAAAGAAGTTTAAAAAATGCAGATATTTTTTATCAAGTCTTCATTAAACCATGGGAAGTTATTTTTGTATGTGTGAAAATAAACCTGTAAGAAACTTAAAACAGAGTGATTAAATGAAAGAAGAGAAATTCCAGATCAGATACCACTTACATTTTTAATGGAGAAATTAGGATTTGTTCCCTTTAAATTCCCCTACTAGCATTATTCTTATTAGTACCACAGTACATGGGGTTTAAGACAAAGCAGCACAGGGTGCTCTCTAAATCCATGCATAAAACTGAGACTATAGACACTTGCATCCTAATTCCACTTTTATTATTCTCAATAAAATGGAATCTTTGAAAACCGTAGTGGATCAGTGATGCTAGCAAATACATCTTCCAGCTGTTTTAATGACTGTATGACTAACACACAGGTAAAGCAGTTAGAAAACGGAAAGAAGTTTAATTATGTGCAGACTGGTGATTGACAATACCACTCCAAACTCCTACTTATACCAAAAAAGGCATCAAATGCCACTGAGTCTCTGGGAGAAGCAAGGCAATATGTGCAGTCTCCTGCAAGCAAGGCAGGAGTCTGTCCATTAATCTGTCCCTCTGCCCTGTAAGACCAAGACCTTTTAGGGACATTACACAGTGACAGGGACTGCAGCGTAAGAAGGTCTGATATTCCCCCTTGATCTCAAGGACATGCGATCACCCCAAGAAAACTTTTCCATTCCCTGGATACTCTGACCCCATAGATCTCCCCTTGCATAGCAGTTTTGCACAGGGCTTGGCTGAGAGAGGGCGGATCTCAAAGAGCGGAAGCTGGCAAGCAGGCAGGCAGCGAGGGCAGCTCAGGTGAGGCAGGGGACAGGAAGGGCAGAGGACAGCACAAAGCCAGGCCACACCAGGCTACCCAGGGCAGCCCAAAGCAGAAGTCAAACAAGCATCCAGGGTAATATCAGCTGCTCATCAGTTTGATAACGTCGATTGCGCATGTTATTTGGATTACAGTACTCCAGTGGTATTGGTACATCAGCCAATGCAAAAAACTCCCCAAGCAGCATGGAGAATTTAGAACACAGCTCTCATGAACTTCAATGAGAATGATGCATCTGTCTCCTGCGGAAGCTTTGAAGCTCTCGGCCAAAAGTATTCTTAGCCCTACTGTCATGCATGTCCCCAAAGAGACAAAAAAAGAAGGTGCGAGCATGTGAGACCGGGAGCGGACGTGGTTGAGGAAGTGAGAGACCAAGTAGAGCCTGATCTGGGAACCCTGCAGAGACAGATCATGTCCCTCAGGCTTTATGTTATCAACACTTGTTTGGAGGTAAAGAACACGGCTTTTTCTCCTAGGAGGATGAAGGAGCCAGTCTGGAGCACTGGGCTCCCGACACTGCTTTCAATAGAATTCCCAGATCATTAAAGTCAGCTCTGGTACCTCTACCTGACCCTGCGGACACAGAAATCAGAATAAGCAAGGCAGAGAAAATAGTAGAACAAGGAAACAAAGGAAACATGGGTTTGCAAGAGCTGAATGTACATATATTTCAAATCAAGTTTCTTCTGCATTTATAAATTGTGTTTTCTCAGCAAGGGCCTGGGTGTGGAAAGGGAGGAAACCAGCTCCTAGACAGTTTAAAATAACCCTTTTTTGCAACAGTGCAGTTCAGTATCAATGCACCTTTCTTCCTGTTGTACACACAGATTTTCACTCTGGCCTGCTGCAAAAGGTTCAATTCCCCCTCCCAGCTGCACCTGCATTCTTTACTTGTGTGTGGTCTCCTGCTCCTATCTCAGAAGGGCTGGAAAGCAATAGCTAGAGCACATTATTAACAAGCAGTATGTATCAGACTCCTCTGGAGCTTGGGGGTTCAGGGGGTTAGGAAACACTTCTGTGGAAGAAAATGTCTTGCAATACTTGTGTGTGACCAACTTCCAATCCTTGTGAAGCTAAACCAAGAAGTCAGAGCTTTCTGTAATGAATAAGTAACAGACAGGGTGCTGCTTCTGCACTTTGGAATAACCCTCTGTGCCTCATACAGGCATTTCATGGAGCGGAGGCAGGAATTAGAGTATTTTTGGTACAATTTATGTGTAGAAAAGAAATAAGGAGATACCTAAAAGTTTGATGAAAAGTCAAGATCAGTAATCTTATATGTCAAGGAATTAATTAACTAACAATTTTTTTGTTCTTGTTTCATTGTATCTGCAAGGGCGGAACGCCAGTTCAAAGCCTGAATTCAACTGAGCATAGACATTGTTATTGTGTATTCCTTTTTTTCTGCAACAGCTCTTGGAGCCTGACAGTTTGAAATTACATTTTCATGTTGGAGCTGTATTTTCACAAATCCTGGAAGTTAAATAACTCTTAGAATAACAGAGAAGATATTACATTGCCAACTAGAGTTGATATTCTCTTTCATTATTTGTTTCTATAAATAGGTATGATCTTTTTTTCTGGAACATAGTCTCATGTAGAGCAATACCTTTTCCTCAGATGGCATCAAGAGGCACAAAGTAAGCTTAAAGTTATCCACTCCATTTACTCCACCTCCCTTCAAAGCTCTCACAAGAGACAGGGCAGATTAAAGGACATGTAATCATGTTGCTACACAGGAGTCCCAGCAATTCTGAACCTTGCAGGGACAAAACTGGAACTACAAAATATCCATTGCACTTGAGAAACCATTCTTTCATATTAGGTGTCCCTAATGTTTTGTCACCTTTCTGCACTTTCCCAAAATAAACTGCAGGATTACAAGATCCACAAGGACTGCGTGCACAGAGCAGGAGGATTTCCACAGCCCCCTAATGCCCAAGAGACTGTCAGCTTCAACAATTTACTTAACGACAGAGGTGATACATATTGGTGTTGAGGAATATGTCTGGCATAGGTAGCCAAGCCTGCAAGCTGCAGTTTGACATGTAGATTGAGCTCTGGGTGGGAGTCTGAGACAAGAGGCCATGAGCTGCCAACAAAGATGTTTAACAAAGGGCATAAGAACCAGTGGCCAGCCAGGTGAAGGGACTCCTGGGGACACAGTAGGAGTGTAGGACTAAGAAGGAGCAAGACTTGCACCTGGCCTGGACAGTGAGTGGATAAAAGCCCAGGTGTTCCTTTGTTGGGGGTCCTTCCTCAGCAGCCCCTCAGCCTGAGCTGTTTCTGTGTCACTGTGCTGTGGATAGATGAATGTGGAATGAGAGATCCCAGACTCTGCCGGGGAAATGCAGGGTGGAGCAGTGAGGGAGCCTGGTCTGACCACGGGTGGGCAGGAGCCCGGCGGGGACCCCTCGGAGCCACCCACGGTGGAGGGGCTGCGGTCCCAGCAGGGAAATCCCCGACCCTGGGGGTGAGGCTGCCCAGGCCTCGGGAATGGCCAGCCTGGGAAGTTCCCCTAGCATTGCAAAGAAATTAAATTAAATTACTAGTCGAGATTTCTGTTTGATGGTTTCTTTTAGGTTTCTAACATAGCTCATTTTCAAGATAGCTTTTAAACTTCCATTGCTTAGTTCTTAAGCACCACAAACATTAAACATTCAGAACTTACAAGTTATGTTTTAAAACTGCAGTTGGTGTTGACGAATCTTGGGTTCTTAGTTTTGACCCTAAGAATGCCATTTCCAATACTGTCTCCCTAATCACATGAAAAAACATCTCATTTTGAAAGAAAAAAGAAAGCACCTTTCAATTCTTCTGCAGACCTGACGGTGGAAAGTTTTCTTCTATGAAAAACATACGAGGCCTAGAATCAAATCTAGGCAAATGAGCCTACAGTAACCCTCTAAAAACAAAAACATTTTTCATAGCACAACAGAATCTGAAACGTATGCAATGAAAAATCAAAACTAAATCTAGTTGTACAGAATTCTTTATGCACTCTTTAGAGCAGAGTCTGTCCCTTGATTTTGTACATTTGGTAGGTCTCAGTCAGAACCATGACATACTGCAGGAATTTATGCACATTCAAATGTAGACCAAAGATGGCTGAATACAAGTTTTCTGCCACTGAGCTGCAAAAAAACACATATCCATTTATGTACCAGGATTAAGGAAAGAGAAACATGGAAACTGAATGCTTTCCAGTCAGTTGATTTAAACTAAAATATGGTTAAATTATTAATTTCATTAAAATGTACTTTGCATTAAAAAAACCTAAAGAAAATAGTGGCAGCCTGCGATACAAAATAGAAAATAAAATTTTCAGAACTATTGTACAGGAATTTTGTCAGTATCAAAGTATTGTATTTTCATGGGAAAAAAAATTGAGTGTATAAAACTAAGACCTTATCTAATAGACAATAGTCCTGCACTTTCTCACACCTGATCCAAACCTTGCTTTGGAAGTTACCATTAATATAACAGTTGGATCTGCACTATTCTGAAGTATCACATATGTTTAAATAATGCCTGGCAATTTCACAGTCCTTAAAACGTAGTGAAATTAACTTCAGATTGATTAATTTAGGGTATTGTGAAATTTCCTGTTTGTATTATCCTAGAAAAATACAAAGGCAGCTGGATATAGTCACTCTGCTATGTGTCCTCCAGAAGCAGGCACAACCCTCCAGCTCATGGAAAGGTTGGAAGAGCAGGATTTGCTACCACATATTTGAGGACAACCACACCAAAACTGTGCCTGCAAACCTCTTGAGATCATTCCATTAAAAACAAACAAACAAACAGCAAAACCCCCCAACAAATAGCCAACAAAAATAAAAAAGGAAAAACAAACAAACTAACTAAACCCACCACAAATAAACAAGTAAACCCCACAAGAAGAAAAATAAACAAACAAAACAACAAGCAAACAAACAAAAACCCCAACCAACAGCCAAACAAGCAAGCAAAGAAAAACAAAACAAAACACAAAACCACCCAACAACAAAACTCCATACTACTCTGATTTAAATTCCTCAGTGGTTTAGGCCGCCAGAACTACTGGAAGTGAGGAAGTGCATTTTCCATCTCACAGAAGTCACTGTCACTGTGGTAAACCTGGGTTAGGCACCCTGTGCATGATTTGAAATTACTGACATCCTCCTTCCCAGACTGGCATTTGTTAAAGCTGATGGTGCCTGAGCTCAGGCAACAGCAGGTCATTTTCAATTGCCAGCTGCCATTTCCTGAGCACAAGACCTGTACAAGAGCCTTGCCAGAGTCAAAACTACCCTGTCTCACCATGGTTTGGCCTCACAGGTGTTGCAGTTCAGTTTTCAGAACAATTTACTGGCAAGGTATGCCTGTGAAGCCTGATCAGATTTTTAAACTTATTTTCTCCAAAATATTAGCTCATTCACAGGTGTGACCAGATGTATAGACATTTATGAAACCATGAAGACCTCTCTTTAATCTTCAGACATATAACAGCAGTTTCTAAGTTACCGCTGGTCTGCCCTGTCCAGACAGCCTTGCCACTGTTTCTGCCAGCTCCTTTAGCCAGCACAGGTGCTCTGACATGTTTGTAAACAAAGCTAATGCTATGATTTTGACATCAGCAAGTAACCGTGGATTAGCTAAACTTGATAACTTGGGGTAATTTCATCACATACTTAGGCTTTTTTTCACCCAAAAGAACGTGAAAATAATTCCTAAAAAATGCAGATAGGGTTAGTTATAAACTAAACCATAAAACTGAAAACAGCTTGCACCTCTGAAGCATCCTGGCCTAGAAATAGGAAAGTGATTTGTTAATAGGATGCATCTCCCAAAGGGGAACATGCATCTTCCTTAGAGAGACTTCCATTGCTCCATCAGTTGTCTTTTATTCATAAAATCCCTCTCAAGGGAAAATAAAATTTGACTTCAGGTATTTTAGTGTTGACTGGCTGCCAGATCTGTTTAAATAATCTGTGCTGGCTGAGAAAAATGTCCTGAGCAGTGAGCAGCCCTGTAAAAGCTGGAGCCAAGGACAACTACACTACTCTGTGTTTGCAGTTTTTAAGCGCTGCCATATCTCTCTTGCAGTCTGGAGCAGTGGCCTGACAAATACACCCCGGCTACTAGTGTGAGCACACACAGAAGTTAAGCTGTAGCAGGACAGGTCTCTCATCATACCTACATGTGAGTTTTGCTGGTAGCTCAGAACAACCATGCAAGCCCACAGGCTTCTGGAAGGCAGCATACACAAACCTTACCAACTCTGCTTCAGCTGGAAAACAGCTGTACTCACAGTGGTTATTAGAGTACTCACACCTACAGTGAATACACTGGTCATACTATGGGCAATAATGCCAATTCCAAGTTTTATACCTAGGAGAGACTTTTTAGTGGTGCTCCTGACCCTCCAGCCACCTCCTAGGGAGTACAAGGCCCAGAGCATCACCACGACCTGGGCATGCCTGGCATCAGCCAGATGCCACTGTTAAGCTCAAGCAGGCACACTAGCTGCAGAAGAGACGTGTTTTAGGCAGCCACGGAGACACCAATAGTGAGGAGGCACGAAAAGAGGGATTTAAACCAGCAGAACGAGGGAAGAGGCTACCTTTTAGTCATGGTATCTGCACTGGCAGGTTAAGTCTTCGTCAAAAGACCTGCCAGTGTTTAATGTAAGCACTCATGCTGAAGGACAACTATTTAAACAACTGCCTGAGAGTGCTTTTAAGAAATCAGCCAGAACTAATGTCAGAGAAAGGAGAACAATCATTAAAACATTCTCAAAGCTTTATAATATGTCTTAAAATAGCATCCTTGCATATAAGAATGCCAGGAGATTAAGATTCAATATCTCATGATCTACTGTGTCTAGGAACAAGTACTTTAATACTATTGGAATTGTGCCCTCTTGAATCTTTGACTGCATATTGTTTCCATCTCTAGTTGTAATGAGTGTCAAAGTCCCCTTTTCTAAAACATTATTGTTTGCCATACATGGGTATGATTTGGACTTAGTAGGTCACATTTTGAGGAGAAACAGATTATTGTTTTGGGTTTGTTGGAGCTTTCTTTTAATTTTAAGATGATACCTTTTAAAGGTAATGTAAACAACTTGCTATTAGCACACAGGGAGCCACTTCAAAAGCGGAGATTATCACAGGACTCTCCAGCTCATGGGTGTGACTTACTCAGCTTTCCTAAAATATGGGAGAATGCAGCAATAATGGTTTTGCCACTCATTTGGCTATCAATACAACTCAAATATAAGTCTACTGTTTATGATTAATGGCATCACCTCAATGCATGCTTGCAAGAATTTGTAGCAAACAGCCCATCACAGATTCTAACACCGTTTATCCTTTTTCCCTCACTCATTCCACATGAGCTAGTCTGAAAATGTCAGTACGTCTGCCACAATTTTTTAGCAAGCACTGGTTCAGAAGCACTGAATTGAGTTCTGGGCTCCCCAACACAAGAAGGACATGAACCTGCTGGAGGAAGTCCAGAGGAGGCCATGAAGATTATCAGAGGGCTGGAGCGCAGGCCGAGAGAGTTGAGGCTGTTCAGCTGGGAGAAAAGAAGGCTCCAGAGTGACCCTGGAACCCCTTCCAGTACCTGAAGGAAGACTAAAAGAAAGTTGGAGAGGGACTTTTTACAAGAGCACGGAGTGATTGGACAAGGCAGAATGGCTTCAAAGTGAAAGAGACTAGGTTTAGATTAGATATTCGGAAGACAATCTCACCACTGTGAGAGTACTGAGACACTGGCACAGGTTGCCCAGAGATGTTGTGGATGCCCCATCCCCAGAAGTGTTCAAGACAAGGCTGGACGAGTCTTTGAGCAATGTGATCTTGTAAAGGTGTCAAGGCCTCCCTGCCTTTGGGAAGGGAAGTGGAACTGAATGATCTTTAAGGTCCCTTCCAACTCAAACCATTTCATGATTTTGTGAATATTTTGAGATAAAAATTAGAAAATTCCCAGCTGTAGATCATGCAAATATTTTTTTTCCTTGTGAAAAAAAAGAGAGATTTTTAAACCCAGTTTGCTCCACCCAAGCTTTCCTTTGGATAAACCAGTTGGGATTTTCTTCAGTAATTACTCTGGCTACGCTTTCACCCATTCATCCACACAGCCCACACAACCACTTCACAGAATAAGGACAACAAAATAACATGTCTTGGCTGCTACTAACATGAGAACAGGTGGTTTTAAACAGCAGTGTGGTCATCAAGGACTACAGGGCTGAAAAAACCACAAAGATCACTAAGAACACCTAATCTGTATTTTATCATTGTTTTAGTCACATTATCTCTTGAAACTTAGATCTTCAACCAAGCAGATGCACAATCCCAAACCCCAGCTCTGAAAGTCTTTAAAGATATGATTCCAGTTTCCACTCATTGCAAACACCAAAGGAAGCTTATCCAAATGCCATATTCAAGTGATTATCTTCTGCTTGCACCCACATTTACCTAAAATGATACAATTTTAATTTTACTTAACTCTAAGGGGAAAATGCCATTAATTAGTCATCTGTCTTAGGTAGGAAATGCAAGATGTGGCCAGGGGTGTGCATTCTATTGCCATCTGATAGAGGTGGGGCAGTCATCTTCTGTTAATTGGGCCACCTGTTAAAACCAGGTGGGGCAGTTTTCCTTATCTCTTCCACAACCAATCCTCCCTCCAGGAGATACCTTCTGTTCTTGGGCCATTGTCTCACTGCATGACTGATGAAATTACATCATCCCATTGGGAGATGCTCTGCCCAGGGGGAGGAGCCAAGCATTCCCACCTGGATATAATCTGAGCCTTGGAACACCACAGGCAGCCTTTTCCCACTGGATTCCCAGAGGAGCAGCTTTCTTTTCCAGTGGATTCCCAGAGCAAGACCAGGCCCATCTACACCATCACTGGACCTTCAGAGGAGAGCTACACCCTTCTACAGGATCACTGCTCCAACAGAGCCACACCTGTCACTGCAAGAGGGCTGCAGCCACCATTTAACGGGACTGCTACAACACCCTGACCCACAGGGTGCCAGGCTGTGTTGTGACTCTGTCAGGGTTGTTTTGTATTGCTGCATTTTTGTTTTTCCCCTGTTATTCCTACTCCCATATCCTTGCCTGAGAACCCCTTAATTTCATAATTATACTAATTTGGAGGAGGGGGTTTACATTGTCAATTTCAGGAGAGACTCCTGCCTTCCTTAGCAGACACCTGTCTTTTCAAACCAAGACATCATCATAGTTACATCCTTCAATTGCACACACTGACTCCTCCTCCCCAGTGGATGGACACCTGGTCCCACAGCTTGGTTGTCCTTTATCCAGCTGGGACGTGCATACCAGGAAAAATGTCACTAAACCAGGAGGTGCTGGAACAAAATCCTTTATGACTGAAACTGCAAATATTTGGATGCCTGTCATCTTCAGCCACCATAAGCCATCCTGCAGCCATAAATGCAATCAATCACCTATTTGGAGGTTTCAGGGAAGACTGCTAATGGTTTTCACACGACTTTTTCTGCTAGCTTGGAGAGATCTACACAGGCACAAGAAAACTTGGGTTTGGTTCTTGTTGCTTTATCATAAGCTTAAGGTCCTAAGGTGAATATTATTAATGGCATTCAAGCCTCTCTTACAGTCTTCAATGGTTAAACAGATAATAAAAGCATCTCCAGGCATTCCATTGACTAGAAGATCAGAGCCATGTCTTGTTCCTAGCACAGTCATTTGGAAAACCCCCAGCAAGCCAATTGGAAAACAGAAGAATATTTAACTTTTGCTCACAGGCCATTCCCTGTTCTTTACTTTGCCAAGGACCCATAGTACTTCCCCTGCTGCAGATACTTAGTTTTGTTGGAATAACTCAGCATCCCTACATTTACAGGTATTTGATTACCCTTTTGCCCACCTTACCACAGTGGGCAAATATCTCTGGGAAATTAGCAGGAAAAACAGATGGTGAAGGAACCACACCTAAATTTGACAGAAATCTTAAAGATATGTACGTGAACATTAATTTTTAGCACAACTCCCTAAAGAGTTGTAGGCTGAATTACCTCCTACTGTGTTGCATCAAAAAACCAACAAATAAGAAGTTTGAAAGAGTACCCAAATCACAAGTGGCCAGTATTCATGTAATTTGCTGGAAGGATCTAATTTCCATATCTTCACAAAATATGGTGAAAGCAAAAATCATATTGACAATTTATACCTCCTGCCACACAGATACAGAGACATACAGAATATGTCAGCTGTGGCTATGATGGCTGGAGACTGGTTGCCACAGGGAAGCTGAAGCTGGCTGGCCAAACTCAGAGAAAACAAAAACAGTGAATAGTTGAGGAAGGTGGGCCAACAGAGGAATTTTGCATGGCTAAGAGTAAATGGGTCAAAGGAAGAAAGGAAGAGCCAGAAAGACATAAAATACCCACTTCTTAATGAGTTATGTGAGATTTTTTAATGAGCAATCTATGCTTTTACCTTGATGGTTGTCAGGGAATACAAAAGCAGTTTCTGAGAAAGGTTCTGGTGTATATCTGGTTTATATCAGGTGAAAAGGTTCCTATGGGGCCAAATGCACTTCCTTTCTATTGCTCCTGATATTGCCAGCTGTTCTGGGCCTTTCCAGATGAGGAGGGAAAAGAAGGGGAAAAAAGAACAGCAACGTGCAAAATATGTATTGCACAAATCCACATCTTTACTAAGAGCGTGCTTCAAAGAAGAGGGAAGGATATGAATCTGTATCTGCAAGTACATAACCTAACTAACACATCATGCCAAAAGTCAGATCCATCATTAAAGCAGTAGGAATGCCAGTTTCTGAGAACACTGGACCTTCAGTAGTGTTGAGGCTGTTTCGTGCTGGCCAGTTAGTAAATCTCAGAAGGAAGGAAAATCAATTTTTATTGTATACCTAAAGTGAAAGCAAAACTGTGCAATCAAGTTATATGCCTATTGACTATATAATGAAAAGTGCAATTAGATATATTGCTTGCAAATCCTGCCATAGTCAATGGGAGCATATGGAGTCATGGGAAGCATGTGGGTATATTTGAGTGTATGCTCTATCTAGAAAAGAGCAGAGAGGTAATCAAGTTAGAATTAAATATAGTTATACCAGTTCAGCTAGACCACACAATTCATTTCTAGAACACAAATAACAACTCACGAAGTGAATGAGATCATTAAAGCCAATATACTTAAAAAATTTATTTGCTGAAAGCATGGGACTGAAAGCTTTACTTAGAAATGAAAAATCTAACAAATTGGCAACAAAATGTAATATAGGAAGGAAATAAAAATAAATTCAGAACAGCAGACTGACTGCCACAGATAAGACACAATAAAAGCTGGAAACTAATGCCTGACAACTGGAAATTTATGGCACTGCAAAATACAAGTGACGACCCTCAGACTATTTTCATTTAGCAGAATACTCAAAAGCATCTTCTGAGAAAATTAACATTTTCAGAATCAATTGTACCCATTTATGTTGACTTCCTGTGTGTATTTATACACACTCACCATATCTATGATTTTTTTTTCTTGTGTTATTACAGCAGGATTTAGAAATTGTGTGCTAATTTTTTGCTCCCCTTCTGCTAGATTCAATAGTTATTTGGATACCCAGAAAATTTTGGGTATCCAGATTACGGTATCCCAGAAAATTTTTATGCTGAAAAAGTAACTTACAGCATTTGATGCACCAGTATGAACATACAAAGATAAATATTCCAAGGAAAGGAAATTAAAAACCTAAGCTACTCAGATCCATTTTCTTTCAACTGTCCAAAGTTTTGCTTTTTATATCCTTTAGAACTGCATTCTTTAATACATTTCTGCTTATCTTAAATGCATAACTTAATACACCTAGGAAGTGAAAACTATTCAGCCTTTTACTTTCCTGACTCCTATGTATGCATGCAGTTAAATGCATGCAGTTAACATTTCCTTAAATGCAGTCAAAAGTAATTCACAGCAATCATTTGACAAGGTGGAAAGAGAGAATAAGATAATTAGCAAGGAAACCATCAGGACTCTGCAGAACCAACCAACTTTACTCCTACCAGTTGTAGGAGCATCATCATAATAACAAAGGAGCAAAGGCCATTTCAAATCTCAAATTTCAGAACAATTAAAGCTGAATAAAAACCTTGCCAGTGGTACATCTCATGTTAACAGTCCTCATTATGTCTGTGCTGTAAAATGAATGGGGAAAATATTGATGTAGGTACAATACTAGTACAGTGCAACCCCCCTAAAAGACATTAGATCACTTGCACTACTAGGCTAAAACACTGAAGTGCCTGCCTCGTTCGGTCCTGTTTGTATTTTATATAAAAATCACATTTATGGAGCACACCAGTAGCTGGTGATAAGGTTTAAGGTGGGGAAAAAATAGCCTTTTCCCTGGGAAAAAATATTTACAGCAAGAAACTGAAATAAGAAATATAGCAAAATATAGAATAGCAATACAGAAAAATAGTTGTTTCCCCTATCTGCAAAATAGACTGAGCCCAGTACCTTCTTAACAGGGCATTTCTTCTCAGGAACAGAATACTGACTGTCTCAAGCAAGACTGGAAAGGGATCCAGGCGCATCAGATGATTAACCCCAGGCTTCTTCCTAAGAAGATTAGTCAGGGCTGAACACCAAAAAGGTGACAGTGATCTAGTAGAAGGGCGGTATCTTTCTGTTCCACCTCTCAAGTCTCTCCTCATCTTTCAGCAAGTGTGGGAAATGTCAGCCATCAGGAGCTGTTACATTCCGCTTCCTGGGCAGAGGAGCCCTGCATCTCACATGGGCTCCAGAGGCAGCAAAGTCCCCTGGGTCAGTGCAATACCACAGCAGCCCTTCACAGACTCTTGCAGGTTTCCAGAACTAGATGGGATCAGAGAGGAAGAAACAAAGCAAAGCTCTGCAAAGCACTAAAAGAGACGCCTTAAAAGCCCTCAAAGCCTAAGTTTATGGTTTAGTCTATACTCAGAGTGAACAAAGAAATGGAGATACACACTCTGCACCATGTTGGCACTGTGAGGAGGAGCCAGCAAGTGAGAGGCCATTCCTCAACTTTCCTCAGTCTTTCTTGCACCCAGGAGGTTCTCTTCATTCAAGTAATCTTCCACTCTTCCTAGCAGGGAAGTAATAGGCTCTTCTTTCCCCTTGCATGCATTAGCCCCCATTAGACAATCAAGGTATGATTTTAATTTCTGCTGAGTTCTGTCCCCTGCATAGAGAAACAGCAGCCACACAGCATGAATCACCTCCTTCCAACCCCAGACCCAGTGGGAAACTCATACACTATAGTTCTTATGAGCTCAGGCATATCCCATTAACAGATAATCAGCAAGCAGATCAGTACCTAAAATATGAGCATTTCATTACAAGAATAGAGGGAATTCTGCAAAGGATACTTTTACTACATTTCATATGATTTGTTGTGATTTTGAACATCCAGCCCCATGATTTTGTTTTTCAGAGAATTGTTTTTATGTAACAGTGTCTGAATAAGTAAAGACCATAAGAATATATGAGACTGTCTTTATTTCAGCCCAGGATATGTAAACACAAAAACTTGAAATCAAAATGTGCATTCTGCATAACTTTGTGGTCTACAGAGTAACAAGAAATAGATTTTGATGTGATTTATGCATAAGTAGATGTAAAATAAATCTAGCAAAATTTTAAAATATTCTCAAAAGCAGTGAGAAGCATTTCTATCCTGAGCATAGGGATTTTGACTCAAGAGGGAGCTAGGTAGCTGGATTATAAGCAGAGCATTTCAATATTCTTACTCATTTTCATTTGAAAATTAAGAAATTAAATAAACCTGCTTGTGCTCACAATTGATCTTGTTGACAAGACAACAACTAGGATTTTTATTCCCTAGTGTAGAACTCATGACTGCATACTGATGGTGATTTCATTGGAAGATTAAAATAATCTCTTAAATTCAGCTGAGCTGCCTTTTTTCTGTAAACTGCAGAACAGAGTTCAAGAAATCCTTAATTTTCACCTTCTCTTTTCAGATGAGAATTCAGAGGATACTCAACTCTTCTGAACCAGTAAAGCAAAAGTAAACACAAGGACTAGTAATGTCATGGAATCACAGAACAGCCTGGGCTGGGAGGGACCTTAAAGATGGTCTTGGTCTCATTCCTACCCTGCTGCCATGTTCAGGGACACTTTTCACTAGACCAGGTTGCTCAGAGCTCCCTGCAGCCTGGCCTTGAACACTTCAGAAGTGTCACTAAACTTGTTCTTTGTTTCCATCAGAAATCTGGAACAGTGTCTGCCATGTATTTTTTATTGCAAATATAAATTTTCAAGAGATCAAAGGCAGATACTGTGATCTGATATTTTGCTCCATACTTTGCTAAAATGTTTTTAACTAGGTAAACTTAGTTTAACTAGCTTCAAACATGTATTAAAAACAGCATGAACCTAAAGAAGTCTTAGCAGGAGACAAACTCTACCACAAATGTTGACAGAGCCATCCAGATGCAGCAGTGACAAAATTATAACAAGCCAGATGAAGTAAGGAATGACTTTACAGAGAAAGATTATTTTATGGAATCCCTTACAGATTTTCTCTATAACTTTTTTTTAGGGGTTGAAATTTATAAGTAGTGCTACCAAAGTACTGGAAAATCCCTACTATAATAAAAAAATAGCCTTAATCACAGGGGGAGAGCAAAGTAAAATACAAAAATACATACTGTAGAAAATATTTTGAGCAAAAAAAATGAATGTGTTTATGTTTCTGTGCTGGCTGGCAGGGGTGCTTATGGCAGCTTAATTTCCTGCTGTAAACAGTAGGAGAACTGTACCCAGCTCTCCCAAGTGGGCAGATGAGAGCCATTTATTTACTGTTTCTCCAATACAAAACTCAACTTTCTAAAAACAATTTTCAACTTTCAGTTATGACTCTTGCAGAATTATGATGATGTTTCTCACACATAACATCATTCCACTCAAACTCGTGTTTGCGGCCTCTGGTACCCTTGAAGGCGCTGTGGGGCGGTGCAGGGCCCAAACGCGGGGAGAGGCGAGGGGCTGGCTCCGGGCTGGGGTGAGCAGTGTGGGGGCCGGTGTGCCAGCGGCAGAACACGGACCCTGGGACTGCCCCAGACTCTTCGGCAGGAGAGCCAATCCCTTGGGAGGACAGGGCTGTGCTCACCAGCACTGGGGCTCTCCCCACAGCCCAGGAGGGAACGCAGCACACTCACCCCTCCAGCCTGCCCAGCGTTTCTCGCTGTTCCACGACTAATAATCTGTCCTGTTGATTTCGGAAGAGGTGGAAGGGAAAGCAAAGCCTATTCACAAAGTGTTGTGCAAAGCAAGTAAGAACATCTGCTGTCATTTCTCTGGAGGAAGGTTCCTCCCCATCCTGGCTAATGACCACAGAATTTGGACAAGGAAGGAGGGAGGGAAAAACCTTATGGCCCTTTGGCACTTCTATTCCCCTTCTTGCCACCAAATTGTAAAATGGGAAACAGTTACACAAGATTTGTTTCTTTCACAAATAAGGAGGGTGCTGGAACCAATTGATTTATTTATTTAAGTTGTACAGTAATGGTTTTGCTCTCTGAAGTGACAAGGAATGCTTGTATGAAGCAGACATATTGGTGAAACTTTATGCTGGGACAGAGTCTACAAAAGCAAACATATAAACCCAAGCCTTGTCATCTCCACCCCTAAATTCAAAGCATGTGACAAACAAGCACCACACCAAAATCTGCAGAAGTTATGTTTACTTAATTGCAGTAGAGTTTATTTACATATCATAATTTACAGCAGCGGGAAAGAGCCTTAGCTAACAAAAATGGGCATTGCTTCATTTCTAAATAATGCTTCTTACTTAGCATGTAAAGAAAATACTGTTTAACTAAGGGTTAAACTTCACTACCATGCCAGAAAGCCATCCAAGTTCATTCTGCTGTAAACAAATTCCACTGCCAGTTAACAGGCATTATTACTGTAACTCTGAGAAAAGTTCTTAAAAAACCATGTTTGCCATGAATACATTGAATTATACATTAAAAGATCAGGGTCCTCCTTCAACTTGGCAAATGCTTTTGTGGCATTTGCCAACTAAGAGAAACATGTCAAACATTCAGCTAGACAGCATTAAAACCTTAAACCCCTTGGGGACAATAAAAGCAACATCTAGAAAACTCAAATGAACAAAAGTGGACCTTAAAGTACCATATGAAAAGCAGAAAGAAAATAATTAACAACAGATTCCTGCATTAGGTCTCCTTGTTCGATGCCTGATGACAAGCCACATATAGCACTAAATTCTAAATTACAAAAACATTACATATGTGACTGGATCAGGGGAGAGCAAGGGTGCCTGTCCTGAGAGGCTGGAGATGAGCAACTGCTGCCTGTGACTGGAAGCATGAGAAGCAAGTCTTGGGCTCTGCAGTTTGGGAGCCAGTCTGCCTGGGATGGGCAGAGGACGATACAAGCAACCCAGAAAATGCTAACACTACCCATTCACCAGGGCTTTCTGGTTTTTAATTCTCCTGTTGGTTCTAGAGAGGAGGAGGCCAAAAAAAAAAAAAGCTGTAGAATATGCCTGTCTTCCACATCAGAGGGGAAATGTGCTGCACAGGGCAGCCAAGGAGCAATAGCCCTTCCCACTCAGGAGGAACGCAGCAAAAGGGTAACAGAGGACAAGTCAGCAGGATGAGACCCTGTGGCATGTGGCAATTGGCTCTTTAAGGCTCTTTAGGCAGCAGCTACAGAATTGCTAATGGCTGCTGCTGCAGTGAAGGTTGTTTTTGATCTCTGATAATACCTGTGAGTTTCCCAGTGGAGTATTGACTATTCAGCCATCCAAATTCAGCCAAATCAAAACTTGGCAAAAATAAAAATTTCCATTTTGGCATCCAAACATTCAAAATACTTTTTTCTTCACTGTTTTTGAATCATGAGTGGAAAATGATACATGTGTGTCCACCCAGCTAGGCAAAAGCATACCAGGACTCCAAAGCCTACTTTTTCAAACTCTGAAGTAATCACTTCATTTTATTTAAAAGCAGACAGTTATTAAAGCTGACAAAACCCCAGGTCAGCTAGAACTAGACTCAAGAATGTCTGCAGGTTTTAGAAAAACACAGTCAAGAACATCATGACACAATCATGTTTGAGGTACATATTGCCAATAACCCATAGACAGCCTGGGCTATGTCCTTAAATTTCGTAAACATACATGTTTTTATTTATTTATTTAAGTTTAGGCTTTGAGTTAATTTGGAACTGGTTTTAAATGTCACAGAACCCCCAACCCACATAAAAGAGGAAAGGAGTTATGTGTCTTCATTGTTTGAACTCTACACAGGAGAGGAGACATTTCTCACTTTGCTTCCTTAGAGGTATGATATGCAATTCCCCACCTAGAACTAGGCAGAAGAGCTGCATTACCTTCACAAAAATAGCAATACAACTTAGTGAGCAAAATGTTTATAGCAAACACTTCCCTGCTAATTTCGTTTCTTTTGAGCAAACTTTTAATTTGGCAATACTTACTTCAACACCACCTTTGCACTGGTGGAAGCTGACATTCACACAAACTCATGGACATGACTTTTTCTGCTCTCACACCTTGAAAAAATTAAGCATCTTTCCAATGAGAGAAGCAAAAGAGCAGAAAACCTCCCTACATTTACCTCTGACTTCAGGGAGCTTAAGAATTCCACCTAAAACAGCACCTGAAGTGTTAGACAGCCCAGCAGTTCTTTTCAACTTTCTCATCCTAGAACAGGGACTCCAAACACCTACCTGAATACTCCAGCTTGAGGAGAGTGGTCACAGCTGCCTGGCATAAGACTCACCAAGCAAACACAAACTCCCTCCTCAGCTTTCCAAACAGACCAAAAGAATCAGCAGCTTCCCATCAAAGTCAGTAGGCATCACCATCACTCCCTGAGCAGCCAGGCACCAATTAATCAACCCACACATTTGGTAGTAGCCCCCAAGTAATCTCCTCCCTGAGCTTTGGTTTGTTTCAAATTGTTCAGCTGATCTGCTCAGCTGTCGGATAGCAGCTGGCCGTCTGACCCCAGCACACGTCTCAGAGTGCCTCACCACTGGGCAGTGGCTGCACCCTTCAGCTGAGCTGTTGTGCTCTGCAAGTACAGGAATCAGGTTCTGCTCCTGTTGTCCAGGTGATTAAGAAATTATCCACTGCTGCTGAAGGGCCAAAATGGGTCACCAGGACCTATTCTAAGCCAGGATGTTTGGGGAGAGCTCTGAATAAGAGGCAACATGAAGAAGAGGTTGACAAAAGAGCTTTTTCATGGCGGAAGTTCGCAGCGTTACCTATGATGGGACTGCCCAGGTTATGGACACTACTTTTAAATAACCATTGGGCACCTAGGGAGCTGCCTCAGACTTGCCATGGCAACAGCACCCTTTGTTATGTTTATATTACTGGTTATCCAACACATCTCACATCAGTATTCCTAGAGAGCAAGGTGACATCCAGTCTTTAGGGGACCTCTAGAGCAATCTAAAAGACGAGGGGAAATAAGCCATACTGCACCCTAGCATCTCTATACTTCCAGCTTTACCATCCAATATCCTTGTAGCACATGTTTTAACCTGAACAGACAAGACCCAAAGGCCAGGAGCAGGACTAATAAGAATGGGGAAAAAAGGGGAAATGCTTGGTGGAAATTAGGTGGCTTTGAACAAGTTGCTGAGAGACAGAAGGCTTAAAATCAGCTGAGTAAACAAATTGCAAATGGCAGCCAGCAGGGAAACATTTGAACCCAGTACTATTACTCGCTAGGCAATTCAAAATATGCTGTTTAAAATTCTTGTTTGCTATAGCAAAACTCTTTCACTTGTGTATCTTCAGGAAATAAATTTAAAATATATATATAGCAGTAGAAAAACATAACCCCACCAGTTTTTAAATCACAGCTCATATTTGCAGATGCATTGTTCAATACTTTCCACATCCTAGCCAGGAAGTCTAACATTAGGCTATGAGGGAAGAGTATTATAGGCTTTTAAATCATTCCTCATATGTGCTTGAGGTGATTTATGTGACAGCTATTCACTGAAGTCCACATATTCACTTAGAAAAATGCACCTTCCAGAACAATATAATTAAGTAATAGGAATTCAATTCAGGTAGATTTTCCAGTTTTCTCTAGTGACCCCCAAACAAGAATGCTTGTCTGAAGACAACAAATTGAATTAGGATGTTTATTGGAAGAGGTAGGTGACCTGACCCATTAAGACAGCTGACATTTTATTGTAATCTCTGACTGAAAGGACTATTCCTGGAATTTTGTTTTCACTTCAGGTTTCTCTTGCTTACTCTTCTGAGGTATATATATTATATGCTCTTCCTATAGGAAGGTTATGTTGCTAGAATTTCTTTGTGTGAAACAGAGCTAGCATTTGCTGTCATGTTATTTTAATATTGTCTTCTCAGACAAACCTTAATTTAAGGTCCATTTTTTCACATAGAAACACTAGATCTGTATCTGGGAGTCACCTACATAAAGCTCCATTTGTCAGCAGCATTCTGTAGTGAGACTGCCAAGATTTGGTCTCTTCTTCATTAAATTCTCTATCAATATTCTCTAACATGATTAACTAGCATCTTAATCTGGCAACATGGTACTGAACTCCAACATGTTTTGATTTGATATAGTGCAAAAGACATTTGTAACAGTACTTTCCTAGCACATTATGTATAAGGAGCAATTCATTTGAACTAAGTCTGTAAAACAGAGCTAAACAACAGGATACATATTGCTTTCTAAGCTGAGCTGCAATATGTTACACCTGATTTACATAACTCCATAATGTGTTTGGAGCCTTTTGTGTCAGACCCATGACCAAGGGGTCAGTAGGACTGTTTCACCCAGATACCTATAAAACATGTATAGAGAAATAAAAGCATGAGATTGGGTTGGCACAGTACCAGCCCATTGTTAGAAAATACACTGCATTACCTTATTGAAAAGGCAGACCACTAAAAAGGTTCAGTGTGATTTACTCTTTTACTTTTTTACCCCCCCCCAAACTGACAGCATCAGTCTTTTTAAAGCAAATCCTCTTCTGTCCACAATTCAATACTTATTTTCTGCTTCATCTAAGGAGTAAGAAGCAAACAAATCTTTTGACAACATTTCTCTGAGTGTCATAGATTGTTCTTACAAATTCAACATGTCGTTTGGCTTCAGGGACTGATTGAAGGACGCATAAAAATGGAAGCAAAACCACCAAACCCCAAAACAACTAAGGAATCTGTGTTATGATTTTATGCTGCCCAGTATTTTGATAGAAACTAATTCGGTGGAGATTTGTCAACAAATTAAAATTGCTTCCTACATCAGGGAAGGATATTGGACACATTCTATACACAACTTTTTTGATCCTTATATCGTTTCCTTCCTTCTCATTAGCTACATATATATATATATATATATATACACACACAGACACACACACAGACACACACACAGACACACATATATGTATATATAAAGTCACAACTGTGTTTTCTCACAGGTTGATTCATTAGGCCATTATTTTGTCTTTCCTTCTGCTCCCCACAAGTTGATTGCCACAAGTGTAGTTCCTGTCTTGGCGAGTGCCTTTGGAGGCCTGAGTGTGTTATCACATCAGCACATCGTGTAGAGAGCAGGAGCTCCCCTGACTCAGAAGCCCATAAGATGAAGCCCAACATGACACAATGAAGGCCTCTGACACACTTCCCTGCTTGTTCAAAGAACAGCTGGAAGTGCCATCAGACTGGCCAAAACTACCATGTCTTAAATCATTGATCCTATGTCCACCAAAGACTTTTGTTTTAATACTTTGAAAGAATATTACTTCTCATGAAAATAACAGGTTTCTCTGTGTCCTCATCATACCTGCTCTGTAGCTAAAGTTTCTGCAGATTTGTGCCCATTCTGCATGGGCTTTCAGATTCAGAATGAAGTGAGTAGAACTTAGTTAGATGTTCTTAAAAATTTCACAGAAAGACCTGACAGAGGAATAGAAAGAGTTCTGTCTTGCAGATCCCTGATGCTCCCTCTAGCAAAACCTTAAAGCAAATTCACCTATCAATTTTCCAAAATCAATTTCTTTATTCCCATGCCCAAGATTAATTAAGTGCTTAAAAATCCAGCAAGACTGGGTGCTTGGAGGGTAGGGTTTTGAATGTGTTTTGCAAAGCAAAGCTTAAAGCAGGCACTTCTCTCCCATGAATTTGCAATTTTTTCATATTGGAAAGACAAAACTATTTGGGCTTGCATCTCTAATTATTGCACTAATTTGGCATGAACTGCACTTAGAAAATCTGATACAATTGTTATTCATTATTCTAGAAATCCTGAATGCTGATGTAATGTAGCAATGTACAGGTTTTTTCATGGGGAGGGGATGTGAAAGGGGGAAGAGGGCTTAACCTCGCAATATTTAAAACCAAGGCTGACTTCTAGTTCTGTAGGGAATTTAAAGGATGTCTTTGCTAAAAGCAGATGCGTACATACATATGTGTTCACACATATGTTCACACACAGTCAAGCTTGCTGCAGGACCTAAAGGAATAGGATTGAATTTGGATAAGAGTCATCCCATAGTTAATGAGGAACTGGTCACTCAGGCAGGAGCGTCAAAGGTGCTGACTGTGGTCCAAACCACATGGCTGTGTTTGGTTCTCTGTGGAAACTGAAGAAAAAGATTAATAACCACATTAGTCAAAAGCGTTCTCAGGTCAAGACAGAATAACCTTTTGTAAATCCTAAAAGCAGAGGGTGTCCTTTCCAGTTTGGTTATTGGGGAATGTTTTGTAACTATTTGGTCATAGGATCAAAGAATGGTTTAGGTTGGAAGGGACATAAAGATCATCTTGCTCCAACTTCCCTGCCATAAGCAGGGACAACTTCCACTAGACCAGGTTGCTCAATGACCCACTCAACCTGGCCTTCAGCACTTCATCTGCTATTTCTCTTGGCAACTGTGCCAGTGCCTCACCTCCCTTATAGTGAAGAATTTCCTCCTAATATATAATACAAACCTACCCTCTTTCTGTTTGAAATTTTTACCCCACCATGAAATCTTACACCACCATGCCCTTGTAAAAAGCCCCTCTCCAGCTATTTTTAGAACCCCTTCAGATACTGGAAGGTGCAATGTGATCCCCAGAGTCTTCTCCCAGCTGAACAGCTCCAACACTTTAAGCCTGTCCTCAAAGGAGAAGTGCTCCAGTCCTGATCATCTTCATGGCCTCCCCTGTGTCCTTCTCATGCTGTGGATCCCAGAGCTGGATGCAGTGCTCCAGGTGGGATCTCAGAGCACAGTAGAGAGACAGGATCACCTTCCTAGTGGTCACACTGCTTTGGATGCAGCCCAGAATTCAGCTAGCCTTCTGGGCTGCAAACATACATTGTTGGGTGTCAGCTGTATTCCTTAAAAAGCAATCTCCTCTCTGCTCCCATGTATCTACATTTTATAAAAATGTGTGGCCAGAGTTAAATATGTTCTCATTCCAAGAAAGCAAATATTAGATCCCAGTATTATGTTCTCAGAATACTTTAAAAGCTTATATAAACTTATTTCAGTTTCCCCCCCAAAAAAGTATCAATTTTAAAATCTGAAGTTTGTACTGTACAGACACACATAAAATTTCTCACAAATGCTATCAAATATTGAGACTTCTAAACAGTCAATGGTAACTTTAATATTTGCATTTATCTCTGCTCTTCATAATGCATTCCTTCTTTAGAGGTGCTTGAGGCTGTCTTCCCAACATCCCAGAAGTCAGATTTACAAGCACAGCTACAAAAGATGCACCTGCAAAATCAGTCTTTACTGAGCTCTATGGCAATTCAGTTTTTATCAGCCTGGAGTGAGAAAGACAGCTCTGATTAGATACACAGATATGGATTTGTTCCGGAAGCCAGGGAGGCTTTATATTCAACATCTTTTAGTCTTTATGCAATACTTGCTGAACAAACAAGTACTGAGTTCACTGGAGGGGAAGAATATGGTAACAGACTTCTGGAAATGTTCTGTCAAATGCTGTATAAATTAAGGACTTTAGACTAAGGCCAAAGAGAGATGCCAATGGAAGAAATTCAAAAGGAGCAGGTGCAAGTCAGAAGTGACAGAAGAAATAAATTTACTGCTTATACAACTAGAACTAACCAAATAACAAGAGCAGACATACTAAGGTAATCCAAATTTAAAAAAAAAACTCAAACAACTATGGCAAAAGCCGTAACCAAGCATGCCTATAAACAGGATGACAAATAAAATACATGCTCTTGCTGTATTTTATAGAAGGAATTTTACATTAGAGATAACAAAAGGTGGTATGATATTCTGCTGCTCTCCTGGAGATGCCCTCCCTTTCCATCCATTCTATCACTTTCATATCTAAAGACCCAATGTTAGGAATTTGCCTTTCTTTTTTTCAGCATCATAACACATCCAGGAATTTCAATATTCAGACTATTGTATCAAATAGAATCATTCATGGAAATCAGCAACTTCAGTAAACTTCTTATAAAACCTTGGAGTACTTTGCTTTAATAAAGCAAAAGTACTTTATTCTCTTGAATATTTCTGTTCCCAACTCACGTCTGGTGACCTACAGCTTCGCTTCCCAATCCCACTGTCTGCTCTAGCATTTGGTACACCGGCTTCCAATGTGCTCACAGGTGCCCAGCATCTGCCACAGGCTCTGCTACTGACCAAAAGAGTTGGAGGGAGGTCTGGGCCACAACTTGACTGTTCACAAACTTACCACCAGACTTCAGTCAAACTGTAATTATTCTGTTCCTGACTTTCAGCAGTGCCATCTAGTTATTTTTCAGCATCTCTTAAAGGAACTCAGATGCATAACAGAAAGGTATTTTTGCCTTCTATCCCAAAGAAGTTAAGAGTATCAAGCATCACTTAGGATTTTTCAGCTGTAAGTTATCTTAACACTGTATGTTTTGGAGCTACTGGGCTTAGTTAGGTGTCTCTTTTTCCTCTGTTCAATCTATGGTAGTCATACAGGCAACTCACCTAGGTTAGCTGAACAGGTAGATCCAAAAGATACTTATCTGCTCCTAAGGAAAGTATCTGCTAGTGACTATAGAGGGAGCCTAACTACTGCCTAAGCCTGAATGCCTCCCTTCTGTGAAGCTCTTAGGTGAGAACGTGAAGCCACACATAGTTCCTAAATGCAGTTAGAGGCACAACTTGAACTGGAGGTTTCCAAAACAGAGAATAGCTCATATACTATGATTTTCAGAAAAATAAAATGACATAGATTAAGGAGCGTGTAAGAATTCCCAGCCAATGATGCTTTAGCTGAAGTGGTGTCTAACCAATCTGCCATACAGCTGCTGTGAATGGTACTGACAGTCAGCAGTAATGCAAAGAAAACTGAAAACTGGAGATCAAGACATACCCTGGTATTCAGACAGAGGTTTGCACATCACAAGATTGTTCCTTTCAACAAAAAGGTTGGGACTATGTTCATGGCAATCATCATCAGTGGATGACAGATATCAAAGTATCTCTGAATGAAGGAACTTCTACGATTGGGAGGATCTGGATTTTTAACCTGGCATCAAACTACTGCATAAATAGACCTTCTGAACCTGTAGTGACTAATGTATTGCTGGTTTGTGATCATCCCATGGAGGATTAAATAGTTGTGCTGAAAATAAAAGATCTTGGATTATAGCTTGACAAAAGATAGTTTGGGGTCTGGGTGATCCTATCATGATTTAAAACACAGGTCAAGCTAAATTCTCATTTGCATCACAGCAACTAATTTTCACCAGAACACATACAGTCTGAGGATTACTGGGGCAGTTCAGCCAATACAGGTAATTCAGACTAAAGGGAGACACAGGGGATGATAACATTTCTAAGAGATGGACATTCTGTGTCAAATAGCTGCATCCCAACCACTGCAAGTCTGCTGATCACAAGCAGCCTGTCACCATTTCCACCTGTACTCCTACAGTGTTATGCTCCTGAGGTACTCAGTCCTACTAATGTGCTCTCTGTCTCAGAAACAGACTCAGCTTAGAATGGCTTGTGGTGCAAAATTGTTTTAGCCTGCCACCATCTCTTAATTCTCAATAACTGACAGAAGGGCTAAGACAAAAGATAATTAAGTCCCTGGTCCTTTGAAATATCCAGTTCAACATCCCCCAGAGATCATTTGTGAAATGTTGCCATCTTGATACACTGAGCATATTCACAGTCCCACAAGACTACCCATATTTGTGCAGCACAGTTTGTAAATTGCATGGCAGGAACAAAAATTATATTCTAATACAAATAAAACAATATTCTAGGATTCCCTCCAGGGCTATTAGGATTTCCTCTGCTCAGTTAGTTTTGGCTTTGGAAAATTACCATAAAAATACATGTTAACTACAGTTCCCCTACTTTCTCAAGTGTGGGAATTCCAGGGAGTACAAATCTAAAAGGGAAAAAATGTTATTTAAAATTCTTCATGTACCTACATACATATGACATTCAAAGTAACTTTTAACGTATTTTTAATTACATACTGGTCTGTCTGGTGAGATACATATTAATAAACTTCACAATAAACCAAAGATGCAGACACTTGAAATCTTTCTCACCACCACATACCTGGTACTCAAAACTCCCCTGCCTGCCTGTTCCAGGTCTGAGACAACAGCTCCATCAGAAATTCCTCTGATGTACCACAGCTAGATCAGTGGGCTACATCTGTAAGAGCAATTAAAAGCTCTATGCTCAAAGCTGAGACCAGCTAACATGTAATGGCACAAATAAGTTTGCTATCAAACTCACACTGCCAGCAGACTGCCACTGGAGTTAGCTTGCTCTTGAGCAAGCTGCCAAGCCACTCAGAGTTTGGGAGACATAACAGAGGTAAGAGTCACACCTGGGCCATTCTAACGATTCAACAATGTAGAAGGTCAAGGTCCAGTGCCCAGCACTCTTTAATCTTCTGTAAAAACAATGGTCAGATCTCACAGAAATATTAAGTCTATACCACTGTCATTTTATTACTCAAATTTCTGTAGCAATATCAACCCTTCATTGTCGTTACTCTGGTTTTACTATCAGAGTAAGATCTGATTTTCTGTGCCACCTCCACTGGGGCATTCCCTGGCCTGAGCCCCACTGATTAGAGATAACAAAAAGCTCTGTGGTTTCAACCCAGGTGAAGTGAGTACCCAGAGCAAAGGAGAACCTCCTAGTCTCCAACCCTATTTGTGAATGTAAGCTTCCAATTTCTGTGATAGAGACTTGGTCCTTTCTTTGATACCCAGGCCAAACCAGAACACACCATCAATATGCCCTGGTTGAGGAACATATCCCAAACTGTATTTTGTACAGTTCCTTTTTCCTTTTTGGCAGTCAGATGCAGAGAACTTATAACTACACTTTTAGAGCTGGAACACTACTGAAGCAAAAGGACCCAGAGTGTTGAACTATGAGTAAGATCCAGTCCAGGTCTCATTTAAGAGGCTGGCAGGTCCTGATCTTGCTTCTGACCTGCTAGAAGGGAGACCAGAAGTTCTATTCTTAAAAGCCTGCCAATTCTTTTACTCTTAATGGCAGTTCATCTGCAAGAAAAAAAGAAAAAAATGCTACAGGCATGCAGACAGACAAATCTGAGAGTCTTTCACTGGCTGGACTTTCTTTGGAGGGACATGACATTGGAAACTGGGACCTGAACAGCAGTGAGATCACACAGTCAGGCTTCTGATCTTGGGCCACCACATGTGCAGCCACCACGATGCAGTACCTAACTCTGCACATGGCATGCACAGCCTGGCTCAGACACAGAGAACCTGGGAAAGGGCTCTTTGTCCTGCAGCAGCTGCTGCCCTGATTCAAACTCACCCAGAGGTGTGAGGAAGCCACTACTGCAAAGAAATTATGTAGTGCCTGGAAGGGGGTGCAGATTAGTTGGGTTTCTTCCCATTAGCACTTGGCAATGTCTTATGCTGCCATGCACCAGATGATCATTATAGAAAAGAATTCAGAGATCTGTGGTAACAGATATCCCCAGATACCAGACCATGAGCACTACAACACAGAATTGTGCTGCCTGTTGGCAATGAGCAGTGAGTACTTGAACCTATTTTCAAGAAGCAAACCAGAGACAAAATCGGCTGCAGGCTCTGGAGAACTGGAAGAAAAGGTTCCCAAACACAGTCCATGAATAGATAAGTCCCCAGAAGTCAAGGGCAATCCATTCACCACTAAGAAATGCATCCCAGGAACATTAACTTCCTGAGAAAATTAAATATGGGGAATATTTTTGGCACATACTAGAAAGCTAAATATATTTCCTTAACTGCAAACAATCATTTAACACAGTAGGTTAAACAAATAGATAAAAATTTCATTAACTTGTTTTATCTTTGCTTTCAAAAAGGTTTCAGTATAATGTAAGACTTCCTTGCCAATTCACAGGGTTTTAAGGCACCTGCATTGCCTTTAACCACTTCAGCAACTGATGGTGCTGTGCCATAAGTAGGAAAGGCAACCTTTCCTGTTAAGGCCATTTAAGTGCAGTTTCTTTTTGTACAACACTGAGCATTGTAGGGATAGTTTCAGAGGAGTTCAAATGCAGCACTAGTGCTGCAGAGATGTTACTTGCTACACTAAACTATATTTGACTACTGACAAAAATCCTCTGAAAGTCAAAATCAAACCCATCAACATCAGCAGGAATTCTAATGCAGCTGGAGCCATTCCCTTGCATTTTAAAGAGATTTAATTGAAAAATATAAAAATCAGATGAGACCTTACATTTGCTGATAATGCTTGATTCACTCCTGATATATTTCCTTCAAATTGTATCTCAACCTGAGAGGCAAAAATCCCAGACATACTATTTCTGGACACCTTCAAGCTCCAAATCTCCGCGTGTCTCTTTGATTTTGTGCCATTAATGAAGATCTACCTAAGGAACTAATGCTACCTTATGTTGTAAAACACTTTCACTGTAACCAAGGCTGGTGACATCTTATTGCACCAAGGTCTCAGTACTGGTTTTACTTCAGTTAATGAACTGCACCACTGTGCAGTCCACCTGCAAATGCTGTCTGCATTTACCTGCTTGATTGTGATCTCCAGAGCACAGAATATTTGTCCCAAACCAAAGATCTAAGTTGTTACCCAAACAAAAAAAGGTCCTGAGGTAGAAACCCTACACTGGAGGTGAGAAAAAGTCCCCCAGAATTGCACTTTTACTGCATTTGATTCTACTTTAATACATAGAATACAACTTTTCAAGCCTCTGGCACTCTTCTGTCCTTCAGGAAGAAGCACAATGATGGCAATGATGGAATCTTTAGCAACCAAAAAAAAAGTTTGTACGTGAAGGGCTGCAAATCATGTTCACGTTCTGGGAGGATATGTAAGGAATGCACCCAAAATACTGTCTATTTATGGCACCCCAGAGGTTTTCATGGCAGTCAGGGTTTTCCCATTTTCTATTCCCTCTTTCACTTTTGGCAAAGAGCAGTAGTTCTACTGCCAAAACAAGCCTCATCTCATAACCTATTGTCTTGAGAAAAAAAAAGCAGCACAGTTGACAGCAGCTTTTCTCCAATTCAGATGTTCTTCTTCAGTTTCTGAAGAGCCAGAAAATATGGTAATTTGGACTGTTGAGATCCCTTTTTTTCCCATGGAGATATTGACATTGATTTTAACACCTTATTGATTTATTCCTGAGGATATGAACCAATGAGAATTGCAGCATCTGAGTATCAAAAAAAAAAAAAAACAAAAAACCCATATAACAACCAAAGAAAACAAAAACCATGAAACGAAATAACCTCTACCCTTAACACACTATTTTGAACACAGAAGTTCAGTTCATTGTGTCCTTTCAAATGTTTTAGAATGAAAAACTAAAACATTAGAAGATATCATGAGTCAGAGGAAGAGACAAAGTATTAGTTGTCATAGGAAACCCACAGTGCTTCCTCTTTGCTGTTTCACTACTTTAAATCATTTTATGGCTCTCGTCCATACTAGGATTGTTCTTTTGGAAGTTCATTCTATTCCTAATTCCATCTTCAAATGCAGCTGGCTAATGCTGTGTGGATGTTCAGCTGTCTCCTCTGGGAGGGACTCCTCTCTCTAACCAAGTCATGCAAAAGTTTGACAGAAGACATGAAACAAAATACTACCTAGATTGTTACCACAGTGGTTATGTGATATTGTCTGAGACTGACAACAAAGATGCAATTAGAGTATTAATTGTGGGTGCTTGCATTTCAACCTGTAAATAAATGAAAAAAAAATCTCAGGGAGGATGTGTTTTGATTTAAGAAATGGGATTCTGCAAGAAAACAAGCATTATCAGAGACTTTCACTGAGTTTCAAAGGATCATGTTGCACAGGGCACACCTGGTGATAAGGCCAGTGTGCCACAAGACACAGAGGCTTCTCAGCCACCTGTTGAATAGAAACCTACACTCAGATACATACACTGCTATCAGGCAACAGAAGTGAACAATGAGGGAAGAATACAGAAAAAAAAAAGGTAATGTACATTTGGACCTCTTAAATATTTACATTTCAGTTACAGATAACTCTTTGAGACTTATGCTGAAAAATCATGTTTCAAAGACTGGTAATTGGCATTACCAGTCTTCTTTTATAATCATTGGCTAACATTCCCTAAACAGATTTTTAAGTTAGAAAAACAATTTTGCAACAAAATTAATGCAAAATTTAAAATTTAAAAATTCTTATAAATAGGGTAATATTTATCTCTGCTGTGGTGTTTTGCTTTTCGACTTTTTCATTTCCCATCCCAAATTTTAGGCAGTAAATTGTCTCTGTCTGCCTCCTGCTCTGCTTGTTCAGGGCATAGCACAATCTGAATTAACAATGCATAAGGGTTTGCTTTTTAACATTTCAGACTGTATTTGACCTATATTTCACCAGGCTGTGCTTTGCATCAGAAAAACCCTTGTGAAAGCAGACAAGCAACACCAAGTTATGCTGTAATGAGCAGCATTAGAAAATAACCATTTAATTTGGGCAGAGAATAGAGCCATTGCTCCTCTCTTCAAATGCCAAAAAAAAATGGTGGACATCTAAACAAAAATGTTTTGAATTTGTTTTGTTTGATCTTATCTACAAATTAAAATGTATTGTGATACATAATAAGGTTTTTGGCTTCTGTTAATCTGCTACAGTCTGCTTGTGTAGGAAAGAGAGAGACAGTAAGGGGGAACAAGGTCAGTTGGGTTTTACAGTCTTTCCTGATGCTTTACTTGCACCCATTTCCAGAAATGTCTGTATCCTTCTGGCTGTCTTAAATGCCTTCCCAGTCCCTGGTGCTCCTCATGTCTATATAAACACCAACACTGGAGCTGCAATCAATAAGATGGAAGACCAAAAGTCAATACAACCAATACTTCAAGATAAGAATCAAAAATCATAATGATGTAAAGCTAATTAAGGCTTGACATTTATAGAGAAGAACTATGACCTTTTGATGGGAGGCTTTAGAACCTCATCACATATGAATTTTCTCCACTGAAAGAAATATTGACTATATGCCTTAGCAACAAAATTATGTAACAATATTCAAAACCAATATGTTTTGTGATATGTACTTTTTTTTTTCCCCAAGAGTGGAAAGGATTGAAGATCTTTAAAACTTACTTAGTCAACACAGCTAATAGAAATGGTCAAAGCAATGGTGTACATTGTGTTTCTGTAACAGATGGAATTGTTGGGCAGGAAATGTTTCATTGACAAAGTAAACTGATACGCCAGTTTTTATTTTAAAAAATTAAAATTAAAAATTTATTTAGTTAAGTCTAGTATAATTCACAACAACAACAAAATACTTTGCATTTGTTTTCAGTTCTATCAGAATGCAGCTGATCATGTTGTTCAATTAATCTGCGATGTTGGAAGTCCTAAAAAACCTTCTTCTCAAATGTCCAGCTATTAGCTCTATTTTTAAAGAGCACATAGAGTTGCAGAAACACAGAAACACAGAATATCCTGAGTTGGAAAGGACCCATAAAGATCATCAAAGTCCAGCTCCTGGCCCTGCATGGAACCATCCCCAAGAGTGAAACCAGGAAGCTGCCTCAGAGCATTGTCCAAAACACCCCTTGAACTCTCTCAGGCTTGGAGCTGTGACTGCCTTCTGGGGAGCCTGCTTCAGTCCCCAACCACCAGGATGAAAAATTTTTCTTGATATCCAGCCTAAACCTCCCCTGACACAGCTTCAGGCCATTCCCTCAGGCCCTGTCACTGTCACCACAGAGAACAGATCAGTGCCTGGCCCTCCTCTTCCCCTCAAGAAGATGTTGTAGACTGCGACTTGTAAGTTCTACCTTTAGCCTGCTCTCCTCCAGGCTGAACCGACCAAGTGACCTCTCCTCAACAGCTTCCTTTCCAAGCCATTTATCATGCTTGTGCTCTTATTATTATTGTGGCACCCAAAACTGCCCCCAGCACTCGGGCTGAGGCCGCCCCAGCCCAGAGCAGAGCAGGACAGTCCCCTCCCTTGCCCGGCTGGTGATGCTGTGCCTGATGTCCCCAGGACAGGCTTGGCCCTCCTGGCTGCCAGGGCACTGCTGGCTCGTGTTCAGCTCACCATTGACCCGGAGGCCCAGGTCCCTTTCCATGGCAGTGCTCTCCAGCATCTCCTTCCCCAGCCTGTCTGTTCATCCAGGGCTGTCCTGGCCCAGGTGCAGAATCCAGCACTTCCCCTTGTTGAGCTTCATGCAGTTGGTGATTGCCCATCTCTCCAGTTTGTGAAGGTGTCACTGCAGGGCCTCGCTGCCTTTGAGGGAGCCAACAGCTCCTCCCAGTTTTGTATCTTTTGTGAACTTAGTGCCCCATCCAGTCCTGCATCCAGGTCATTTATGAAGATGTTGAAGAGAGCTCAGAGCTGAGGATGGAGCCCTCAGGAACCCCACTAGTGACAGGTCACCAGCCTGATGTCACCCCATCCACTCTTTATAGGCCACTGATGAGCCAGCTGCTCACCCATCACAGGATGTGTTTATCCAGCTGGGGACTGGACATTTTGTCTGAAAAGAGCGTGTGAGAGAAAGAATCAAAAGCTCTGCTAAAGTCCAAAAAGGTATTATCAGCTGGCTTTCCTAGATCAGCCACGTAGGTTACATTGTCTAAAAGGAAATCAGGTTTGATAAGCAGGACTTTCCCCTCAAGAAGCCATGCTGGCTGTGACTGATGACTCTGTTGTCCTTCAAATTCTTTCCAATACCTCCCAGAATAATCTTCTTCCTCCCTGTCAAACCACTACGGCTTTGCAGCCTAAGGTAGAGAAGTGCACATTCCTGAAAACAGAAACAGATCCATCTGAAAAGGACACTGAATGAAAAAGCAAGGTTTAATAGCAGCAGGTCCAGCCATAAAATAACTTCCTGTTCACAAAAAAGTGAAGTAAAGTAACACTGCTTTCACCTCAGCTCTCTAGTCTTGATATGGAGACAACAAAACCCATTTATTTTACATGCCGCCCTCCTAATTCTCAAGGTTAAAGGTCCCAGAAGAGGCCTTCCTATGACTCCCTTCTTACTAACAGAGAAAGGCTCACTTTCATCCTGGTTCCTAGCTCTGTAACTGCAAATGCATGAAAAACTGCTAAGTTACATAGGCAGAGCAGCTGACAAGGCTGGGTGTTGTAACAGCCTTGTGTAGTGAACATTTGCATTTGAAATAGGGCCCATGCTCATAAAGAAGATAGCATAAAGAATGGAACACCTGTTTTCCACGTTCAAAGCACTGGATACATAGAAAAATGTTCACCCAGTGTAATTGCTGTTGCTATGTTTATAAAGGGGTCTTTCAATAGAGAAAGTAGAAAATATCAGGATTCATATTGTGATTTAGGATATGCATACAAGTTGCACAGACCTGAACATGCAGCACTTAAATTAATTCTCCATTGATTGCATATGGTAGGAAATTCATATTTTCAAAAGGTGGGTTAATAATAAATAAATTAATTAATTAAACTAAGCCCAGAAACTTGAGGAAGTTTCGGCCGTCAGATTTCATATATAATTTGGCTGCCTGTTCTGGCAGAGGAGGAAGCTTCAAATGAGGTCCTTGTACTGTGGCAGTGAGGCTATGGTTTGTCTTTGCTTTGGACAGGGTGAGGACAGGCCCTGCCCTAAAAGCCCTGCCTGAAAATAATCTCCAAGACAAACAAACCATCAAAACAGAAACAAACAAACAAACCCTGCCCAGACAGTGCACACATGGAATTCATATCCATTATAGTATATTACAGCCTGTGGAATGCCAGCAAACTCCCTGAAATTAATGGGAAAACCAGAACGAGTGACAGCAGCCAAACCAAAGCTGACTGACCACACTTTTCTACACCAACTGAAATGACAGTGCAAGATTTCCTTCCAGCTCAGGGTAACATTGCTGATAATAAAGATGATTTTTCTTCAAACAGTAAACACCTCCACAGGTTCAGAAGGCAAATATATTTTCAAGACAGCTGTAATATGGAAGACAACCTCTCCCCTCCCTTTAGTCCCCTTTCTCAGTGCCATTTTACTGCATGGACCAAGAATCATTCAGACCCATATTTAAAGGACGCTCAACAAGCAGGATGCAGGAAAACCAGTGAGGATGTTTGAGGCCTGTTTTGTGCATGCTACAGGCCCTGCTGTGGGAGAGGACCATGCCAAGCTCAGGATCTCTAGGTTATTGTATAGCTTGGTTTCCCTGGAAGCTCCTGACAGTCTCATGTTTTAAATCAGCTTCCTACATTTGTCATTGTCAGGTGTCTTCCTTAAGAAGCTCAAGACTGTCACTGACACAGGAAGAGGTCTCTGAGCAGTGGATGAATTTTCACCTTCAAGTCCTCTGCCACTTTCCCCTTCAGTTTGTAACAAGCAGAATAAACCAATTAGAAAGCCTTTCTACCTTCAAAGCAACTCACTGTTGATACAGAAGACACCCCAGTCAGCTTCAACCTGGACACACATATGCCCTTTGAAATTGGAGCCTCTTATTTTAGGAAAAGGGGATATTTATATGTATGTCTGCATTAAACATTACTTTCTCTGTTAATTATTATCCATTTTTACAAATACAAAATCAAGCAATATAGAATTAGTGAACACAGAGGGGCTGTCAGAGTAAGCAGAAGTTCTTGGGTTGCTACTGATAATTGCTGCCCCGAGATGCGTAGGATCTCTCTGCTTCAGCCCGTGCAACTGAAGAATGAGTCTGGTTTCTTCACTTTTTGGTTTTGAGGTTGTTTATTAACTCTTATCTATAAAATTTTCTTTCTGCCCAGCCAAGATCTGCTCAGCAAGGCAGCCACGAGCACTCTGACCGCCCCCAAGGTGGTGTTGTCCTTTTATACTACAAACTACATGTATCATATTTACACTTAATTCCCAATACCTATCACCTATGTTAGACAGTGCACTTCTACTCTAGACCAATCCCAAAGTACCAACATCACTGCAGAAAATGGAGAACAAGAAGAAGAAGAAGAAGAAGAAGAAAGGCTAGACATGCCCAGATTCCTCCATCTTGTCCCCATAACCCCCCTACCAAAAATCCTAAAATCTACATTTTCACCCTGTGATCATTTTGTTATTACACTATTCAAACCTGTGTGACTTTCATGTCCTCATACAAAGTTAGCAACTTGCTCCAAGGGTCAAAATCAAATCCGCAGATGTTCTGAGCAGCATGTCAGGGTCTCTGAGCCACCCGGCGGGGTTCTTGGCAACTCTGGACATCCAGAGGGATGTATTGAGTTCCGACAGAAGTAAGACTAGAAAGGCCACGGCAGACCTGGAATTAAATCTGGCCAAGGATGTCAAGGATAGCAAAAAACACCACCAACAAAATACACCAATAACAAAAGGAAAACAGGGGATGATGTGGGCTCATTGCTAAATGGAGAGGGAAACCTGGTAACAGAGGACAGAGAGAAGGCATAGTTACTGGATGACTTCTTTGCATTGGTCTTTACTGATAAGACCAGCCCTCAGTGATTTCTAACCCAGCAGACCAGGATAAAGCAATCTTAGAAGGAAGACTTTCCAATGGTAAAGGAAGTTACCATTGGTAACTGGTAATTTCTCTGAGTTAGAGAAATTGTGGATGTTAACTGGGTTAGTTGACATCCACAAGTCCATGGGCCCTGACAGGATGCATCTAGAAATGCTGAGGGAACTGGCAGACATCATAGCCAGAGGACTCATGATCAGGTTTGAGAGGCCATGGAGATCAGGAGAGATGCCTGAGGGCTGGAAGAAAGCAAATGTCACCCTGGTCTTCACATCAGGCAAGAAGGAGGACACAGGGAACTACCAGTCAGTCAGCTTCACTTCAACCCCTGAAAAGATGATGAAGGCCATCATTCTTGAGATCATCTCTATCCACATGGAAAACAAGAAACTGATCAGGAGTAGGTGGCATGGATTCACTAAAGGTAAGCCATGTTTGACCTTCATGATTGCCTTCTATGATGAAAGTCCTACCTGGGAGCTGGGACCTGAGGGGAGAGCAGGGGAGAGAGCAGTTATCTATTTCAACTTCAGCAAGGCTTTCTGCACTGTCTTGTTGTAGTTAACATATTCTGTAAGTCCAATAGCATATTAGATAAGTCCCATGTTGTTATAGCTATTATATTTCATAAGTCCTGTACCTCTCATTGTTGTCTTGTGGGCGGCAGATCTTCACAGCACAGGATCAAGATCTTCCTTAGTCAGAGCTCCTTCGAGGTTCTGCCTGACTAAGTAGCCCAGTTACCTTGACAAACCACGGCTGCAGCCCAATGAAGAACATCACAGCTGCAGCTCATCAAGGATAACTAGGACTAGTCAGGGTAAAGATATTCAAGTACAGGTATAATATATATATATTTAAAGCCTCGTCCATTTATAACACATATATTCACGTCCTCCTACACTGTCTCTCACAACATCCTCAAAGGCAAACTCAGGAAGTGTGGATTGGATGAGTGGACAGTGACATGGGTTGAGAAATGGCTGAGTGCCATACCCTAGAGGGGTGTAATCAGTGGCACAGGGTCTGGTTAAAGACAGGTCAATATTGGTGTCACCCAGGGTTCAATTCTGGGCCCAGTCCTGTTTAACTTGTTCATCAGTGGCACGTTCACTGACAACACAAAGCTGGGAGGAGTGGCCAATAACCCAGAGAGCTGTGCAGCCCTTCAGAAGGATTTGAAAGACTGGAGAGATGGGCAGAGATGAATGTGCTGAAATTCAGCAAGGAAAAATGCAGGGTCCTGCGTCTGGAAAAGAATAACTCCAGGTATCATACAGACTGGGGAGCAATCTGCTGTAAAGCAGCTCTGTGGAAAAGGACCTGGAGGTCCTGGTGGACAATAAACTGCGCATGAGTCAATTCTACCATGATGGTTTTGCTAGTTAATCTTTTCAGGAACATTTATACTGTGGATGTTTTTCTACTCTGCTCTGGAGACATATGTGATGTACAGCAAGAGTTTCCTGAATTTCTCAGAGGACAGTGCTAATAGTCAGAAATCCATGAGTTTCCATGCAATGGAGAAACTTGTCCAACCTCAAGGAGATTTTTTCAGTGCAATTAATTTATAATGTTTCATTTTTCTTCAGGTGACGTGGAACAAATACATAAAGACCATAAACCTTTTTCACCTTCTGGGAGTACAGCCAACAAAGAAAAGAGATAACTGATATTTGTCACTCTTGTTTTCTTTTGGATAAATTTCTAGCCCTTGTTTTCTCTGTGGAAGAACTCCCTAAGATCATTTTCCAATGCTGAGTTGAAACACATCTATAATCCCACAAACAGTTCCTCACATTCCTAGCTTGCTCCATAACCAGCTGCAATCCAGATGCCATGTGACAACATCAGTGTAAAGTTGAGTCCAGACTATAAATTCTGCCTTCCCATGAGCAGACATGCAGCTGTCTGCACCATGCATGAGCGTCCTTGATGTCTCAGGACTAGCTTGCCAGTAAGCCAAGGACACTGAGGGATCCAGCGGGTGTCAGCTCAGACAGACCTGCCAGGCAAGGGAGATAACATTACAGACAGGGTTATCATCATGCCAGCAGTGCAGTGTTCCCCCAAATTCAGATATCCCCTGGACACAGATGCCCCTCTGTGCGCAGCCTGACCACTGCTGCTAGCCCAGGATGTGGTGTGTACTCCAGGTGAGGTGGAAGAGGGGAGACTAACACCTCTGAGATCTGTTTGAGCACAGCACATTTCAGCCTCCTGCTTTCTCTAGACCTCCTTGAGTAGCATGACTGGATCATGTCTGGGCTTACAGTTCTTCATATTCTTTGAGCAAAGAAGCTTATTTAAGCCCAGACCTTCTATAATTATCCTTAAGTGTGCCAATTCTGTATATATAAGGTCCAGAAATATTAATGGCATCACAGACTGAGCTTGAGTGTGTTTGAACACTTGGTTAATTGGAGGACTTGGTCTCTCACTGCCCTGTATCTCACAGGTACATGGGAATTGCCACAGCCACATCATCTGATTCACTTCTAGTGTGTAACAAGCTTAACTTCAATGGTTAATTTCTTTAATTATAACCTTCACATTCAATATTTTTTTCTGTTACTAGACAGAGAGAGAATTGACACAACTGGTTCTCTGCCTTCCTTTGGCACACACTTGGTATTTCTCTTAGATCTGTCCCTTTCCACCAGCATGCATTAGTGCTATCACAGAAAATTCAGAATGCTTCTCAGCTCTGCTAAGGCTATAATATTTTTCTGTGTCTCTATTAGAAATGCATTTCATTGCCTTGTTAGCAGACATCAGATAATCTTACTTGTATCAGAATAGTATAAAATGTTATCTGTCTGGCTATCTAAGACACAGTACTTCTGCTGTCCAATGTTCTGTCTAATAAATGTACAACTGCCTTAAACTGAGGCTTGCAGCAATTTAGTTTTTGAGAGCTGTTTTAGACTAACAATAATGAGTTTAGAAAGACATTTTCAGCTGTTCCCCAAAGATGTTCAAACTGCCAAGATCAAATAAAATTTTGTTACAATACAGGCACAATAGATTAAACATGTTTTTTGGGTTTAAATCTTTTTCCAACAGTGATGTTGTAATCTGCAAGCCAGAGCTATATGAAGATCATACACTGAAATATTCCCAACGGGAAATGAAAGAAAAATACGTGAAAAACTCACTGGAGCCTATTGCAATCTCGCAGTCCTGAAATAAGTATTTCCCTCAGAAGTCAAATCACTATGCAGTGGTGGTAGGGTTATTCTACCATTTAGTTACAGCTGTGCTTCATTGCCTGTATAATTGTAGAACATAAAAAGGAAGGAAGCAGGGGAGGCATTAAAGTCTCTGAATGTTTTTGATGGGATCTTTTTCTGTCCCAAGCGTGGGAGGTGAGAAAACATCAGAACTTTGGGTGTAGTAAAGGCAGCTAATGACACTCAAATGGATGTGAAAAGTCTTTCATGGCTAGTGCAGAAATATGGCCAGGGCAAACTGGTTAAAATTTATAATGTTTCATTTTTCTTCAGGTGACGTGGAACAAATACATAAAGACCATAAACCTTTTTCACCTTCTGGGAGTACAGCCAACAAAGAAAAGAGATAACTGATATTTGTCACTCTTGTTTTCTTTTGGATAAATTTCTAGCCCTTGTTTTCTCTGTGGAAGAACTCCTAAGATCATTTTCCAATGCTGAGTTGAAACACATCTATAATCCCACAAACAGTTCCTCACATTCCCAGCTTGCTCCATAACCAGCTGCAATCCAGATGCCATGTGACAACATCAGTGTAAAGTTGAGTCCAGACTATAAATTCTGCCTTCCCATGAGCAGACATGCAGCTGTCTGCACCATGCATGAGCGTCCTTGATGTCTCAGGACTAGCTTGCCAGTAAGCCAAGGACACTGAGGGATCCAGCGGGTGTCAGCTCAGACAGACCTGCCAGGCAAGGGAGATAACATTACAGACAGGGTTATCATCATGCCAGCAGTGCAGTGTTCCCCAAATTCAGATATCCCCTGGACACAGATGCCCCTCTGTGCGCAGCCTGACCACTGCTGCTAGCCCAGGATGTGGTGTGTACTCCAGGTGAGGTGGAAGAGGGAGACTAACACCTCTGAGATCTGTTTGAGCACAGCACATTTCAGCCTCCTGCTTTCTCTAGACCTCCTTGAGTAGCATGACTGGATCATGTCTGGGCTTACAGTTCTTCATATTCTTTGAGCAAAGAAGCTTATTTAAGCCCAGACCTTCTATAATTATCCTTAAGTGTGCCAATTCTGTATATATAAGGTCCAGAAATATTAATGGCATCACAGACTGAGCTTGAGTCTGTTTGAACACTTGGTTAATTGGAGGACTTGGTCTCTCACTGCCCTGTATCTCACAGGTACATGGGAATTGCCACAGCCACATCATCTGATTCACTTCTAGTGTGTAACAAGCTTAACTTCAATGGTTAATTTCTTTAATTATAACCTTCACATTCAATATTTTTTTCTGTTACTAGACAGAGAGAGAATTGACACAACTGGTTCTCTGCCTTCCTTTGGCACACACTTGGTATTTCTCCTAGATCTGTCCCTTTCCACCAGCATGCATTAGTGCTATCACAGAAAATTCAGAATGCTTCTCAGCTCTGCTAAGGCTATAATATTTTTCTGTGTCTCTATTAGAAATGCATTTCATTGCCTTGTTAGCAGACATCAGATAATCTTACTTGTATCAGAATAGTATAAAATGTTATCAGTCTGGCTATCTAAGACACAGTACTTCTGCTGTCCAATGTTCTGTCTAATAAATGTACAACTGCCTTAAACTGAGGCTTGCAGCAATTTAGTTTTTGAGAGCTGTTTTAGACTAACAATAATGAGTTTAGAAAGACATTTTCAGCTGTTCCCCAAAGATGTTCAAACTGCCAAGATCAAATAAAATTTTGTTACAATACAGGCACAATAGATTAAACATGTTTTTTGGGTTTAAATCTTTTTCCAACAGTGATGTTGTAATCTGCAAGCCAGAGCTATATGAAGATCATACACTGAAATATTCCCAACGGGAAATGAAAGAAAAATACGTGAAAAACTCACTGGAGCCTATTGCAATCTCACAGTCCTGAAATAAGTATTTCCCTCAGAAGTCAAATCACTATGCAGTGGTGGTAGGGTTATTCTACTGTTTAGTTACAGCTGTGCTTCATTGCCTGTATAATTGTAGAACATAAAAAGGAAGGAAGCAGGGGAGGCATTAAAGTCTCTGAATGTTTTTGATGGGATCTTTTTCTGTCCCAAGCGTGGGAGGTGAGAAAACATCAGAACTTTGGGTGTAGTAAAGGCAGCTAATGACACTCAAATGGATGTGAAAAGTCTTTCATGGCTAGTGCAGAAATATGGCCAGGGCAAACTGGTTTATGGGCAGATGGGCAAAAATTTCTTGGAAAAAGTCCATAGCAGCAGAGTCATCCTTTAAAAATAGCACTAGTGGGGTTTAGTTTTCATTTTAGCATTAGCTCCTTCTCCATCCAGTTTGTCATTGCAGCAAAATCGCTGGGAATACCAACATCAGTGCATAGAAAGGTAAGAGGAGGTTTTCTGTACTTTTTCAAAGGCTACTGAGGTGATGGGGAGTTTTCTCCTGGATTTCTGAAACTTCTTTGAGACCCCAAGGAGAAAAGGTGGCTTTCTGCAGAAGTACATCCTACTTCTGCTATATTGCAAACATTGATTTATTGGACAGCAAATGAATACCTGTTTTTCTCTGTCCACAGCATCACAAAGGGCTTCAAATTTTTGCTGACAGGCCCCTCTCTTCTATGTTTATATGAAGGGTGTTCAATTTTTTTGGCATGGTTGCATTTACTCCTGCCATTTAAATTTCACATCCCACCATTATCACAAGTTCAGTAGATTTTGATTGTTATAATTTTTATAATTTATTCAAGCAATTTATACTACTAATCAAATAGATGTCTGAATAACCTAGCTCATAATATAATTGCTGCCTTTTTTCCATAGGGAAATTATGTTTATGTTGCCATTATATCTCTATGAACATCTGTGCATCTCCCACATCCCCCCTAACAGTGCTCAAACCCCTTTACCAATTTCAGCTGAATTTAACAGAAAGTTCAGCACCTGCCATTCAGAGAGGGAAATAAGGACAGATTTGCTACTACTGCCTCTGCTGATGGTAAGACAAGGTGCTCTCATTCTTTATCCACTCAGTCCTGCTGGGCAGGGTGGGCTGGGCCACTAAGCAGGCACGAGCCCCTCAAGCAGCACACAAGGACCCACTGACCCATCAGTGAGATGGCTCTCAGGCCATAAAAATGGAGATGGGAGAGAGTCCTGAGGACATTGGTTGTGATGAGGATCTGAGGGGGGGCTCAAAGAAGTAAAGGGCCAGAGCTGTGGGTATTAAAAGAGGAGAGAGTGGGGAACTGGGCAAAACTGAGGGCATGACAGTAATGTTGTACAAAGCAGACAAGGAGAGAGACAGATATGGCAGGGAGAGGAAAACAAGGATCCTGCAGGACAGCCTGCATTGTATGGATGACAGATCAGGAATCCATAGGTACCCTCAGTTTCTCTGTTCAGGGAACAACTTGTTATGATCATGCCTGATAGGATATTTGGTGCAAGTCTGTTTACATTGGCACCATACCAAGACTGTGGGTTCACTGGTATTCTCTGAATTCAAGGGTAGACTGACCTTCTATGTCCCATGTTTTCCTTTGTATAAATTGAGATGTACCAACAACCAAGTTCACAGGGAAAAGTTGGTCATTTCAGTGAAACCAGAGATTCTAGTATAAAGGTTAAAAATAGCTTCAAAAAACCAGCTTCTTATATTTTCTTAGAAATCCTTCCTTTTTAGTACTAATAATACCTTCTCTTCATTTTTCTGGACATGTAAACAAATTAATTTTTTAATTATAGAAACACTGAGGATTTAATCTCAAGTTTTTTGAGGGGTTTTATTTGAAAAGTTGTGGTTTTGTAAGCCTAGGTCAAAGATTTTATTTTAAAATGGTTGCTCTTGTCACTACTTAGAAGCAGTTGCTGGGGAGAGATTCTGTTCTCAGCTCTGCCAGTGCTTCCTCATGGGACCATGACATTTAAATTTCATGCTTTCTCACTCTAATCCATCTGTAAAATGAATGTAATAGGCAACTCCATGAAGTTGTTGGGAAGCCTCTTTAATGCTTGACAAGCATTTTCATGTCACCCCACAGTTGCTTGTATAAGCAGAGTATGGTAATTGTAAGTGCCTTATAATTCCTATTTCCTTTTCTCAGCCTGGTCTTGTGTTTTTTTGCTGCAACCTTGTCACAAAATACTCTGATTTCATCCTGTGGAATTTATCTAATATGTGCTAGATAAGGACAAAAAATGGGTTTGTCTTTTATAGCACAGATACATTACTGTTTTCTAGAATGTATCTCTTCCACTATTAACTTTTTCTGGCATCTTAGCAGATTTTAATGTTGCAAATTTAAAGAATCTGTAATCCACATTGTACATGTATACAAATTTCATTTAATTAAATGGAAATAACACTGTATTCACTATTTTTTTCTTTAAAAATGTTGTTGGTCTAAGTTTTGAAAAACACATGAAAAACCAGTCTTGAGGTAGATTAAAAGCAGAATCCTGTATTGCAGGAACATTTCTCTGTGCAACTTTAACTCCATATAATTAACCCATCTTTATTAAATTAAATTTTAAATAAAAACCAAACCATACAGTATAAGCATAGCTGAACATGGTGTAATTCCACATTTTGATACCAAGAATAAAAGTAATTTTCCTGTCATAGACAACACAAAAGCTATCCTGTCTAATGCTAAATCTGTGACAACCAGAGAAATCCAAGAAAATATGAAGTTAATGCTGACGTTTTCTTCTCAGTGCTTTTCAACACCTCATTCTCCTAGGAAATTATTCTTTGATTTCCATGGAAAGAATTCCAGGTGTCAGGGTGAAATAAAACCTAAAACATGCAGTGAGAACAGCTTCTTCCTTCTTTCCACCAAGTCAGAACGCAGGTTACAGCCATGAGCCTTATCAGAAGAACAGGACCTTTGCCTGTTCAGAGCACAGCTGATACAGATTAGAACAGAGGACTGTGATTTAAAGTATTAATAAAGTGGTGGGAAGCACAGGCCCTTTCCTCCAGATCTGGGATTTCTACTCCCTTTGGGAGCAAGGCAAGTAATATACTTTACATTATTTACTCCTTGTACAATATGCTGACTTTAAAGCATCCTATCTTAAGTCTCAAAAGTTATGTACTAATGGAATAACTTAATATCTATTGTACAGTCACTTTAGTTACTATACAACTACTTCTGATTTTGTTTGTTTTTAATGGTTTTGTACTGAGGCAAATGGAAAAAGAACAAGAGATCAATACTGAAAATGTCATTTAGTATCTCTAAAGTACCATCTCCTTCACTATCAACACATCAGCATCCAACTCCAAATTGCCCATATTGTCAGCCAGCATGTTTTGTTAACATTTCTAATGTCTTTGGGATTTCCCCAGTAGTACATTTCACACAGACTGTAAGCACCAGTCAAATAACTCATTTTTCCTACCTCAATTCACTGTATATCTTATATATTCTGCCAAAAGTTTGATAATAACAGGGCTTAGGGTAACTGGTGTTCTAGGACCACAATCACCAGCTTGTTCTTTGTTTTCATTCTATATTTAAATTTCAGGTTTCTTTGGTACAGAGTGGTTATTTCCTGCTTCTGCAACATGTAACAAAATAAAATTCTACTGACTCACTAGGGATTCTAGCTCTTGAAGCTTAATAACACCAAACCCTACTCTGATGTCCTCTAAGAAATGTGTCAGAACCATGGAACTCACAACGTGACAACACATTCATGTTGACACTCAAATGACTTAGAAATGGGTACCTACATGCAAAATTTAGGCCTTCAGTCCTCTGTTTACCATCTGAAAGTATTCTCCTTTTAGCTCAAAAACAAAGCATGTTGCTGCAACTAGGACACTAGCCATATCAGCTACCGTGCCTGGGCACAGGGGAGATGCCTGTCTGTACTGGCCTGTGCATGCTTAACCTTAATTTTTTCACCAAAATATCTCTTAGGTAAATTAATTTTTTCTGCTGGCCACAAAGCTGTAGAGATCATGACCTGTACTGTTCAGCTCAGTTCCTGCCCCAGGCTTAAACCATGGTTTAAGGTTTCATGAAATGTTTGCTGCATTTTAAGGAAGAAAAATTCCTGTAAGCACGGTTCACCATTCCCAAAATGGCAGACTTCATTCTAGAACCACCTGCTTATTTTTTCTTGGAAGCCTAAAGATCTACATTAGACCAAAGCACTCCCTAACTGAAATACAGGCATGTGAATGAGCCAAATTCAAGGCCATGTAAGGTACAAATTGGAGCAGAGATCTGAAATGACTTCCAAGAAAATGCTTTAGCTACCAGGCTGTTGAGCTTTTCAAGGAATGTTCTCTCTCCTGTTGAAGAGGTTGTGATACAAAACAAGTGAGAGCTGTGCAAATACCTGATTTGGGATGGTTTACTGAACTGAAAGCCCACCAGACTAAAGCTATTTAATTACCTATTTTTGCATAGATAATTAAATAATCGCTGGAGCAAGAGCTTGAACTTAACGCTTCTTTATTTCAGACAGATCTCTGCTGACTGAGCTGTTGGCCAGAAGTGAAAATGCACCACACGCTCCTTCCCCTCCTCCTAATCCAGCTGCACTTTATGTGAGAAAGTCCTGGCCTCCCCCCTATTTGCAGAAAAGGATTCATGGCTGTCAGTGCTAAGAAGAAACAGAGGCCTCTTCCTTCAGAATTGGCTGCCTGGGCCTCTTTGAGAGACAGAGTAGGATGAAAGGTTTCCCACATCCCCAGGTGCTCTGGTCAGTCCCTTTCTTGGTGTCCCAAGAGAGGATTCCTGCCCTTTCCCAGTGCTAGGCAGACATCCGTAGCTGCCTGCATCAGGACTGAAAATTCTGCCATTCAGGTCAATGACTGAAAGCTGAACCCAAACCCAAACAGGTTGACATTGCCCTCAGAGACTTCCCGCCAGTGCAAATTTCTGAACTTGTTTTATTTGAGTGATGCACACAAATGAGAAAATTTTGACGATTTCCAGGCATATTTAAGACTTGTGCTGAACAAAGCTAAGTGTGTAATATTAAATAATTCTAACATGTGGCTCCAATGCTCCATTTTGGCTAGGCATTATTAAATTAGAATATTTTATTACCAAATGGACATTGAGATTACAGAATTACTATCCGCTCATAAAATTATTTTGCAACACTTTTATTCAAGCCACCCTTCACTAATTAAATTCCTATTAGAGAAAAATAATAGGAAATAAAAAACAGACTAACGAATCAAGATAACCTGTTCTTTAACAGTTGTCTTTTTCTTATGTCGGCCAAAATCTCTGACCTAAGTTATGGACCTGTTAGAGATCTTGCAAGCCCGTAATCAAAACCAAAAGGATTTGTGTGATATCAAAATTAAAATCAGGCTGAAAATAAGTAATGTTCACATTGATGTTGTTTTTCATTAAAGAAATATAACTGATTATCCAGAATTAATTGTAACAGGTGTTCCAAACAGAAAATGTGTTCACTATTGATTTATGCATTTTTGCCCTGAACCATGAAAAATTCATATTTATAATGCAATATGACATTTGTTATCCATCAATTTTATTGCACATTGTTTCACACGCACTCAGCAGACCAGGCACTGCACAAGCCACAGTCAATGTCTCTACACCCACTTTTACCGATCAGCTGGGGAACAGGAGGATACTGCAGGGTCTCTAAAGCATATCCACACACAGACCCACAGTCAGCCTATGGACTGCCTCCAAGCTGCCCATCTGAGGGTACCCATCTTTCATTTTCCAGAGGACCTTTCCAGTTACACATTCACCTTACAGAGCTTGCTTTCACTTACTTTCACTGGCCTTCAGTCTGGTCCTGGAAATGGCTGCAGATACCCTGTAAAAGCTAACCTAGAGCACCTTAGAGAAAGGTAACCTTAGCTATGAAAACACAATGACATGATGCTTGCTTCTGCAAGGACAGCATGCACGCATCCCTGTGGCATGTTACTGCAGTAGGGCTTCAGCGCAGATGGATGCATCTGCCTTTCCCAGAGTGCAGGAGCAGGGCATGTGACAATTGTGACAAAAGTGAATAGATCAGACTGAATTACTGACTCAGGAGAGATGAGTAAACCAAAACCCCCAACACCCTGAGAAAAATCTTCTACTTTTATCCAGCAAAACAAACAAAAACATCTCTCATGTGATGCATTCCATTACGAAGAGCAGGAAAAGCTACCTTAGAGGGTGTTTCAGTAAATCTATGCACATTACTGAAAGAAATACACCTGACTGCTGATGTTTTTTTCCGCTTAAAGATACCAGACTGCAGCATTTCAATCTTTTTTTTTTTTCTAAAATACCTCTTTTTATATATTTAAAAAAATGTTGACTTCTAAAAAAATTCATAAATAATTTCCAGAAAACTGAAATTCATGAATTTGATAAGCAACTATCAGTGATGGTGAAAAGCTACCAGGCACTACACCATAGAATCCTAAAGCAGTCAAGAACCTCGCAAGAGCCATTTGGCTCTGTACAGACTCAGGCTGTTACAGTGGCAGTCTGAACTTCATGTCCCCATGGAGGAACCTGTTCCACAGCACAAAAAAGAGATCGGTGACTAAACCATCCAGTTCCCTTTCAGGTTACATGGCAAATATCCATGTGACCCACTGAAGAAAACAAATAAAGGCTGGCTTGGGCAGTGAGACTCATGAAAATCATGAAAAGTTATAACCATCTTTTGTACATTTTTACTATATTGTGCTAAAATTGTGTATTCATATTATTATGATATTTAATGTTGTTGTTTATTTGGAAGCGTACAAAAACTAATTTTCTAGCAAAATGACTGTTTTCAAAATATGAAGAGATTGAAAATGAGACCTTATCCTTTATTCATGAGAGACAGATGTTATTTTTGGCTTCATAGTTTAATGAATACCATATCATGTTCTTTATAACCTTACACCAGAAATAACATACTTCTAGTGCTCATGAACTTCAAACCATTATCAGTAAAAGCTTCTATTAAAATCCAGAACTTCTCTCAGTTTTCACTGCAAATGCTTTAAGCTGTCACCTACAGTCCCTATTATGGCAGGATTTTTTTTACCCTGAAAAGACATAATCCTTAGCAGTGAGCCAGTTGAGATTGAAAGCTGCAATATTATTCCTATTGTCTTTACTGTATTTAATTTACTTATTTAATGGCTTGATGTATTTTTGTGTTTGCATTTTGGTTTATGGTCTTCTGAAAGTAAAAATACTGCATCCTTTTAAAAATGCTGTTACACTTCTGTTTACTTTCACTGATTTGGAGCAATGCCTGCCAGTAAGTATGAGCTGAAACTAATTACCATCAGCACAAAATCTCCAAGCTGAACTGGGATGCTGTCAAAAATGCAACCAGAAAATGAATAAAATGCTTCTTGGGAAGCACAGATCAGTTTCACCAGCCAGTGACTACAATGAAAAATAAAACCCTGCATACAGTTATTCTTAGCATTCCATTTCTGTATGGATAACTTTCTTCATACAGTAAAGGTTGCAGCTAAGTCTGCTTGGTTTAAGCCAGCTACAAAAGATTTTGTAATGCCTGTGTCAGTGTGTAAAATAGGATTTTTCCCACTGCATCTAATACAATGGCTTGAAACAAATAAGGCTATTCTAAGAATGATCCTTAAAATCTAAAGTTCCAGGCATCTGTCTCAGCTTCATGTACCAGAATACAGCAATTACCTCCCAAACAGGTAACCACAAAGCCACCCCAAGCTTCCTGGGCCTGAAGTACAAATCAACACAGCTCAGCATTTAGGGCAGGGAAAGGGTAAAATACCCTTGTGGCCTAACACAAACTCAGGCTTTGTGAACAGATCATCTTTGGAGGCATCCAAATTATGCCTTATGTTCTCACAGCCACAATAAAGCCATCCCAGCAATTGCAGATCCTGAACCCTGCAGCTTTCAGCTACAGCAACCTGCTGCTATAGGCTTCACACAGGAACCCACCAAGAGTGTTGAGGTCAAATGCTGATTCAAAAGCTTTACTAGGAAATACCAAGCTGGCAAAGGACATCGAGAAACAGGAGCAACACAGGATTAAACCAAAAATCAAACTTATGAGCAGACCATGCCTCACATTGCACAACTGGGCAGAGCAGCATTTCCACGGCAGTAGGGGAAGACAAATATCTGGCACTCCAGCTCACGATCAGCCTGGTTACAGCACAAGTCAGCACGTCACAGAGCAAAAGGGACGTGATGAGAGCAGATCCCATGTTGTTACTGTTCCCACAGAAGCCAATGCTGTTGAAATAAAAAAAAAGAGTGCCCAAAACCTCATTTCTTCACAGGGCAAAAAGAGCTGCTGGATGTGTGGAGCACACCCAGTGACAAAAGCCATCTGCAGAGACTCACAGCAGTCCACATGTGCCAAATTCTGGGAACAGTAAGGAGAGCCTCAATTTACACCAACAAGTATAAATTTATGGCCTAGTGCAGGATGACCATTTCTCCTGGGCAACTTAACCCTTCTTTAATTTTTTTCTGAACCAAGGAACAGCCACAGCTTGAGCCAAAAGTTCCCCCGCTCTGTATCTTGTCTCTGATGATAGCCCAGCAATCAAGAAAAACAAAGGGTAGCAGTAATACCAGTGAATATTTGCATTTGCTGTACTATGAGTGGGAAAAGGGAGTCAAATGTAAAGTCTGACTTACCTTTAGGAAATCCACACACTTAGAATAATTGTTTGGCAAAAGAACGTATCTCTGAATGCATATATGAAACCCAGCAAAGGAAACTAAAGTATTACTGGCAGCAAAAAACACAGGTTAAAGCTGTAGTCAAGCGACTTTAATGCAGCTGAAGAGAAGACAATTTATGATGTTTAGACTACACCAGTGCTGGCATTGACAAATTGTCTAAGTAGGCCAAAAAAACACTCAAAACTTGGGTAAATTTAAATACATCTGCACATGCACATGAATGACTTTGAATGTTTTATTATAATTCCTTTCTTTCCTTTTTTGATATATCATATATAATATAATTCATCCTTCCTGACCACTGACCTGGAAATTTAAATAATAAAATACCACAAAATGCTTTGAAGTTGTAACATCAGTGAGAAGTGCTCATAAAATATCTTCAACTTTTATTATTGTTTGTGCTCTTTTATCTTAAAATCATCAAACTGACTTTTTCAGATACCTTGAGATTTCCTTGTGTTTCCTGCACTCTGCTCCTGATGGTCAAGTTTTATCTGAAAAAAAACCCCACTTTTATGGTTCCATTAAAATTAGATAAAAGTCAGAAGCATAGGGCTAAGGTATGCTGATACAGAGAAGTTTTAAGTCTCATAAAAGGGAAAAACAACATATTTCTGTAGATACTGACAAGGAAGAGCAAGATACTGAACAGGCAACACCAGTATTGCTCCTTCGCAGTGCTGATTTGCATCAGATGATCATTTGTCCCCCAGCTTTTTTTCCTATTACATATTTTCCTTTTATCATAGTGTTCAGAATGTTTGCCGGAAAAATGCAAGGTGCAGGAGCCAAAATACTGTCTGGAGAGCTGGCAATTCCTTAAAACATTTCATCACACTGTCTCCACTTGGGAGACTTGGGATAAAATTCTTCCCCGGTTGACTGAGCTGATGCAAGGATTAATCTATCAGTATTTTAGGTATTTTCAAAAGGACAAGTTCCATACGGAGTACAGTCCTCCAGAAATCCAATTCCTGAGACTGTGGATTTTACCTTTTAGGCTATATTTTGTAAATAGTATAATAGAGCTGCTCTGCAGACTTAGATAACTACACATCAGCAAGCCCTATTGTGTGGGGCAAAAACTTGTTCTGAACCAGTGGGAGGGAGCCCTGCTCCTTCAAGACCAGGCTGTAACAGATGGGAGAACATCTTCAGCACAGAGAGATTCTGCACACAGTTAGGCACTTAATTCTCGGTCGATTCAGGAAAATGGGGATTACATTCACATGGTACCACAGAGAGTGAGGCAGAGAGCTCAGAGTTAGAGCCAAATGTGCTAGCATGCATTTGCAGAATGGAGCAAAGCTGTGCAGAAACCTTGGACCCTCAAACCAGACATGTCCTCAGCATATCATGGGCCTGATACTAATTAGACTGGCTGTGAGGCCCATAGCCAAAATGTGCTGCATTGTGCCAGCCATATTGCTTCTGACTGCAAAATTTCACAGTTCACTGCCTGAGACAGAACTTAAAAGATTCTACAATGCCTCTCAACATCTCTAAGCAGATCCATGTACCCAGGCTTAAGTAAAGGGTAGTTCCAGGACCTCTACTAATGCCGCTCCTTGAACTTAAGTCACTCCAACAATCTGATACAAAACATCTGGAGCCAGGACTGAGGCTGAAAGGAGAGGTAAGGATGGAAGATGACAGACAAAAGGGGGAAAGCCAAGTCAGTTTTAGGATCTGGAAGGAACTGGGAACTGTAAACTCAGCCACCTGCATCTTTGGAGAAATAGTTCTAAACTCAGAAGCTGTACTTGATGGATGGACAGTTACTGTGACTGGAAATGCATCCCACAACAGCAGTTTCATACCCTCCCTTGGCAGCTGTCTTTTTTGTTCTATTCCTCTAACAAACCCTCCCCGCTCAATTTATATTTTCGTTCCTGCTCCATCAATAATTACTTCTAACATCCTCATGGATTAACATGAACAATTATGCTGCTTCTACTTGCAAGACTGTTTTGATGTGAGATAGTCAGGTCCCATGTTCCCATCAGTCATCTCTGCATTACACATTCTCGCTTCTTTTCCACACAGGTCTTCATTTCCAAAACATCTATCACATTAGCTGTTCTCCTTTGATCTCTCTCCAGCTTGTCTGGGGCTTTTTTAAAACATGTTGCCCAGAATTGAACACAGGATTATAAATCATGTGTTGACTACAGCAAGCTAGGAACACTTGCCTCACATGTAATACTCTTGGTAGTTCAATGAAGTACAAGAGTAGCTATTTTTCTCATTAGTACTGCACTGTTTACCTATTCAAATCACCATCCACTATAACCCCCAGATACTCCTCTAGGGGTTAAATACATATCCCAAAAGATTCCCCTGATTCTATATTTAGCTTTTCTTATGTGAAACGTGCTAATGTTTGCATTTCAAACTTCACTTGATTGATTTCAGTCTGCTTCTACTGTTATCTTTGATATGGTATTTTTGACCTGTGTTCTACTGCATTAATTACTCTCTTCAGACTATTTTTTCGAAAAGGTAATAATGAAGACTCTGAAAAACATTTAAACCCCCGTGAGTACAGAGTCCTCATACATCAGCATATCCTGGCAATGAATAAATAGCAATTACTGGTTACATTTGTCTAAACTAACTTCAGTCAGAACAGACTAGAGTCTCACTATGGCAGCTATAGCTCCACCACATACCTGAGCTTTTCAGAGGAAAATTTCACACAAGAATAAGATAACCACCAAACACATAATTTAACAGGTCATGAGTAATTCATAACAAACCCACATTATCTTCTCTTCATTGTCTTATTTTCCTCTGTTAAGATTTCCCTGTTCTCTCTGGACCTGTATTCTCACTCACCAGTGAGTGAGAAAAAAAAATATGAGTTTTTCTTATTCTGTACAAATCAACAGGAAGCGGCTTCATTAACCCAAAACCTGGTGTCTTTCAGTACCTGAGCTAACACATGCAAAACTACCTCTATATCTCTACATTCCAGTCCAGCCTGGAACACACACAGAGGAGCTCTTGTTATCCTTAAGTACAGACACAGAACACAGAATAAAGAAGATTTCTGGCAATCACTGATAGATAACTGAGCGCTCCCAAATTAAACACACTTCCTGCTTCTCTCTCCTCTCATTATGATCACCACAAATTTAAAGCCTCCTCAAAATAAGAAATTTTGTAAAATATTTATAGTGTTTCATTTTGTATCTGCCAGCAGAGAGGTCCAGCAAAAGAGAGGCTTTGGAGTCCAGACTCTTTCTAAAGCACTTGTTGTGTTCATCAATTTTCATTTATTTCTGGCAGAGAAAGCTAACTATGAAACAAAGCTTAAAAAGCGGAAGGAGTACTAGCAGATAAAAACAAACATAAAAGATGTCTGCTGAAACAAAGTGTGGAAAGAAGGCCAACTGATTGAAGAGTTTGGGGGTGATGTAAAACTGAAGGACAAAATACTCATATAGACACTTCAAGAGGAGAAAGGAAAACAAGCTGGGTCAGTAACACAAACCAGACCTTCACTAGGATCAAAGTCCAAAGCTCTAGGAGACAGATTAAAACCTTTGACAAATAACCCTTAACAATGCTGGTATGACCTGCAATTTGAACAAAACTGTTCACTCTGGAATGAGGTGGATATGGCTATTGAACAAGAGACGTGATGAACAAAGACACTACAGCTGAACAGAGTCTGCACATCAAATCAGATGAGTATGCTTGAGGTTCACCATGGTAGAAAACAAGATCACTAGCAAGCAACACATCCTCATCAAGGTTTTGGGTTTTCAGCCCAGACAGGCATATGCTACTAGAGTTTAGGCAATATGCCATTCACATCTTCAAATAAAGAAAGCACCAAAAATCTTGTTTTGTCCAAGAAGATGTCAGGCATAACATTGGTCGTTAGAGACAAGAGAGTCTCAGGATACAAAATAATTCTCACAAATAAACTCCTTGTTTTCATAAACCAGCAGTGCTGGGTGATTACATATGTATTCAGTCATATCCCATAAGAACCTAACTTAATTACAGGATGCTCTTTATAAAGTTCGGGAAGAGTGAGAAATACTGAATTAATCTAATATACTGGCCTGAAAATGCTACCAAAAGAGCTGCATCATAAAAAGTGCTAGGAAAGAAATGTGGGAATTGGACTAGAAATAAGTAAGCCCAAAAGGAAGTACTGGAAGTAATTAACGATGAATGAAATTACTGACTATTCAAACCATATCTCTTTAGAAACCTTTCAGAAGAAAAGTCTTTGGCATCAAAGAATAACTGGAACTGCCAGAACACATAATTTCCTTTATCTTGAAATGGCAGGAAGAGCGACCACTGGGCATTACAGCTTTCAGTGACAGAAAAACCCTAGACCTCAACTTAGATATGACATTTTCTTTCCTGTTCTTACATTTACCCTGCCTACCACTCTCATGTCTACCTCTCCTTCACACCTTGCTATGATTCACACCCTTTGCTAAGTCTCATTTTTTAGTCATTTGCTTTGGAAAAGTCCAATTTAGAAAGCCCAGAGTTGTGTCTTAACAATTTAGATGGCTTCATCCAGTATCTTCAGAGGAAAATAAAAGCTGTGTTGAGTGAAATATTGGGTTTGCCAAGTTCTGTAGTGACTGTAGCTCTGTTCCTCTGAGAGTCAGAAACTCAAGAGTCCATGTTTATTATTTCTATGCTCGTTTCTGCCTCCTTCACCTGCTTATCTTTCTTTGCTTTCAGAAACAAAATCAGGTTTTAATAATGGCAGAAGCACCAGGTCCAACCACAGAACCATATTGTATGTTCTTTTTCTCAAAGTGGAAAGGTATTACATGTCAGATTTGAAAGCTTATTGAACAGAAGATTTCCTTATCAGTCATCCTTATCAACCAAATTCTATCATCCAGAGTTTGAGGGGGAAATAATCTCAAGGAAACAAAGCTTTCTTCTACTTTCAAACAATCTGTGTCCTTTTCTATCGTTTAAGGTTAAAAAGATTTTGAGAGGCTCTGAGGGATAGCATCCTCACACAGCAGCCTCGTGGATTTTAGGAATCTCCATCCTTAGCAGGGAAATACAGATCTGCCATGGATCCACATTGGTATAGGCTAAAGGGAAGTGCAGCACCAGTTATGCTAGCTCAGACCAAGCACCCCAGGGTGCTGCTGCTCCACATTTAACCAGCCCTGACTTTCAGCAGCGTCAGGCTAACATGCTAGAGCGGGCTCACGTTGACCCAGGGCTGTAGTTGTGGTCTGTCTGCTTCCAGCTCAGAGCTGGCTCTGGGTGTCCCTGCACTAGTTGCAGATCTCTACAGAACAGAGGTGTATAAAGTTCTTGCATATACCTGATGTTATCCAGAACCAGCTGCTGCTGTACCAAGAAAAGATCATTTTGCAAACTTTGAGAAAGGAGAAAATGTGGGCATTTGCTGATGGGTCATCATGATTGCTACAAATAAGACTCAGCTCTGCTATGTCTCTTCTATGGATAAATTAGATTTTTTTTGTAATCAAGAGAGTGATTCTCTGAGGCTGTCTCCACTTTAAGTTAACCTTTAGTTCTGATTCTGTGGTCTTTTGTAGTGGTTTTATTCCTGTAATGAAGGAAACTGCTCAGAGAGGTAAAGTGCAGAATCCTGATCCCCTTTTTAATCTAAAATTTTATTTCAAAGCATTAATCAATTTCTGACTATCAGAAAAACAGAAATTTTCATTTTTACTGCCCTGTCATCTTCTTTTACCAGTATCATTTCAAAGATAACTTCAAAATCCTTCCCTCCTACTTATTCCAAAACCATCTGGAATTAGGTTTCAGAATTAATATCTCAAAATTACAGTGCAGATCAGTGTTCTGCAACACAAGTAACTTTTAGCTGTCACGTATCCTGCACCCAACTCAAAATTCTGCACACCTTCTGACAACCAGGGCTGCTAATATGAAAAAAATCTTTTAAAATGAGTTTATTGCTGTATTACATACAACTTCTATAGAAATACATTGTAACTGTTGCAACCAAGTTATCTCCTCATTTTTTTTCACCAAAATATCTCATCTACTGCCATGGATCAGTAGTCCAGAGGTTGTTACCGATGGTTTTATGTTTGTTTCTAAAGACTGGAATGGATACAGATCCTAATCGAAACCTCACTGAAGTTAAAGAGATTCTTTCCTTTTTTGCATTATTTCTGGAGCAGTGTCATTACTGCGGCTTTTGTGCTAAGATTTCATCTTTACACAATAGGCCAACAATAAATCTCCTGCAAATAAGTATAATTCTTATGATTTTATGTTGGCAACAAGATTTAAAGCATTCCTTAACATCACAATAATCACTGAATATGATGCAAGCAAATGTGTTTATTGGTCAGGTTGAGTTTCCACAAACTTGTGAGATCCATGTTTTCCAACTTGTGAATCCTTTATCTTTTAAAATTAAAAGAAACAGGGGAAATTGCAGTTCAAGAAAAAAAGATTAACAAAACAGCTTATGCAACTGTTTCTATGATGCAAACCTACTGAAGAAAGGTTTAGATAGTTACCATTGTCCAACTTCAGGAAATAAACCTAAATGGAAACTCAATAATTATATTGTATTATGAGTTACCATAAACTATAAGCTAATCAGAAGATTTGGTTTTTAATGGAAAACATTCCACTTCTGCTTAGGATGTGAATAAAACCATGTGTAAAAAATAATCTCTTAGATGTCATGTAAAGAGTAAATGGTCTAACATAAGAGATGGAAGATTGAGTGAAGATTTCAGACTCTACATGACAGTATCCATCTTGTGAAACCTAAAAATAATAGTTACCCAGTTAAATTAAAAATTCAGTAAAAGTCAAGGAACTTCTGTGACAAGCTTCCCAAATGGCTGAAAATGAAATTAAAACCCCCTCTCTTCTTTATTTTTTATCATCTGCATTACAACTGCTGAAGTTATTTCTCTAGGTGATATTTAAAAAAAATATGAAAGATAGATGATAGATGATAGATAGATAGATAGATAGATAGATAGATAGATAGATAGATAGATAGATAGATAGATAGATAGATAGATAGATAGATAGATAGATAGATAGATAGATAGATAGATAGATAGATAGATACTCATTTTGGAAAACAGCAGAATAATTAAAAGCTTCAGTTGTGAATCCTTATGCAGGATATGCATATCTTTGTTGGTATGCTGACTATGAGGAGAACAAAAAGAAGAGAAAGAATTCAATTCCTTGATCATCTTTGAACAATACTGAATATTTTATATAATGACATTCATTTGAGGCTTCTTCTAGCTACCTGAAATGGCCATGAAAGTACTATAAAATTTCACATATTTATTCTTTTCCCTTAAGTCTCTCAAAAAAAATAATATAGACCAAGGCATTTGAATGTGGTATTGATTTTGTACTGTTACAAGATCTAAATTCAGTACAGGGTGTGTGCCTTGTGGTCTCTGATAGGGACAGACACATGGACTAAAAAATCTTCTGGGCTAACCATTTCAGATGTTTCCCCAGCCCTGTGGAAGTCAAGACTCAATGATACAACCAGCCCCTTTTGTCCATTCTGCATTCATGCCCTCCTGTATCTGAGGATACTGAAGGACTTGTATTAATATAATAGAATCACAGAATCATAGAATACACTGAATTGAAAGGCACTGATCAGGATCAGAGACTTCAATGCCTGATCCTCCCCAGGACACTCCAACAATCACACCATGTGCCTGAGTGTGTTGTCCAAATGCTTCTTAAACTCTGTCAGAGCTGTGACCGTTTCTGTGGGGAGCCTGTTCCAAGGGCTCCCAAACACCCTCTGATTGAAGAACCTTTTTTGATATCCACTCTAAACCTGCCTTGATTCAGTTTCATGCCATTCCCTTGAGTCCTGTCACTGGTCTTAAAAGCAATAAAATGCAAAATGGAGGAAAGAGGTAAATACAGTGAAAATAGTATTTTAAAAAAGCCTACTGGCTATGTGTGTATGTTCTGTGCAAGGCAGAACCTGATGGTGCAAAACCAGTTCCAAATAATTAGGCCTGGGTTACAAATCCTATTTTGGTGCAGCAATATATAGCTTATTAGAAACCACAGTAGACAAAGCAACTCTGGGTACCTCTTGCATTGTCCATTACAGCTATAATCTGAAAGTCATTGTGCTGAACTTCACAAACAGCACTCACCCAACCAACGATAATATTAGGAAACACAAAAAAAGGAGTGGAAAATAATGCTGAGTATATTGTAATGCTGTAACATTTTAGTATGACATGCCCCTAGCTGGAGTACTGTCTCACAGATTTATGTCTTTGGCTCAAAAAGATACCCAGGATTTTATAGCTCTAGAGTTCAGTTAATGAGACCTAGGTGACCTGGCTAACAAAACAAATCAGACAGTTCATTGCCCCACAGTCTGACACAGCCTCTCACACTCCTCCCTTGTTTGGGGTTGGAAGGTTGCAAACTGAGACTCCCATACCATCCATTTTATCACATCTACAAGCCTTAAAGTTGTTTCCAGAAGACCTTAATCACAGTACATTTCAAACATTTAACCAAATGCTGCTTTACATTAAGTTAAACTTGTGAATCACTTCAGTCATTTCATAACATCTTGCCTTGAAAAATACATGCTGCAAATTGACACCATGCCTAAGTTTTAAATAGAAATAATAATGGCAACCTCTACATTTGTCAAGTCAAATCTCTTAGTCAGAAAATCTCAGTGTTCCCTGTTGAAAAAGTGAAGATCCTGTCTGTCTACCAAGAACAGAACTCCTAGGAACTCAAATTTCCTCCTTCCCAGGTGGTTCCTCTGGACCCCCCCAAAAGCCTAGGAAAAATTGTCCAAGAGTGCCACCAGAACTGCCTGTTCTGACCTGGGCAGCTGATTTTGCATTGAGCATGAGGTGCTCAAGCAAGGTGTACCTTTATGAACATCACAAGTGATAAAGGGTGTTTCCAGGGATAGGACATCCATGTATATGTGGGCAAGCCATGTCAGGTTTTACCACACTCATTGTAAAAACTTCTAAAGAATAGCTAATATAAATTGACAATCCATCAGTTTAAAGCCCTTACCTCTTATCCTAACACCACAGGCCCTGCTAAAAAATTGTCTCCTTGTTTTTCTTATTGGCCCCCTTCAAGTACTGGAAGGCATTATCTGGGCTCCCCAGAATCTTCTCTTCTCCAGGCAGAAAAACCTCAATGCTCTCAGCCTGTCCCCAGAGGAGAGGTGCTCCAGCCCCCTGATCATCTTTCTAGCTCTGGACTCACTACAAGAGGACCACGTCCTTATGTTAGGTACACAGGCCTCAGTGCTGTGCTCCAGGTGGGGTCTCACAAGGGCAGAGCAGAATGGGAGAATCACCTCCTTCAACGCTGCTCTGGGAGCAGCCCAGGACACGTTTGGCTTTCTAGACAGCAAGTTCACACTGCAAGTTCATATCCTCTCATCCGCCATAGCCCCAGATTCATCTCCTCAGGGCAGCTCTTCAAACATTCACCCCCTGGTCTGCATGGATACCAGGGGATCCTCAAGTGCTCCATGGTGTCCCTCCACCAGACAACTTTACTTCTTTTGGTGTGCTGTAGCCCAGATCAGCTCGTGCCTGGCACAGAGCCCTGCACCTTTGTCAGTACCACACATCCCAGCCCAGCACACGTGTCAGGGGTGTCAGGGGGGTGGTTTGCACAGCTCAAAGCGGTGATGGTGGCGGGAGGGCCTGTGCAGCCCTGCCCACCCTGTGTGTGCCTCCTGTGTCAAGGGCACTCTGGTGCAGGCTGTGCATTCTTGGTGCCCTGTATGGGCGATCACTACGTGGCCTCGGGTGACCTGAACAGGCTGGCTCAGGCCCCAGAGAGCACTCGGGCACTGTTCTCTCCCCTCTCAGCCCCCAGTGAGGGGCTGGGGGGTTATTGCATGGGGAAGTATCAGTGGGACATTTTCTAACACCTCTAAGAGTATTAAAAAGCCACCATGGCTGCATGCCTTCCTAGTGGGAATGGGACTTCTTGACCATTCTGCATGTGCATGTGGGTTTCCTGCAGCAAAACCCACATCTCCCTTCCTCCCAGCAGTGGAACAGAAATTTTATTTCTGTTTCCTATCAACCTTGAAAAAGGCCTCAGGCCACAACCTCCCTTCACTTTGGAAGGGGGCTTACAGAAAAACCAGAACTATCAGCCCCAGTAACAGAGAGGAAACAGCACCCTGCCAAGTGCAAAAACGGGGAGCAATTTGACAGACTCTCATTTCTACAGTTGCCTCCAGGTGTGGGTGGATGAGCAGAAAGCCACGTGGTGATGTGAAGATTTTGCTGTTCTTTTCCCCCTATTAGAGTCACATTCTGTCAGCCCTATCCTCAGCTCTTGGGAAAAAGTCTCATTAATTTCATTTTCAGAATATAAAAGAGCAGATAATCACAAAGCAAAACTCATTAGTGAAGTTTAAAAAGGGAGCTAATTTAAGCTGCATTTACTTCTCCACTATGCAACACGGCTCTTAGTCTTACTTGGTTCAGAATTAGGGACAAATGAAGAAAATATTTCCAGCAGTGAAGAGGAGTTTGCAGCATACCATTAAATTTGCCTGTGGCATTCCAAACCAAAACCTTTTTCTTGATGCATACAGCTTGCTGAGGGCTTATCACAGGAATCCCCATGCATGCCTGCACAAAGAATTGCTGTGGACCTATACATATAACTATTTTAAAATGCATTTGAGGGGGTTGTGCAGTTTTCCATTTCCTACGCCATCTAATCGGAGCTGTGATCCTCGAGGTCAAATTATTGTAGGTAGATCCAATAAGAGAGTTAACCCCCGCAGATCAGGCATCAAATACCTGGCCTCTTAGCATCTGGCTCCTTCTGTGAAATTCAAAACCCAGAGCTGGGTGCTAAGCCTCCTTTCATTGAGCACATGCAGAGTTAGACCTCTCAGAAGGGCCATCCAAGAAAGCACATGTAGAGCGGGAGCCACTTGGAGCTGGAAATGTTAATTGCAGGAGCGTGGCCCGAATTCTTGTACCCTCTCCAGGGCTGCGGCATCCGCCCATGCCAGAGCTCCAAATAGAGCCTGACCCTGCTCCCTCCCACCGGCAGGCAGCTCTCATCAGGGTTCTGTTTTCTTTCTAAAACCCAGGCAGAACGCTCAAGCAGTGTGGGCACTCCTGCGTATGTCACGCCCTGGAGCTGGTAGCAGGGTACCAGGGGAGGCACATGAGTGCATGGGCTCCTCCATCAGCTGGGGGAACATCTTCTGCCTCCCAGCAAGGCTGCATCCCTGCAGGTGCCTTGGATGATGTGAATTGCACTTCCAGAGCTTTCCCTGGAAATCCCAACCTTTATGATGACTCTAGCAGCAGGCCTTGGCACTTTGGGTGTGTACAATGAATATGGGTGCAGTTTCAGCACTTCACAAGGACTGATTTCCTGTTTAAAAATGCAGGCAAGGGGGTTGTGCAGTTTTCCATTTCCTATGCCATCTAATTGGAGCTGTGATCCTCAAGGTCAAATTATTGTAGGTAGATCAAATTAAAGAGTTACCCTGATATTATCCAAGACTACTGCAAAATTTCATTTACTCTTGTGGATATCAGATGTGCCATCCTTGCAATGAGCTCTCTACCTGTAATTCAGGTTTCCCCTGTTCGAAATCAAGTGCCCTCTCTCTGAATTTTGTTGCATAAAATAATAGCATTTATTGATGATTTGGGACAATTCATCCAAATGCATTGTGAACCTTTCCAATTTTCTCTTGCCAGTTGTACAATTTTCCCTGTTGATCACAACACACACACACACAACTGTGCAATAACTGTCACTGTTTTTAAACAGGAATATATTTTATTACATGTAACAGAGTTGAGTTACAGCTAACCTGTCATAAGATCTGAGTTTAAAAAAAGAAAGACATATTTTATAGTGATATTTGATGTTAAATGTCCTTAAAACATATCACTACTTGTGAAGAAATGTTTCTTATAGCAGTGAAATTAATTTTCATCAATATTATCTCTGAATCTGAAATAAATAATAAAAGGACATGGTAATCTTTTTGCAAAATATGAACTACATGTCTATCAGAATTGATGACCACAGACATTAGTGGTAAAATACTGCCCTGAATTGTGACTCCAACAGGTATGTATGGTGACATCATATTTCTGTTTTTTACGTTTGCTTTGAGCACCTGCACCCAAATTCCCTATTGTGAAATCAGCTGAAGTTGATGTAACATAACAGATAATTATATTTAGGCTTAGAAGAAAAATACTGACATTCAGATTACATGGCAGAAAATAAGAACTCCCATTCGATCTGAATAATTCAAAATAAAAGTTGACTTTTAAAGTCTTAAGGCATGAAAGTGGATTACTGAGAGACCTTTTTTGCATCTGAAAATACTACATAAATTTTTTAAGTGTTGCTTCACTGGAAAAAATCCTGGAAAGTTAGTGATGATTTACAGCCTGCAGCATTTCTATAAATGAGTAGTTCAAGAAGTTCCACAGAAACCTCAGATGCATAATTCCAAAATAAATTGCATTGAAATGGAATTTAGCAATATATGTTCCCTGACATGTGACAGGAGAGAGCACACTCCTCTGAACTCCATGCTACTTGCAAGTGAAGAGTCTTACTTCCCACAGTGAGGTACTGCAACCCCTTGCTATTAAACAAAAAGAAAAAAAAAATAAAGTGAAATTAAAACCAGGGGCAGAATGTGAAGAAAGTTATCCTTGTCCGATTTGCCATAGCAAACCCAAAAAGGAAAATGCTGAAAAAATCCTGAAAACTTGGGAGCACACTGAAAAGACAGCGCTGGGGCACGGACACAATAACCCTTGAGGCAGAGCAGCCATCTAGAGAGTGTTCCTTGCCACCAAAATGTGGCACTGTGGCTGGGGAAAGATAGGAGACAGGAGACAAAGGTTTTGGTTTTTTCCATGAAATGGCATTAAAAAAAGCTTATAACAGTGGAGCAAATTAAACCATTACAAGCAGCACATCTTGCAGAATAGAAGAGCCAGTTTTGCCATTGTTCAATCCTTATGCCACTACGAAAAAATATCCAAGTCCTCTTTGCTAGGCAGCTTCCTGCTAAAGTCCTATCAGTTTAATGCTTTCCACTATCATGTCTGGTAGACTTTCCTTATCTGAAGGCCCCCTTTAACTGAAATGGAATGAAAGAAGAAAGCCAAGATACACACAGGATGTTTCTATCTGAAAAAGTAGGAGCAGGTAGATAACTTCTATCACATATCCAGGCACTGAGCCAAATTTTCAATGCATGTAAACAAGCATAGCTTCACTGAAGCTTGTGGAATCTTGCCAGTAGAAAACTCACTTGAGTCTATCATTCTCTTTTCCACGGCACCAAATAGATATCCTAGGATGAAACCTGAATTGCTTTAGCCAAAAATAGATTTTAAAAAAATCACAGAAAGCAAAGCTGTTGAATCAATAAGTGCCTGAAAGAAAATCAGATACCTGAAAGTGTAAGCTCTCATTGTAACTGTGATGTAATCTATTTAATGAATATTACATTTACCTCCAGAAGTTTTAGACAAGGTAACAGGCAATGTTTCCGTGCCTGTTCACAAAGTCACAATACTTCCTTCATTCTGGATGAACTAAATGATTGATTCCTTAAAAGTAGGGTTGAATTTCTCAGGACAGTAGGGCTAACTCGTTAAAATCACACTTGTGCACCTAAGACTCACTTCAGATAAATGAGGACACATCTTGTGTTGAAGTACATTGAGCCTGCATCTTATTTCCAGAAAATGTAAGCACTTGTGCAACTCAAGCTTAAATATTGTATGTCAAATGATCACATATGCTGACAAGACTGCTAAATAGCAAATAGATAAATATACTCACAATGCAAAGAAAAAACCTGTTGCATGACTGTAAGCACAGAAAGCTTAAAAACAAAGGAAGAATACAAAGCTTTATATCTGTACTAATTTTTACATATAAAATATGTAACTACATAATTTCAAATATTTGGAATTTAAGTGCAGCAGATCATGAATCTCAGTAAGAAATTTCAATGTGAGGATTAATGGTATATATTATTTAATAATGCACTGTGAATCAGGGTGGGAAAATTATATTTCTGGCTATATTATTATAAATTCTTTCAGCATTCATGGGAGCTTCTGTTAAAAGAAATTAAATGTTTGATGTCTCAGTCTGAATAGACTTTGAAGAACTGCAGTGGCTTAACTAAATATACTTTATGTTAGGTAAGATTTTGGGTTTTCCAGGGCATAGAATTCTGAATACACCTCATCACCTAATCCATACTTATTATATATTGTTGCCCCTATTGCAAATATTAAATCTTGACTTAGAGCAAATCAGTGTGGGAAAACACAAATCAACTTGTAATGAACTTAAACTATCTTTTTTCATGTACAAGAATACTATCTGAGCAACATTCATTAGCATCCCTTTCATCTATCTGATATCTGCCTGTTGAAGGTGCAGAAATAGATGCCTAATGGTCTAGCTCACCAGGTCTCCCAACAACTTCCATTCTGGCACAGGGAAGTTTATATGAGCAAAGGCCTCATGTGTCTTTGGGTTTTGAGTCAGATTTCCAATACAAGGCAGATTGGACTGGGCAACTTTGAGAAATTCGTCACTTTTTTTTGTCCTATTATGTTGTTGTTATTATTTTCATCGTAGCAAATGTAACCCTTTTTAATTATTTGTGGAATTAATGACACTTTAATTTACACCTCTCCAATCTCCTAAGTACAAAATAATGATCAGACTCAGGCATAAAGCACAGGACTTTTCTGACTCTCCCTCCAAGTCCGTTTATACGTGTTCTTTGTTCTATTAACATTTTTCACAGAAAAAAAAATTAATCTACTGAATAAAGATTGATACTGCAGTTTCCTAGAATAATCTTCAAAAAGGAAAAGGTATTTCCTCCCTCACAAATCCCTTCGCTCCATGCACACACAACAGAGTGCTCTGGATAGGATGAAGAAAAATTAGAGAGGATATGATTACTTTACTAGAGAAAGCCTACTCCTGCCATGCCAACAAGATATTATAGGTCAAGTCAAGTAAGGTCAAGTGAGTTCTTATCATATCCAAGATCCCTGATTTATTCTGCCAGCTGTTCACTGTCATGCAGCACGATGGGTTGAGTGTCAATATTGAGATAGTGCAAAGCCACTGGGCAGGTTGATTTAGACTCGGTGGCTGATGTTAGTCTGAAACACACAGTGAGCCCTGCTGGGTGATTATGGACATCATGGGGAGTGTGGGATGAACAGTGTATTAGTACACATAATTTATGTGTGGGGCTTTCTTTGCCTTTAAGAGCACAGCCCCTGGCACAGGGAAGTCCCGTGGGTTCCTCTATAGCCTAACAGGTGAGGAAACATTAAGGAAGTAAATGAGGAAGAGCTGCAGCCAAACCCACCACTTCTCTCAGCAAACCCAGCTAGGTCTGTCAGAAATACAGCTAGGATCCAAAACCATGAGTTCCTGTTTGCCAGCTTGATGGGGTGTCTTACTAGCTCATTGAGGCTACACTTCCAAGGGCTGAATTTCAGCATTTCCATTGAAAAAGCAGACTGTATACGCAAGTGAATGATGGCATCAAACCTGCAACTTTTTTCATTATACTTTACCTTAATTGGTAGACTTTTATTTTTGTTAGTACTACTATCAGAGATTAGGCATATTTGTTTATGCTCTCCTTTCTCACTCCTTCTTTATTAATACACATTTTCTGTAGGCAGAATGTGAAGTAGAACAGTTGCTGAAACAGATATGATGATTACTGGAACATCCTGAACTTTCTTTGAATACTAGTTTTTGATAGCCTCAGATTTTATGGGCATGGGTTTCAACAGTGCAGGAGTCAAGGGCCTCTCCTTGAGAGGCAGCTGCAGTCATTCATCAGATATGGAGTCAGAGGTACCACAGTTAGATGCAATAGTTGTATTGCTGTCCAAAACTTCAATTTATTATAGTATCTGAGTACTGGATGTAGATCCTTATGCATACATAATGCATTTTTGTACATTAGATTATGCAAAACCAGAATTTTATACAGAGTTCCTTTAATAAATGTGGTCACACTACACTGTAAAATACCCATAAACTAGATCATGTAGAAGTCAGGTTATGAAGAAACCTTATCTATTGTGGGCAAAACCATACTTCAGATTAATTAATTGGCAAAACTTCATTGACACCTCTGTATGTGACATTCCTCGCTGTGAAATGTTATGAAGTAGGATTTAAACAGCAGCAGTATGAAACAATCTACTTCTGTCAGTCACATGCCACACTTTTTTCTTAATGACTCTGGGCTGGAGCAATCTGTAGCCTATTATATTTCCACTTCCCATAGTGAATGCCTTTTGCACCAACCTCTTCAATGCCAAAGTCTACAGTTCTGCATGACTTTCCATGGTAGCGTGACAAGCCGTGAGGCTGGGCTGATGCTTTGATAAACACACCAAAAAAAGCATCTGCTCTGTGAACCAAGGGAAAAGGAGAGGAAGTTAAAATAACAGGAAACAGTATGAAAAATTACTTTTCTTTATAGACCTTGATACTATTGGAGCCAAAGGAGCTGAATACTGTCAGGTAAAGCAGATAGGACTCCACAGTCCTGCTGTGTCTTTGGAGCCCTGCAAATATTTCCACTAATTTCTCTTCAAAGAATTCAATTTAATTTTTAATTTCTGGTTTGGGAAAGAATTTCCAGTTTCCATTTCTATTCACTTCCTGAAATATCTCACAATTCATTTTTTTCTGATATAAAACCTATGAAATAACCATGGAAATCCCTGTTTTCAGACCCGCTTTTATTGGTTAGGATTCTGAACAACAGAACACTCAGGCACACACATAACTTCAAGCAAATGAGTAATCCCAGCACTTTGGGCTACACCACTGAAGTGAGTGGGAGTCTTGCCATTGAATTTTATAGGAGCATTATCGGACTGTAAGTGCTTTGCTGGTTCAAGGCCAATATTTTCTCAGACTTTAGAGGAAGCCAGATTGGGCCCAAACTCTACACAGCTTCTCCTAGAAAGACCAAAATAAAAACAAATGATACTAAGCAACAGGAATGCACATAGCATAGAGGAAAGGAGTGTTGAACACAAGACAAGATGAGGGAGCATTACTCATTGTATAGGAGAGAGTGGTGGCAGGTTGTTTGGTTCACAATATCCTTCCCTCCCAGTTTTGCAAACAGAGACTTTATCCATTTAGCAAACAAGCATCTGTCTGACTGAAGTCCAGAGAGACAAATAAGCCTGCCACAGAGCCAGGGATGCTGCACTGGTTAGAGAACAGGCTGTGCAAAACACTGTGTGCACTGATCATCTATTTCACACACCTGTGGCAGCAGTGAACAGCACAGACCCCAGCTACAGGCAGAGCAGTCAGCTCACTGCACCCTCCAGCAGAACAAGAATGGCCCTTTTTGCTCTTTTAGTCTGTACCTGCAGATCTGAGAGCAAGAGGGGCAGCCACTGCCCTGTGGTTGGGCTCTCTCCTCACAGCCAGCACCCTCACAACACTGCCACAGCAACCCAAAACATCCACATCTGCCACTGGCAGGAACAGCCTTTCTGGAGCAGCAGCAGCCGAGCTCTGAGCCAGTCATGCTCCAACACCTCTACAACATTGTTTCAGGGAAGTCACTGATTCCTCATTACTGCACTATTTGGCTTAATATAACTCTGTTCAAACTGTGTTGGTGCTAAGACACCCCCTTCACGTTAAGGAATTATTCCCATATTAGGAGTTGTGTAGACACCTATTTTGTCCGACGTGTTTATCATTTCTGTGCACTCAGAGACTGAGATATTACGTGTTACGTATGTTGTAACGTGTCATCCACCACATGGACACACAGCCATGGCCAGGGATCACACGGCTTCTCTAAACCAGCTGAATCCTGCAAGAACAGTCTCTCAGGTCAGACTCCTGAATTTGGAATAGAGCAACTTCAGGGCGTATTTTTTGTTCTAGGAGGTGAGGGGCTTTATCCCCTCCTGTGGCTGCATTAGACAATGCCTCCTTAAGCAAAACTAGCAGGTATGCCCTTTGGGCCCGATTCTCTTACTCTTTTAGGAATAATTCAGTGACGTGCTGTTACTCCCAGTGAAGGCAGTGTGATTATTTTTGTGGGTAAGATTTGTTCTTCTAAAGCCACAAAACCTAGACTCTTGGTTTTCTGCTATATTTTCTTCAGTAGGAGAACATTTATTTACTCCACTCATTCCATTCAACCACACAATTAGTCAACTCTTTCAGGCATGTGTATCTTTTTATGAAATAGAAACCAACTACCAAATGCTGTGTTGTTCCAAGCCAACTGAAATCTATGCTCTACAGAGCACATGAACAACTCAGCTCCATTAAAGGCACATACCTTGAATTGCTAACCAGCTCTGGTTAGACCAGAGCATTTTAAATGACAATGTCACATGCAACTTGTGAGTGAGTAAGAAGCTATGCCACTGTGATGTCTCTGGAAATAAGTGCTACTGTTTTCCCTAGGCACTTCATGACCTTGTGTGTTGATCTCAGTCCATTTTCCAGGACTGTAAATAAGAGCACTTGGAAAAGCTTTTCTGTTCACACATTTGTAGTTACGAGGGAGAGCTCCTGAATGGAAGCATGGCATCCATCAGGCAGGCACAGCAGGTGGCACAGGACAGACTGCATTAAGCAGATGCTACAACTGGGACTTCGACAGAATTTTATTATGGCAACAACTGAATATATATTTATCAAAAAAAATTAAATAGAAAAAAGTCATTCCCTAGCACAGTAGTAATCTGGCAAGCTTCCAGTTGGCAGTTTTACTGCTGGCAACTCAAAGAAGTCACTTGCTGGGGTCACCAAACTTCTGGGAGTCTGCAATTACTTTTATCATATTATATCATATATGTTATTTTATCATATTATTATATTCTTATATGTTATATTATATCATATTATTGTAAGGAACTTTGTTTAAGCTCCTATATACATCTGGAAGAACCCTAACTTGGTGAAAATATTTAAGTTTAACATCTTCATACTATTGTAAATTTATAAAAGTTACTTGCTCCCCTTTTTGAGCACAGGTGGTGATATTTTCTGCTATCTCTATTAGTTTCTATTTGTATTATTCTGTTCAGGGCTATCCATACTGAAAGATTAAGCAGCAAGTAAGACTACAAATTGGCTTATATACTGTCCATCCTAGGAAGCATAGGAAAAATGTTGCCAGCAAAGCATCTGGGTGCTGATATGAACTAGCTCTAACCCTAAAGTCAGAAAAGAAGCCTGGGGAAACTCAGGAAACCACAGCCATTCTACCCCTTTCACACAAGGAAAAGAAAACCCCAAGAAGGAAAATGACATCTGCAGGATAACATATGTGCTAAACATGCTGCCAAAATGAGGAAGTACTGAGTCGTCAACACCTGTACTTACCAAAGACACTAATGCAATTATAGTGAGTGCCTCACTACTTTAAAGGAAAAACCTCTAGTCTCCCGTTTCCCAGAATCACCTTTAGTAATTTCAGACACACAGAAAAGAAGAAAAAATAGAAGCAGAAATAAGTAAATGGGAGACAGCCATGGTTACTGGCAGCTTCTGCTGCTTCCTTCCTGTCATCTTTATGGATTACATCACCTGCACATTGCTCTCTATATTTTCTATATATAGACACTAACTATGGATACAGATCTGCACTTGCAAGGCCAGACACTGACTGGCACAACCTGCCTGGGAGCTCCCATCCAGTATTTGAGAGGACAAATGAAACACAGGAGATGGCCCATTTCAATGGCCCCATTTCCAGCTGCAATAACCTATTACTAGATTTTCCAACAAATACCTTCTGTTTTTACCATGTCGGTGCTTGCACTTGGGAGCAGCTGCCTGAAAGCAACTACTAAGATGCCTCACTGTTGTCTTTCAAATTCCTTCTTAAAATTTACTTTGCTAGTGATGTCAACCAGGAGCTGACAACAGCAAAGTGCTGAGATTGTGGCTTAGCCACCTCTTCACTCTCCAGATGCAGCCAGAGTTTCTCCTCTGTACTTTTATACTACTCCTCTTCAACGAGGGGACCTTACTCTGATGGTCAGTAGAACTGAGAAATTAGGATGTCTCTTCCTTTCACAATATCCATTTCTCTTCACGCAATATTCAAGGGTTTAATTAAACAGATTCTAGCCTGTCAAGGGCTTTTATAATCGCAGAAAGCTCTCTGAGGACAAGAGCCCTTTCAAAAGGGAGAAAACTTCTCATACAAGAATAAGAGGAATAAGAGTGAAAACTCACAGCTCTTTGACCTGTTAAACAGAGTACCAAAAAGTGGATGTACTAAACTATCAGGTCTTCATATAACAAAAAGTTAATTTGATTTAATGCACAATGCATTAAATATATTTTATAAGACTCCTTCTTATTTAAAAAAAAAGAAAAATATCAGAGGTTTTACCAGTAATTACTCATTCCGTGAAGTTGAAGAAGAGAACCTGTGCCAGGAGGAGGAGGAGGAAGAGAAATTGCAGAGATATGCCAGAGAAAGTCTTGAAAACAAAATGCAAAGGAAGTGGTAAAGAAAGAGTTTTCAAAAGGATCCTTGCACACTTCCCTGTAAACATCTTCCTCTTTGTTATTAGTGGCTAAAAAACCTGATCCCAGCCCTGTAGTACAGCATGAAAAGACGATGAAGAATTAAGACAAAAATTGCAGTGAAGAAATGCAGAATTTCAAGTAGGATTCAGTTTAAATAGAACCATTTTCCTCTCTGATAGGTTTAAAATTTTATCATTCCATGGCCTTACTAACACTTCAGCAATGTGGCATTTCATGCCATTCTTAGTAACAGGGCAGGAAGAAGGAGGCTGCCAGTAACAACACTGAAGAAAGGACATGTCTTTTCTCAAAGCATCTGGTGTTGAGAGTTTGTTTAGGACCTCCAGCCAAAGTCACTTGTGGCACTGAGGTCTTGTCTATCAATGCCATTAGGTTTCTGATCTCTTTGGGGAAGGGAGACTGGCAATCATTTCTAATCCCTACCAAAGACATGTTTTCCTAGGCAGCCTTTTGAGCTGTCAAGCCCTGAGCCAGACCTTTCTATAGCAACAAAGCACAGTAGGAGTCATGCCTTCTGGAAGCTTGGAAGGGCAGGAAGAGAGATATGCCAGTGTCTCTCTATTTATACCTTTAAAGCCTATGAGGAGACTGGCGGGGCACGAGGACCACGGCCAGCTAGGGATTCCTTGCAGAGCTAGTATTGCTAGCAGCTCTGGACCTGGATCTCTCTGTCCAAGCTAGCTGCTGCTCCGTGGAAACTACAACTTGTGTACTTTGCCAATATTTTAAGACAGATAAATTAAGATATACGGGAAGCTAAGGGATCATGTGTTTTGTTAATCAATACAGACCACATGGTATTTTCAATGGCTTAGTTAAGCAACGCAAAATAATCCAATAATTGTGCAGTTTAAAAAATTCCACATGTTCCAGCCTGAAACTACCGGAAACCCATTGAAGAGGCTACCAAAACTGCCCACAGAAATGGACAACTAAAGGATGACCAGCTGTGTGCAATAAAGGCATGTATTTTATACTAACAAAACCAATTTATTATACAAGGGAAAATATTTATTTGATCTAGATCTGCATAACATCTGATAAATATTTCTTAGTACATCAAGTTTTTCCCAAATGAGTCAATGTTAAGTGTTATTAATGTGCATAAATACCATTTCAAAAATCAGATTTGTTTCTGGAAGCCAGGAAGGGAAAAAAACCAAAACAAGAACAATCCTTTATAAAGAGAAGAATAACCTGTTTAAAGAATGGCTCAAGATCCAAGAAAAAGAAAATATATTTAATGACAAGGCAAATCTGTTAGCATTTTATTGAGATAAAGCAAAATTTACTTCTATACCTTCCAAAATGTGAATATCTGTTAGGTAGGTCACTAGAAACACTAAAAAGTGGTTCTAACTTTACTTTTGGGGCATTCCTTAATTTTTCCCATGGAAAAATATATCCTTTCAGTTTCTGAGATGTTTTCAGCAGGTTATTTAATTTCTATTTCTCTTCTTTAATGCAGCCCAAAGCAGTCAAACCTAATTTTGCACTGTCCCATTTCTGGGAGCTTGACTTAAAGAGGTCTGCAGCACCTCAGAACCACTGTATCTCCACACCTCAAAACAGTCATGGATCATGCCCTCATCCTAGACTGCCCTCTGCAGAAAGACAGGGTAGTGAAAGGTTAAGTCAAAGCTGGGTTTAAGCCTTTGTATTGACCAATTTCAGAGAGCTCTGAATTAAGCCCTCAACTGAAATATATTTCTGTTTAATTATTACTAACTTACATTCTTCCTTCATGTGCTCATTTTTTAGTTATTCTCTGGCAAAAACTTGGTATCTCTGATCTGTTGATTCATGAAGTTCATTTTAGTTTTCATTTTTCAAATCTGGTTGAGGGCTGCAGAGTTTTTCCTAGGAAAGGAAAAAAAAAAAACCCAAAAAACACAGTCTCCAAAGAGGACCTAGAAAAGTTGCCAATGGATGAGTATGTTGGCCCCATGAGCAGCCATTATCCTCATGAGCAGCTCTTGAAGTTTGGTCCTACCCATCATGCTCCCTGCTCTGCCTTTAACAAGTCCAGAACGACTTGCTGTAAATGCAAGAGTAATAGCACAGCACTAGACAGATGGAGGCATGATCTACTCCTTATGAGAGGTCTTATTCCAGTCCATAATTGTTAGCAGAAATAATAAATATGAAGCTATTTGTTACACAATGCAGCATTTTGTCAACCTAAATCTTTTTCTTTCTTTTTTTTCCTGCTTCATCTTAATTAGTACCTGGCCTTTACCATCTGCTGAAGAGAGATATGACAGCAAACACTAGATTATCTTCACAAGTATCTGATACAGCTAACTGCTGCATGTCAGAATTGCCTAAAATGTTTTTTCTCCGAAGGAAATGATAAATCACAGCTCCTCATTTTTCAGTACACGTTCCAAGGCAATGGTTTCCAAACTGTTTTGGACCTTGCCCCACTGTTAACTCTCAGCATTACTTACACGCCATCAATCGCCATTACTGTCAAACACTGCGCCGAGCTCCCAGGGGAGCGTGCCTCCGTGTGCCAGCTACACTCCATGCCCTCGCAGGCCACCACGGGGACAACCTCCCACAAACCTGCCTGGAAACAGGTTCACATGCACAGGCCACAGAACAGACAGAATCAAGGCCTCCCCTCACCTCTTAAGAGGGAGATCTGAGGGACAAGAGAATTTCTATCTGCCCTTAAGTTCCAAAAGAAGAAAAGGAATAAATGACAGCCCAGTGTTCAGATGAGCTCATTGATACTTCCTCTTCTCATGCTGGAAGATTAATGACAAAATGCTTTTGTTTCTGCAGAGCACAGTACAGAATCATAGAATTATCAAGGTTGGAAAAGCCCTATATTATCAGTGAATCATTAACCTATCAGTGCCAGGGCCACCACTAAACTGTTCCCCAGCTAGACATTTTTTGAACACTTCCAACAAGGGTGATTCCACTGGCCTGCTCCAATGTCTGACCACCCTCTCAGTGAAAAAATTTTTCATAACATCCAATCTAAACCTCCTCTAGTACAGCTTGAGACCATTTTCTCTCAACCTGCCTCTTGTTATCTGGGAGGAGAGACTGACCCCCACCTCACTACACCCTCCTTTCAGTGAGTTATGGAGTGATAAAGTCTCCCTTGAGCCTCCTCTTCTCCAGGCTAAACACCCCCAGCTCCCTCATCTGCTTCTCACCAGACTTGGTCTCCAGACCCTTCCCCAGCTCCATTGTCCTTCTCTGGACTCTCTCCAGCCCCTCGGTGTCTTTTTTCAGTGAGGGACAGAACTGGACAGGGCTCAAGGTGTGGCCTCCCCAGTGCCCAGCACAGAGGGACAATCCCTGCCCAGGCCCTGCTGGCCACACCATTGCTGATCCAGGCCAGGTGCCTTTGGCTTTCTTGGCCACCTGGGCACAGCCTGGCTCATGCTCAGCCACTCTCAGCCAGCACTCCCAAGTCCCTCTCCAACAGGCTGCTTTCCAACTGCTCTGCCCCAAGCCTTTAGCATTGTGTGGGGTTGTTGTGACCCACAACAAGGAAAAGTTCAAAAATTGGAAAGCCTCTGGTAAGAGAAGTCTACCGAGATAGTCAAAACAAGGGTTGAGGAGCATGGAAGGCACATAAAGGGTACATGTTTATACACCTTTCTCACATCTCCTGCATACTTGCAAAGCTCATGCAGAGTGGGTACTTTTTTTAACCAACAGGAAGTTTCCAAAGTTGCTGGTTTGTTCCAGACACTCAGCCACTTTGATGAAGCATCATCCCCATCACAGCACTGGCCCCAGCTGTCCCACTCCTGCACACTGTCCCTTGTAGGACTGCACTTTCCCTTCATGAGTCAGTGCCAGCAGCTCCAAAGAGCTGAACAAGACACTTGATTCCCTTGATTCAGTGACTGTGAATGTCCTCAAACACCTGGACTCGACTCTCCTGTCACAGAAGTCAAGGGGTTGGTGTTTGAGTTCTGTGAAAACACTGAAGTCTGCTCAAAAGTCTCAAACCCTCCTGACTGGACTCATGGAAAAGACAAAGGGTTTGCATTATGTGCCTGCTTTATGGCTAAAACCCCAAATTTTGTTTCTACCAAGCTTTCCCTAACTGGTCAATGTCAAAACTTGAAAATTATGTATGTGCTCAAAGAGAGGAGATACAGGGAGTTTCTCTACAGCTGGCTGACTGATGATTTTAACTTTCTGGCCTACAGTCAACAGAGCATCTACCCGTCCTTGTGAAGCTATAAGTGTGTCATCAGGATACCACATGCTTTGATAATTACTCTAGTGGGTATTAAAGTTAATCCTGGGCTGTATAGATCACTTACAAAACACAATAACTGAACCAGAAATCCTTATGTGAGACAGTAATGAAATCAACGTCTCAAAGTGCCAGCACGTCTTTGACACGTCCGGCGTAAACTGGAACCCAAAATTCCTGCCTAGAGCAGCCAGTCAGGAATCCAACTGTTCTGCGATTATGAAATCTGAGGCATGGCAGAGCAGCTTATGTCAGATCTACTGCGTACCCATAAGCCTTAAACCAAGACTTGTGAATATAACCCATGCCTTTCCAGGATTGTGAGAAGGGTCATGAGCAACTGGTGAAATTTCAGACTGAAATAGCTAATGCATCATTCAGTGGACCCAGCTCTTCTTCCTTTAAAGACCAGACACCCATCCCAGATGCACTGGTCCTACTCAGTTATTTTCCCAGCATGAAATCTCCTGTTCTGCAGAAAGCCTAGAGAAAAAACGTTTCAGGTTTTCTGAAACTTGTCTCAAGGAAGACACAAAGTTAAAGCAACCTCTACGAGGATGGTGGAGAGGAAAAGACATCCATGTTTCACTCCCTACTGCTCTCCTTTGCTCTGTCCCTGCAACAGCTGACATATTATTGTGTTCTCACAATAACTTCTCACTCTATTTTTCCTGTTTTACTGGTGAAAGTCCCAAGTGAACTAAATAGTAGTTCTCAGTTTAGTCCTCAGTCAATTTAGTATTCAGTGAACTAAATAATAATAGCAAACAGCATGTTCCTTTAACACCTCCCTTGGATCAGTATTTTCTCTATCTTTCCTGCATCTTTGTATTATACTGCACTGGATAATATACTCAATACAGAAACTGGCCTCTAGCACTGAGTAACGGAAGGCACCAAGTATCAATACTAAATATGAGCACCTACTGCCACCACAGCTGTCTAGTGCTTGGACAACACTGGCTTAAAAGTGAAGCACTGTAATAACTAAGTAGCAATGCTAGAAGGTAGCTTTATGCATCCTGAGTCATCTGCAGACATTAATTATCATCTTTGCTTAAAGATTTCCGAGCAGCTGCCTCTGCTGCGCTGGATTCACCACGTGCTCTGAAAACAGCATTCAGTATTAATCCTTTCTGTATCCCTGTTAGGTGCAAGAACCTTCCCTTATTTTCAGATGAAAATTTCAGCTTTTAAGTAACAGCCCGTAACCCAAAGTTGCACAAGATGTTTGGAGGGTATTAGTTCTATCTGTGTTTAAATTGGCTCAAATCAGCCCCAAGGTCTTGACCACTGTCTTTGAGGCATTAATTTTGCCTAAGTCCAGGAAATATAAAGGGCTATGAGTTAAAGGTAGGTAGGAAAAATTTCCTCAAAAACCAGAAGTAAAATCCTGGGTACCTCAATGCTCCCTACTCCACATATATGGCTCTTTCTCTGGTCTTATTCTCCCCATAATTAAGCAAACAGCAATATCCACACCTTAAAAAAAAAAAATCTCCTTGCTAAAATAAGGTATTTTAAAGGAGGAGTGTCTCATCAAGCAAAGAATAAAGAAAACATGGCAGAATCTGATATCAGACAAATTATGAGACTCACTGGGTAACACAAGATAGAACAGAGTTCACCTAACCCTAAACTCTCTTAGAACCACAGGAGGCAAAGGTCAAGTCCAAGCCCAGACTGTGGAGAAGGTGAGGATATGGAGAGGACACAGCTTAGCAGCAGCTGGGGTAGCTGAAGCATGCAGTGGCCTTTGGGAGCAGAAGAGGAGATGCATCATCCCAGCGGTGCAGCCTGTTGCTCTAGGAGCTAGTAAGGAATTACAATTTCCACCCTAGATTATATACAATGGGTACATCCACCCTTATCTAGCAAGGAAAAGATGTGTCCTTTCAAAAGTGATCCATTCAATATGCACCCAAGAAGGTTGACCTCTGTTTTTAATATTTAAATTCTTTTTTAAAAGAAGCGCGATTCCCGATTTCATACATGTCTCTAAGAATTTAGAGGGTTTGGAGTTTTATTTCTTCTATTTCATATGCAATTAGGGGTTGGAACAGGCTTAAAATTTTCTGTTTGGTTAAGCCTAAGAGTCTTTTAAACCATGTTCTCTGACAGTGTAATTTCCACTGCCTTTAATAATTTTAATCAGGCTGATTATCCTATTCTTCAGATTTAAATGGGAGGTAATTCTCAGTGATCTCTGAGTTCCAGTGCCACTAAGACTAAACAGTTATTAATATTAATCCAAATAAGCCCTAAAGCTCCTTCAAACTAAGCTTAAAACCACAGCAAACAGACAAATTAGCGGGAACATTGGAATTAAATGGCTATTTTGGCTAGAATGTCAAACTGAGAGGACAGGAAATAAATCTTCATAAATCCTTAAACAGGAAGTTAAAAGAATTATGTAGGTAGTTACAAATCATATGAGCAAATTTTTGCCTGCAGCAGTAAAATAAAATTTCAGTTGGATATACATTTTAGTACTGAAGCAAATTACTGTTTATGTCTAGATCACAATCTCAAGGCTAGCAAAGGCTTCCCCCATACATTTCTGTTGCATGAACACTAATCTGTTTCCTTCTGCCTCCCCACAGAAATTATAGACTCCAACAAGTCAATCTTTGAGAGAAATGTCTAGCAGTTTGCTCTCTCAGATGTACATGTATGTGTGTATATATATATATCACATCTTAATTTCTCTGAAACTTGTCACAAAATGGAACATGAAAATTTCAGTCTGAAATTTAGCCTGTAGAAACTAAAGAGATTAACCTTGCTCCCCATGCAAGGTTCTTGCAGGAATTTGTAGGCTCAGGACAGCATCATACCAGATAGCTTTATTTCCCTTCCCAAGAAAATATATTGTCCTAAATATCAGGCCTTCAGCCTAGTGTTTGCCCTCAGCTGTGCTCTCTACAGAATCTCTGCTGGAGGCTCCTGGAAGTGTGAAATATACCATGGATTTGTACAAGAATTGTACAATCCAGGCAGTTTCCTAAAAACCACTGAGCCAGAAGTTGCCCTAAAATAGCACATGTGATCACAATAAATGCAGTCAAAGCAACAGAAAGGAATTTGTGAAGCCATCTCTAAATCCTCCCCTCTGGAATGGGTGATCAGAGCATACATTTGCTATTGTAACACCTGATTTCTAAAAATCCATAATCCACAATTCTCTTGGCAACCACATTCACACATCCACTTTCTCTGGGCAACTTGTGCAAGGGTCTCACCAGCCTCACTGCAAGGCAATTTGTTCCGTATGTCCAATCTAAATCTACCCTCTTTCACTTTAAAACTATCAGACCTTGTGCTGTCACTTCAGGCCCTGATAAAAAGTCTGTCTTTCTTACATGCCCAGTGTGTTGGCTGAAGAGCCTCTCAGCCCGTCCACTTTTGCCCTTGCCTGTACACCCTTAGATTACTTTCAGGAAATGATTATTCCCCTCCTAGCTGCAACTGTTCTCCTGCGTAGATGTGACTGCGTATATCCCATCCCGCTCACGCACCACCCCAAAAGTCAAACTCTGATTCATATCCTTTTCCCAGGGGCTACTTTAAAAATTCCTGGCCATGATTGCCATGGGAAGACTGTTTGCCTTCAGGCCGTGAAAAAAAGTTTTGTTACCCTGTGTATTTTTACATGGTATGCCTGCCTGACATTCAGAAATAATAGCAATCATTCACTTTGGGGCTGCTTCAAAGGAAAATAGTTTGGCAAAAGTAAGTACCAAGTGGAAAACAGATGCCAAAATTGGTTGGCTGGTTCCCCAGCCACCTATGGCTCCATTTAAAGGTGCACATAACTGTTATGGTCATCCTTGTAGCACTGGGGCTCTGTGTCAGTCCAGCGTAGGCAGCTGCATCCCTATTTTCTATTACTTGCCAAATCAGAGTGCAAATCTGTCTTTCTCAGGGCTAAATAAACAGTGTCCTGAGTCACTGGTGACTGAGACCTCTTTCTCCAGCTTGCTGTAAAGTGATGAGTTGTAAAGATCCAAGCAAGACTGGCTCATTTTAAATGAGCCACTCTCCACACGCACACACTTCAATGAGCAACCATGAACTTTAGAGGGATTTTTGAGCAGGCCTGGAACATTGTTACTGTATGCAGATTATTTCATAAAAGTGAAATCACACTTAAAATTACAGCTACTCATGTCCTCCTTCTCCAGCTCTTGCTCCATTCAGTCGAGTTTTGCATACAGCAGGAAGTGATTCAGAAAATAATGATTTTCTGTGGTAACGCGATCTGGAAAAGCATCAACTGAATTATACCACATCAGTCAGTGCTCACTACAACCTCCCCAAGCAAATGCAGGCAGAGGCAAAGCACTCTGCTCTGGAGGAGTTCCTGGTACAGGGCTTCACAGGAAAGCAGTAGCATTGATCCCACGGTCTGAAGCCATCTACTCTGGACAATTTCAGTTTTACCCTCTTTATTTAGTGAGGGAGAAAAGACACCCAGCTGACGCCTCAGTAAGCCAGGAGAGGATCTTGCTTACCCCTGCAGGAAGGATAAAGCTTTGCAGCATGAGAAACACTGCTTTACTTATTCCCTTCTGCATAAATTAAAAGAAAAATGTTATGCAAATACATCCTACACTACCACAGATATAACCAAAATATAACTTACTATTGGAAGATATAATTTTAGGTCTTGTACTCAGCATATATTAGAACATACAGTTCTGCATATTTTCATCATTTTCTTGATTCACAGATGAACAGCAAACTTCAGAAATGTTATTTTTAGGGGGAAGAGAAGCAGACAGACAATTTCACATTGATCTGTAGAAGACAAAAATACATTCATGGTTTTTTCAATAATTATCTAAGTATTACATCTGCTCTAAGTACAGAGTTAAGAGTTAAGGGGCAGAACTGCAGTTACCAGTGACTTTCCCAGTAACTGATGTGACTTACAATGCTTATGCAGGGAGAAGAACTTACATTTCTTTGTGTTTAGACATAAGGAAGGAAGGATGCAGGCTCTGGCAGCTCTTTGTACTCATCTAGTGCTAAGATCTAACCCAACAGCCAGCAGTTAGAGCAGACAAGGTAAAAATTTTCAAGAGTGCCACACATGCAAGCACTGGGTGCCCAGACTAGGATACCATGAGAAAATTACTTTTTCAGCTCATACAGGTCTTAGGTCCATCTTTGCTTCCCAAGCTACTCTTGGCTGCAATCTTAAAGATTATGTCATTGTAGATTTTCATGGAGTTGTCTTTTTCCTCTCAGCTAATTTTTTCATTAGCCTTGTTCGTTATCTACCATCTGTCTCTTCTTTTTCTCCTGATCTGACTGATGTGGTTATTACTAGAAAACTTCTTCATTCCATAACAGGCATTTGAACAATTGTCCGCATTATTTACTTTGGGAATTCCAGTAGTCCAAAAATAAAAGGATCAGATTCTGATACGGGCTAAGCTTATGTAAGCCTGGAATAACTCCACTGGTTTGAGGAGAATTTGCCTGTATTTACATTGGTATGAGTAAGATCAAAACCTGGCCCAGAGTTTCTATTTCTTCAGTTACTTTAGAATTCAACAATCAGGCAACAATGGATGCTAATAGTTGGCCTAAAACTGTAGACAGGGTTCTTCACAGAGGCTGGCACTTTATGGTCTTTTCCAGCTATGGAATATCAGCTGTCTCTCCCAGGACACTTCTGTTGTGTGAAGAAATTTAAACTTCCAGCTTAAATTCCAATTCAAAAGTTAAAGCTGCTACTAAAGTGTTGCTATAATTTTTAATCAGCAGCCTACTAGTAGTTTGGGCTCCAAATCTCATTTGTAACAGCTATACACTGGCTGTAAGTTTTGCTGAACTTGCTCTTTGAGGATCACTTGCAAGCACCCAAGGGGTGTTTATATCCCAAGGGACACAAACTGGCTTTGCTGTAAATAAGAATTGGGCACTCCACATGTAGCATTTATTTTGCTGTTTATCGTCAGCAATTCTCTGCAGCACACTGATTTCATCTTCTGGATGAGCTGCATGCAGTTTTTGGCTTCAGCTATCGAGACTTCTGTCCTCTGTTGACTTTACTTGTCTCCGGGCATGCTTCTCTGGCAGTTGCACCAGGGGTGCATCACCACCATTGCCTTGTGGTTCCTAATCACACACAATTTCCCTCAGGGCAGCAGCAATTTTCCTGCAGCGCTGGCCGTGGACATCAAGGGCTTTCACACTGCGGGGTCACTATCCGTAGCAGACTCTAACACTGCACAATTGAATGCCACTGAAGCCACTGGAGCACCATCAGACTGTAGGTCAGCAGAGTTTGGGTAGCAGCTCATTCATCCCATTGCATTATGTAAGGCATGGTGGCTGCCCATCATTGTTGCACTGGGTGATAGTCCCTGCAAGAAAATTATTTTTCTCCCCACTGGTTTATTCAAAGCACTTTGAAATCATTGGAAAACCAATTACACTCCGCAACTTTTATTTTAGCTAACTGGCACAGCCATCTTCAGAGTTTAAATCAAGAAACTTACTGCAGCTGAAACTATCTAAACCGAGATGCATCAACATGGTAATATCATTTTTAGCTTGCTGCCTGAGGGCACATAACTGACATTTTGTCTATATAAAGTATTGGCGTTCCTCATATGTCAGAGTTTAAACCACAGAAAGAATCTTCTGGCAGATTCTAACAGAAGTTCCCAGAGGCAGCTGAAACAGTCTATTATCTGTGCGTGCCTGTGTTGACTAAAAGTTACACATGGGCTGCACTCCACTGTCCAGCAAGCAAGACACAATGCCAGCCTTATCCCTGCAGCACTTCAGAACAGGAGCATCAGGGCTGCTTTCCCACATCCATCACAGGAACAGCTGCCCTCTGCCAAGCCCAGCAGGAGCTGCACAGGGAGCATACCCACACCACAGCTCTGGAAGTTCACCACATTGCTCCAGCCACTTGACAAAAGGAGCTAAGATTGTATGGAGATGGGAGAATACCATGACAGGTCACCTACCAAATTATTTTAAAATGTTAGGGACTAGTAGAAAGTCCATGAAGCAGCTTGTGCTGAAAGTACCAAGTATGCTCCTAATGTCTTACACTTCATTTTTGTTTCCATTGAAAGATAGCCCAAGGCCTGGGAGGAGTGGAATTTTTAATCTATACTGGTTTCTTAGGGCTGCTTGAATGAGCTCTTTTTAGAGTTTGGAGCTTGTTTTTCAAATCACTTTTGTACTTGTAAAGCCAGGATGCAAATAATAAAAGCCATGCTCTGCTCTCACCAGAGAGAGCAGTGTTTATCCTTGCGCTAGTTTTTATAGAAAGAGCTTGAATGTCTGTTTGCACTAGTAAGTTCTGTGATTTAACTATGAGAAAACTAGTCAATGTAATGGCTCATTTTGGCTGTTCCATTTAGAACCCCATGAGATTAAAATGAGCAGTAAGGTTTAATTAAACAGACACTTTCTCCCCAAGTCAAAACAGCAATGTTTTCAAAGAAATGGATCTCTGTTATTAAGACCAGAGTTTCATTAAGGTTTTTTGTGTACAACATTTTAAGTCATACCAGAGCTCTAGCTACTGTTCTTCTGGCATTAAAAACAAACAATGAAACAGTCTTACAGTTACCCTGAATTTAATTTAGATACATAATAAATTGTATTTGTATTTTCAGTGAGGATTAATGCCAAGAAAGGTTTGCCACCACTTAGTCCCTGGCTCATGGTTGCAATCAGTCCCTACAGATAAAGCAGTTAAGAATGTGGAAAGATTAGCCATATTTGAAGGGAGAAGACTAATGCTTGTTTGTGCCTTGCTCCATTTTTTTAATATTCGTCAGATTCATACTTCTTGGTAGATATCTTGTTTCAAGTTTTAGGCGAACTTGGCACTAAGAAATTTCTATTTTGCCAGGCAGTTTTCCATATTTTGGTCAAACACCACAGAAGAGTGTGATCACTTTTTCTGTAGGTGTATATCCTCACATGCAATGAGATACTTAGTTGAGATACACAGCATTTTTCCCATTGTTCAAATCTGTGGTTCTGTTTTCTGCCTGTTCCAGTATTACATAGCTGCTGCCCTTCCTCCACAAACATTAAGTTCATCTTGAGGGTAGGCTCAAGTGGTTGACCTATAACAAAGTAAACACACGTAGCTCAATCAGATGAGCTCAACGCATGCTTGTGTGAGGTTGCTTGACAGTCTGGGGTCTGTGAAACAAAATGTGTAGCTGCAGCAGTGCAAGCTGCTCCAGAGGAGAATAGTTTACATGAAGGCAAAGCAGAATTTAGATTAATATCCTCCGGTACAGTGATGTTGCAACCTAGTCCAGGATCACTCACCTCACAGAGCTTCATTTCACAGCCCCCAGGGTGGTGAAAACCACACTGTCTGCTCACTTGAGCACTCCTTCCTTGCCCATCTTTAGGAACTATCCTGGGCTATTTCCTGCTCCAGACACATTCTCAGCTGCACCAAGGTTGGGCACATAAGAGAAGGAAGAATTAAAAGTTCTAGAGGCTGTCCACAGCATCACCCCTTACTTCCACAGTGATGGGGAGGACATCTCCCAGGGTCTACTAAAACATTCAAGTGTAGTTCCACTTTTCTCTCCAAAGACATTGACTCAGGAGCAAAAACACAAATGTAAAAAACTGTAGTAGAATGGATTCACAAGTCACACTAACAGTTCTGTGGCTAGGCTGGAAGTCCCCTGCTCAACCCAGCTTGGCCCTGTGCTCTAGTCCCACCCCACACCCATTCCAGCTATACCAACCATGTGCCCCTCTTCAGACATTTCCCTTCTCCCCTTCCAGACACTCCAGGTCTGGCTTTGCTCATGCCAAGGGAACTGAAACATCATGGCATTTGCAGCCATGGTAGTGTTCTCCCCGCTTGTTTGTCCTCTCCTTTTTCCCTTTCTACCTGTATTCACCTGCACTATCTGTGCCATGTTGCAAAACTCAGCATACATTTTGGTGCTTTTAGCATATGAAAGTAAAAAAAATTCCTGTGCACACAATGGGACAGTTTGAAGAGACAAAATTCAAATTACACCTGCATTTAATAAAGACCCAAATTTTCAAGCATCAGTTTCCTCTGCCATTCCTTGGGTAGGAAACCAAGCACACAAGTCACTATCTGCAAGACAGCACCATGTCTAAGCACATCAAGCTTCAGATGCAGGTAAGAATTTACTCCAAGATAGTTGCAAATGAAAGTGGAAATTTCTCACTACAAAACTGACTCAATTTTTAATATGGTATAAATGTCACATCAGACTCAAAATTTGTTCACAGTAATTCCACATCCTATATACTGAGTGATGATTGTACCTCTGGTAAACTTGAAAAGGAAAAGGTCAGTAACATGTGAAATAATTATTCCCTGTATGCAGAAAACAGCTGTTTTCAGCATCTAGAGTCAATACATGTCACTGGTTGTCTGCAGAAGGGTTCTTTCTGTATATGGAGTTGATCAAAATGCAGATGCACACATCATTCATATCTAAATGGAGTTTCTTTTTACTTTTAATTTCTCTTTTCCTTCAAGAATTTCTCATCACAATATAAAATTATTACGATGAGATTGCTGGAGGTATAATATTTCAAACCCATCAGAAGTTAAGATTTCAGCTCTAAAAAGAATCTAAGTTAATGCATTTTTGAAACAGAGCTTTTCTGGCAGGAAAGCTTGGGGTAAACCAAGGGCTAATGACCACAGTCAATAATCAAGGACTCCAGTTTCTCTAGCACATTTTTCAGGGCTAGCATTCAAGGTCTGACTGGAACTCCTAGAAGGGAATGAGTTATCTCTTCAAGCGCACAAAACATATTGTTAGATTAAATAAATAAAAGTAGACAATATCCTAACAGCAGCTATATTGTCTACCTCATCTCCCTCCTATGTCTTCGTGCAGTAAGAGAAGCCTGGCCCAGGATGAGAACTCCAGTGCTCATCCTGCACAGGGAACAGAGAGTCCTGCTCCCACAGCAGTGGGGCAGAGCAGTCTCTCTCGTGCCCTTCAGGTGCTGTTTATTCCTGCTGTCAACAGCAGCAGTGGCATGCTGACAGTGTTACCAAAACTGTTTTGACTTGCTGCAGAAGGAATAAACAAACTCACTGGATTGGGAACTACACCTCTCAACAAAATCCATCCTGCAACTCCTATGGCATTACCAGGCTCCTCTCTGCAGCCCTTTGTATCTTAGAGGGAGGGGGGGGAACACGTGTGTGAGCATGTGCATTATTCTGGAACTTAGGTTCAGAATATCCAGCAATTCACATTGTCACTGGAAACATAACTGTTGAATTTCTAACAGCTTGGAATCAACTGAGAGTTAAAGGTCAGTTTGTATCAGGTTTTCTATTTAATGAGTAAAACTTAAGTGCTCAAAAATATGTCTCATCCAAATGAATGTATTAAATCCAGCAGGTTTATTTCAGAGCAGCGATGCTTTGAAAGCTATAAGCATGATAGTTACTGTCCTATCATAAGGAAAACAAAACCCAAGTGCTGTCCTGAGAGGTTTTCAGGATTTTATCACCTACACATAAGTCAAACATTCTTTTAAAAGAATTGCCTTAAAAATAGAAAAGTTATTTTAATCAAACTCCTGGACTGCATTATCTTGTCACCTGTGCCCAGCAATAGAACTCTTTTTTCCTTTAATAGCTATTTATTCTTAAAACATCCTGATCACAAATGACCTTTGGTTTTTTAAGTAAAACACAACGGAACAACTTAGTCCTGCTCCTCTTCAGGTCAGTGGGAAACCTGCCGCTCCTTGCAGCACAGAGCATCTCAGCCTGTGACATGCACGGGCTCTGCCCTGCAAAGCCATTCACTTCACCCCCCCAAACGGAGTTCATGGACAAGGGGGGGCTCTCAGTCCCTCTGAGGACCAGGGCCAAGAGATGCTTTCCAAATGATCCACAATAGAATAGCTCGGCACACAGCAGCCAGCTGACAGACGAGAGTCCTGTGGGAACGAAGCTCTGGGTTCTGATTTACAGAGTGAAAGGGCAGCAGTATCTCTGGCATCTTTGGGCAGGGACTTTCAGGGATGAGGTAGCAGCTGCCCAGTCTGCATAAATTTATGAACGGGTGAGACAAGCAGGCTACTATCCGCTGGCCCTTCGGAGAATGAACGGTGTGACCAGATTGCACAGACAGAAAGAGCTCAGGTTCGCACCCTGAAGGGCTGCACAGAGTCTGTGGAAAGCAAATTACCTCAAAGGATATACTGAAACCTAATGTAAGCAAAAATGTACAGCAGCATTCAGTAGTGGCTGGTGGAGCCCTGGAAGCATGTGCAAAACAAATTATGGCAATTTTTTTCATGCAATAAACCAGCATGAAAAGCATTACAGTTTAAAGTGTTTAAAAACAAACTGTTGTCAGGGAAAGGTGCACAGGCAAAACAGCTTTTTGCTAACTCACCTTAGTCTAGAGAATATCTCAACTAGATATCAACAGTATCTCAAAGAAGTCTAAAGATACTTTGTGTAAATAGCTACGGGACCCTTTACTTTTGTTTTGGAGTTCATTTTCCTTGCTTTGATATTTATGTTTTACCATGACATTTTTGTACAAAAATTACTAATTAAATCACCTCATGCAATAGCTAGGAGATGCAACACTTACTTAACTTGCAAAAATTATTAGATACTGAATATAATTTAAAATCATCTAATCAAAGAATTTACAATTGTATTGTAAGGAAGACACTTCAGCTAGCTCAATTTACTACAAGATACCCAGACAAGATAAATATGCAATCTAGTATTTCAAATGGTAGGGTTGCAGGTCCAGGAAACAGAGTGCTGGTACTTCTGAAAAGGTTAAAGTTAAAGCTCATCCCAGGAAAAACCAATTACATGGGTTTTTCAATGGTTTTCATTAGTTTTTCAATGATTTCATTGGTTTTCTCAAACATTCACTATTGCCCCTGCAACTATGCTGCTCTGGCAAAGTTTTTTAAGAAATACAACCTATGAGAGAAGATGAGCAAAAGAGTGCAGATTCCCAAGCAATTGCTGGAAGTGTAATCAAGAGTAGGTTTCCAGATCATCTAGTACCTGACACAGCATAGAGGAAGAATAAGAATTTTAAAACAAAGCAGCTTATGAAAAACATCTAGTACCACATCAAAACACAAAATTTTCCTGTGAAAAGCATGAAGAGATGTAAAAGCAGAAGCCCAGAAGACACACAATAACCTGAAGTGTGACTCCCAAAGGAGAACCTGAAAGGCATCAAGGGGATGAAGGGGCTCAGGTGAGCAAAGATCCTTGAGCAAGTCAAGGGGCTTCAAGATTTTCCACATTCAGGGCAGCCAAGAATTACATTCCAACCCAGAGGAAGTCCTAGACCACAGAGAAATAAATGTAACTCACAACAAACAGGAGACAGCTCTTCCGAACACTGTCCCAGGGTCCTTGTGCTATCAGTATAAACTGAGTCGTTAGAGACTTTAACAATTTTCTACATTTCAGGGACTTAATTACAGTCTTATTGTCTATGCAGAAGTCTAGGATTAGGTGTCTTCCCAAGTAAAATACCACGAATACAGCTGCTTACAAAACATACTATATTTTACTCCAGGGTTTAATACTATCATTAATGACCACAGATGACAGTAAAAACTTGCCTATTAACCAAACTTTCAGATAGTTTCCAGCAACTAATCAGCCATTTCAGACAGATCATCATCTTTGCAGTCACTCTCCCTCTTCACAGATTGCAAGTCACAGAAAAACTTGCATGGAGGACTGCTCAAATTGTGTGTGCCAAGTTAACTCTAAATCTTTCAGGAAAACAGATATAGCTGTGATGAAGCCAAGGGGGTGAACTACTCCCATGTGTTTCTCATTTCCTAGTCAGCACAATCTGCAGTAGAAACAGAGAGCAGACAGAAAAATGCAGAGTTTGTTTCAGCTTTGGTGCTTGTACAGACACTTATTGGGCGTGCAGCTGCTGAAAAATGAAGGCATTTCTCTTCCCTTTGCCTGTCAGACAGGTGATGACATCCCAAGGAACCTTACCTGAGAGATTGCACACTCATAACACCACTATTAGCATTTGTCCTCTCTGGTGTCATCGGCTTTGCAATAATTCATTAAACTTGGTGATCATTAAATGCTTTCTGCTATGCTCAGGCCCTTTGCCCTTGTCTTTTCCCATGCACCTGTGCTGCCTTTCCCCTGGAGCCAGGGAGCAAGCCAAGATCCACGTTTCTCCTTAGGCTGGATCTTCTTCTGTGAGAAGCTGCCTGCAAATTTCTGCCAAGAAAACCTGGCAGAACTGAGACCAGAAGAAGCACAACTAAGTCCCTCAGGCCTTTGTACTGTGGGGAGCTATGGAGGAAGGAATATGTGTGTATATGCTGCATATGTGTGTGCAGGGTAGGCACAGGGCAAGGGCTGGACGAGAGGAGCATTTATCCCAGGGTACTGCTCAGAGGCAAACACTTAGGCCAGAAACACCTCAGAAATTAGGACAGCAAGTCATTCCCAGCAGTGGAAGTTTTGGGGAGGGAGGGGCTTTCTGGACCACAGGGCACTGAGAGTCAAGTGTGTGTGTTCTGTAGGGGTGCAAGTGTTTGTAGCAGCCAGCCCAGAATGCAGAATCCACGCTGTGTGTGAAAAACAAGCCTCTGAGGACTCTGCCAACGTCTATCCAAGCATGGGAAAACAGGTTCTCTCTACCCTGCCTTCATCCAAGCCTGCTTAGCAGCGATGCCTCCTTCATGAGGCATCCCAGGTCACCTCTGGTTTCCTTCAACACCAGTGAAGACACACAAAGCTGGTGCTCATCTCTTAGGCAGGCCAGATTGCTCCCTGGAGAGGCTGTACTCTCCATGAAATACTGAAAAGGCAAACTGGTTTCTCACTTGGGCATCTAAACTGCCTGACAAAAATTAGGCAGGAGGGGATTAACTCACAGTACCTCTCCTAATGTCTCTAAATGGGAATTTCCCAAAATAAAGCAACATCAAAGGGGTAAGAGGGTTCAAGAGGATCAGAGGATCAGTGTTAAACATCTGTGTGTATTTACCCTAATTCCATTCCTCTGGTCCCTCTCTCTCACCAACAAAAAAAAAAAAAAAAAAAAAAACACCAAAACACCACTCCACTAACAAAAAAAAATTCACAAAAAACCTCACTACAGAGAAAACTCATTAAGATCTATAGCCACCTGGTTACAAAGTGGGGAATGTGCTAAGGACTATTGGAATTTCCATAAAGGCAACAGAGATGAAATTTTGTGTTCAGGAGATTCGGTACCAAACAGTTATTTGAGTTTGGGGCTTCTTTTCCTTGCCTTTTTGTTTTGGAGGAACATGGAAGTGTCACGGATTTGGCTTTTCTCTTTATGTGAAAGGTGGGGGAGGGTGCCAGGGGGGGTGTTGGGGTTTTGTTTTTGTTTAAGTTAGTGCTTTGTCTCGCATTGCCAACCCAGAGGTAAGCGCTGGAGCCGTGAGCAGAGAGGAGTGGTGCCTGCACCTCCCATTCCCATGATCCAAGGAGCAGCTGTCCCCAGCAGCAGCCCTGCTGGCACACAGGCACAAGCCCCCCTGTCTCTGATGAAGGCCTCATTGAAGACCAAAGGCTGGCAGAGGAGGGGACGGCAGGTTTTAAGCACAGAAGAGAAGCTACAGAGTGAGAGGTGAGACGCAGTGGATGGATGGAAGGGGCTGCTTGCAGCACATGGAGAGAGTGAAACAGGGAAAGCTGCAGTATGGAAAAGTGAGAGCTGCTGTGGCCATCCTGACACAGTCAAGCGTCAAGGAGCATTGAAAGAGAAAAGCATCCCTGAAATTTCTACAAGGTGCTGGGACCAGAACTGGGCTTGTGTCCTGGGTTGTCAGGAAGAGAAGGCTCCTTCACTTCAGGAGCAGATGGTTTGGTACCCTGGGATTGTTTCTGAATTAAGGATTCTCTTGATGTTTTGGGATAAACTGGCTTGATGTCAAAAACTACCTTGATCAAATCTTCCCCAGATTTTCCTCATACGTTGTACTGTTCTGACACAAGACCCCCATTCTTATAGCAAAAATGATTTTGAGGTTTTTCCCTGAACAAACAAAGCAAGTGTTCATTTCCACTTTAAAAATTCAAGTCTGGCTTTGAAAATTGCAAAAAAAGAAATTAATGGACCTGAACAAAGATCCTTTATCACCATAATATCACACGTTCTCCCTGAGGAGACCTGCCAGTTTTTCCCCAGGTCCTTTCTAAAGGTCCTAGAAGAAAAATGCAAAGGGAAACATAATTAAGGAAAGCTGTGGGGAAATTACCCTTTTACCAATTTCCAGCAAAATTAATTCCTTGGGATGTGACCTAATAATTATATAATCTTTATTCCTGCTCCAGAGTGAACATATTCTTACAAAAATAAAGGATTTATCTTTGTTTCCATTTCTCATTTCCATTCCCCCAAGCAAACCATAAGTTCTGAAAAGCCTGATACAGACTCTCAGGTCAGATTCTTTATGGAAAGAGTGATGTTGGGAGAGGATCTGAAAACAGGTAAATGGGAAGCAAGGGGTTGATTTGACCAAAGGCAATAATAATTTTGCACAGGAAATAGTTTGTGTACAAACTGAAGCTATCTCTCATCCAGCAGCACCACACTGACTCTGGAAGCAACAGGTCACTCAGGAAATTGTCTCAATGAAGTCAAGGAAGTACTGCTGGAGTAAGAGCAGACAGAGCTCCCAATATTGATTTTGTATTAATTTTTATGGAAGAAAATACTTTGAAAATTTTGCGGGGAAATTTACCAACAGTTATCCAAGCCTTGTAGCATCCTACCATCCCAAGACAGACAATATAATTTTGGGGTTTCTTGCAAATTTTAATGTTTCTGCCAGTTTTTGGGACTGACCATATCTTTCTGCTAATCATACTTGGGATTCTTTCATACCTTCCCTCATTTTCCACCACCATCCACCTTCCATCATGACTCACCTCTACATTTCTCTATTTCAGTTTGCTGATTAGTACTGCCTGTTCTCTTCACTTCCCCTGCACAAAAGCAATGAAAATCTAACTTCACGCTGAGACACACAAAGATTCAGGACCCAATTCTGCACAAAGCTTCAACATGTCTAAGTGTGTATGCTAGCCATCCTTGGCTCAAAGTCAACATTTCACTTCAGTGCTGAACTGAGATCCCAACCCTAATCTTCAGATTGACTTCTTTGAAGCTCATACACATCACTGCAGTTCTGGCTCTCACTAACCGTGGGGAGCTCAGGGGTGTAGGCAAGATCATGTAGGTGCAGCTCCCCCACACTTTTCCTTGCTATGGGAGAGAGAGGTCTATGCACAATTCATGCAGAGATTTCGTGAAAAACAAGGCAAGAGTGCTCTTACTGCGTGATTGTAAAAGTAGCCTGGTATAAATAAAATGTGCCAGTTTGCATTTTCATCCCAGACTACAGCCCCAAGAACTTTTAAGGACTTTTTTTGCTAGCTGCTGAAGATTTTCATATGGGTAAGTTCACAACTTCATAAATCATTGTTATGCTTATTTTGTCTGTGATCTATTTTCTCTGAACTTGTAACAAGACATAAAGTTTCTGCTCCATTGAAGTGTAATCATAAATGTATCTTTCTGAACACAGAGACCAAATAAATGCTTCTAGTTTCAGCAGTAGCAAAGTTTTCCCAATATAAGCCAGTATGTTGAAGTAATACAAGCTCATAACTAGCACACAATATAACCAGTTTATTTAAAAAAATAAAACAAACACTGCCATAACTCCACATTTGCAAGGAGAAGAAAAAGTATCTGTTAATTGTCACTACATGATGATTTACATACAAGCAAGAAGCTGGAGATTTATAGCCCAGTTGTTCTCATAACCAGCCCCAGTGACAATGTCTCTCTGCTCATCCTGACAGAAACATCTGCCTAACCACCAGAGCTAGGGATAACCACTGCTATCTGACATTCCAGTGGTTTACAAGGACAACACACTCACAGCTGCAAAACTGCTACAAGCAAACAGCTAAATACTCTGCTGAATGCATCACAGCCATTCAGATTACTCAGATGTTTCCTTCTACCCTTAGTAACAAGTTAACATGGATCTTGATCCAAAAGGATCAAGCTTCTGCTCCTTAACTCATAAAATTTGATGGAGTTTGGTGTATGGGTTTTTGAGGCATTTTTTTAAACAGCTTTTCCTGGCAGAGCTTACAAGCTAACGAATACTTCTAAAAGACCTTCCTTGTGCCAACACCTGACAACAGAACTCAAATTCAGAAATACAGAAAAAGCCCTTGGGAGAGAGAATCCAAAGAGTAAAGCTCACCACTTTTGCAAAGTGTCGCTGCTGGTTCCACTTCTCCCTCTGCACGGTTTGCTCCTCTTGGCTGCTTTCAGCACAGATTAGTAACCTTCAACCCTGACAAATATGTTGCCCTCATGCTTTTATGATCTCATAATCTCTCAGAAGGTGCCACATTCTGAGATTAAATACACCAGAATCCCAGTGGCAGCATAATAGAGATGCAGCTGTGATTAATGCCAATTAAAACAGTAGCAGCATGTGACAGCTGTTACAATTACTGTTAATTAGCAAGTTTTAAACCCTCTCTTATCAGGCTCCACTTCAAAGCATGCGACTAGAATAGGTCATGAGTTCATGATTCCTTAGTCCTTTGAATGACTTTCTGCTAGAGAACTACTACATGAAAGGCTTTACCAGAAGAGCTTTGCATGATCTGTTGGTATTTCCCTGGAAAATGGCTCGTAAAGAATAAAGGAACTTCAGCTATGGGGTGAATTTGGGCACAGGACACTGCCCAGATGAACTCTTAACCACAGTTTGCTTACAGTGTTCCCCACAGCATGTTAAATTCCACCTATAAATACACAAGTTAAACAATCCAAGTAGGTCTCTACAATAAAGTTGTGCAAACATCAATAGAAAGAGAAGGTTGCTCTTAAACCCTACTAGCCACATCTCACACCAATTTTAGAAACAGGGTATCTTCTCCCCTTCTCCCACCACAGCAAGAAGTGAGCCCCTGCTTAGGATTTGTTTCTATTGCACTGGGAGGTCTGCCTGAAGCACGTGCAGACACGCCGGCTGCACCTATCCCAGGAAAATAAACACTGCAGGGATGCTGCCAGACCCAAACATTGATGCTATCACCCTGGTAGAACAGTCACTGGCATGCTGGGACCAGGAAACATCATCCCACATGGGTGCACAAGTCCACAGGGGCCAGGAGCCACACCCTGCAGCCAGCCCCTCCGGCAGGGACTGAGTAGGATGTGGTCAGAAGGCAGCAGTTAGCCCCCAGGCTAAAGAGCAGACCTTGGCACTGGCTCACAATGATTCTAATAAACACAGCAATTAGGGATAGCTTTAACTATATTGCTTGAGCAGGTTATCTGGGCTCCAGCACAAGGTGGGCACGTCTTAGGCCCCAACAAACCTGCCCTACCCGGGCAGCTGCCGCATTTCCACTCCAGTTGTTACCTAAATCAGTGTCTCACCCCTTGTCCACCAGTTAAGTCATGATAATACATGTCCCATGGGATGCAGGAATGGCAGGTCCAGTATTGGATGTCAGTGCAGACCAGAACAGCCACCCATGTCCCCAGAACGATGAATTCACTACAAACTTTAATCATCTTAAATAAAAAAGAAAGTGAATTCATCCTCAAAGCTCTTTCAGTCAGTGGCCAAACACTGCAGGGATCTCCTGCAGGCCTAGGGATGACCAAGGGCATTTGACATCACGCAGGAGCAGGCGGCTGTGGCCACAGCACAGCTGCTTCCCCAGGCATGCAGGTGCTTGGTGCATAGTCCTGGCGCTTCGATGACTTCCGAGGGCACTTGCTTCAACAACAGCATGGTCTCCTCTGTTACCAATACCAAAGAAACCACCACTTACTGCCTGAGCAGTCATACTGTGACTAGGAAATCATGTTTCATACTTCAAAGGTAACTTAGAAATTACAGTACGGAGCGCTTGACATCTTAAGAGATCTATACATCATGTTGACACATATAAACAAAAAATGAGACCATACTGCATAATGTCAAGCAGCTTTTCAGCTTGTTTTAAAAGACACAACCTTTACAATGTAAAGACACACTTTATTTAGGTCTGAATGGGTCATTTTTCTCTTCCTGTTTTTTTCTTTCCTGACAGCAGACATTCTTTTTTTTTTTTCACCAAAAAGAATTTTATCTTAAGCAGCTCCAAAACTTTCATGATCTGTATAGAAAAAATAATCAATTCTGAAGTTTTTGTAGTTTTTGTTAGCTTTTAATAGAACTATGGAAATCTTTCAGCAGCTACTTTACTTTCCGTCAAGAAAGAGTGCACAGGGCTCTCAGTAACACTTCTTACCAAGAGATTTGTGCCGGCAGCACAGGGAGAGGCAGGTACATTATTTTGTGATTAAGAACTAGCAGGTTTGCTCTCCGTTTATTTCAACCATCCTATTAGTGCAGCTAAGACATTTGCCTAACATTTCCTTTCACTCTGGTTCACGTGAGCTAAATAACACATAAGCTAAAAAATGGGCTTTCAGCAGCTTTTAATAGCAAGGAAAAATAAACTCCTGCAGTATTATAGATGGACAATCTCTGTCTTGGCTTCATTACCTTCTGTTATTTAAAGAAAATTAGTGGCTTTGCACTGACAAAACCCATGCAAAAGAATAATGTGTTGAACTCATTTTGTCCAATATGTGCAGTAAAGTTTCAGTTAATGATCTTCCACTTAAAATACTAGGACTCTGTGTCACCACAAATGGCATGACCAAGGCGTTCATTTCAGCATGCCAAAGTCCCCAACCTTTAATGGAGGCACCATGTTGTATCCATCCCTCTGCTCTGCTCAGGGTGGGAGCCAGGAAAAGCTTTTTGTGCACAGAGCAGTCGGTGCAGGCTGTGCTTCTTTCCAGCACCCATCTCACAACCACGCGTAAATAATTTTGTGACGGAGGTAGCACAACCTGAAACAGTATTGCTGAGCCAAACCAAGCACTGCTTCTTGTAATGCCTTCTCCCGTCCCCTCTGGTGTGCACACACACAGAAACAGATGCTTTTATCAGATGCCTGTGTCTTTATTGTACAGATACCATATACCCTTTTCAATCTGTTTCTTCTCAACAGATTGTTCTCTCGTTGTCCCACTTGCTGCCCTCAGGAGCAAAGAGGCTGTACTTCAGGAACTTTTATTCCAGGCACCTATCACTAGATTGTCTGTACTTTGAAAAGTCAAGATTACTTTTAAGTGAACATTTACATTTATGTATAATGCTGTTAAATATTTCTAAAGCAGATCACTTTGGGGAGTATTTTACTCTCCTATACTAAGGAGAAATCTCTTTCATGCAAATTACTCCTTCTTCAAATGGCACAATTAGGAAAAAAAATACCCTGAAGTTAAAACAAAATCTAATTCTTTCAGACATTATTTCTGAGTCACAAATCTGTTGCTCCTGCAGATATGGGGACATGGTCCCAAGAAAGGCTGACCACTCCATCACAAACGCCTCATTTAGTGGAAGATAGTTGTGAAAGTTCCCCTCAGTAGGCAGATGACTGCAGTGATGGAAAAGCCACGCTGCCCAAAGGACTTCACAAGAAATTTTGTGTTTGTCTCTCCATCTTGTCATCCAACAGAAATTTAGAAGATGCTGTCTTCAGAAATATTTGTCCTGGCAGCCCATCCAGACAACATTCGCCAGACCCCTCCAAATTTCCAGTAATCATCTCAAAAACCTTCACTGGTCCCCTGGAGGTCACAGGGATTGATTCTCATTCCCATTCTATCTACTGAGTTGATTGTGACCCCCTCTACTGTGCTACAGCCCCTGGCCTGAGATCTCCTTCACCACTGAGAGCTTGAAGGGTTATGTGCATTTGAGACTGATGGAGAGCAAACAAGTGCTGTTGGCGTGCCCGCACTTGGCTCTGGAGCCCACACGCATGGTCCTCACCCCATTCCCTAGACAAGGAGAGCAGGGAGGGTGCAAGTGGCGCGGGATGGGCTGCGCACAAAGCCTAGGGCATGCACCAAGAGCTGGTCTCACTTGCCTCCTGCATCCGCTCCCTGCAGGGCCCGGGACTTACGCGGGGGAATGGGAAGAGGGAAAGTCGCGTACAGCAGACGAGGTGGCGCAGGCGATTGGGCAGAGCCGGGACAGGCAGCTCACGGTGCCGCTGACGGTGGCAGCGTCCGGACGGGGCTCGGCGCCCCTCATCCCGCTTTCCCCGCCGTGCCGGACCTGCCCTCGCCCGGGGGTGCAGCTGTGCCGCCGCTGCACCAGGCAGCCGTGCCCGCGGGGTCCGGGACGGGCGGCGGCCACCGAAGGGACGGCCTGGGGGCTGCTGCCCTTCCCCGGGAGGGAGGGACGGGCCGGTGCGCACACGTAGGAACGCACGGCCGTACCCACACACATTCGCACGCCTGGGCTGGAGGGCGTACGAAACAAACCCGCAGCCAGGTGTCGGCCTTGGGGGCGCCCGGCCCGGCCATGCCCTGCCCAGAGCGGGTCCCTCCGTCCCGCAGCTCCGGTGCTCGGCGCGGTGTCTCCGGCACCGACCTGGTCTCCTGGGGGTTTCGCTTCTCCATCCCATACTCGAGTGCCTTCCCCCCCAAAAATTAAATATCCAGAAGCAAAGACTATTTTAAAAGAGAAGCCGCGCGAGGCGGAGGCAGCGGTCTCCGGACCGCCCGCTCAAACCCTGCGCTGCCCAGCCGCCCGCCCGGGCTGCGCCGCGCTAATTCCGCAGCACCGGAGACATGAGGATCTCATACCTCCGGACAACTGCGTGAGTCATAAATACACGGCGCAGGGCTGAAAGTCGACACTGTTTACAGCGACTTTGCCGCGGCCTTCGGCGAGTCAAACCACCGCCGCCACCCCCCGCGCCGGGGCCGGGCTGCGCGGAGGTTCCGCATCCCGCGCCCCGCACTGCGGCTTCCGCGGGGGACTCGCGGCGGTGGCGGCACCTGCGGCCGGCGAGGGGCGAGGAGGGGGCGGCCTCCGCGCCGCCGCCAGCCGTCGGTCGGTCCGGCAGTCCGTCCGTCCGTCCGCGCGAGCGCGGCGAGCGGCGCTGGGGAGGGACGCGGTGTTGGGTTACCCCGGCCCGGCCCCGCCGCCGCCGCGGGGCCAGCGGGTGCCGCGGGGCTGCGCCGGCGGCCGCGCAGCCCACGGTATGTCGGGCCGGTGACTTCAGCCGGGAGATATTTGGAGGCTCCGCGGGGTCCGGTGCGGGGGGCCAGCGTGTGTTTGGGTCTGAAAGCGAATCAGCGGAGGGCGCGTCACTGCCAAAGGGCCCTATAAATCCATCTGCGGCGCCGAGTCGCCCTGGCAAAGCCCCCGCGTCCCCGCGTCCGGCTCCGCGCTCGCTCCGTCCGCGGGTGCGGCGCCCCCCGCGCCTCGCCCAGCCCCGCGCCCCCACCCAGCCCCGCCGGCGCCCGGGGAGCCCGGCGCGCCCAGGCCCGGCCGGAGCGGGCGCTCCCGACGCCGGCCCAGCTTCCCGCCGCGCTCCCGCTTGGATCTAAGCTTTCGCCGCGACGGGACCCCGCTCTGGAGGAGGAAGCCTCGCTGCTGCTGCTGCTGCTACCGGCTCTACAAATCCCAGTGCCGGCCTCTGATTCTCACAGCAGGCTGAGGGGGGGGTGGTTCGATTTTTTTTTTTTTTATCGTTTTCCCCTTCCTTCCTCCGCTGGGGTGGGGTTTTTCTTGGTATTCTTTTTTTTTTTTTTTCCTTTTTCTCCCGCCGTGGTGTGCGTGTCCGAGCGGTGCGCGGCTCCCGGCAGTGCTGGACGAGCTGGCGTTACAGGAGCGCTGATGTCTTCATCTGACTCCCCGCAGTTGTTGATGGAGTGTCTTTCTCAGATTTCCAGGCAGGGTCCCAAGCGCAGCACCCAGCGCCAGCTCCCGCTGCCAGGCGGCGCTCCCCGCGGCTCGGGCCGCTCCCGCCGCTGCTGAGCGCGGCCCCGGGGCCGGGGCGGGCGGAGAGCCCCGCAGCGCCGCTCCTGCCGCGGGCACAGCACCTGCGGCGGCGGCGGGGGAGGCCGCCCGGGACTGCGCTGCCGGCTGCCCGCTGCCTCCATCCAGACCTGCGACCTTACACCCCCCCTCCGTACGATCCCCCTTCCCCCCTCCTCTGAGCAAAGAGGGTGCCGGCAGTCGGACCCCGACCTGCCCACATGAATCGTCCGGCCGGCTGGTCGACTCCACGGCGTTAATGTCCATCTCGGGTCCGACGAGACCAGCTCCGAGGTGAGGGCGAGGATGGGTGCGCGGGGCAGGGCGGGGCGGGCGGGCGCTGTCTCCGGGGGCGCCCCGCAGCTCCCCGGGCGCGGCGAGGTGCGAAGGCAGCGGCCGGCGGAGAGGGCGCGCACCGAGCGGCAGCCGCGCCCCGAGCCCCGCCGCTGCACCGGGACCTCCGCGGGTCCCCCCCGGCGGGGCTGCTCCTCCCGGGCCGGACGCTGCCCTGGGCCCCCGAACCGGGCCGGCCGAACCGGGCCGGGGGCAGCTGCAACCCCCGGGCGGCGGGCAGAGGGCAGCGGGTACGTGCCGCGGCAGAGCTCGGGCAGGGCGGCCGGGGAACGAGGAGAAGAAAAGAAAAAGGCACAAGGGAAGGGAAGGGGAGAAGGGAAGAGAAGGGAAAAGAATGAGGATCGGTGAAAAAAAGAGAGAATGAAAGACGGACTAGGGGAGGAGAAGAATACAAGGAGTGGGAAATTGGAAGGGAAGAGGAAAATTAAAGGGAGATGGAAACAAAGAGGAGAGGAAAAATGAAAGTGGAAGGAAAAAAGGAAATCTTGAAGTAAGGGGGAAGGGAAAGAGGAAGACAGTAGGGAAAGAGGAAAGAATGGGGAAAAGGAGGAGTATAAGAAAAAAAAGGTGACAAGTGAAGATAAAGGAAAAGGGAGAGAAAAAATTAAGGGCAAAGAGAGGACTGGATAGGGGAAGGGAAAGGGTGGGGGGAAGAAGAAAAGGGAATAAGAGAGAGAGAAAAGGGAAGGAGGTGAGGGAAGGGGAAGAGAGGGAAAGGGAAAAGAAGGTTTGCTTGTAGTACATCAAGTGTGCATAGACCAGCACCCCAGATCAGCCCAGTCCTCCCCGGTCCAGCCTGTGAACAAGTGCCCTGGTGCTGCCCAGGTGCTCGGCAAGCACAAGGTGACCTGCCTGCCAGTGAGCAGAGGGGCATGGTCACGCTCCCTGTCCCTGGAAACAGACTTGTGGGGCCTGCATGCCTGCCTTCCCCAATGCAGTTTTCCCAGGTGTAAAGAGACTGGAGGCCATCCCGTGCCTCCCTCTCCCACACCACTCACTGGCTGGGCAGAGCACACCTCACTCCTCTGGCTGCAGGAGGAGCAGTTGTTTTTCCATCCAGGCCTGGGTCCAGCGTGGTCTGGGGTGCAAGACTGCTCAGCTTTGTCTCAGGGCTGGCACGGCTGGGGCAGGACTGGGGAGCATAGCAGCTGGGGGCTAACCCTGCCTCTCCTTTCTGCCAGGGGCCCGTGTTGGAAGGAGATCTAAGATGAAGTTATGGGATGTTGTGGCTGTCTGCGTGGTGCTGCTCAACACGGTCTCCACCTTGCCCCTGCCCACCGGTAAGACGCCTCCCAAGGGGTCCCCTTCAGTGGTAGAGGGACCTGAAGATGATCTCTCCCCCATCAGCCTGCTGCCTCCCTATGCTGTGCACAGTGACTGTAAGAAACATTCCCCTTTGTAGCAACTGCTGTCTGTCTTGCTAAACTCGCTTCCTTTTGCTCAGGCATCAGGGTGAGGAGAGGATCCTCCCATTTTGTGCCCCTGTTTCTCCACATGCGGTGTCACTGGCTTTGGTCTTGCTTGAGCAGCTCCAAGCTTAATCATTCTCCAAAGCTGGGGGTTGACAATTGCAGTTGCGATGCCCCCTGCCCACTCCAGCCCTGCCTTCCTGGCAGTCTTAGAATCCCTCTGGTTGAAAAACGTGGGGAGGCGGGTGGTGCAAGTTTGTTGTATGCTGAGGAGCCGAGAGGAGGATCTGGTTCCCACCCCTCGCAGCACAGGCACTGAAACTCCTTCTCCAGCGCCTCAGCCTCCTCTCCCTGCTCAGACCTGCCAATGCAATTATTCTCTGCCTGTAGTGGGCGCAAGTCCCGATGGAGGTTTGGCTCCGTGGTGGGAGGCACTGTACACATCCTGGAGTACTGCTGAGCTTCATTAAATCCTCCTTGGATTCTGACCTCCAAATTAGTGTGTCCACATGGAAATTTATGGAAGAGTAGCTGTGGCAGAGTTAGGAGCTTGATGCAGAGCAATCCACATGAGCTAGCTCACAGTAAGACAGTTTGCAATCCAAATGACAGATAAGAATGCCTTGCTAATAATAGGTCCTGTATCTACAATAGCAGGTACAGGATTTTCACGGTGGTATGTGAGAGCTGTGTTAACAACTCTGGTGGTTTTCTAAAGAGAGAGGTAATATGACTCAGTAAGGAGTGGTGAATACTCACATGAATAGTGGAGACGTTCGCTTAGCAAAGGCGCAGATGCAGTTTGAAGGTTGCTTCTTTTGCCCTTGCTCATCCCCCTCTCTGTTTAGCTTGTTACAGGATACAGACAGTATCCAGTAATTGGGATTCATTTCTATCTCCTTTTCTGGAGGCATGTCCTTTCCCTGCGCCTGCCACCGCTCCAGTCACAGGCAGCCACACTCTGGTTTCTCTGGGAGCGGCCAGGCTAACGCAGTGAGGATTTGCTGTGACTTCACTTTGACCCCTCCCAAACACCCATCTCTTCCATACACACACATTTATGCCCTTGCCTGTTTAGTCTTCTCTCTTCCCTTCTCTTGCTAGTGTTTCCCCCCTGCTGGAATCTTGCCTGGGCTCCCGCCTCCGTGTGTCCCAGCCTGGGCTCCTGCTGCTCACAGACTGGCAACCCTGACATCCTTTCAGCCCCTCCACACAGGGAGGTTGGCCAAAAGTGTTTCCTCACAGGGCTACAGCCTGCCAGGATCATGGGGCTATCACACATGGTGATCTTCTTCTCCACGGCAGGCCATGTGGTGGATAAGTGCTGTCCTGCAAAAGGCAGTGGTCAGCTTTCCAAGCCACTGTGCTGCTCCCCTCAGTACAGGATGGCTGAGGTGCTGGTGCAAGAAGAGCTTTAGAGGGAAAGCATCATGAGTCAGTTTGTAGCTCTCGCATAAACTTCAGGGTGGGAGAGCATTAATGCTCCATCTTTTCAGAATGATAGTATTTGTGCCATGCCTGCTTTTATCTTGAAACTGCCCTCTGGGAATATGGTCCCTGTAAGCTGATTCCTCTATAGCAGCTCAAGGGGATAGGCAGAAGTTGTGGTTCTCTCAGTTCCTGGTATCCAAAACTTCTCATCATTGCATCTTCTTTTTTTCCTTTCCTGTGGATTGGATAAACAAGAAGCAGGTAGAAAGACAACCTGTGTTTTAGCTGAGCTGTGGTAGTATCAATATTATCTCTGTTTCCAGGGTACATACATGGGCAGAGCTGGGTGGAAGGTTATTTCCCAGGATAGTCATCTGAGAAAGGGCTGATAGTTTGGTCTCGATTTTTTAACTCTGTGTATCACTAACAAATGGGCCTGGCTGCAAGAGCAAAGGAAGCAGTACTGTTCTTCACATCAGAAATTGAGGGAAACCCGGGGTGTTCCTGTGATCTTTGTAGGGCAGCAGTTAACACAACAATCGAGTCTGAAAATTAGAAATTCATCTCGATGTTGCTAAGTCAGATGAGTCAGAGGAGACCTGCAGAAAGGTGACTGTAAGAGAGCAGTGAAATACTCTGGTGCACTTTTATGCTCTTTGTTGATTTAAAAGTGTGCAGTGCCTGGCAAACAGGCTGTGAGGCTGATCCTTCCCAGGCACACCACTGCCTTCCTGCTGCAGCAGCACTTTGCTCAAGTCACCCCCATCGGTGCTTTTTACATATTTGTTCTCTCCACTTACAGTTTGGTGGCGTGCACCCTTCAGCACAGGAAAGACATAGAACTAAGCGCACAATAGGAATCAGCATCCACACCATGTACATTTCCCTTCCCACTTGAAGGCTTCTCTTGCCATCAGAGCACAATGTGCCACAAGAACAGAGGTGTGCTTGCAGCTCCCATGTGTTCACATCTGTGGGTGCTGTTGGTCAGCTGCTTTGCTAAGGGCTTTGGCAGGAGACAGCTCACAAAGCGGCAGGAGCACCATCATCGCCTGTGTTGCCTCATATGCATAGGGCAGTGTGTGGGCCCTGGGTGCTGTGTGCATGCAGGGGGGTGCACTGCTGTCCCCTAAAGCAATCCCTTTGTAGCCATTTGGCTCCAAGGTCCACTACTCTTACTCCAGAGAAGTTGTGTCTCCCACACACCACTTGCATCAGGGCTTAGTGGGATTGTGAGATCAAGTCCAGCCCTAAGGGCAGGCCAAACAGCTTTCTGGGAAACACATCTGTTTCCCAGGCCCTTGACACCTTTTTGTGTTCTTGTTGGATGGGATTGCTTTCTCTGCAAAGTACTCTGAGGTCACCTGATGTTACCCCATCCCTTTCAGGTCGGCTTGAAACCTCCCTTCATTTCAGGCTCCAGGCAGGGTTCTAACCTCCTGGGCTGATCAGGTGTAATGTGCTGACCTTTGCTGTTCAGGGCAGTAATCAGAGATGGCAGAGGGTGCTAACAATTGCAATCTTCTGCATTTTTAATTGGACTGGAGGCTGGAGTATCCTCCACAAATGCAGTGCATTGGAGATTAATCCAGTATTTGTAGGTGTTTGGGCATCAATATTCATGGCATAGCTTATTTCACACCCACAAAAACCAGAATAGATGTAGAGTTTGTAACTCTTTCATTGTTTCCCTTATGCTACAATCCTCTGGAGGAAGAACACTATTAGCTTAAATACCAAATGCAAGTAGAACAAATATAAACCACATTATTATAAACTAAATACTAAGTCAGCCGCCTCAGAAGCATGACAGTGCAGAGGGAGCCAAACACTTGTTTGCATTATACACAGTCGCCAGTGAATACATCTTGTAACTGCTTGCTGTTGGATGCCCATAATCAACGTGTACGTGAGGACTGGAGTGTCCTAAAATCCATGGTATGATAGGTATTCTCTTGATCAAGTGAGAACCTTTACTAAGAGCTAGTGGTAAGCAGGTAGAATTAAATGAAACACCTCCCCATGGGATTTTCCCTCCTAGTAAGAGGAAAAAATAGATTTTTTTGCATCATGGTGTCTGAGTTACTCTACAGCTACTGAATGGTCATTCCCCGTGGGAGCTCCTTTGGTATATGCTGTGACACACCAAGGTGTGTGTCTGTGTTATACCTTTGTTTAATATTCTTCTTACTCCTGCTAAGGTGTACTTAATGTTAAGTTACTGGTTTTAGCTGCAACTTTATCAACTAATATGGAAAGTACCTAGAAAAAATAGTGGTATTGTAGGGCTCTTTAAGGCAAAGCCAGGATTTAATTATGCTTCCAGCTGAATGCATTTCCTTCCCTACAATATTTATTAGGCCCATTCAATGTCACAAACTGCAACTCTCATGTTTCTGCCCAGGCTTTCCTGCTCAGCTCACCTGTGGTGTGGCGTATGTGCTTTAGACTCAGACCCCCAGGAGCTGCAGGGGTAACGTGCCCTGCACAGTAAACCCAGTGCAACAGGGAGGTGTCAGGCACCCCGAGCAGGTGCCACCCTGTGCCATCTGATCTGTGTGTGCCCAGCACAGCCGGCGCATCCTGGGTGCCCGAGCCCGCACGTGTGTGTGTATGCCCTAAAGTTTGTTTGCACAGGGACACCCAGGTTATCTAGGCATTCAGAAATCCCAAGCATTCAGATTTGTCCATTCGTGGGCAAAATTCTAGAAAAATAAAGAAACCAGTCAGATGTGGCTAAATCCACAGGCATGTGGCCCTAAAAGCAAATTCCTCTGCAGTTTCAGGTATAAGTGCTGATTATGCTCCAGTGAAGAGCACTCTGTGACTTAAGGGAAAAAAAGTTCTGGATTGCAGGATAATAAAGTTCTATTTCTCATTTTGAGTTATCCTTTCCTGAAAGTATTAGTTCTTTGCTGCTTTTCAATTTAGGGACCTCAAAAGATTGCCAGTGAAACTGTGGATGCTGTTGGATGTTTTGCAGGTGTTTATTGACAGATAACATACCTGGACATACTTTTCTTTGTTATCTTTCATAATACTCTTCAATATATTTTAGAAATCCCCATGCTCAAGATTTGTAGATGAAGAGCTTCAAAACATTCCTTGAAAAGCTGAAGAATTCGGTTGTGTTAAATATTCATTAGACTGTCACTGAATTCAGTGGAGGAGGCATTGTTTGTCCACCAGTAGAAGATCCTCTGACTGATAGGTTGTAATGTCATTGTAAATTATACTGTTCCTGGTTAGTACCGCAAAAAGCAGTTTTAAAATAATTAAAGTTACAAAGGCTTTGAGAAGTCATTCGGGTCATCAAGTCCCATCCTGCCACAATTGCAGGTGTTCAGAGATGAACATCTAGTGCAAATTCCCAGCTTTCATCCCTCCCCCCACCACTATCTAGAGATCACAACATAAAACTTGTAGTACACAGGCCAAACCCTACATAACTATATTTGTTGTGGATTCTCATATTTCCAAGGCAGTAAGAAATAAGTAGAAATAAATAAGCAATACAAAATACTGCAGCATAATCATGTCCAGGATCATCAGACATCTAAATAGGCCACTGACACATTAGTGCTGGTAGAGTGGTTAGCACTGCAGAGTGGTCATTTTTTACAAAACCAGCTCAGTTTCTGATCAAGAAATATCCTTTGGTAAAGAGAACCACAGGAAAGATTTCAGTTGTCCTTGGAATTTCTATCATGATTGCAAAGAGATGAAAGAAGATAAGATCAAAAACACAGCTGCAAATAAAATATTAAGGCCAAAAATGTATGTTAGAATATGTTTTAAGATCAAGGACTTAAAATTAATTTTGTGAGGTATTTCATGTAGCAGCATTTTTTTAAGGAATAAAGCCACTCGTATGACCTAGCAGAAGTTTAGGCTCTATTATACATCACTTAAACTGAAACCTGCAGGTACATTTCTTTGAAGTCTTTGGAACTTGTGCAAACACTTTAAAGATTATTGCACAGGAATATTCTTCAAAATAAGCAGACACTGAAATCCATGTATTTATTTTCCTGTGTTGTGGCTGGGCAGTGTTATAGCAGTATGCCAAAACTTCTCTGGTGGACACACTTTTAGAGGCAAGCTGGTCATATACCCTTTGAATAAACTGCGTACAAACATCTGGACTATCTCTGCTTCCATCCAAAGCATTTGTCATTTCTTTGGCAAAATCAGCCATTACTTAGGACATTTCTGAAGGGAGGTGGCACCCAGTGTAGTAGATAGGAAGGACCTTGCTCTTCAGAGCACACACCAGCTCTATCTGGAAAAGTGCCACTGCACACTTCCCAGCAGAGCCCTTCTGCAGTGGAGTACAGGCACCTGCCCTGGAGCCAGGGACTGATTACTATAGCAATAACAATTTTCAACTAGCAATATTAAAACCTTCCATATTGTTCCTTTTGTAAACACATTGAAATGCAGGCAATTGAAAGGCAACAATGAAAGATTATGTGTTATTTATAGATCAGATCAAATGTGATAGCAGCAGAGATTGCCACAAGAGAAACATCAGCCAAGATTTTGCCCAGACTGCTCATGCAGTCTATGGCCACAGGGAAGAGGCTGGATTAGGGTCCCTTTAGAGTCTGTTCTTCCTGCTTTGCTGCATGTCTTTGTTCCTTGGGGATGCTCTAAAACCCACAGGGAGATGCAGCATAAGAGCACAGGCATTCTAGTAACAATGTTATTGATTTAAGCGTGCTCTTTCCCTTCAGTGAACTGTTACTGAAGAGGGGCTGGGCTGGCATTGTGGGCTTTTACTGATGTCACGAGAGAGCTGGGCTGCATCAGGGATGGTGGAGAAAACACCAGCAGTATTTCCTCCATTAAAACCTGCATGCTTGCCTATTGGCTGGCTGCATGTGTTCATGCTAACAGAGGTTGCAGGTTTCAGGTCTCGCTCATATATACTCATCCATATATATACTCATCTCACAGGATTTGGGGTTTTAGCTTAACCAAATATTGGGAGTAAACCTAGGTTTTACTGGGAAGCTGGATATTTACTCAGCGTGGTATGGATGTGGGAGGGTACCAGATCTTAGGGAGGACCCAACAGGTGTGTGTCTTGCCCAGGTTTGGCTCCTACTTGGTCGGTGACTTCAGGCAGGATACTGGCACTTTTTCTATCTTTCCCTTTTACACTCTTCGTGCTGTAACTTCTTCTGATGCAGGGATGCTCTGAGGGTGCTCACATACCCCCCACCCCTTAGGATAAGGTCCTAGCGCAGATGGGCTCCTGGCAGCATCTGCAGGAGACGCCACAAAAGCTCAGGTGCGACTGCTGAAAAGCCGACTGCTCCGTGGTGCTCAGAGCTGGAGATTCAAAGCTCTGTGCCAGAGGCAAGGTTGCATCTTCCTGTTGCTCCTCTGCTGCTTGCCTGCTGGGTGAGGTGCTCCTCTGCCCACCCCGGAGAGGCCAGAGGTGGGGGCGGGCAGAGGAGGGCAGCCCAGCGTTGCCAAGGTCCTGTGAGCAACCAGGCTGGGCCAGGTGAAGGGCGAGAAGCTGCCGTGAGCCGGCCAGCTCCTGCCTTCCCCTGCTTCACACAGTCCATCTGACCTGGCTGCTTCCCCCGTGCGCAGGGACTTCCCACAGGGGCAACGGCTGTGGCGGTCCCAGTGCCTCCCCATTTTCTCCCTCTGTTGAGAACCAGCATTTCTGCCTGCAAGAAGGCAAGCAGAGTACAGAAAGGGAGGCACTGCCGAGCATGGCAGAGTGAAATACAAAGGACTCTGTACAAGGACTCAAATCCACAGACAAATCTGTGGATTTGTCATTATGATGGACACGTGGGAAGCTGCAGAGTCAGCTAGTGAGCTACAAACACAGAACTTGACTGCTCCATCAGGAGCAAGAACACCAGGAAGGTCAGTCCTGTGCCTTTTACCAGCATTGCCTCGTTGTACCTGAGTGGTGTGAGCGGCCCTGGCATCACCCACCAGGTTATTTAGCACTTGCCTTGATGAGAGACAAGTGACACCAGGGAGAGGCTCCATTTCTGAGTCTGAGGGGAGCCACAGCATGGGCTGGGAGTGAGGTAATGCAGAACTGTATTAAACATTTAAGGATGAGCTGACCCTGGTTTGTTTGATGTTCTATTTCCTAATGGATGCAACCAGTAGTTTCCATTTCACTCTTGGTCCCATGGATTTTCAGGCAAGGCATGAAAGCAAAGTCATGCCTCAGAGAGGTGGTATTGTAATTGTTTAAATACCAAAAATGTTTCAGCATACTATTTTTAACACCCGCCTTCATTTAGATGTATTCATATAATATTGTCTTTTTATACCAAATATTTCATTTTTAATAAAACAAATGTTTTATCCCCACCACAGTTGCTACTTGCTCAGTTTGCAAAGCAGAATGATCATCACATTAGTATTTTTAACCTGAATAAGATTGCACTTCCGCAAACAAATTGCTCCAAGTGTCTCCTAAAATACATCCCTGTGGTGTTAGATGGAGGCATTCTCTGTACAGACAGAATGTCCTCTCTAATAAGCACCTTAAAACAGTACTGCAAAGCAGCTAAATATTTTTTAAAAAATTAAATCATGATTATGAAGTCAAGTAATAATTTTTGATTTGGTTGATTTGGTGTGATTATGAAGGTCCCAGATTAAATACCAGAACTATTTTTGAAAAGGGGCCATTTAATCCTAATGCAGATCTGGATCTAAATTTTCTAAATATTCCTTACCATTACAATGAGCTGGACTAAATCCCTAGAACTTTGAAATCATCCCTCAGGGTCTGATCCTGTTGTTTGAACTTCTCTAATTGAAAGATTGTGCTCAAGTGGAATAATTCAGTTAAGTGTTTGGTCTAATGTTTTTATGTGATAATGTAGCTATACACTGTCACAAAAGCAGGCATAAAAACTGCAATCTAAAAGCAAAACCTAATTTTATAATGTTTAATATAGCTTTTGTGACTTCTGTTACATCACTTCAGCTCAGGGTTTGTAAAGTAATGTGGCAGTTTTATGAGGTTGAGAAAAGAAAGAAGGAAAACTCACCTATATAAATCATTCTTCTGCAATATACAGGGTTTAAGGTTTTCTTGTATGCCATAAGAGAGAGCATGGTTAGAAGAGACTGTAGTTAGTCTTTTAAATCCATAACCAGGCATCAAAAGAAGAAACTGGTATTTATCTAAAAAACTGAAGATCCAAACCATCAGTTTGTAATCAGGTACAAGCTGAGGATTTCTTGCTTTATCGTGCTAGGTTGCTACCATTGCACGTGGGGGACTATTTGGCTTTAAAATGAATCTGTTGATAGCAAAATCAAATTAATAGATTTTTAAATGTAATTGTGATCACATTTGAACAGACAGAAATAAATTGTCCATTTTTACTTAATGGAGGCTGGTTTTTCAATAATGGGATGCATTTGGTGTGAGTATCCATTTAGACCTGTTTCATGTGGTAGTCTAACAGAACACTTTATAATTTATCCTTCTAAGAAGCACAGGGATCGATTCCAGTCCTGGTGTCACATGGTGTCTCCAATTAAATAAAAATGCAAGGGCAGGTTCTGGGGCGTTGCAGTGGGGAGGATGCCCACAGGAAGGCACATTTCCCTGCGCTCCCAAAGCAGAACTCAGGAATGGATTTCCCTGGGGGCTAATGGGGAGTGCCATGGCTGTTTGGCTGCAGGACCCTTCACTCATGGGTGCTGCCAGCTCTTCTTGTGCCCAGGGGACAGAGACTGTGCTTGGGGACAGGCAGGTCAAAACTTCAGGTTCCAGAGAACATCAGTGAGGCAGGAATTTCAGTTTGCTTTACAGAAGGATGTTCCAAACCTAGGAGTCTGGGCCAAAGCTATGATCTGACTGTGACCTAAGTGTTTAGGAAACAAGCAAACAGCTTGCAAACAGCAAGCAGATGATGCAAATACTCTTGTGTTTGGGGTTTTTTTTTGTTTTTTTGTTGGTTGGTTGGTTGGTTTGGGTTTAAATTAGTATTTTAAGTGAGTCTTGCTCTGTTGAAGGTGTTCACCAGCTGTGCCCCCAGCCTGATCACTCCGCTAGATTCCTGTTTGCATCAGTCTTGTGACATTTCATTCTTTCTTTCCTTCTTTGCTTTTTTATTCATTTTTTTGGTTATGTGAGAAAATCTTCACACATCAAGAGCCCTTGTTCAGCTGGACAAGGGATACAGAGAAGGTGCTCAGAGGCAGAGTGGCACACGGACTCTCATCAACACCCTACAAACTTGTACCCGTTTTTGCAACCACAGGAAAAGGCTCTGCCTGTTCCTGCCTGGGTGGCATGGTAAGGAAAGAGGGAGCATGGAAAGGAGCTGCAGGAGAGTGAGGAGTCTGTGACCCTTTCTCCCACGCTCTGAACATGACATAGAGAGACCCCATGTTCCCTAAGGGAGGATTTTACTTTTGAAGGACGTACATTCCTTTCCTTTGGGAAATACATGTTTTAAGGTGCATCACACGCAAGATGACCTTTGCAAGCCTGTACTGAGCCTATGCAGTTCTGGCTATCCTATCCTATCCTATCCTATCCTATCCTATCCTATCCTATCCTATCCTATCCTATCCTATCCTATCCTATCCTATCCTATCCTATCCTATCCTATCCTATCCTATCCTATCCTATCCTATCCTATCCTATCCTATCCTATCCTATCCTATCCTATCCTATCCTATCCTATCCCCTGTCCCATCCTGTCCCATCCTGTCCTGTCCTAGGTGGCTTTCAAAAAAAGGGGCAGACAGTGTCCAGGATCAATTTTAAAATTCTAATTCCTTCACACTCTGGAGCTTGAGACTGGGGACTACTCCTTAGAGATCTTTGCTGCTTTAATGCCATCATCCCAGCATTTTCTGCTGGCACATTGCACAACATGACAGGCATCTGTCATGTGTTTGTTCTCTCAGCTTTTCCAGCAGACGGCAAGTGTTGTCAGTAAACTAGTTTGTTTTGAAAAAATGTGTGTGTGTATGTATAATTAGTTGTATTTGTGTGTGTGTATGTGTAAATGGAGCACATATATACACACACACGCAAAATGTGTATCTGCTCCTTGCAGGGGTGTGAAACCCCCCCAGCAAACTCTGTCTGCTGCACAATCAAGTCAGCACAGTCCATGCAGTGTGAGGGAAGCTAAGATGCTGTGAGACTATAAACATTTTCTAAACAACGTTGCAGACAGAAGGCTGCCGAAGTACCCCTCTATCAAACAGCTTTATTCAGCTTACAAACCGTGGCCGCTCGCTAAGGCAGCCCCCATGAGTGCGCTGGTGTTCCCTGGCCACAGCTCTGCTCAGCACCCCCACTGCCCCAGCAGAACTTAAAACACTGCACAGACCAAACAAGTGCTCAGCATGTGATGTCTGCGGTGCAGAGAGGTCTCAGCATCCCTGGAGCACATCTACCACGGGCCCATCAGGATGGGGACATCCTGCAGTCATTCTTCTCCACCTTCCCTTCTGTCTATTAGCCTTTTATGGAGTTTAGTCACGGAGGTTATTGTTTATTCATGTATGATGTCTGGTGGTAACTCCCTCAGCATTTACCTCTGGTTTCAACCCATCATGCCTGGTGTCAGTGCTGGTGTTTCCACTGGATTGCTCTGGGTCCTATTTCAGCAGTTTTTCACAGAGTTTTGTTTCAGGCTCTAGATCTTCACACCCATGCTTGTTGGAAAGCAGAATATCCCTGTGGAGCCATGGCTGGCACCTCAGCACAGGGCTAAGACAAGTCTCCCTTCCCTCCTGGCTGTCAGTCTTTCTTCCAGACCCCTGTGACCCATTCCTAGTGACTGCTTGCAGTCACACTGATGACGGATTTATTAAGCGGTAGAAAATGAGCTGATTGCAGGGACTGGAGCTGTTGCTAAGGCTGTTAAATTATGGAAGCAAACCTGGGGTACCTTGGCATTATGTTGGAAGCTGTCAAAAGAGCATTGCTGCATCACTCACAAGCAGTTTGGGGCTCCACAGCCAGAGGAGAGTGTTGCTTACAGAAACTTGCAAGGTCTCACTGAGTAGCCCAGTAATGCAGCTGCCACTGTGTTGATTTGGTGTACCCACACAGCCTGTACCAGCACATGCAGTTGAGGTGGGCAGACAGTGACCTACACATTTTCTCAAGGGGAGCTCTGTGCCCGCTGTTTCCAGCAGTTTCCTGTTATCACCCACAGGCCTTTTGTCTCCTCCAGTTATGTAACCTCCAAATATTGGGGACCACTGCAGGAGTCTTACTGGTAGATTTAGATACCTGCATGGGATAGTTTCCAGTTCCCTGGGCTGAAGGGAAAGTCCACACTGGAGGCAGGAAATTGGAATTCATCTTACTAATAGTACTGGCATTTCTCCCAGTGCATCTCCAAAATACATCCTGGTGTTGCAGTAGGGCATGAGCAGAGCAGGGATCCTCAGCTCCATGAGGCACTTGGAACACTTCTTGCACAGTTCATGTAGAGCCTTAATGACATTAGCAGGACCAGTCTTGCTGCCAGTGACCCCATTTTCTGGGTGTAGCTTGTCTCTGTGTGTAGGTAGGACTTCCCTACAGTTGAATGCTGTTGGTTTGATTATTTGATCTACTTTTTGCCCTGCTGCTCGCACCTTCTGCAGTGCATGTCTGCATCACCAGCATTGCATGGGCTCTTTAGTGGCATTTAGTTTTCTCCACCTGAAATATCACAGGCCACTCGCAGTGCAGAAAGCTCTCAGTGGCATTACCTCCCTTGGTGCAGCTGGGGTAGGAATCACACGTGAACCAGGATGGATCTCAGTGTGCACGTTTATCAGGAACACAGTCCACCACATGGGTCTCCCCTCCTCCTACCTACTACCCTCCAGGATGTAGTTGGCAGAACAGTGCTTGAACCCTGTAGCTGTCTGGTATTTAGCCAAAGTACACTCCTGCCTATAGCACTCTCACAGGCCTAGGTGGTATTTTTGCCCCTCGATTGCAAGCTATTTAAAAGTCATGGGCCGAGCTGGATTATCTCTTCAATTAATCCACAGTTTTGTTCCTCCCTTCTTAAGAGAGGGAACTCTCACTGCACTGTCAGTGTGCCTGTCTTGAGACAAGCATAAGGCTGAATGTTGCAAACAATAATCTCTACATATAGGTTGGTTTTCCCTGTAGCTGTCTCTTGTCCCCTTCCTGATGGTTGATCACTGCATTAATTTTGTTAAGCCCTTGTATGTTTTCTACCACTGTGTTTCACTCTCCATAGCCAAGGTCTCGTTGCATCCTACTCTTGGTATATGCTAGGAGTACATGAAAAAGGTGTGGACTGGGGTAGTCACAGTGGTATGAGAGGAGGGCATTTTAAGTTCAAGAGTGAGAAGAGCACTTCTGGAGCCATCTCCTCAGGGCTACATCCTTCTCTAATTTGGTTATAGACTAAAAAAACTAGTTTCTGTGCAGGAAATCTAGAAACTACTCAGACCTGAGCAACAAGTGCCTTCTGCTAGCTGCTTTCCATCTGTATCTGTGTCAGGGCCAAATTTGTACTTCAGCAATGGGGGTTACGTGAGCTCCATGTGGGTCATCTTTTTTAACTGAGTCTAGAAAGATGTCTAGCCCTTGTTGCTTTAAATGAACATAGCCCACCTATTGCCTGGACCTGGTTCTGGCTCGGTGGGCAATACTTGTACAGAGTAGGCAGACCAGCCTGTTCCGCAAAGGAGCTGGTTGGTGCATCCAGAGGATGTCCATCCAAGCAAGCCCCACAGGGTGTGTTGTGATACCTGCTACGGAGATGGAGGAATGCGAGAAAAGTGTACTTACCACTGGCACTGCAGGGATATGGGGCTGGGTCCTGCCTTGTTCAGGCTCCACCCAGCTGTATAGATAGCAGCCATCCCTCCTTGGTGTCTTTGAACATGAGCACTGCTCTCTGGGATTGTTGTTTTTAGCATGGATAAAACAAACTGTAATTCCCTTTTTTCAGTTCCAAACTCTAGCTTATAGCCTTTTTGCCTTGTATCACCGTCATTATGTGGAGGTACAAGGTTTCCATCCTCCATTACTCTTTTATCAGCCTAAACTGTTTTGCTGGATCTATCCATCAGAAAACATATACCTCCCAACTGTTGATGGATGGAGGCCTCTAGGATGTGGCTACTTCAGGCAGGAGTCCCCAGCCCCGATCTTGTGCTGATGCTCTCTGTTCCAGCAGGTTTTTGCACTGGCAGAGTTAGGATTCTGCTGCCCCCCATCTCCTTTGTATGTGGTGCTTCTACTGAGGATATCAGGGTGCACTTTTGCTAGGTAGTGGGGGCAGCCTCATGCCTTCCTGACTCCTGTTAACAGAGTCAATGCTGCCCTGTTTGAGCTGGGTACCTGTGCTCAGGTCACCCATTGGTATTCCTGTCTTACTGTGCTCATTAGGGAAATGTGAGTAAATGGAAGTGGAAGTAATGGAATGGATTAAGTGGAAATGCTGAGCCTTTGCCTAAGGAGCCATTCCAATCTCAGCACCTCAAAGTGGGAGCCTTTGTGTACGTACCAGCTCCTGAACCAGGTGCACTGCACTGGATATTGCATCTCCCAGTGTTCGGTATTCCTGCAGTACTCGTAGGAATACTGGAGATGGATATTCCCATATGTGCAAGGCTGGCGTGACACGGTCTGTTGTGTGTCGGGTTTTAGGAGTTAATTACAGAAAGGAGCATTCTCTTAGGACTTACTGGAAAGGAACAAGTCTTAATTTTGGGGGCAGTAAATATGAAAGAAAGATCTCAATACTGCAATATAGTTTAAGATATGGTCATTAATAATGCAATGTAAGGGCATCCACACACAGGGTCCTGGCAGCCTGACCCTCCGTTAGTTCTCTGAATTCACTAAAACAGGTAATTTTGAGGGATTTAGTCCATGGGAAGACTAAGGATCTCAAAATGCATTTTTTTCCAAATCAGGATGAAATGGCAAAATTTATGAGCATTTCAGAACACATCTAATTTCACCCTTCCTGAAGAGGTTCATTCTGCTAGTATCAAAACATTTCATTGACTTCATTGCACAATTTATTTGAGTAATTCATCGGTGATATGCCAAGTGATAAATTAAATAGAATAAAAATTAAATTTTTGTAAAAGGAAAATGCATTCATATTTCCCTAAAAAATGAACATAATACTTCTATTCTGACCTATTTTTACTCAGTGTTATCAGCATCTTGTGATACAAAACACTTGCATGAGAAATTTTTCAAAAGCTATGAAAATAATTATCCCCTAGAAGCAGTAAAAACCCAGGCATTCATCCAGGAATAATATCTCAGTCTGGTACCCCAGGAAATCCTCCTTCTGTCATGCCCAAAAACCTTATTGACAGGTGGCTTTGGCAATACTAACTGCTGCTGGTGTGAAAAGAAAATAATTAACAACTATAATGGAAAAATTGCTTTAAAGAAACCTCTTCCCTTGCTACTTTGCTGGGAAGAGTCTGTAGAACCTCTTTACTGGTGGCTTCATCCACCTCTTAACTAATACTCATACCATGATATGTTTTTCCTTCCCTCTATTTCCACAGGGCTCATTCAATATTAAAAGATGTGCTGAAACGCTACCAAGCATCAGCAGACACACACAGAAGTAGAAATATGTCTCATTTATCTTTCCCCAAATGAGTTTCTGTGATGACCTAAACCATTCCAAATTCTCCTTGATTTCTGAGAGTCCTGGGCATGTGTTCAGAAGTGATGGGCAGAAAAGCTTGCATGTGTGTAATATTTTTGAGTTGTGAATGGACAAACTTTGTAATGACTGATGTGTGACAAAGCCTTTTCTCTCTTTCCCAAACAGCTAATATGCCAGAGGATTATCCAGATCAGTTTGATGAGGTAGTGGACTTTATTCAAGCCACTATTAAAAGACTGAGGAGGTCACCAGATAAACAGACTCCGATTTTTTCTAGGCGAGAGAGAAACCGTCAAAATGCAGCCACAAACATAGAGAATTCCAACAAAAAAGGAAGGAGGAATCAAAAGGGCAAAAATCGAGGATGTGTCTTAACAGAAATACATTTAAATGTGACCGACTTGGATTTGGGATATGAAACCAAAGAAGAGCTAATTTTCCGGTATTGCAGTGGATCTTGTGATGCAGCTGAGACCACCTATGACAAAATTTTAAAAAACTTAACCAAAAAGAAAAAACTGGTCACTGACAAAGTGAGGCAAGCCTGTTGCAGACCCACAGCCTTTGATGACGACCTGTCCTTTTTGGATGACAACCTGGTTTACCACATACTGAAAAAACATTCCGCAAAAAGGTGTGGATGCGTCTGACGGCTGCATGTCGAGGCGGCACCAGTTTTCCATTCCTGCTATGCTGCAAAGAGAGGGACCAAGGTTCCCAGGGAAGTGTCTGCTCCAAGTGGAGGAAAAAGGACCAAGAACACAGATTAAGGAGCCATGAGAGCCTGGGGATAAGGAGGCATGCGGCAGAGTAGAAGAATGGAGACTTCTGGCGTCCTATGGGGATTTAGATAAAAGCTCAGGTGGAGGTGACGATGGATGGATGATGTGCACGCTACCTTTCCTGTTTGACTCAATCCACCATCAGTGAGACTCAATCCATGAGGAACGTGCTTAAAAACACAACCCTGCCATACCACGCTGTGTTGTAGTTATGCCATGATATACCAGTTATACCAAGAAGCTTAGCTAAGAAGTAGCTTAGGAGTCCCTTACTAATCCCCTGTGCCCTCAGCTCTACTGAAAGACACATTGTGCTACTGCTCACTGGAGGGCAGTTCCTGAGTGCTTAGGACAACTCCTAAGCTATAATATTACCCTTGTAAGTAAGATGATATTGGGCAAATATCAAAATGACCAGGCTCAAGTTCTTATGAAGCAAAACAGTTCTGCTTACTGGCTAAGTTTGGTTATTTCCATCTTTTGTTTCTTCAAATTGAGTGCAGGATTTTTTTCTTCTGCTACCTATGAAAACAAGTTGAGTTTTTAAGCACTTCTTCCTAGTATAGTAAGAGAAATAACAAGCCCAGCCTACACAAAATGCATTTCTTTAGGTTTACAAAGGACTAACGTCACTTGCATAACTACATTTCTATTTGGTCATTGTGATTGAGAGAGACTACTTGATGCAATGCATCCCTTCAGAGACATAAGTATACAGAAGATATTTATTGAGATTAAGTTATTTTTATTTATTTCAGTTCAGTAATGAGTCTCCTTATTTATTAAAGTGTCTTTCAAAGGTGCCAAAGTAGATGGCACTTGGGGATATAGAGAGACAAAGACGTTGGGAACAACGGTCCATGCTTTTGATTGAAGGTGTTAACTTGAATGCAAAAAATCACTTACTTTACCTTTTTTTCTTTTAAACAAAATCTTGATTATGTTCACAAAAGGTAGTGCTGAAGCCTGCAGCCCTTATTCCTGTCACTAAGCCTTTTGAAAATTACTGCAGTCGTGCGTGTGCAGGAGCAGCAATGGCTCTGGACGAGTGAGGGTCGCAGGACTTGGCTCAACATTAGCAATTTGTTAGAAAAACTAATTTTAGTCATATTTTAAATGTAGCCACATTTTTTTCTCACACTTTATGCCAACTGACCTCATATAACTATTGACAAATGGAAAATAATCACATTTAGCCTTATAATTTCTAGTTATATTTATTTAAGCTTTTCCTTCCATACTTCCGTATAGAAGAGGTTAAATCCCTCTTACTAGTTGTTAGCCCTGGATTTAATATAGCCTGCAAGTAAACAGTTGTGTTAAATAACCAGAGTGTTTTGTATAATTTGCTGAAACATTACAGGATCATACCCATGCAGCAGAAGAGTCCAAGTTTCCTTAGGAGGAGGGAGGTTGTACAGCAAAGGTGTTTGTACGTGACCGCTAACACAAGCTCTCATTCTGGAGACATTTTTCCCAAAAGAGCAGGAGTGCAGGTCACTAGACATACCTGACAGCCAGTGAAGCATCAACTCCCACAAAAGCAACATGAAAAAAAACAATCCTTATTGAAAACCATGGTCCAACCTTTTATCTCACGCATGTAATGGCTCTCCTTACTCATTTTGCCCTGGGCCCCTTGGGGCACCGCTGAAGAAGGGTCTAGAGGTCAAGAAGGTCCAGACCAGGCATAGAAAGGTGTTCCAGGTGTATGGCATGTGACCCATCCCCGGCTTCTGCCGCTCTCCTGGGCGGACAGACCTGGAGAACCAGGCGCAGGGTCTGTTCTCACACTGCCACGGGGACACTGCCAGCCCCTCCGTGCTGCTCGGGGGTGGTGACACCACCACAGTGGCACGAGGTGGCACCGGGCGCCGGCCGGGCGGAGGCTGCGCTGCGCTGCCGGAGCCGATCGGCGGCAGCGCTCGGAGCTGAGCTTTCTCCTGCCCCAGCTGATGGAAACTTGCCTCAAAGCATTTTCTGTGCAGCTTGAAGGGGCTGCAACCAAAGCAAATCTCTTATGTTCAAAATACAAAAGGGTAAAGTTTGTGATTTTTGTTTTTAGGTTTTTGGTTGGTTTTTTTTTTAGTTTTTAGACCTTACTGAAGACAGGAGTGTGCTTCTCTGGATTTTTTTACTTCACCTGCAATTATATGTCTCAGTCATTTGTGTTAATCAACCAAAGTTCTCTACAGACTTTATTTTTGTACAATATTCATTTTATAACTTTTTACAAAATAAAATTCATTTCTATTGTTACATGGTTGTTGTTTGTGCTTCCCCACCATACAGTGTCCAAGTTACAGTGTTGTCCAGTTTCCCAATCTGCATGAGTCAATGCTGAGGGGCCAGAAAATCCTCCATGGAGTGAAGCCCTCCTTTCCGGTCTCACCAACACCTTTAATGTGGATCAGAGGTGTCTGTAGCTTCTTAGTGAAACACGACTGAGTCACTGAATAACTGACTTGAAAATGCATGGTGAACAGTGACAGTAGTCTCCACAGGGGCAGGCTTCAAGCCAGGGGTTACTGAAGCTGCCCCTTGTCCATGTGGCCTTGGCCATTCATGGCCACAATTCCTGCACTCAGAGGAGATTGCATTTTGCTTTTCTAATCCAGGTGTCACACCAGTTGGACTAAATTCCATCTACTTTGTCAGTTCTTCTTTTTTCATCTTCAAACAGGAAAATAAAACTCAAGGAATTTTCTTTTCCACCATGATTATGGAACAGATGAGGACAGGTTTTGTGGCTGTGGCCAGCAACATTTTCTCAACTGTTTCGTGTTAAGCTTTGCATTTCCCATCACAGAGCCCATAAACACACGCAGACTCACAGGTTTCACCGCCGCACTCTGTACTGCGGCAGAGAGGAAGAGGGAGCGTCTGACGGCGAGCCAGAGTGCAGGAGATCAAACACTCCTAATGCACAGCATATGGATGCCTTGGTTTCATTTGTGCTGGCGGGGACCACGCACGCAGCCCTGCCCCAGCTGCTGGAACGCACAGCAGAGCTCGCAGGCCCGGCTTTGGAAGCGCACACCACCGAAGGCATTCCTCCTCACATGCCACTGCCTCCACTTCTTGCAGCACAAGCCCACCCATCACATGCAAATGCTGGACACATTAAGTGTTTGGCGTGGGAATGACCTGCAGTTCCACATTCAGAGGAAAATGTGCACTTTCCCAAGAGTTGGAGGGAGTGCCTGTGTCAGACACAGCTGTGAGGTGCTCCAAAGTTTAATCTCTGTTCTTAAAGCCCTTCTGTCTGCTGTTACAGGGATGGGGAAGCAGAAGGTCAATGCAGATGCCTTCCTTGGTCTTATCAGGCTCTGAGTGGGCCAGCTGGCAGGAGCAGTGTTGCTTGCATGGAGCTGTTTCACTCTTCATCCCCAGCCTTCCTGGTGAAGACAGTACTGGAGAGAACTAAGGAGGCTCTGCTACTGCAAGAGCCAGGCTTACCACTGCTGGGCTGGCACCTGCAGGCTCCTTTCCTGGGTAAAGTGGGGCTTGAAGTTGTTTCCTGGCACCCTGTATGCGTTAAGCAGTTTGAAACCTTCTGCTGGCAGGTTGTGTAAATGATTTCAAAAAAGGACTTAGATTTTCATTTGTACCTAGGAAGAGCCCGTTCTGGGCTAGATACTCTGTTGCTGCTTGTAGCAGACATAGCACTCCCCTGGGTCACTTCTGGGAGGTAAGATATGTCCCAAGATAGATAAAAATTTTAAAAGGGAGAGGATGAGGCAAGAATCATAACTATTTACACTTACTGAAAATCAGGATGTTAAAAGCTTTATTACCCAATCTCTTGATTTTTTTTTTTTTCCTTTTTCAATTTTGTGTTGAATTTTCTTGGATCGGTTAGCATAGTGCTGTCAGACAAGAATGACTGGCTAGAGCCTTAGGACAAACTATGCCTGTCTAAGGAAAAGGCAGGTAATTTGCGAGGAGGGCTTATTTACTGAGGCAGCTTGGAAGTCTGTCCCTCAGTGAGACCCCTCCAGCAGAAGGGATTGCAGCCGTGTGCTTCCCACAAGCAGGACATCAGGAGAGAAGCCGTCCTCACAGCAGGTCCTTCTGCCGTCTCTCCATCCCACAGCAGCCTGGTGCTGCTGGTCTCAGTACAAACAGGATGAAGCTCAGTACAAACAGGCAGAGCTGTGTCTGATTTTGGGTTGTTTCACCTCTACCTGCAAAAGCGGAGAAAGGCAAAGGCAGCCAGTGCCCGAGTCTGGAGAAGCACAGGAGGAAACCAGAAGCAACCTCGTTCATTGCGATCTGGATGGCTAACTAAAAATACAGAGGAAAATATCAGGACGAAGAAAACAAATGGAGCTGACACATTGTATAAATAGGTCTCCAAATGTCATGCATGGCTGGAACAAAGATGTTTTGTTTCAAAGCAAGAGACAACTTGAAATGGCTCAGTAATACACATTGAGAAGTTTGCTTATTTGGAACAGAGCTCCTCTAATGAAAAGGTTAATTGTGTTGCAATGGAAAAGAAAAAAGGCAAAGCAGAGGCCAGGCCTGCACTCCTCACCCTGACAAAATTTCCCACTGGCTCAAAGTGGAGATTTTCTATCACAAACATCACCGGACTGAACTACTAACATTCCAATAAATTATACAGCAGGTATATTAATGGTCAGTAGGTATATTCATGGGTCAGTAAGAATAGCTAAATAAACCATATATTCCAGCAGCGTAAGTCCCACTGGCTTTCAGACAAGTTGCAGCAGAAGCCAGTGAGGGAAGCGTGGTGCTCAGGCCAGCCTGATGCAGGGAAGTTTCCTTTGTCAGGCACCGAGCTCCAGTACTCAAGGTCAGCCCTGAGATGTCTCCATTTGCCATTGTTTCCTTCACTGCTGAAACTGCAGCATTTTATTCACTTTTCCCCAAAATGTTCACTCACAAGTGAAGTGAAGAAAAAACAATGGGCTTTTGAAGGCTGAAAAGGGCTGCTGTAATTATCCAAAGAGCTGATGTTTTGTCCACAACTCCTCCAGCTTTTTGACAGCAATCTGAGCTCTACCACATGTGAAGGTTTCCTCCCTCTGTCCCAAACCTTTGTTTTCCTGTCTGCTGGCACACTTGATGAGGAGATCTTCCTTCTCTGTCACCATAGGAAAGGCACAAATATTACTCCCTGGTCCAGATTTGCACACATTATCCCCAGGTGGTTCTGGCAGGACTAAAGCCATGAACATCCTCACCAGCGCTGCTCCAATGGCTGTTGTGGAGTTGTTCCAGCTTCGTAGGAGTCTGAAAAAGTATATTGAAGCTGGATACTTTCTTAGCAATATTCACATACAAATAGAAAAACTGTATCCTTGTACAATCCCCTTACTCCTTCTACTTCTGTTTCATAGAATCATAGAATGGTTTGGGCTGGAAGTGACCTTGAAAGTGACCTCATTTCAACCCTCCTGCCACAGGCAAGGACGCCTCCCACTAGACCAGGCTGCTCAGAGCCCCACCCGTCTGTCCTTGAGCACTCCCTGGGATGGGGCATCCCCAGCTTCTCTGGGCAATGTGCTCCAGTGTCTCACCACCCCACAGTTAAGAATTTCTTCCTAATGTCCAACCTAAGTCTACCATACTTCAGTTGGAAGTCCTTCCACCTTTTCCTATCACTACATGCAATTATAAATAGTCCCTCTCCAGCTTTCCTGCAGGCCTTTAGTTACAGGAAGACTGATACAAGGTTTCTCTGAAGCCTTCTCTTCTCCAGGCTGAACAGCCCCAGTGGTCTCAGCCTGTCCTCAGAGGAGAGGTGCTCCAGACCCCTGATCATCTTCATGTGTTTTGAAGTTTCCAGACCCTTACCACATTTCACTCTGCCCTGATCATGTTGCTAACTCCTTGGGTTTTTTCCCACTGGCACTCACCCACAGTTTTCTCTTCCTGGACAGCCTCATGACTCATACCTTTAATCTCTGGCTTCACACATGCTGTAAACATGTCCCATAATTCTTATTTCAGGTTAATATAATTTTCCTCCGATCCAAACAGGGTCAACAGGTACTTCTTGTTAACATTCAGTATTATTTCTAACAGAAGTTTCTATCTGAAGATGAATTTTTTTCTTTAAAAAACTCACAGCTTAGAGATCAATTTTGAATTACTATATTTTGAAAGATACAGAGACTCCTTTCCATTTTGTTGCACAGGACTAGGCAGGTTCTCTGAGGGTGAAAGTGACTGCACAATCAGGGTAGGATGAAGATCTCTCAGCATCCCATTTCTTACAGCGGTCCTCAGCTGAGAAAGAAAGGATCAGAATAAAAAAGCAAACTGGGAGCGGTATTTTCCCTAAGAATCCCATCCCAGACCCAACAGTTCACAGTTCAGAACATTCTGAGCCATATGTTTTATTGGTGTCCAACAATCCTTGGCAGGTCTGTCTTGCTGAGAACTTGCCCAATGTGAATTTGAGCTCCCCTGTTCTCTGGGGCAACTTAAAATTCTGTGCAATGCAAGCAAGAGCTCCTCTGCTGCCACTGAAACTCCATTTCATCAGTTACCTACCCATTTTGGTGTCCCACTGAGTTGCCTCCACCTTCGTAGTCCACACGGATCTGTCCAACCTGAGGAACGCTCACATCTCTCACCACCCGTATCTTTTCTCTATCTTCCATCTGGACCACAGGGAATAAAATGCTGCCTTCAGGATACTGTGCAGGAGCAAACCCTGGATTTCCACAGAGGCACATCAATATTTTCTTTTCTGTTTTCCATTCTGTTTCAAAAATTCCTTTCAGGTGCTAGGTGAGGAACTCATTAGAAACATGACTCCAGAGGCAACACGTTACATCTATTTGGGAATCCCCTTTATTTAACACAGAACTTTTTGCCAACTGTCAGGTCTGAACCTGACTAACTCCAATTGTGTTCACTCCAATTGTGAGCCTGACTAACTCCAATGATGCCTGTACAAGGTATCGTGTGCCAGCCAAATTAAGGGTTTTTTATACTGAGGTGAAAGCAGCGTGAGCAGTGACCAGGTGCTGCTGCACACAAGGGGCTCGGGGAGAACGTGGCACATGCCACCCCCCCACACTGAGACAATCAATGGAACAGGGTTTCTGCCATGCCAGGGACAGGGTTTCTGCTATGCCAGGAAACAAGAGGGTAAGTGCAAAAATGTATCCAAAAAGGAAAGTTTCTATGGCTCGCACATGGACAGGGTGCCTACCAAAAGGAAAAAAATGAAGCCAGTCCAAGGGGCTGTTTGGGAGGAGCTGACGAAAACCCTGCAGATTTTTTTGTGTTTATCTAGGACATCAAATTCTGCTTACAGCACATGTTTTCCTGTCAAGGATATCTGGTTTCATTTCAGCTACAAATGTGAATCTCATTTTAAAAGCCAGAGCAAGTCAGTGATAATGAGACATTTTTGCAAGGAGTACAGAAACCTCCCTTTCTGATTCTGACAACTGGCAAAACAAAATTTGGAATTCTTAAAAATTTTCTCCAGAATCAACAGTTCTCTTGGAACTTTTTCTGCTAATATATTAAGAAAGGCTTGGTGACACCCTGGGCTGATTTCTTTGTGTGAGTAACAAGTGACCAGTACAGGACACTGCAGGTAAATCTCAGTAGCAGACGGTGTTTGTATTTGACTGTGAGTGTGTACCACGTGCTGGTAGGAACCAGTGAAGCACCTCTCTTCCATGTCATCTCTTTAGGGTAGTTACTCTGGGAAGATTGTTTTAAATACCTTTGCATTTTTGTCTGTTCTTTTAGAGTAGATGTGATATTGGCCATATTTAATGTAAAAGGATCTCACAGATTTTTCTTAGGCGACTTTGGTAACGTGGTGTGACATTCCCCTACATAACACATCCTTTAGCAGAAGGTGAAATATTGCACAGCCTAAAATTGTTTCATCATCCTCTGAAGGATAAATGAAAAACATGAGTGTCCAGAGTCAAGGCCACAACAGCGTTATTGTATTTAGGTCAAGGAAGTTAATTAAAAGTTTAATATACTGGTTTAACCTGTCTCATGATAAAGCATAGATCTCCCCTATATTCTTTGATAATTCCAAACTCAGAAGTGTACTTTAAAATTACTCTGTGTGAAGACTTTAAAATAATTGTGATAAAGCCTTGCTTTAAAAAAAGGCCAATCCCGCATGGACTTATTCATGTTTATGCACCTCTTCCAGTGTTATAACTCAGTAAATAGGACAGCCATTAAATGTATAGTTTTATGGTTGAGTCTGCTCTCCAGTGCTCATTAAATCATGTGTTTTATTGTCAGCCCTTCTCAGACTGTCAAGAGTTGTTCCTTATATGCTTCCTGTAACGCACATTCCCCTAGTCCCACTCATCATTTGGTACTATTGCCTTTTCTTTAGCGTGTTGATGACATTTATAGCTGGGTTTGTTGTTTTTTTTTTTTCCCAAGAAATAGCATATTTTTACAGCAGAACCTCTTTCTCGCTTTTTAGTGCTTCGGCTCAATAATTTCTCACACACTAGAAATAGTCCACCTGATGTCTTGATCTTTATATCCATCCCCATCCAAGAAACATAAGCAGCAGTTAAAACTCAGTGTGGTGATCCTGCCTTCCTTTGAGAGGTCCCACGGAAAATCTCTTTCCTGCTCTGCTCAGTAACACAAACTCAGAAGCTGCATCTGCTGTGGTCCATGGCGCTGAGCTCTGCCACCCTCCCTGGGCACAGACCTGTAACCAAGGGCAACGAGGCCAATGCAGCGCAGAAATACGAACATTCGTCCACATTCACACCCAACAGAGCACCATAGTGGCATGGCACTGCCAACTGGTGCTGTGTGAGCATGTAGTGGCCTCCACTGTGCGCAGGATTTACTTATGCTGTGGGGCTCTGTCCATACAAAGACTGGAATAGAACAGAGGAGTGTTTTCTGTTGGAAGGGACATAAAAGGATCGTGTAGTCCAACTGACTGACCACCTCAAGGCAGACAAAGTTAAAGCGAGTCCTCTGAGTCATATCCAAGGAATAGCACATAAGGATCAAGGAGAGTGATGCTGCTTCAGTGGTTACCAACATCATTTATACTTACATGGTTTCACATGGATAACTGTTTATCAAGATGAAAAAAGAAAATACTCTGCTCCTTGGGCTTTTATGAATCTCCACATACAAATATTTTAAGAAGAACAGTAAAGATTGGATGTTTTTCCTAGGCTTTTTCAAACTCAGCAGTTTCTCCACCAGAAGTCAGCTCAGCAAAACAGAAACCTTTTGTGATAATTCATCCGTTCAGCCAATGCTTCCTATGGCAAGCCACAAAGGGAGCTCAGCTCACCTCTTCATGGACCCCACACAGCTCATCAGGCAGTCCAACAAAGTGCTCTGGCATTGCAGGGACAAAACATCCCACCAGGTTTTGAAAGAAATCCTTAGCTACCAAGGATATCGTGTCTATCCTGACAAATCCCACAATCAGCCAGACAATGGATACTAATCAGGGTAAACACACACACTTTATGGGACAAGGTGAAACTAAAAGCCAATAAAAGCTACCTCTTTCTGATAAGTCGCCACCATAAAACCCTCCCAATGAAGGCAATGGAAGATAGCAACAACCCTCACATCATTAGCTTTAGAGGAAAAAAAAATCCCTGGAAGAGATAGTCCTAAGACTGCATTAAGTCACACAATTTTAATCTCATGTCCCATGTGTTTTCTGAGTGTTCCCCAAAGGCTCTTGCTGTGGGCTGCCTGTGTGGCCAAAAGTGGTCAGCAAACAGGACAAAGAGAACGCAGGGAGAAAGCAGAAAGGTGCTTGGAGTTGAGAGGCTGGGCTGCAGCACCACTATTTCCATCCAGCTGAAGAAAGCCTTCTTTTTGAGATCTCACAGAGAGCAAAGCATGTGTGTTTCCTGACCTCAGCAGGGGTCTGGCTGAGAGGAGCCATTTCAGTTGCTGGAGCAGTTCACATCAGCTTTGCAGATTTGCCAGCGCTCCCTGCAAGATGGCCAGGAACATGTGTACACATGGTATCTGGCAACAATAATTCAGCAAAAATGAAAAATGCTCCTCATTCATTGCAAACAAATGGGTACAGTGCAATCCCAGGAAAACTTTCCCAAAGCAGGCAGCTTTCTGGGTTAAAAAAAAGAGAGTAAAAAAAGTGTTTGGGGGCCTGGAGGGCCCTGACAGGAAACGCGTGGGAATGGTTACTTCAAAGAGTAGAGTAGATATATAGGAAAAGAACAAGTTTCCAAATGCAGCCTTTGCTTTCTGGTCCGGGAAAGCAGAGCTCTTGCCAGGTACAGCATGGGCAGTCACAGTTGTACTGCCAGGGCTGCAAACCTGGCCACCATCAGTGCCCTGACCATTGCTCATCACCAAGCCATCCCCAAAATAGCTGCTCCTGGCGCTTTAAAGCCCTGTGACTCTGCAGGCCTGGGCACCTTCTGAAAAATAAACAAGGCTTCATTTCCTGCCAGGTTTCTTCCTTGCAGAGGCTTTGCATGCCAGAGCTTGTGATACCAGCACTCAAGACCACTGGAAGTGAAAACCTGATGGCAAAACCCTAGGGGACAGTTCCAAAGCTCATCCTCACAGGCATGTTCCAGATGAAGGCATCAGTGCCTTTGTCACAGTGAGAAACAACTCAGATCAGGGCAACACAGTCACACAAAATTTGGGGAAACCAACCTGTTCCTGCATGTTCACCTTTATATCCTCCTCAATCTTTGCTGACATAAAACTGGCAACTATTCAGAAAAAGGCTCCACAACTGTGTGGAGAAATGTGTGGCATGTATATCACTACTAAACATGGAAAACAGTACCTAACTGCAGTACCTATCATAGGTGAGCAAATAAATCACTTGTAAGAAGAATACAACAGGAAAATCAGTTTGGATTGTATCTGGTGAGAAAGATAAGGCACATTACTATGCATAGATAAAATTTAATTCTCACTTTACTTTTGGCATACCTGCATTTATTTTCACATGTCAACAATGTATACAGTACAGCATTCATTGATTGTCTCAGTGATGGGACCTCAACACAAAAATAACTAATTTCATATCCAGCAGTTAAAATGCTTAGACCAATAGCTCATATGGTCTCTCTGAATCAATCAAAAACTGATAGATCCATTATAGAATTTCTATTGTCATTGGTTTAAAAGCTAAAAAAGGTCCTTCCTGGAGGGACTCTGGACAGGAGATCTCTGGTTGAGAATTGCTTTGCTTGCCCTCATAAAACCTCTGTTGTGTTTACTTCACTTAAGTTTAATCACTGGCTATGATTTCGTGGCTGCTGAATTCATGGTGCCTCTTGGCCAAGCCATAGCATAGTGACTCAATGAAGATGAGTGACATCATTAACCCAATACAGTAGCTATTCAGATGTATGCTGTGGTCTCCTTACATAATCACCTAATTTTAGCTACTGAGAGAGCTGCATACAGTACCACAGTGTATTATGAACTCTGAATAACTGTCTAATATCCAGATGCTTTTTCCAACGTTATTTTATTTTCCTGGTTTAAAATCTCTAGGTGCTATTTTATTTTCTTAGGGCAAATCTCTAGGTGCTATTTTTCCCTTAAACAAACCCCGTCTTCAAAACAAGTTCAAGCTTCTGCTGTTCCTGATCACCTTGACACCTCGTTATCTGGTCATTTTGGTTGTAATGTGCTCATGGCACTACTATCTGGCCAGGACCTTGGGACTTCATAATGACTGTCAACATGAACAGCTCTAGAAAACAGTAAATTGATACAAGCCTTAATTCAAGCTCCAAACACACACATACTTAACTAAAAGCACTTGGTTTGCTCAAAGTAGCTGTTCTTTGTCGTTTTACAAAACATATGAAAATACTTCTTAAACCAGAAATATTTTGGGCCAAGGACTTGTTTTCACTACAGGCTACAACAGGAGCATATTGAGGTCCTATTCCCTGCAATCATTTCACAGCAAATGTGTATATTTGATACTATTTATTAGTCCAAATTCCAGATACAACTTAAATGTGATAGCTTAGACATGCTAGCAGCAGGATTGGAAATCCCAAGGAAGGAGGCTTCACTTCAGAAGCCCAAGAAAACAGAGCTCTCATTGCAGGAATCCCAGGCATAATGTGCACCCAGGCACTGTGTGCCTTCCAGATGTGCTGGGTATCGTGTGCTGCAGGTGCAGGCTCCACTGATCCCACCACATACAAACCCAATGGTTTTATTTCATCCAATTTACCTTTCTTCAGCCTTTTGTCTGATATTTTTACACAACTATGCTCAAGCAATGAGAACTGTAGCTTCAAAATCCGCCCTATTTCTGTAATGTTTGTGATCTAAATTACTTAAAGCACTAAATCTCAGAACCTGTAATTCATAATTGCTCAGGCATTCCTCTGCCTGTGGGAACCTATTAAAAAGAGTTGATAGATCACTTTGCACTTACATAAAATAAAAGACAGAAGACTCTCAGCAGTGCTTATAACAAGAAACTCTCTTAGGGAGTGTGCAGAAGGAGATGCTGACTCACAGGTCCTAGACCACAGTTCTGCTAATCCCCACCACCCTGGTACCAGACACTTGATTTTCCCTCTCAGCACACATCACTGCTGCCTGGAGCTGCTCCCCAGCCAGGATTGCTGGCAGCTGGCTCCTGTCCCTTGTGTCACCAACCAGCTCACCTCAGAGACATGCTTGTATTGTGCGGGTGCAGACTCACTTCTTCCACTTTGCAGCGCTATGATCTGCAGACGGAACTCTGGGCTGGCTTTCTGTCCAGTTAAAACTTGTGTCTTTGTGGCAATTTCTGGAAAAACAAGCAGGCTAAAACTTGCTGGCAACATCCTCTGCTGGCTCAAGTCACAGCAGCTCCTTAGTGCTCATTTCCACTGGCAGAGGTGCTGGCTCCTGAATTCCATTTTGCTCTGTGCTACTGGCACAATATTTTTGATTGTGGAGTCCAACAAATTGTGTTAATCTTGGAAGCTGAATGTTAAGCTGCAGAGGGCAATAGCTGAGCACAGCTCCTCCCCACCCCACCACCCTCAACATTGACTGTCTAATGACACCATGGTCATTAAAAATAAAATTTATCCATGTGGTAAATATTGATGGTAAAAATCCCTGGTAAAATAAAAGAATGCATTTAATCACTAGATTAAACCAAATCCCAGTTGTGCAAAAGTGCTGAGTGAAGCAAATGGGAATGCTGATCTTGCCTTGGGACAAGGAAGAGCCTTGCTGTCCCACTGGGGTCCTGTTTGTTGGTTTAGGCATTTATAAACAGCGTAAGTGAAACAGCAACGTTTGATTCTGCCCAGGACTGTTGGAGTGCAGCCCCTGCATTCATTCTGGCAGGCAGAGGGCCCTATGTTTGAGATTCCAAACATTTTTGATTTTAAAAACCCTGGCTCCCAAGCAGTGTAGTGTGATTCATTAATAAACATAATCAATGCCGAGACTGGGCTGTGGAGACCCAGTGCAGCACCCTTGCTTCCCAAAGGAAGTGCAACATTCCTCGGCTGAGCACACACGGAACAGTGCACCAGGAGTGAGTCAAGCAGCAGATTAGAGGCAGACAAGCACAAAACATGAGCTAAGAGGAATTCCCTGGTTCAAAAAGCTGTCTTACAGACTTTCCTGCAGCAGAGATATGCTGTTAAAGAGCACCAGAGGGACACTGAAGTAGTAGAATTATATTCCTAGATCTGCCTCTAACTTGACTTTGTTTAGCTCTCCCCATCTCGTATTTCTATTCTTCAATCCTGCTGCAATAGTTGTTTTTCCCATTTAGATACTTAAAGCAAATGATACCATCTCTGATCATAACTTTGAGAAGAACTTAACAGACTATAAGTCTGAACCTGAAAGAGTTCTTGTAGCAAAGCAAGAATTCAACTAAATTACTTCCCTCCCTGCTCAAAAAAAAAAAAAAAAGCAACTTCTCTTACAGACCTGTTTAAACTCTGTTGCATGCCAGAGTAGAACACTATTCTGACAGTAAAACAAGTGCTTAAATGACACAGACAAAATACATACCACTGTGGTACCTATATAATTTCCAGAACTCTTTGGTTTTGTGCAAACATGAGCTAGTAGAAATTAACAAAGGAATCATACAAACTGGCATTTTACAGAGCCTCAATAAACAAAAAAATTATCACCTTGTGAACAGCAAAATCTACCACTGTGTTTGGGAATGTCATAGTTATCTTTATTGAAATCTTCTTTTTCTGTCATCTTTCTTATTAAAGGATGATTTTGCAATGTTTTTTGATTATTCAATGGATTCTTTGAAAGTTGACTCAATTTTCTAACAATCATGGGTGTGATGCATGGGTGTGCATCATATTCATCTTCCACCTTCATCCTACAGCTCACCTGGAATGCCCATCTGTCAGTCCCATCACTCCTGGAAAGGTTTCCTAAGGCAGTGTCAGTGCAATAGCATCCCACAAGCCTGAATTTCACAGTAAAGGGTAATTAAAACTGGATGCTTCAGCACTAGGGAAAATCTCATCAATTTTTCAGTACTCATATTTTCAGTACCATGTAAACCCTCTTTTGGGATTTTTTGTTTGTTTGTTGGCTGTTGTTGTTTTGTTTTGTTTTGTTTTTTGTTTTGTTTTGTTTTAAGGGCTATTCCAGTACATTGTTCTGTTCTGCAAAGGGTTAATATCAGCATTTTGCCTAAGCATATTCCAACTGGCCTGAGGTTCACATCTCTCACACTGAGAGTTAGTGCAGACTCTTCCACTTGTTCCTACAAGCTGTACCTTTCATTGATTACACGCCCAGCTTCAGTTCCCCTGGCCCTCTACATTTCACACAAGACACTGCCTTAATTAAGGTGAATATCCCCCTAGACAACTGCTTGTCCCCATAAATAAAAGAAATAATACATATACACAGCTGTTTGTCACATTAAACACAACTTGATCTCAGGTACTTTAGCAGGTGACATGCAAGAGGATTAGAGTTTGAACCATTGGGTTAAGTCATATCATTTTTTGTCAGTGTTACACGGAACATTCCTTTCAGAGTAATTTTCTAGACAATCCTTAATGTTCAAGGATTATCTGTCTCATGGCAGTCTCTGCAGGAGGAAGAGGAAGAGCCTCCTGTGAATCAGGAGCCTGCTGCACTCATATAGTTCAAACACCAAATTTTACAAGGATCACAGACCTGGAAATCAAGCATGGGCTGTTTTGTAAATTAAAAATGCAGGAATTATTTTCCACCTTACTACACATGGGCAATTTATGAAGGGCTGGGGTGCTGGTTTTGGCTGGAGTCAATTTTCTTGAGTGACTAGTATGACGCTGTGTTTCAGATTTGTGCTGAACACAGTGTTGATAATATAATAAATTAAATAAATAAAAAATAAATTTTTATTGTTGAGCAGACGTTACCCAGAGCCTTTTCTGTGTGTCAGACTGCCACACTTGCAGAGAAGTTGGGAGTGGTTGGAAGACTGGGAGGAGAAACAGCCAGGACAGGTGACCCAAACTGACCAAAGGGATATTCCAGACCCTGTGACATCATGCTCAGGATATAAACTGGGGAGAAAAGGATAAGGAGAGGGATGTTTGGCATAATGACATTTGTCTTCCTAAGTAACCATTACAAGTGATGGGGCCCTGCTGTCCTGGGGATGACTGAACACCTGCCTGCACATGGAAGTGGTGAGTTAATTCCTTGTTTTGCTTTGTTGTGTGCACAGCTTTTGCCTTCTCTATTAAAGTCTCTTTATCTCAACCCATGAGTTCTCTTTCTTTTACCCCTCCTATTTTCTCCCTCCCCCTGATGGGGGAGTGAGTGAGCTTGGGGCTTGGGGCTGCATGGGGCTTGCCTGCTGGCCAAGCCACCATAACAGCTGGCGTCCAATATTAGGCTTAATTTTTTTCATTACCTCATTATCATATTGTCTTCAAACCTCTATACATGTTTTACATGGGGTGGGGAGGAGGGGGGATAGGCCAGGGAGGGAGATCAAATCTCAAAATGTTTTAAGATTGATCTTTAAGGGAAAAAGGGAAGAACATGTCCCCCAGTCCAACAATCACAAGAAACCTAAAACAGAGAACCTGAAGCACATGCATTTGGGTAACAGCATGACTGGGAAAAGATCAGCAGAATTGTTTTCTGAAATGTGAAAATTTCCAGCTAGAAAGAGTCTCTTCCTGCAATTTCCCTTGAAATCCCTAGGAGTTTGAAGATGCAAATAACTGTAATTACAGGCAGGAGAAAGAAAGCAGTTCTTTAAAGCTGATGGGAGACAAGAGTTTGCCTCTCAGACAGCTGAATTTGCAAGGCTGCAAACACAAAGAAGCACTTTTAACTTGCAGTACATATGACATCAGCACCCGGTGCTCACAGAAAGAGATGCCTCTGTACTGGATTTACCAGGCTGATTTTCAGAGGAAAGCCATCCCAACCACCTTTGTACTCCTCAGTGGCTGTGAGACAGAAGGTGCAATGTTCCCAGCCTGGGTGTCACTCTAGATGCTCAGTCAGGAGCAATCCTTTTGGCAAAAGCTCCTCATGCATTTTTTTTTGTCTGCCTTGTCAGAGGAAACTCAGACACACAAACTGCCATCCACTATCTCTGGTGTAGCTGAGAGTCATCCAACCAGAGAAGAAAAAACAATCTGCATTTTGAATAATCATTTTCCAGATGTACCATCTTGCATTTGTCAGAGTGACTTCTTGTTATTTCCTGTTCTCTTTTTTCAATGGCATTTTCAGTATTCTTCTGTATCATCTGTTTATTTCATTAACACACTGTTTGATGATCTTGAAGGGGGTAACCTAAAATTATGTTACATAAAACCGGACACAAACTCCCTTTTCCTGCAGCATCCCACCACTTACCTCCCACTCATCTCTGTGCCCTAATACTTAGCATGATGCCTTTTCTCGCCTTCTGCAAGAGCTCACATTTTGTTCATATGATATAAAATTTTCAGGTGAAAATTTCTGAGCTACTGGGCATTGGTTTCTTAGTCTGGATTTACTTCTGTTTTTCCTTTGACTGCTACATAGTGAATTTAAAGACTGAATTAAATTTCTCTGAATTTTTGCAATAGCAATAGTTTTGCACCAGTTCTGTGATGCTCTAATAAAATATGGGGACATGCCTACAGACACTTCTTTAGTTACAAATTATAGTGGTATTACTGTAACAAAGTAGGTACTTCATATTCTCCCAAAAATGTTAATTTTTCTCACTATTAACTTTGTTAATTAATATATAAATACCTACATATATACAATTTGAAATTATTTTATGACTAATCAAGGAGACTTTACTGGAAAAATCTTACCATAAAACCATAGAGCTATTGATGATAACCCTGCCTGCAAAGGCTATTTTGAAGACACTGATCTCTCTATTTGGAACATTCCTGATATTTGCCTCTGCTTAGTCAGGCAATTTTAGATTAGGAGTCAGCTGCAAATCATATATAAACTTAGTTACAGAGGGGATTCCTTGTTGATGTTCAAAGTCATAGTGTTGAAATTTATTCACTAAGACATATACTGCATTAGAATTATACAAAGTCTTTTGCTTGCATAAACATTGCAAATTTAGGGTTCACTGCATTAGGGACATGACAAGTGGCAATGAACAGGAACAAGACAGGAAGAGCATAATCCTCAACTGGCTTAGCATGGCTGCACTCCCACTTATGTAGTTAATGTGGGATGGAGAAGAGTGCCTGTATGTGGGAAGAGATGGGATGGAGTTGAGCTGCTGCTGTGGGATGCACCTACAGAAGCACATGGGAGCACAGAGAGGCACAGAGAGGCACAGAGAGGCACAGAGAGGCACAGAGAGGTACATGGGAGCACAGAGAGGCACATGGGAGCACAAAGAAGCCCATAGGAGCACAGAGAGGCACATGGGAGCACAGAGAGGCACACGGCAGCACAGAGAGGCACATGGGAGCACAGAGAGGCACACGGCAGCACAGAGAGGCACATGGGAGCACAAAGAAGCCCATGGGAGTAGAGAGGCACATGGGAGCACAAAGAAGCCCATGGCAGCACAAAGAAGCCCATGGGAGCACAGAGAGGCTCATGGCAGCACAGAGAGGCACATGGGAGCACAGAGAGGCTCATGGCAGCACAGAGAGGCACATGGGAGCACAGAGAGGCTCATGGCAGTACAAAGGAGCACATGGCAGCACAGAGAGGCTGTCTCTGCAGGACCCTGGGCAAAGGAGGTGCCACATGGCAGAGCCCTGCAGAGGGGAACCTGCTGGAAACTGACAGGCCTGTGAACAGGGATGTGATCACCCAACAGAAGGATATTCAGGGGCATCTTGCTGAGGTGGGAAACATGGGATAGGTCACGTAGTAAGAGTTAACATGCAAGGAAATACTGTGCTCAAAGAAGTGTACAAAACCAGCTCATTTCTCTGAATAAATGGTTCAGATTCCTGGCCAGGCTGGGTCCCGTGCTGCAATTGTTACACCTATACAGAATGCTACAAAAATAAATACTTCAAATAAACCGATATGGCAGCAAGAGCAGCTCAGGCAGCTCAAGTGGCCTTCTCTGGAGGTTGTACAAAGCAAGTACCTTCAAAATCGAGTGTCACATTTCTGATGCTGTTACTGCACTAGTGCAGTTATTTCATGTGTAACCCATACTGGAGTTGAATGTTATGAAAACTATCAGTGTCGATCCTGCTCCCAGCAAGGTCAAAACTGAAAATCTGGTCCAGTTTCTGCAGAGGCACCTGTGAAGTTTTCTGTAAAAAGTTTTCACTGTCCAGTGTGTTTAAGCCTTGTATTGCAAATGTCACTAATCCTTGCCTTACAGGTCCTAATCCCACCAAGTCCAGAACCCCCACTGCAGAACTGCTGCCTAGTCAATTCACTATCTAGTTGTTATATATTATTCTTTTTGTTCTTTGTGCTGAACTTCACAGTGAAGACTCAAGTAAAGGACTCATTGAGCACCTCAGCCTTCTCTGTATCAGTTACTAGTTCATTCTTCTTGTTTACCAGCAGGGATACAATTTATTTGGCCTGTGTCTTCTGACTTATATCCTCACTGAATTCCTTCTTGTTATTATTTGTATCCCTTTCCAAACCCAGTTCCATCTGTGCCTTGGCTTTCCCCATGCTGTCTCTATACACCTGAGCCATATTCCTGGTACTCTTCCCAAGTCACCTTTCCCTCCTCCACTGGCTGTGCATTTTCTTCTTTCTTCTCAATTTGAGGAGCAGATCTTTGCTCAGCCATGCCATTTTCTTGCCTGCCTGGTAAGATTTTCTACACATCATGATGGTGAGCTCTTGTGCTCTAAGAAAAATGGCCTTAGAGTGCTGCCAGCTCGGGTCAGCCCCCGTGTCCTTAAGGACAGTTTCCCAAGGCATCTCATTCACCAACTCCTTAAACAGGGCGAAGTTTTCTCTTCTAAGTTTCATGGTCCTGACCATTCTCCTTGCCAGGCCCACACTCCATGAGATCACACATTTCACCAGGGCATGGTCACCACAGCCCAGGCTGTGTCCAGACTTGACCCCTCAAATGAGCTCATCCGCATCAGTGAGCACCAGGCCTGGCCATGCTTCTCCTTGGCTGGTCTGGCCAATACCTGGACCACAAAGTTGTCCTCTGCACACTCCAGGAGTGTGCTGGATTGCTTACAGCTGCCTGTATTGCTCTTCCAGCAGATGTCTGGCTGGTTGGACCCTCCCATCAGGATGAGAGAGGGTGAGGATGATGTGCCCTGCAGCCAAACCAAGAAGGCCTCATCAACAGGCTCCTCTGGATCAGCCTGTAGTAACCTCCACCATCAGATACCATTTCTTGGTCTTGTCCTTGTTTTTTAGCCACAGACACTCAATCTTTGGCTGTTCCCCAGACACAGCTCTTCACAACCTACCCCTTCCTTGATACAGAGGGCAACATCCCTGCTCCTCCTTTCCAGCCTATCTGTTCTGAAAAGCTTGTACCCTTAATTACAATGCTCCAGTAATGTAACTTGTCCCACCATTTCCATGATAACAATTGAGTTACAGTTTGCCAATTGCATAATGGTTTTCAGCTCCTCTTACTTGTTATGCATGCCGTGAGCATGGGGGTAGAGGCCTGCAGCTGGGCTGTTGACCTCTTCAACCTTTGGCAGGGGTCCTCCTCCTTCCTTTTCCTTTGGGAAAATTTACAGGTATTTTGCTGCTGTTCCCTAAAGTCCTATTGTTTCCTGTTTCCTCACTGACACTTCCTAGAGCATCATTTTCCCCACTAAATCTAGTGTAAAGCTTGGCTGTAAATCTTGTGAACTTGGTCCCCAGGCCACTCTTACCCTGCTTGGTGAGGTGCTCCACACCTGGTGCCAACATGCCCAGTCTCTCCAAGGCACATTCCAGACCACAGACTCAAAGCCCTAAGCACAGCACTGTCTTGCAGCCAGTCGTTCATCCCATCCACTTGTTTCACTCTACCAAAGTCCCTCTACCTTACCAGGAAGGTAGAGGAGAACACTACCTGTGCTTCAGATCCTTTCAACTTCTTTCTGAGGGACCTGAAGTCCCTTTTGATATTTTGGAATCTCTTTGTCCCAGCATCATTCAGTCCTACATGAAGGAGTAGAAGCAGATTATAGTCCTCAGCTTCCAGGCTTGGTAGCCTCTTTTCAATGTCCTCAATGTGGGTACATGGTAAGGCAATTCCATTGTGTTTCCTCAGAATATGTCATTGTTTAGGTCAGATTATTTTGAGTTTTCTCTTGCATCTAAAGTGCTGCAAATTTTTACAGCTTCCAGTTGTCAATGGATGTAACAAATGTAGTCCTTGTTTATTCAAGTAAGCTGTTATTGAAGCTGGTGGTTAGTAGCAAATCCAAGAGGTTTCCACTATGTGTGGAAGGGAAGTGTTTCATATATGTTAATTTTCTTAAAGGCTCGTAAACTCACAATTAATATAACCGGAAATTTTTGAGGAAACAGTTGGTTTTCCTAGAAATTACTGGATAATTCCCTTAATGTTATTTCATTTCAGGATTTCCCACTTTGTGTCTAGTGGGAATCCTTCTGACATTATGAGTGTGTGACGTGGAAGACCTCAAGGCCTCCTGGTGCTCAGCATTTCAATACTTATCCTTCTAAGTATATATCCAGCCTGTGTCAGGTGTTTTGATCCTGAATTCTCCCTTACTTTGAGTTTCCTAAAATAAAAAATGCTACAATCTCATTCAATTTGTGAATCAACAGTATGGTCTGGTCTATGATAGGACTGAGTTCCTACATCCATGCCTGGCAAGAGCTGTGATACCGCAGGGAGATCTGCAGTTGCCTTTTTTGTGGAGATTGTGTTGCATGCACATGGACTTTCCAAAACATTTTACTGAAAATCATCATCTTTACGCTTTCTTTTAGCCTTGGCAAATGCTTGTCAAGATCACCAGGAATGCAGTGCAGCTGATTTAAGAAGATAGGAGTGTACATGACAGCTAAGAGCTTGATGGTGTTGGGTGACCCTTGGTGTGCAGGTGTCTCTAGTGTGCAAATGCTGAGGATCATGGAGCATGTTAAGAGATTTCTGGAAGTCTGTCTCCAGGGACTGTCTGTACTGCTATTCTTTGCATGTTACTGACCGCCTACTATCCCTGTTTCTCACACTCTCAGAGGCAGCATTGTTCCTAGACTGAATATTATCTTTTGTTGTTGCTCCTTAATTTCTGCAGTGTGCACCTGCCTCTGAAATCTGCATTTCTGATCCATCCCTGTGCTGTGTTACTTAACTCTGTGCAGCTTGGGATGCCCTTTAATACAGAGTTGCCATTGCTAGTAACAGGTCAAGGTATGTGTTAAGCTAAAGGCCTCAGGACGCACCTGGATCGACACTGATAGTTTTCACAACATTCAACTGCAGTATGGTTACACACGAAATAACTGCACTAGTGCACGTAACAGGTCGGAAATCTGACACTTGATTTTGGAGGTACTTGCTTTGTACAACCTCCAGAGAAGACCACCACACCACCACAAAGAAGCCCAGGGCAGTGAACGACCAAAGGTGCTGCATCCACAGTGGTGACCATCTTCTGCTTGCACTATTTCTCTCCTTCCCTTTACACTTAAATGTTACCAAATGAAGTGTTGTTGAAGAGGCATTTGGTCTTGTTTGCACTTTGCTTTGGCCAGAGGACTTTAAAACTGAACAGGTCCTGAACACAAATCTGTTTGGCCAAACTGCAAAAAAAAGCAACTATAATGAGACATGGAAACATTTCAAACATTTTTCCTGTTTCTTAGTAGTGTTAAAAGAGAAGCTTAATTTAAAACACTGTATAAATTGTGGGCAGTGCACTTCAGGAAATATGGGCAATCAGAACAAGGCAGAGAAAAGTAAGTAACTGATGATAGGCCAGGAAAGCAAAACTGAAAGAATAACAGAGGACACGAGATGATAATAAAATTCAAACATAATAAAAACTGCGGCAAAGAGGACCATCATAAACTGTGTTCAATGACTGCTGGGAGCAGGATAGGAAATAAGGGTCTTAAATTGTTGCAAGAATGTTTTTCTTAGAGACAATTAAAATTTTTCTAGTGTTAAGAATGAAGCACTGGAATAAATTGCTTGTTAGGCGATTGTGCAGGGTCTACCATGGCAGCAATTAAAGGTCCAATAAACATGCCAGACCTTGTTCAGGCAGAGATGAGTTGAGTCAAGGATGGACTACAGAACTTCTCAATGACCCATCTAGCCCTTGTTTATCTACTGTAGGTATTAATCTGTTGCATCTTCCATTTCATGACAGAACAAGGAAATAGTTCAGTGCTCACAGGAATACTTTGAAAGAGAACAAAAACTGCACTAGCCTGACACACAACAGCCTCATGGGACAGCTAGGACAAAAAAAACCCTGAGATACATACTGGCTGTGCTTTTTCCATCATTCTTGTTTTAAGTCCTCTATCACAGAACTGTCTGATCATCAGCCATTTAAAAAAATCACAAACTATTGCCAAAGGTGCTGTAGTTGTTTGACACTGAGGTTGTGAAGATTCCAAGAAGCTGATATAAGACTCTGCTGCCAAAGTGGGAGACAATACCTCCATATGTAGGATGGGAAGCAAGGAGTTATATGCTACAGACAAATATCTCACACTTCAGAGCTATCCAGATTGCATGAAGCAATTAGGTGCTGAAGTCCCAGTGGATGAAGTGCATATTGAGTGCATATTGTATCCAAAACTGAGTTTAAATGGGATTAGCTAAAAATCCTAGGAGATTTAAAAACTGATGTAATAAGATACATCTATGCTTTAATTCCAGGCAAGCATGAGGACATCTCTGCTAGCCAACTATCCAACTCTATTCATGTGCATGCATGAAAGTCTCACAGATGAGAAGAGCCCAGGGATTAACAACAGTGGACAGAACCTCCTGAACTCCCAGACTGCTCATGGTAAGAAGTCAAAACAAAACTGCTGATTTTTGATGGGGTAACTGTAGGACTTCCAGTAAATTCCCATTGTTGAGAGACAGGCTTAGAAGCGCATACAGGCATTTAACATGACAAAAAACATAAGAGGGATTCTGCAATACTATTGTGACTAACAGGCCACATCAAAATTCCTATGATTGAATATTAAAGGAAGATGTGAGCTACAAATGTCTCAGGCTGGATACCCCCAAGGTCATTAGAGTCCAAAGAAACTGGATAAACAGCTAACCAAGAGGATGATGCTTCAGCTCTGCAATGCTGAACACTCGTCAGGGTCCAGCAGAGATGGAAGTGATAGGAGAAAGGATCATGGTTTATTTTCCCATAATACATAATTTTCCATAACACAGAAAATGCAGTTGGGAAAAGGAACATGAAATTAGGCATGGATTCATGACAAAGGAGTCAAAAACTGGACCCTCTGGGGACAAATTCACATTTCTTGCTATCAATCACAAAAACTAGAGGCAAAAGCATGGACTTCAGTAATTCATAAGTCATAGGAAGGAGATCAGAGAGGAACTTAAAACAGTCACCAAATAGTTGAAATCAGAGGAGGCAGAGGAAAGTGCCAGGATTTGTCAATCTTTTCACCTGTTGCAGAAGACTTAAATTTTAAGATAGGAAAATAAATAAGGAGGATATGACAAGGCAAAGGACTACAGTTAAATTCAGATCTCTGTAACAGTGGCTGAAACACCAACAAGGAATGGAAAATGGGGCTGACTGATAGCTGGTGGCTGCAGTGGTCTGGAGGGAAATGCCTTGGCCCTGAGGACAGGCAAGAGGTACCTAACAGGTGGTCTACAACTGTCATTAGTGCAAAGGGATAAAGACCATAAATTACTATAAAGAAACATCCGGAGGCTGCCCAGAAAAATCCAGGTTAGGAGAAAGCACCATGGAAGCCTTTATGCACGCAGTGACTGTGGTACTGAAGCCTTGAGAGGCTACCTGGAACAGAGGGTGAACAGTGTTAAAGGAATAAAGTAGGTCTTTATTAGAAAGGCCTTCAAAGGATACCCCTTGGGCAGTACAAGAGCCTGGCCAAGGCTACACCCAAGATGGACAATGGGTCACGAGTTTTCATTTTTGTAAGTTTTGGTCCATTTACATTTTGGGGTTAATTGTCCCATCACAGCCTCAGCTTATGAAGTCCCATCCTCCCAGATTGCTCTCCTCTATTCTCCATTGTTTACACTTCTTGGGCCTGAAGCTGCAACAGTGTCCTTGGTTCTCAGGCTGAAAAAGGATTGTTTTGTCTAAGTAAACTGTGAAGAGGACTTGCTAACACTTTATGTGAAGTTCAGAGTTAAGTAATAATGCAGTACAGACTCTGGATAATATGAAAGCTAAACTGAAGGCATCAGTACATCCGTAAACAATTCTAAGGAAACAAACAAAATAAGCTCACCTTGTTTCAGTAATGCAGAAAAACTCCCCTCTGGACTCTGACCACTTTAACACTAAATATAGACACATAGAGGACCAAGATTATAGCTTGGCAATTTCTAAAAGCTTTAAGAAGCTTCTAAGAAAATGAGATTTTTTGAAAAATTAGTATGATAGAGTTCTCATGTTCTAGTTTGCACCTAGAGTTCCATCTGTCATAGCAAATATTTATTTGTGTTGATATTTTTAATGTTAAAGATGTTTCCCAAGACAATCCTTGTTGGTGAACATCTCTGGAAATCCAGTTTATGGGCTATGCCAAATGAACCAATCCAAGAGTTAAAGTATAAATAAAACTTAAGTTAGTTTTAAATACTTTTAATACATATCTGCACGGGCACTGCTTTAAATTCTAGGCTGCTAGAACAATCATTCCAGACAATTACTGTAAGTAACAATGATGAACACTTAGAGAAATATCAACAGAATTTTTCCAGTGTTCACTTACAGAATTAATTATTTTAAGAATTAGTAAACAAGATCTAGCTGATATGAATAACAACATAAAAGGAGAAGTTCTTCTCATTCTCAGAGAACAGCTGCAGCATTTTTCCTCCCCTGCCTTTCCCCGCAGCTCTGCTCCCTAAGACACACTGCCTCAGTGAACAACTAACAAAGGAAAAGATAAAATGCTAATATTCAGACTAAAATGAAGAACATACTAATCCTTTAAAATTATTAACTGAGATTTTAGAGAAATTTCTTTGAATTTTGTAGGGCTATAGTTGGATGAAACATAAGATAAAAAATAGCCTTAAATGAAGCAATGCCATCTTATGATTTTTTTGTTGCAGGGAGGGCTGTATAGGTAGGTCTTTAGAAGGTTTTGTTATCAACTCCTTCTCTCCCTCTCCCCACTTACTTTCCACCCATCTACTCAGTCCCTCATTCTACATATTACAGCTGCAATTTTAAATTAAACATTGATTTGCTATTACACACAAGTAAGTATTAAAATAATTTTACAAGGGTCAAAACAAGTGGTTGACTATGTACTGAAGTTATTTTCTTATCAAAAGACTACAGCACTGAAAGCAGTGGAAACATTTTGTAGCGGGTATTTCATGTCAATACTTCTCAGTATACCTTTTGAAGTCAGACTTAGTTTTCACTCAAGTATAAAAATAATAATTGAAAAGGAATGATAAGCTTAGAAGAGGAAATAATATAAAGAAACAGTGATGCAGAACAATGCCTAAATAAAAAGTCTAAGCTCTGTTGACTATCAGGACCACAGTCTTGAGGTTAGGAAGGTGATTAAGGGCTTTGCTAAATATAGTCTTAAAATATGACTCCAGGTCCTATTCATAAATAAGAAAGCCTGATTGCTTATCATGTCCATTACTCTCTACTCTTAGTGGAAATGCAGACTGCTTGTTATATTGTGTATTATTATAATCACAATACTTAGCATACTGTGTATTATTATAATCACAACATAAAGGCCTAAAACTTACTTGTGTTCTTTATTCTCCTCTAAAGGACATTCATTAGTTTTAAATCTGTCCTTCCATTTATGACACTCAGAACTGCAATTTTGTGTTAAAAAATGAGAATTTTCCATATTTAGACAAGCTATTTTATAAAGAATAGTATCAGTCTTCAGAAAATGAGAGACAGGATATACATAATTCAGGTATACAACAAAGTCAATACACACAAAGACTTGGTATTAAATACATATATCTGCTCTATCCTTAAACTTATCCATACAAACTAAGAGGGATAACAAACCTGAACAAAATTTTGCATCAACTTGGCAACAAGCCCATTATTTTTACTACACTAAATTATGTAACTGTCCATTGCAATTTAACATTTTTTTAAAAATATAAGCTGTATACAATGCTACTGTAGATATTACACACACTGAAAAGGAACATCATGCAAAGAAGTACAGACACTAGATAAGATTCACACAGAGTGTGAATTGAATTGTAACTCATATGAGCAAACAAAATGAACTAAATTTGAATATTACACAATAACTAATCTAAACTTTGTTTCACTTGCAAAGCAGTAATCTGTTAGCTCTTAACTGGAAAAAATAAAAAGGAGTCTGAGAAACTGTACTGTTTTATTTGGGTATTTATATTAATTGAACATTGTCATGACATGGCATTTGTAAAGTTGGCAGTAATGAAAAAAACCCCAACATTTGGCAACATAATGAATTCACTATTTATAAAGAAATATTTTTCACTTAACTCACAAAGCTAAGTAACTGACATACAGAAGTTATTTGCACAATATAAGTAATTCCTTATTATAAAATTCAGATGTGGGATTAAGCCAGTGTAATTCAACAATTCCTTTTTATACTGCAGCAAGTTTTATAAATTGAAGTAATATTTGCTTTCAAATTTTGACCCACTATCCCAAATAAAGAAATAAATGTTTCATCTTGTTTCAAATGCTCCAAAATGATTCCTTAAACAAATTATTTTTCAAATTTTACGTTTTTTCCACTCTGGCTTGTCTGTTTCATCATCTTCTGGTTCCACTTCTGCAAAAACTGTTTTTGGCTGCGTTCTAGAAAACATTAAAAAAATTAAAATAATGGTCAGACTACAATACTTTATCAGAAACTGTATTAGACAGGCACTAGACACCCACAAAATAGATACATATAGACACTTTCAAAAAAGGAGCATACTAGGCTTGATCATTTTTTATTTTTGACAATAACCTACCAACCAACCTTCTCAGAACTGAAGAAACCTGCAGCTCACAGAAAAACAAGCACAACAAACACACACGTCTCACAAGTATTATTTCCTCATTAGCTTACAATCAGTATCTGTATATTCCATGAACAAAATTAAGACAGAAGTGAGGAACAAATACATTTCATTCCATGCTAGAAAAGCAGAGCCACTGGCCTCCTCATTCCATTACTTTTTGAAAAGAAACTTCCATTTTGATACACTGTAGAACAACAGCCAGTAAGTGAAAACAGAACAGCTAAGCCAGGTTTCTGGCTAAGCTTATGCATGAAAAAACAGCTTCTTCCCCAGAGACTTTATCTAACACTACTGTAACATAAAAAATGTAATGATCTTCATATGAGAACACAGTGTATCTGACAGTCAAGCTTGATGGTATCAATTCCTCCACTCTTTGTGCGAACTTTAAATACCACTTAAACTTTACAAAAGTAATTACTGATTACTTTCTAAATGAAGGCAGTATCAAGTAGCAATTCAATAAATTGTTTGGACATTCAGTTCCCTTGTTTTATAGTTTAACAACTGCATGGTCCCCTTTTCCAACTTAATTCTCAGCACAGTCACTGCAGAGCTGAAACTATCAGATTTCTGATGCTGGTTGTGCTCAACTTCTCAACATGACAACGTATAAAGTGCACCCAAGGCAGTCATCATCTCATTACTGTATTAACTAATGCTTTTGTATCAGTCTAAGGATGTGAAGCATTATTATTATAACAACTGTTATTTGCCAAGCTCTACAAAATGCATAAAGCTTACCAAAACTGTGCCTGCCTTACGCAGCACAATAGGCAAAATCCCATGTTGCCTCTGACTTGTAATAGCAAGCCATCAGCTCTTAGGGAGGAGGTTCTCCACTTGTTAAATATGTGACACAAACAGGTTCAAAAATCACCAAAACTAGTTAAAGACAAGTCCCCTTACATGCATGATCTTTCTATTGCCCTGCCTGCCCCTCCATCCCCCAAGCTTGCCATGGAGGAAAGGGTCATGCTGGTAATTCCAGAGATGGCCCTGCTGAAGAACTCTGACTGGCACGTGGTCCCTGGGTGCAGGCTGAGGCAGACCTTGTACCCAGATGAGGACCTATACTGTGGAAGTTACATGACTCCTTATCCTGCCCATGGAAAGCATAAATGAGATTAAAAAATATTTTCCAGTTTTAAAACTTCATTATAAAATACCTATATAAACTCTACTTAACTCTACATAAATTGCTGAAGAAAGAAGTTAGGGGGAAAAAAAAGGGAAAAAAATCAACATTGAATCTGAAACAGATACCAGGGATGAAGGCCTTATTGGCTGAATACTGCATTTTGCTAGCTGCTGAAAAGGAAGAATGTATGGAATCTTCTCTTTTTTTCCAACAAACACATATTGATAAAGGATTATTTAGCCCATTTTAGCAATGTACCCTCCTTTCACCACAATAGATTAAAAGTATCTAAATGTCCTCTAGGATGACCTCTGTATTAAGAGTTTCATTTAGTAAAGCACAACTAATCAAGGGGAAGCCCATAATTTCTGACCACAAACCTGCAACTGTTGTAATTCAGATAAACATTTCCAATTTAGAGGAATGAATAAATTTGTGAAACAAGCATCAAAACCTAAGTTTTTTCCAGGACATGGGTGGCACTGAAAAACATAAACACTTCAGAAAAGGTCAACTGAGTATAGGAAAGCTGAAGTAGGGGAAGAAGGAGAAAAAAAAAAAAAAAAAAAAGTGGAAAACCATACCATAATCTAGAGGTATTCAGCTAAAGCAAAAATATGCAGAGGAAGCCAAGTTTGCTTGCTACCTCACTTTTTAAAATTACCATGAAAATAGCTATAGCCTCAGCTGAAATGTAAACTGTTCCAGCTCCACAAGCTACATAGCTGTAACTGGGGCACCTAGGGTGATTCATATGCCTGACCATTTAAAAACACTGGTTTTGTTATTGCTTTATCAGCAGTGATCATTTAATCTAATTTAAACACATTTTTTTCTGCTTAGTAACTGCAGTAAATGTAGGAGTTTGCTGTATGATTAAAATTCTTACAAAAATTATCAGAACAAGTTTTCTTCTATTAAGTATTCTTATTTCTGAGGGCTGTGTTCTTTTTCCCCATCAAATTTCTCAGTTTTATTTATACTTGGCTTTGGGGGTTGATTTCAGTTTGTTAGGGATCTGTTCGGCAGATCTCCTGGCAGAATACTATAGAGGGCAAAGGGGCCCAAGGAGAGCTGGTTGGTATTTGAGGAAATCTCCTCAAAACAGATTCCACTTCATCTGCAGAAAGTACAGCCTGGCTGTAGCCTGGCATGGATGCATATGGATCTGACTGTGATAAACCATAAACTCCAAAAGGGAAGAACACAAAGGAGGCAAGGATGCCATCAGCTAAAAGGAACAGAGGCATTACATCAACACAGAGGAACAGAGTCAGTAGAGCCAAAGCTTAGATGGAACTGAAGCAGAAAAGAAATGTGAGAGGCAAGAACAAAGGGTTTCTACAGCTACACTGACAGCCAAAGTAATGTGAAGGAAAATGTGCTTTATTGAGCAAGTAAACCACTAACATAGCATATGGAAAAAGCCAAGATACTCGGTGCTTTTTTTGGCTCCACTTTCCCTGAAAAGGTCTGTCCTCAGGCCTGCAAGCGCTCCTACACTATAGCAGAGTCTTTGGTAGGGACTCAGACATTTCCAACGGGAAAAGGAAGACACAGTTTGTAGCTCACTGGACATGTAAAAATCTGTATCACATGGGTGGATCCAGAGGTACTGAGGGAGCTGGCCCATGTTGTTGCAAGAGCACTCTGTCATCACTGAGATGATATCGTGACTGGGAAAGGGTCTCAATGGCTAGAAAAAGTAATTATCATCTTTGTGAGGGGCAAAAGGAGGATTTGGAGAATTACACAACCTCAGTTTGCAGGAAAGCTATGTAATGAATCCCAGTGGAAGGCATTTCCAGATATATGAAGGACATGAGGTGGCAGGGAATGGCCAGCATGGACTTAGCAAGGGCAGACTTGTGCCTGGCAACCAAATTGTGAGAACGGGCTGCCCAGACAAGTGTGGGAATTTCCATCCTTGAGGATATTTATCCTTGGTTCAGCAAACCCCTAAACAGCCCAAATCTAACTGGATCTGAGCAGTGAACACACTTTAAGCAGGAACGTGGACTAGATCACTCCAGGCATTCCCTTCCTACCTAAATTGTTCTATGATCCTGTGTTTTCACATGACTGTCAGCTGAAACCAGTATCTCATACACTGAAAAATGCATTCCTATTGTGGGTTATGGTAACAGGCTGCAAACAAAAATGGGAAAACAAACTAGCATGATTTATTTATACTATGTGCTTTTCTTTACTTCAGTGGTTTTCAAGATATTCAGATATGCAGACCTCTAGAAAATTTCCAGGGGCCATGAAGACTACTTTAGTCACCATAATCCCTCTGGTTATGGGTGGTTTTTCTTAATTGCTTTTCAGAGACCCAGTAAAAGTAGCTCATTGACATGTGAGGATAATAGACCAGCAGATAAATAACACTGCAGCAGCACAACCAGCTGGAGATGACAACTGCATATCACAACATGTGACTCATGTCAAAGTAACTTCTGAAATTTGTGTTTATATTGCGCTGAAACAAAGAAAAAGATTTTCAAGTATGCATGGAAACCAGAATAATGTCTTAAAGGTCGCTTCCAGACAGAAAAGTTAAGGTTTTCACATCAGGAGCCTTTTTTGTTCTTTATCCCACCAACCAGCCTGACTCTTTTTTAAAGGGGCTTCCCTCTCAAAATTACCAATTTACAAAATAGTATTTAGGATAAACATAACAATGCCAACAAGGCTGCTATTACAAGACATTCTGCTTAGTCCTGATTTTTCACCTAATGATACTCGAGCCATTACCTGACTAACACTTCACAGACGGGCACTGCTCTTGAGAAAAGGTTCAGTGAACACAACACAGCTACAGACTCTTGCTTCAAGTCATTCCCTTTTGACAGCGACAAACAGCAATGAAAAAGACTGCAAAATAGGGGTAACATCAGTGAAATGAGAGGTATTTTCCCTAACTCCAGTTTACCTTGTTGCAGAGGGAAATTTCACCCTTACTTTCTCTCTGGTACAGAAGAAAGCTGCATCTGATTAGGCACTCAGCTACAATGCTTAGTAATTCCTGCTGATCCTTCAGAGGGACATCTGAAGTCATTATAGTATATCTGTACAGCTGTGTTAAAACAAACAGCTCACAAAGAATGTAATTTTCAAACATTTACAACTGATGCCTTAAGTTCCTTTCCTGTAGTTCTTTACTTGAAATCTTCAATCTGTCCTTCCTTTCCTTTCACTCCAGTGGAATGGCTCTTGCCAAGGATTCTAACAAGCCTTTTCCTGAGAAATCTCAAGATCTTTTCCTTATCCTCATCCATTATGACTTTTCTGCTGTGTTGATCATATCTTATTTGACACTTTATTCACACTGGGCTTCTGTGACATGTCATCTCCTGATTCAGCATGTACTTCTTATCATCCCCAGTATCCTTTTCAGCAGCATCTGTTTTTCACCAATTCTTTTGCCTCTTACGTACTTCCCCCTCCTTTTTGGCTCAAATGTCAGGGGGAGCAGAAAGGTCAAGCCAATGATAACAAGCTTAAAACATTTTTCAAGTCATAAATAATACAAATGAATATTCAGCTTCAAGAGTAAATTATGCACCTTTAACTCTAAAAAAAGATATATATTTTTACCTAGAATGCATAAGCTAACAGAAGTCATGCATTTCTTAGAAAATTTATTGAATTGAAAATCACAGAATGGTATGGGTTGGAAGGGACCCTAAAGAACACCCAGTTCCAACTCTCCTGCCATGGGCAGGGACACCTTCCAAGAGCCCAGGCTGCTCAGAGCCTCATCCAGCCTGGCCTTGAACACTTCCAGGGATGGTGCATTTACAACTTCTCTGGGCAACTTGTTCTGTGCCTCACTACACTCTGAATAAAGAATTTCTTCATAACATCTAATGCAAATCTCTCCTTTTTAAGTTTAAAACTGTTTCCCCTTAAAACTGTTTCCAGTCATTACCCTCCCATGCACAAAGGTCACTCTCCCTCATATACAACAATTAAAAAAAGCATTACACCTCTTAACTGATTGAGAATGATGTAGCCACTATGGATCAGGAACAGGCAAATCAATCCAGCCATCATATTCCAAATTATGAAAACTGATTAACCAGAAAAGAGCATTTCTTAATCTTCTCAGTCTAAAACTATTTACTAACTATCACTGGAGAAAGTGAAGCAACTATAGTTTCCTTACACATTTTCTGAAGAAGGAGAGTGAAAACTTTATGTGCATAGACAGCACAGGACCAAAAGCCTTGTCAAACAAAAGATATATCAAGTGGATAGTTTTATACCATGTTTAAGTAAGAATTTACTACAAGAAATGTGGAAATACTGGTAGCAGAAGAATAAAGTAGTAAAAGAATAAACACTATTTAAAGAAATGAAACATACTGGTTGTATGGCTTTTATGTACTTTTATGGCTCATGTACTTAAGACAGTACATGATTTTTAAAATGTACCAGAGTATCACCTTTCCTAAATCAATAGTGTAACTTATGCTACAGCTAAAGCACCTGTCCTGTATACAAACCAGTAGTGCATGATAATTTGGATCAATTACTTGCAATTTGCATATTTTATTAAATATAAGTCTGTAAGTACCTCTGTAAAATGCATTTAATGAACAGGTTAAATATCCATGCTTTGTAAAATCAGATGTAGGGTATAATTATAATAGCATATATTATTGTATTGTATATACTATAGTAGCACAGCTTTATGTGGCTGTGCTATTATATAGTTCTGAATATAGTTCTGAATTTCTGAAAACTAACAACACGACACAATCAAGTTTCTGTATTTCATTGTATTAGTTTTATTAGCATTATCATTAGTGCTGGTTTTATTATTATTAATAGTAGTAGTAGTAATAGTAGTATTATGCTATTGTTGTTATTGTTAAAATATTATTGTTTGGGAGTTTTTAATGCTCTTTGCAGAGAGTGTATCTGAAATTGAAGCTTTTAAACAAGGATAGTGGCTTGAGGCTCTCATTCTCACCAGGATGAGATTTATCAGCTGACAAAGCCATCAAGGCAGCGTGCTGCTGGCTGCAGTCCAATTCCCCCACAAACACATCACCGTCTGGTGTGTAAGTTAATAGCAGTCTGGATTTGCATCCTGCCCACTTCTCAGCCAGCTCTCCTCTTCCCCTGCAGCCACATCTTTAACAAGGAACTGTAACGAGATCTGGCCACCTGAAACAGTAAGCCTCCTCTAACACAGCTTTGTTTTAAAACTTTCATGTTTACTACACTGCAGGTGTTGGGGATGAAACTTAATATACAATCAATGAAGTCAGTAAGCCAAAAATATGCTGAAGTATCCATCTACCTGATGGAATGTGTGGTTGTATTTACGTTTGAGGATGGATTCCTCAAATAAAACCAGATGCCTACACATTCCAAATATATTTCCTCTCTTACAATCAAACAATTAAAAATCAATATTTAACACATTCATTACAACAACTGCTACAGAATTAGGCTTTCTCCCATTTTTGGTACCAAGAGCAATGTTCCATAATGCATTGGTTTGATGTATAACACCAAATGCCATACTTGTCAATTACCAGTGTACCATACTTATTAATTACCTGCCCAAAGCCAAGCTGGGTCGCTGATGTTCTCAAGCTGCTTTAGAGCTGCTATTTAGTTATCTTTGTGAACATGTAGGTCGAGTCAGAAAACAAGTATCATCATCTGAAAGCTGAGATTCTGTGGGGTTACCAAGGTTTTACCACAAAAATCTTGATAAGGCTCTTTAACTTATGTAACACCTGAAAACTTATTTCTTTATGTTGAATTTTTGGTAGGAGATTTTATCAGCTTTTAATTTTTATCAGCTGCAATTTTTAATATTGCTGTACCTTTAAAACCAAGTTAATTCAGGCAGTTACTTGGGTCCTCATGTAGGAAAAATTCAGATAAAAATTTATGACAGTTGAGAAATCATCCTATCATAACACCATATAAATATTTCGAAGGCTTAATCTAAGAATAAGCCAGAACTAAAGGGTGTGTTGGAAAATCATCTCAATATACCCATGGGACAGTACCCTACTAAAAGGTATACTGAAGTTCAAGACATTGGTTTGGAGAAGATTCTAAACTCAAATCAACTCTGAAGGCTTTAAAATAACTTCCAGCACTGGCAGGTACATTTTAGAAGTGGAAATGTGAAATTTCAACAATGTAACCTCCTGGAAACTCAGATCTTTATAAAAGAGTATATTCTTGGTATGGGTATTTGTGGCAGCAATCCAAAAAAGGCAAAGTATAGCATTAAAAACATCTATTTTAACTCCTACTGGCCTCCAGAAATATGACTTGTACTCTTAATTGTTTCCTTACTTAGCATATGCCGGAGCCACCCAGTATGGATTTTCCTCCGCTTCCTTTGCATGACGTAGAATGGCCTCTCGAGGATTGCTGTCATCTGTCTTGTCCAGGGCAATGTTCTTGACTATATATGATGACAGGGTAACCCCGTGAGTCCCAACACGGCCACCACGACCTGTGGCACAAAGAGAAAAATACTTTAAGAAATATGCAGAGCCTGCAATGGTGACCTGATACAAAGAGGTTATTTAATGCTATAGGAAGGGTTTAACTTAGGGCTGTATTCAGGCAGGTGTTTTACTGACCATGTAACTCCAAGTAAGCCACTGTAATTACTAATTTTTTGCAGGCAAGCACTCCAATGCGACATCAATGTCTTAAAGTGCTGGACACTGCCCATACATCTACAGAGTAGAGTCACCACCCAAAAAATGCAAATCCAAATGAGTGTAGAACCAAAGCATGATGTCCCCTTTGGCATACAACAGTTCAAAATTATTATGCCTAGATTACCTGCTCCTGCTACTGGAGGTTCAGGTTTGTGAGACTTCAGGGGGTCCAACCTATCCTTCTCCAGCTGTTTCCTTGTGCTTCGCTGTCGTGGTTCACGGAACATTGGAAGCGCATGGGCTGAAGGGTCACAGTTTGGACAAAATGAAATGTTAGAAATTCCATGTTCTTTTTAACATTTTAAATACAAAGAGTTGTATTCTTTCTTGCAAAGGAAGAGGCGTCAGGAGCAGCCTCCCAGTAATCCCATATCCAAACAGTGGTTTACTGAGTTGTACTTTCAGGCATTTCTTTCTGCTGAATTTTTAGCAGATGAAAACAGCCAGGTATCAGGGTTCCTTCAAGCAGGAGCCTCTCATCTGAAATACTGTTTGCATAGTTTATGCATATTTCATTCATACCTCTGTCAACATTAGCATTGTGACCAATCAGTTACTCTCTTCTGAACTTCCCATGTTTCTTCAGCTTTCTCATATTCTAAGAGCATGACAAGGCGCTTGATACATTCTTGGATATGACAAAGAGTGGAGCAGAAGCCCCTCAATGATTCCAAATGTAACTTTATGCCCATGAAGTCACAATCATGTTCTTTCTTAAATAAGACAATTAATCACAATTGGAACTGTGAAAGCCTGGCTAAATTGTCAGGAACTTCTATTTCCTCATAAAAGTGTTATTTTGAGTCACAGTAATGGCTTTGATCCACTCAGACAATAGAGTAATTTGTCAGCAACAGAGAAACACCACGTGAATGGGCATGGCTTTCTTGCAGAGAGGCTTAGATGTCACATGCAGGTGTGCTCATTGTCGCTGTTTCCCAAAACCTGGGAAATTGCGTAGCAGTCAAATGATGCAATAAAGACAAAAAATAACCAAACAAATCCTAAATTTAGGAAGATCATCTTTATACTGAATTTAAAAAATCATCAGGGAGCATTCAGGCACTTACCAGCTTGAGTATTCAGCTTATTTCTGTAAGCCTGTTCAATTTATTAGACTGAATGAAGTCACAGCCTGGTGACACACAGCATATCTTTGGAAACAAATGTTTAAGTTTTATTTTTGCAGATTTCATTAAGTATGAAATGCCAGGGACAATTTTCTGGCAGGCACGAAGCTTGATCAGTTTCCACAGAGCATCTGAGGTGGCTAAAGCACAGATCCAAGCCTTTGCCATTTGTGGAGTCAAGGCTGTCTAAGGGAAAACCATTCTGTGTATTCCTATGTTTTAAAAGTGACACTTAATCCCTTAAAACAACATTCCTGCATTTTAAGTAGCCATTACAGGCAATTCTAATATTAAAGAGCAACAAGAAATCTGATCAGGGAAAAAAAACTAAAAGAAAAAAGGGGGGAAAAAAGAGAAGAAAAAAGGGGTCAGTTCACTTTGCAAAAGCACTTCAGAGATCTTCAGGTCTTCCCAGTTCTATCTGTAAACTTAAAAGACAGACATCTAACCTCTGAAAAGTTTCCAAAATATGCAAAAATTTAAAAATTTGTTGAGCGAATCCTTACAATGTTTTTGTGCATTGATGCATATGGAAGCATCTTTGTTCAGTTTCAAAATTATGTGGAAGAAACAGCTAATCAGCTAAAACTCAGTGATAAAATCCCAAGAATTTGCATAACTGGGACCTGTATCTTTCAATGACATTTATAAATGCCATGAAACACACAAGTTCCACTGGATTTTAAGCAGAATTTGCTTTAAAAAAATCATAGAAGTTCTTTAGAATACAAACACTAATGACAGTGCACACAAAGCATTACAACGAAGGATGTTGTAACAATGCATTAAGAGCACCCAATGAGGATAAATACCCTTGTGATCTTTGGTAGTTGCTACTTAAATTTAAGGTCCCAAAAACTGGAGCTGGACATCTGTAGCAGTAAGGTTGGTTGGAGACAGCTGTGGATGGAAAGTGCCCAAGATGGGAACCTGGAACCAAAGTGCCTTGATATGGGTCTCATTACCAAGACTGCCCAAACTTCCTCATTCTAAACCTCTTTATGTTTATTATGCTGCCAAACAACTTGTTTGTTTTATAGAGAAATGGTTTTAGTATGTATAAAACCAAGACTACTAGAAATCAGAACTGAACACTCTGGAACTGGAAGAGGAAAAGAAGCAGGACACCACAACCACACGCCTGTTCTCATTTCACATGATAAAACACTACACAGGGCAATGCTAATGGGGACAATCAAGATCTCTCAGTTAATTCCTTCATGCCATTGTAAAATCTGTCTGTGGGAAAAGGCAGATCATTGAACATTTTATCCTAGCAATGATAACTATTCCTAATGTGTCAGTGATCCCTACTGCAAACATAAGTGCTCAAAAATCCCCAAGGCTAGGGATAGTTAAGCTATTTTAAACCCTGTATATCTTCAGTAAATTATAAATTTTGAAAAATCATTTGTTATTTGTTCAAGACCTATCTCCCATCTCTGATTTTGTCACTGGTACTGCAAAGAGACAAAATTCTTCCTAACCCCATCTACATTGCACAATTAAGTTATGGAAAACTAAAGCTGTAAAAATGCTCCAAAATTTTTGAGGCTTTCAGGAGCACCACAATCAAGAAACCAACCATTAACAACTTTACAGAGCATACAGATTAGATATACCTTTATAACACTATAAAAAATTTGTATGAAGCACCAATATATGACAACAGTGATCAACGCTCAATGAAAGACTGGTTTTCAGAGGAAAAAAAATAAAGCTAAACAATCTGAAAATAATTTCAAACCTAAGAATGAGCTAAGGATTCTACTACAAAGATATGTTTAAATTTCTTACGTGTTATAATGTAATCCTGCGTGAGAGTCTCTGCTTGTCTCTCTTTTCGTTTTGTTTTGACCACACATAATTTTGCTCCCCTAGGAGGAAACAGAACAGTTCAGTTAGTCTGTTTATACCAAACAGAAACCAGTTTTTATTCAAGACAGTCTCAACAAAATTATACAGCACTCTAAATATTCATGAATGTGTGTATCTTTGCCTGTTCATGCTCATGTGAAGGAAGGTAGGGAGATTACAGTGTTTCTGTTACAGAGCAGTTTATATGACATGCAGAAGTAAGGGTGGAAGATTCATTTCACACTTCATTTGTCCACAGTACTTTGGTGTGCCCATTGGAAGTGCTGCTCTCCAAACTTGGGCACTCATTTGCTCCTGATATAATTCTTCCTAGGCAGCAGAGTTGGCCATTATCTAACCAGAGGTGCCTGTAACACTGAGGCAGGAAAGACTGCATAAGCCTGGCTACATCAAGATTGATTTAAACCAGTGGTATTTACTTCCTCATGGTAAATACCAGAAAATAAACCAGGCACAAAACTGTACTAGGACTCTGTGGTCCAAAAAATCATGACCACCTCCCATTGTTCTCTAAACTGCCAAAATCAGAAAAATAAAACTTATTCCTGAAAATCTTGTAAACCAGAGTTTATTTTCACACGGAAATGCCCAGGTAACAGTAAGTATCCAGAAAACATGAACTCAGTTTGGTTTAGGATGGCAGCAAACCACATACATAGGAAGAACACCTTATTTATTCCAGTCATATCAATGAATTGTACATTTCCTCCCGGAGGACAGGAAGGAAGAATGCCCCACTTCTCCAGCCAATCCAGATGGCAAAAGAAAATTAATCACAAACCAAGTAATTATAGGCCCTCTACTTAGGCCTATAGGTTGGCAAGTCACTGTCTGATAAATCAGTACTACCTTTCCCTTAGATGTACAGACAAAATCCTCATGTGATAAATGAGAGTGGTGAAGAAGACTAAAAGAAAGGTGGGGATGTGTTTCCTTGCTTTGCAGATTGTCAAATTGGGTCTTCCAGCATTAGCACTGAAGTCTGATGCTTCTAAACAAGATTTAACTTCAGGAAGAAAATACGCATTAAGAAACCTGAATACAATACAAAAACCTAAATACAATAAATACCAACTCAGTATCACTTCCTTGGCAACCTCCAACAGATAGGATGAAAGGTTGTTCTTACTGCAGATTTCATGCAATTAAAAAATGAAAGCACTTGTAAATTCAGGTAGAACAGCCAGCATACTGCAAAAGGAAAAGCCCAGTGGAAAAAGTGCCACTATTCTTAAGCAAACATTTCGGGCTATTTTTTCTCTTTCTACTGCTGCTGAATAAGTGGAACTCTGCAAAACAGATGTTACCAAACCAGTTTTACTCATTTCTTAGTATAATCATTGAATCACAGAATCAGGCTAAATTTGAGGAAAAAAAACCTATAATAAATCATAATTACATACCTCTGGCTTTTGACAGGATCATAGTACACTTTGGCTAAACCATTTCCAGTACCAACCATGATCTGGTTCAGCTTGGGATGCCAAAGGCAACGTACAACACTCTGAAATAGAGTGAGATATTCACAGTTAGTTGGTCACCCATCTGGATCTTAGAATTAATAGTCATATTATCAAAGAGAGCACCACACTGGAGCAGGACCAGCCTTAAACATATGAATGAGCATGTGACTACATGAATGAATAACTCAGAGTAAAATACAATGTAAAAGGAGTGACAACACCAGCATGTAGGCAGGAAAGGAAGTAAAATTGGTGACAGTGTGATAACCAGGTTGCCCAGGTAACAGTAAGTATCCAGAAAACATGAACTCAGTTTGGTTTAGGATGGCAGCAAACCACATACATAGGAAGAACACCTTATTTATTCCAGTCATATCAATGAATTGTACATTTCCTCCCGGAGGACAGGAAGGAAGAATGCCCCACTTCTCCAGCCAATCCAGATGGCAAAAGAAAATTAATCACAAACCAAGTAATTATAGGCCCTCTACTTAGGCCTATAGGTTGGCAAGTCACTGTCTGATAAATCAGTACTACCTTTCCCTTAGATGTACAGACAAAATCCTCATGTGATAAAATGAGAGTGGTGAAGAAGACTAAAAGAAAGGTGGGGATGTGTTTCCTTGCTTTGCAGATTGTCAAATTGGGTCTTCCAGCATTAGCACTGAAGTCTGATGCTTCTAAACAAGATTTAACTTCAGGAAGAAAATACGCATTAAGAAACCTGAATACAATACAAAACCTAAATACAATAAATACCAACTCAGTATCACTTCCTTGGCAACCTCCAACAGATAGGATGAAAGGTTGTTCTTACTGCAGATTTCATGCAATTAAAAAATGAAAGCACTTGTAAATTCAGGTAGAACAGCCAGCATACTGCAAAAGGAAAAGCCCAGTGGAAAAGTGCCACTATTCTTAAAAAAAACATTTCGGGCTATTTTTCTCTTTCTACTGCTGCTGAATAAGTGGAACTCTGCAAAACAGATGTTACCAAACCAGTTTTACTCATTTCTTAGTATAATCATTGAATCACAGAATCAGGCTAAATTTGAGGAAAAAAACCTATAATAAATCATAATTACATACCTCTGGCTTTTGACAGGATCATAGTACACTTTGGCTAAACCATTTCCAGTACCAACCATGATCTGGTTCAGCTTGGGATGCCAAAGGCAACGCACAACACTCTGAAATAGAGTGAGATATTCACAGTTAGTTGGTCACCCATCTGGATCTTAGAATTAATAGTCATATTATCAAAGAGAGCACCACACTGGAGCAGGACCAGCCTTAAACATATGAATGAGCATGTGACTACATGAATGAATAACTCCAGAGTAAAATACAATGTAAAAGGAGTGACAACACCAGCATGTAGGCAGGGAAGGAAGTAAAAATTGGTGACAGTGTGATAACCAGTGGTTTCTACAGATGATCTGCTGCCAGGATCTTCATGGGCAAAATAAAAATGGAAAATTAAAGAGGGATTTGAAGGAGAACAATTAAGTGCTTCAGATACGATATAGAGATTCAGGCCCTCATGACTTTTCTACTCGTTTAAAATTCTTAATTCTTCCACTTCATTCACTACTTTATCTGTTTTTTCCCTTCTTGTTGACCTTTTCACATGCTGACTGCAGAAATGGAAGAGATGCTGATTTTCACTCATGCTTCTTTCTTCCCCACAACACTAAGAACTTGGTATTTGAAGCCAATGTCTCACAGTACTGTCACCCTTCTGGTCAGCAGGGAAACTCATTTTCAGACATTAAGAGTATTGTTCTACATATGACTTTGAATCTCCATGTAAGTACTGTTCTCAGTCTGATTCAGCAGGACAGCACAGAAACTTTAAGACTCAAACTTCTGACTCCAGAGAGCCAAAGTGGGCACAATCTGCCACAAAGGACAACACATCTCATCAAAAACACAAAAGAAAGTATCTATTTTTGACACACAGTAATGCTTTAAATGGATATTGTCCAAGGCTGAAGTTGGTTTGTGCCACTTATGTAAAAAATGTATCCAGAACTAGCAAGATGCATTATCTTGTTAGTATTTCACGGAACAATGCTCCCTTTTCTAGCATTCCCTTTCTTCTCCCTCCAACTTCCCAGTGCATGTTCCATACTATTTCTGGTTTGGTCCAGCCTCCATTTTTTTGATGCTAGCAGAAACATAACATTAAAAATACTGAAAAAAATCTGAAGCCCATTAAGCCATCATGAATCAGAACTTCATTTTACCACAAGATGATGCATGATACTCCCCATAGCTGCTTTTTTTCTGCTTTGCATTCTCTTTTAGGAAGAAAAACTGAGTGGAATGAAGTTTCATTAATCAAACAGACATTCTTTACAAGGCTCCCCAGCAAAGCATCCTCCTACATACACACAAGATACAACATTACACTTTCCCATTTACATACAGATACAAATAAACTTGGTTTTCTTATTACAAGAGAACTACAGAACAACATTTTTAGAGGTAAACCTGAAGTACACAATACAGAGTTGCTAATAAATTGTTGGGTTTAAGTAAGAGTCTTACATATTGTTATGTAATGCTCAAAATGCTAAAGTAACTTTAAAACACCAGAGCTAGTAACAAATATTGAAGGTCAAAGGTGGGTGGCCTTTTCTTTTATTAATATTTATTGCATGTGGTTAGCCAGCCTTTTTAAACTCTGTAGTTAATGTGGTTCTCCACTTTCTTCTGTCAAGTAAATGTATTTTATAGCATGGTAGTGGATACCAGCCAACAAAAACAAGCCTGAGACAGTGTGGCTCAGCACTGATGGGGTTTGCTGAGTTTCTAACTTGTCAAACATGCACAGCATACTTAAAACCACCATGGCACGTGCTACAGAGCAGGCAAAAGAAACTGCCATTAAATGTAGCCCTATAAATCCTTCAAAACCATAAAACATTCCCAGAATATTATTTGTTAAAACTAAACAAACTCAAGTTCTGAACATGCAAGTAATTTTATCAATCCACTCGTATATAAACCTACTTTTTAAGAAATAATAAAAACTACTTCTGTGGTTTTTAGATTATTTTAAAAACTGACAATTCTTCAAAAATACTAAAATACTGAATACCTGAACTATATCCTAAAATTTTTTTTCCAATAATTTAATCCTAAAGTAGTCAAAATTCTAATTGTACAACATTAACTGTACAACAAAGGGATCATTGTAGGCTAGGTCTTAATACTGGGAGAGAAGGGTAAGGAGAATCTTTATCACACAAAAATAATTAACACTTAAAGAGCATTTATTCTTTGATGCATCTAACTTCTCAACTGCTTCCACCTAGAGTAACTCAGGTAGACATCTTTATCACTGAAAATGCTAAATATCAAATTCCATCTCAAAGAAGGTCCTACCTCCCAGCTCTCCAGGCAAGTAAGTATGTTAATTGCAGAAAAAGACATGTTTCCCTGCCTTTGCCTCCGTGCGCATGTAGGTAGGTACCCATCTACTGATACTGAATTTTTCACAACTCTAGAATGGTTGTGCTTGGAAGAGAGCTCTGGAGATGATGAATTCAACCATCCTTCTCCAAGCATGGTCAGATACTACAGGCAGCTCAGGATATCACCTTGTTAGTTTTTTAACACTTCCCAGGATGGAAACTTGACAGCCTCTTTCAGCAACCAGTCCTACTATAAAAAACCCTAAAAACCCAACCACAAACTGCAAATAATTTTCTTCCATTTAAAACAAGAAAACCCATGTAGATTCTGAAAGTAATAGCTTAGCAAATGGAAAATGTCTTGTAACAAAGAAGAATGATAAAATGCAGAATGCATCATCACATACACATCTTTCAACATTTGAAAAAACTATTTCTGTGATGGCTGAATGTTTTGGACACTATGCTTTTGAAGCATGAAGTCCTGGAAGCCTGTCATAAAAAATCCTGAAAATAATTTTTCCACAGACTGATGTGGCCAGCTTTGTGATTATAAGAAAATTACAAAAGATAATTACTAGTAATGATTTAAAAGTTGTTTTGCCTTTTTTGCTATGGCAAAAGCATTAAGTTCTTCAAATTAAATAACTCTGAAAAGCCTTTGGCAATGTCTATTCATATACAAACACAGTAGCTAGCATTGGGAAATACTGGGAAAACACTGTGAAAGTATTTTTGTGAAGACAGACAGGGAAAATATTAAAAATATTACCCAAAAGAGAAACACTGCAAGTTTACCCTCTTGATTCTCGCTGTGAAAGAGGTTAGAACAGATTCAGTGGGTGTCATTGTCTGTAGGAAGTTCTGGGGTGGGTCCCAAATAGTCTCACGCCTATCAGTCTGTTCTCAGCTCTGTATTTCCCTCTGAGTCATGTGAACAGAAGAGCTGTTGCTGCAGATCAACAGTAAACAACACCAAATAATTTTTCTGTCAGGTTATTTTCCATCTAGGTGAGCTCACTAGGCAACTACACATACAGCTTTTCTGGTACTGAACAAGTAATAGTGCTTTGACAAGAGTTAACAGCAGTGTCTCTAAATGAGAAACTGAAGCCTCATTTTCTGTAACACAGAATGGGACACTTATTCTGGCCTAGGAATACAGCCCTGTGTTTAACAGGCACTGTGAAGAATAACTGAAGCAGATTTGTCAGCAAGCAAAAGCTAATTACCTCAACTGAAACTTTCCAGAGTACTTGGGCAACAACCTGACAGGAGTAAACAACAGAGAGAGGGCATTTTACAAGGTCAGCAAGAAAAGATTTAAATGATTTGTGGCATAGGAGTGGAAAATTTACCCCCTAAGATGAAACTATGAAGCTGGTAAGGTCATGAAAACTACAGACTGATGTCAAGGACGGGAAGAATTTTCCTGGATCTTTGCTTATAAATATGGTTTGAGACTGCAGCAGGAAAGGAAAAATTCAGTGACCACACTTCAGGTAAAAACACACAGTTTTAGAGAGTGGATAGAGCTGATCCAGGATAGGAAGTAGAGTCTCAAAGGGGTCAGTACAGGTCAGGCAGGAAGGTTAATTACTTCCAGTAAGAGGGACTATGAATGGTTAGAGATCACACACTGGCAGTGATTATCTGGATGGTGAAAAGCTTCAGAGAGGATGCGCTGTGATAAAACATATAAAGAGAAAAACCATAAATGCATTAATTAATGCTGCATCCTGCAGCAAGTATTCCTAGTTCCTGTGAATTACAGAGTACATACAGTCTTCACATAAATGTTACATCTTAGACCTAAAAGATTTTTCTGAAGCATTTCAGAGCCTGAGCAGTCATTAATCTTACTAGTATCTTTTGAATCTACCAAAATGATTGCTTATAATGAGGTTGCTCATTATGTAACAGAATAACAAGAACATATATAAAGAACGTCTCTTGAAAGCATTATTCACCTCTATCCTCCTTCACTCTGCTGCAAAAGATTAAGGGAAGATTCAGGTTTCTGTCCATCACAGTCTTCTTGAATTCCTATACTGACATTTTACTCGTCTGTGAGCTGATCTTGTACAAAAGCATTGAATTGGTTTTTATTTGATGCATTTCAGGTGAGATTCAGCAACGTCACACTAACTTTTTATGTAAACAAGCCCCATGATAACAGTCAATCTTTTTCTGTTAGCAAAATTTTATTTTACAGACATGTATGTGTGTACGCATATGGGAGTCATAATTGCAACAAGACTGGCATGATAATGATTTCACCATTTTCCAAAAAATTCCAAGAACTTTCATATTTTGCACATAAATAGGAATCATCATACACTTCTAGAGCACTTAGGTCAACAGGACTATATTCTCTTCTTGCTACTGCAAAATGAAAAATAAATTAGAGGGACCATATTTTACAGTGATGTTTTAACTTCTTTTTCCTCCTTCAGGAGATCTTAGTGCTTCTCAGTCAGGCACTGTTTTCTTTGGAAACTACCCTTTCTCCCTAAAGGCAGTTAAGTTTTAAGGTTAAGTACCATGCAGTTATCTTTGAAAATGAACATTTCATGTAAAGTGCATTTTCAGATAACTCATGATAATGTATCAGCTTTTTCAAGTTCATTACTAAATCTTCTCCTGTCATGCAGGTAAGAGGGAAGAAAAATGTGCTTCCATATCAGCTGTGCACTCTTGGAATAAGCATTTTCCATTTTTCTTTCTTTTCACTTCAGGTACACATTTTCACTCTTCTCTGGCTGCTCTTGACTTTCAACTGGGTTATACATTTGCTCCAAAACACCAGATATGATTATTCAGTTAAGAACAGCTATTAGACGTTTAGGCAAAGTCCACTGAATTACTGTTTCCTCCTATGGCTGTTGGTGCAAACTATTTAAATGAAAACACTGACAACAAATCTGCTTTGCAGACTACATCTATCTATTTCCATCCCTACATTAAACTACCCTGAGAAACTCAAAATCTCTACTGAATGATTCTGACGTACAGCTAATATTCATACTTTCCCTGTGCTGAATGTGCAGTCAACATTCCACCTATAAACAGAAAATCAAAAGTGATTTTCCAAATAGCCACTAAGAGAAAATACTCCTAATTTAAGATAAATACTGAAAATGGAAAGGAATCATGCTAATCCTAGGTTTTCACACATCTGTAACCTATGAAACAAGAATTCATGAGCATTTGTTTCTTTAAAAGCCTTACACTTTACATGAAGTTCAGTAACTCCATGGTGAAGCTGCTGATGTTTTGACAGTTGTTGGGAAATCAGGTGCAAGTAAGAGAGCGTAGGCTTCGCTCTCAGCTAGCACAAGCCTTTCATAGACTGGCAGGCTTTTCTCCTGTGAATTGCCTACAGTCAAAAATTCTTAAATCAACAGAAATGAATGCAAAAGTAACCCATTATCTCCTACTTTGCTATTGGCAAGGTCAGAAAACAAGAGATTAAATGTTCCAGTGCGTTAGTAGAAGACAATAAACACCCACGGAGGGAAGTGAAGAGTTTAGGTGGGACTTGTTTCATCAAACTTAACATGTCTACACTTTTAATCTTTGGAGATCTATTCTTTAAATCTCTACAAATGTCTCCCTTTACAGTTAACAGAGAGAAATAAGCATTTTACAGCGGACTTCAGCTAACCTATTTGAGAGATCTATTTTAGGTTGGGATAAAATCACAGTCTGAATATGTTTATTTTTCTCTGTTGATTAGAAAAGGAGCCTAGGGTGACTGGATCAGCTGTAGACATCTATATTTGGTCAGGTGAATCCCTACAGCCTACAGTGGCCAAAATAGCTATAAAAGAAAAACAGAAAACTAATGAGGATCTATATTAGAGCCTGTTGTGCTACTTAGATGAAACTCCACAGTTGAAGATAAAGAATCCTGGTACCCATATTGAATAGTCCTAGTGCAGAAAGGATACACCAGACACAAACTTCTAAAACTGCCCAACAAATCTTGAAAACCTTAGCTTCAAAGATCAGGTGTAGCTCTGGAGATACTTAAAAACTGAATAGGGGTTAAACAGAAAAAATTGTATATTTGCCCTTGTTGCTTACCCCTTTCCTAACCTACAATCTAATAAATAATTCCTCAGAATCTATTCTGAAGCTCCACAATAAAAAAGTGAAAGCAGGAGCTGCTGACCTAAGAAAATATTTTCGGTCAGGAGAAGAAAAACTTAAACAAACCTTCTCTCTTTCCCATGTGAAAGCTTTGCTTCAGTGGCTGTGACGGTATGTGATGGGCTCTGTTTGAACAGCACTGCTTGGATTCGCTGCACTTGGCCGTCCAGGCAGTCAGATGAGGGACATGTCAGCAGGGAAGATAGCAAACATGTAAAATGACATTCTGACCGTGGTCGAGGATTCTGTAAGGACAGGTGACCCCAGCCGCTGCTAAGTGAGGCATTTCTGACTGAACTGAGTCTTTATCTTAAATGCAATCACTACAAATTCCAGTCTTTCTGAAAAAAGCCTTGTCTGTCAAATCAGTGCAAGTATGCATGCAACTAGTTTATTTAGCACATCTGTTCTGTCCTTTCTCCTATAAAACTGTCCTACATACAGTGAAGAACCACTTGCAGTATCTTTTACGCTTGCAGCACAGGAGCTCAAATACTACTTAGAAGCTTATAATAAATTAAATTATAAAGCTTATAAATAATTAAATACCTTCCAAATTAACACCATCTGTTATCTTAGCTTATATTATATTTGTATTTGAGAGGGGTAAGCAATTTCAAACTTGGGCTGGATAGAGGGATGAAATCTCAGTGTAGCCTTTCACCTTTATCTTCCACAGTTCTAGGACTTGTACATTAAGTCCTTCTGACTTTAGCAATATGTCTCCCCAGAAGAGAAGGGAAATGTACAAAGTTATTTCAGGAAAGCCCCTCCATTTATTTAATACAGTTCGATGTCTTTGAATAAAACATCAAATGTTTAGATGCCAACTGCTGAAGAGAGCTTCCCACTACCACAAGATTGCTCCCCATTCCTGTTTCGTTACTACTGCTTTTAAACAAATTCTGTAATTAGGAAAGCTATTAAAGCAGGGACTCTCAAGCTTTTCCATTTTACAATGAGGTGTGGAACCATTTAGAAACTTCAAATATTTAGACTGCTGTGCAGTGGATATGAATCTAGTCTTTGTACAAACTTTCACAGACATGTTTTATGTGGCTCACAGTTTTCACAAACCAAAAAAAACCTGTCATGTTTTATTTTATACACCCCAGCAAGAATGCATACACTACTTAAGAAAAGAGAGGAAAATGAATCAAAATATGCGAAAAGTCTCATGATGAGGAAAGATCCATATGCATCTAACTTAGAGGCAGTGGAAAAGATCTGTCTCAAAGATCTCAATGCTTTAAAAGAAAAACTTCTCTCCCACAGACTCCATGAAGTTCCGAAACAGGCCCTACAGACTTTTGAGCAAGTGTTTCAACACATTTTCACCCACATTAACAAATAATTTTTTTCTAGCTCTGAGCAATTGGAATTTAAATGAAAATTTTTAAAAAATCAGAAACTTGAAATTCTAATCTGTAGATAATAGCAATTTTATCTACAGAAATACCATCATTTCTATACAATTATCAAAGATCATTGACAATTATGACAATTCCTACTACACACTCTGTAATCTCTTTCCACTGGTGTCTTAGAGCAGATACAACAGCCATCTATCTACCTGGCTTGCCATGCTGCTCCACCTGGAAACAGCTGGTCAGCCTCCTGGAAGCACCAGAAGAGAGGATAAAACTGTGTAACTCTTATAAAACTGCTGAGTTTTAAATAATAATAAAAAAGTTAAGTAACAGATTTAGAAGTATGCCATTTTCAAATGTCTGCCAAGCTGAGTAACAAATGCTTCCATCTTGTTTCTTCTTTTGAGCAAAAATACGGTTAACACATGTTCATACTATGTATGCTCTGATTTAAAAAAAGGCTGCTCACATAATAGAAATGAACTAATATTATATTTAAAAATCTACTGTAAACCCCAATTGCAAAAATCTTCACGTTCAAGATTCCCCTGGAGCTCTTCCAAGGAAAAGAGCCAACTACAATAAATAAGGTGGGAAGCTAGGGAGTATCTACAATGTAGTGACCTGCTATCATTAGATTCAAAATACTCTTGAGAATACAGTAGTGAAGGAAAGAATACTAATGTTTTTCCCTTGTGAAACATGACTTAGAAAATGTGTGGAAATATTCAATAGAAAATGGACCAGAAATGGATAAAACTTACAGTTCTCTATGTAGAAACCAGATATACCCTAAAAATATTTTCAGAGGCCATTATTTTAAAGCAGAATTTCAATACAGAAAACATGGATAACAATGCTCTACCACTCAACTTTCAAGGTACATCTATAAAATGTATTTTTACAAGAGCATGGAACCACTGGACAACATTTTCCTCTTTTGATGAATAAAAAAGTAACTTAATCAAGGTGGCAACCTGTTTCCCTTGTAACTGCAAAGTCAGGCATTCCAAACACTTGGTCTGTTAAAATTACAGCCACACTTTCATATATCATAAAATTAAGGAAGACAACCTTCATGTCCACTCCCACTCCCTGTTACAGGGACAAAACCCTCACAGTTTATTACTTTGCATACCTCAAACCTCTAGTGACATCTCCCCTAAAAGAAAGTACATGCTGCTCCAGGATACACAAAAGGAAGGACCACATTGTCCTTATACATATGGAAGCAGAAAATAAAAATTGACAGGTTACCACACTATAAAAGAAAACACATTCTTGTGATTAACCTCTTATACTAGAGGGTGTTTTTGTTCACTTAAAAAAAGCACATAGATTTACTGGGTCTTAAATGTTGCATTAACTTACATATTGTGGAAAATACGGATTTTCCATAAACATAAAACAAATGGCTTTAAAAACAAAAACAAAACAGAAGTTGCATGATGATTTCTTGCAGAAGTTAAAAGAATTTATTTTTCTTAAACAAAGAAAAGCTTTAAATCTCAGTGAAATGGGCCACAGTGGAAAAGCCCTTTACTATATTACTGCACCTTATAAATAGTAAATGATATTGTTTAAGGTCAAGGAAAGAAATACTGCAATCCTAAAGCAACCATGCATAAAGGACACTGGAAGGTTCATCTTCCTTATTCTTTCTTTCCTTCTCATTCTTTCATCTAAAAAGAAGCTTTATTTATAGCTTGTCTCAGAAGACCTCCCTGAAACATCCCTTAGAGGCATTTTCAGAAGTATTTAATAATTTAACTTTTGCTTATATTTGAGAAACTAAGAAAATATTGCAGAGTCCTCCTAACAGAAATAGGCTTCCCAAAACAACCATAAATCTATAATTTTGGACTGCTGCTTATCTACAATATTCTGTGGGATATTTAAAAAACTTGTGCATCTCATTTTATAATGTACACAAACTCATAATCTCAGCTCACTCTTATATTAAATTATTACTTCAATTTTCATTAAAAATCAGCAATTCCTGCAACTATACAACGACTTTTCTTTCTTTCTTTCTCAGTGCCCATTCTTGCTTGGCAGTAACAGGGTGTAATACTTGTCCCTTCCATATGGGGAAAATGAGTACTCTACTGCTGCCAAGATCAATCTTGTCTGTAATAAGGATAACTACTGGGTGATCTGTTGGAAGTAGCCAAATGAATGACAGACATGTGAGAGTGATTCAAATGCCCATCCACAGCTACTTAAAATTAAACTGAAACTGGGGGAAATGTTGTGTACCCATTTCTTTTTCCCATACACTAGGTATTTTTAACTGGTTCCCATGAAGATCTCATGCTTGCATAACCAAAGCAAGAATTAGGAATAAACCCTCCCTGGCCTTCATCTGGCAGTGAAATCTCCCTTCCCTTCCAGACTGCATATCTCAAAGGTGAGACCTCATTCCACAGCAGCTACAGGTCTTCCTGCCCCTCACACTACCTGACAAAAAGAAAGGGAAAGCCTCTGAGTTTCTGGACTTAAGCTCTGTACCCCCATATTCTGGCAGTATTGTTTCCTGCCATCAGTTTAAGTCTCCTTAACCATGTAAACTAAGTAAAGAAAGGTTCTGTGTGTAGTTAATATTTCAAATTAAATAAGCCTCTAATGCTCAAATCAAAGAAGTTTAATAAACTTATTTTATTATGAACATTTGACAGAGAGCAGAAGAACCTTTCATAAATAATACTGTCAAGATAGAAGAGTAAGAGACAGAAAAACTATGAAAAATTCATAACAGAATATTTTCAGATTCCATTACATAGACAGAATTCTGTACAGTTTAGTAAACATGACCACTGTCACAGTACAAAGCCCACAAAATCTCCAATTCTACACACTGAGACAGAGTAAGGCTGGGGCACTGCACACACAGCATCAGATTTTTTATGAGAGTGGCAGAGGCAGGAGTTCCAAGCCTGATGTAATTTTGATGTAACCTGCAGTAAGTAAAGGACCCTGCCATAACCCGCAGAACGTGTGATTTCTCTCCTTGATAAACTCAGGGGAAGAAAGAAAGAATTCACTGAGTGCTATTAACTGCAAAATTCCTCTATCTGCATCAAGGTATCGTGAAAATAGCAGTCACTGAAAGTAGAAATGATGGTCAGAGAAGAACCAACAATTTTGTCTTTGTCCTGTTCAAACCTCCTCTAGCTACTGGCCAGAGACAGAGCCTGTGGTGTCCAGCTCTTCTGACATTAGTTTTCTTCAAAAAGCATTGCTATTTATCTAAGAAGCTTGAATTCTACAGAAGTCCCAATGCCTACATGGTAGGATGGCATTCAGAAGGGGACACAACAACACAGCTGTTTAAGCACAGATTGGAGCTGAGAAACAAACCCAAAACACTAATACAAGAGGAAAAAAGCAAATTAATATTCTGTACCCAGTCTCAAAAGCAGAAACTAATCAGACTGTTAGCCCATTAGTAAAACCACAAGGTTTCACTCCAGCAGCTCTGAAACAGTAATGGATTTTCCCATGAAAACTTGAAAGAAAAGGTGAAAAAAGGTTTGTGTGGTATGATGGAAAGGAATGCCAGACACAGCTTTGGTCAAACATTCCCATTAAATATTTTCTCATTACCCACCAAGTTCACTCACAGGCCAATTTCACTGGCTATTTACCAAGGAGGTTTAAGATAATGTTTACTGCTCTTTACTGCTTTTCAATTTTCTAGGCTTGCTGGCATTTCCCTTTAAGAAATCCTTGTGAAATTAAAAAAGTAACACATGAATAGGTTACACTATACTGAGAAAATCTCAGTAGATTTTCTGTTACTCTGATTTTATACACTCTACCACTAAACTGCTACACTATTACCTTCAAAAAGTTACTAGAGTGCCTTTTTTCTTTAGCAATAAGGAATAAATCTCACTGAAATTATTTCATTAGAAATGAGAGCACATCAGGCTCTTTGCAGAGACAGACACTGGCGCATTTGTGCTTTTATTACACATATAGCATAGTATAACTTCAACCCTGTAATGCCTAAAAATACCCAAAACAGAAAGAGTAAAATTATGTATTTCAGCGTTAGGTAATAAGGAAAATGTAAAGAAGTGTAACAGTTGCAGAAAACAAACTAAAGTCCTGGATAACATTATGTGTTGATCTTCAATTACACTAATGCTAAATGCTGACTGCTATTTTTGAGAGTATAAGGAAAAAAATGGAAACTAGGAAAGCAGCTGGTAGAAAGAAATTACTGCACTGCTGAAAAAAATGCTTTGATAAACTACACACAAGATATTAATCTCCCAGTTTACAGACCAATGATCTTTCCAACAAACAGCATTTACTGCTTACAGAACATAAAAGCCAGCTTCTTGAACATTCATTTGCTTTTAGCATGCCTTTATGCGTTTATATTTCATCAAACACAGTAATTTGAGAAGAACAAGTAAAGAACATTAAAGAAAAAGCCAAAATATATAAACAGTAGAAAGACCTTGAAAAAATATACTGCTTTTATTTTGTATGATTGCTTATAGGAATTTTTCTTCTTTTAGATTCAGATTGATATGCTAAACTGTGTTTTCCTTAGATGTGTAGAGTTAAAGTTATAAGCTGGACAGACTTGTACAGGTATTGGTAGTGCTGACTCACTGAAAATTATGTCCTAAGATCAGTATTTGTCGAAATTCTTCACCTTTTAGTTCCATTATTTTCATTTCCACTGTGCAAAGCAGAAGAATGACAGTCTTAAATTTTATAACTACAAATGAAGAAAACCAGCAGCACTAAAACTCTACAGACCAAAGTGATTTACTACAGTCTTAAAAAGTACTATATAAATATCAGCACCTATACAAATTTATAGTATAAAATTATGAACCTGCTTAGACTTGTACACATACTTAAAATTTTACTATATTAGTAGCCCCAGTGAAATTGTTTATTGACAGTTTCTTACTGTTGGGTCTCCGTTTCATGTCTCTTTTGCATTTTTAAACATAAAACAGAAATTTAGCTCTTGATTCTAAGAGAAACTGAGAGCAAAGGAATCTGTTGTGGACTCCCCTGTAGCACAATCTATCTTGGCAGGTAAACAGACGCCTAATTTCCAAGACTTAGAAGACAAAGTTACCAAATGAAAACAAAAATTTCTTTGAATGCAAAAAAAGACTGGTGAGCAGTATTTCTCAGTATTTAAATGGTTTTGGAGATACAGGATCCACCATTGACAAGCTTTTCCCTCTCACAGCCTTAGAGCTTAAGCAAAGTTTCTGCACACTGTTACTGACATGACCATTATTAAAAGGAGATGCCATCATGACCACCTCCAAGCACTCAGGTCTAAGGAGTTTAAATTCTTTGTGAATGGAATTATGAAACTACTTTGTTTTCAGTACCCACGGGCAGTAGAGCTCCTAAAAAAAATTACTTCTTGCCCTTTATCTTATGTAGTTGTTCTCATTTTCTCTGACATGAAGTTTCAGAGGAGATACTGAGGCACTCATGTTTTCTCTCAGAAAAAATAAATACTTGGTTAGAAGGCTTGTATCAGAAAATAAAAATCCCCTAGAAATTCTCATGAGTTTAGCTTGGTTTGTGGTTTGGTATGTTCCACAGGAGAAAAATATAAAGGCCAATTTCTGCTGTATTTGGTGAAATTATTTAGTAGTAAGTAAAACTTCCAAAGTCATACAAAATCCCGTTCTATTTAGATTATATGTTTAAGATGAAAACGGGTGTTCTTCTGCACAAGAAAAAAACTGTGTTTTTTGCTTGGGGAAGAATTCAGCATTTTTAATTTCTGAGACAGCTGCCACCAAAATTATGGATATAAGAAATCCATCTGTAAGCAGATCCCATTTTACCTTGGGATGGACTAATGGAGAAAGCAGGATTCAAAAAGAAAAGATAATACAAAGGTGGTGGTATAAAAACAACATCCAGCAGAAGGAGGTTTGGTCTGCGGTGATAGGAAAACCTGTTGTGCTCGCTTAAAAAATATGCAGAAGGAGAAAATGGTATTCTGAAACAAAGTGACAAAATCAATAATCTGAAATACTCCAACAACTAAAGGGACATAAGCGTACATTGCCATACTTATCAGTGGCAATTCTGTTGTAATTTCACCCACTCCTATGGGTGAAATAACACACCTTATGGGTGTTTGTTATCATCCATAAGTTTACTTGTATATCACAAGAAGAAAAAGGACTTTTTCACCTATGGTATTGAGTGTTTCCCTTCTGCACAAGGAAATAGGTAGCCAGTTCAAGCCAAGAACAGACTCTTCTGTATAACAGGTTCACAGCTTTAGGTTTTTGTAGTAACTGTAGAGAATGGTATTTTTGATGTATTTCTTAATAATGCCTTCTTTTTGTAGCAAATTGTTGCATTTAGACAAGCTAGAAACACATTCTAGAGTAACCACTAATCTGGTCTCATGGACAAAAACTAGTTTTGTCACAATAAGCCATTTCATCATGATAACTAGTGAAGTAAACAACATAAACATCTACATATTTTAGGATTTGTGTCTCACTTCACAGATCTAGAGGTGTTCACAGAAATCCTTGAGAAATGCAATGCTAACACCAGAGCAGGGAAGCTCTACTGCTTAAACACCTTGTCCTAGGATTTTTTTTTATTTAATTGAAATAATTATTCAGATTACTCTAGCCCTATCTCTTAATCATGGAATAGGAAAATCAGAATAGACTTAGTAGGTAACGACCTGTATAAGGAAAAAGAAGCATAAGAATATGATTTCATCCATATTTTGAAGAGATGATTAAACTAAAATACATACCGCATCTGTAACTTCTATCTCATACAGTTTCTGGAAGGTCTCACGATAGAAGAAAAACAGCTTCCCACTGCCACCACCCTTCTTTACAGAGGTGCCTGTGACAAGGATCTTATCATCTGGACTGAAACAACAATCTGTCCTGTTGAAGAAAACAAAGAATCTCACTGGGCAGATAAATAATTAACATATCAAGAACTTGGATATAAATTGCACTCCTTAAAACAATCTTTTCTATTTTTTAGTCCTTTCCCGACAAAGCTTGAAAAGTATTTCGTGAGTTGTCACTTATTGCTGTAGTTATCAATTAGAGTTATCTGTTACAATTGTTATAACAGTTGTGCACAAGATGTGCAAAACTGGCAGATTCATTAAAAATCCTCCTCCCAGCAAACTTCTCCTCCGCTCAAAGTCTTGCAAGCTTTTCAATACAAGAAACAACAACAACAAAAAAAGTACTTTAAAATCAGGCTGTCATCATTAAGTAAAAAAATGTGCTAATCATGAAATCTGGTTTTGCTGATGATACATTCTTCAGTGATGCAAGGTGGTGTGTTTATACACTGTCCAAAAATATTTTTCTGTTTATTTTTCCTCTGTGATACAAATTGCAGTTAAGGTTGAGCTGTCCATGACTTGTCTTTCTAAGATCTTATTTCAAAATTACAAACTGTCCTTAGGGGATTTGGCTGCATTACAGCAAGAGAAATGCAGATCAGACCAAGAAAAATATCGAAAACAATACTTAGCACTGTGCAGCAAAATAAAATCAGCACTTCTGACACTGTAACATGAATTCATATAATGTACCTTCATGTTATGTCTAGTTTTTCATTCAGCTCTTTTTTTATTAATTACAGACTAAATAAGAATAAGATTTACATCTATATCTCATTACACACATAAGGGCCTCCTCCTGAAATGTTACTAATCTAATTAGACTTAAGACATTTGAGACTGAAATATCACAAAAATAAGATGTTTTAAAGCAATGTGAATCCCTAAAATAGATGAGAATTGTCACTGCACAGTTCTCCTTGTACAACTCCTAGTCCTCTCCGCACAACTGTGGACAACTGAGGGTAAGAACTAGTGACAACTGAGGGTAACAACTCCATCAGAACCCTTCCCCATTCAGCAAAAATACTGCTATTTCTGCTAGTTGGAATAAATTAGAATACTTACATTGGAAAGAAGCTGGGCAGTCCATCTGCTGAATTAAGAGGTTTTTTAAATTGTCTAATATCCCATATCTTTAAAGTATCATCTCCTATAAAACAGAAGAGACAAAGGTTAGCAATAAAGAATTCAAGTCAAGAACTTACACACATCAGAAAATTTCACTCTCTAATTCAGAGAGGAGAACAAAATTATATAATAGAGGCATCCAAAATGGGAACTATTTCTAAGTTTTTCCTTTGTAAGTGACTATGACAGTGCAAGGTTGAGAAGCCCAATATGCAGCAGTCCAGTACACCAGAAACTTCTCCTCAATGGCTCAATTCTATTGTGGTAATCCTTCCTATCAAAGAACCACTATTCACAGTAGAATCAGATTCCTCAATCACTAATTTATTGTTTGTTTGTGAGCATTGATGTTTTGCTTCTAGGAGCAAATTTCAAGATATCTAAAGAAATTAAAAATGTTGCCATGAATGGTCTAGATCAAAAACTAAACAAGTTTTATATGTGTGGTTTTTACCTGTCCTGAAAAAGCAATCAGGAAGAACCTGAAAAGCACATTAAAGTTTTCCCCCTTCTTTAGCAGGCAACAAAGTGCTCTCTCAGTATGGAGAAGAGGCCCTGGAATCAGTCAGAAATCCTTAGGGAAGGGGGTGAAGGGAAGCAAGTGAAATCACACTTACTGTAATGAAACATTTTCACCACAATAGCTTTAGCTATAAAAGCCAAAATCAAGGTTACAAAAAGAGATCTGTAGCAATTTTCATCTGTGTTTGATAAACATGGTGTGACTGTAGGCCAGTAAAAGTCAGGCTGTTTATCCCTCTTTGAAAAGTTATGACATATTAACAAAATGAGAACAGTGGTAAAAAAAAAGAGATTAATTACTTATTCTCAGAGACATCTACATCTCCTCTCTGATTGTCCTTCTGGAACACTTATTTCCAGCATGAGATGAGCTACAGAATTTGAGCTTTGAAGTACCTCACTCAAGCACCTAGACACGTCCTAGCATTTGACAGCAGTGCCTCAGCACTTTCAAGGGTAAAAAGAAGGACATTTAAGCAACAATTCCCTTTAAAAATATCCAGACAAAAAGTTACAAAATCTTTCTGACCTAGGAGGCAAGATCTGCTTCCTTCCAAAGTACAAATCTTGCAGGGAAGTAATTTGGTTATCTACAAGTATTTTGTGGATTCATAGCCTTTGAGCTCAAGAGCTCAAAGGAGGCCTTGGAAATAAAATGTTTTTAAAAGAAGTAACAAAAGAAATCAAGGCCAGCAGTGCCCTTTACAGGGAAAGCAGTAATGTGTGGCCTCGTACATCATGTATGTTTATATTAAAATCTAGGATAAGTCCTTACTACAAAATATTTTTAAGAAGTGGACAACTTAAATAAATGATGTCTAGAGAAGAGTATATTTCTGTTCATTGGGAAGCTAAGAAATGACAAGAAAGAAAAATGTTGAGTCCCTGTTTTGGGAATATGTGTTTTCTTATTGTTTCCCAGTAGACTCCATCCCAAGTACTTCAAAGCATTTAGTCTTGTAAAATGAGCCCTCCCTTTTCCCTCCCATCCCCCAAGAAAAAAAAACCAAACCAATTATCGTCGAGATGTTACATCTAAAGCACCAGCACTTTATAAATGTGTGCAAAGGACAGCATTTGGCCACTTTGCAAATCTCCTGGATAGGGACAGATCTACGGCTAGCAGCCAAGGCTGTTCTGTTCCTAGTGGAATGAGCCTTGACATGATCTTCAAGCTGTAGTCCTGCCAGGTTTCAGCAGGAGAAATGCAGTCAGACATGTAGCTATAGCTCCTTTGCTAGCAAGCAAATGTAATGGGATAGTTAAAAAAATTAGAAGACTGTAGTATGACTCAAATTTAGGGTTGATTTCAAGTCAACATTGTCTAAAATTGAAATAGTGTAAAAATAGAAGAGTAAGTATTTGGAGAGGGGAAAATGCTAGTAGAATGACTGACTTGCTATTGCTGTGAAACTTTACCATCATTAACAATTTGCTCCAATTCACTTTTCCTAAATAAAACTCCCAGTGTGAAAATGCAAATTGATTCCTAAATCTAATTTGCATTTCAAGTTGAAATCACTGTCACCAAAATCACAGAATATTGCCTTTCCTCAGCACCAAGGATTTTTCCCAGTAGGATCCTTCTATCAATGCTTAGGAGCTTTAACAGAACTGCAGCAGTTGTGATCTGGTTTTAATTACTTTATACATGAACAAAAATAGTTATGCTTAAACAAAAGCATATAAACAGTTGTGCAATTCAGTATGAATATTCAAAATAGTCTACTCAGATCATTCAGTACTTTTTCTTCATGGCAGACTTCTTCAAAGCCTGGCAGGCTTATTTAAAGCCTTTATAGCATTTTTTGTAGCATTTCAAACACTATTTTTCACCATTTTAATAAGGATACCAATAAACAGGCTCAAGACTGACACAATCAGGTCAAGACATTGTTACACCAATGGTACTGAGCACTGGACTTATCAAGAGGTAACAATTAGGTCCTAGACAAACAGTCTTTGGTGAGCAAAGATAGGAATTTTTCAAATGCCCTTTAGTCAAAATAAGGCTGAAGCACTAATACTATAAAGATTTTATCTGATTTTTTTTCTTTTCTTTTCAGAAGATACTGACCAGGAAGACAAACACATGAATGCGCGGAGGCCCAAAAGAAGCAAAAGTGCTGCCGGGAATTCACAAAGCCTACAGTCAGCAGCACTCTGTTTAAAAAGAGGGAGTCCTCTGCTGAAAGCAAAGCTCGATGACAGAAATTGTTCACAGAGATCAATGAGGCAAAGAAACATAGGAAATGGGAATTCTAAAAAGTTACAGCTTTGGGAACACATAGCTTAGCAAGCTTACCAGAATATGTTTATCAACTCTGAGCCTTTCTGTGAAGGCTTGTACTGGATCTGTGAGAGACACCTTACAGAACAAGGTACAACCTTCTGCATTGTGTACTGGTTCTACAGGAGGAGCTGCAACAACTACAGAGCAACCTTTGGAGGCATCAAAAAATAGCACCAAAGCCAAAGATCCTGTGAAGGAAGTCACAAATTGAGGAATCTATACCTACATTTGGAACACTTCTCAGCATCACCTGCATCCATACCAGTCTGATCAAATAAGTGCATCATCCTCTCTAAACATATGGAATGTACATACAAACACATGGCAAGAAAGATACCAGAAGACTTTCATAATGCCATTTCAGCTTCAAGTGTTGCACTTACCTGACTACGCCTATTAAAACTAGTAAATGTATTTCTGCCATGGTCAGAATGAACACCTGTGTTCACCTTCTAAAGAATATTACTTGACAAAAACCCATCTGATTTTTGAAATGCCAATGTTTGGATTTACTGTGAAGAGCAATATGTTATTACACTACACAAAGCAGTCTCTATACATGCTGCTGCATAACCCTTGAGCATACATGCTTCTATGTTTAAAACCAATTTCAAAATGAAGAAAGAAATACAAGTAAAATTTAAAAAAGAAAAAAGACCAACAAAAATATCAAGAGTCAAAAAAAGATTTAAAAAAATTTTACAGTAAGACCTCAAGTCCAATCCTAATTCTTCTCTCTCCCCTGCTAAACAAAGAAAATGTTCCACAAATACTACCCTTCGTTGTTTCAAGCATGCAGAAATATCACTTTCTTAAGTTTCTGTCAAGTTACTACCTAATATCCAACAAGAATAGCACTGGAAACTTTCATAAGCAGCTCCTTAGGTTTTTATTTTCCCTTGTGCCTGCAGCTGAGCCGTGCCTCATCTTCTCATATGCAACACAGATCTACATCAGATGCAGGAAAGTCCATCAGGCTTTCAATGAAAGTTCCCATGCCCCAAACAACTATCCCCTCTTTGATCCTCAGCACTTGGCAGGTGTGTTAATCTACAAATGCTGGATCCACATCTGCTTTTGTTGGTACAGATCCAAAGCAATACTCATATTAAAGCACTAACCAAACAAGTCAAAATAAGGTATGAATCCTCCTTACTTTCTAGTGTAGTGCACACAGAGTTCTTTTTTTTCTCTTAATACACTAGACAAAGGTAGCACTTTTATCCACATTGAGTGGCCAAAGTTCTGTGCAGTCTTACATTCTGCAAACAATCAATCAACATTTTATACAGCTTAGTGCAGTGTGTGGAAGATAAAACCTGAGTAAATGAAAGTCTGTTTAACACGAGACAAAAACTGGAGACAGATGAGGAAGAGCAGGCAAGTAAAAGTGCCACATGCAATAAAAATAGGAAAAGGTCATTTATATGGTCTACATTCATAAATGTGAAACAGAAGAGAATTTGCATAAATGAAGGTTGCAAGACAGCAGTAGTGAATACCCCTCACTAAGTAATAGCTTTGTTTGCTGTTATATTTTAAAGCATGCCAAGGTTTATCCCTAAATTTCCTGAAATATGTCTGTGTGAATTTTCTCGGGGCAATCACCACTGGCAGACAGACAGCGTTTTACTTAGCACAGAATGGAAAGACACAGTTCACATATTTTCCAAGCAGGAGAAGGTCTACACATTATAAAAGTCTGGTTCAGTAAGGACAAAAAAGCTTGAGAGCTTTTACCTCACCACTTACAACCCATTCATGACGGGCAGAGTGGCAGCAGAACTGTGAACAGCAGTTCAACTCAGGACCCTGAACAGCAGTTACAAAACAACACAAGTGCCATTAGTGTCCATATGCCTAGGGCCTTCCAGGATAAGAATACCAAATCCTTACTCTGAAAGATGTGTTCTGGGAAACAACATTTGGAATCTTTGAAATGTGGCAAGACATACAAAGAATCAGTGCGGCCGCACCCAATATCAGCTGCATTTCACTGTACCGACATGCACCGGGTCAGACACTCTACCCCCTTCAGGGACAGGGGCACAAGGAGGATGCAACGAAAATGCAAGCTACTTGGCTAGGAAACACATCCACTGCTTCAGAGCTTTTTTCATCTACGAATACCTACATTCTGGTATTCTGTGTATGTAATCTCATTTTGTCTATGTACCAAACTGACCAGATGTTCTAAACATATGTTAGGCACAGTGTTAGCCAGCATTAATGTACACTGCCTCTCCCTAGGCCTGTTTATTTGGCCTTGGGGCAATGCTAATGCATACACAGAGCTTCTGGTTACAGCTGTTTTCTATCCAGACAGCTTGGCTTGTATGCTTGCACCTGCCTGCAAAGTACGGGGCAGACAAATTTCTGCATGAAAAGCTGTCTTCAACAGACACCATCCTCTCCCAGTAATGAAGTTAATGAGTCCTCAAATACATCTTTGCCTTCTCAAGTCTTCTTCTATTATCTTAGATTCATTTATAAAAGCTTTATCTGAAGTTTACAATGGAAGCTTGTTTTCCCAGTCCTGTGGACGTTCCAAATTCTTTTGCCATTCAAGTATATTTTGAAAAGTCAATTCCAGTCATCAACTTTTGATGTTTTTAAAACAGATTAGATAAAAATTCCAATTAGGACAGAAAATGATGTTGCTTAAGAAAGTTGTATGAGGAATTAATACCTTCAGAGAAGAGACTGTTATTGAGAGGCATTTATCTTCCATGGAAGAACTAAGCAACAAAACGGGACTTTTTTATCATTAATTAAGCTAATGATTTCCTTTCAGTGTATTATTGCTGCTAGATGAGAACACAGATCAGGAACTGTGTAATACAATCAGCAAAGTTGTCTTAAAATATTTCTTAACTGCAGTAAAATTCTCTTTCAGGAACACAGTACTGCATGGTGTATCAAATAAAAGTAGTAAACTGAAATACTTCATATTTGAATCACTAATATCTGGTTTCACTACCTTACCTCCACCACAAACAACTACATCAAACAATTAACACAATCTATGTGGTTTGTTTAATGAACCATTTCATTTCATTGAAAACGTGCTACATTCAACAAGTCATAGGGTTCTTTCAATCACCTACCTCCTCTGCTGGCAAGGACAGTTCCATCATAGGAAAATGTCAAACATGAAGTGTCAGTGCCTGAAGCATGGGCTTGCCTGCAGTGGAACTTCGTATGTACCTGTTCGCCAAACAAACATAACATTACAAAATCAATTACAATTACGAATCAAATAACAAAAAAAACAAATGGGACAAACATTTCTTCATAGCATTTTCTGTGCTCTGCTGCTATTCATTATTCTAAACAGAAACCCCTCCATTTTTAGGAGGTACAGTAGCTAAGTATTTCCAGCAGAGTTTTTAAAATGTTATATTAGTTTTAGAATATGCTTTCATAATAAGAGCTTGAATGCAAGATTTAAATTCTCCATAGGTTTAAATATACAGTACAGATTTACATGGCATCAACGCTCTTGGAAAACTCCCACTAGCACTGAACAAAGGTAGTTATGCCTGGTTAAGATAAAAATACATTCCACGACAGTTCTCAACACTCCCCTAAGCAGGCTTTTAGTTTCTCAAACAACCAAAATACAGTGTACATACTTTGGAAAGGACTGAAAAGAACTGGAAAAATTTACTTTTGCCAAATTTAATCCCTGGCAGAATTCATGACTTACATAATAGAACAAACTTCTATTGGGAGGTTTGTGTTCCATTTAGGTAATGTAAAATTCAAGCATGGTGATGATGTAGGTTTTATTTTCATTATTTCTATTTTGCTGATAATCCTAAAGAAAGGTTGAAATTACCTTCAAGTTCGCATTTTGCTCTTGTATGGAGATCACTTCTTATTTATTAAGTCATTATTTAGTAAAATACCTAAAAATTCTCTTAATAGGGAAGGAACCTCGAATTTAAATGGTCTTGTCAAATCAAGTTCTCCTATTTCCCAGCCTAAAACAAGGGTCTCAGCTAAGATTCCAAGACAGGAAGTGAAAACACAGGAAGGGAAAAAGGGCAAAGACAGAAACAGGAAAAAAAAATTGAGACAGGTTGATTCCTTTTTTAATACCTAGGTAATTATGCTTCTCATTTGCACTCTTTTTGTAAAAGAAAACTAATTCACATAGTTGTAAAATTAGGCATTCAAGAGTTCAGGGTTTCCAGTATGACTGTATCTAATCTTCCCCTCTGAATTAATGAGGATTAAAACACAGAGAAGAAAATGGCAAATTAGTGACCTTGAAGTCCTTTATATATGTTTGTGATGAGCAAAACAAAATTCATGCACATAAGCATATCTTTTCAGATGAGGGGTTGAACAACATGCAGCAAAATCAGACCTAGAATCCCACCCTGAACAGTAAGAGGACAAAACAATGAGCAGCTGCTCAGTGATTTTTATCCAAACTATGCATTAAAATAGAAGCATTTGTACAGAATAAAAATGAGAATGTGATCACAAAAGGAGAATGTGATCACAAAATGCAATCACACAGACTGAATTAGGCTTGCAAAGGAATCCTCAGTAAATTTATCTTCAAATTTTTGACTATGCACACCTTACTAAGACTCTTTTAATGGGTTATTTTGTACGTAAGAGCCACAAACTAGTGAAGTAATTAAAGCTATTTATTCTTAAGAATAGTTGTTCTAAATTTGGTTCAAAAGCTAGAGAATCTTTGTGTGATGATGTTAATAATTACTGCAAGCTTATTTTGATGTGCAGATTTGGTCAGCCATTGAGAGGAGTCACGTGAGGCATTCCCTCCACAAATGACTCTTCAACAAACAAAGGGGGACTTCAGGTACCAACAACATGCTTCTTACAGTATTTGAACACAGAACGCAATGGCCTACACTTAGCCATAGTAATTGTTTTGAAATTACTGTCACTTCCAGCCAATTAGGCATACCCTGAAGTCTATGGACACACTGTGGTTTACAACTGTTTGTCTTTTATGTGAGTGTTCATTAATACTAAAAGCATATTTTGTGAATCCAAGAGCATAAAATTTTCCAAGTATGTGGAAATGTCTAAAGAATAAAATGTGAATCGGCTATCAGGAAATTAATTTTCTATAGTATTTGTTAAACATTAACAAGCAATTAAAACTATGTGTTTTTTGTATATATATATACCATGGACACTTTCAAAAACATCATAAATGGTTAATATTCACACTTTAAAAAAGGACAGAAAGATTACATTACGATTATAAGCTAATTCAAACAAATTGAAAAAACTTCATTTGGACTCCACAACATTCCCATCCTTCCAGGCAATGTCACACCGACATAAATATATTAAAATATCATTTTTTTCATTCTGCTGCCCAACTTATTGTAAGGGTGTAGGATTTTTTCCTTTTATTTCATCCTCAAACTGAAATTCTTTCCTCTTGCTTTGTGTTGGATCCAAATTAAAACACAGAAAGAGTGTCCAACAAATGTCTTTTCTTTTATGCTTTACAAGCAAAACCCCTAAATGTCTATAGATAGATAGCAAATCACATAACAGTCAGAATTTGTGTTATTTTCCTATGGTCAAAGATACTGATTTTATTTAGCATTTATTTGTGAATCCATCAATAAAATTTAAACCGTGTCTTTCAGGAATTAAACACTCATCTTAAATTGGCCCCAAGTTGTGCGAGGAGAGGTTTCGATTGTATGTTAGGGAAAAATGCACACTAAAAGAATGGCCAAGCATTAGAACAGGCTTCCCAGAGAAGTGCTTGAGTCACCATGCTTGGATGTATTTAAAAGATGTGCCAATATGGCATAAGGGGACATGGTTTAGAGGTGGGCTCAGCAGAGTTAAGGTTGTATATAAAGTTGTAAATTGTGGGACTTGATGCTCTTCAGGGTCTTTTCCAACTGAAATTACTTTTTTATCCTACACCATGCACTACAGAACTTTCTCAATTAAGTACTTATACTCTGACCAGTTTTTGCCCCTTTTTCAACTGTCCTGTAGAGAAAGGAAAACAGCAACATATAGATGTCCAAGACTGGTATCATTTGCCCCTTAATGACAAAAATTAAACCAATAAACCAAATTTTGCCCAACTCTATTCAGCTTCGATACTTTTGGACTTCAAGTAAAAACCAGGCTTGACTGAAAGAGATAGTAAGATTGCATCAGCAATTGTATGTCTTTAAAAACAAATTTGCTCAGTTTACCAGTGAAAGATTGTTTTCCTAACTTTGAGCTCTGCAAGCTTGCCCTCCATATATTATTCTGCAAAGGAATATAACCCTGAATTGTAGTAGTAAATCAAATATTCTAAAATGATTGAAGGTTGAAAAGAAGTTTTTACACATACTGGCAAACATTCATTGCAGTTTTCAAAGAAAATAATGTTTCTGGCCTCTGACCTCTTAGTATTTTTAACAGATGTCTAATCTTGCTAACAAATCATTAGCAAAAATATTGTTATCAGAATGTTTCTAGCTGGAAAGACATGAAACAACAGAACCAATGTACGCAATTACAAAATTTGATTCAAGAAGGGAAAGGAAGAGCACTGAAACATAAGATAAAAATGTCAAGATAATTACGGCAAAGTGTGTCTACATATCTCCTTCTTACCTTTCTTGTGTTGCAGAGGTGCCTGCTATAATGAAGTAACAAGTCATGTGCCATACAAAATTTGACAAGTTCATCAGTCCTTAACATTTTTTAAAGGTTTAGTTACTTCAGCAAATTCTGCAGTAAACCACTAGCTTCTGCAAGTTATTTAAAAGCTTTCTAACATATAACTCCACCAATGTAAGCACTTTCCTCCTAGCTTTGTATTAGCACATATATTTTTGTTAAGCAATTACAGCTGACTGTACTTGTGTGCAAAATGAGATGACAGGCATAAAACATGAAGCACATGTGAGAAAGGACACAGTTGCATGTATCAAAAAACCAAAAAAAAACCAGATAAATGCCAGGGGGTTTGCAATATTGCCACAGTCCTCAGAGCGAATGAGAGCCAAAAGACAAAAGGAAACCAGAGAAGGGACTGGGAAAAGGTGGGACTGGGGGCAAAGGTACATGACTGGAGGAGCATCAGCAATGGGTATCCCTTACAAAAATCTGTATGGACTTAAAAGGACCCATACAGGAAGTGAAGATGACAGTGGCCACATGAATGGTTTACCACAAAAGAATGACCTACAACAAAGACACATGGCTGCAGCTCTGCATCTCACAACAGCTCTCCTGCTCCCAAACACTCAATAAAACTTGTTCTAGGAAAAAGACAGACCTACTCCATTTGTTCACCTCAGAAATCCAAGCCACATCTATGAGAAAAATAACAGTATGTCTAACTGATGGAATTTTTGAACTTCCCACATTGTTTCTGGGATACAATATTTCACAGTAAGCCGACACTTTCCCAAGATTATAATGTTTCTCACATTCTGCCCCCCCCCCACCCCCCTTTTCTTTTAACAAAATATTGAATGTCCCAGCCAAAACATTCTTCTTCCTTCTTATTCCTAACATCTTCTAGGTATTTTTTAAAGCAAAGGCAGTAAATTAAGGCAGGTCTTGGGGAAAGTGGGACCTACAAAGATGGCTATATCAATCTTTCTGTGTTTTACAGATGTATAGCAAAATATTCCTTATTTATTAGTGTGAATATAGTCAACCATACAACCACAATCGAGATTTATGCTGATTTCAAACAGGAGGCAGAAGGGCAGGACAGCTCAGCAGAGATGCCTGACAAGCAAGTCCCAGGCCAGCTACTTGTGTAGTAGTAGCATTTAAATTAGTCTTTTCACCTAAGATACTTACAGCAAAATAAAACAGCTCACACTGACAATATTAAATTGCAAAAGTTTTAAATTTTAACAAATATAAAAGCCTTCCAAGATTACATATTATCATAGGCTAGGCCCAAGGTGATAAAAGTATCAGTTACAAAGCTGCAAGATGAAAACAAACAAACAAACCAGAAATCTCCTTTTTAGTCACAACTGACCAAAGCTGTCTAGGTCTTTGTTCAAAGTGATCCCATCAGAAACAGACAACATCTCAGAGCTGTGATCACAGATGACAAGGCAGACAGGTTCCCAAGACAGGAGTTACACTCTCTGAATGTCTACGTCCCCATCCCCCCTTCAGCCACCTCTACTGCAGGAAGCCTATCTCCTTTGCTATCAATTGTAATCCACAAAAGAAATCTAAGTGTACTTTCTGGGTTTAGTGTATCAATTAAAAATTGTCAGGTCTGCATATGTCAGCTGAATTCAGGAATTTCTCAGTATTTTCTCTGAGCAGGCAGTTGCAGCCTGTATCGGATGCTTTCCGATCATCTGTAAACATGATCCCAGGGCTTACAGCTTATGTGTCGGCCCTTCAATACCACTTCCTGTGGTGTAGAAATGGATGCTGTTTCAGTAATGAGCACACTGATGCAAAACAAGATTAACTTGTGAAATCTGAGGTTTTCATGTTTACATGATTACATTCTTACATGATTTCCTCTTCTCTGTGACTTTCTAACTCAGGGACATCTACACTTACAATTATCAGACCTGAAACACTCCTTGTCTTCTCTCAATCCTAACTAATCAGTTATGAATACAGTAGCCTAACCGTACTTGCCACAATCAGGCATGTGACTTACAATTGTATTTAACTGTCCTCTCCAACCATTATATTCTCATCTGCTGCAACTAAGGCCTTTTATCTGGGTGACAAGTCTTCAGGATTTATCTCTCACACTCAGCAGTGGTTCAACATCCGTCAATAATCTCTCACATATATTTCATTGAGAAGCTTACCTAGTGATTTGCAATTACTGAACCCATAAAGGCTTGGCCCTTTTATTCTGTAGTTTTTCTCGAGCAACTACATTGCAAAGAAAAACCTATATAACTGGGAGTAGAAAAAAATTTGTGTATAATTATTTTTAAAATTTATGGAATCTTCAGTACATTATGAATTATATTATGCAATTGTGAATGAAAATAAAAACACAAGTGTGAAATACTCAGTCAGAAAATGCTTGGAAGTTATGGAAAAGAGCAGTCCAAGAAGAGAAGTTATATAGTGGTGTAGCCAGGCAAGGTGAAAAATCATTTAGTGTTTTGTAAATTGCACTTGATTCAAAAACTTGATTTCTATGTAAAAAAATCTAAAACATTTATGAAGAAGGCAATGAGGAAAGCCACCTGAAACATTTGACTATACATTTAGGGTTTAGGCAAAACAAGGAAGCAAGCAGGCCAGCCTGTCCCAGAGATGCCTCTGATCCATTGTGGAGTGATGGGGAAGCCTTTCCTATCTGCCCATGCTTCATTCACCAGGAAGTACATTCTAAGAATACTGCTGACCACACAAACAATTTCTTCTTGTTTAAGCTTATTCATCAAGAAATATTTCAGGAAACCATTTTAGAAAGATAGCTTCTTAACAGCATTGCTAAATACTTGCCTAAAGGTTTGAAAATGAAACCCTAGCTGAATGTTTGGCTGCATGGTCAAACTTTGCATTTGAGAAAATAACCTATCTTGGCCACAAAAGTGATACATATTGCTAATAAAAATAGCTTTTGGAAACTATTCAGTTGGCTTCCTTTAGGGATTTTTTACACTGCATGAGAAAAACACACAAGGATGTAAAAGGAACTTTCTTCTGTATCTTTTCATAACTTATCCTAGCAAATTTACATTTTCCTCCTTTGTACTATCATAAATAGGGCTTTTGTAAACAAACAAAAAAAAAGCCCACTCTCCTTTTGCCTCTCTAGAAGTTAAATTGATCATTCTTAGACTTGCCCAGCAGTTGAAGGTTTCTTTGTCTTCCAGAAAACAATAATACATGATCAATGTTTTTCTGCAAAAATCTCAGTAAAGATTCAGCTAAGATACACTAGAACTCCACTGAAAATCCACAGATTTCTTCAAACTCATCTATGCGAAGCCTGGATGTTTCATTTAATTTAAAAGTAGCTTTTGGCCTACTGGCAATAAACAAAAATATAAACAGAAAAAATATAAAGAAGCTACTAAGTAGTCTTCAAAAGGCAACTATGACAGACTTATTCTCAGTTTATTCCCAAATATTCAATAAAATTTCTCATATTCTTTCAGTGTCCCCAAAGCTTAAACCACTTCTTAACAGAGGCACAGTGTAAATAGAGTGAAATATGACTGAAAATACACAAAAATCTGCATAAAGTTAACATTTCTTGTTCAGTAAGCCTTGAGCCAAAATGGTGTAATTTGGAGTGAGTTATCAAAGATGGTTTTATAATAAATCTATTTGCTTGCTAGAAACAGTAGCTAGCACGCGTAAATTCTAAGAGGATGGGTGTATTCCTCTAAGAAATGAAAGCATTTTCAATAAACTTCTTGTAACATACCAAGCTATTCTTTCTTCTATATTCATTGATTTCCTTCTGATAAAAACACACTGTAACCATCATGCCATATTATCTCTCAGCATATTATTTAAAATTAAATTATTTTCTTAAACTATGGATTTGGTTTTATTAATTCAGATGGAACAATGAAGATGGAACTATGCCTCAGTTGAAGGGGTAACGGGTAATTTTCCTCATGCATGCCAGTGCTAAACTGAGCATTCTCAAGTAAATTTCATTTTCTTTTCATGCAATATTCTCATCTCAATTCCATAGTTCCCTCTTTGATGTTGTTTTTTTCTCACAATAGTTACATATATTTGACTAGCTAAATAAGCAAGCAAATAAAACCCCCACACATGCAAGCAAAAAACTGGCAAAGCAGAAAAAAATTTTAAAATTATTTATAGTGATTTACACTAACTGAACAGAACATGTTCCATGTTAGCTTCCAGAGCAGCAATCAAGTACCTAAGCACTAAATAGAGTGAAAAAGCTTGTAATACCTTTTAGAGAAAAAGTCGCTTGCTATTCTACAGTGCAATTTCTGATTAAATTTCAAACATGGGTCGCTCTTAAAATTAGCTTTCTTTTTTAACAGACATTTAAAAAAATTACAATTTTAAGTATGAAATAATTTTTTTTGTTTGCAATCAACATCTTTGAACCAATTAATCCTTTCTGTCTCAGGTAATATAAATGAGATGATTATAAAAGGTATGGAAATATAAAAATGTTCAAACTGATATCCAAGAGTCCTTCAAACATGCTGCATTATTTCCATGAAAATTTGTCTCTGAGGATTGAGAATTGCTACAGAATTTTTCATTCAGCAAGTAGTCTATTCCTCTACCATTAATGCTTGCTATTTGCTTCAAACCCCTTTCCTCTTCTTTTTCTATTACATCTTTCATGATGCAATACCTCTTTCTGCTGCGATTCTGTTTGACCACTAGCATCCCTAGAATTCTCTTCCATCCAACAGAAAGATGCCTTTCATTCTCGTTCCAGCCTCCTAGTTTCACTACAGCCAAATACTCCACACTTATGACCAGCAACTTCATATTTCTTCTCCACCAGCAATGGCATCCTCATAGCACAGAGGGATACAAATTTCAGAAGCAGCAATTCATGCATCTTGAAATCTTACCTGCATTACCCAGTTTTCCCAAAATGGCTCTATGTTCCTCTCTCTGTTGCCTTTTCATCCAGTACTGCTCCACCTTCACTCCTTGTCAATCCCACTACATTCCATGTGAGAATGCTACTTAAATTCCATCCTGAGTCTCAGGATTGTTCCTGACAAATCCAACATGGGATGCTACCCACCCTTACTGTCATCAGCATTGGAGGTAAAGTGTCTAATTTCTGTTCCCTTTCTTCACTGTTTTATGAAATCCAGTATCTCCTGCACATCATCTACATGTTGGTTCCCTTCTTCACTATTCCCTCTAGTACATAATTACCTTTCTGTTTCTCTGGCTATTCACTGCTACTCAATCCCCTTGGTTACTGAACTTCTCACTCTACAGTGTTTTACACACCTTACTCACAACCATGACTTCCAATATTTTTGTGCCATCAAACTGCCTTCCAAAAAAGGAATCATTGTCTCTCTGCTGAACATCTCAGTTCACCTTGGCATCACTCAGTGGATGTTTAGCTGCCAATACAAATTCAACATTACAATTTTAAGTATGAAATAATTTTTTTTGTTTGCAATCAACATCTTTGAACCAATTAATCCTTTCTGTCTCAGGTAATATAAATGAGATGATTATAAAAGGTATGGAAATATAAAAATGTTCAAACTGATATCCAAGAGTCCTTCAAACATGCTGCATTATTTCCATGAAAATTTGTCTCTGAGGATTGAGAATTGCTACAGAATTTTTCATTCAGCAAGTAGTCTATTCCTCTACCATTAATGCTTGCTATTTGCTTCAAACCCCTTTCCTCTTCTTTTTCTATTACATCTTTCATGATGCAATACCTCTTTCTGCTGCGATTCTGTTTGACCACTAGCATCCCTAGAATTCTCTTCCATCCAACAGAAAGATGCCTTTCATTCTCGTTCCAGCCTCCTAGTTTCACTACAGCCAAATACTCCACACTTATGACCAGCAACTTCATATTTCTTCTCCACCAGCAATGGCATCCTCATAGCACAGAGAGATACAAATTTCAGAAGCAGCAATTCATGCATCTTGAAATCTTACCTGCATTACCCAGTTTTCCCAAAATGGCTCTATGTTCCTCTCTCTGTTGCCTTTTCATCCAGTACTGCTCCACCTTCACTCCTTGTCAATCCCACTACATTCCATGTGAGAATGCTACTTAAATTCCATCCTGAGTCTCAGGATTGTTCCTGACAAATCCAACATGGGATGCTACCCACCCTTACTGTCATCAGCATTGGAGGTAAAGTGTCTAATTTCTGTTCCCTTTCTTCACTGTTTTATGAAATCCAGTATCTCCTGCACATCATCTACATGTTGGTTCCCTTCTTCACTATTCCCTCTAGTACATAATTACCTTTCTGTTTCTCTGGCTATTCACTGCTACTCAATCCCCTTGGTTACTGAACTTCTCACTCTACAGTGTTTTACACACCTTACTCACAACCATGACTTCCAATATTTTTGTGCCATCAAACTGCCTTCCAAAAAAAGGAATCATTGTCTCTCTGCTGAACATCTCAGTTCACCTTGGCATCACTCAGTGGATGTTTAGCTGCCAATACAAATTCAACATCATGAAAGCTGTTCCTGATTTTCTTAAGTAGATACTACATCTTCTCAATTTCCCTGGAAGATCTTACCTCTTTTAACCATTCATCATAAGAAAAATGTTGTTATATGCATCGCAATGTATCATCTCCTTTGTCACATACTGTAAAACACACTGTAATAAATCCAACCAATTACCCACTGCCAGTATCATTATTTATTGTGGTTTTCCTTTTTGTTTCCTTGATAATGGTTCTTTACTTTTAGGGGTCCACTCTTGCCTCATTTTGTCTTTTTTAACAGCTGTTTTTCACCAATGAATTAAATACAATCTTTCAATTACAGCAATTACAGATCTTTCATTTAATTTGCAAGCACATCTATGTTTTTCTCAGAAAAAAGAAAAGAAAACCAAAATCAAATCAAGGAAAACCACCACTCCTTTTTCTTCAACACATGAGGACATACAGTAAATTATTGGGTAAAAATTTATTAAAAATAAAATGGGGGGTGAGAGACACATAGTAATCCAGTTTGCACATTGCCTTGTTTTTGTTTGCTGGTGTAAACCTCTTACCAACTTGACACTAAAGGATTCATTTTCTGACACAGGCACCTTTGGTTAGGAAGGAAGTCAAAACTGAAGTTTGTTTTACACATGCAGACAGACAGCACCACATATTATTGCAGCCCTACCCTGCCCTCCCACCTTGATGCAACAGCCAAGAAACCACACTGACCTGTCTGGAATACAGAAAACATTCCTACACCTCTGCCAACACCTACCCATAACTTCAACACCTCAAATATTGAAATCCAGCAGCCACTTTCACATTTGTAATAAGTAACAAGACAATGGTTTGCAATGCAATGCTTTCTGCTGACCGCAGAAAGTGTGTCCCTCCCTGTTTCTGAAAAATCACTCTGGCTCTTCAAGGCAGTCTTGAATATATGCCAGTCCTCCTGTCACAAGGGCATGGATGCACTACCTGTCCTCCTTCTGCTCTTGTGAGCCCTGGTGAAAGAGCATCTGTAAAGGCCCACACAGTGTGCTCAAATGGCCTCAGCAGGATGAAGTTTGTTTACAGGTCTTGGACTCTCCAGGTGAAACAACAGAAGTGCATAATGGTGAGGACAAAGAGCAGGCTAGTGAGCCAGGATGCAGAAAAATGCACCAAATATAAAATAAAGTTTTAGTGCTGGTTATGGGTGACTCCTTTGAGCACAAAATAGTCAAAAGCTAAATCTCAAAGTGATACATATACAAAGGGCAATGTGAAATAGTAACCATAAAGGAAATTTTTAAGAATTACACATACTTCTTAATCCAAACGAAAATTTATGCACATTATAATATCTAAGAATGGGTTGTTTAAATTACTGCTTAAAATGGCTATACACATTCAGAAAGTCTATTGAACTAGAATGTCATTATAAGTCTCTGGACATACTTAGACACATTGTATATGTATTTACACATTATGTGTGAAACACATAGGTAGTCATATCCAACTCCAAGTCTAGTTCTCTATCTCATGAGAAATTTAGAACTCAGTTTAAGGAAAGCAGCTGTTTCACGGATGTATCTGATTTCAGACTGTATAGTATCACTGCAGTCATACACTAAATAAAACACAGCTGGACAATGCTCCACCTATTTCACCACCCTCTCTGCTAATTGTTTAGCACTAACATCTGTTGAAAACAAACTTTAGGAATAGTAAGATCATGAATGAAACCCCTTTATTTTAAAATATTTTGCACTAGGAGACGTTTTGCTTACTTATGAAGGAAGCCTCATCAGATTTTAATTATGAGATATATACCTAGAGCTGCAAGAAACCTGTTCACTGAAGCTGTCTTACAAAAGTATGGTATTATTACAAATACTTATGATTGGTTTAGTTCTGTACCTGCTGCCAAGATATGTTTTAGCTGTGCAGTTTATCTTCTCATTGATAATCATGAACACAAAAATAACTTGTTTGACTTACAATCTCATTACGAATTCTCTAGAAATGCCATTCAAATATTTTCAGTTAAAGTTAACAAGACTTACATTCTTTAGGAATTGAGTACAGTCTCTAGTGTATTATGGCCAATTATTTAAACTGTATCCCCACAGAACAGCACCTTTTAATGGATGTAACCATGAATCAATTGTTCTTTCTGTAGAGAAAAGGTTGTTCTTTTTCAAACTTCCTGAATTAAATGTATGTAATGTAATGTTACATACAAAAACTCTGCCTCAACTTATAACTTATATCCTGCAAACCTGTATGTTCCATGGCTCAGAAGATATTTCCTACCTTTTTTGGTTTTAATTCACTTGTTCAAGCTGTAATAGCTTTCCTTTTGCTGAGTATTTTAAAATGTGGGAGTCTTTGGATTCTCTAATAAAATTAATTTAACAATCAAGAGCTGCACCAAAATAAGCTGCAGTTTTCATTGCTTTTAGGAAATTCACAGCATAATCCTCCTGTTCATCTCCTCTCAAGAAATAGTGACCCACTATGAAGCACAGTGAGATACATTTGGAGGCAAAACTAGCTTCCTAATATACACATCAAGCACAACAGTCTTTTTATAATTTACAAATTCTATCAGACTCTAGTCCACTGAAGTGTTCAGCTTGCTTGAGCAATGCATATACTACAGCATCTAAAAGCCATTTCTCTGATAAGCCAAACCACTCTGGAGTTCATTTCTTTTTAGATCAGAATGTAGTATTTGTATTTTCCACTTTTTGCCTCTGCAAAAAAAGGAAAATTTTCACTAAAGTAACAAAGCAAGCTCAAGAAAGCTCTTTTATTTTTCTCCATTATTTTTTATTATTTCATTTTTATATTTCTGTCACGTTATTCATGTTATGTCAATATTAATAGCACTACAATATTAATAAAGCAAATCATGTTGCTGTAATGCCTACTCTTCTCAAATTGTAAGTTTGAAATTATTTCTGTAAGTTCTACTTTTAGTTTTCCAAATAATAAACCAAAGAGAGATATATAATCCTTGTGGGATAAGCCTTTTTCCTTAACCATACATGAATCCAAAGTGAAATCCTTTAACCTATTTTCCTTGGAGTGTGACAGACTTCGAGATTTAGAATTGCCTTTCATCACTATATTAGATAGTGCAAACATTTAGATAGTTCTTAACTATAAACTGTTTATTACATAAGAGAGAAATGCACTTAGAAATACAGCAGGGCACATTTTATCTCAGCATATGATTGTCAGATTCTTTACTGTGGCTGGCTTCAGGGTACAGATAGTGATGTACTGGCTAACCCAGACGTATACAAAAAGGAGTAATATATGAATCTGTTAATATTTGCTGCTGGCAAGCTTGTGTGTGATTTCCAGTTTCTGGAACAGAGGTCTGGCACATATACATATGGAATGAAAGGGTGGAATATTATGGATATGGAAAACTTACCTTAAGTTTGAAAGGGGAATATAGTATATTTGGATATCCTTCATCTTGTATTTACACAAGAAATTTCCAGATGTAGCCAGACTGCCCTCTTCAAAGCATGAAGCATGTTACATACTTGGGGGAAATTGGAAGATTTCCCTGATGTTTAGCTGTAGTAGTGATATTCAGCAAATTAAGGAAAAGTCATTGTAAACTGTTTCTATTAAATATTGACATTTCACTGGAATATTTTTAATGCTGTGGAGATATCAATATAAACATTGAATTCTATACATAAAAAACCATCCAAATAGACAAGTGAATATTCCATGGTGAAAAAAGAGGAATAAAACCTAGCTGGTGTGAAAAAAGCATAACTCTCTAAAGCTGTAATGGACAAGATACCAAAGATACACAATGAATAGGTAGAAACTGTATCTAAAAAGGCATATGTATAGTAAAGCTTTCTAGAGGACAGACAGATATTTCAGGAATCCATTACTGAAAGCCATGTCTTTTGCATGTCAACATATGCAAAATGAATCCTGTAAATGTGCAAAGAGTCAACAACCTCTTCCTAACACATGGGTATAAATACCCTCAAAGGACCTTCCAATTAATGGGAAAGTATTTACAGCAAATCCCAGATCTTACTAATAGTTTTGACTACTCTGTCTTGGCAGCATCAGCTGTAAAATCTGTCATGAACAGCAAAATAAAGTTTGCAAAATGAATTTCCAAATAAGATCTGGACTTAGATTCCATTCCAAAAAACAAAACAAAACAAAACAAAACAAACCCCACAGGACATCAAGAAGTTTTTCACATAAAAATTTTTCATTATCTAAATCTGTGTCCTTAGATGTACAGTATTTTTTCAAAATGGCTTCAGTACTTGCGAAACTTTTCATCTCTAAAAACTCTATCTTAAAACTTCCAACAGCACACCACAAAACTAAAGCTCACAGAAACCCTTTCAAAGCAAACTATCACTAAATATAGAAATGTATTTATCTTACATCTATAAATCATGCAATTATTTGGAAAATACTTTTAACATGACTATTTGTAATTAAAATGTACAGAGCTTAGGTCTGTTTAATTTCAGGGCATACTGTGACATTCCGTTTTACTTCCCCTTATATTTGGAGGATAGGGTGGCTTTAAGGGCGTGTTGAAAACAAGTTATTGGGACTACCACTTGATAACACCACATTCGGGAATATTTATCTGGGCAGTACATTATTACAGTATTGAAATTCAATATTATTGAGAATTTTAAGTTCTGCAAGCCCACTTTGAGCTTCAGCTAAGTAATTTAAACTCATCAAAATACATAAATTATTCTAGCGATTTAAAATTAGGGTACGGTTTTAAAACCAGGAGAAAAGAACATGCTAGCAAAGCAGTAATTAAGCTGTACTGTATCAAATGCTCACTTTTGAGCTGAAGAAGAGTTAAACCTACAGCTAAGCCTTTTATGAACAAGGAAGTAAAAAAATACAGGGTTTTTTTAATCTAGGTTTTTAATAGGTTTTTTTCACTATAAAAGTATTTCCATGAACACTGAATCAATTTGCTTAATAAGAATTATGCTGAAAATCACAAAACATTGTATCTTTCATGTTCAGATTTGCACTATATAAAAAATAAACCTATTACAGATGCAAAGGACAAACATATTACTGAGGTATTTGTCCAAACTAATTCTTTACTACTTATAGTGCTGCCAGTAGATAGGTAAAAGCTTATAAAAACTACTCAAAATTTATAACCAAATTTAACAGAGCTATGAAAAAAACCAGACAAGATTTTGAGTGTAGAAGCTGTTTTCTCAAAGGTACTTAAAATACATGACAACTTCTATTACAAACTCTATCTCCCCAACATCCTTATTAATATTTTTGTATCACAGCTGCAATGATATACCATAAAATAGGTGATGTGTGAAACTGTGAAACATGATTCAGCCTGTCATACACAGAGAAGTTGTTTATGTGGTCCTGTGCTGAACACACCCAGGAAAAGCTGGAGGAAAAAATTCACATAACAGGTAGCCTCATAAGGCGGTTTGAAAGATTATGAAAGGCTAATTAAGTCTAGCTTTTTTACCCCAAAAAAGCCTATTTGTAACTAATGAAAAACATCTCAAGACAATCGTGCTTACTGTGGAAAATGAGGGGAGATTTTCTGTTCATTGAAGAGATTTCAGTTTTAACTCATAATATACTTCAAAAATGCCTTCATTCTTTCCCTATCTCTATGAATGAGATACTCACATTCCTGGACAGAAATATCAGGCACACAAAGGTTTAGTGATGGCAAGACACTCTGCATTTTGACACTAAAGACTGACTCTGTGGAACTGTTAGTTCAGGAATACGTACTACTACAGGATTGCAAAAAGCTCTGAATGGGCAAGTGCAGGCAAGATGAAGAATTTGAACTCACTTGAACTGCAGGTAAACCTAGTGCTTTTACTGCACTGTCCTGTGAACCAATAATTTTTGAGAACTTGTCTTATTTTGACCACTAATGCTCTTCAACTCTCCATATTTGCCAGACACTTTTCTCCACATCTCAGAACATTTGAATTGAGACTGTTCTAATATGTTGTGTTATAATTGACTATTTCACACTGTTGTTTCCACTATTCATTCAAAGTTTGAAGGAAGTTATTTTTTATGTCCTTTGAAGCTGTTATTTTAAGCCAAGTTGACAGTGTTCATAATATTTCAAACAGGCTGACAGATTGCATTGCTAATGTGCACTGTAAATGCACATGTACGTGAACCTTAAAGAAAAAACATGCACTGACAAAATAACATACATGAGAAAATAACACAGATTTATGACAAAACAAAAAAATCCTCTGAGGCAGGTGATTATAATGGATCATGATCCTGCTGAGGAAGTTTGGAAAAAGGCAACACAGAGCCGGAATGCATTTGGCTAACTTCAGCATTAGCAAGTTACCAATGTCGGTTTGGAGGAAGAAAAAAAATCTTCCTCCAGAAGTTTCAAAAGTGTTTTTACTCTCACTGCATACAGCTGGGAGATTTGGAATCATACCAAAGTAAGAGTGGAAGTAAAAAACTGAATGAAACATTCATGGTGTTCATTACTAGTGAGAAGTGAGTTGATCACACACCAAAATCCCTCCCTCGGCACAGCAACATAATTTAAATTTAAGGGGAAAAAAAAAGCAGATACTAAGATAGTTCAAAAGTGGCTTGGAAAAAACAACTGATGAAGATAACTTACAACAAACAGCTACTTTGACTTCACAGAAGGATGGATAAAATATGACATAGAGATCTTGTGTTCCTCTAAATTAAAATCAAAAATTATTTAAACACACCATTCTAGACCAAGTTCTACACTGTGGGGCAGTGTAGAACACAGGTGATGTGTCTGTGGTGTGAAGCAGAGAATAAAAAAAACCCTATCCCAGCAGTTAGAAACTATGACTACAGTAGCAAAGGAGATTTGTGGGGTAGCTTCTGTCTTGTGAAGTGGCACAGTATGGCTTCCCACCAACACTGTCCAATTGTGCCTGCTTCTAATGAGTGCCCCTTTTGTTCTTGGAAAGGGCATCATCAGACCCCCTCTTTCCTATTGGGATATTCGTTTCTGCCCTTGGAACTGCTGATTCATACTTTAATAGGACAAGAGGCAATGAGCAGGAGCTGATGCACCGGAAGTTCCACCTGAACTTGAGAAGGAACTTTTTACTGTGCAGTGCCCAGGCACAGCAACAGTTTGCCCAGAGAGGTTGTGGAGTCTCCCCCCACTGGAGATATCCAAGAATGATCTGGACACAATCCTGTGCCACATGCTCTGGGATGGTCCTGCTGGGATGTGCAGGAGGGGTTGGACCACACAACCCACAGTGGTCTTTCCAACCTGACCTATCCTGCGATTCTGTGCTGCGCTGATGAGCCTTTTTCTGTGGAAAAGAAGGGACTTTATATTTTCACTGAAGCAAACAGAAACCTTCCCCTCTAGTAGGTCTGTGTTGACAGTAGCTTGTACTGAACTCAAAAATAAACGCATCTAAATATCTTCACAGATGACCAGGACAACCGGAACTATGGGGGTGTATCTAGTGTGAGCCATAATATGTGGATGGACAATTCTCATGGATTTCATTTGTGCTGTTACTGCCATATGCAGGAGAAGTGGTTTAGGCACTCAAGATCAAGGCTGAAATATCATTTACATTCTTGCACAAAGGTAAAATCAAATTCAGACAGTCACAACAGGCCTTTATTGGGTCATCTCTTCATGACAGCATGGTCAAATAAGCAACAGTCAGATTTGCTGAATCTCTCCTTCCAGCTGAATATGAACCAAGCACACAGCATAAATAGTGATGCCAGAATCATTCCAAACTGATCAAGAATAAGATAATATGGCTATTATTTTCTGCTTTCAAACTCTAGTGAATTGTGCTACTGACTCAATAGAGCCTTGTCAAGATAAACACAAACACTCTCTTAATTCTGACCTTGAAAGCCAGTTGTACTATAGCACAGCAAAATCTGTATATATATATATGGCTCTACACTTGTTTTAACAGAACCAAATGACATTTGCTGGATGGGAATTACAGCTTTCTGTTCAAAAATCAGAAGTTAATATTTCTAACATATATTTCTTCAAGAAGCTTAACCCTCACACCTCAGTCCTCCACAGCTTTACCCATTTTCCTGTGTCATACACAATTTGTACCCCAAGAACTGCAGAAGAATTGTATAAATTAGAATTTTCTTTGCCTTTGCAAGCATCTCTGTATCCTGTCAGGACAGTAAGTACTTTCACCATTCCAATGCAGGAGTCAGTCTCATAATCTTCTTTCTAACTGGTGTGTTGAACACATGGTCCATTTGAAATTTTTTTTCTTAGCCTTTCCCCATCTGCAAACATAAGACGAAGGCTTTTTCTAATTTTTAAGTAAGATGCCTTTTGAAACACTTGATTCTAGCTATACACAGGGATCTCCAGAGGACACCAGCTGTCTTAGGTGAGAATACCTATAAAATCCAATTTACCTGCTCCTTTACGCAAAAAATCTTGCACACTTCTTAATGAAACCAACAAAGCAAAGACAAAAACTCTTTAGACATTAAAAATACAAACCCAGGAACACAAGGAACTTAACTTCCACTAGAAAATCACTTTAGTCTTGCCTTGTTACACAGGGGTCACCCATTGGAAATTGCACAAGATGCACAGGATATATCTTTAAATTACTCATAATCACCTTAAACTGCACTCAATCAGCATTGCAATATGTCATCTTACAGACACAGGAAAAGTTCAAAAGGAAAAGCACATGAAAAAGCAGACTACCAAGAGTACTATTGTTAAAACTACACCAGAAAGCTTAATATTTCAATACTGTATATGTTAAAATAAACAACATACACAGGTGATGAAAGCCAGTCTCTGAAAAATTTATTATTCTGTTAAAACAAGTTTACACTTAGGATGAATTCTCAAGCTTCATGCCATTAGGAAGTTTTACTAGGTTTATAGTGGAAATAAAAACAGAAATAAAAATAGATTACAATCCCAAAATACAGGCTGTACTTTAAGTATTATCCACAGGCTTTCTTTTCCTTTTAAATCTATACATTTCCTCCTGCCTCCAGCAATCAGATCTTTTAAAATCTTTGTAAAAAGATGCCCAGAATGTCTGTTTTCCTTTTCAAAATCAAACATTTTGAAATATGAAGTTGAACAGACTGTAACCTGTACTAGTTCAGTTTTACTTCCACAAAGCCATCCTACTGGAGTTGTACAGCTTCCAGAGATTTATGACACCAGTTTCACAATCCTGCTCTTCTTGCCTCATTTATGCTGTATTCTCATTCTGGCTTTTAAAAAAATTGACCCTATTTCCATTTTCTCCTCCAGTGCATGCCATTGGTACTTATCCCACTGAATCTTCTTCACATAAGATGGGCATAAAGACAGGATATGGATGATTTACTAGGATGATTATTTTTCAAAGCAGTAAAGTTAGCCTGGTGAATTTGCACTTGACATTGCATAATTAAACTCTTGGAACTGGACTAGTTTGTAAGCTATACTATACAAACCAACAGTGAGCACTGGTTACAATTCTCTAAGCTTCAAATCATAAAGTACTAGCAAGAATTATACTTGTCAGTCCAAGTCATAACTACTGGAAATTTGTTATTTAGTTCAATATGAACAGAAATATTTCCTAATATTGGTAAGTTTGAAATAGTTTTCACTCTAACTCTTTCTGACCACAATGCATTTACATAAATGGTTCCAATTTGCCTTAGTGTTAATTTTTACACATTAGACAATACAACAACATTTGCCATTTAATGTGCAGCACTGGCCATATCCTCACACACTTGGATGCTATTTTTCTCTACCTATTATATGGATTAAGGACTGATTTCAGTATCAAGTTTTAAGAGTTACTCCTCAATGTATTGAATAAATCAAATAAATTATATAACAACAAAAATTACAGCTGTTCTCACAAGCATTCCATCTTAAATGAATAATAATCTAGATACAGATATGTAGTCTTTTTTTTTTTTTTAATACAGATTGTCAAGAATTTTCCCAAACTTTGAACTTAGTAGCAGCACACTTAATGATCAATTGTGGAAAGCCAGAAGAAATATTAAGTCACACCTAAAAGTTATGTGGTTTTCAGGACAGAGGGGAGAGGAGGGGAAATAAATAAAAATATGGAAGTGTCAAAATTGATTTTATCTGCTTCAACATTCACATTCCACATAATAGAAGCATATATTGTTATCAAATACTGGACTTACACTCATATTCCTGTCCCAGATCTGGATAGAGCCATCTTGACAGCCAGCTGCAATAAGTTTCCCATCTCTGCTGTATGTACAAGTTGTAGGAATCACTCGTTTACCTTGAATTGAGCGCGGCTTAAATACGCTTTTGTGCTTTTTTTCATTGTTAACATCCCAAGTCCTCACAGTTCTGAAAAAATAGTGTGAAATGAACAGCTGTTTTAGGTAATGTTAATATATATAAAATAATTCTTCTTGTGATAAAACCGAACACCTTTTCCAGCACAGATGGCATACAATATTGTTCTAATTAAGCTATAATGGCAAAATAGCATTTAAGCTATGAGGACATCTTTTCAGATAAGAAACACCATGTTCACTAAGCAAAAAAATCCAAAACCATAACACTTTTCCCCAAAACTCTCATGTAAGTAAGTAAATCAATGATTTGGAATTTGGAAGATAACAAAAAGTTAATACACAGGTACTACATCATCTCCACTGCCACTGGAAGTCAGGAGGAGGAAGTATTCAGTCCTCTACAAAGAATTAATACTTCAGGAAATAGGCATGAATGCCTATACAAATTCATAACTATAACAAATTCATTTCTTAACTATTCAGAAGCAACAACAACTGAATATTCTGCTTTTAACTGGCTGGTTATTTTTCACACTTTACTTCTAAAAGGCATTTTAAACATTAATTGTAATATTATTGTAGTTCTCTTCCACTAATCCTGAAAGTGTTAAGAGTTCTGTTACAAAAATGTTCTTCAAATATTTTAGAAAGACTAATTTATTGTTTTTTCAGGTTGAGATTTTCCCACATTATTAGCAAAACAAATACATCCTTTCTCTTTTCAATGGAAAAAGAGTATCTGCCTGGATCTTCACTGTTCCTTAGATACAGAAAAACATCCAAATGAGAGAGAACTAAAACACTAGATACAGGTGGACCCTTTAAACTGTCTTAGATACAAATGTTTTCTGTCCATTTAATATGTTGAGGTCTTTCCATATAAAAATTCAAACCTCTTCTGGCATCTAATGCAGAGAGGAGTTTTAGAATTTGGCAAAGGAAGGAAGATCATTCATTTAGAAAGAAAAAGTCTCAAGGTTCTCAAGACAACCTCATTTGTTTAGACTATACAAACACTGCCTATGATCCAACAGCACATAATTCACTGGTCTCTAGCAAAGCAAATACAACTTTAACAGAGGCTGCCATTTCTCCAGAATGAGACAAGACACCACAGAACAACATTAGGAACTTCCATCAGAGCTACAGGACCAGACAGGCCACAGAGCTGACATACAAATAATCCTAGAATACAATGAGCTAGAAATACCTCAGAAACATTAGAATCAACTGCATGTTTAATGACAGTAATGAGGAATCAGTAACTGTAAGTTAGACTGAATAAGTAGAATTAATCTTCAGTTTTCCATAATAAAGTCAAGGTTAGTTTTATTTTTAAAAGTCTTCAAACCTCTTATGTGTAAGGCATCAGTTCACGGCCGCATTTGGAGCTCTAGCACAAGACATTCAAGTGTTCTGACAATTAGTTTGGATTCGAGATTTTTGCAGGTTTGTTGTTTGATGGTTTTAACTATTATTTATATTTTAAATTACACACTATATTGCAATTATGATTAGGTTTATTAGAAGACCTTCAGATGCTGCTTTCATCCTCAATCATTATACAATTCTGACATTCCCTTTTTCATCTTCTTGCGTGGTCAATAGCCATCTCAGTCTCCTGCCTTTCATTCACACTTTCTCCCACAGCGATACTTGCACAAAACTTGAGTCTTTTTCCATTCCCCTTCCTTCATAATACTCAATCCCTCCAAAATCCCATTTGAATGTTCTGCACCTTCAGCTTCTCTTCTTCCTTCAGTGATGACCATCTCCTACTGAACAGCTCTGTCCTCTCTTACAGTGCAAGTTCCCAAGGACTGCCGGCATACCCCTTCTCAGGTGATGAACCTGGTAACACAGTTATGTGCAGGGAACTTCAGAGCCCTTTGATTCCAAATGCCTCACAGCATCTCAGATATAATTCCAGAAACAATCTCTTGAGAATCCTTTACCATCCTCATTCTTTATTTCTGCTGGCATGGAAAGACTTTTTTAAACCCCGCAGTTTCCTGTTTTTAGGGCTCAATGTCCTGTCAAAACCTCAAAAATTGGCTACACTAAGAGCATATTCAAGCCTTTTTATGATTTTCACTGTAAAGGAAGAAGAAGCACTTGTATACTCTCATTCCTTATAAAACACATTAAAAGAAGTATGAGCCCTAAATCAGCTGAAATATCAGCAAGTCAGTCCAAAAATCCAAGTTCTCTGAATTGCTGCTTCCACTGCAGACAGCTGGCCATATTCCCACACAAAGGAGTTACATGCCTTGTCAAAAATGCCCACATAGCCTACAGTATATATTTAATATTCCCTCAATGTTTTCTTAATGACCCCACAATGAGCATACTTTTGCTGTTGCCTTGCTGCTACTGGATCTAATGAAAAAAAAAGTATTCTAAAGCAAATATCTTGTAAGAAACCACCTATACATTATTTGTAACCACAGTTACAAATTTGTCAGTCACTCCCAGAGAGCCTTAATTCTTGAGCTAAGACTGAGTTCTTTAATAAAGATATTAAAAGATCTTATTTCACATAAGATCTTTTAAGTCTTTTTATTCTTCATGGAAATATTTCCTATTTTAAAATGGACATTATATTGCAAACACATCTTATAATACTATGTGCAAAATTTAAGCTTAGCATGGTTTCTGACTGAATCACCACTAACTAAAACACCAGGAGTCATCTGCAAACTATGTATGTGTTTTATATTTTCCTTCAGACCAGTGAGAGAGACTAGAAGCAGGGATCACTGAAGGACCTTGGGGACATACCTTCGCTGGAAAGAAAGGAGGTTTAGGCTGGACATTGGGAAGAATTTTTTTACAGGAAAAGTGATTAGACACTGGAATGGGCTGCCCATGGAGGTGGTAGAGTCACATCCTTGGAAGTGTTTAAGGAAAGACTGCACATAGCACTAAGTGTTAAAGGAAGACTGCACATGGCACTGAGTGCCATGGTCTGGTTGACCATCGTGGGTCACAGGCTGGAATGAATCCCAGAGGCCTTTTCCAACCTAATTGATTCTTTGGCTGTATATGCCCAGCCATGGCACTCACAGCCCAGAGAGCCAAACGTGTCCTGGGCTGCACCCAGAACCCCGTGGGCAGCAGGGCAGGGAGGGGATTCTGCCCCTCTGCTCTGCTCTGCTGAGACCCACCTGGAGCACTGCATGCAGCATAAAATGGATAGGGACCTGTTGAAGCAAGTCCAGAGGAGGCAAAAAAGAGGATCAGGAGGCTGGAGCACAACTCCTATGAGGACAGGATGAGAGTTGGGTTTGCTCAGACAGGAAAAAAGAAGGCTCTTGGGAGACCAAAAGCAATTGCAAGTACTAAAAAGGGGCTTGTAAAAAGATGGAAAGTGATTTTTACACAAGCAGATTGTGACAGCAAAAGGGGGAACAATTAAAACTAAAGGAGGAGAGATTTAGGATCAATATTAGGAACAAATCCTTTACTGGCACAGGTTGCTCAGAAAAGTTGCAGATGTCATATCCCTAGAAATTTTCAAGACCTGTCTGGACAAGGATCTGAGCAATCTGGTCTAGTGGGTGGCATCCCTGACCCTGGCTGGAAGAGGGGGGACTTTGGGATTAGATGACCTCTAACATTTCTTCCAACCCAGCCCATTCCCCATTCTGTGGTAGTGTGACTAACATCTAACTCCTCCCATTCTAGCCAGAAGGAAAGGAGATAAAAAGGAAAAGAAGCACAGAAACCCAAATAATTTACCTTCAGGTAATATTGTCTTCAAATTGGCAATTATGGCAAAAATATATGGACTGCTTCCATATATTCTCTCCCCTTCTGACCCTCAATCATCATACCACATAACAGTCAACTCAGGGTACATTATGTAATTATGACTCCAGGTTTTTTTTCTGGAATATTTTGTACCATTTAATGATTTCCTCTTCCTCAGACATAATGAAAAAATAAATAAATGAGATTGCATTACAGAAGCTCTATTTTCACTTCCTAAGTTCTCAGAACTCAGTCTGTTTTTTGTGTTGAAATGAGTAAAAACCTTTTACCCCTGCATTAGTCAGATAATTTCCAGGGTACTCATTTTGTTAAAAAACCCCTTCTTTCTAAGAGTATCTCCTCAGAAGTAAAAAAGTGGGAGATGAAACAATAACATTGTTTTGTGCTCTATGTCGCACCACTTAGCAGAAGTATAACATTAATATTTATCTGTTGATAGGCAGAACCAAGATATTTTTGAACTACAGTGAAAACAAAAGAAAAGCATTTCCTGAATGAGTCTTTTTTTCCACCTGAAAACAAACTGTTTAATGAAAATTTGTTCTTTAATAAAAACTAGACAGAGGGATTTTTTTTAAAAACTATACTTCTAACATATACTGTTGTTTGCTCATTACATCAAGTTTTAATATATTCATCCCATCAACATTTATGATTTCTCTTTCATAAACTCCTTTTCAATCCAAATATCCATGAAGAAGGCTTCGCATACACATGTTTAAATTTAACTTCTTAAATGATGGATTCCACATCTGCAAAACAGATTTTGCAAAAGTGATTTTGTAAAGTTCCTATATTTGCCAAGAGCAATTCAAAGCCACTTAGGAAAGGAGGAGAATGTTCTTTTGGAAAGGTAACGCGGGTATTTTTGTGACCACTGAGAAGTTAAATGATACACAGTAAACAACTAATTTAATTAGTGAGGTTCAAGGGGAGGTTTTGGCAGGATTGTCCCCCCCCAAAATATTTTTTCTCTCTTTTTCCCCTTTTTTCTCAAGTTCTTACGATGTTATTGCTAAGTTAAAATATCTAATAAAATTAATTATTGGCAATGCTGCTGCATTACACAAATTATTATAGCTATGTAGCTGCATTTCCCAGACTGCAGGCACAGAAAATTTCTCTGTCATGAGTCAGCTAGACACTGCCCTAATACAATCTGTTGAAATTCAAGAAATGAACAAATGTTAACTTCAAAAGCCAGACCTGCCAAATTCCACTAAGATTTTTTTTCATCTGTCCAGTCTCCTCTGTTCCTACTGGACTGGAAAACTCTATTGCACAATGTTGAATGCTATTGGCATTTAAGATGTTAAGTCGTCTCTTTATAATGAAGTCTGCTCTTATCACTTGAAATACAAAAGAAGCAGAGTACATTATTGTTAAAATGTATTGTTAAAAGTACAGAACAGGTTTAATGTTGTACATCTAATAACCTGATTATAGTGCTCACCTTTGCAATGTATTATAGTGCCTACCTATGTAATACAAGGTGGCAAAACTTAACATACTTCAAAATCATCATACAAATACAGTGGCAATGGAATTGATCATGCCACCGTACATGTACAAGATGACCAAGGCATCAGTGATAGAAAACAATTTTTAAAGTGTTAAATTAGGACTCTTTATAAACAAAAAAAGCAACTGATCTTACAGTAAGGGTTTCTTTAAATCTCTTTTATAACATAAAACAAATACATGTACATGAGAATGGAATTAAGAAACTTATTAATACAGTGGAAAATGGTCTAAAGTAGAATATGTAAAGAGGTTGGTTAAGAAACAGCTTCAAAGTTCTGTTAAGATGTACTTCATGAATATGGAGGTGCATCATTACATCAGCAAGAAAACTTTCATTATTGTGTTCTTTTTGCCCTCTTTCAGCAGAAGTAAGTTATAGTCTTCTGTTGAGCACATGGGACCCAAGGAAGGTTGAGTCACCTGCTAGACAATGAAAAAATTTGTACACATAAATATATGGAGAAATCCAGAGAAACTTTCCATTCTTGTTTGGCAGAAAAACTTCTAAATAAGATACCTACTTCCAGCATTTGAACAGAATTAAAATAATTTGAACCAGAATACAAGGAAAGTCACATCCAACATATGTAAAATCATAATTACGGAAGGAACTGCCAAAAATATGTAGACAACTTAGTAATTTATAACAGCTCTATTTTTCTGGCACTTAAATAAACTCAAAATGTAAAAAGTTGTAGAGAAACATTTAACAGAGTAAAAAAAGGATGTGATACACAGCAAAACTATGAAACCAATTTTTCTATATTTTCAAATTAAACTGGTAGCCTTTTTTTGACAGGAGAAATTACCATCATTTGTACGTACAAAGTACAAAAGTACAAAGTACATCATTTGTATGCACAAGAGCAGCTGAATCTTAATTACTGGGGTGGAGTAGATTAAAACCTAGTAACAATGAATGGGAACTGCTCCCATTCTCCAGTGTGAAGGAACCAAAAAGCAACCAACTCAAAATTAAAATGACACATAACCATGACTGAGAGAGCATGGAGAGAAGGTGTTCTGAATTATTAAGCAAAAATCCTGCTGGAGGCCAATATATGCAACATTTGAAGAAAATTAAATTAGAAAAGGAGACAGAGAAGAACTGGAGGAATGACTGGAGGAATGTTAGCTCAGCTAAGAAATCAGAAGCAATGGAGTGCTGTGCAGCATGTTCATGGGAGGAAAACAGCAGCAGCAAATACTAGTGAGTTATGACATACAATCCCTTCTGACTGAGAACACAGTCATTCACACACAAAGGGTGACCCTTTAGAGGTTATACTGTAAAGACACAGTAGAATACCTATTGACAGAACCTCTTGCTTATGGCATAAAGAGTTGTTTTTAAAGAAATCAAAGACCACAAGCTTTCTGGACTGAGTAATTTTTGCTTTTTCCCGGATTAAATCATTGGGCCAGACTAACAATACAAAAAGGCACTCTTAAGGTTACAAATTCAAGAGTAGAAAAAAATTTCCTAGAAACAAGTAAGCAAATGACATAACACAAGTCTTTGACTTTTTTTTTTAATCATCAGACCCTGTATATAAAGTGGTATCATATTTGCATATGGATTACTTGTTTATTTCATCTGTTCCCTTCTACATACCTCTCCAAAGTGATGGAAAATACATCCATTGGAATTTTGCACAATTTTTTAAGTACTTCATTCAAAACCTGAAGATTCCCTCAATGTATCTACAGATCAGTTCATCAAAATGACCAATTCTAAAATTCAGTCATCCTCAAAGATTACAACAGACATATTTTGCACGTCATATTGGCAGAAAGAAGGAGTAACAAAATACTACACAGTAAAAACCCAATTCTACCTTTTAAATGTTGCCATTTCTTAACTATCACCAGCAGCTGTTAAGTCAAAACTCAAGAAAGAGCATGAAGTCACACAAATAGAAATATCTCAGAATGGATCTTAAAAGAAATTCCAAGATTCTCCTCTATACTATCTCCCACCTCCACTGTGAATTTCCCACTGAATTCCCAAAGTAAAATTCACATAAATACCTTGCTACACCCAGTCTTCAAAGATTCTGAATACTTTAATTCAAAACAGTAAGTTTTATCTGGGACCTAAAAGTTTCACAATTATTTTTTTTCTTTATAAGAATTCTAAGATAGACACAATTTGCTTTGAATGTAATTGCTACCTTGGAAGATAGTATAATATATTAATACAAAATCATATATAGGGAAAGGTCAAGATCAAAAGGAAAGTAAGAGATGGAAATTTTTCAATAAAAGCGAAAGAACAACAATGCTATATGTCTATTCCATTAACAGTTAATAGTAAGTTCGGATGCAGTTACCAATGTTCAGCAGAACCTTCCTCACATCCAAATAAATACAAGGAAAATAAATATAACAAAAGGTTTTGTGGAAGAAACTTTATAACCATAGAAGAAAACACAAAAATAGCTATTATGGGAAAGAACACACAAGCAGAATGAAAGGCTGAGAAGGAATAATAAAAAGTGAAAAGTAGACCAGTTGTGTAAAACTAAAAAAAAAAAAACCAACTAAGATGACTGCTGGACAGAAAGCAGTACTTCAGAGTATGCAGGCTTGTGATACCAGTAAGAATCCTCACTTCGAAGCAAGGAAGATTAATATTCAATATATGTGATATATTCAGGGCTGCTTAGAATACAGAAAAATAGAAGAAATCTAAAAGCATTGATTACATTCTGAAGACAAGATAATTGTTAGGGGATGAGGTGGAAATCATCCCTTCCCCATCTCACCAAATCAAACCAACAGCTTCAAGAACTTATACACAAGAATAAAATACATGGTAAGCAAAGTACGTTATTGAGGGGACATATTACTGAGACGATACTGTACTTAAATAGAGTCAAATTCTGTAGAAGATGAATTGGAGGCAAATGACTGAGGTATTAAAAAACAAACAAAAACTCAAAAAAGACCACCAAATTAAAAAACTGCAGTCTAAAAATCAACACACAAACATGCTCCAGAGGGCTGTTTAAAATCCTAAAAGAGTGACACAGAAAAAGATCCCTTCAGCCTAAGAAAATGGTCTCCAAATTAAAGGCATATACTGTACTGAAAACAAAGGTTGCAGTGCTAATACTGTGATTAAAAAGAATTCTTTTAGGAGTTTCAGTCTGTTTGTTGGGATAGATCCTTCTCAAATAATTTTTCTCAAGTTTAACTCCTGGATTCAGTCTGTTTGCCTCCCTTCTAGCAGCCAATATACAGGGAAAAACCGAACATCATTATGCCTGAGTATAATAAGCCTTTCTCCCTTAGTATTTCACTAAATATTAAATTATTTTTCCTATTTCCCTAAAACACTGACTGCATTTGATTGTGATAGTGATAAATATTTGGGCAGTTAAACTGCGCTAAGAGAAAAAAGTCTTGCTGGTTTTGAATTACCTTCTCACTGGGACTGACAGTTAATTTGCTTTGTTTCTTGTTGATGATGTCTTCACATACAAATGTAACTGAAGAACAAGGTGTTTATCTTTGCATCAACCATTAAGAAGGCAATAATTTCTTCAGTTCAAATCAGCAAGGTACCTAAAAGCAAGTCTTCAGAAAACAGTGCACTGACTAGATTAGAGAACTATCCCCTGAAGATATTTTCTTCCAATGAGTAACAGATTGAGTGATTTTAATGAAGGATACTAAGCATTGTAAGAGTCAGTATGCTTTTGACTTAATAGCAATTCAAAGTCTATGTTCATGCTGTGCTATTTAAAAAACCCGAGCACCAGTATTTTCCTGAGACTGTGTAGCACTTTACACATAAGAAGTCCTTAATTTACTATTCCAGCAACATCTAACACCAATATTATTATTTCTATACAGAATAATAGATAAATTACACATATTATATGATTCAATTCTGAAAGTTGTGACAGTAAAAGCAGATACAATTTTATGTCATTTTCCAAATGGGGCAAGCAGGCATCTTGAATGAACTGAGATCTCATCGCCCACTTAGGAAAGATAAAGTGGGATGTAATCAATCTCCCTAGGGGGTACATCTGATTAAGACCAAAGGGGAAGACTTCTGGTAAAGAAAATCTTGACAGTTCAAGTTACTGTCACCTGCATGAATTGAAATGACTCAAGAGCAGTCTTGCATGATACTGCAAAAGGAGGAGGGGTTAATCACTAGGAAAACAGGATGCTTTCTAAAGAGCTGATTAGTCATGGCTATAAAATAGCTTAGGCTCACTTAGATCTCAAGTTTTTTTCACTCCATTAAATAACTTAAATTGGAACTAACACTCAGCTGAACTCTTCATTACACCAGTGAAAAATCAACTGAAATTTAACAGTCAAGAACTGAAAAGCTCTCTGAGACAACACCTCAGCTGACCCTACATGCATTAGTTTTAACTGCTTTTTGCTGTCATCTTAGATGACTCAAGACACTTTTCTGCAGGTCCATTAGCAATGAACTGCAATCTAACAAAGGTAAGTAACTAAGGGAGCAATTTGTAAGCCTTTAACATATTTTGGTTTCTGAAGTTACAGAATCTGCTCTACACAATGCAAAGTTTGACTTGGCTGCGCAGATTAACTATGCAGCTTGGGCTATAGAAAATTTTAAACCTGAGTTTTAATTTGTCTTTATGTGTGAAGTACCAATCTTCATACACTGCACAGTGTAATCACATAAAAGCTTACGACCTACTTATAAAGACCAGGATAAACTGCAGCACATAAGGTAAATGTAGGTATTTGTATTTAGATTTTCCGGAATATCCACCAAAGTCTATGACACTTCCCTCATCTTCACAGGAATTCAGAAAGGAAAAAAGCATCTCTTCAAGAAAAGAAAAGACAATTCTTAGCCTCAGAACTCCAGAGAGTCATGATACAGTCACAATTCTGTCTGATTAACCACATGGGACATTTTTCATATATCATCATTATGGTCCACTCATATCATAGTACCAACACTACTGAGGAAGCCCCTGTGTTCTTTTCTTACTTTTGTGTGAAGTTAAAAGTTTAAAGCAGTAGATTAGTAGATAAAATAGTATTAAATTTTATAACTCTCAAGGATAAACACTAAGGGACTCCCTTACATTACATCCTCCATATGTGGGAAAATGGTGGGGATTTTGCTCAGTTTAAAATGTGTAGGATTAAAAATAGGAAAGGCAGAACATAAATAATTAAGAAAATATTTCTAACTATCTGATTTATTTTCAATTAAAAAAAAGCACAGAAGTGACTTGTTTCATAGCTTAATTTGATAAAAATATCAACTAGCTCTAGAGTTTGAACATGTTATTTGCAGTCCTCTAGTTTTCTGTTTGCTTGAAGCCCTGAAATTTCTAACTGTTCAGAAATTCAGCTTTTAGTTCACTGCACAACCTGAGCAACTGATCTGAGCTGGCTTTGCACTAAGGAGGGAATTGAAACAGATGACCTCCAGATGTCCTCTTCAACCTAAATTATTCTGTGACTACAGACAACTCAGAAGGGTACTCTACCATGCATTTAGAACATATAAATATTCCTGACAGGGACACATACTTCTTATATCTAGAACTCTATGAACCACGAGAAATCTGCTCAAAAGCTAATAAGAACAGAACCAAGTCCAAAATCAAAACAAAGACATACAAATGTCACCAGCATCTCCAACTTTAGGAGCTACTGGGAGACAGAAAAATCTGAGACTGACAGAGACTGGAAAATCTGCAGAAGCCCCAGCTCCAAATTATGCCCACTGTCCTAAATGTTGTTAAGACATGACTTGCCTCCACTTTCTAACTGCATGCATGAACAGTTAAAAGTACTCATTGACATACACAGCAATCAAATTTTAACTTGCAGCTGAGAGCACTCCTACAGAGATCAATCAAGTAGCAGGAAAATTCTTGAATAATTTTTTTTGTTTGTTTTTCCTCAGCTAGAATTCATGGATGCTTCCTCAATAATTCAGCTATTCTTTAAGTGAGTAGAAATGCCCAGCTCTACCCTTTCTTTTTAGCTAGAGCATTAGCAAAATTTTTAATTCTTACTTTCTTAGAATCATAGACCAGAATCACATAATATCTCAGAACAGATGAGACTTATCATGATCATTGTTCCTTGCAGATCTACACAAAACTACCTGACTAAGAGTCTCATTTAAATGCTCCTTGAGCACTGCCAGGCTTGATGGGGAATCTCCCTGGGGAATCTCCTACAGGGACCAACCACCTTCTCAGTGAAGAACCTATTCCTAATCTCCAGGCTGAACTTCCATTGACGCAGCTTCATTCCATTTCCTCATGTCCTGCCACTGGTGACCAGAGAGATGATATCAGCACTTTCCATCTGCTGTCCCTGAAAATATAAACATTTGTGTCCTCCAGGCTGAACAAGCTCAGCAACTTCGGCAGTTCCTCCTAAGTCTTGCCCTCAAGACCTTTCTCCATTTCAGTCCCACTTCTTCTGATACACTGTAACAATTCCATGTCCTTGTCTCCTTATCCTGTAGCACTGAAAACGGTCACCAGGACTCAAGGTGAAGCCCCACCAGTGCAGACAATAGTTTAGCATATTTTGGTCCCAAATTTCCTCTGCATTGTTGGAAATTTCCCATTTGATTTAAATTTTTAATTCTTAAGACGATCTACCTGAACCTGTGTGCATCCTTTAAAAAGGAAGCTATGCCATAAAAATGTCAGCTGAAAAAGGCCTCAAATGTAGGCTCTTACCACTGACTGCGTATCTTATTGCAGCAGCTAACATTTGAATCAAGAAAAACTTCAGAAAAAATATTAATGTAAACGCACATAGTTTATAAAGACAAAAATAGCTTTACTAGCCCTTTTGTAAACACACAGCTTTCAGCAAGGGCCAGTACAGTCATTATTCAAACTCTTCTGAACCAGCCTGCTCATTTGCTGTACTCTCTTAATCAGCTCTGCACTGTGTATGTATCTATAAACAGATAAGTTAGTCTAGGAGAAGCCATCCTCATGGATCTGTAATGGACTTCACACCTTTAGACACGTCAAGACAAAAAGCAAACTACTATGCCAGTGCAGTGCAAATTACTACACACCTGTGAGATAACCACACTTTTTGATGGAGGCACTCTTGTATTACAAACAAGTCTCCAGAGAAAATTTTTCCAAAGACTTAAAATTACGACTTAGCAGGAGATTTTAATAAGTGGCAGAACTTTAAACCACAAAGATCCCTCTTCCTGCAGAATACCATGGTTTTGCACCAAAGGATGTGAATTCTGCTGTTCCAGAGAAAGAAGAAAGAAAAAAACTCACCAGAATTTAATTGATACACATAATTCCTATGCCCCACTGTTTCAAACAGCTGAATTGCTATGGCTGACATAATAAGTAAGACATCAACTTTGAGAGGATAAATAAAGGGGATATAAAAATTGCCCTAAGTAATTTGATCTTCACAAATGCCAATTCTGCTTTATTTTTACCTCATGCAACTCTTGAGTACAAGTTTTTAGATAATCTGCATGACATTTCAATATCAGTATTTAAATAGTAAAAGATTATATAAAATAGTGGTTAAACCAGATTTGCGTGGAAGCAAAAAATATTTTATTTACATGGGTGAACAATGAGATGAAAACTTAAAACCTCTAACTGACAAGATAATTAAAAATCACTTTAATAAAATTACTTCATTTTGGGACCAGATACCAGACCATTAGTTTCTTACTCTTGGTGTTTACTTGTGTGCATGCATGCAAACATCAAGTTTTTCTTAAAGTGTAACCTTTTGTTAATTCATACACCTCTAGCTTTCCCCCTGTCAGAATTTTATGGATGTTGCACTAGTCACATACATTTGATATTTAGTTCTAAGTAGGATTATCTGTAACAGTCTGGGAGTGCCTTATTTAAGTTAATTTCTACTTCACAGATAGTCATTACAAGAAATAAAGTTGTTAGGCTGACTACTTTAAAGTCTAGCTACATTATGCCACCAAAAGTACATGGAATACATTTAAGTTATAGTCCATATAATGACATGTTTAAAAAAAAAAGAAAGGGTGACTCTTCCAAATCCCTAACACCTTCAGAAACTTTGCAGTATTTTCTATTTTTCCAACACCTTACGCTCTTGAAACTGGTAGACTTCACGAGTATGTCAGCTTTCACTTGAAGTATTATGCAAGTTCCAGCTAGAGGCTCAGAAACAAGAAAAGAAAGTAACCAACTTGTTAAATATTTTATTTATTTGCATTTTGAATAAATTGATGTTATTATATATTTAGTTGAAGATCTACTTGGCATTGTCCAGTAAGTTACCATCTGTTTGTTTCATTGATAAATCATTCATTGGAATGTAACCTGATGAAGAGGCTCTCCAAATCAAGCCACTGTCTTTCTAACAAAGCAGATAAGGAATGTTCACAATACTCATTCCATCAATTATGTCAAAAGGGTGCTAGCCTTCAGAAGAAGTTTTAAAGAAAAAAAAGAGCTTGCAAGTTGAACAGCTAATTTAAAACTACATTGATTCTTCCTCAAAATATCTAAATCTGTGAAACTAAATTATAATGCTCTAATTTTTCACGTACAGCACCTAACAGTCTATTAATGTCATCTAGATCCTTTTATATGGGTTTTTGGCTCAAACCCAAGGTATTCTAGAGTCACTGTGAGACTTGTTACTCAATGGCCAACATTCATGTAAAATATAAAAGACATCCTTCATTTACTTGAAAAAGGTTTTAGAGCAAACAAATCATGGCTATGGACTCTGGTCCTCTGAGGTTGTCTCACTGTGTGAAAGAACTGGAAACATATACTCCACTTAAATGGCAATTTTGATTTAGTGGTCCAAGAAGACAACTATATTATGTATTTTTCACAGGCACAACACTCACTCAGTTTTCTTGAAAGACTAACAAAAACTTTCAAATGAAAAGCAGTTAATGCTTTTCATGTGAATAAACAGATGCTGGAATGACACATCAGTTATGGATAAGTAAACTAAAAAATTATTCCAAAAAATCCAGAATTTTATAGTTTGGATGAACCAAAGTAGGTTTTCTTTCTACAAGACTTTTAAAGCTAAACTTTATCTCAAACCAAATCTGCTTTAAGCTTAATAATTTGCTAGATTTTTGTAATAAACATGCTGATAGAACAATTAATTTTTAAAGCCTAAGTGCATACCACCAAAAAAGGGAAGACATCTTTTTTCATCTCTGAGACTTTTCAGTACCTGCTATTCTGCTATCCATTTAATTCACTGTGAATTACACAACAGAAGAAAGCTACACATGAGTATAAGTAAATTATTTATTTTGAAAGGAGGAATGTATATGGTCCAGTAAGTTTATGATGACAAAAGAAGATCTGCATCTTATCTCACCAGAAGTTCATCCTCAGGAGACTGAAATGTTTTGCAGCATGCTCTAAATCATACAGACACAAGTGAATGTGGATCTTAATTGTAGAGATTAGCTGACCAGAAGTTTCCACTACCATTAATGAGCTAAACTGAAGAATATCAGAATATGTTTTCTGTCCTAGCAAACTGACGATTTCACAAATCACATGCCTGGAAAGATTTCAAGGAGAAGAAACATTTATGAAACCAAACTAATCCCTCCCAAGAGAAATGCATTTAAAATAAAGCTTTATTAGAAAGTATCTGAATGACAATATTAGCTTAAAATTTTGACATTATTGCCACAAAACAACTGCAAAATTATCTATTGGGGAATGATATGGAGACAGAAGCGGAGGGATGAGCTAAAAAGTCAATGAGGAATTGGTTGATAAAACTGTAAAAGCAGACTGGTTTTGGAGAAAAAAACCACTCAGCTAAAATAGGAATGAAGTCTTGCAAGTAATGTGCTATGGTAACAACAACTGGATACATATCCTACCTGCAGCTCCACAAGGACAGCTCTGCAATCCCCAGAAGGACTACGTATGGACTTCTTCCTATCCTCAAAAACTGAGTACCCTTAACAGACTCTAACAGCTCAATAACAAGCCTTTATAAAAAGCTAAGTCATATGAACAGCTTGATTACAGTTTTTAACACTGAGAATCCCCAGCCTATTCCAATCTCAGATTGATTAAATGGTGCTTTTTGTGTTCACTGGTTTGTCTAATGATTGAAAGAGAAATTTCATCCACAATTTCTGTGTGCAAGGTACAACTTGTAAAGAATGTACTGCATTTCTTCCTTAATAATCATTCCACATAATCAGTATTAATAATCAGTCACATAATACATCTGTTTATAAAGAAATACTTTCTTTCTCCTAGACATATCTTGCTAGCTTTCAATTACTGGGTCGACCTACATCTTTAACAATTTAAAGACTTTTCAAATGTTGGACATTTTATCTCTGTTTCAATTTTTTTTTTTTGCTATTGCCAAGTCTCTTAATATCCTATTCAATAAACTGAAATGTATTCAGCTTCCTGAATATTCTTGAATTAGCTGAATTTGAATTTCCTTTTCAATGTCTTCTACCATTCTTTTTAGAACTGCTGTGATCGTAACTAGACACAGAACTCAATGGGTATTGCTGAAATATAACATCAACATCATCTCCTTTATAATGCCATTAGTAGAAGTTCATTCTCTGTGTACGCATGCATTTTTACAGGATGTGTATCTGCTTTTCTGCAGCCTCACACTAAGAGCTTATACATAATTAACCCTACATAACTTTATTCTCTGTGCATGATTTCCCATGCTATTGTTTCCTAACACTAACCAGCTACTAACCAATCTGCTCTCAGTCAGCGGATAATACTCAGTGTTCAGATTTTACTAGAAGTATTCACACTTTTTTACTAGAAGTATTCACACTTTCTCTGCTTTAATTAAAATAATTTATAGAAATATAGAAGTTTTGAGGCAATAGTTCAGTCTTATGAAATTGCATTGGGAACATGTTGTTTTGATTACTTCAGATTATCAGTTTTAAGATCTCTTCCTATTAGCTAGCCCAGTTGATAGATGACAAATGTCTCACATGTATTTACAAGATTAATCCTTTAAAAGGCAGAAACAAAACTTATTGGAATTAACAGAAAAAATTTCAAAATATTTTGGAATGCAATTTACTGCTTATAAGTTACTAATGGATACTATACAAAAATTTATAAAAGGTTTTATTAAATAAACAGAGAAAATTCTTTCACAAAAACCCATACATAATTTCCATGGTATTCCATCTCACTTGCGAAATGGGATTTATTTGCCTTAGACAGAATTTTCTGAACTGGAAACTTTTTCAGGCTTCATCGTCTTCCAGTGAAACCATGCACCTTTGAAACCAGTATGAGCAGAGAACTCTAACTACAGGCTGCTCCAATTCGTTCCAAGAAAAATGAAAACCACCCAACATACATCTCTAAACAAGCAACTTAGCAGTGGGATTTTAACTAAAACATATATTTATATAACATGAGGACCCTGATAAGAGGAACAACTTAAAATTACATTACTCAAACAATGAAATTACCTGCAATTCTAAACGTCAAAAATCACAAAGCAAATATTTTCACAAAGTTTTGATCTATAGGATATTAAGTATCATTAGTCATTACTGTGCAGCTCTAATACAGAATCAGATTTGAACATTAATAATTGCAATTTAATTTTATTTTCTTAGATATTATGCATATTTTATCTTTGTAAGGAAATGTGCCAAAATAAATCCTTGTCTACTCTACTTCACTTCCTTATTATCAAACAAAAACATTTTAGTTTAGTTTACTAAGTCTATTGTACTTCCCATTAGTGCTAGCATAATCAAAGAATTCTGGTCATTTGAATAAGATGCATATCTCATGAGAAAATAGTCCTTTAAACTGAGTTAGTTCTAGTTTAAAATTATCAGTGAATACATGAGAAGAAAGGTTCCATCTTCATAAAATAAAAGATGTAATATATTTCTTATGGGAGAAGACAGGAGAGGAAATTGCCAGTGAAAGATACTTGTGGAATAAAGTCACCACAATGGAAGTATTTGTCCAACAATCTGTATATGACCCTAAACCATGGGAAATTTCCTATCAATTTCACAAACAGCAAATTCCCATCTTCTTCCCTATCTGATATTAAGTTGAGCTGATAGAAATACTAAAACTTCCAGTTTTCCATCATTTCTATTCTTCCAGAAGTTACCCCCACAGACCAGCTAACAGAATTGCACAAAAGTATTCTGTTTTCTCAGTCAAGGTGAGCCAGGACCAGAGAAGATGTAAGAGAAAAGCTTTTCCAGTCTGACTGAAAAGGGTTAGGAAACAAGTTTCAGGGAAGCTTATCTATATTATCCAAGTAGAGCACAATAGAGGTGAGAAGTGAACTACATGTGTTCTGGGATAAAAAAAGCAAATATACACATCACAACTTCTGCCTTCCCATCTAAGCTAAGAATGTTGCTATTGCCTAGCAAAAGCATTTGAAAAGACTGTCCCTTCTTGCTCTACTCACTGCACAGTTCTAAAATGAGCAAACTCTTCAGGAAGTACTGAGCTACTGTGAATACTTAAATTCTGTGCTTGCCCGGTAAATCAACCAATTTTTTAAATGTGTACTTTCTTATGACGCAAAAAAATACTTTCAAGTTTCTTGCTGTAGTAAAAAACTACCTTGGTAAAACTAAAAATAAATCAGTTGGCAGAATTGTATTCCTCTATGTTCTAAATTAATTCTGAAAATTTTCCTAAACTGTAATATTGTACTAGGAATAAAAGTATCCCATAAAAATCTTGAAGAAACATTTTCAAACTTAATGATTTCCCTTTCAATATGGAATATGGCACAGTAAGTGAATGTATTATGTGTATATACACCTACAAACATATGTGCTTGAAACAACATGGTAAGAGTTATTTCTTTTTCTAAGATGAAAGTCCAAGTTATACTATTTGTCTGGCAAATTCAATAATTTCACCATAATGTTATTTGCACTCCCTACCCCATAAAGTAGTATGATGCAACTAGATATAATTCAGGGTGATCTTTTTGGTGAGTAGGTACTTTGGACTCCAAAGCAGGTCTTACTCTCTATAACATGCAGGTTGTTTCAAGAAATAAAACTAAAAATTGGAATCAAAGCCTAAGACAGCAATTAAGCATTTTTAAATGATCCCCCAAATGAAGGCAGAACATCAGTAATTATTTTCAAGTCTGCTTTTTCCAATTAGCCTTCAAAATCTGTGAAGACAGATGTAGCACTGAAGCTTAGGTTGCAACAAAAGTTTATACAAATGTCTTGGTAGTAGCCCTGGCATTGCTATCTTACTGTTCTCAGCAGTTTTCAAAGCTGCAAATGGATCAGTGTTAACTGTATTTACTACATATAAAACGTTTCAAACACTGAAGGTGTTAGGACTATTAATACTTATTCAAAGCTTGCTTCAATGTTGTACTTTGGGGCTTTTAAACAAAACAAGGACAGTCTATGTAACAAGCTTTATCACTGTATTTCTTCAGATACATTATTCAAAAAAAATCTATAAATTCTGCAATTAAGCAAGACAAAATAACTATACTTACACTAAACCACACAAGTCCAAATTCAGCTCTCAACTGTATTTTCATATGCATCATATTCCTGATATGTAAAAACATTAAAGAAAAGTAAAATTATAGTTTAAGTTGTCAACAATACTGTTCCAAGCCTTAGCAGAGTTCAACAAACTCCAGGGTTTTATTTACTTTCAGTGAAATCAGCTTAGGCTGAGCTGCTGTCAACCTGGAGTAAGCAGACAGTATGCAACCTGAAGCTTAGAGTCTATAAATCTAAGGAGAAATGCCATATAATCCTATCTTCACAGCCAGTGGAGCTGTCCTTCACAGTGAACAGCCAAGCAGGCTGGAGATACCAGATCTTGTGCACTCCTGAGAACATACTAAGTATGTGGTCCCTAACAGGTGACTTGGCTCTTAAGCTTATGGGGCACAGACTTTAATTAAAGAAAAACAGAATCATCTGGGCTGAAGTTCAAGACAAGCTGAACAACATCATGGGAATAACTGATTGTTCCACGGGCAGTGAAGCTAACTGCTGGCCATTTTCAGCAGTGCTATTCCAGACCTGCTCAAATCTCTTTTCTGTCAAATTACCAGGTTCAATGCAGTTCTGAGCCTAACAAAAAGCTAGAAAACAGTTGTCATGACAGAGAAGTCATTCACTGATAGCTCCCACCTAAAGAGTCTGGCAAATTCAATAATTTCACCATAATGTTATTTGCACTCCCTACCCCATAAAGTAGTATGATGCAACTAGATATAATTCAGGGTGATCTTTTTGGTGAGTAGGTACTTTGGACTCAAAGCAGGTCTTACTCTCTATAACATGCAGGTTGTTTCAAGAAATAAAACTAAAATTGCAATCAAAGCCTAAGACAGCAATTAAGCATTTTAAATGATCCCCAAATGAAGGCAGAACATCAGTAATTATTTTCAAGTCTGCTTTTTCCAATTAGTCTTCAAAATCTGTGAAGACAGATGTAGCACTGAAGCTTAGGTTGCAACAAAAGTTTATACAAATGTCTTGGTAGTAGCCCTGGCATTGCTATCTTACTGTTCTCAGCAGTTTTCAAAGCTGCAAATGGATCAGTGTTAACTGTATTTACTACATATAAAACGTTTCAAACACTGAAGGTGTTAGGACTATTAATACTTATTCAAAGCTTGCTTCAATGTTGTACTTTGGGGCTTTTAAACAAAACAAGGACAGTCTATGTAACAAGCTTTATCACTGTATTTCTTCAGATACATTATTCAAAAGAAATCCATAAATTCTGCAATTAAGCAAGACAAAATAACTATACTTACACTAAACCACACAAGTCCAAATTCAGCTCTCAACTGTATTTTCATATGCATCATATTCCTGATATGTAAAAACATTAAAGAAAAGTAAAATTATAGTTTAAGTTGTCAACAATACTGTTCCAAGCCTTAGCAGAGTTCAACAAACTCCAGGGTTTTATTTACTTTCAGTGAAATCAGCTTAGGCTGAGCTGCTGTCAACCTGGAGTAGGCAGACAGTATGCAACCTGAAGCTTAGAGTCTATAAATCTAAGGAGAAATGCCATATAATCCTATCTTCACAGCCAGTGGAGCTGTCCTTCACAGTGAACAGCCAAGCAGGCTGGAGATACCAGATCTTGTGCACTCCTGAGAACATACTAAGTATGTGGTCCCTAACAGGTGACTTGGCTCTTAAGCTTATGGGGCACAGACTTTAATTAAAGAAAAACAGAATCATCTGGGCTGAAGTTCAAGACAAGCTGAACAACATCATGGGAATAACTGATTGTTCCACGGGCAATGAAGCTAACTGCTGGCCATTTTCAGCAGTGCTATTCCAGACCTGCTCAAATCTCTTTTCTGTCAAATTACCAGGTTCAATGCAGTTCTGAGCCTAACAAAAAGCTAGAAAACAGTTGTCATGACAGAGAAGTCATTCACTGATAGCTCCCACCTAAAGAGACTGAAACAAGGCAGCTAATAGGAGATGAGAGAGCATTCATTCTAGATGCAAACCTAGTTAACAGGATGGAAATAGTTAACATATGAAGACTGAAAGACAAGCTGAGATAAAAGTCATCACAAAACAGCAGTGCTCACTAAGACACAGCAAATTTCAGAAGTCCCTAGCAGTGTCCAGGACATAACAGCCATCCTAAAGAAAAATCATCTGAACAGCAACGGTTGCAAACAGTAGATACATGCTATGCAAACTACTCATCCTTCATTAACTGTATTTTGCTGCTTGAAATTACAAAAAAAGACACAGATAATATTTACTAAGCAACAATATATGGTTAAAACAAAAGTTAAAAACCATATTCCACAGAGCAGAGTAACTTCATATTTGAAACATGCATTTGACAAAAGACTAAGAATTCAATTATGCCTTAAATGCAAAATTCTACTTCTTAAGATTTGAAGCTACTTCACTGAAATAATTAGAGATAGATCCGCAATGAAGTTGTCCCTAAATAACTTATCACAGAAGTCAATTTGTGATGGCAGTAAATACTCTCTACGATACCTTTTAGAGAGTAGGAACACTAACTTAACTTACTAGAGGATAAGAGAGGAAAGACTTGTGAGAGGAATGCTCTACAGTAAACCAGCTGTTAATCAACCATAACCCAAGCTGCAATGACAGATCATAAAGTTCACGGATGTTAAATTTCAAGTTTGGCTGTGATTCTGCTTCTAAAAGGAAAAAAATATATGAGAGTAGGGACACAGAACACCTGTTGCTGGAACATTTAACATCACTGACTTCTCTTGCTTATTCTTACAGCACTACCTATCACATTTGCGATAAGAAAATATCCAAATAACAAAAATAACATTATCCATTTCCTCTTCCTTCTTTGTAATTACATAGACATCAACTGATATTTTGGAATAATATAAACAAAGAGTTAGTTATGTCTTAAAACACAGGGTATTTTTAAAGGTCACTCTGCTCAGGTGTATTTCCAGAGAACAAAAAACTTTTTAAAGACTTCCTAAATTCCAAAACTTTTTTTCACTTTTAGGCAATGTATAAATATTGGAATTTCTGTTGTTATCACCCTTAATGCTGTTCTGTACATTTATCCAACATACTGCTGCTAAAATGAAAGATCCTTGCCTTGAGATTAAAGACCCTTATCTTCCAAATAAGCCAAATAATGTGGCAAAGGATCTACAAGAAATACAAAGACAGTGTTGATCACACACTTTATCTGAACCTTATCTAGAATGGCAAGGAGTACATGCAATGGAAAGGGACTGATCTTTCAGGAATAATTGTGTCATATTTAAAGTTCTAAGCAATCTATAGCCATAAATGAAAAAAACTTGTGCAAGAATATGGCTCAAGTTAATATCAATACTGATGAAAGCTTTGTGTATATACTTTTAAAACAGTGAAAGGTTGATTATAAATTAATTAATTAATTAATCTCAAATTCATTAAAATTGAAATCATCTGTAATGCAAACTTGAGAATTTCTGTAGTTCCATGGAGAAGATAATTGCTTTTCTATGTTTGTCTTTTCTTTTAATATAATTTTGTTCTAATCACATGAAATATTGGGAAGCTGAAGCACTGAGAATATCAAAATTCCCATATATGAGAATCTATGCACAACATTTATTCTCATTTAAAAGATGCACTCAAATAAACACCTACTACAGCTAAATCTCTAGGCTAGTGTTATTTATTCATATACTTACAGTTAATCACCAGATTACTGACAGAACTGACAACTTTCTTACTTCCTTCTGCAATTAAAAGCCAATAAATGCTTAACAACCTATAAAACTCCCCAAAAATTATTAGAGTAATGGAACTATTTGTTTAAAATGAGACCAAAAAGAAAACCAAACCTGGCCATAACATGAAAAAAAGAAAAGTATAGTATTACATGTAATCTTCTGTAATGCAAACTTGAGAATTTCTGAGCTTACTGAGATGTGTACGTATCCACTAACTGCATAAGTGGGCAGGAAGTTGTACAAGTTAAGAGGAATTTTCAGATGTATTCCATAACTGCTGTGTCTAGGCTGTGGCTCATTTCAGTGTGCAAGCTGACCAGCTTCTGTTTCTCTCACAGAGAAGTCTGATGCAACTGTGTCATTTTCTTGTGTAGTTTTTCCTGGTTCGACATTGTGCCCTTGAACAGTGATACAAAACTCACTGAGACTCCCTGCTGGTAACCCGTGTATCTGCAGTCTGAAGTAATAAATGTACAAATAGCCTAATTTCTGCACATTAGAATATATTATCATCAAAACCTACTTCTAGGATTTTTTTTAAAATGTATAGCATATTTGAATGCCATGCATAAGTCACCCAGGTATAAGAAACAGATCACCTCTCAAAATATTTCATTTACAATAGCAATTTTAAGAGCCTTCATTTGAATTACTTTTTAGTTCAGACTACTGCTACACTCTTAGTCATGTGAAATCAAAAGAGACTGTCACATACATATAAAGACTATCCCTAAGTGAGTATTTGAGTTATAGCAGGTTAACATTAAAAGAAATATGGATTTAAAATATTTGAAAAGCATTTACCTAAAACATATTTAAAACATGTTACTTTCATTTGACACAAGACCACTTGCAAATTTTGCTTTTTAACTTCTTTATGCATTATGAAAACTTCTGTTTCAACATGCCACCCAGAAAATGCCATTTTCTTTCCTTACTTTATTTTTAAACTGCATGCAGGTGGCAGCCATTCAACTAAAGACAGACAGTGTAAATGCTACAGGAATCAGATAAAATACAGTCTACAACTTGCAAATACTCATTCATTTGGTTTATGAATGACTGTTTTCTCTAGAGGAGGTATAAATGCAATCTAGAGCCATACAATACAGAATTAGGTTTTAACAGTACATTAACATCCCTCACGTGCTCTTCTGTGTCCTCCTTCAGTCTCAAACCCTGCCATTCAGTGTGCCCCAAGGAGCATGACACACATGCTTCAACCATTATTTTTAACACCTTCCAAACTCCTGGAGTATTACTGAAAACCCTTGCGAGAAAAATCTTTTCTTGCAAGCGTCTTCAAAAAAAAAGATGGTTCTGGCAACCAGGTTTGAAGTACACGGAACCTCTCCACATAGAAATACTCATCATGTGAGTAGAGAAGTCGCTGTTTAAGAGACAGCTGTCACTGTGCTTTACTGTTCTGTGTCATGTCCAACACAGATTAAAACCAGCAAAGAGAGAAGATCTTCAGCTTTCCTTCATAGCTGTTAAGAGCATCCCTGGTATCATCTTCCCACATCCATAGAGCATGACCCTCTAAAGGATCCCTTTTTGGTGCTTAGTGTCAGGTGTATACTCCTCCACACATGCCAGTCATGGCAGTTCCTTTTCTCAATGTGTGGATTAAATCACAATTTGTAGATACATACATAGTATCAACATTCCCTCTTAAAGTTTCAGAGCAGTCACTGTACTTAAAGTAATTTATTGTTACACCAATGACTACTAAAAATCTTAGAACAAAACTAATGGTAATCTATGGCAGAATTTCCAGACCTTGCCTTCACTCTATACAAGATCAGCAGTGCACTCAGAATAAAAGACAAAGAGTAGATGTTTGCACCTTTTCCTCTGATATGCAATATTCTAAAGCTTTTAATTTCTCCTCTTATGGGTATAGATAGTCTTCTTAAACTATGTGAGAGTGTAATATGTCAAGTTCTATGAACATCGAGGCACATTAATATATCATGTCAGGAATGTCAAAACTGGGTACAGGTGGGTCTCCTGCCTCGCAAAAAGTGTTGCGGTTTTTTGTTTGTTTGGTTTGGTATTGGGTTTTTTTTGTTTTTTTTTTTGTTTTGGTTTTTTAGGTTTTTGGGGGTTTTTTTTGTTTAAAACTATAAACATTCGTACCAAAAATCTCTGTGTACCAAAGCTATGTAAAGCTAGACAGGGCTTTGTCTCACCACTTTCTTGAGAGAACACCTTAACAAACAGTTAACTTATTCACATGAACACCACCCAACTCCAGATATAAAACCATTGCAAAAGTACTGTACCTTGAGAATCCACACACTACATTATCAACAGTAATGCCGCATGAAATTACATCTTAATTATTTACTGCCACTGAATAACATAAAGATAAAAGAAACATCTGACTACATATGATCATACGTTCATTTAGCCCTGTATTCCAAGTCTGGTCATTACAGTTAATTCCCTTCATTTCACCTTACTATCCACAACTGTCATATAAAAGGTATTATAATGCCTATTGCATTTCCTATCTGTTTATAAGTGCTTCTAAACATGTATTTTTCTCATCCCTTTTTAAACTTGCCTCCATGCTCTCCTGTGACAACACATCACAGAATAAATTTGAGCAGTGCCCAATTTTTATTAGTTCTAAACTTTACTATATCTACTTTCAAGAAATACCTCTTAGGTTTCAAAGAGGTTTTCAAAATCAACAGTTCCACATTCAGCTCACCTACCATCTTGGATATTTCATAAACTCTGATCACATACTCCCCTACTTTGACCTCTCTTCCCTAGAATAAAGACTGCCAGTCTTTTGGTCTGACATGAGAAGCCCACAGTCTTCAAATTCAAGTTTTCTTACAATTATATTGTTTTCTTTGCATGCAACATAAACCAAGTTTTATGCTGGTTTTCAACAGTTTCAACAATTTCATCTTTTGGCCAGCATTTAACTAAGTGAAAATCTATTGGCTTGAGCAAAAAAGCCAGCTTTACAAATTGATGAAATACTGTTCTTTAACACCTAAGGGTCAAGTATAAATACTGGAATAAATGTAAAAAAATTAAACTGACAAGTAGATACAATTATAACATTTAATGACATCCACAACTCATTCTATGCAAAAGGTCAAATAAACAGTATTAAATGAAAAAATCTGGTTTCTAGAATGCTTGGTACAATTGCATTTACTTAAAATTCAGAAAACCTGTTTCCTTTAAGCAAAACCAATAAAAGTTTAAATTATATGTTGCTGACACAGATAATTTCTTCCTTTAGATTTAAACTCTCTGTCTTGACATGTAAGTACTCTAATGTTACTCTCCTACACAAAATATTCTCTGAGAATACCATATTAAAGCAATCTTACAGAAGTTATTTTTCCTCATTCAAAAATTACCACCAAAAAGAAGTCAGAAACTCACACGATACTGGTTAAAATAGCTGCTATAATTCCAGCAACTGCTGTCAATTAGAATCAATTTCCAATTTGAAGTTTGAAAAGATGCTGAAGATCACTGAGTTCAACCATTAACCTAAAACTGCCAGATTCCCCACAAAAACATATACCTAATCACTTCCAGGAATGGCAATTTCACCCCTTCCCCTGGGCAGCCTGTTCCAATGCCTGACCACCCTTTCAGAGAACAATTTTTTCCTAATTTCCAATCTAAACCTACCTTGGTGCAACTTGAGGCCCATTTCCTCTTGCCCTCTCTCTTGTTACTTGGGAGAAGAGATAGACCGGCACCTGGCCACACCCTCCTTTCAGGGAGCTGCAGAGAGTGTTTAGGTCCCCTCTCCCCAGTCTCTTCTTCTCCAGACTTAACCCCAGTTCTCTCAGCTGCATCTCATCCGACTTGTGCTCCAAATTTAGTAATGGAACCTATATTTTCAAAGCTGTGCTACTCACTAGCTCAACTAACCTTCGTACAACATTGTGAATGAAAATAACATTACGGCCTTTATTTATCTCTTTGAATTAATTATGTTTTCAAAGCTGACTAGATAGTGCCATGATCAAATGACCTTCCCTACTCAGCCTTTTTAGCTCTGTAGGCTTGCTGTGAGTCAGCAGTGCCCGGGCAGCCCTGAGGACAAAGCCCATCCCAGAGCAGGGCACAGCCAAAGCCCATCCCAGAGCAGGGCACAGCCAAAGCCCATCCCAGAGCACCGAGCAGGGCACAAAGCCATCCCAAGCCAGCATCCCAGAGCACCGAGCAGGGCACAGCCAAAGCCCATTCAAAGGGCACAGCCCCATCCCAGAGCACTGAGCAGGGCACAGCCAAAGCCCATCCCAGAGCACAGCCAGGGCCCATCCCAGCCAAGAGCCCAAAGCCCATCCCAGAGCAGGGCCCATCCCAGAGCAGGGCACAGCCAAAGCCCATCCCAGAGCACCGAGCAGGGCACAGCCAAAGCCCATCCCAGAGCACCGACAGCTGGCCCAGGCAGGGGCACATCCCAGGGGGCACAGCCAAAGCCCATCCCAGAGCTCAGCCTGGGCACAGCTGGCCCATGAAGGGACCTGCCTGGGCCCTGCTGGGCCTGCTGGGCCCTGGAGTTGGAGAGGGATGGGAACGTCCTTCTGTGCTTCCTGAGGAGGGAAGCAGCTGGAACCTCCTGTGAGGAGCAGCTGAAGTCTTTGGGCTTGTCCACTTTGGAGAAAAGGAGGCTGAGGTGTGACCTCACTGCTCTCCACAGCTTCCTGAGGAGGGGAAGGGCACAGGGAGGAGCTGAGCTCCTCTCCCTGGCGTCCAGGGACAGGATGCATGGGAATGGTTCAGAGCTGTGCCAGGGAAAGTTCAGACAGGACAGACACTAGGAGGCATTTCTTTACTGATAAGGTGGTTCCAGACCCACACAGGCTTCCTTGATATACAGTTGATTGGTGATTCTCCTTAACAACAGGCTTTAACTTCTGGACAGCCCTCAACTGGTCAGACAGTTGGATGATCATTGTAGGTCCCTTCCAACTGGAACTATTCTTTTCAATTCTCATTCACAGCTCCAGCCTTAAGATGAATTACTGATTAAACTCAAGAGATTTTAGTTTCTGTTACTATTACATTTCACAGACAGGATTGCATGTTCAAGCCCTGTGGGGCAAATAAAGCAATACAAATTGTTTATTTTCACAGGACATATCCAAATCCTTGAAAGACCTGTCACTAGCATGAAGCACAATGCAATCAGTTTAAAATACTTTTCTTGTTATTTCAGCCGTGTAGTGTCTTGTGAAAATGCAATTATGCAGCCATTTATAGTAGTGTTTATCTGGTTTTCTCTTACTTGTCCAGACCATTTTAATTCACAGCAATTCAAGTATCAGGAATGTACTGAGTGCATTTTTGGGATATTAGTTAGGGGACTTGATTAGATGCAAAAAATTAGACAATCATCATTTATAGCATCTTAATTTGTTTTTCATGATCTACTAAATACTCAACATAATAAAGAAACCCTACTAATGTCTAACTGCATTCAAAATATCAACAAACTGTCTAAAGTACTGACTCTAGCATTTAATGATAATTCCTATTATGGAAGTAGTACCTCTCTGCCTAAAATCTGGAACAATATACAGTTTGCTCAAGTGTATTTTTAAAACTTAATTTCTCCATAAAGGACAATATATATTCAGGCTTTTCTCCTTCTGACATGGTCTCATCAGAAACTGTGAATTTTCCCCTTAAAATAATATTTTCATGTACCCATGTAACTCAGTCCCTTTTAGGGGGAAAAAAAATGTTGTTTAAAGAAATTGATAATTGAAGTCTTCTTTTTGCAGTTGACTACTCTACAGATACATTAGTGGGGAAAATCAATCCTTACTGCCACTCTAGAGTAAAGGAGATTGCATATTTAAAACATCAGTAAAAAATCATTAATGAACCTGCTACTGACAGCTGCAGTAACTTAATTAATGCAGATGTCACATGACATTTTGCCATTTGCCATTTGATTCTAACCACAAAGATCAAGAACTGAAGCCATGAAATTATTTCTAACAGTCTTTTTGACACTTGACAAACAACATCAATATTTAGAAACACCTAAAGGGAAACTTGTAACTTCAAATTGAAATCCTCAATCTTCCTAGTGAATTCAGTTACATTGAGTTTCTCCACAGGAATTATTCTACTCCAAAGGAATACCAGATAAAGTAAAATTTTGACCAATAATTTTTGTAAAAACAATTAACCAATGACTTTCATGAAGTATTATTAAAAATTATTTTAACTTACAGAACTAAAATAATACAAACAAAATACATTTTTTATCTAGAGGCAAAACGAATATAATATTTCCTTCCAGATCTCATTATATTAAGTAGTTACTAAAGATTAAAAATAATTATATTCAAAGTAAATTAAGGCACAGTAAAAAGCTTCCCAAAAAACAGTGTGAAAGATAGACCTCAATACTTACCCATCATTAGAACACGTCAAAAATTCTTCCTTTATCTTTGGATGCCAACAGCCTGAATTGAGCATTGCTGTGTGACCCTAAAGAAATGAACACAGAGGTCTTAAAGGGACTTGTAAGCTGTCTTACAAGGTTTTACAACTTTTACTCCACATCCTTCAAGTGGAATCACATGAAAGCTGAGGCACAAATTTGGACCCTTCTGACTGACATCAGGATGATTTAACAGATTGTATGAACTCTATCCATTTCATCCTTCCTTGTTTCCATCTCTGAATTAGAAAAACCCTTACATTCTTCTACTTTTTTTTTCCTTTCAGAAACAGGCATAGAATCACACTTCTTTTTCTCTTGGAAGAACTCTAATGCAGAGTAAGGCTGAAACAAAAGGCATCACTACAGTGTCACACAAACTTTTTCAAGAGACAAAAGAATAACAGAATTAACACTAACAACAATACTGACACAATACACCAGTGTCATTCTACGCTAGCCAGAGATCCTGTTGGAGAAAACTGAGGAAACAGAATTTTAGAATCAAGAGGAATTTAATCTCAGATGAGTTTTTCATAAAATGCTGAAGCTGCAAATTGACTAGTCAGTTGTTTTCTTTTAAGACAAAAAAAACAGAAAGTGAGTGCTTCATGCAAAGTAAGCAATTGCCATTATGATGACTATGAATATAACTACATTACTGGATATATATTGTCCAGTTGGCTTTATTTCTTTGAAATACAGGCACATGCTCACTGCCTATGTTCAAAGAGAAATTTGGAAACTACTCTTCAATGCTGCAATGACTTCAGTTTGTTTTAGGCACAAATAAGGAGAGAAATACGGAAAAGTTAACGAGGCAATATAACAAGTATTTTAGCATTCTGACTCTTGGACTACAGTACACTGGAATTCTAGACATTTACAAGAGAAAGAAAATCTAAATTATTTTTAAGCGAACTAGAACTAAAGCAGATGTTATTTGATGGTTTTATATATGTATCATCAGCCAAAAGAAATAGCCATCTGACAAGAACAGCTTTAGGCAAAACAGCATTAAGCCTAGCTATTTGGCAATATACTTTACAAGAAATAAGTAAATCAATTTTATCATCAGTCTGAGCTTTAGATTTTATCATTACTTTTTAGGCTTAAACTATTAAAAAATCCTGACCTGAATTCAATCTAAGTAAATAGAAACATTGTATCAAAGTTTGTGAAAATACAAGGGCAAAGTGGTCAAAACACACCCAACTGTGGTTGAAGCACTTCAGAACTATGAATGTACTCTTCTTCATTTGCATTTTTAACTACCATTAAAAACAGACACATTTTTGCTTATTAGTCTTACACTCACAGCATGCAAGTAAACAACCTCCAGCCCCTGTCTTTACCTTTGTGTTTGTCATATCCACAATGTACTGGTCTCCCTTTATGCACTCCATTACCGGGAAGCCATCTCTGTCAAGAACTTTTGCCTGAGAGTTACCAGAGACAACGAGAATGACATCTCCTGTGCTGCTATACTGTAAAGACTTGATTTGGTGACTACAAAGAAAGAAGAAAGAAAAAAAAAAAGGGAGAAATAAACCATTTCAGTTAACGTTCCTATAAATTTACACTAAAACAAAAGTGTCAATGGTGAGAAACCATATTGCAGAAACAGATCTATATACACTCCCATATCAGAGAGGCAGGAGGCAAAAAGTATTTTACTAATGGAATAGTTTTTTATTCCACTGTCATGTGTGTTGTGTTTTTTTAAACCACACATAGCTTATCAAACATGTAAAACGTAATTTCTGGCAAACATATTTCTTTAAGAATGCTATTGTAACTCCAATGGAAAAATAGTATGTGTCAGATTTAACTACCTAGAGATGAAAATTCTTTTTCATCTTCCCAAAAGTAGAATGTGGAATTACAGTAATCTGTAAATTACTATAATGGGATGTTGTAGTCATACATAAAACTTCATTGTACCTCACATACCAGGATATTAGTCATAGGTCAGCATTCTTCCATCTTTTTTTGTGGTCAGGGCTTTAATTTCATCAAACTTTAAGATAAAGTTAAATAATACCATCATCCCTGGAAGTATGACAATAGATAACCATCTGTCTAGTTTACTATGTCTTAGGTGACTGTTCATTTAACAGTGTTCTCACATACATGTTCCATTGATTGAGAAAACCTGCGGCAGACACCATGGAATAATAATACCAAGATGACAAAGATGAACTGAAACTGCAAAGCTGACTGATGAATGAAAAGCCCAATTCCAGCTTCAGCATGTTCTCCCAGCATCTTGAATTATGAACAAATTTCATGGCTCTTGCTCTATCTGAAGCAGATATCCTTTTGATTCCCTATACTTCATTATAAGGATAGCAAAGAATGCAAAGCTGTTTATCCACTTCCCACCTGCCAGAATTTATATCCCAGTACATTAACAGAATGTGCAAAGTAACATTACTTTATATTAATACCTCACCTCTGCCTCTATATTAATCCCACGTACAGGACTGGAACACATTTGCCAGCTAGATTTGGATTCTCATGGCATCCAAAGTATTCTCAAAGAAATCTTCTTACTGCTTAAGAACATTACTATGTTCATTCTAATCCTAGCACCTTTCAGGAAACTACCTTTTAACACTATTTCCCATTAGTGAAGTTAACACTCAGATGACCAAAAAACCAACTGTGCAACTTCTAACTTTCAGCATTTCAGTTCTTATACAGTAGTGACTTCACATAATTTTCTCAGCAGTAGCTATTATCTATTAAATCTGTCCTCAAACCATGAGTTACTACATGAAACACTTAAAATATTGTAATACTTACTTTAAAAGTTCTTAATTGATCATAGTAATGTAAACTAAGCTTAAGTTTCTTATTCAAAAAATGTTTGGCAAAACTGATTACATTAGAATTCAAAAGCTAAAAGTTGCTTCAAGCTCCCTATTATGTAATACCAATTGGCAGCCAAATTGGACTGAGTATTATAAGCTGATTTTTAATAGAAAGGAGACATTCCAATCTGTGAATTTCCAAAACAGTTCACAGTCAATGTCTGAATAAACATTCTGGTCCTCAAGAGAAAGAATGAATACTTTCTTAGAAAAGAAGATGGCCAGCTACATTAAGCTCAGAGGAAGCACTGAAAGAAATTACAGGAAACCCACAAGAGAAATAATATCTAAAGTCTAGAATTTCTCTGCAGACAACTGATAAACCTAGACTAAAGAATACATCAGATTCAGTTTTTGCAGAACAAACACCTTAGGAATTAAAATTTTTTTCTCAGTTGTACTTCCAAGCTCTCCTGTCCAATCATACGATTCATACAAAATATTCCTAAGCCCCACCGGAATACTGTATACAGAATGAAGTACTCATTAAGTTATGTCTCATACTCTAATGCTGAAATTGGCAAAAAAAAAAACAGCCAACATCTCCAAAGCACTATTCTGCACTTATCACTGTTGAAATGTAAAAATAAAAAGTAAACATTTAAAAACTAGTCTAAAACATATTTTCTTTCACTTGATGCATGTCTCATGCATGAAAAGGATCTGACCACTAGGTAATAAGAAACAGCTCAGAAGTAAAATCTGATTTCTGAAAGAATCCACAATACATAAATGGCCACAGAGTCTTCAAAAAAAAAACCAAAAACAACCTGTTTTCAGACACCAAAATACTAAAAGTCAAACTACAGGCATTAATACTATTAACATTGCAGTATTCATAATTCAAACAATGTCACCTCATTGCTTCTTAGTAGTTCTTTATGAGCTTTCTTAGTAGTTCTTCATACAGAACTTCTAAGAAAGCAAAAACTTTCTCTGAACAAAGTTTTCTTTTGTCTTAAAATTTCTCCCAGTAAGGAAAGCAACTGATTTGACAGCAACTAGCACAACAAACATAACAAATAATTTATCAAATCAGTCTTGTGAAAATATTAGCTTTCAGGAAAAGATTTCCATGACTTTTACCAAATGAAAAAAAACCTTAAACCCATACCTTCTTGACTGTGCAATGTGACTTTTAAAGTCAGGTCTAAAAATTGCTTCTACAAGAAGAGTATTTGCAAAGTCACAGAAATTACCACTTTTCTGATGTTTACTGGAAAATGACCCAAAGTGAGTCTCTAAAAAGGCACATCTTTAAGAAAACATTTTTGGTTCTTATTAATGTTATAGTAAACTCTTGGGAAACTTATAAAAACAGTTTCTTTTAATAGCATTAATCTGAGTAATTTTGGTTTAAAACTGCCAAATGTGCACAGCACTTTGTACCAGGACCTGCAGAACAGAGCTATATACATGGGTAGAATCATGACACACAAATATTTTCTACACACACAACAGCTTTGCCTTACAGTTCCTTTTGACTTTAACACCAAGGTATGGCTTGAAAGTACTAGCTTTTTGTCAGACTGGTTTTTTTTTGCAGTTTACATCAAAAATCCAAGGAGAAATTAAGAGAGTAACCTGATATTATGCTACAAAATGGAGCCTTGACAATACAGAATTGATCTCAGGCTCCTTCATTTTTAACATGAAATTAAATTTATGGCTCCAGATCTGGATTTCTGCTAACACCTAATGTTTCCATTCTAGAACTCCTCAGAATTCTTTGAAATTCAAGTCTGTGAATGCTAATAGCCCTTCAATAATAAACTTCATAGTGAAAAAGTAATATAAGAACATATATACACCTGGACACAAGTTATATAATATTCCACAGTGTTCACCAGCTTGTCTCAATGTAAACATGAAAGAACTTGAAGTTGAATTTTTTTACCAGACAGAGATATAGTTCCAGTTTTCTGTTTAGAAAAAGATACAGAAGTTATATTTGAATAAGTTTTTTGAGCCCCCAAAATTAGTTCATGGGACTTGCATCGTAAGTGTAATTTCCAAACTTCACACCAGTCAAGTCTATTTTTAATACTACTTCATGTTTATGTTTTAAGTACTTTATTTATACATCAGTGTACTCAAATCACAAGGATTTCACAAAAAACATTTATATAAAAATACTTGTGAGATCCTTGCAACACACTAAATTAACAGTGTCAAGAATAACGAGTATTTTAAGTTTATATTTTACAAATAATTTTTTGCTAAAAGGAGCTTACCAATTATCTGCAAGCTATCCCTGAAATAGAGCATTAACATACATTCTACTTGTGGATTTTCTAAAATATTTATGTTTTACACCATTACTAGCAAGTACTACTAAATTTGAACACACTCTTCTGCTAAACTTGAAAATGCTTCACTAAAATAATTTTCCACTGTGGGAGTAAAGACTGTCAGCTCTTTCTGCTCAGTGATACCAGAGGAAGGACAATACCAATTATATCCTGCTAACTACCCATGTAAATGAAATTCATGCCAGAAAAGTCTGAACGTCACTTTACATGTGAAAACATTTACTTTATTTTATTTATTTATTTATTCCTAAGTTGCATGTTCACTTAATTATGTTTTCAAAGTAAATGTATCATTTGTCAGCTTATTATAAGAAGTCAAGGTTTGTCAAAGAGATTGGCATTGCACAATGCATTAAAGCACACTTTTTATTTTTCTGATTTTTCACACTTCAGACCAACAGTAGAATCCCTTTCTGTTTTGCTCCTGTTAAGGATAACAGTCCTAACTTCTTCCCATCTTTCATTATCTAGATTTTTGGCATATCTGTAGTCGGTTATATGCATTCTAGCCTTCCAAACTGACCGAAACTCAACTGTAGATTTTTAAGATAGTAATGATTAAAAATAGACATTCTAAGTACTACTTACTCTGTGTATAATAAATTTCAATCCCTTTTTTAATCACACAAAAGTGCCTTATAAACTGTACCACATAAGCCAGACATCAGAAAGTACCTTGCTAAAACCACTATGTTTTATTTTATGCAATATATTTTTTCAGAAAGCTCAGTGTGCACTACTGTTGAAGTAGTTCTTTATTCCAGCTCTCTGGAATAATTAAATGAACTCACTTCACTTACTTTTTTAATTACCAGTGAACAATGTGGATAGTATGGAAAATAGCTCTCTAAAAATGGTTCCTGCATTTTCTTTTCAATTTGTTTATATTGAAACATAGAAATAAACATAAATAAGTATATTTTTTCTTTAAGAAAGACAGTATTTCACACTATGTTGTTATTCAGTGATCACTGCAATGCAAGGACCAGTGGTTTCTGAAACAGAGGACTTCATGAAAATTAGAAAATCACCCTTCCATTCAGAAATCCTGACAGGAAATAGAGAGGCTCCCCACAAAGGGATCAATTGTTTTAACTTGCTTCTCCTCTTAATTAGTTTTATGTGAGCAGAATACATGTAGAAAGTGTATTCTAATAATGTCAGTTACAACTATGATAGTCAACTTGTCTTTGAGAGGTTCCTTTTCTGATGTGCTATTAACAATTGCATTGGCACATCCACCTGTAGCTTTCTAAAGGGAAAAAATGCAAGTCACTGCAAAAAGCAGGAAAAGAAATAAGCAGCCAAGTTCTTAGGTTCACATTCCTTGGTACTCAAGAGCCTTTTAAACAAGCTTTCTTACAAGGCTTTTGTGCATTCTACCAGGAGCTTAATATGAGAAACATAAATTGCAAAAGGCAGCCTTCATGCCTACCATTCACAAGGCTGGAGTGACCGAAAAGCCTGGAGAGAGGCATCCATTCCAGCAAAATCCCAAAATTTTACATCATAATCATATCCACCAGTTATCAAACGAGCACCTGAAGGATCCAATCCCAAAGCAGAAACCTGTAAAAAAAAAAAAATTATAATCATAATCATTCAAGCTTTTTTATTTTTCCACAATTCTGCAGGGTGTCACCAAAATATAAAATGCTACCAATGTTAAAAAAAAACAACAAACCCAAGCCTCAAACAACACAGAGCGCTTTTTTCTTACTAAAATATCTTAGCTATACTTTTATTTTGAAATTTCACTACCTTGAATAAAGTGTTAAAGTACTTTTGAAGTAGTAGTAAGAATGGAAGCAACAATTACATCATCTGAATAAACCATTGAAGACAGCTGAGAAAAAAATAGTTTACAGGGTTTACTTCCTAATCATCTCATTGCAAAATGTGGCTAAGTGATTCTATGAAGAAAATTGTACTCTAGACTTTTATCAAAAGTACAAACAATATTTCCAGCAAGGTAACAAAGTGGTGTTTATCATTCATCAGTTTAAGATTCTAAGTTTATTTAAGACAGCTCTTGTGCATATACACATCGCTTAGTTAAATTTCTCTTCTGAAAAAGGAAAAGAAGAATAAAATGGGGCATAATTTTTTTTTTTTTATCCACAGATTTTTAAAATATACTACTGTAACAAAACAGGTCAAATTAACTTCTTAAAACCAATTTCCTTTATAACAAAAGCAGCTTCTCATAGCTATTAGAAATTCTGAGGAAAGAATGCTTATGCTTATTATTCTCATCTGCTATTCTCAAATCACAGATCAAGGAAAATGGAAATTTTACCGAAAATCTATTTTTATTCTCTATTTGAAGAATGGTAATGTTCTATAGTACAATAAATGGTATTTCATATAATAAAACAAACAGTAGTGTTCAAATCACTACATGGAGAAATAAGGTAACAGAAGGCATTTCACTAGAAATTATATAAAATAATTATTTAAAATAATTTACCTTCAAAATTATTTCATTATTTCTTTTCCTTTCACATTTGTAAAAATATCATATTTACTACTATGGTTTCAAATACTAATATAAGATTAGCTGGACAATATGCTAAATTAATTTAGATACCAAGAGATTAATTCTCAAAAAATTAAGTTATCTACATAAGAGAATGATGACAAGTTCTATCAAAAACCATAAAACTAGAGTATTTTTGGAATTACTCAAAATTACACCTAATATGAAATGTTAAAATGCCTAAAGAAGTTTTCATTAAAAGACAAAATTCATATGGAATTCATGCTTACGTTTTAATGGAGGCCATGGGTAAAACCTAGACTATAACCAGCAGATTACTTTTAACAAAAACAAAACAAAAACATGGGTCATCCCACATTTATAAGACAGATAATCATTACATTGAAAGATCCCTTCAGTAAGAAGAAAGACAGTCTCCAAGACAATAAAGTAGTAGTACTAGTACTAGTAGTAGCAATGACAATGGTAATGATAATGAAACTGATAACATTCTATAAAATGTCAGGAAAAGCATTTGAAGCAATAAACCAGAAAATTCTGAAGGAAAAAGAATTCAAGAATATATGACTTATCCAAAACCATGTGGAAAAAAAACCCAAATCAAACAAAAACACTGGATACAGAATAAAAGGCAAAAAGCCGTTCATTTCTGAGTGGAGGGTAATGCCTGAGAATAATGTCATGACTACAGGCTAGCAAAACCAAATTTCTTCAGGGAAGAAAAATACTTGGGGAATTACTTTCAGATGTCTAAATCAGTATTAAAAATTCTAGATACAGATGTACAAAAATACCAGGAATTTTACACAGAAGATGCTTACCTATATATATCTTCTTTACACATATACATGAGAAGTACTGACAGGAACAACGATTTAATGCAGACACATAGTAATACCACCAAAAAACCTTGTCTCAAAGATATATCTCCAAGTACTACTTTACTTTTTTTTCAAAGCTTTAGTATACATCTATATACACTGTGTTATGGACACTTTTAAAACTAATGTAAACTGTTGAATAGTTCCCACAGAAAATATTTTAAAGCATGGAAACAAGTCCATGAAAAAAGTAACCTACAGAAAACAATTGTCCCAATAAAACAGCTTGTCTGAACGAAATTTATTTTTTAAGATGGACAATTTGCTTCCCTAGAATTTAGATTTCCTTACATGAATTAGTATGGGCTTCTTTTGAGTTTTGTTTTTCCAGTTTCATGGAGCAAAATTCACTTAGCAATTCCTTATCATATCAAAGACTCATTTTTAGTCATCTTCTCCTTCAGGTTCCCACTGCTGCTGACTAGCTCTGTGTTGGACACTTTTTAAGCATCACCTCCGAAGGCAGGAACAGGCTATTCCCCAATGCTGGAAATCAAGCAGGTGAGGCAGAAGCCTGGCTTGGCTGAGCAGGAATTTTCTCTAGGAAGTAAGGCAAAAAAGAAAGGTATATGCCCAGTGGAAGCGAAGTCAGGTGACAGAAGAAGAATACAGAGATGCTGCTTACTACTGCAGGGAGAAAATCTGTGCAGGCAAAGCTCAGCTGGAGCTGGAGCTGCCCAGAACTATGGGAGAAAACAAGAACTTTTTTTTTTCAAGAATATTAATGGTTAATGGCAGTGTAGAAATAATATCAGCCCATTACAGGATAAGGATGCACACTTCACAAAGAGGTCAGAGACAAAGCGGAGATGTTTAAAGCTTTCTTTGCCTCTGTCTTTTGACAGGGAGGGTCAAAACCCTGACTGTGAAAATTATCAACTCCCAGCCAATCCTGAAATTGAGCAGCATCTGCTGCTCCAAGTGGATCCCTATACCAGGCTATAGAGCCTGATGAGATTCATCTGAGAATCCTCAAAGAGCTGGCTGATGTTATTCCAAAGCCTTTCCCAATGACTTTCAGGCAATCTTGGGAACATGGAGAGATCCCAGCTGACTGGAAACTGACAAAAGTGGTCCCCGTTTTCAGCAAGGGCAAGAAGGACAATGCTGTCATCAATCACCATCAGCATGGCCTCATGAGAGGAAAGTCTTACTTATCAAACCTGATTTCCTTTTAAAACAAAGTAAGCCATCTAGTTAATCAATGGATGCCACTTGATGTGATCTTTTTGGATATAATTAAATCTTACATCTCTCACAGAGATGTAATCCTGCATCTACTCTTATATCTCTCACAGAGTCCTTATTGATGAAATGTATTAGGAAAAGGTCCTTCACCCAGAGGGTGGCTGGGCACTGGAAAAGGCTCCCCATGGAAGCTGTCACACTAGCTGACAGAGTTCAAGAAGTGTCTGGACAATGCTCTTGTGTGACTCTTGGGAATGGTGCTATGCAGGGCCAGGAGGTGAACTTGTTCATCTGTCTCTTTCCAACTCAGAAAAGTCTGTGATTCTGTAACACAGGTGCCTCACAGTATTTCAAATATGCAATGCCCTAGCAGAGCCAACTGTCTGAAAATAGTACTTTCAAGAAAACCAAGATGTGGCAGAAACGATGATACTATTCACCAGGCAACTGACTCCTCCTTCATCTAAATGTTCTGCTGTAATTCAGAGGCATTCGCTTGCAGAAATCTTTTAAAATGCGAAATCTCTTATGTGTTTCTAAAAAGAATATAACCCTTCTACAACTTAAATGGAAATTCTGAACCCTAGCCATTTCATTCATGATTTCTTACATGCAGAAAACTGGGCATATCCAGATTAATAAGAATACTCAAGTGTTCAGTAACTTCTATATGAGGCAGCAGTTGTGAAATGAGATATTAGAAAGCACATATTTCATATTCTTTCTCATACCCACCTATATATCAAAAGTACCATGAGAAATAAAAAATATATATGAAGTTTCATTGGGAACTGTAATTCTTATTACACTGTACAAGCAATACAACTGGGAAATTAATCAGTTTTCTGGGAAGACTCTAGCTTGGGAAACCTTTCCTGAGATTTCTCAGCTGCACAGGAATAGAGTCATCATCAAATCCACATTCACTAGATTGAAGAGGTACAGATGGAATATATATGCTTAGCTGAAATACAGTACACTGTATGAACATAATGAGAAGACTATTTACAAACATTAGGGCAAAACACCAAAATCAAGATATGAAGTTACTCCCATCTTTATGTGTCTAAGGTCAGGGGTGAATGGTTACACTGTTCTAAAACAAACGAACAAACAAACAAACAAAACCACCAAAAAGACAGCCCTTCTACAGAAGAGATTTTTTTTTCAATATGTTTAATTTACTGCATCCAGTCTAATCCAACTGTGCTATATATATCCCACATTACAATTCACCTCTGTTCAAGGTGATGACAGCTGCATTCTCCTGCAGTCAAAATACCTCAGAAGTCTTCCAGAACTGTAACTTCCACTTTACAAGGCCTTTTAGTTAGAAATAACATGAGCTTACTCTTTAAGAAGCCATGAAAAGATTTACTGGTTTAATATAGAGAAAAATAAATTTTAAAAAATTACCTAACAAAGTTTGTTAGGACATGTATTCAAGACATATACTGCAGAAGCAGTCACTGTCAGATGTAAAATGGGAAACTGATTTGCACCAGTACACTACTCTGCAAAACCTAGTATCCAAAGAAATTAATATGCAAAGCAGTTGCATGCACTGTGCATAGAAAAATCCACTCTACTTTGTTTAGTGTTGTGCAATGCATCTTTTACAGGTCAATCAGCCCACAAAACCAATTGAATTTATATTGGAAGATGTGATTATACAGAGATAGAAATATAGAGAGCAAAAAAAGATACTTCCAAGTTTGATTGTAGTTCTTTAAAATAAAGCAAAGGGGCAGTAGTGGAGATAAAAACTAGAAAAGATGCAGTGAAAGACAAGGAAGAACAAGATCTCAAGAAATTGAGAATGGTGTATAAAAGGCACTAAAAGACTGAAATAAAATGAAGTGTTTGGCTGCAAAGAAGTTATTGGCAATAACATTCTCCTTTAAACACACGACCAAAGAAAGGTCTAGATTAGACCCATGTCTACATATTAGGAACTTCTATCCTAGAAGAAAAACTCTAACAATTACAGAGAGCATACTTGATGAAAATGAGACTACAGTTGAATCAAATGGAGCCATATTTAGGTTATGACAAGAAATTGAAGAGGTAGTCATGAAACACACTTTTAATTGCACTAAGAAAAGAGACCAACTAAAATAATAAATCAAGGAAAAAATATGCTTCTTGAACTTTAACTGATAAGTATTTGTTAACCTATTTCACAGACTGGCACAGTTCTAGATAAACATGAAGGGTTGAAAACGTTTCCACTTACTGTCTTTGTTCCATGCTGGAGTGTAATTTCATGAGAATCTGGGATTTTCTTGACAGGGTTCTGGAAAAAAAGAAAATTCACCTCTGTGAAAACAGTGCTATCCCAATAAAACACACTAATGCAATATATATATACATGAAAGTAAGAAGTCTTCCATGACACCAGTTGTAACATAAGGAGAAGAAATGGGAAAATCATAAACCAGAGACTGATTTCACATTTTTATTTGCATAAATAGACTCCCAAAAATATGATAAATAATTGTTTTTAAAATATGACACCATCTTAAGACTAAAACGCAAAAATACTCTTTTTTTTCTCTTTGGAAGATACTAGTTCACACAGAAAGAAATGTAATGGAAGTACTCAAGTACTTTGGAGCAACTTTCTACAAAGGTCATGTGAATCATTACCCTCAAAATGCTTCTTTATCTGGCACCACTCCAGTTTCCTAAAGCAGACACTACCTACCCTCTTGATGCCTGATATCTTTGCTATAATTTTCTGTCACCAAGTATGATTTTAAAATAATTTTAGGCACATTTTATACTACACATTAAAGCTCCTGTCTTACCCATCTCTGCGAATCCCTTCAGTATTTTTCATGCTTCACTGAAATGTCTCCATAGCATCAGGCTGATTACCATGACACTTTTTAAATCTTCTTTATCAGTTCAATCTTTTATTTCTCTGATAAAACTGAAACTTCCATTATCTTTGGTTCAGCGACACCTACCCTTCTAACTTCACTTAAACTACAAGGAAATACACTTAGATTAGACATTATTCTTTACTTTGAGTGTTGTTAGGCACTGGCACAGGTTGCGCAGAGAAGCTGTGGATGTTTCATTCCTGGAAATGTTCCAGGTCATGTTGGATGATGCTCTGAACGACTCAATCTAGTGGAAGGTACTTCTGCCCATGGGGGGTTGAAATGAGATGGTCTTTAAGGGGGGAGGGCATGGAGGCTGTGCACATGCTTTCACAATTTGTCTTCCAGAGCAACCACTTTGCTCACTGAAGCCCACCTGGGAAGTGGCAAGACATCCCCTGCTAACAGGAAGTAGAGAATAAATCCTCTGCTTTCCCTTGTTTCCATGTTCAGACTTCATTTTTACTACATTAAGCTGCATTTATCTCAATCCATGCAATTTTTTTCCATCTTCCGCTCTTCTCCTGCTCCATCCTGCTGAGGGTGGAGTGATAAAGCAGCTTGGTGGGCGCCTGGCATCCAGACAAGGTCAGCCCACCACAAGGTAACAGTAAAGGTTTACCAATAACGACACCACACCCTAAAAGGCATAGCCCTCATGGAACCAAGCGACACTTTCACAGATTTTGTGGTTTAGAAGCTGAGAAACAGTTGTAGGTCAAAATTCCCAAGCAAAGCTGTGATTATGAAAATGAGTTTATTGTTCAACGGACACTATAAAGCACACAGACAAAGGTCTAATTATAATAGAAATTAAGTTTTCAATGCTCCATCATTCCCTACACTATAAACTGATATCTGCTGTTCTTGGAATGCAAAAAACTGCTCAACAGCCATTGCCTGCACTTGTCATCCAAGCACATTCCATAAAAACCCAAATGTGAAAAGCAAACAGTTTCCAAGACTCATCCACAACATCCATCACACACAATAAAAGATGTACTATTTTTGTGAATCAAAGGCTTTCACAGAAACTTGCTGCATTCTTACCTTAATCAATGCCAGGTTGCTTTTCTTATTGGAATATTATAGAGTTTTCCAGTTCATATAACTTACCACAAAGGTTGGTATTGTATGCCTTATGCCTATATTGTGTCAGCACTGAATTTTATTTTCAGAGGGTATCTTAACTACTTTGAGAGGTCTTTCAGTAAGTCAAAGAAAAAAATAATTTATTAATAAACAAAATTATCTAGAAAAAACTTTATTTTAATTACTAGCTCCCTCAGGTGACAATAACTAAATCCCCCTTTTTACGAGAAGAGTGAAGCACTAACATGAAAATATTTTTGCCTTACACTCACATTGAACAGTATTCTGGCTACTCATTTTAGGGAAGAAAAACAGACAGGAATATATTCTGCCACCTGATAAATCAAACATTCTGAGCCTAAAAGTCAGACACTTGGCGACTGCTACTGGTGCTAAGCTCTGCAGGGTCCAAGGGATGCCTGACAGTTAAAGTAACTGTTTAGACTATTCAAAACAAAAATTAAGATAACAACATCCAGGAACGTATCTTGGCATAACATCTTAAAATTAGCTAAATATTTACAAAAAACCAAGGTGGCTTATTCTATTTTAGTTAACCATGAACTTCCTAAATAACTCAGAATGCTGTATTTCTAATGTGCTACAGCACATGCCTATATGCACGCAAGATAATCAGATGCAACTACCAGCACTACTGCACTTTTCCAGTTATTACACTTCAAAGAATAATGAATTAAATCCTTTTTTTTTCACACTTTGAAAGGGAAATACAGCTAATACATTTAGGCTGATTTGAACATCTGGATATCATGTATACTGGAATATTACTGTAAGTGTGAAAAAAATGACAAGATAGAGTTTGCCTGAAATGTACCTGCACTTCCAGATCTTCAGCTGTTGTTTGGATTTTAGATGTGTTAACTTTACACAAACTGATTATATTATTTCACTAATATTGTTCTGCAAAAGTTGTATAGTGATTAAAACTGCAGGAGATAAAATCTTTACAGGATTTTCAGGGTGTTTTTTGTTGTTGCTGATGTTGTTTTCTTTTAAAGCCCATGAGGAAAAGATAATATTTTAAATTTCTGCTTCAGCAGAAACAGAGGAAAATAGTTATGGTGTTGACATATCTCCTAATACTTTTACAAAAATTCTCAATTCCCTGGATGACATAAGATTAATATATATTAAATCTGTGAAATAGAGTATTCTACACGTTCACAGTTTTTTGTCAAAATGAACAGTCTTACCTTAAAAGCAATTTCTGCAAAGGGGACATTGTAAATCAGCATCACATCTGCAGTATGGAGTTTCAATTTTTTCAGGGAATTCCATCCCTAGTTGAGTATTATACTCCTGTGCCTCACAACAATCTTCTATTTACTGCACCACTGTCAATAAATATTGTAGATTTTTTTCCCTCGTTCCTTTTGGGAGCTTCCTTATTCTCAAACAATGCTCAGAAAATATGCCACTAGCAACCAGAGGCTGAAACTAGAATAGTCTCCCCAGAATGTCTTGAGAAAAATCAAAGACAAAAACAAAAAATCAAATAAACCAAAATTACTCACTTTTTCATGGCCCAACCAGAGAAGGAAAAAATGGCACATTTACACCTATAAGAACCTCTACTGTTCTGTTTCCAGAGGTTTGTATATAAATGGAAATTATATTTTATGAGAGAGATTTGCAAACTATAGGCAATCTTTCACACATCAAGCCTTTAAATAGGAACTTTTCTGGGTACCTACAATACTATAATTTACAGAGAAAAACCACTTCTTTTCCCTCTGTGTTTGCAACTGCCTTCTTTGAGAACTTCAAGATCATATGCTGCCCTGGAAAAAAATCTGGATAGCTCCTTTGTTCTCAGTTCTCTCCTGAAACACTGGCTTCCTGAAAACTTGCAAAGACTATCATTTGTATGAGCAGAGCAATGGCACAGCATGTAGAAAAAAAATGCAAAACTATAGCTGGTTGAACTAAAAGGTGAGCACTTTCCCTGTCTTGAGCAAGAGAAAAGGTTAAAGAGTGCCTTTAAATTGATCAGGTAGCTGGAGCACTTCCCTTGTGAGGACAGGCTGGGAGCATTGCTCAGCCTGGAGAAGAGAAGGCTCCGGGGAAACATTATTCCTGTATCTGAAGGGGGCTTCAAAAAAGCTGGAGGGACTTACCACAAGGACATGTAGCATTAGGACAAAGGGGAGTAGGCTTAAACTGAGAAAGAGGGTAGGTTTTGGTTAGATATTATGAAGAAATTCTTTACTGTGAGGGCTAGCACAGACTGCTGCTGGAAGCTGTGGATGCCCTGTCCCTGAATTTTTTAAGACCAGACCTGGATGGGGCTCTGAGCAATCTGCTTTAGTCGCAGGGACATTGGAATGAGATGGTCTTTAAGGTCCCTTTCAATCCACACCATTCAATAATTCTAAGTGATTCTACTATACTAAAAACCTCTTCTGCTCCAAGTGTACACACACCCTGCTCTTTTGGGTCTCTGGTTTGATATACTCCACAGGGAAGATGCTGTCTGTTCCTGGGCAGGAAAAATGAGAAGGAGGCAAGAGCTACACTTCACAAATATTTCTCCATTTCTGGTGAAAATACAGGTTTTGCAGAACAAGTATCACAGAGGTGGTCTGACACAGATGATTACTGCCTTATTTGAAGACAGACAGAAATGACTGGAATACTAAATGGACAGCAGGAATAGCTGGTTCAAGTGGAAAGGGAACAACAAACCCTAGCAACAAACGGTAATGCAAGTACCATGATCTACATAAGAACTTAGCTCCCCACAAAAAAGTCCCCCTACAGAAGGCCATGTTTTAATCATTCAAATCTCAGGCCTTCCAGCAATTAAGAAAAAAGGACTTCTTATTTTTGCGCCTTTTGTTTAAATACATAATGTTCATGTTTTCTTGCAAGTTTTTTTAAAGCTTATTCTCTTCCCATCCAAAATTACTGATTTGCACTGGAAACGCAAATGTCACACTGCTGAGAGGCAAGATGAAGAGCGCAGGAAAATTTGAGACCCTTTGAAAAAACTTTTATTTTGTACACCAGCATACAGACTGACAATGCTAAAATCTGCCTTGTGATCAGATACCAGCAAATTTATCCTTCTGCTATTTTCTTCAGCAAAGCATTCAAAACCATAAGTGCAATTAAGAAAGTTAATCAAGATGACAGGAAAGAGTTAAAAAGAGAAATGTAATATCTTCTTATAAAAATGTTCATACTGTAAATTATGTTACATATTGAAAAAAAAAGCTCTTAAAACATTTTTAGGACAAAAATATGGGCAGACAACTCATCAACAGTCACAACAGAAAGGATTGGATATCTGACACAGTAATTCCCAAAGCAGACAGTTACAACAGCACAAGCTCTTCACAAAACCATGGAATGGTCAGTGTTGGAAAGGACCTGTGGAGATCATCCAGTCCAACCCCCCTGCCAAGGCAGGGTCACCTGGAGCAGGTGACACAGAAATTCAGCCAGGTGGGTTTTGAATATCTCCAGAGAGGGAGGCTCCATGGACAGCCTGTAACATTTAGACAGATAAAATACTACAGAAAACCACTGAATTCTGGAGAAAATCCACTGTTTATTGTGATCACCAAAGAAATCTGGTCCAAGTGCTGCAGTATCTAGGCACAACCATATGTTAATACGAACAGCAGAAGGCTTCAACTCATGCTTGTTATTGCTTGTCTAAAATGTGTTTGGTTTATAGGTCAAGTATTCCCTCTCACACATCACTTCAAATACACCCTAAACTCTTTTTCTCAGTGAAAAGAAGTTCAAGAAGTCCATAAAACTTCAGAGGGGGACACTTGCATAACCTTCTTGCATTGGAATTAACCTCAGGCCCACAAAAAAATAGTTTTTCCCCCTCTACCTCACATCCAACTTCAATATGCAAGTGAAGGAAATTAAGACACTATTTTAGTGATGATGAACAGAGAGAACAGAACCCTGTTCTGTTCTTCAATATTAAGTCTGAAACATTATTTGAAGAAAGATAAAAGGAGGTTAAGGGGAGTATTTCACAAATCTGGAAGAAAACATCCCTCATTCCTCTTTTCAAAAGAGATAAATGTTTTCAGCTGTTAGGCACCCAGATGAATTTTCCATGACAGCAGTGAAAGGTGAAGGCAGTAGTAAGTGTTCTAATTTATTTTTTCTGTTCTTTTTAAAACCCGTTTTTCAAACAAACACACAGTGATGTCATGTTTTGTTCCACAATCATGCACTGATTAAAACCACACTACTTGTAAAATGGGCAGGTTTACCAAGACACAATTTTTCACTCTTTTCCTCTGTAAATTAAACTGAAAATAAATGTGTAAAATATACACTAAGGTTGCACAAGTGAACACTCAAGAGAAAGATGAAGTATGAAAAACTATAATATGAGAGATGGGCAAGATGCTGTCCCACAGCAACAGAAAAACGTAAATTTTTTTGGGTTTACAGGAGTGCATTACCCACAAACTTCCATGCAGAAGTAAGCATACAGATCTGAAAGGACATTTCAACAACTTTTAATTTCCTCTTCTCTTTTAGGTGTTAGAATTGACAGATGTATTCTCATGCAAACTTGCATGTTATTAAACTCAGCTTGGCCCAGATTCATATAATCTGAGTTTCTAAATGTGATTCATCTAAATATGGAAATAACTTTCTTCAGACTTCCTGTACAGTCTTCAAAAATAAGTAAATAACTAAAGAGTAAGAATCAGTGTGCCAAAACCCCAAAACTATTTTGAAACCTCTCTCTCTTCACTAATTATTCAGGAAAGTGCAAAGCATCTGAATTCCTAGCATAGGTGCCTTGAATAAATTGATTAACTTAAATCAGAGCACGCATGCCTGTATTATCTAAATTTCTGGCCTGAAGACAGAGGAAAATATTCTGGAAAACAGGAGGATGCATGCAAACACTGGTATGTATTATCTTGGCTGGCATTCCTACAAAAGACCCAAAATATCCATTACTCATGGAAAAACATAGATAACTGCAGAAAACCTTCAAAATTAACAGAAATATCAGAAGGGCCCTACAAAATGATATTGTTCCCAGTTTCCAGCCTTTAATTTAGGTGAATCAAAACAGCACAGAATATTTACATCTTGAATTTTAAGAATAGGAAGACCAAGGAGATGTTATTCTTTCCTTTAGTGAATTAAGAGGTATTGCTTCAGTATGCACTCAAGAATTAAATGGTGCTTTAAACAGATGAACTTCCTTTTAAATACCAATAGGAAGTAAATTTAATTATTCAACACGGAAATAGTATTGTGGCTAGTTTCTCCCAACATCATCTAATTCAGAGATTCATGTAATTTTTCTCTTTTGATCTGAACCCAAGTGTTTTGTCAGGTTCGACCAGCAAGGAAAAAGACTTTAGATTAAATTTTTATTCCAACATGACTGCCTAAAAGTAATAAATTTCTATTGTTATTATAGACAGATACAATGTATTTTATTAGATGTTTAGTCAAATGGTAACTCAGAGACTGTGCCATGACACAACAGGTAACATCAACTAGCTCTCCCCTTCCCTTTCATGCCACTTACCAGCATATCCCTTTCTGAAAAGACTCCAATGGCTTAGCAGTCTAGAAAAGGTATTACAAATAGAATCTCAGCATGTTTGCAAGCACCATTTTTAGAGATAAACATCATATTTCTGAAGTACAGCAAAAAACCTGCTTGATCTGTCTTCTGGGTGCTACTTTTAGACACAATTCAGGAGGTTGCTATTTTTCATCTAGATTCCTACATCTCATTCAGATAAACTTCTAAATTTGTAACAAGCCTTTGATTTATGAAGTCATAGTTTATATTAAATTAATGATTATGACATGGGAATTGTCCTCACAATGTATACCAAAAGAAATTCTCTTGAGCCTTTTCTAAAACAAGTTATAATCATCGATAAAACTGATTTAAATCTAAAACTGCCTGGAGTCATTCAAGTTTCCTTTGGAGTTTCTGGGAGACAGGTTTACTTATGCTGAGTATTCTAGTTACATTCCACTCATATAACCACCTACCTGTTTCATCTTTATCTTCTCAGCTTCAAATGGGTATAAATATAAATACTTCAAATTTGCTGAAACTGTATGTACAACTGCCACATACCACCAAAAAGCACCCATGTTCAGTCAAGCTACTGTTTTACTACAATAAAAAAATACAAAACAATTACTGTTACCTGTCATGCTAGGAATGAAAAAAGTATCTAGCATTTTCAGTCAGGCATATCCTTTATTAAGGTTATTCCTTAGAGATGAATAGAGCACTTTGTTTTAACATAATGGAATACTCCCATTTACTCTGCACTAGCAAAACAACTCTCACAACCATAGATCAGCTAACAATGAGGAGAAATAAACTCGGAAAGCTCTGTTCAGGTTGGTAGGTTTCCAAACCATAGCTTAATAATGAAATCAGAAAGGACAAATAATTTTGAACTTCTAAGTCTTTGGAGTAAAAGTGCCAAATGCTTAGTTCAGATAGGAACAGGCATTCACCTATTTTACATTCAGCTTGTGTATAATTTTGTACCACAGAGTCTGTGTGGGATTTCTACCACAAGGAATATGCCATAAAAGACACCCATGAAAGAATCCAAAACCAAAACACAGGATGCACAGCCAGACTGAACTTAACATTTGTTAATGCATAACATTTTTCAGCCTGCTAGCCAGTTCACTTAATTATTTACATTAAACCTGCTCCAAAACATCTTTTATCTAAACTACACAGACACTTTATCATTACCACCATTTGGCAAACTTTAGGGAATAAAGAGCATGAAGTTCTTTCACCTGACTCACCAAGATAAACCATGAACACTTAGATGTTTTTCACTCTTTAAAATAGCTTTACTGTTCTCTAGATTTAACCGCTGTCAAAATAGAAGTACTTATGAAGTATCTCACAATTCAAAAATACGTATAAAAAAGTAGAACAAGTTTTTTCAAAAAATATTCCTCCCCTCTATATACTTAAAAAGTAAAAAATACTACTAAGCCTTTGTAATTAATGCAGCAAACCCCAATTTTAGTTACATGCACTTCTATGGATGTACATTAAAATTACATGTGCAGTACAATGTGCATTAAAGCTTCTTTGGAAAGCTGTGTAACCACTGAAATTAAGTCCATCAACAGCAATACAATCCTGGGCTCATCAAAGCTTAAAAAAACAATGCAACCAATATATAACCAATATTTGAAATTGCTATCTAAAACAGAAATGGTAGTACTACAACTGAAATAAAATTCATTTTTCCTCTTATCAAATAAGAGCCTTATTAGAAGAGCTCATTTTAAGACACCTGGTGAACATGTTAGCATAGAATTTCATAATCAGGATAATACAACCTCTATACCAGTATAACAGCAACTTCATTAGCAAGCAACCTCTTTTAAAATGTGTTTTAATGACCAAAATTGGTGTAGACCAATCCTTGACCTTTAATTGTGCTATTTATTTGACTTCTACATACCTCAGTTTCCTCATCTGAAAAAATGGAATAAATAACACCTATTTCAAGGAATCTGCTATAAGGTTTTCCGCGATGATGATGAAGTTTTTCACTTTCCCTAGGGGTCTTGTTGGTCTTAGCAAACACTACCTTCAGCAAACTAAACCATTACAGCTCAAGAGAGAGAGAGATGTGCACAGACTCCACTTTTCAACAGTTCTACAGCTGTTATTGTAAAACATGTTCATTCGAAAGTTTAGTTCACAATCTTGAGAGACAGAAATTTATGTGTAACAACCCATCAAGTGACAATGACTGCAGCTGTCCACAAATTTCCCAAATAATTAGAGTAAGGAATTAAAATTGTGTGTGTGTGTGTGTGTGTGTGTGTTTGCCAGCTAGTCGTGTAAAGAAGACCTGCAACACAGGGTGAAGGTGGGGGGGGACAAGGGTTAAAAATTACAGCATGTCTCTGTTACTGCAGGAAGGAAGAACAATTTCCTATGTAGCTTCCACAGCTGGTTCCAATTCCATTACTGTTTCGATTACTAATTCTCCCATGCCACCCATAAATTACCTTCAAAACATTAACATTTAAGCTCTCTTATAGCAGCACAATTTTATGTAATGTGACATGAGGATAAATTGCTAAGTGACTTTATGCATCTGGAAAGAGGAAAAGATACATTTATATTGCATGGACTTGAGGTCCATGCTTGGTAGAAACAAACCTTCCTTCATGCTTCACTCAGGTATATTCTTTTCTATTCTATTCTAAAGCCTATGGCAGAAGAAAGCAGTGCATTAGGGCCAGATTATGTACCTCATATTGCTAAAATGGTTGTAATATCCAAAAACCCTGCAATAATTTTTAAGATGTTCAAGGGAAGTACTAAGCACTAGGTTAGAAATGGTAACCAGTGTGAATATCATGGCTTTATTTGAAACCATAAAGCAAATAACTGCAAAATGTTGTGTGTAACAATTATGAAACATGCTTGTCTTCTATGCATTTATATGGTGTATTTTACTACAATATCTATGTATATTGAAATCCCTCCAGTGTATTGTATCAAAACCACTGATTTCCATATATGTAATGTAGTCTGAAAATTCCAAATGATTACAATTAAACCTGACAGGACACACAACTAGACAGAAAGACACTGATTTCTACAAAGCAATCACACTTAATGTTCAGTATGGCTCAGCTCTGGGTTACACAGGAAAAGAACAAAGACCTTAACACAGCTTTCAGTGGAATGTCACCCACGTTAAATCCAACATTTATTATAGTCATTCCTTAAGGAGCCTGAAGTATATGAGTACACAGAAGCGATGCTTTCACTTTTTAACCCAGACTAAGATAAAGATCCATTGTCTTGACAACATGAACTGTTGTGCACAGAAAAGGAACACGAAAAATCAACATCATACCTTCCTGAAATGCCTCACTTCAGATTTTTATTGACATTATTTAAGATGTGATACAACTTTCTTCCTTCTTTCCTAACATATAAAAGACATAGATTAGATACAACCTGTGATATCTCTCCTTATTCAATAGGTTTCTAGATCTTTACAAGGAATTGCTCATGGTACTCCATACTATACAAAGATTACTTGAGGTACAGAAAAAATCTTCCTTTTACAATCTAAAGTTTAAGTTTGGATTATATTATTCAAATGAAATTGCTATTACTTCTGTATATAATAAACTTGCTAACTTATCTGAAATGGATTAACAATATGCATCTTCAACTCGGTCATAACAGACAGTTACCATTTTTAGTTCATACCAATCTAGTACAAAGATGGCAACTTCAGATATTCAGATGAAACTCTACAATTACTTTTTTTGCAAGAGTCAGGAAAGAAAAGCACAGTCCATAGGTACAAAGAACTCCAGATTCCAGATCACATATCTACTACATATTGGCTGTAAAATTTTCAATATGACAATTGCTTTTGTGCTTGTATGTTTTAAATAGGATAAAATGCTGATAATCCAGTAAATATAGTATGTTTATTCATTGAGCTGCTCAGATTCCACCAAGACAGAAATCATTATTAATGCCAATTATTTACAAACAATCATTGAATAGTTTAAGTTGATAGGGACCTGTAAAGGCCATCTAGTCCAGTGCCCCTGCAATGAACACGGTTATATTCAACTAGATCACGCTGCACAGACCTCTGGACTTGAATTTTGTTTCCAGGGTTGGAGCACATACCATCTCTCTCTGGGTAACCTGTTCCAGTGTTTTACAGGCCTCAGCATAAAAAACCTTATATCTAAGCAAAATCAACCCTCTTTTAGCTCAATGCCATTACCCCCTGCTCAGTAACTACAGACCCTGCTAAAATGTTTGTCCCCATCTTTCTTGTGGGGCTCCTTTAGGCCCTGAAAGGCTGCAGTAAGGTATCCTCAGTGTCTTCTCTTCTTCAAGTCCCAATTCTCTCAGCCTTTCCATCACATGAGAGGCGCTGCAGTCCTCTGAGCATCCTTGTGGCCCTTCCCTGCACTCACTCTGAAAGAGCCCTGTCATTCTTTTTTATACTGGGAGCCCAGAGCTGGATGCAGTCCTCCAGTTAGATCTCACCAGAGCAGAGCAGAGGGGCAGAATCACCTCCCTCCCCTGTTGCCCATGGAGTTCTGGATGCAACCCAGGCTTCCAGGGCTGCAAGCATACATTGCCAGGTTACTTCCAGCTTTTCACTCCCAATTTCTACTTGCCAGGGCTGCTCTCCATGCCGTTGTCCTCTAGGGATGTAAAAACAAATGAAAAACCCCCCACAAAAAGGGGGAAAAAATAACAAGCTTTGTGTATAATGCTTATGTTACAAGTGCAGTTTTGATGTTGAGAAAACAGATCCATGATATTTAATACCTCCTGGCTGACTGATTGGTGAGGTTCCTAGGAACCTGAGGTTCCTAGCATGATTCCATAACTACTGTTTCCATTAAAAAAGCAAGCTCTATCTATAAAAATCCTCTAGCAGATCTTCCCCTGTAATAAGCAAGTCCAACATGCTATTCTAGTGAAAAAGAAACAAAAGTACAAAATAAGCCAAAAACGTGTGTGAGAGAAGCATAGAGCTTATAAACACTTACTGGCTTTTCACAGGAAAAGCTGAAGTGGTGGGCAGGAACATATGACCCATAAAATAATTGAATCAAATGCAGTCCAAGATTTTCCGCTCATATTTGCTCAAATTCCCCGTTATGGACATATTCCAGACAACTCATAAGGAAGCCAAAACAAGGATTCCCAATTTTGCATAGTTGCTGCAATTGGGCAGAATTTAACTCCTGCTTCTGGAATTCATTCTGTAAGCCCAAATTCTTCACATTAACCTCATGTTTGACATCCCCCTTGAATGTGTGATCCACTAAATGACATGGTTTGGTTCTGAAACTAACGGTATCTCACATAACACCTACTGCTGTCCCAGACTTGACTGTTTCCCAAGCCTCTTAAGACCTTACATTTCACCTCTTGGGAGCCACACAAAATGGACAGTAGATATTCTTCCAAAACAAACTGTTTCACAGTGAGTTTTTCAGTGCTATTATTCTGTTTACAGAAAAACTGCAAAGTGCAGGCCATTTGAAGGCACTTTTCTTTACATGCTTGCTTTCAGAATTTAATGGCCTTCCATATCATACATTTCAGATACTCTGGATCCTCAGTTAATTTAGCTACCACAAGTAACATTCAGTCTGAGACAGCAAAAATGGATATCTGTGTAGAGAATGACGGCAAAACCTTGTCTTCAGGTTCATCTCATGAGATATAATAAACCACTACAGACAGGAAGAAAGTGCCTTCATTTTATTTAATGAGTAAAATTTAGGAGTTTAGTATTCACTACATAAATCAATTCTTTCAGAAATGACTGTGTAGGACAATCTATTAAAATGGGAAAACCTTTTAAAATACAAAAACCCTGACACAGCGTAAATTCTTCCTACCTGTGAACCACTTACCCTTAGAATTTCAGTGTAATACAGAATTAAGGAAATGGAGAAAGCAAAAGAATCCTGCTTTTAAAACAAATTCCTCAATTTGAGACAAGCAGGTACAAAAACTATTAAAACCCACTATAAGTTACTCATGCATTCTGAAATCCTCACAGTCACTATGATACTGAACAATTCCAGTAGCATGGACCATAGGTGAGGGAACAAGATAGAAAGAGTGAGCAAATACATATAAATAGATTTTTGCAGCTGGTTGTGGATATCAAGGACTCACAAGTATCTATTAATACTGACAGGGACTGGGCAGATAGAAATTGCACTATTAAAATTTTGCACAATAAAGGGAATGGAAGAGTTCTGGCTAAGACACTGGAATTTTTCATACGGTTATGTATTTTCTCCAAATGATATTTACTGTTCTAGTGTCCACAAACTTGCACTAAAAGAACTCAAATAACCAATAAGCTATAATATGAACTGCACACAATTTAACCCATCCACCCCAAAGGATGAAAGACCTGAGATGACCTTCCTAGAACTTGTAATTACAACAAGGTATGGCATGTTAAGCCTCATGCTTATACAGTAAGCCCTTCTCACTGTAAAAGTGCCAAGCTGAGAGATTACTGTCAGTGTGCCTCCTGCATGCCTTTTTAGCTAGAAGAATGGCACACAGCAAGGTCAAGCAGTGCATTGTCAGGGGCTGCCACACAGTATTTTCAAAGTGCCTACAAAATCTAAAGCTGGGTTGTTTTCACTGATGAAAGATGAGCTGTTACAGATTAAAGATAAATTAAATATTATTTATTCAACTTACTTCAAGTAGAAACATTCTGCATGTTTGGATTCTCATCAGCTGATTTAATTTTCTTTATCTACAAAAACTTCAATACCTACAAGGAGCTTTGAACCAAAACCAAAGGAAGTTCTAGGAAGTTTCACTTACTGGGAAATTGTCCTGCTCAATATAGTTCTGAAAATGAGCCAATCACCTTAGTAGCTATGTAATCTGTGAGAAAACACAGCATAAAAATACTTCTAATCTTTAATATAAATTTGGTTTAAAATGCTAAAAAAAAAATCACTAATATTCCAAAAAAGTGAGCACACAAGAAGTGGCAAGGTTGACTCTGGAAAAAAAAATTCCTTACTATACTTGGAAAGCAAATAGGTTTGATAAATACATAACCGTCTGAAGGAAACATGAATCTGCAATCCCAAATTTTAAATTTCTTTTTCTCACAATACTTTGGAAATTTTAAACACTTTAAAGCATTACTCAGAGTAACATGAACTCTTCTTCAGACACCCACCCACAAGATGCAGCTAGACACAAAGTCTTACCTGCAAAATTTTTTCCCACCCACTCAAACCTGGTTGCAGAATCCCTCATGAGGATACTCCCTAAAAGTACTAGACAGAGTTGCAGCTTCCATTAATTCCTACACTACGAGATGATTCTCAAGAGGTAAACTAATGCAAATTGCATTAAACTACAGAGTTAAACTACACCTGATAACTATTATATTTTTTTACAGGATAGGACCAGTTTTCATAACTATCATGTGAATTGGGCAGATGCTTATTTAAAACAGCCTTATAAATAGCATAGTTGTAACTGATTTAGATCTACTGACATTCATTTTACTCAGAGGAACTAATATTTCTGCTAAAAATGCATTGAATTATTTTACTACTACTCATTCATTGAAAAACAGAATGCAGTTTCTTATTTGGAAAACAAGACTTTGAGAAATTACAGGAAACTACCATTAGGCTTTCTCATAAATTCAGTGTCTACTCAATGTATCATAATTGTCTTCCCTAAGAAAAAAATTTATGGACAAAAACTGGACTAAGCCTTACACTATTTATTTAGAAATAATTTGAAGAATCTGCCTTTAAAATTGTAGTTGTCCAATGCAAAAACTTTACTACTTACAGGCTTGCACTGTCACAAATATAAACATTTGTTGTTTTAAAAATATTTTTCATGAGTTCCTTTACAGAAAAGAGAAAAATATAAGAGTCACAAGAGATAGGGATACAAGCAGGAATGAGAAAGAGAGGATCAACAGAATGCCTGATCCCTAAAAGGCACCTTAGGAAGAACAATTAATTATGACAGAGTACTGGTCTGAAAAAAAAAAAAAAAAAAAAAAAAAGTCCCAAACTAACTGGCTGTCCTCACCAAAGAAAATGCTAGATAAGGCAGCATTTAATCATGGAACAGAGAAACAACTCTGAAGGACTCTGAGAAAAGAAATGTAATAAATGCCAAGTTAAAACAAATGAAGTTATTAAAACAAGTAGTTATTGACAGAAATCCACGTCAGAATTCTTAAACTACTTTCTACTGAGGTGTACTGTGAAGTTTACTCTCACATTGTTATTTCTAGAATTTAAATTTGGATTTTACACTTCTAATGAGTCAAAAATTATTACACTCTTATGTGTGACCCAACATTTAACCTCCTGTGCCTGCACACCCATGCACATCATCCAAATGAGACAGCATTTTTGAAACACAAGGAAAAGCAAATGTATGGAAAAAAAACCAAGTGATATAAAAAAAAAAAAAAAAAAACAAACAAAAAACAGTACATTACAGCTTCTCCAGAATTTTAATACTGTCTCTAGAAAAAAATTATGGAGATAAAAACCAATTTATTTTCAGATGGTCTTAAGGCATCTAAAAGAATGCTCATAAAGACCAAGACTTGACACTGTAGACCAAGCAGAGGTTGTCCTTAAAAAGATTCAGCACTCTGTGTCACAGTGATCTTATAAAACAGGCAAGCGCTGTTTGAAGATGCTGAGGGTGATTAAGCTACTTAAATTTTTCTTCTAAATTTCCATTTCTGACATTTTTGGTACTCAATAGAAAAGGTAGCAAATTAACTTCAAGAAGGAATGTAACTGAGAAATATCTTTATTCATATATGTAAGACAAGACCAGTTACTTTGTGGCATCAGCTTTTCAAAGGACATACACTGACTATTTGAACTGCAAAAAGTTACAAATCTGGTGGCACTGAAAGCCAACTGACGCCCAGAGATACCACACATAGCCTGATGTGCACATCTGCCTTCTTTGCAGAGACCAGCATGTTCCAAAACACCCCAAGTAACAGGCTGGTTAGAAAAAGATACCTTCACAAATCCAGACAATGCATGAAACTTTTAAGATTACTGAGCTAAGAAAGAAAAATTTCCACTGCTGCATAAATCCTAAGTAACTTTTCCATCCTCCAACGAATCTTCCAGAGTTGACAAATGCATTTTTAACATGAGAGAAAAAAGGAAAAGGCTATATGTATAACATGATTTCTTCATTTTTTTGCTTCCCCCTTTAAATTAAAGTATTAAATCCATGGTTTGCCTGTAGTACATAATAGCAAAAAAACACCTAATACACAAGTTAGTAGAGGCAGACATTAATATAAAATTTGTCCTCATTCATAGGACAGCTCTAATAAAGGTTATCAGCTCTTTCTGACACCTGAACTGCTCTAGAAATATACACCCTGCAGTAAGGGATGGGGAAATACCACTATATTTGCAATATCTGTGAAATACTTGACTGAAAAAAACAAGCCAGACTTTCTAAAGTTTCCATGAAAATAACTAATATCAATTAGAACTCTAGCTTCTGCTTTCATTCTAGATATTTGAATTAATTAACTGAGTAAGATAACTTTTCAAAGCCATTTTTTCCATAACAGAAGTTTTGGTCACGTGTAGAAAAATAAGTTCTATTTCTGATTTCTACAGCTCTTCCAGAATTTATTTCCAGTATTGTCCTGGCTCCAGCCCAGGTCAGCACATGGGGGCATAGACAAAACATTATACTACTCAGTTACACCTCATGTGAGTGCAAGGGGCAGGCAAAAGGGACTCTTCCAAGAAGGGTGTTCCTTTTCCAGTCACCAGAAGCCATTCACCTTTGCTGAACTGTCCAGGTGTGGAGACCATTTTCCATGTAAATTACCCTCTGTGCACACTTTGGCTATTAATATTCTTTACTAATACTGTTACTCTCTGCTTTCATATCCATTGCTGAATCCAGTAAATTGTTTTTATCTCAACTCATGATCTCTGCCTTTTGTGTCTCCCACCAGAGGAAGGGATAGGAACAGCTCATGGTCTTCTTTTTAATGGGAGTACTAAATTGGGGAATACCATTCCCAAACCATGACATGGTTCATATTCATTATTATATGAAAGATGACCTAAGGGGCCTCTGTACTACAAAAGGTCACTATGACTGACTGAGTTCAACCCTTATTTAAGCCCTTCTGTTTCACCACATGAGAATGCTCACTGGTATTAATCCCACACATCCAAATAAAAATCCAAAGTCTTTCTTCTTTCCATATTTGGTTATTTGAATATTTATTAATCTTTAGTCAAATGGTATGTCAAATAAACATTCATGAATAGTGCACTAGGTAATGCAATAAAATACCATCCAAGACTCTAAGACTTTGAAAATAATTTTATTAGGCTTTAAAATACAAAGAAAAGGATAAGCAGGAGTAAAGGAAGAAAGTTCAGTGTGATTGTTGTGTGATCTGGATACCGTTAGCAGCAAGTATGTGTAGTCCCTGTATACTGCTAAGTGCTCACCTGCAAATAAGAGATGCCATTGCAGCAGTTATAAAACAATATGTGTGGTAGACTCACATTCATAAAAATCCAAAGCCGTCTTTTAAACAAACAGCAGACATTCCTAGAGTCAACAAAACTGCTCTCCAAGGATTCTGTTGGAGTGGTCTGCAGTTCCAACAGTTTAACATAAATCATTTGTTCATCAAAAATCCTGTGAAGACTTGTTCACAGGAGAGGAAGTGTAACTGCATGTCACTTACACTCTCCCTTCAAATCCAGTCCTTTTAAATTATTTATTCATCCCCACCATAAATATTTCAAATACTTGTTATCATCCACTTCATTTCACTCTTGATTGAAGCAAGAGTACTCTGTACCTGTATTTCCCATTGTTCTGTGTAGAGCACAAACAACTTTTCAAAAAGATAACACTCACATGCCAAGTAAAGAGAAAACCTGTTATCTTCAATTTGTGTTTTCCATAGTAATGCCAACAAGGTTCAATATACTGTGAACATTGCTGTTCCCTGGCCAAATGCTATTTGTGCTTCTTTTTAAAAGTATATAGGAAATTTGTTGCAATGGCCAAAAAATGCATCAAGGCATTGTAAAAGGCATGTAAAGAGGCAGTCACCACTTTGTTTTGACTGCGTTTTCAGTTCTCAAAGAATAACTTAATTTCAGTATCTTCACTTCCAAATATCCCACTTCCTACTGGAAGTAAAGAAAGTAGTAAAAATTTGAAATATTCAGTTCAGAACATTCATATAATATTGTATGTACCAATGTTCACATTGCATTTATCATTGCTTGTACCACTGCAACCCTTTCTTGTTGAATAATACTGCATCAAAAGTACAGTCTTGTGACAGATAAACATGCAGGGTATGTGCTTAGAAAGACCTAAATTATTTTTTTCCTTAAGGGGTAGGTCACAGAATAGTACAGGCTCAAGGTTATGCATGTCTTAAACATAATTGGCAGAAAGAAAACCTAGACGTCTACTATCCCTCCAAGCACAGTAGAGGACATTAGCTTCCACAAAATCTTGTGCTATAAAGAAATCAAGGGTCTCAGAGAGATGAGGTTGAGGATCACACGTTTTAACTGTGGAAGGTTTGCTGCCACAGCAGATTTGGCCTTGAGATGAAGAACACCTTTCATCAGTCTTAACACAGAAATGGTACCAGCAGCTCCTAAAGAAGGCTTTCTACAAGCTACACCAGCTAAAGCTGATCTGGTAAAACGTCTCTAAAAGGGCTGATAAAAAGTAAAAACAGGACATAAGAAGACCCCTGAACTTTGTTAAAAAGGGCAGTAAAAACTATAATTATGTTCTGTTTCATGTTTTGTTCAAGCAGCTCACAGTCAACAAATACATGCCTCTTAATGTTCTCACAAAATACTTCTGGAAACAAACTCACAGTTTGTGAGTTTGTACCTATCTGTAGAGGAAACGTTCTAAAACTTTTCATATTGTCATATTACAAATCAATTAAAATCCGCGTCATCCACCAAGAGCATGGTGTGATGTATAGCAAAGAAGGCTTGGCCTTACCAAGTTCTGCAGAACCAAGCAATAGAGATCTTGCAAGTACACTCTAGGAACAACTGGTAATCATGAACTCTGGGGCACTCAGTTGAAGAGGAGATGAGTAATACGTCATGCCTTTTTATCAAAGACCAACATTCCCTAAGGGAATTACCTTGTTAGCTTGCTCTCCATATGATGATCTGTTTCTTAAGTTGAGTATGCCTTTCTTTACAGCTTCTGTTTGATTCTCTCACATTGGAAGACAGAGACCAATTATTCTGTTTTCTTCTAATTTTTGCAAAGTTTACAAATCTGTTTTAACTCACGTTGGATATAAATCTTCTCAATCTTTGCACCACATCAATGATCCTTAGAAAAATGCCACAACTTGTATCAAGTTTAATATAAATAAAATACATCTACCTAATTTTTGTTGTTAAGATTTAAGAACATACCATGCATATATAGGAAAAAACCATTTGCTTCATTTTTGTATAGGAAAGTAACACACAAGCAAATGTAAAGTAATGGTTAACTTCTACCTATTTTTTTCTCAATAATTAGAAATATTTAAAAGATAATGCCTCTCACCCTCAAAACCACACTTTTCATTGCATACAAAAAATTGCTTTGTTCAGCTTCCTATACTTTTTCCTCTTTAGACAAGATTAAACATGACTGAGTAAATAAGATTCTGCAGTTACAGGACAGATGAGTCTCAGTCTAAATCTTACAAATCCTTAGGAAGACTAAAAATTCCCACAACATTTATTTATTTTTACAACACTATAATTTTAGTCTGGTACCATAGCCAAATTCTAATTGGAGCAATTACAGTCTACCTAAATTCTCTATCTAAATCAGCAGGAAATGGCTTCCTTCAATTCTGAACAAGTATTACTGGTATGTCCTGTTAAACTTCTGAAAAAAAATTTAATATATCTCCAAATAATTCTAAAACCTGAAATACAGCAATGCTATCATTTTGGAAACAGGCCAAATCAGAGTACAGCCTTGGGCTGTGAAAAGGCCCAAGGCTGTACTTGTTTCAGGGACATAATTACAACGTGATTAGTACCCCTTTGGTGCTGCAGGGAGAAACAGTTCTCTGTTCCAAAGAAGAATGAACTGTAACTCAGCTCCAAATAGAAGGTAAATCCTTGCAAATCCATCTGGCAAGTTCTTTAACAATCACCTTTACCTGTTGCCTCAAGCCAGAAGAAGTGTCACAAGATGCTAACACTACATTAAGTTTTGTTAAAGATCCCAGCACATTTTCTAATGACATGTAGAACAGAGGATTGACAGATACACACTCTGTTACCAAAGTCTTCTAACACATGTCATCCATTCCCTTGAAAAATGTTTGTGGTCCTAGATTTAAATCTGTCTACCTACCAATCCTGACACAACTGCTCTTGCTACTCTTTGTCCCTATTCAGACAGGTTTTGAGTGCACAGATACCAGACAGATTCCCAGTGCATTTTCCCAGGCAAAAAAAGCTGGCCAAGCTTCTACTATATTTCCCAATCCAAAATTTACCACAAGTAATATTGCCCTCATTATCCATTTGCCCTCTTACAAAATAAACTGTCTTCTCTTTTAAAGATTTTCCTGGAATTTTCTAGAAATGTTTAGATCGGGATAGATCAGCCCTGAAAACTTCCCACTACAGAAGATGCTCTGCTTCTTCCCTCCCCCTCTCAGCTTATGACCATGTGAAAAAGATCCCACCAGGTTTTTACACCATCAGAAGAAAAGGCACCACTGAAAAGTAAGTGCTGATCACAGCTCAAATAGCCAATTTGATGATCACAACTCAAATAGCCAAACAGCCAACTCAAATTGCTTTAATTTTCCTCACTTCCCAAATTAATGCAAGCCTTTTATATAAAACAAGATACTAAACCAAGAGGAAAATATCAGAGGGAATTAATACCACATCTATCTATTATCCTTAAAATGTACTTGAGAAATCATTATTCCTTACACTGTTACAAAACAAGCATTGTAATGCATTTGGATAAATACTCACAAGATCTTGTGGTTTGTTAAGTATCGTCACTTTTGACACAAATGGAAGTGAATGATAACAAATTAGCAAGTCATTTAATCTAAATATTTATTTGTTAAATGTAACTAATCATCAGTATTAACACAGCTTAAAGAAACACAGAAAAATCCTTTAAAACAGCACCACAAAGACTTGCAGATATCAAAATAACTTACATCAATTTGGGGAAAAAATACTGCAAGTCAGAATTCATACATTTAATACAATATCTAAGGCTCTGTTAAAAAGTTGTGTTTGGTTTGTATCACAGGTGATTTATGCAAATTACAAAAATGCATAATACTTAAAAAATACCAGTGCCAATTCAAAACATTGAGCAATTAATTGCTGTTAGTCATTTTCCCATAAAAACACCTAGAAGGTATGAAAAATTCCCATTAAAAAAATAACCACCAGCTACTCCTTCCACCTTAATGTTTATTTAGTAAAATAACTCATGTAAGCCGGGCAGTCCTGGGCCAACCCTGGACTCAAAAGTTGTCAGCCTCGTAGCAAGCCAAATTTGACAAATATCTCAGCTGGTGTCTGTCATAAGAAAGCTAAAACAACTGAACAGGCAATAGTGAAAAAAATCCCACATCTAAAGTCAGGCTTGAGAGACAGTGGGAAAATGTCAGGGTGAAGAAAGTATTTTGGTGTATTTGATCTGTCATACAAAATTCACAAGACTTCAGATTACAAATTATATACCACAGCACCTAGTACTAAAGAAAAATTTGATTCCTTCAGGATCAAAACCACAGATACTTGTGTTTTCAAGAAATTACTTCAGCAGCAAAATATGATAATAAAAGAGAGAGTCTCACACTACATCTGGGACAAAAAACATTGAGCTTTCAGTTTCTTCTGTCTCAGTTCTGCACCCATGCATACCAATCACCAGCTATGTACAAGCAAGAGAAAGGAATCACAGAATTCTCATAACTGCAACACCTGCCTTCCTTGGGGCTCGCAGGATCATACTGTGATCACCAATCGATCAACAGGAAACCAGGAAAGCACAGCTGCTTCCTGATTCCCTTCACAGGAAAGAAAATAACTGAGTTCATGAGCAGCAGTAAGGGAAGGCTCTAGACCCCAAAGGCCTCTGGCATTCACACTGACACAAAATCTCCCCAGTTATAAATTAACTGTTTAGACTGAAAACCCACAAGTCTCATATTTCTGCTGCTCTGCTTATTCTCAACCAAATCTATTCTAGACTGTTTTGTAACTATTGTCTTAAGTTCAGACAAACTTAAATCACACCAGACTGCAAGTTACCTTTCTGTCTGAAACTTTTCATTAGCGTCTTTTAACTCTGGTCGCCAGTAACTTTCCCTTATCAAGCCAGTTGTAGCATTATTCAAATATGTATGAATAAAAAATAAGTACTAGTATTTTGTTAGAAATTAAAACAGCCAATCAGCACAGTGACTACTGAGAAAGACAGGGTAAAGTAAAGCTGTTTCTGCAAATTGTTTTGCCTTTGGAGAAGTTGGCAGCAAAGAAACACTGATTTTAATATAATGTGACCCATAGCAACTGAAACCCACTGAGTCTAATGATGCCCTCAGGAAGAGAGCCCAACTCCACAGCACCCTAACAGCCAGAAGTTAAGAGAACTCCTGACACAGATCAACAGTGAGTAAACTTAGGGTTTATGTCATTCTCAAAGACAATTCCAGATTTATCTCTTCATGGTTCTCTGAGACAGTCATCTGTGGGGTACATACAATGACAGGAGATATGGGACTAAAATGTACAGTCTGATAATTATAGAAATCCATATGCAACAGTGAATCAAGTGAATCAGACAAAGAGATATAAATACCTAAGACACCAAAATTTCCCACCACTTATCCCCTGTAGGTAAACAAAAAACAAAAAAGAAAACTTTGTCATCATGTAAGTTTAGGCTTACTCTAAAAATTAGTTATGTCATGGCTTAAGAGCTCCTCTCAAGCATTTAAAATGAGTTCTCTAAACTTTAAAATATAAGTTTAAAACATGCAAGGTAAGAGATGTTACAGAAAAAGAACAATCAAACTGAATCCTGAGTGAAAACAAAAGAAAAATCAAAAGGAAAATTTTGGGACCCCTGGGAATTCAGAGTTTTTTTAGTTTAGTTTACATTTGTGTAACAGGACATACAGGTCTTTTTCCGTTACCAGATGGTTCAATACAGCAATAAGTAAGGCTGTTTTCACAGGACTTCTATCACTGTTGTTACACATGGAAACCATCACACAAAACCCAATGCCACAAAATATTCGATCCAGGCAGTTTTGAAGAACAAACATCAAACCTTTAATCTTTTCACAAAATCATCAAATAATCAAGGTTGGAAGAGACCTTTAAGATCATTCGGTCCAACCCAGCCCTACCACTGTAACCCTGAAACCACTAAACCACATCAGCGCTAGATCCAGATGCCTTTTCACTAAATAGAGGAAGGCTGTTTAACTGCATATCTGTGATACCAAAGTCAGGCTGTTAGGGGTTCTCTTGATTTCAACATAGATAGAAAAATCTGTATTCTTAACAACAAACAGGTCAGGCACTTATTTAGAAAAAAGCAAACCAAAATAAGCCCAAGTACACAAAACCAACCAACCAACCAGCCCTCAGTTACCAGATTTAATTTCCTAAAAACAGTTTTGGCATAACTGTTCTCCCTAGATTCAAGCCCACCTCTGCCTCCTCTTTCTAGTATAAAATTGAACATATGCTTTGGGAAATAAATCATTGTAACAGCCATATTACGTATCTATTTCTCTAGTTCTTTCATAACATGAAAACAAAAAGTAAACAACATACACTAATTGATGTTGAATTACCCTTGAGAATCACATGTGTATTTTTGTTTTAAATCCTGATATTTTTAAATTAAAATAATTTGCATTTGATGAATTATCATTAGAAAAACAGAAAAAGTGCAAGAAGAACAGAAAACCTGCATTTTGAACAAGTCATACATCACCTGGAGATTCCATCAGAAAGGAATGGCCCTCATACAAATCAAAGCCCACTCAAAGGATTAAAACATCACAGAGAAACAAACTACTTACATTATCTTCCTCCTCTGTATCGTCATTGTCATTGTCGTCATCACTATCCTTGAACCCAGGGGGAAGTGGTGGCCCAATGAATTCTTCATCATCTTCATCATCATCGTCATCATCACTATCCTCAGCTGGAGCTTTAGCAGAACTCTGGGATTGCACAGAAGGACCACTTAATGCATCATTTGAGTTGTCCTCACTTTCACTACACACTGCCTCTCTGCAAGAAAAATTTAAAACGTTACTATTTTAAGAACATTGTCACTTCCACTGTAATTTTCAGATAAAAGATGTTGAGCACTCTCATAAATCATTAGACCCCAAAATTAGCAGCAAAACGCACACTATCTTTTATTAACAGCGTGTAGGCCCGCCACCATCTTTTAAACACTCCCAAGTGTTTCAAAAATTACACTAAATTACCATTCTGCTGTTGCCCAGATTGGTTCTGCAAACACATTATTTTGGCATATGGAAATTTCTGAAAAGCTGAGTTGTTGTGTCTATGTTCGTGCACTATTTATTTATTCAAAATAGCCGCGCTCCCTCTGCTGGCAGTTCCTAAGCCAAGCACTCGAGCAGGCAGAAGGACTATTAAGAGAGAGAAGCTCAACTGTCAAGACTTCATTTGGGAGCCTATATTTTCAGAAGTTTTAAGTGAGCAGGCTGAAAAAAATAGTCTTCTTTTCCTGTTTTTTTTTAAACTCAGTGGTATTGTTTTGTTTGGGTTTTTTTTTAGTTTAGGTTATCACTTTAAGACTATAATAAAAATCACAACAGTTTAGGAACATCACGAAAGATTAAGAAAATTGATTCTGACCTATGCAGCTGTATAAGCATGTACTAAATTGCACAGGAAAAAATTTTGTTGGACAAGCAATTGAAACTGTGCTTCAGGAAGAAAAGAGAATAAACTAAAACCAACATGACTTAGGTAATCAGATGTTACTGTGAAGAGCAGGCTTTGTATGCCTGATAGCTTGTCTAATTTAAAGACCTAGATCAGAATATGATTACCTAACAAATCCAACACAAACATAAAGAGCTTCTCTTACTCTACAATAACAGGGCAATTGATACCCTTTTAGCAAAGGGAAGGTTTTCCAGCATGCGAGGCATAGACTGGGATCTTCAAAGTTCTTCAAGTAAGCTATCCTCAAAACTAACTCTATAATACTATATGCAAAAGAGTTGTATTTTGAAAGTTAATATGCATTCCTACAATAGCAAATGACACATCTTTTCCGCAAAAGCCAAACTATTTAATTACTTTTGGAATGAAACTAAATAGAAACTGTGCCAGTGATAAGGATGTATACAACGTAATGATTCAAGGAAGCCATTCCAATCCTTGAGTCCCAAATTTTCAGACACCCAAGAACAGTATCTACCTTTCTTCCTAATTACCTTTATAATTCTCTCATTTGCTGGCAAGGAAATTGATCAAATCAAACATTTCAGTATTCTGAGGGGCAGCACAGCCATTCTGCATGTGACATGGCCAGAGCTGCAGTGCAATTTTTCACCACACTCCAAGCACAGCAGGAAGAGCCAAATACTCCAGCAATAGCTACAGGTATCCTCTGCCCTGACTGGGATACAACCATGAGAACACACCAATGCAGCCAGACCAAATGCCCATCTACCCTTCTGACATCAGCTGGAAGTGGTGCTGACAGAAAGGAGAAAGCAAGTGGTGTTTCCCTCAACTTCTGGTCTTACAATCTTAGCCTGCCTGGGGCTGTAAAGAAAGAAGAACCATTTTGCCAGCCTCTTTCCCAGGATTCAGAAAAGTGTAAGGATTTTTTTTTTTTGCTTTCCCTCATTATCTCCTCAGTAAGTGAAACAAGCTGTAAGAGGAAAAAAAAAAAAAAAAGCTGTAATGGAGCATGGATGGCACACTGAGAAGATCAATAAGAAAAAAAATCCTGAGAGCTGGGCAAGTATGTGGGCATATCCCCCCCATGTGTTCATTCTCTGCATATCACTCAATTTTTTCAAGTTTTTCCTTTTTATATACTAACAGATTCTTTCACTTCTCAAGGTGTAATTATACTTATGCATAAATTATGTACCATAGCTATTGTACATTTCTCTACAGCAAAACAGCTCAGAGAAAACAATAATCATTAGGTATATTTCACATCATTTTGGAGTGTCTTTTTAACAACTGAAAAATTACTATAAGGGCTACTCTTGATAATTAAAAAAAAAACTCCAATAATTTAAAAAATTTAAAATCCAGTAAAGTGTTGCCATTATCAGAGAATAACACATACTATGTATATTAGATCAATATATAGTAAGGAAAATCTTTGTTATAAAAAAACTAGAAAACCCTGTATTTCAGACTAAAATTGTCAGTTGCATGATTGCTCCTCTGAATTAAGACTGAGTCACAATGGCATGTCTTTCTAATTTCGTGTTTTTACTTTAAGAACTAAGCTACATATCCTTTTTTTGCATGGAAATATAAAACTTCCAGGAGAGCTTTTCAGGTTAAGCCCTTCCTTCTTAATGATTAGTAAAAAAGAAAAACAAAGAAAATTTACTATGAGCAGAGCTCTGTTGAGCTATCAGAGCCTTCCTAATAACTCAGCATACTGAAACGTAGTTGTTATCTTCCTTTATCTTAAGTCCCTGGATGTCTCTCTTGTCAAGTCAATTAGAAGAATGAGATAATTATGGAAAGCCTCTGTATTGCCTGATTGCTCTCCACCTTCTAACTTGTTTAAATTGCTTATGTATATTGGAGTCACCCATTTACAATAAACAATCATGTTACGTTTTAGTTCTTGTCATCCTTCACTATGTCATCAAATGGGTATGTAAGATCATCAGAACCAAATGGAAGTACAGAATACTCTTCCTTGAGCACAAGACATACATAGGATACACAAAGTAGTAGTATATTGTGCAATCAAGTATTTTGGTGAGAATGCCCAGGTTTCCAAAAACCAACAGGCAAAGCCAAAATTTTCTAATAAAAATTTGTTGAGTCTGAAAGTCTACAAGTTTTTCTATAATAACCTACAACATGTAGGCTCATATAATAACCTACCACATATCAGCCCGTAATATGCACATATAGAGGTCTACTAGAGTCTTGCATAGGTTGTTAAACATCCGCAGATACAGGAACCTAAAAAGGTACAACACATTCATGTCTGCCAGCCCTGCCAGACAACAGAGTTATGGGGTCCCCATTGCCCCCACTGCCCTCAGCTACTTCTGATTTCCCAGAATTTCGGAATTTAAACTGCAAAATCCATAGCATATATCTGTCAGTAACAGACAACAGACTGAAGTAAAAAAAAAAAAACTTTCTCTACCTCATCATTACTCCATAAAATCTGCACACAGAGGGAGGCTGTCCACCTACTTTGCCTTCTTTTTCATCAGGTGTGAACAAGAATATTCTGTCTACAGGTAGGCACAATAGCAGCTAATAAAGTCATCACATGCTGTCACTGTATTTGCCCTAATATTATGGAAGAATACATGGATAACAACATTGCTCTTATTTTTAAAAAAGTATGCAGAACATTATCAAGGAGGAAGCAGAAAAATTGCCTCTTAAATTTACCTAATGTCAATATTTGCAAATATTGGCATATCTTTAGGAAAGAATTTTTTTTTAAAGTTTAAAATCAGTATTCCCACTGAAATACTTAAGATAACAAGACCCATTCACAGAAGCTAAATGATACTCATGTTATCAAAACAAGTCAACACCCTCCTCAGATAAGAAAGCTGCTGCATGGAATCTCCCACCATATCTAATTACCTTTCTGTTAATGTGGACCCAGGTCTTGTTGCCCTGGATGCTGAAACTGATGAGGCAGCATATGGAATTCTAAACTCCTTTTCAGTCTGGTCTTCTTTTTCTCTTTCGCGGGCCTCTGAATAGGGAGACCACAAAAATAACAAATAATCAAGCCCTTTAAAAATACTAAAATTACTGGCATGCTAATGACAGTAAGACAGTTTTTTTTTCCAGACCTAGATGAAATACTTGAAAAGGTAACAGCAATTAAAGGATTTAAGATACTTTTTCATATATATTAAATTTCCATTGCTACTGCAATGGTCACTCAACAAAACATCAAAAGGACAATGTAAACACCTCCCTGTTGTTCATTTGTATATGTTATCAAACATAAGTTGATCATGTAAGGATGCCAATATTTCAATTATTTTCAACATTATACTAAAACACTATCATCACTTTAGAGAAATGTTGATGTTTCCATAGCACAGGGTAGTGCTATGAAAACATCAACATAGTGCAGTTAAAGTATACAGACGCGTAAATAGGTGAATTTTAAATAATTTAAGCACTCAAAGTGCTGCTTACATTAGTACTTCATTCTTACTGAACTTATTGAAAGAGGATCCCTATGAAACACTGCAATAAAATCAAAGCAAACCAAAACTTCTATCTCATATTACATAAGAAACACCGTGTTTCATCTCTGTTAAATAAACAAAAAAGAAAAACATTTTTTCAGCAAAGCTAGGAAGCACTTTTCACTGAAGAGAAACACAAACAGCTGCAAGATACAGAACCAGGAAACATATTTTTTTCTCAGCTCCACAAATCAGGTAGTGGGGTTGACATATCCAAATGTTATCATAGTCATTCCAAAAAGCTGAAAAGCAGAACTGTATCTCAAAAAAAATCAGAAAATATATTTTCTCACATTAAGCCACCCCCACAACACATATATATTCTTGATTGCTATAGTCTCAATACTAAAATTTGTTTCTAAGTTAAACAACTGAATTACACAAGCTTTATAATTTTTGGCAAAATTATCAACTTTATAAAAAACAAAATGCTGTGTGTTTCTTTTATGGGTATACGCCTAGAACCATGGGGATGGGCTGGGATGTGGTCTGCTGCAAAGTAAGGGAGAGGACATACTCAAGATACAGGTCAAGATATCTTGACTTAAAAACATTGTATTTTTGCAATCACTTACTAACTTTCCTTATTAAACAAATATATTATGTAAATGAACAGCTCTTCATAAAGAAAGATAGCTCAACCTGAACAAGTAACAAACATAAAAAGGTTTCCAACATGGACATATATTGCTGTGTTTAGACTCAGTCAACACAAAAAAAACCAGTCTGAAATGTATTTTGGAATCCCTTTTATATCTGAATTTCATAGTGTCTTAAAGTCCAAAAAGTCAATGTGCCTCTAAATGGGGCGGATCTGGTTCTGTATAGAATCAGAGCAACAAAAAACATGGCATCACAATAAAACAAAAGGCATACATCCTCCAAAAACTGGTCAAGGGGAAGGAGAAAGCATGAATAACTGGGTTGGCAAAGGGATTTGTAGAACATGCATGACTGTTCTCAGGAACCTTGTTTGAACTGATGTTCACTTGATTACAGGCAGCAAATGGTACAATTTTCTCCCACCCCTGAAACAACACCCTCAAGAAGTGCCCACTCCCAGAAGTGCACAGCAGAAGGCAGCAACACATTTGTGGGCTGCTATACAACCCGCTCCTTGGTCTAGGAAACACATTTCTTCTTCACTACTCTGCAGTCTCTAGATTTAAGCTGTCTATACCAATTTCTCTTCCAAAATAAATACACAGCTAAGTAAAAGAAAAACCGAAAAAGGTTGTGTGTTTTTCCTGTATCTGCAAGCTATGCCCCACAAGAGGAGCTTTGCACGTGCACACTGCTCTAACACCCTCAGACAACATCAGCAAATTAATAACTTTAACATCGAGGCCCAAGCTGTTCAGGGCTGCCTTCCTCCAACAAAACTGCGTTTCTGTTTGGTTTTTTTCTACACAGCCAGTCCGAGACACTTCAAACACCCCTCTGAGGGAGCAGACCAAAAGATGTTTTAAAATGCAAGAGCCAGCTACGCTCGCACTTCTTACCCAAGACTTTCCTGCTCCTCTCCACTGCAGTTCTTCTCGTTTGCTCAAACATGGCTTCGAGGTCGAAAGTCCGAGCCTTCTTCCCTGGAAATGAAGCAAACGGAGACTGGAACACAAGCCCACCTGGGGCTGGCAGGCCCCACGGCTTCTCCCCGGCTCGGCCAGCCAGCCCCGGCCCCCCGGCCGCATCGCCACGTACCGAAGCCGGAGAAGCCCATGGTGGACGCCAGATCCGGGTCGGGTGTCCCCAGCATCTCTGCATCTGCAACGAGAGGGGAGAAGAAACCACGGGGGTGAGCGGGGTCCGCGGGTGAGCTGGGCCCGCCTCAGCCCCGGCGTCCCCGTCCCTCACCGCCCTCAGCCGCCGGCTCCATGCTACGCCTGCCCCGGATCCACAACAGCGCCGGCAGGAAGCGGCCGGGCGGGGACAGCCGAGCTTCCTTCCCGGGGAAGGAACGGAACAGGGTTAGGAAGTCGGAATTCGTGCTCCTCGCCGCGCCACGTAAAACGTTTCTGCGCGTGTTGTGCAGATGCTCCTTGAGCTCTGCCAGGCTTGGTGCCCTGACAAATTATTCCCTGTGAAGCCATTTCCAGGGACCGACCACCCTCTCAGCCTTTTCCTGATGTCCAACCTGAATTTCGCTTGGCAGAGATTCATTCTGTTAAAAACAGCACCAGACTCCCGGCACTAAAAGCGATTTTAGCATTTGCTATAATAATAAGGCCTAAAGCAAGGGGTCCCGCGGGCCGAGCAGGAGCGTTCCCGTCGGGGATGCTGCAGCGCCGGAGCTGGGTCTGCTTGGGCAGCGATGCCCCCGATATATCAGGTGGAGCGGCACAGCTTCCCTGGGCAGATGCCCCTTTCAGTCCTGGGTGGGGGGGGTTGTTTTGTTTTGTTGGGTTTTTTTGGGGGGTTTTTTGGTTTTGGTTTTAGTTTTGGGGTTTTTTGGTGTTTTTTTTTTTTTTGTCCCTTTGGGTTGGTTTCTGTTTGGATCCTTTCATTTGCATGAAGGTTTAATTGGCCCATTACAGTTCTGTTGGCCCGCTTGATTGGCCCATTATAGTTCTGTCCAGACTGGCTCATATCGCGGGGGGTGTGCACTTTACTTAGGTGTAATAGGGTACGTTGAGTACCGTATTCCTTATAACTACCATTTAAACCCCTTTTACAATATAATAACCAAACTAACAGTACATGCTTAACAATTATCAACTATTTTACAACAGTTTCTAACCTATTTTTAACAATTCCATCTCTTCCTGTCCTGCCGCTGGTTACCAGGGGGAGGGCAGCACGTTCCTGACCACTGCACCCCATGAGGAAGGTGTCCACAGCCTGAGGCTCTCCCTGCACCTTCCCCAAACTCAACAAGCCAAGTGACCTCAGCAGCTTAAATCTCGACCTCAATACTCTTCATCATCTTGGCCTCTGTACTCCTGATACACTCTAACAGTGTGATGTCCTTAAACTGAGGTGCCCAAAACTGCACATAGGGCTCAATATGTGGTGTGCAACCCCACAGCACAGTCTAGAATGTGATAGTCACCTCCTAGACTGGCCAGCGGTGCTGTGCCTGATGCACTCCATGACATCGTTGGCCCTTCTGGCTGTCACTGGTGGCACACTCTTGACTCATATTCAACTTGACATCAACCCAAAAACTCAGATTGCTTTTAGCAGAGCTGCAATCCAGCCTCTCATCTCCCAATTTCCCTGTGCAGCCAAAATTTCCCTGTCCTGTGTGGAGAATCTGGCACTTGTTAGATTTTAGATGATTGGTGATTGATCAGCTGTCTGTCCAAATCTCTGTTAGCCTCCTCTACCATCAAGGGAGTCAGGAGCTCCTGGTTTAGTATAATCAGACTTAATTCCTGCAACCAGATCATTTTATAAGAACATTAAAGAGCACTGTCACTAAAAACTAAAATTGAGCCCTGGGGAACCCTGCTGGTGACTAGGCACTAGCTTCTTAATCTTGAGAAGACAGAGAATTTCCTCATTTGCCATTAGGCTGGTTTCAGCTGGGGTAGAGTTGATCTTCACAGTGGGTAATACAAGGCTATGTTTTGGATTTGTGCTGAGCACAGTGATGATAATATAGAGATATTTCTGTTGTTGCTGAGCAGTGCTTGTACAGAGCCAAGGCCTTTTCTGCTTCTCAAACTGCCACACTGGAAGGGAAATTGAGTGTGCATAGGAGGTTGGGAGGAGACGCAGCCAGGATAGGTGACTCAAACTGACCAAACAGATATTCCAAACCATGTGACATCATGTCAGTATATATATATACTGAGGGGAAGAAGAAGAAGGGGGGAACATTTGGAGTGATGGTGTTTGTCTTCCCAAGTAACCATTTTGCATGATGGGATCCTGCTCTGCCAGAGATCACCAACCACCTCTCTGCCCATGGGAAGTGGTGACTTAATTTCATGTTTTACTTTGCTTTTGAGTGTGGCTTTTGTTTTTCCTATTATACTCTCTTTACCCACAAGTTTTCCAGCTTTAACCGTTCCAATTCTCGCCCTGATCCTGGGAGTGGGGTAGCGAATGAGCAGCTGCTTGGGGCTTGGTTACTGGCTGGAGGTTAAACCCTAACAGTGATATAAACCCTGCAGGGTTTGAGGTTTAACTTTATAATCTTAATTTGGAAAGCAGAGGTTGAGGGTGGATTTCTTTTCTTGTGCCATGTGCTTCTGCCATAAGTGAAGCTTTTCCAGAATGGGTGCTGGACCATTTGAGGAGCAGAGAGTCAGTGCAGTCTAGGCAGCAAACATCACTTACAAATCAAACCCCTCTGGAAACCCAATTTTCTCCCAGTCCAAAAATATCCTGTGACATTTTGTGAACGCTGTTCAGAGCAGACACATCACTTAACAAAACCTCATCCTTGTTAAGTTAAAAACCTGATACAGTCACATCGATGTGTCACCCCAGATTCTGGAAAAACAGCAGACACATGAGGCCAGTGCCATGCAAAGTCTGTTTACTCTGCTTTTGCACCTCAGCTCTGAACAGAGGCACTATGCATGCCTTGGGAGACCCCATCTTGTTGTGAACAAGGGCTTGTTACCCAGTATGCAGTTTGCACACTGAAGTGTGGCATTTCTATTTCTGTATTTCTATTTCTTTATTCTTGCATGTGCAGAGTAGGCAGGTGGGTGTTAACTCACAAAAGGCTGGCCTCCTGATAATCAGAGCTTTAGAGTGTTTATATGTTTTAACAAACAAAGGTATCAACATTGATCAGTTACAAATTACATAACTTTATTAACTACTACACAAACCACTATTTGCTGGTTGTATATCTGTTTCTCATGGTTATTAGTGCAGGTGCTGCTCTTCTAGTTGAGTCTGGCATCTCTTTTGAGTGGGATGGGACATGATCACTCACTCTTGGAATCACCTTTCCCCCAGCTACTGCTCAGTCCTGCTGACTTCTGTTCTGGTGGGTTTTTTTCAGCCCATTCACCTTGGGATTGTCTTCTCTTTTCCTCAAAACAAAAGACTAGCCAAGTGTACAATGTTCACAATGCAACTGCACAATCGTTGCTGTCCAGCCAGTTACAGATGAACAGTCAAAAAAAAAATTTGCAAAGTTTGACTCAAACCTCTATTCAGATATTGAGGGGCTCCAATCTGGAGGAGCCTGATGTAAGCTTGGTTTTCGCTTGTATCAATGCACACAAAATCACAGAATCACTGGATTGTTAGGGCTGGGAGGGACCTCTTGAGGTCATCTAGTCCAAGCCCCTTGCCAAGGCAGGGTCACCTGAAGCAGGTTACAGAGGAACATAATCAGAGAGGGTTCGAATGTCTCCGGTCAGGGAGACTCCACAACCTCCCTGGCATTGTGTTCCCATGCTCTGGCACCCTCAATGCAAAGAAGTTCATCCTCATGTTGAGTTGGAACTTCTTGTGTTTTAGTTTATGGCCATTGCACCTCATCCTATCACTGTGCACCACTGAAAGGAATTTGGCACTGTCCTCTTGGCAGCTGCTTTTGAGATATTTATCTACATGAATAAAATCCCCTCTCAGTCTGGTCCAGACTGAGACAGGCCCCGTTCTCACAGGCTTTCCTTGTAAGCGAGATATTCCAGATCCCTAATCATTATAATATTGTCATTATTTAATTCTATTATTTATTAATATTATTAATAAATATAAATAATAAATGAATGATATAAATATTTGTATTTAGAAATAATTTATAAATTATAAATATTTTATAAATAAAACATTTTATTTAGTATTAGTATACATAATTATTAATCTATATCACATATCTAAATTATATACATGATTTTTATTTTCTTGTATGAGAATAATTAATATAATAGTAGTAGTATACTACTACTACTACTGCTGGTACTACTATTGTCTTTGCTGAACCCTCTCCAGGAGCTGCTTGTCCCTCTTGGATTTTCTTTCCAAATCTGCATATCTGTATCAATCTGAGCTATACTGTCATTCCACAGTACCCATCAGCAGCAGTGGCAGCAAATAACCACTGAATTATTCATGTTGGAAAAGATCTCTCAGGTCGATGGTCCAACCTTTGACTGATCCAGCATATATTTATGTGTTATCCTAGACCCTGTCTTTGTCTGGGCTGTCACGGGGGCCGAAGCATAGCTATTGTGTCTGCAGAGCGGGCAGAGAGCTGCCCAGGGCCCCCCTAAAGGACAGGAGCCACTTCCCACTGTCTTCTTGGGGCCACCCTGTGCCTTTGAGGGGCTGCAGAGCAGACCACGCCTGTCCCTCAGGTGGCCCTGAGGAGGCCGGTGATGCAGCAGCCCCAGCCAGCCTGTTCTAGTGTATCACAGCTGGGATGGGTCAGGGTGGAGAGACCACTGTGGCCCCAAGCAGGGCCATCCCAGAGCACATGGCACAGGATTATGTCCAAACAAATGGGGTATCGCCAGTAAGGGAGACGCCACAGCCTCCCTGGGCAATCTGTTACAGTGCTCGGGCACTGCACAGTAAAGAAGTTCTTCCTCATGCTTAGGTGGAACTTCCTATCATTTTCTGCCCATTGCTTCTTCCCCTCTTGCTCAACACCACCGAGCCGAGCCCGGCACCCCTTCTTCTCTTTAGATATTTAAGCACATTGATGAGGTCCCCTCTTGGTCGGCTCTTCCACTGATCCTCTCTGGCAGCGGCCACCTCCCCCCTCCGGAGGCGCCGCCCGCCGCCTTTGCTTTGCTTTGCTTTGCCTTCCCTTCCCTTTCCCTTCCCCTTCCCTTCCGCTCCCCATTTCCCGCCGCCGGAAGCGGCCTGGCGCGCGGGGCCTGCCGGGATTGGGCGGGCGGTGGAGCGGCGCGAGAGCGCGGCCCCGCCATCGCCGTGTCGCCGCCGTCCTTGTGTCGCCGCTGTCGCCTCCGTCGCGATGCCAGCCGCCACGAGCCCGGCCGCGCCCGCTGCGCAGGAGGCGCTGGAGATCGCCGGCCGCATCATCGACAGGCAGATCCAGGACGACCGCTGCTACCCGGACTTGTCGGAGCTGCTGGCGGTGCCGGCGCCAGGTGAGCGGGGAGCGCCCGCCCGGGGTCCCTGTGGGCCCGGGCCCCGCCGCGGGGCGGACTCGGCCGGCACGGCCCGGCTGTACACGCGGGCGGTCTGTGGGCCCTGCTCGGGCACTGGGGCCGGGTGTGAGGAGCCGTCTCCGTCGCGGGGAGGGGTGGGGCCGTGCGGTGTCCGCTTCAGTGCGCGGGGCAGTTGTGGATGTGAGCAGGGCAAGAGGGCTGCGCTTCAGGTGCCTTCTGTCTCTCTGAAAGGTGACGGAAACGGCTCTAATTTTCCATTCTTCCTGTTGGGAAGTCCCGTGCAGAATTCTCTTATGGTAGCCATGTGCCCACCACCATGCCTAAGTTGCACGCAGCCTGGAAAGCTCTCTTAAGCTTGACTTTCTTTTTTGCTTGCAGCGTTGTGTCACACTTAAAGTATAAGATGTACTTCCTCCCACCAAAAATTCATTTTGTTCTCCTTAACACGTGGAGGCAGCATTTCCTTCTTCATAGTGCTGACTGGCTGACAGAGTGGGCTCCGAAGAGGCGTTCTAGTCGTATATCTCCAGAGGTGGCTGGATGTAGACCAAGACCATCTGCGTTCTGCTCTGCAGTGATGGCATGGCCACAGGGTAGCTGCTCTGGCAGCGTCGTGGATATGCAGCAGTAAAACAGTGAATATGTATAGGCGTTTTAAGTCGGCCCTGCGAGTACAGGCAGCCTTTCTAGGCAAAGGAATATGCTTCTGGCTTGTTCATGTGAATGTCTGGCCATACAATGAAAAAAGCACTGCAGGGTATCACAGAAAAAAGGGAGTAAAGAGTAGGCTGGAGTCCAGGTGAGTTATTGTAAGAGTTTGTTTGCAAATCTGTTTGCTCTTATCTCATTTGAGACTTAGATTTATTTTTTGTGGTTTTGCTCCTACAGAAACTTGTCCACGTGTATCTTGCGAGTAGTGATATTACATGTTTAAAGTCTCTACAGCATTAAGGCATTTTATTTTGTTTTTGTTTTGTTCTTACTTGTAGGTAGCCCTACTGTATCTGGCATGTCAGATATGGATTATCCCTTACAAGGACCAGGCCTGCTGTCAATACCCAATCTTCCAGAAATCAGCTCAGTCCGCCGAGTCCCACTTCCACCAGAGCTAGTGGAGCAGTTTGGACGTATCCTTATGTAAACAAATGTCCTAGATTGTGTAAGAAGTAATACTAGAAACAGCTTTCCTCCATATTTTTCTTTCCCTAATCTTTTTGTCAGACTCCCAGCAAAAAAACTTCAGTGGTGTTCGGGTTCTCTTAATGACACTCTAAATGGTAACAAGGCACATTTGCGTAGAGTTGTTGGTGGAATTGGTTTCTAAATGAAGAATAGAAGTATGTAGTTTGTGTAATACTATATTTTTATTTTTTTAAATGCTTTGAAGAGGATATTGCCATTGCTACCCCAAATGTATTTAATCCTTACATCAGCAGTGCTTCAGATATGCAGTGCAATTGTATGATGGGAGTATTTCCAGAGATAAGCAGAGCTTGGCTGACCATTGACAGTGACATCTTTATGTGGAACTATGAGGATGGGTATGTAGAGAATGCATTCCTGATGTTGTTCTGTTGGTATTATACCAGAAATAAGCAAGCAACTGGAGCAGTGGGAGATTGTTTACTGGAAGCATGGAGGTGTGCTGTTCAGTTTAACTGATCTTAATTCCTTTTAGGTTTTACTGAAACTTTTGAATAGTAAGTGTATAATGATCTGTAAGACTTAGTAATATTGCTGCCAAATTATCCATAGGTGAGAGAAAGGAAAATGTATTTGCTTTGAGTCAGACATATCTAATATCCTAAAGTTACTGCTCTTCTTATGCAAGGGCTTTGCTTATGCTGGAAAAGTAGATAAAAATCCCTCTAATTGCCTAACTTTTATAGATGGATTTAGTAAGTACTGAGACGCATGTGCAGTGAGAAGTCATTGCTACAATGGTAAGTAATAGGGCATTTGTATTTTGAAGTATTGTAATTGAAACTCCATCCTTGCTTATTTTATGGAATCATAAAACTGAAAATATGTTCAGTACATTTTGAAATGACATTGATGAGTTTATAGTTGGCATGTTTGTGTCTTTATTTGCCCACATAGTAGGCATTTGTGTAGTAAGAATTGCTTTGTACATATTGTTGCATTTCCTAAAAAATCCCAAAGTTTAGAATAGCTACTCTCTATACATTTACATTGTGTCAGAGCGTATGAAATACATTCCCCAAAGAAAAAAACCCTGCATGGGGTTAGTGGTAGATAGTGGGGAAGAGGTTGGGAATTTTTGCATCAGATAATTTTCCTGGGGAAAAAAATCCAATGTGATTTCCTTCTCTTGATGTTAATTGGTATTGCAGATGCTTCATTCATGTGTAATTCAGAGTAGACAGCATGAATTAACTAAATCTGAAAATACAAAATGGCTGCAGTTGGATTTGCTTTGAAAATCAACTGTAGGAGCTTCAAGCAACTCAAATAATCTGCTTCCGCTGGAAGTGGAAGATGTAGATGGCTTCAGAGTGTTGCAAAAGCATTAATAATTTTAAAATATACATTGTGTTGTTTTTACTTTGTATTTATGTAATGTTAAATGACAAATTTCATGCAGTTTTTTGTGTATTTATTGACAGAGGAGATCTGGCTTATTTTGATGGCCTCAGTGAAACTATTCTTGCAGTGGGCCTTGTAAAGCCAAAGGCAGGTAAGGAATATTATGAAGAGATTAGAATTGGACACTACTGAACCTGCTGTGTATTTTTTCAGTCTTTATGTATATATGCATTTGTATTTTATACAAATAATGTAGTGTAGGGTAATATAAAACCAGAATAGCGTTTTGGGTTTTATATATGAATAGATGTTAACATGCATATGTATTTAATGCATGGATGTGGTGCTTATGGTTTAGTTGACATGGTAGTATACAGTCCTAATGTTGGATTCAGTGGTCCTGGAGGCCTTTTCCAGCCTTAATGAATCTATGTTATGTAAATCTGTGGTTTGTGTACATATATATATATATTTTTTTGTGTATGTACACTCAGACTATATGGGTTTGTTTTGATTTTAGAAACATTAAAAATGAATTATGAGCCAAAATAATGTATAGTTTAACAATTATTTTCACTGATAATCTTGCATTTTTTTTTTTGCCACATCATGCTTTAACATTTGTGCTGTTAATAAATTTACATATTCAAGTAATAATTTCCATGATATTCTGGTTTCTAGCCCTCCCAGTTGTTTTAGTATCTACTGCTAAGATAACATTAAGGTCAAAGTTGAATTGGCAAATGAGTTGAGTTTAAAAGAAGCATGTTGGTAAGAGAAATGTTGTTGTAAATATCTTGTATTTCATGAAGTGGAAGTCAAGCTGCTGGCTGATACTCCTTTCTAATTCTAGAATTCCACAGATCATTAGGCTTAACATGTGGCTGTTCAGTCTAATCAGTTGATTTGGCTTTCCAATGGATTTATTTGCTTACATCATTGTGATCAGAGAAGCAGGGTGCAAACTAAAATTTTCTTTTTTTATTTAGGTATCTTCCAGCCTCATGTACGACATTTACTTGTTCTGGCTACTCCTGTGGATATTGTAATTTTAGGGCTTCATTGTTCGAATATACAATCAGGTAATGCTCTTCTCCCCTTTTCCCAGTGTGTTAATTCCCATGTGCATTTACACATGGCAGTTTTATTAGTAGTCATTAAAAAAAATTTAAAAACCCCATGGGCCAAGTGCCTTGCTCTTTTTAAACCTTTAAGTCACGTTACAAGCAGGGAAGATAATTTTTATGGTGTGTGCACTTGCTGGATCATGGACTCCATGAGAAGCATTGAGCTTTGTTACTCACATATTTAATGTAAAAAAAGCTTTTTAATGTAAAACAGGCACTCCTGTTAATTAAACAGCATGTTGGAGAGGGAGAGAAGATACGTGCATGAATCTTGAAACTGTGAATAGAGTTCATTAACTTTGTTATCATTTGTATTCCAACCACAAAAATTAAGAACCTGATATATACTATATATACTGAGAGAAAAAATTGTTTGGCAAAAGTGAGAGAACCATACTACTTTTTTTTTTTAAAAACAATGTGTCCATGTGAAAGAGAAAACAAGTAGAAACCTGTGTTTTGGACTTGGTGTGATTTAGAGGAGAGAATAGTCTATAGAAATGAAAAACATTGTGTTTTCTTCCTTTGAAACCTGCGTAGAATGGACGTTCACATTGGACAGTTCACATTGGACATAAGCTGTTAGAGAATATTTCCATAACTATGAAATTTTCTGTAATTTTTTCTGTTTTCTGAAATGATTCTTACCACAGACTTGTATTATTTATTAAAACAGCTTAAAAACCAAAGAGGATTTATGTTCTTTTTTGTTTACTGAAGGTACTGGATCACTCAATGACAGCATGTCTGGAGGAATGCAGCTGCTACCAGATCCTCTGTATTCTCTCCCTACTGACAACACCTACATCCTGGCAATCACATCCACTGATAATGGCAGGATCTTCCTGGCAGGAAAAGATGGCTGCTTGTATGAGGTAGCATACCAGGTAGGTGACTGTTGTTTTTACACACAGGCTTTTTTCATTGTTTCACTGTTGTGGTATCTCAGCAATAATAGTTCTAAAACATGTCAAGTTTGCAGTCGCTTTCTTCTGTAATTGTGTTGCATGTCTTGGTTGCACAACAGCTTAGGGTAGATCCATTTTCTTTGAAGAAGTAGTGTTTATGAGGGGAATAGCAGTGTAGTTTTGGTCAACTTTAAAGATTCAAATTGCATTATCTGCACACATTTTCTAATGCAAAATTTTAGTTTTAATGATCACTGTTTACTTTCCATTGAATAATGCATACTTGTTCAATTAAAGCAAAGTTTGCAGTTAGATCTTTATTTTACTATGAATGACTTTCAATATCGCTCCTAGTTCGGTTTTTGTTTTGCTTTTTCTTTCAATGCTGTATTTGTTTTAAATTGTAGGCTGAAGCAGGCTGGTTTAGCCAGCGCTGTAGAAAAATAAATCATTCAAAGAGCGCGCTGTCTTTTCTTATTCCTTCGTTGCTGCAGTTCACATTCTCAGAGGATGGTAAGTACTGATACCAAAGTTCTTTTTAGCCAATAATTTAATGTAACCTTTTAAATAATGCTACCAAGAAGTCAGTCTGAATATTTTGCCTACTCAGAGTACTTGGTTATTGTCAATGATACTTGCAGTGGTTCATTATTATAGAAGTATTGCACAAAGGTTCTAAATGACTGGAAGCTGGCCAATGTAATGCCTATTCACAAAAAGGGCTGTAAGGAGGACCCTGGTAATTACAGGCCAGTTAGCCTGACCTCAGTACCTGGTAAGGTAGTGGAGCAGTTTATATTGAGTGTGATCATGCAGCACTTACAGGATGGCCAGGGCATCAGACCAGCCAGCCCAGATTTAGGAGGGGGAGGTTATGTTTGACCAACCTGATCTCCTTTTATGACCAGGTGACCCACCTGGTGGGTACAGGAAAGTCTGTGGATGTTATCTGTTTGGGCTTCAGCAAGGCCTTTGGCACTGTCTCCCACAGTCTTTTCCAGACTCCTGGAAAAGCTGGCAGCCCGTGGCTTGGACAGGAGCACTCTGTGCTGGGTTAGGAACTGGCTGCATGGCCGGGCCCAGAGAGTGGTGGTGAATGGTGCTGCATCCAGCTGGGGCCAGTCACCAGTGGTGTCCCTCAGGGGTCTGTGCTGGGGCCAGTTCTGTTCAATATTTTTATTGATGACATGGATGAGGGTTTAGAGTCTTTCATTAGCAAATTTGCAGATGACTCCAAGCTGGAAGCATGTGTCGATCTGTTAGAGGGATGGAGGGCTTTGCAGAGGGACTTGGAACGGTTGGATAGATGGGCAGAGTCCAACTAGGATGAAGTCCAATAAGTCCAAATGCTGAGTTCTGCATTGTAGCCACAATAACTCCCTGCAACACTATAGGCTGGGGATGGTGTGGCTGGACAGTGCTCAGGCAGAAAGGGACTGGGGGTGCTGGTTGACAATCCGCCTGAACACGAGCCAGCAGTGTGCCCAGGTGGTCAAGAAGGCCGATGGCATCCTGGCCTGGATCAGGAATAGTGTGGCCAGCAGGAGCAGGGAGGTCATTCTCCCCCTGTACTCAGCAATGGGAGGCCACACCTTGAGTGCCGTGTCCAGTTCTGGCCCCTCAGTTTGGAAAGGACGTTGAGACACTTGAGTGTGTCCAGCGGAGAGCAATGAGGGGCTTGGAACACAAACCCTGTGAGGAATGACTGAGGGAGCTGGGGGTGTTCAGCCTGGAGAAAAGGAGACTCAGGGGTGACCTTATCACACTCTACAACTTCCTGAAGGGCGGCTGTGGTGAGCTGGAGGTCGGTCTCTTCCTCCAGGCAACAACAGACAGAACCAGAGGACAGTCTTAATCTGCACCAAGGGAAATATAGGTTGCATATTAGGAAAAAGTTTTTATGGAAAGAGTGATAAAGTACTGGAGTGGTCTGCCCGGGGAGGTGGTGGAGTCACCATCCCTGGATGTGTTTAAAAAAAGATTGGATGTGGCACTCGGTGCCATGATTTACCTGAGGTGTTGGGGCATAGGTTGGTCTTGATGATCTTGAAGGTCGCTTCTGACCTAGTGATTCTGTAAAATGGAGACAGATTGTGCGTTTAGTTCAGGATGTAGATAGCAAAGCTTGAAAAAATTGACATTTCTTTGACTTAACCAAAGTGAGTGATATGTAGCACAAAATTAATAGGTGCTTAGTGGTATCACCATGAACATGGAAAGTGTATAAGTGAATAATCTTACCTTCTTTCACTGTTTACTGAAAAATTATTTTGAAATTACAGGTTTTTTCTCGGGGATTTTTTTTGTTGTTTGTTTAGCACCAGTTATATTAGTTGATTGCTGTTTTCAGTCACTTCCAGCAGCAGTCCTGCATGAAAGTGCGGTTTTTGTGGCTTTACAATTCAGTATTCTATAGACATTCTGTCCTAAACTTGCTTTCCCAAGTCTGATGTTGATTTGCTGGTTCTCCCTTTTTTTTCTCTTCCTCCAGATCCTGTAGTTCAAATTGCCATTGACAACTCTCGAAATATCTTGTACACCCGCTCAGAAAAAGGAGTCCTGCAAGTATGTGACTTCTTACAACTCTTTGGTCTGTAATTAATGTGTGTATTAATGTACAGGTACCTCTCTAAGTTTACCTCAATACCTGAGAATTCTCTGTCGCTATGTCAGGCCCTTATTTATTTTTATCTTTTTGTAACAATGGGTGTGCTGAAGATTTGAAAAACTTCTTTTCTGAGGGAAGAGTAGCCTCAATTATATATAAGCATGAGTATAAAATAAAAACACAGCTTGAGTTACTTATTGTTTACTGAGGCTGCATTTATTAATTCATTCATAAATCACTAAACTGTGTTATTGAATTGCAGGTTTATGATTTGGGGCAAGATGGTCAAGGAATGACCAGAGTTACTTCTCTTTCACAAAATGCTATAGTTTCTGCTGCAGGGAGCATTGCCAGGTATGTTCATGACAGTTAAAATGTAAGAGGCTTCCTTTAAGACCCATAGTTTCACAATACAATTTTGAAGAATTTGCATGTTTCTTTGGATTAAAAGTGTATTGGTTTTTTTTTTTTTCAGAACAATTGATCGTTCTGTATTTAAGCCTATTATTCAAATAGCAGTGATTGAAAATTCTGAATCCATAGACTGTCAACTACTAGCAATCACACATGCAGGTAAAAAAGCAATGCTAATTCCACTCTGCCTAAACTGATAAATGGTATCTGCAGTTTGTACCTTTCTTATCTTTTGTTCAGGTGTCCGACTATATTTTAGTACGTCACAATTTAAGCATCCAACAGCTCGTCCTTCCATGTTAACCTTGGTCCATGTCCGTTTGCCACCTGGATTTTCAGCTTCTTCAAACGTAGAGAAGCCTGCAAAGGTTCACAGAGCTCTTTATAGCAAAGGTAGGCAGTGGAACATGGCTCAAATGAGATTATTTTTTGTGTGTGACAGTCATTATTACTTTGATCCCTATAAACATCTATTTTACCTTTTAGATGGCAAGTGGTGTTATAAGTGACCTTTTGAAGTACCATATGACATACAAATCCAGGAAATATTAGTTGCTGTTCAGATTGTATGATAATGACTTAAAGATTGAGTTTTGCAGACTTAGGAATGAATTAATGAGCTTGCATTTAATGCATGATGATTGCTTCTGATATGGACTTACTATTGCTATTCTTCCTAGGAGTCCTGCTGATGGCAGCTTCAGAAAATGAAGATAATGACATCCTGTGGTGTGTCAATCATGATTCTTTCCCTTTTCAAAAGCCAATGATGGAAACCCAGGTATAAAACACACTTCTTTATGATTTTGATGAGATCCAGGTATTATGTTTTCTTTCCTAATAACAGATGCCTGAATCATACTGTCTGCAAGAAATAAGTAGGTGACAGAAAATTTCATGAGAAGTTTGGGAACTCTACAAAGCCGAATGAGCCTCTCTTAGTTGGGATTCCTAGTTCAAGCATACTTTTCTAGCTTGATGCAACCTTTATGTCAAAATTACCTTAACTTCTAAGACTTGATTTCTAATTAATATGTTTGAGAATACTTTTAGCAATGCTGCATATTGTGCACAACCACAGAAAAACACGACCCTCAGTCCATAATGGTGTTGATCAGTATAAAATTTGATAAAGGTTTAAAATGTAGATGCTAGAAACTTTGTGATTCCTTATTTAAACATACATGCCATATCTTCCTTAAAATCCACACATGATTAATGTCTTCATTATCTCATGGTGGGACAGTTTCTGACTTTGATTTTCCTGATTGTTATGTAAGGGTTTGTATGAGAAGTTTGGAGGGGGTTGGTGGCCTTATATGTCAGTTCAGGGAAAACATATTTCATCTCTGAAATATGTTTCAAGTCTTCTTTTGAGGTAGAGGAGTGGCATGTCAAAAATAGTGTTACTGAAGAAATAGAAGAGTTGGAGTGAATGAAGGGACTATGTAAGTTAAAAGCTTCGAAGTCAGGTTTTGATTAATCTGCTTTTTAATAATTTACAAAGGAACTTTATGGTTGTTTCAGATCCCTTCCTGCAAAAACTTAGACATGAATATCCCAAGTGCCAATCTCTTTTTTTCTCAAGGCATCTGACATCAACAGCTAGGTTTCCCAAACAAAACTGCAGCCTGTCCTTGAGCAGCGATTCTTTCTGGTTAGCATACATCATTTTATGGAATGTCTTCACTGGTATATGTCTCTTCCTGAGTTATATTTGAAGTAATGCTGCCAATTGCAGACGTCTTGCAAAACTTTTTAATTCAGTTGCAGCTTTTTTTGATTTTTTTAAGAGGACTTTTACATTCATGATGCATACAGTGCTTAGTTCTGATGTGGTTAGTAGATGGTTGCTGTTTATATTGTAGTAGCCTCACTTTGCAAGTTGTTTCACATTTAAATGTAAAACTATCCCGGATCCCCAAAAGAAGCAATATATTATTCCCTTTTTCCTAAAAGCAGCAGTGTATATATAGCTGTAAATGTGGTGGTAACTTTGTTAGACAGTACAAGAACTTATTTTTGTTGGGTTCTTTTGTGTGAGGAGCAGATTCTGTTCTGTGTAATTTTGAATGGTAAATAGTAAAGCATTAACATGGATGTGCAAAACCTATTTCTGCTACCAAACTGTGGATAATATCTATGTGTTTTTCAGATGACGACCCGTGTTGATGGACATTCCTGGGCTCTTTCTGCTATCGACGAATTTAAAGTTCAGAAGATTGTAACACCACTAAATAAAGACATTATTCCCATAACTGATTCACCTGTTGTTGTGCAGCAACACATGCTGCCACCTAAGAAGTTTGTTCTGCTTTCAGCCCAAGTGAGTATTACTTTTCTTGACTTAGGTTACCAGAAGAATTAAGTATGAAATTGGACTTTTCATCTAAACCTGTACATGATTCATTTTAGATATGTTTTAAGGATTATATTTTGAACATAAAAAGGAATGAGGAAGAAGACTGATAGAACTATTTGTAACTATTTTAAATTTATTCAAAGGTTTTACCTCAACTTCTTTTATACAGTGTATTAATAGTTACTGTTGCTCTCCAGAAATCCTTGCAGACACAAATCTGGGATGTTCCTTTAGCCTTGGTTATGCTCTTGATTATGTGAAATTGAAACAGTCTCTGTCTGCCCAGAAAAATAGTTTAAGTAAATATTGTTGGCAATTGAAATTTGAATTACTAATTTCCTATTTGTCATAGAAAAAGTCCCAGAAAAGGGTTTTTGAGAGGGTTTTAGGAAACAATAAGAAAAAAAAAAAAGGAAAGAAAGTGAACTTGCCTACTTTTCTGATTATATTTAGCAATATTTTTGGCACTCAATATCTTGACCAATGGGCTATTTAAAATAGTGTTCAAATATTAATGTCTTTCAAACTCTAGACCTGCAAGCTGCATGTGTTTAATAGCAACTGTTTTGGTAAGGGCATTAATTGCGCCCTTTCCAGTAGTTAGTTTGAATGCAGGGAAGGTGATTAATGTGAAATCTTACCATGCCTTGAATTCTTCAAGCATTTTTCTTTTAGGTAGTTTTCAGGATTTGCAAGATACACAAAGACTTTCTTTTCTGCATATACTTGCACATGCAGAGTGTAATTCGGTGCTTTGTGTTAGGCTAAGAATAGCAAAATTAACTCAGTTTATGGAGAGTTTGTAACCATTGCAGTACTTGCCTGCCTTTCCTTGATTCACTAGTGCTTGGGAACTGGGCTTTGGACACCAGGTACGTTTTTATCCAGTGGTGCAGTGGAGGAAGACTCAGAATGCCAAAGATAAATGTCGTGGAGATGGCTGTGTTGTGGTGAAACAGAGTAAAGATAACTTCAGCCTAACTTGCTTTGCCTTACTTTTAGGGAAGCGTTATGTTCCATAAACTCAGACCTGTTGATCAGCTGCGGCATCTGCTTGTCAGCAATACAGGTGGAGATGGAGAGGAGATTGAGAGATTTTTCAAGTTGCATCAGGTAAGAGCTGTTCATGTGTTACAAAAATTGGAAGACTTGACACCATTTAATTGTTGCTGCAACCTTCTTGTCAATGTTTCATTTACTAATTAAAGTGATTGGTAAATTTTTCTTCTGTTTACATAAAGCTATATTGTATGGAGAAATAATTTCTCATTTTATGATATCTAGAAACAAATGTGTAATTCAGTTTCCCTGAAATTCCTATGTCAGGATCATTAGCTTGTCAGAGTGACCCCAAGAAAAGTTGGAAAGTCTCTTTTCCCAGCCTGGTGCTTGAAGAAGGAGTCAGGGCTCTTCATTTCTGAGTCTCAAGGTTGTTTATTTTATCTTATCTATAAAAAATTTTCTCCTGCCCTGCTGAGGTCAGCTCAGCAAGGCAGTCTGAGGCACTCTGCCTGCCCACAGGGCAGTGTTATGTCTTTATACTAAAAACTACGTATACAATGTTTACAATTACTTTCCAATACCCATTACCTATGTTAGACAGTGAACTTCTACTCTAAACCAATCTGTAAGTGCCAACATCACAGCAGAAGATGGAGGCCAAGAAGAAGAAGAAAGAAAGGCAGGATACTCCCAGGTCCCTCCCATCTTGCCTCCTGAACCCCCATAACAAAAACCCCAAAATCTACTTTTTCACCCTGTGATAACTTCACTAATATTCTACTTAAACTGTTGATCTTCATACAAGGTTGGTAATTTGCTCCACGGATCATAATGAAAACCACAGGCATTTTGGGCTCTGTGCCAGGGTCTCTGAGACCCCTGGCAGGGGTCTTGGCTGCTCAGGACAGCCAGAGGGATGTCCTGGGTCCCGACATTCATATGTCTTTTATGTAGAAGTGTAGTGCTAGGATAACTTCTTTTTTCTTAGTTTAGGAAGAAGTTCCATCTGAGAGCAGGAGAGGAAGCGTTTCTAAAAAAGTTGAATTCCTACTACTAGAAGGGATTTTTATATTTTGAAGGCCAGTAGAAATGTGTGTAGTTGATCTGGGTATTCTTTTTTATTAGCAGCTTAAGATAAACAAGAAACAAGCAGAAGCTTGGTTATTGTGGATTACAATTTTAATACAACTAGTATTCTGTAGTATCTGTAGTGAGTGTTCATTGTAATCTATTCTCTTGTGCTTGGAAAGGACATAATTGGTATTGTAAAGGCTTATTAGAATATGTAAACACTTTTTTTTACAGGTGTTTTTTTTCAAACACAACTGTAATTTATGTTTTGTGTTTGTAGAAATTGCATGAATCTTGGTCATGTTTAAATGTCAGACATGGAGATTGTTCCCTACCAGTAGTAGCACTGAGTTTGCAAAAACTGTATAGCAAAATCTTACGTAATACAGTGGAATAACTTTCTAGGATTCACTTCTTTTCTATAATTCAGAAGAGCTGATTTCCCTAGCTTCTAAATAAAATTATGCAGAAAGTATTTACTGTTTTAGTTATTGAGGAATAGAACTTCTATACATTTCTTACCAGCTTAAGACACCACACTAACATTGTAATATACTCTAGGAGGATCAGGCCTGCGCCACTTGCCTTATTTTGGCCTGTTCTAATGCTGCATCTGATAGAGAAGTATCTGCCTGGGCTACTCGAGCATTCTTCAGGTAGGTTTTAATTCTGTCTGTTATTCTGAATGTTATCCTCAGGATCACTATGGTCTCTAAACATGTGTACAGGCTTTTTAACCTGCTGCCAGTTCAGGGCCTGGTGACTTTCAGTTATAAGTGTTGATGTTTTTGGTGATGTGGTGGTCGCTTTGGGTTTTGTGGCTCTTTTTTTTGGTTGGTTGGTTGCTTTGGCTGTGGTTGTTGCTGTTTAGTTTGGTATGTTTTTTCCAGTACAATTTGAGTGATGAATTATGAGCTTCCACTCTGAAGGATTAAATTCTAACCCATGTATCTTGCATGGGTTTGCACCATACCAAGGATATGCATGCTGCATATCCTTGGTATGGTGCAAATATGTGTATTTTCATTAGCTGCCTTAAAGAAGTTGGTGTATACAGAAAGTTACAAAATTGTTTGAGTTGGAAAGGACCTTAAAGATCACCTTATTTCAACCCTTCTGCCTTGGCCAGTGATACTACCCACTAGATAATGTTGCTTAAGGCCCCATCCATCCTGGCCTTGAATACTTTAATGAATGGAATGTCCTCATTGTCTTTGGCCAACTTCTTCCAGTGTGTCACCTACCTCACAGTAAAGAAAATTTTCCTAATACCTAACCTAAATCTCTTTGATCTTTAAGTTTAAAACCATTCTCTCTTGTCCTAACACTGTCTGCTCTTATAAAAAGTTATTTTCCCTTGATTTTTGTAAGACACCCTTTAAGGCATGGAAGGTGCTATAAAGTCTCCCCAGTCTTCTCTCCCATCTGAACAACCCGAGCTCTAAATCTGTCTTCACAGCAGAGCTGCTCCTGTGCCGTTATGGTCTTCATGGCCTCATGTGGACCTGCTCCAGAGGGTCCAAAATCTTTCTTGAAGTGAGGACCCCAGAGCTGGATGCAGTGGGGGTGTGCATGTGGGGTATCACAAGGACAGGGTGGAAGGGGAGAATCACCTGAGCACTCCTCTATTGATGCAGCCCAGAATAGTGTTGGCTTTTTGGGCAGACTGTTGGTTTATTTCCAGCTCTTCATCCATGAGAGCCCCTAAATGTTTCTCTACAGGACTGCCCTCAGTGAGTTTTTTTTCCCAGTCTGTGCTCTGTAGGGCAGTGCCCTGACCCAGTTGCAGCACCTTGCACTTGGTCTTGTTGAACCTCATGAGGTTCTTGTGACCCTATATTGTGGGTCTTGGCTGTCCTACAGGGAGAGAAAAGAGTTCTTGGTAAGATACAGCTGTTGAGAGTGATGATAAAATGTGCAGCTTGGAGAGTCATGTTCCCAAAAACTTACTAGTTCCTTGCCAAGACTTGTGCAGGTGTTAAAGTCAGTAAGCTGTTTTTGGTAGGTTGTGAATAGTTGCTCTTCAGTAAATTCAGTTTTATCACAAAATCTGAGACAAAATGTGGAGTTAGCAAGGGAAGACCTAGCAAGGGAAGACATAGCAAAGTGCTCATGTAACACTATAGGAAAGAGATTAGTTACATAGGAAGACCAACCATGGGTCATCTCAACTGTGCCCTTCTTTCCACTTCCCCTGTAGAAGTAACCTTGAAAAGATGCTAAAGCGTAAGTCTGACTTAGGAATTAGTAAATTTCTCTTAAAAACTATTCTGGGATTTTTATTTCCCATTTTAAAAGAACCCCAGAATTGCTGTTAATTCTCAAAGGCATGAAAATTGAATGTGTTGTGTATGACATGTTGAGAATTTTTGGTTTTGCAAACCTTAGGTATGGTGGAGAAGCACAAATGAGATTTCCATCAGCTCTGCCTCCTCCCAGCAACGTTGGACCTATTTTGGGATCTCCTGTTTCTGCAAGTATGTAGCAAGCATTTAATCCTTTTGGACAGGTTTTTTTTCCTTGAATATGTTGTGTTTTGTCTTCTCAAAGTACTTGTGTTCTTTTTCTCTGAAATAGACTGTTTTTCACTTACTAGCTAGTTAATGACAAGAGCTTTTTCTATTCTCTTGAGTGATCTATGTATTTAGTGAGGACGTCGTTATCTCAAAGGATGTGCATATACTCTGTTACTATACTCTGAAGAGGATATACATTTGCTACTTCCAGAGTCATTTCACCGGATGAAGAACAAATTACAAATGATGTGTTTCAGACTTCACAAAGCTTAGCTGGTTGCTGTGTAGATATAACAGTGTTGTTACATTGTCATTGTCATGCCTCTACAGATACTGCTTACTAGAAGGAAGAAGAAATTTGATCAAGGAATGAGCTAGTCATTTGGAGTGATTTCTCTCTTTAAAAGCTCTGTCTTCAACATTTGTTTTCTGCTCCAGTCTTCAGTGCCACCTAAAGAGGAGAAAAGTGCTTATTTTTTCTCCTCAGATCTTGGTGCTTATTGGAGAGAAGACTTTTTTCTACTTTCAGATTCACTTAAATTTCTACAATTGCTATTTCTTAATATGCATTACTCAATTTCAGATTGGAAGGGTTTTTTAAAAAGAAATTAATGATGATGATTTTGAAATTCTGATTGAAGTACTGAATTAAATTAGTTACAGTTTTTATCTAGAACTCATTAATGTATAAAATCCTCTTCCTTCATCTACATGTGGCATTCAGTTTTACACAACAGACTTGGGAAATAAACTTGTTTGCCTGAATTCAAGGAAATTCCATTTCATTACCATATTTTGACAAGTATCCAAATTCCTAAGTATTGGAGAAAAATGTGGTGAACTAGGATGAAATTTAGGAAAAACAGTTGACCCTGTTTTTCAGAATTCTTAACTGCTATTAAAGCTCTAAAGAGGAATGACTACTTTAATGAATTAGTGGCATCACTTTCCAACCCTTTTGGTGTGGAACAGTAACAGTGTGGGCAAGAGCTGAGGCAAGGCATAAGAATGTAAATTAAAACTGAGTTGGAGAGAACAGTAGCTAAGGGAAGAACAGGCGCTAGGAGCAGACTAAGAGCGAAATTAGGTTGTGGGGGAAATGGCAGGAAGCTCTGTAGTCAACAAGGAGACTCATTTTAGGACTAAAAGTGTTTTTCCTAAGTCTAAATGTTTGCTTATTTTTGTCGTTCTGTCATAAATGCCTCTTTCAAACCTAGTATCAAAGCAGATGTTTCCATTTTGCTTCAGTAACAGGTCCAGGTGGAAGGTGGCACCATTCTTCTCCTACTACTTTTTCGGTTTGCTCAAAGGGTAGAGAACTGTCATGTGAAATTAAGATTCTGATATTGTGGATGTCCCATGTGGTGGGTCAGACACTGCTGACAGAAATTCGTTCAACCACCTCATAATTTTGCATGTGAAACTAACATAACAATAATGTTAGCATTAAAAGGCCAGGTGCCATTTCCATCTTTTTCCCACTGTTGAAAGTCTAGTCATGCATTTGCATGCTGCTTTTCTCTTATTCTGTGCTTTGCTTTAAGCACACATGACAATGTGCTCTGAGAATATATTGCCACTGTGTTATCCTCTGTGCTGTTGTGTGTTCTAGAACTCATTAATGTATAAAATCCTCTTCCTTCATCTACATGTGGCATTCAGTTTTACACAACAGACTTGGGAAATAAACTTGTTTGCCTGAATTCAAGGAAATTCCATTTTATTACCATATTTTGACAAGTATCCAAATTCCTAAGTATTGGAGAAAAATGTGGTGAACTAGGATGAAATTTAGGAAAAACAGTTGACCTGTTTTTCAGAATTTTAACTGCTATTAAAGCTCTAAAGAGGAATGACTACTTTAATGAATTAGTGGCATCACTTTCCAACCCTTTTGGTGTGGAACAGTAACAGTGTGGGCAAGAGCTGAGGCAAGGCATAAGAATGTAAATTAAAACTGAGTTGGAGAGAACAGTAGCTAAGGGAAGAACAGGTGCTAGGAGCAGACTGAGAGCGAAATTAGGTTGTGGGGGAAATGGCAGGAAGCTCTGTAGTCAACAAGGAGACTCATTTTAGGACTAAAAGTGTTTTTCCTAAGTCTAAATGTTTGCTTATTTTTGTCGTTCTGTCATAAATGCCTCTTTCAAACCTAGTATCAAAGCAGATGTTTCCATTTTGCTTCAGTAACAGGTCCAGGTGGAAGGTGGCACCATTCTTCTCCTACTACTTTTTCGGTTTGCTCAAAGGGTAGAGAACTGTCATGTGAAATTAAGATTCTGATATTGTGGATGTCCCATGTGGTGGGTCAGACACTGCTGACAGAAATTCGTTCAACCACCTCATAATTTTGCATGTGAAACTAACATAACAATAATGTTAGCATTAAAAGGCCAGGTGCCATTTCCATCTTTTTCCCACTGTTGAAAGTCTAGTCATGCATTTGCATGCTGCTTTTCTGCGATTCTGTGCTTTGCTTTAGCACACATGACAATGTGCTCTGAGAATATATTGCCACTGTGTTATCCTCTGTGCTGTTGTGTGTTGCCAAGTTGAGAGAACTGTAGCAAATAAGGCAAAATTGTATCCTTTGGTAAAAAACAAATTTTCAGACTGCCAGTTTTTCTTACCTTTTCTATGATACATCACCTTGTTTGCTAATGGTATGTGGACATTTTTGTAGATGACCACACATGCTCCTGATATTTTGAGGTCTTAAGTTAGCTGTCCAGACTTAATTTACAGGAAGAGATAAAGTATTCATGGCTGAACTTGAGGCTGTGGACAGTCTCAGATTTAGTGTTTTAACAGTGTTGCTGTAGTGTTTGTACATCTGTCCCACATAAAGATGAAAAGTAATATTACCAGTGTTCAGCATTCAGAAGATGAGGAACAGCAAAAAATATGTGGGCAATATTATATCCAGTGCAGACAGCAGATGGTGTGCAATAAATTAACACATGAATGCTGGGAAAAAAATGCTGCTTCAACTGCTCTTGAAGGAAGTGTATCCATTTATTTGACTTGTGGGGTGTTGATTGTTAAGAAGTCAGTGCAATTTGATACTTTACTATAAACAAAACATTGAAAGTATTTTATTTAACAACTTTGCTGCTTTTGCACAGATACTTTACGGCATATATTTAGGAGAGGGCAGTTTTGGATTGTGTTCCACAACCTTACCTTTATTTCTTTTCCCTTCTTAGGTACCCCTTTGACTGTTGATAGTCCATATTCTAATCCTAACATTTTGACTTCTGGGCAAGGTAACACCTTCTTGTCTATTTTTATTTATTAATTTTTAAGTTAAGGCTTTTTCATTGGCATTGAAATGAGTAATATTTACCTATTTTTACCCTAGGTATACAACCTCCTGCTATGTCAACTCCAATTTTTCCTCCTGGAAATTCCATGTCTCACCCTGGTACATCCATTAGCGGAATGATGGGTCCCGAGATAGTATTTTCTGGAAGACACAATGGCATCTGCATATACTTTGCCCGGATTATAGGGTGAGGTCCTTGTAAAAAGAGATTTTGTCACTCAATTTGTTTCATAGTTTTTCTTTTCACTAATATGTGCATGTAGGTGGCGCATTCTATATTAATAGCCTTTAAATTGGAAATAAGTAAATTTTAATGTTGTATTTATGAAATACCTGCCTATACAATATGTTGGTTTTGCATCTGTTTTAATAATAGTACATTCAGTGAATGCCTAGGGCAGGAAAATTGCTCAGGTACTGAGTCTGCAATCAAGTGCATTAATGGAACTCTGAAATCTCCAGGTTTATTTTTCAAACCTATGAATTGTGTGTTTTAAACTCCTACTGAAGGACAAAACAGATATGCAGAAGGACTTAAAAGATCAAAGTCCTATCTTTAAGTAATTTTTATGAAGAATGTTTAGTCAGAATCAGAAGTCAGAGCAATGAAGCATGAGTAAAGATTCTCTTACTTTGGAAGTTGAGCCCTAAACAACCCAAGCAAGAACAGAGTTCTGCATATGTTGATGATCTGTCTCCATGCTGACTGGGAAAGAAAATTTGTTATGAGACGTGTTTGTTTACAGTGTATTTCCACAGAATCATATTCATCTATAGTATTTGAAAGTGTCAAATTTAGTTTAATTAAAGTTTTTAGATCTGGAATTTCGCTAATTATTTATATCTGCACTGTTCATTATTATATAATGGCTAGTTTTTAGAATATTTACTTTTCTTCCAAAATTAATCCTTATTTTAGACTTTTAGCTTCAAAGTTTGGCTATTTCTTTTTCAAGAAATTATACATAGAAGACTTACAAAAATAGTCATTGGTTAAATGACTTGGTTTCTTTTTTGTTTTGCAGAAATATTTGGGATGGCAGTATAGTCGTGGAGAGAGTTTTCAAAAGTGGCAATCGAGAAATTGTTGCAGTATGTAAAATATTATTCTGTTTTTAGAAGTTTCTTTTAGTATTTAAGTCCTTTTAAACTTCCATTCTTAGTTATAAACTGGTACCAAAACTGATTGGTTTGGTACAAAACCAATAATTTGCCAAGTGATTGTTTTCTTAAGTGCTGAGCTCTTAACTGATAATCAGTTGTCTTTTAAAGCTATTATTTTAAATACTACTTTTTAAGAAACCAAACTAATTTAATCTCTGCTCTTAATTTGCAATGGCAAATTTTCTCCATGTTTATTGATGTCACTTCCTTGATATCCACTTAGGGTTTCTGCATGCTCCCTCCAGACAAACAGTAAAAATAAAATGCTTTAGTGATGCATGATAGTCACTTCAATTGTGGAAGGACATACAAAAATTTTCATCATTTGCCTAACTAACATCTTGTTTCATTTTTTTGTCCATGATGAAAATAAAAGCTTTCCTGGCTGTGGCTGTTAATAGAATCCAGTACTTAATCTTTGTTCAAGCTTACAGTTGGAAGTAGTAAAGCACAGCTGATTTAGTTATTGGGGGCAAAGAAAGTAGCATCTTGAATACTGTGTATCTGTAGAGGACTCCTGCCTCTTCACATGTATGCTGCCTCAATGAATGTGATATAATTATGTTGTGTTCCAGTGATCTCTTACTAGCACAGAATTTATTTGTTGTACCCTCTTCTTTGTCTTTTCAGAGATGTTAGCTTAAAATTGATTTTTTTTTGAAAAAGAATTGTGAAAACCCAGCTTTCTGTAAAGAAGTTTGCTTTCTTTTGCAGATAGAAAGCAGTGTTCCATCCCGTATGCTGGAATGCGTGCTACAAGAACTAAAAGGTTTACAAGAATTTTTGGATAGAAATTCACAGTTTGCTACAGTAGGAGCACTTGGAAACCCAAGGTATTATTAATTTTGGTAAATTTACATGTGGTACTTAATGTCCAGCTTTTGAAAAACTACCATAGGTGTTTTGCTGAGTTGAAGTGTTTGTATAGTCTCCTGCTGGAACATTCAGATGCTAAAAAGGAGTTTGTTACATTTATCTTTAAGGGATTCAGTATTTGTAATCATATTAGCGTTTTTGTTTTTTTTTTTTTGCAGTTTCAGTACACCAGCCAATCTACAGCAGAGACTCCTGGGTTTTATGCGGCCTGATGGTGGAAGTTCTCAGCAAGTCCAGCAAGAACTCCAAAGAAAATATCATGGTATGTAATTGTTTTTGAACAGGAGGTATCAAGGAATGGTGCATTTGGATGTTGCCTTTCTCACTTTTCTTGATAAATGATCTGAATAAATGGCCTTTTTTACACACAAATTCTATGTTAAATATCTTGCCACTGTTTTGCACGTTTACCGGTCTCTTTTTTTTCCTTTCTAATGTTCTCCATTATGGATAAGTTTGTTTAATCTCCTCACTACAGTACTTAGTCGCTGCACAACCATTTATATTTACAAAATAGCATTTACTAAGCAGTTATTTTATGAGACAAGTGAGCATGATGTCATGTTAAAAAACTACTGTAGTGCAGGTTTCCAAAGGTACAGTCATTGAAATGTCTATAAAACTTTGTTTAGAAATAGGAGGTCTGTTACACAGCCCATTTGAATTCTTGTCTTCTTATAGTGCAGCTTTTGCCCAGCACTTGCAGGCAAGTTGGGAAATGTTATTATTGCATATATGGAATTGACAATGTTTGTAGTCCACGTGTGTGTAATCCTGGGCTTTCAATAGTGTAAATGTAAACATTTTTTGTAAGTCACTATGCAGGATTTGGTAGACCTTTAATAATTTTATTTTTTTATTTTTATTCTTTACTGAGTTCATAAATCCTTTCAGATTGCTGAATGGCACAATGTAATTATTTTTAACCTCATTTGTGAAATGTAAACACTCAAACACATAAATTGTTGCAATTATGTTCTGCTTATGTTGTAAGTGTGAAAACATTATCCTTTCAGTTTATATATTTTACCAGATTTAAATGTTGTAGTTTTTGGAGTAGTTGTTGCTTTAAAGATAGTGTAGACAGTATTGACCACAGCTGAAATTATAATTGTTTTCCATATAAGTAAATACAGGTAATCAAACAAAAAGGGAATATGTATGGGTTTACTTTGATTTCTTTTATGTTCAGCTGAAATACATTTATACCCATTTTTGAAACAAATGGAAAAATTTAAGACTGATGTGTAAATCTAGTGCACAGAAAATCATACTTGATTTTCAGAGAGTATGATTCCTTTGTTGCATAGTTTGAAATAAATGTTAACAGAGGATTATTTGTTTTGGGGCAGTGTTGACATGGCATTCATCTCCCAGGAGAGTTAGGCAGCATTAATCAACAATGGAAGAGAAAAAAGATAGAAAGTTAAGGGTATGGTTACCGAAAAACTTCAAAAACTTACATGCTTGTTTGAAACATGTGGAACAGTTCTTGCTGACAGTCCCTGATTTTTCAGCTGAGGCACAGCTAACTGAGAAGACCTCACTTCAAGGCATCCAGCAGCTTGTTCGCAAAACCTGCCAGGCACTGGCTTTATGGAAGTTGCTATGTGAGCACCAATTCAGTGTTGCTGTAGGTGAGCTTCAGAAGGTAAGATCTGAATAATACAATTTTAATTTGTTTGTACTCATCACCTGAGTTTCTTTTGCTACCTAAGTATTCTCAAAGGACTATTACTTAAATTAATTGAGAAACATGAATTTTAAACCACACATGAATTTTTTTTATGTGGTCACAAATGTTTAAGAGATTGACATAATCACTCAATTTTATGCAATTGGAAGTGTCGCTAACAATAAATTGGTCTACTTTTATTGACAATTAATACTGAGTCTCATTTGTAAATTACTGGTTCTTTACCTTAAGCATGTTCTGCAAAATGTTCTGAAAAGAATAGACCAGCATATTCCAGCCAAATGGAATTCACTCTTTGCCTTAGTCTTGGTGAAGGATGGAGAACAATAGGGTAGTAGAGTCCTTGCTCTTCTGTGTAAGTAGGGAACCAGAATGCACCACAGAACAGCTAAGGTTGGAAGGAACCACTGGAGATCATCTGTCCCCTTTGCAGTGGGGGTAATAATCTAACTGATTCTCAAAGCAGGGGCAGCTAGAACGGATTGTCCAGGACTGTGTCCAGTAAGGATTTTAATTTCTATAAAGGTGAGAACTCCACAGTGTCTCTGAGCAACCTGTTCCAATGTTGAACCACCTCTAGAGCAAGAAAGATTTCTCTTCTATCCAGGTGTAATTTCCTTTGCTTCAACTTTTTACCATTGTGCAGTGTCCTGTTATTGGTTACCACTGAGAAAAAACTTACTCTGCATTCTTTACACTTTCTCAAAAATATTACTAAGATCCCACATATCACCCTCTAAGCCTCCAGGCTAAATGATCCCAGTTCTTTCAGGTCCCTGGTTCATAAAGAAGGAAACTTGTAGAACAAAGGGTGATACTGCTGTGCACCCTTTGCTGATGTTGAATTCGCAGCCAACCATTGGAAAAAGCTATTAATTTGAATAGTGGGCATTTTGTCTTAAAATTTGATAGGATTATTTAAGAAGTTGTATTTTTTTGTTCACAAAAAGAATCATTTTAAAGCCTTACAGAGGCACAGAAGCTGTTGCTCTTCACAATGTTGCATAGGGAGCTTTGTGCAACTTTTATTTGTGTTGGACAAGTAGCTAACTTAACTGTTCAACAAGTAAAATGTTTTCCTTTGTCTTCAGTAGATTTAGAGTTTTTGTAGCTGTATTATCATGCTGTTAGTATCATCTATAGACACTATATAGACACTACCTAGACCCTACTGGCAACTATGTGCACAAATATTAATAATAAATTTTTAAAAATTAGAAACCTTCAGTGTAATTTAATCTTAAAAAGCATAATATGTTCAGACCTCGAACTTTCCAAACTCCTGGTTTTATTGAATCTGTCATTTTTATTGTTACGAATATTAAAACCTTTGACAGTCTCATAGGATATGCATTCTGAAAGTGCCCTGTGAAGTAAAAGGAACTGTTAATTCCATTTTTACTGTCAGAGATATGAAACAGAGGGACACATAGTGAAGATGGCATTGGAAGTCTATTAAGAGGAGTGTTCACTGTCCTTAGGCATCCGGCAAGGCCTTTAGTAGTAGCCATTGCTTTATTATTTTTATTTTCCTATAAAGTGTGTACTTTAAATAATGTATTTCTATGCTGTACATTGTAGTCATTGGAGTTTTGTATGTTTTTAATTATTAGGAACAGTTATTTTTGCTGCTAGAACATTCGGACATGTCTAAACAGGGTCAAGTAAAAGATTTGGTAAACTAATAAAATTCTGTCTCATCTTCAGGAACTTCAAGAACAGCTAAAGGTTACTGCTTTTAAAGACTTGGTGATTAGAGATAGAGAGTTGACTGGAGCACTCATTGCCTCTCTTATAAACTGTTACATCAGAGATAATGCAGCTGTGGATGGAATCATTGCCCATTTGCAAGATATCTGCCCTCTTCTTTATAGCACTGATGATGCTGTGTGTTCAAAGGTAAATGCACTTCCAGTTTTTGCAGCACCCAAGCACAACCTGAGAACATACACAAATGAGATACATTGGGCATCTTGTAAGTCTTATTATTGTGCTCAAGTAGTTTCAGAAGCAGAAGATGAAGTTAAGTTGTGGACATATTTTCATCTTTTAAATTCATTATTGCTGAACATTACACAAAAATTACTTGATGCATTTGCAGTTATTTTTATAGTCTCTTAACTCTGATCTCTAATCTTAACTCTATCTTCTTAATGTTGATAAAACGTTGTCTTACTCCAGTCTTTCTCAGCATAGTATCTTGGTTTTTGTCCATTCCACAGTTTACTGGAATTTGTGACATAGAGTTGTGTTTTAAGAACTTAGGTCTTTGAAGCTTTTCAAATAAATTTGAAACAAGTAACTGGTGAGGAGAGAATAGGAAACCAGTTGCTTAAGTCTTCAGCTCTTTTAATTCTATTGTAGCCTTTTTGCTGGAAACTTATTGACCAGAGAGTGCTTTTGAGAGAGGATGGTCTTTTCTTCTGTTTCAGCTTTGAAATTTAGAATAATATCTCACTGAGAGTATCCATAATCTGTACATGATGTGCTCATGTTAATAATTTCCATTTTGCATTTGTTTTTAGGCAAATGAACTTCTTCAGCGATCTCGACAAGCTCAAAGCAAAATGGAAAAAGAGAAGATGCTGAGGGAGTCCCTGAAAGAGTACCAGAAGATCAGCAATCAAGTAGACCTTGCTAATGTTTGTGCACAGTACAGGCAGGGTAAGAGCCAGTCACTGATCATGCTGAGTAATTTCATGGTATACTTCCATGCCATTTTTTTTTTTTTTTCTAACTTTCAACTCAGTTTTGTAGTTTTTTACCATAAACAATTGCTTAATAAATCTTAAAATTAAAATGTGCCAGGTTTTTCTTTTTTAAAACCTTCCTAGATTTAACAAGCCAACCAAGAAATCCATTTCTATATTAAAATAGTCCCATGTATTTACTTCATATTGCAGTGCCCATTTGCTTCATGTATGTGGTTGAAATATTTCACTAGATTCTATGTAAGCAGAGGGTTACAGGTACCTTTTATACAAAATACGGTGTTTGAAAGATGGTTCTGAATCCTAATTAGTTAACTGTATCAGTTAAATATACATTTAAATTATAGAACAGATAAGAAATGGGCCTCTGTACAGTTTTATATATTGTGCAGGACATTCTCCGTAACGTCTACATAACTTAACTTCAAATTTGCATATAAATGCCACAGGGTGGGGACAGGTGTAGATTTTAAATTACATGGACCAGAGTGAGTAGTGTAGCATTTGCTTGAGAAATGTTTGATGTCACTTACCATTTTGTTGTGAATTCAATATGATAATGAACAGTGATAATTGTTTTGGTTTTCCTAGTGCGTTTCTATGAGGGAGTGGTAGAGCTCTCTCTTACAGCAGCTGAAAAGAAAGATCCCCAAGGTCTTGGCCTTCATTTCTATAAAAATGGAGAACCAGAAGAAGATGTTGCTGGACTCCAAGCTTTTCAAGAAAGGCAAGTTCTCAGGATAATTTATGATGATTATATGGAGTGCTTTATTTCAAGTGACTGGGAAAATAGCTCTTTTAGGCAAGGAATGCAGGGTAATAATAAACAAGCATTTTATGATAAGGAACACAATATAAACATTTTTGCCCATCATGCTCCCTTTGATTATGATTAATATGGCAGCAACTTAATTTGAAACTGGGGATAATAGATCAGAAAACATTGTGATCAGAACACTACAGAAATACTTCTTAAAAAGATGAACAACTAGATTGTGATATCCAGCTGACAATAAGCTGACAATATTCTTTTAAATCTTAGTAACTGTCTACAAAGGCATGCAATAACACACTTGTAAAAATTAGTTTATAGACAGTTGCAATGAAAATTACAACGCTTTTATTTTTTTTGCTCTGTTTACAGATTGAACAGCTACAAGTGTATCACTGACACCCTTCAAGAGTTAGTGAATCAAAGTAAAGCTGCTCCTCAGTCTCCCAGTGTACCCAAAAAGCCAGGTCCTCCAATGCTGTCATCTGACCCCAACATGTTAAGCAATGAAGAAGCTGGACATCATGTAAGAAACTCATAAAAAAGTCATGACTGCACTCCAGAGAACAGTGTGACTTGAAGGGGTCTAGAATTTATTATTTTAATAAAATTGTGGAGGAGTTTAATGAAGTGAAGGTTTGTCATGAATTGGCCTCAATATCTAGAGCACCCATAGAAATTATGACACACAAATGATATGAACCTAAGTATTGTCGCATGGTTGTTCAGGACTTAAAGTAATGTAACCACTTCTCTAATAGCAGTTCTGACCTTTTCTTCCCTTAGTTTGAACAAATGCTAAAGCTGGCTCAGCGTTCAACAGATGAGCTCTTCAGTATTGCACTTTACAATTGGTTGATACAAGCTGACTTGGCGGACAAGCTGTTACAGGTGAGCTTGTCTATACACAGTGAACTGGGAGAGGTAATAATGCTTAAAAGGCAGGGAAGAGCAAGAGTGTAACTGTTTTCTTTCTTATGTCTGCAGGTTACTGCTCCCTTTTTGGAGCCCTACCTGGTGCGGATGACCAAGATTGATCAAAACAAAGTCCGCTATATGGATTTACTCTGGAGATACTTTGAAAAAAACAGGAATTTTAGTAATGCTGCTAGAGTTCTGGCTAAGTTGGCTGACCTCCATAGGTATGACTTACGTGTGCTCTATTGTATATATGTTGAGATAACTAGAGAAAAACCAAAAAAACCAAAATCAAAACTTTTTGTGTAAGTGCTTTTTAAAAAGGATGTTTTCTAAAAAAAAAAAAAATAGGATGTGTTAGCTTTAAATCTAGGCAATTATTTGAAATCAATGATAATGTTCATTTTTGTATTGTAATTACAGGAAATACATTGTAAAGTAATGTATAACTTATTAAGTGGCCAGTTCTTATTGAAAAGTACACTAGAACTGAGCTTGCAGCAAAGATGGGGCTATGTGGTTGCATTGTGTCATGCATGATTTACTAAAATCTGGAAAAGGCACATATTACTTCCCAGAGTCTAGCTAGAATATAACTAACCCTCAAAATTATATTGAGTACTAATTTTATTATGAATATTTATTTTGCAGCACAGAAATTTCTCTTCAGCAGCGTCTTGAGTACATTGCACGTGCCATTTTGAGTGCCAAAAGTTCCACTGCCATATCCTCTTTAGCTGCTGATGGTGAATTCCTACACGAACTAGAAGAGAAAATGGAAGTAAGAAAAAATATTAATCTAAGCTACACTGTAAATGCATTATTTCTTGGCATGTAACAGTTTTACTACCAGTTCTGTATAAATGGATTTCTTTGCTTTCATCCTGCAAAGTTAGGCAGATGAAATTAGACCTAATGGTGTAAGTGGCAATATTTCTACATTTAAATAAGCTAAAGTTAATTCTGGATGTATTTTTAAACTATGATTGAATTAATCGAATCTTGAAATACTGTATTTTCCTCTTAAACAAGGTTGCAAGGATCCAGCTTCAAATACAAGAAACATTACAGCGACAGTATTCCCATCATTCTTCAGTACAAGATGCAATCTCCCAGCTTGATGCTGAGTTGATGGATATAACCAAGGTGATTAAAATTTCCTTGTGTTAAAGCCCAGTTTATCAAATTTTGGGGAGAAAAAATGTTTTGCAAAGAATGATTCTATATTGACTAGGAAGAGTAACATGCAGTTTATCATTCCTGGTCTCAGAATGTCTGCTACCCTGGACTGTAATTTTCTGTACTTGAATAGTACAGATAATAGTTTCAGTCTTTAGTATTTTGATTTCTTTCACATGTTTATCTTCATAATGACATCTCTTAAATTTCTTCACTCATAGAAAAAATTAATGGAAAATTAAGTTTTCATTTCAAATTCATATAAAATTTAGCGTTGTATCTAAGAAATGAAACAAAACATAGCAAAAAAAAAATTGGGTTTATAACAGTTACGTTGCATATTTACTAGTATGTCAGACAAAATAAGAAACAACAGATTTTTAAGATTTAATTTGATCCTACATGAAAAGTAAAGCTTGGTAATTTTTCTTTCAGCTGTATGGAGAATTTGCTGACCCTTTTAAGCTCTCGGAGTGTAAGCTTGCAATTATACATTGTGCAGGTCATTCTGATCCTATCTTGGTGCAAACTCTCTGGCAAGAAGTCATTGAAAAAGGTAGGTCTTAAATGCAGTAGGAGTTGTGATGAACTCTCTCATCCTTTACCGTCAGTTAGTAATTCACTCTCTGATCCTGTTGTTTTTGATTGTTTGGCGTTTTTTCCCCCTTGGTGTTTGGGCTTCGAGTTTACCATTGTGCTAACAACATTGATCAGAAATCTAAGGGAAAAGCTATGTGGTAGTGGGTTTGTTGTGTGGTTCTGGAATGTGGTTTTCACGGAAGCATAAAAACTTCAAAATGTACATGCAAACATACCAGAAAAGGTTGTATTTTTACTTCTTGTGCTGATTATTTTGTTGACAAGAGTGTAAGACTTTCATGTATTATTTATAAATTTAGGTACCTCAGTGTCATTTTCTATAGATGTGGGACTTTTCCTGAAGTTCTATCTAAGTGTTTTCTTTTAATTTCCAGAGTTGAGCGACAGTGTATCTCTGAGCCCTGCTGACAGAATGCAAGCACTTTGTCTGAAGCTGGCGCTGCTTGGAAAGATCTATGCTGGCACACCTCGCTACTTTCCTTTAGGCAAGTTGTTAGCCTGCATAGTAAATAAGCATATGTATGTGTTGGATGGGTTTCAGCTTTATTTTTAGACTCTTAGAAAAGTTTTAAACTAAGAAATGTTTTTTGTTTTTTTTATCTCAAAAGAAATTGGAAATAAATGAAGTTTAGGTGGCAGCAGCAGTTACTTTTGGATGGCTGTGCAAATCCCATTTTAGAAAGTAGTAAAGTTTGTTTGCATCAAAGCACAAAGTACAAAATGTGGTTTTATTCATTTAAGATTTTAAGTAAGCACATTTATCTGCTGTCTCTTGAAATTCTGTATGAACCATCTGCCATCTGAAGAGGTAGATTCTGAAAATTATTGGGGAGATTTCTGGATAGTTCTTAGAATTTCTGATTTTCTGATGCTCATATGTTTTGACAATGTGCTATTATATAAAAACCTGGCAAATATATTGTTCAGCAGTAAATCTTATTTTATAATACTAAAATAATGTGCAACTAACATTAAATATGAACATTTAGTGCTGACCGATACACTGTTAATTGTTACAGGTACTTAAACAAGCTTCAGTAGTTTTTCTGGCCATTCTAGCAAAGGTAGTCATAGTATGTGTTTTGTGTAGAAACAAAAGTTAATGAATTTTTCTCAACAGCATAGTTGCAAGGCAAAACGGTACCAAAGTACTACGTATGAGTAATCCCTGCCATGCAGGGCTGAGAGTAAATTACTCTTAAATGCCTTTGTTTCATAGACTCCCAGTAACAAGTTGGAATCTAAATGTTCCCCCATTTATGTCCCCCAGATTTTCTAGTGCAGTTTCTAGAGCAACAAGTCTGCACTTTGAACTGGGACGTAGGTTTTGTAACATACACCATGCAAGAAATTGGAGTGCCATTGCCAAGGCTGCTTGAAGTGTATGATCAGCTGTTCAAAGCACGGGTAAGGAAAATTGCACAAAATAAAAATTATGTCTTCAACTATTATCAAGGTCTAACTTTAATGGGAAACATGAAATAATATAAGGAAGGACATAACAAAATATACATTCAGAGCTTTGCTTTCTTTACTGAAAGACTATTTAAAAGCTGCATTTTCACCCTGTGAATAAAATCTGTGGATTTTATTAATTTCCATACCAGAGCATGATGAGGAAGTTTGTTAATTCTTTTAGTTCACCTGCAGCCAGTTTAGGATGAAACAGGATTAGAATTCTTATGTTGCAGAAGGAACAGCATATATTGAGTATATTAATTTTATTTGTTTCCTAATAATTATTAAAATTTGTTGCATTACTACATCTTCTCTGATCCATTAATGCAAAGAAGTTTGACTTTGTGGTAATGGAAAACTGAGTTAAATTTATGTATATTTACTATGTAATTTAAAATAATGTTTCAATGTAGGCTTAAATATAGATGAAAGTAGAATTCCTATTAATATAACTTTCTTGATACAATAAATAAATAATTGCACAGCTGGCAATTCCTGTACACACGACACACTTGTTTTTTTTCTTGTCTCCTTCATATTTGTGTCCTTAATATTTTGTGGTTTGGTTTTTTTTTTAGGATCCATATTGGAGTAGAATGAAAAAGCCTTTGCACCTCTTGGAGTGTATTCACGTATTACTGTCAGGATATGTACAGGATCCAAGCAGAGTACCTATGAGGTAAAAAGATAGCTATATCCTAATGAATAGTGATACATAAAATATTCTAAAATACTTCACACACACAGCAATTCCCAAAGCTTTTCTTCTTTAGGGTTAAATTAATATTTTATTCCTAACACTTGTCATTCAAAACCATTTGGTAGAAACTTGTTAAAGTCTGCCTTCTAAACTACTTCCACAAAGGTAATTTTCTTCACATCACTGAAGATACTTGAGGAACTGAGAGGATTATTTTGTGATTTTTGGCAATATACTTTAAGGACTAGTTCAGACAAATCTGTTGCAGTGTGTGAAAGTGGGAGAAAACACAAATTGGGCATTTTGTAATTGAAACAGTGAACTGTTTCATGTACAAATTCTAGAAGCTCTGAGTTACTCTAGGAGAGAGAAGACTAGACACTGGGATGGATCTTCCCCAGTTGTTTATAAGAGGTTGATGATGAATCAGTCTTCAAGACTAAAATTCAGCTTTGTTCACATCAGGAAGAAATTTAGGTGTAATAATAGAAGTAGTTTCTAGTGAAAAAGATAGCTAGGTACTTGAAAAAGTTGCCTGCATATCACCTCTAGTTTTGACAATTTTTATTTGAATAGACTATATGAATTTCAGTCAGAGCTATCTTGTCTCAAAAACAAAAACCAGAACTAGGCAAAGTCTTGAGAACTCTTCTAAACATAGATGTTGCTGATTCTTTTGAAAAATGTACATAAAATATCCCCTGTTCATATACAGTTTACTTCTATCTTTTATCACTTTATTGGTCTTTTAAGGTTGGTTGATTTAAATACTCTATTGGAACTTTAGTGAATGTTGTCTGATTTTAATACTTCTTTCAATAATACATAAATTGAGATTTGATTATAATTTATGACATTTAAACTACTATCTACATTAATAACTTATACATTGACCATAATAATATCTAAAGTAGTATCTAAATATTTCACATTGCTATAAACTGTATCATGCTTTTAAAGTATTTAATATCAGATAAATAGTAATGAGTCATTTATTTTCCCATTATGCCTTAGTCACAGGCATTAGATTTCAAAAATAAATTTCTCTTAATGAGTAGTTAAATACTTCAAGTAGCTGACAGATGTCTTACTGATACACTATTCCATTGCAACTCAAAGAATGCTCATGTTCTAGTTCAGATGAATTCTGAGATACAGGATTAAAAAGGAGCACATTGTTATTCTTTGTTTTGTTTGCAGGCGACGATTTACAAATGTTTGCTTGGATGCTGTTAGTTGCTACCTGGTTGAACTTCAGTCTATGAGCCCCACACTAATGGTTCAGACTACTATTGGGAATTTTAAATCTCTACAGGCCAAGTTAGAACGGCTTCACTGATTGGCTAATACAAGAACAGAATCATTATTGCAGGTAATACAAACTGAAATAAAGGCTCCGATGTTGGCACTGAATTACAAACGAACAAATCCTCAGAAAGAAAATCCTGAGAGAGTTTTCTCCTGCCATGGTTATCAAATGTGTGGCCTGTATTCATGCTCTTCCTAAAAGTATCTACAAATTGTAGAATGTAAATGTGACAAATGGAGTTTCTTTTACTTTTACTACTACTAGGTTTTTTAACAATAGAAAGCTTTTTTTTATACTTGAAATAAAATACATTGTGTGATCTTTGCCATGGGGATAAAAATATTTTAAAAATACTTTCTTTTTCTTTGTTCTAAATAATGGGGAAAAGCAAATTATTTCCCCTATTTCATCTTAATATGTTGTATCTGTTAAAATCAAATAAAGAAGTAAAAAAATGACTTCTGTCTATTTTTATTACGTGCACACAAACACCAAATTCTATACACACCTAGAATCCCCTCCCTGCCCTGCTGCCCATGGGGCTGTGGATGCAGCCCAGGACAGGTTTGGCTCTCTGGACTGTGAGTGCCATCGCTGGGGCATGTGCAGCCTCTCACCCACATCTTGCACAGATGTGTGGGGGACCATCTGAAAGGCTTTACGGAAGTCCAGACAAATACCATCTGTATCCCTTCATTTGTCCACTGTTGGAGTCACTCAATCATGAAGGTTACCAGGTTGATCAGGCATGACTTACCCTTGGTGAAGTTGTGCTGGTTGTCCCAAATCACCTCTCTGTCCTCCAGGTGCCTCAGCACAATTTCTAGGAGAACCTGTTTCATGATCTTCCCAGGCACAGAGGGGAGGTTGACAGGTTAGTAGTTCCCAGGGTTGTTCTTTCTTTCTAAAGATGGATACATTTTCTTCAGTCACCTGAGACCTCAGCTGACTGCCATGACTTTTCAGTTATCATGGAGAGTGGCTTGGGAACTACATCAGACAATGCTCTCAGGACCCTGGGATGCATCTGACCAGCTTCTACAGACTTAGGGAAATTCAGGTTCCTTAGGTCATCATGAACCTGATCTTCCCTTGCAGTGGGAAGCACTTTGCTCCCCCAGTTGCCATCATGCTGTCCATCAGCTCAAGAGGTGTGGGAAGACAGGTTTCCATTGAAGACCGCAGCAAAAATGTTGAGTACCTCAGCCTTCATCAGTAAACAGTTTTCCATCACTGTTTATCAGGGGTGTTACAGCTTCTCTGGCCTTCATTTTCTAGTTGCATACGTGTAGAAGCCCTTCTTGTTATTCCTTATGTTCCTTGCCAGGTTCAGTTCCAGCTTCTGGAAGGCCTCACCTCATCCCTACATGACCAGTCTTTCTCTATACTCTTTCCAGTTTCCCTGTCCTAGTTTCCATTATATGTGCATTTACTTCTTTCCCTTTAGTCTGACCAGCAGTTCCCTAATCTGCCATGCTGGTCCCTAGCTTTTCTTGCCCAATTTATTGCTCCTGGGGATTGCTCCTGGGGATTGCTAGGTCTTGTACTCCATGGAAGACAAAAAAATCCATTAGAATAGGGTTTTAATCCATCAGCCTCTAGGTTTTGGGCCCAGCATGCTTCCACCGCTTCACTCTGCTCCTCCCAGTGCCTCTCAAGGACATGGGACCCCCATCAAAGTGCCTTTGTCCAGACAACAGGAATGAAAAGTGTTGGAGAACAAGGGCATAAATCCTGCTGCTTCTCGCTTGATGAGTGCTCTACAGCACCTTTACGATGAAATAGGATTGCTCTAAAATTTTGCTTAAAGTACATTTCTTTCCCTCTCAACTACCAAATACATTCTGGCGATTTTAAGCCAGCAAATGCACTCATTGGTGTAATATAAAAATGAAAATACAACTCTTTTTTACCTTGTTAGATGAAAAAAGAGGTAAATATTAGATTATTAGCTTTTCTTCTTTGTCAGTGTTAAAAACTTAAAAAGTATTTAAATAGTAGTAGTCCTGTGTGTCCTGGGAAAAATATTTGCTTCTTTTCATGTAAAATAAACCATCTTTAAGTATTAGAAGTTACCTTCTGCTAAGCTATATTTCATACCAAGGATATCATGCATTTACCCTGGTCTTATTAGTGCAGTTCACAAAAATAATGTCCAAAGTCTTGCCTGATATATTTAACTAAATTTCAGTATTTGCATAAAAATATGTTGTGTTCATCCACATTCTGTAATCTGTGATTACTAAACAGATTTCTATTTTCAGATTTGGAAAAATAACTGAAAAGTTTTGTACAAACACAAATCACAGACTTGAAGTTCAGCTCTGCAGGTTTTTTCTCCAGTTAATGGAATAAGGATTCCTCTGGAAATATTGCAAATTTATCAAAGTAGTAGTATTTCAAAGTGTATCACAAGTTACATATTTTTCAGATGACAGCAGGTAATTCCAGTATACACATAAACTTTTATTTTCATAACACTGGCTCTACTCTCAGATGGAGAAAGGATAGGTTTTGTTTCCCAATATAAATTTGCAGGTATGTGGAAAACTGGGATCAGAGGGGAGAAGGGTGGGTTAATGCAATAGATGAAATGAAGGATGATAATCACCGGGAAGCAACAGACCAACGTGAATGGGAAACATTGCTCATAAACAATATTATCAATGTATCTTTACTTGTATGTTTTTTGTTCTTAGCTTTCAATCAAGACTGTGATTAGGGAAAGGTGGCAGAAGGTGGGAACAAGGGTGAGTTTCAAAGAATAGCTGCTTTAAGCAAATCAAGGGTATTTCTTCAAGGTGATAAAAGAGCTTACCCTACTTGTATTTCACCATATCATGGTTTAACCCCCTCTAGCAAGTATTCACACAGCCACTTCTCACTCCCAGTCCCCCTTCCATAGGATAGGGGGAGTTGGAAAAAAAGGTAAAACATGAACTGAGCATGATGTTCCATGGTGTGGAAAATCTCCTTGGCCAGTTCATGTCAGCCCTCCTGGCTGTGCTCCCTCTTGTCTTTTGTGTACCTGCTTGGTGGCAGAGCACAGGACACTGAAAACTCCTTTAATAAATAAAGTAAGTATCCATGGTGCAACAGCTGAAGCATCAGTGTGTTATCAACATTGTTCTGCTAAATCAAAAGCATAGCATTGTACCAGCCACTTGGAAGAAAAGTTACCTTTATCTCAGCTGAAACCAGGACAACCTGAATTCCAGTAATTCCTGAATTGTATTGAGAATGCTGATCTCTTACAGCTATGTCTCCTGCTGTTACTCATGCCCCTCATCCCCAAATAATTATGCTGATGCAAATTGTCCCCAACAGCCACAGCCATGTGCCCTGTTCCCTGTGGGCTGTTGCCAGAGGTAATCCACGGTGTCTGGCTTTCCCCACTGAGGCAGTAGTGTTGATCATCAAGCCTCAATAGTCAGTTTTCTTGACATACGAGACTTCACAGAACCCTAAAATGATCTGAGTTTGAAGGGATGTTAGAGATCAAATAGCTCAACCCCTCTGCCATATGCAGGGCCACCTTCAACTAGACCAGGCTGTTCAGAGCCCCATCCAACCTGGCCTTCAGTGTTACCAGGGATGGGGCATCTTCAATTCCTCTGGGTGACCTGTGCCAGTGCCCTCCCCACACTCCAAGGATTTCTTTCTAGCATCTAATGTAAATCTTATCACTTTGAGTTTAAACCTCTTCCTCTTTGTCCTACACACCCTTGCAAAAAGTCCCATTTTCCTCTATTTTATAAGTCCCCGTTAACTACTGATTTGCCTCAATGAGGTTTCCGCAGAAGTTTCTCCAGGCTAAACAAGCCCAGCTCTCTCAGCTTATCTTCATAGGAGAGGTGTTCTTGCTTTTGATATCGCTGCGCTCCTTTGGACCCTTTCCACCTGGTCCAATGTCCTTCCCGTGCTGGGGACCCCCGAGCTGATGCAGCGCTCCAGGTGGGGTCTCACCAGAGCAGAGAGGCCGAATCCCCTCCGTCAACATGACCACGCTGCTTTGAATACGGCCATGGATGCCGGCGGCTTTCTGGGCGGCGAGCGAGACTCCACCGGCCTCGCCAAGCCGGCATGTTCAGAGGTGCGACGGTACCCTCCAGCCATGCGCTGAGCCCGCCCGGGCCGCACGGGAAGGGCCGCCCTGAGCGCCGGCACCGTCCCGCCGGGAGCCGCGGGGCGGGCGGGGCTGCAGCTGCGCCCTGCGCCGGCCCGGCCCGGAAGCTGCGGCAGCGCGGGGCGGCGGGGCCGGCGGCGGGCCCGGCCCCCTCAGCAGCTCGGCTCCGGCCAGCCGGCCGCGCTCCGGGTAGGCAGCTCCTCCCGCCGCTCTGCCCCGGGGAATGAGCCCGCCCCGGGGGCCGCCCTGAGCGGGCGCTGGCAGCGCTGGTGGCGCCCGGCGGCGGCGGAGGAGGAAACCTGAGCCCCCTCGGTCCCCGCGCCAGGCCGGCGCCCCTGCCCTGGGGTTTCCGATCTCCCGCCGGACGAGGGTGCAGAGCATTTTCCACGTCTTGTGCATTTTTGGAGTTCTTAACAATGTACTTGCGGCTTCTCTCTTTCAACTCCTTCTGAGCGAGCGTGACCCGCTCCGCTGAGCAGCACATCTCCCGTGAGCTGCCCGAGGAAGATAGTTGGAAGTACAGGTTAGCATCAGTTCTCTTTGTGTTTAGCAGGAAGCTGCTAGAGATGGTCAAGACTTTCCGTTTGAATTCCTCTCCTCTGCAGCTACCCCGAGATAACAAAACCTTCTTTTTTTTTTTTTTTTTTTTTTTCTTTCTTTCTTTCTTTCTTTCTTCAGTTTCTCTAGAAACGTGTGGAAAAGCCACTATTTGCTTTTCTGTATAATGGTTACCTAGAGGCTTAGTTAGAATGGAGATTAAGCTAGATGTGCTCGTCTCTACGTGTATCAAGCAAAGAAAACCATGGCCCCGCATATCATGGGTTGGACAGGTAAATGTAATAAACTCTTTGAGTTTTAATTGTATAATACTTTGCCCTTCCATTTGCTTTAGGAGGGTTTAAAAACAACCTCAGGAAGTATTTTGAGTAACCTTAAGAGTTATAAAATAAATTACTTTTATCTTATTGATCTGAGTCTGGAGATTTAAAATTTCTCAGGGAAACTTTGCAGAGCCTTTTTTTTTCCCTACCCCAAAGACTCAGAAGAGCTTAGATGAGATTGTTGTTTTGATGGTTATAGTTTTTCATAACGTTTTTTACAATACATTGTGGGAAATTTGAATGATTCTTTTTCCTCATTTCATCCTGCATCTCTTGAAAGACACACTTAGACTTCTTTCATAAAATCAAACTAAACCTTTTTGTTCTATGATTTGAATTTAAGTAGGTAGCAATTTAATGCTGATTTTTTTTCTATTGAGATCACTGGCAATTATCTCACTAAATTAATCTCACAGGACAAGACAGCTAATGTACAATTTTTGCAATTTTAGCAGGTAGTTTAGCAGAGGTACTTTGAATAACTTTTTAATAATGACTGTAAGATGAGTTTGGTGTTTTGAAACCTGTGAATCGAATTCATCATCACTGTAGGTCCATGCTGGTTATAATATACTGTAAAGTAAATATGCCAAAGAATGGAATTAGTATGGCAATTGCTGCCTTATTGTACTTTTAAAAATTAATTTTCCCCGAATATTTTTTCTCTGCAATATTCTGTATGCCTGTGTAGAAAACAGAATTTTGAAAAATTAAATGCTTTTTTATTCTTTCAATAGGAAAAAGAGGCTGTTTTTCTTCTAGACGGTAAACATATAAATGAAATTAACTTGTCGTCAGGGAAGACAAAGAAGAAAATCCCTTCACTGCAGTCATTGTTGAAAAATGTGGTTGTCTTAACAACATCAGGAAATGGTTAAGTATAATATCTTATGTGCAATGAGCTCAGGTTATTTTATTTATATTTGTAGCAGTGTGAAAAGACAGATACCTAGAGTAAAACTGTGGCTTAGGTGGAAGACAAGTAATTTTAAGTAATGTCACAGTAATATCCTTCAAAACTTCTCTCCCCCAACGAACACAGCTGCTTGGTTGGCAGGAATACTTACAACAGGAGAGCTCTTTCTTTGGAATAAAGATCAGGACTGCTTGAAAATTGTACCAGCAATCGAAGAGTCCAAAAAAATAGTCGCAGGAGCACAAGGTAGGTTTTTTCAATTGATCCTGTGAAAAAATGGAATAAAGGGAAAGTTATTTTCTTTTCTTGAAAAGCTATTACATGAATAAAACTGTATTCTTACATTGTTTTGCATTTGTATAATTTGTTTGCTAGCTAAACTTTGGCAACTGTCATTTGAGTGATACAGGTTTTTCATTTAGTAATCCCTTGTAAACAGTTCATTTTCAGATACTGTAAGTGTATTTTTTAATTTAAATTTTTTAAATAAAAATTTTATTAATTTTTTACTGTAAAGCATTCCTGACTAGGTTATCAATTAGGGCAGATGCACTTTTGATGTAAACAATATATGGATAATTTGAAGGTGATTCTCTGGGTGGGCTTTTATGGCAAATGCTAGCTGGAAAGAATAAAATACAGACACATATTTGCAAACTTAAGTATCAAATATTTTCTTGTATTGGATAGCATCACTGATACCAGTTTCTGAAGTTAAATATTGCACAAGAAATTCTGTCATTTCAGCGAAGATCAGTAGTATACCTAAGAGCTAAAATAATCCATAGTAGAGCACGTATGCTGTCTCAGGAAACTCTAATGGTTGAGTGTTGTGGGAAAGATAATTCATAGGATGCATAGACATAAACATCCATCTGACTTTACTGCTGCCCAAGGTCTGCTGTCAGTCATGAAGCTGGAAATTACAGATACTTAACATGACAGCTTGGATTTCTAGTTATAGATAAGAAGAGAAATTTACTTTCTTTATTCTTTTTAATGCTATGTCTAACAAAGGAACAGAAACTATCCTGGCACGTTGTTGTGGTTTTCTTTTTTCTCCAGAGTGTTTAATGAGATTGTACTTGTATGTATCTGGAGATGGCAGAAAGGTACTGTTAACAACTCCTACAGCATGTACCTTTTTGTGGGAGAGTACAGAACATGAAAATACAGCCTTTGGTAAAAACTCTCCTGGGCGTTGGACACAAGTTTTAACTGATGAATCAGTCATATTGCCTTCTACTGAAGAAAAAGAAATTGGAGTGGATGCTGTGTTCATACAAAATGAGGTAAAAAATAAACTCCAAGGAAATAATTTTATTTCTTAATTAAATTAGAGCCACAAAAGCTACAGTGAATTTTGAAAGCAATGTCTGCCTCTTTGGCATTTTGCATAGGCTTAATATTTCAGTCCATGTTGTATTTGATGACAACGTAAGAAGAGCCATACTGGGTCAGATCAGAGTTTCTGGCCCACTTACATTCTTGCTAGCCTTTACATTTCTGAGTGATGTGGCAACATTGTGTTATTTAATCGGATTTGTAATAGCTATTGATCTAAATATGTAGATAATTAAAGAGAAATTCATGTGTGACAAGCCTTTTGGGATTGTTTTGATTGTGTTCTCTTTTTTTACAGGTGCTAGGTGATTGCTGTTTGTGTTCTTTTGTATTTTACTCTGGCGAGTGTTTGGTGCTCACATTTTTGATTCTTCGATGGCATGAAAATACCTTTAAAAATGTTAGGTAAGTTCGAAGATATCTGGAGTTACAGCAGCATCAGGAATATTTTATTATTTTTTTAGAGCTGGGATTCAGAGATACAACTAAACACATTTACATGGATGTTCCATTAACCTATGGTTATAAGCACCTATTTATGTTTACATATGGATGCTTATAATATGCCCTGTGTCATTTTAAAGCCATTCTCCCCTGTCCTGTACATGTCCCTTGTAAAATATGTTTAATACAACAACATTTATTTACATATTCCATAATTCATTATTATTTTACACCTGGATAACACTGGGAATATTTATCATTCTGTGTGGGTAGCTATGTATGCCTGTTGACACATGTGTTTTAGTTTCATTGTTTTTTGCATGATGATGATAGAATGTACTTTTCTTGTTTCTTCTTATATTGCTTAAATATCTTTTTATTTTCTTATATTCCTTGTACTGTGCAGCTGTGAATGCCTTGACTACCTCTTCCTCTTCATTATGTGGATTTGCATATTTTATTAGTTTTCTGTTGCTGTTTTCATTTCTTTTGCTTGATGTGAAAGTGTGTGTGTGCATTTGTTTACCTGGATTGGGGCCAGGTATTGAAATAGTTGTACTGATACAACCACTTAAAAATACGGTTGAGTAATAATCTGGAGCACATGTATAGTCCATTCCTCTTCCTGGGTGACGCATATGTCTATGAGTTTAAATGGATATGCCCTCTGCAGGTGTTATTTTAATAACTTGCCAAAATTTTGCCCTGCACATGATATGGTACAACTGTTTTTGTTATATGAAGTCCTTTTGATACTTAGTAATGATGTCCTACTTGACCTAATCTTTAGTTTATCAGTGGCATGGTAATTCCTTTCTGATGCTATATAAAAAAACGAAACAGAGCATAATGTACCCAGTGCAGAAATGCATATGTATGTATGTATGTAGCTAACTAGCTATCCACACCATAGTAATTGCAGCCTGAAATTGTACCTACATTTCTCAGACATCTTACTCATATTTTTTAATGTCAACTCGCGCTTAGTTTCATTGCTTGCTATTATTTTATTTAATTCATTTTTGCATATTAATGCCTTTTTTTTTCTGTCAATTAGATGGCATACTTCAAGACAGATTTTGTCTTGTGTTTTCTGTCATGTCTTGAATCTTTATAGGATCACAGAATGGTTTGGATTGAAAGGGACCTGTAAATGTCACATAGTCCAACCTCCCTGCCATGGTAGGAACCCCTTCAACTAGATCAGGTTACTGGAACCATAATCCAGCATATCATTGAACACTTCCAGTGATGGGTCATCCACAGATTTTTTGCTCAGAGCCACATACTCTTGAATTTCAAATTCTGAGTATTCCTGTGGTGAATGGTGTTACAAGGTCTGGGGAAGCTGCTTCTGGCTAGAATGCAAGTGCCTCAATTATATGTCATTGATCTGTATATATTTGCATGTTCTAGACTTATAAATCCCATAAAAATCCCATTCCATAAAAATAACTCTTAGTGCTCAGACATAATTTTTGAACTTGTGTAAGTACAAAATATTTTTTCACTTGTAAGTCATTTGAAAAAAAACAGGTGGGTTTTTTTTTTACTAGCTCATGCTTTATATGGTTTTGTCTTGCATGGTTTTTTACTGTATAGGAATAATCTCATTCTGCAAAATGAGGTAACCACTTGGTTTTGTTATCTTTTTGTTGGTATTCAGTTCTTTGCCATACCAGATCCAGTGGGTACAGCAGACTTGTTCTCTTGTTAATTTGGTTCCTCAGTGTGTGTCTGTAAAGTCAAGAGGAGCTCTGCAATGTGCATTTGCAAGAGATGGGCTTCTGCTTGCAGTAGCTGTAAATCAAACTGATCCAAAGGTATGTATGACAGTGTATCATTTAAGCTAAGAATTCCATTTGAATGAAGTGGTAACAAGGATTTAAAAAAAAGTTTCAGGATGATTTTAGCACTTTCAAGGGGACATGAATTTATATTTACATTGATATACCTAGCTAAAAACTTTTACTACAACTCAATTGTTTATGTGTGGTGTTCAGTTAGAAGTTGGTATGAGATCCTGTCATTTCTGAGCTCTAATAAAAAAGAAATTATTAAATAAATATTTGCAAAGATTCTAGGTGATTCTCAGTCAAGCCTCAGCCTGACATGTTTTGGACTTCATGATGTTATTCCTATTAATAACTCAGAGGTGGAATTCTAATGTACTTTTAATGGTGACAGGGAAGATGGACCCATTTTTTTGATGTACCAGATTGGCATGATGCAATCCTTCAAAGCTCCAGTTGTTAATTACCAGAAAGACTGAAGAAGAGTGATCTTATATTGAGTGTTTTAGAAAAAAGTTACATTAAAAAGAATATGGAATTACATATTAAGTATATAATAGTCCTTACTTATATTTCAAGTGTAGAATAATGTGTAGAATTCAATAAATGTTCAAATAGTAATAAATAGTGAAACACAATGTCATTTCCATGTATAATGTTGTTACCAGTCCACCAAATATAATGCATAATTTAGTAGTAGACTTTTTTTGCAATAATGGCATTGTGATACAAACATTTATGATGTCTTTATTTTTTCTTTCTAGGCAACTCAGGTGTTGTTTCTGAACACCTTGAATTTTGTAACTGTTTCGGGTAGCCTGAAAGGTTGTAGTAGCAAGAGTAGCGTGACCCCATCCAGGTTCATCAGGTCAGTAAATGACACTGTTTCTGCTGCTGTTGTGGGTCTTTCAGTTTTGTGTTATGGTTTGTTTGTTTGTTTTATAACCTGTTTGTTTATTTTATATCCTAACCCTCTGATGCTGAAGTTTGACAGAGAAAAATATTTTTTTACCTGCCCAATTTAGATCTTACTGGGTTGGCGATATGAGTTGGACTCCTGATAGCCTTTTCTTGGCTTGCATGTTAAAACGTGGATGTTTGGTTTTATTGACATGTATGGGGGAATTGCTGACCTTAATTGCTTCTGGATGCTCTGTAGAATTTGGACCAGCACAGTTTATTCCATTTCATCCACTAATAACATACAGGTAAAAGGGTTTGAAAAGGTTTATATGTTCCTGTATTCTGGTCTTACCTTACTTTCTATCATATTTATTATAATTTTGCATAAATGTTATCTTTCAAATTCACTCTTTTGCTTTTCATGTGTCTTTCCAATATCTGTTTCTCATTCATAGTTCTCTTCTATTTCTTATAATGCATTTGTCGTGATGAAAATTGACATTGTGACAATGTAAGTATACATAAACTGATTTGTTTTCCTAAATGTGTTTGAATTTATTAGTAATTAAAATTAGCATGTTTTTATGATATAAGAAGAAATTAACCTTGCTGAAGTATTAAAAGTGCAAGTTTATTTTAATCCAGTGCTATTTCTCTGCTCATTCCTTTATTTAACATATAGAATCTGATGTGAGATATTGTAAATAACATATTTGCATGGACAGAAAGTAATTGGTTTTTAAAATGTTGGTTTGGTATTCTCTGGATCTAAGTTCTAAGATTATGCTGCTGGGTGCATGAGAGAGTAGAAGGATCTTTGATCAAACACACTTTAGCATAAACTGAAAATAACACAGTCTAAATAGAGAAAACAAAATAGACTCTAAACTTTATTTTTTTAAATCTTATTAACTTTGCATGCCTTAAACCAAATAGTGTGTAAATATAAAAGCTTTTGAAGACTTGCAAAGCAGTATATTACCTTCTTACCCTATCTTATTGAAAAATCAGATACTAAAATACATTAAATACATGAATTATGACGATATATTGAATATATGCAGGCACTTTTTTTTAAAATAAACCCGAACAGTGTGTTATGTGGCTGATATTGGAATACATGTATTACACAGTTTTCTGGAACTCAGTAAGGAGGGATTTCTGTATAAGAAAAAACATTTTGAAAGAGAAGACGTGTTTATAAAATCTTTCAATTGAATATCTGAACTGATGCTGAAATTATAAGATTCAGATTTTCAAGGCGTTCTTTTCTTTCATATATTACTTTCTTAGCCTAGCCCTTCAAATTTCATCTTCATGCATTTGTCATACAAAGTACAAGCTAGATAAAAAAGTGTGATATGGAAATTTAGACTCTAATTATGAAAAAATACAGTTACTACTAATGAAATAATAAATGGATACTAAAAGCTGGTTTTAATTTATTTAAATAGAAAAAAGTTTTTGTTGTTGTAGTGAAATACTAGCATCTTGCAAGCATAAATAATTTTATCCAGAGTGCTCATCCTGCCAAAGGGTAGACACTTCCCTAGGATTCTGAAGGGATTTATTTGGATAGTAGATTGTATGGTATTACATGTTCTGAAATTATTCTGTTCATGATTATTACATGTGATAGTTGCTTCTTAATTTTTGATGTATTTCTATTTTAGACAGCACCACTCTTGTTGTCGAGATTCCAGCCAGTCTCTTGGTTCTTCAGATTCTGAACGTGACCTCCTGAGACAGAGATTCTCTGTTGCTTCACACCCAAGACTACCCTACCTCATTGTCTCTGATGGATACATGATAACACTGCTAAGATTTCCTAACAACTTTTCACCATCAGGATTTATGAGATCCCTTTTGCTTCATTCAACCCAACAGCTTGAAAACATCCGTGAGAATTTGCTGAACTTCAAGGTAGGGTTTTGAACTATTTTGTAGGTTTTTAAGTGAAAAATTTCAGGTACATGAAAAAGTGTAAATTGAAGACCAAGTACCTTTGAATTATAAAGTTGTTTAAATAACAACATTGATCTGCAAAGCAATGAATACAGATTGGCTGAAATTTTATTCCTTTGATGTCTGGGTGATATTTCAGGAAAATGTAGAGTGGGACAGTCTGAACTGTCACTATATTATTTTTCTGGAACTGTAAAAGAAACAGGGATTTCTATATCTGTAGAATTGATTTGGCATGTTGACAGGTGTTACACTGCTCTCGTCAACTTTCAGAGTGATGCAGAAAGAGTTCTGGAAATCCTCTATGACTTAGTCTCTATGGTAGTGCATACATTTGTCCACTAGGTCTTCAGTCAAAGGTGGCAATTAAAGCTTAGTTAAAGCATTTCTGTTTCATTTTCTGTCACTTCTGAATTGAGCTAAGTCTGGGAGAAGGGAAGCCAGGTCCTTTACTTCCCTTGAAGGAAGAGGTCCTGCAACTGTTGCTGACCACATAAGATATAACAGATATTTAGTTCAGAATTTCTGCTTTTGCTGATAAAATGCAGCTTTTCTTCTAATTCAGTTTCTATTCTGATTTTTGGAGAAGTGAGCTATCATGGTGTTCCTGCACAAGCTAGAATAGTGAGCAAGAATTTGAGGATTTAAAGAGATATGTTACTAGTAAAAATGCAGAAAAACCCTTCATACAGGTAAATTTCTAGGGCTTTCTTAGGCATCAAGAAAGCAGATTCTCACAGTACTAAAGCTCTCTGTGTGAGAGACTTCTGCTTCCCCAAAGCATGGTCAAATGGTAGTTTGTTTCTGTGTAACAGATGCTTGCTGACCTGTTCTCCCTGTCCGTCTGGGACTTTTGAACTGAAGCTTTTTACAACAGTAACCAATTTCCTTGACTTGTTTAGAAATTGTCTGTCTTGCAAGAAACTGATGTTTTCTGTTATTGTTATTTCTTTTAGTGTAAAAGGAGATCTCGGTACTTACGATCGCTGTTGTCTTTAAAGGCCAGTCTTTTAAAACAAGTTCAAAATCAGAGTTCTATCTTTTCCACCATTCCAAGATTCCTGGCGGAGGACACAACAGAATTGAATGAGAAAACCATGGATTTACTGGTACTTAATAGCATTTTTCCACTTACTGTGAAATTATGTACATTTAAGGTATTCTAAATGGAAATAACTGTGGGGGTTAAAAAAAAAAAAAGCTTATTTATCCTATCTAGTGTTTTTAAAATCATTCAATATTCTCATCTTCTTCATAGACATCAGGAATATACTTATTTTCTCAAATCGGTACTTAATTTTTATTTTAAACAACTTATTTCTTTCAGCACGTGTTGACTTTTTGAAGAATATCTGATAATATACATATATATCAGTTTGTGGTGTTTCAATACATAGAATGGTTTGTGTTGGAAGAGATCCTTAAGGATTATCCAGTTCCAGCCCCCGACATAGTCAGGAACACTTTTCATTAGACCACACTGCTCAAAGCCCTATCCAACCTTGTCTTGGACATTTCATGCATAGGGCACCCACTGTTTCTCTGGGCAACCCATTCCAGAGTCTCAGCACTTTCACAGTAAAGAATTTCTGCCTAATATCTAAGCCTGCCCTCTCTCAGTTTAAAACCACTGTCCCTTGTCCTATCACTATGTGTCCATGTCAAAAGTCTCCTGCTCTCTTGTCGCCTCCTTTATGTAATGAAAGGTGCTATAAGGTCTCCCTGAAAACATAATACTTTTAGCTTCACTTTATAATAAAATGTAACATTAGCTATTTGCTACTGGAGCTGTAGACTATTTTAATAACAGTCTTATTCTTAATAAATGTGATACTTATCTTTATCCTGAGTTTTAGAGGATTCTTTTCAAAATCTGTATTGTCTTTTGGAAGAGTGGCCCTGTGATCATAGTTACTGAACAGCCTTTCCCAACTTCATTTCATGCTTTTGAGTTTTGGTTTGTTCTTTGAAGCTTTTGAGCTTTTGTTGAATGCCTTTTGTATTTTACAGGTATCTGGCAAAATCTCTGTCTTGTACTCTAGGTTTAATGAAGCATGGAGTTTCACTTTCTGGTATAAAATCTTCTGCTGCACTGGCAGTGTAATTTTGTTGTTAGGTAATTTAATTTGTCTGCCCAGCTGTTCTGCAAATAACACTTAATTTGAGATTGAGATGAAACTGCAATTAATTAAGCATACTACATTTAAGCAAAGTAATTAAGCATAAAAACTTCATTTATGAGACTGACTAAATGGTGATTCTTTGTAATCTATATGTGTTCTCTCTCTCTGTCTCTCTCTCAGTAAACTTGAATTAAACTGTTGATTTTTGGCTTGTCTGATTTAGGACCTTGAAGAAGAATCAGACAATGAAAAGCAGTTTTACAGTACCACTTCCAGCTTCTATAACCAAAGAATCTATTCATCTGTTGGTAAAGCTGATGAAGGCTGCTTAGAATTTGCATCAATGCTTGATACCATCCATGCAGAAGATGATATTGAAGAGAAAAATAAATCATCATTGGAACTATATTCCATTCAGAAAAACCTCCTTGGTGCATGGCAGATAGGGATTTCAAAAAACATGGAAGAGAAAGATGCATTACTGAATTATACAGTGAACTGCATTATCCATTTTTTCAGCATTGTTCAGTTTGTGAAATGTACTTTGCTAAACCAGGATGCATCTTTAAACAAGTCTGTGAAGAATACTCAATGGATGCATTTTGTCCTGAAATATTTTCAGCAGTGTTTGACTGTTTTGTACTGGCATTCAAGAGCCAGTGTGACGGGGCATGTGGCAAGGCTGACATTAGAAACTTTAAAACTGATGTTTATACACCAACAAGATCAGTTGTTCTCAAAAAACCTTCTGGCATGCTTCTGTCTTTTGAAAATGGTTTCTCACATCCTAAGCAGAGTATGTGTACTGCAGTATGAGAATTTTTTTGCCTCTCATGACAGTAATACTCTTGTGGAACTTGACTCTCTCACAGTGCCTGTTTTCTTAGTTCTTGATGACAATACTACTCAGCAGTTTAGCTCACTGAAATCTCTGCTTAGAGAATGTCCTCAAGTAAACCATGATGCAAAACCAGAAAAAAGGTACGGATAAGCTTTGCATGGGGAAGAAAATGTACAGAAAAACCAGGTGATCAGGCCCAGCCATCACAGGTTTATGAAAGGCAGATCCTGTGTGACCAGCCTGGTCTTCTGTGACAGGTGACCTACTTGATGGATGGGGGAAGGGCTGTGGATATTGTCTACCTGGACTTTAGTAAAACCTTTGACATAGGTTCCCACAACTTTCTCCTGGAGAAAATGGCAGCTCATGGTTTGGATAAAAGCACTCTTTGCTGGGTTAAAATGAATTAATGGCTGATCACTGGGCCTAGGAAGTGGTGGTGAATGGAGTTACATCCAGCTGCAGCCAGTTGCTGTGGTGTTCCCAAAGGCTCAGTATTGGGGCCAGCCCTGATTAATATCTTTATCAATAATCAGGGTGAGGGGATCAATAGCAGCTTCAGTCAGTTCACAAATAACACTCAGTTGAGTGGGAGTGTTGATCTGCTGGAGGGCAGAAAGGCTCTGCAGGAGGATCAGGACTAGCTGCATTGATAGTCTGAAGCCAGTGGTGTGAGGTTCAACAAGGCCAAGCACCAGGTCCTGCCCTTGGGTCACAACAGCCTTGTGCAGCACCGCAGGCTGGGGTAGAGTAGCTGGAAAGCTGCCCAGCAGAAAAGGACCTGGGGATGTATGTTGACAGCAGCTGCACATGAGCCAGTGTACGCCCAGAGGGCAGCAGGACCAGAGAAGAGACAGTTGTTCTGTACCTGGCACTGGTGAGGCAGCACATCAAGTCCAGGCCCTGCAGTATCTGAAAGGGTTGTCAAGCATTGGACCAGGCTGCCTGGGGAAGTGGGCTGAGTCTCCATTCCTGTAGGTATTTAAAAGATGTGTAGCTGTGGTGTTTAGGGACATGGTTTAAAAGTGGGATTGGCAATGTTAATGGTTGGAGACAATGATCCTAAGGGTGTTTTCCAGCCTAAGTGGTTCTATATGATGGAACAAAAATTGTATGAGTTAAATTATAATGAAATCTCCATTTTATTTTTTTGCTGCCTTTTACTCCATGGAAAGGCATGATAAACAAAGCATACAGATTAAGGCTCAGACCTATATTTGAATATAGTTTGGTTATGGTGACTAAACTATAACTGCAAACCAGTTTGGAGATAACTGGTGGGTTGACAGCTGACACCAGGCCTGGTAGTGCAGCATCAATCCAGATGTTGAAATTTAGATGCTTTAACTGTCTCTTGTGTGTTTCACTCTTTCTTAGTTGTGAACTATATGGAGCAAGAGTCTGCTCATAATGTCAATTTAGTCAGCAAAGTTTATATTCATTATGGATGTGGTGTCTCAGAGCAATAAGAAAAACCCATTTGTAGAAACTAATTTACTTAAACTGTCAGAGCTATTTCTTCCCCACACATAATCTTGACCGAATTGTGCTGTCTGACTTTTGAGAAAGTATACTGTTATCACTGGAGTATTTCTATTCTGCAAAGCTCCAGTGAATCAAAGTGTGCTGTTCACATGAGCAGGCTTCTGCTTTCCAGAGATTTAGAACTTAAGTAGCATTGTAACTCACAAATTAATTCCTACTACAGTAAAAGGTATTTCTTCAATAATCCTTAAATATAGTACTATGTTCCCTGCAAATCTGATATGCAAGTTTCAGTTGTCTCAGAGAAGATAATCCATATTTTTGGTTAATTATGCTCCATGTGCTGAGCATTGTGCATCTGACTGACTGTGTTAATTATGAACACAGTAGTACTTCAAGATATAGATGTGTTGCAGTTTTGTGCAACAGACTTTTTCAAGTCTCTAGCAATGTTTATTTGCTTGTATTGTTAAACTTACTACGTATCTGAGCTGGTACATCTAATAGGACTGTGCTAGGCAACAGGGAATTGCCAGTTCTAAAAAAAAAACCATGCTCTGCAATCTTGTTTTCTGTCTTTGCTTTTCTGTGTTATGCTTTAATTGTTTTTTAATCAGTCTTGTTTATAAAGATACTAATACCTGTTCTGAGGTTTCTCTGTCTGGGATTGTTTCATTTCCCCATTGTTTAGCTAGCAAGGAGATGGGTGTTTAGGTTCTTAAAGTAGATAGCTGTGCTTAAGAAAATTCAGAAGAATTAATGTTTTTTAGTCAAAAATGAGGAAAAAAGTGCTTCATTTTTTCCCCTCATCCAAGTCAAGAAAGTAGTTGATACAGTTTAGTTTTGGGGTGCATAATGCAAAATAAAAGAACATAAGCAATTGATGTAGGCAACGTCGTTAACTCTTGCTTAATTTCATAATATTGTACTTTTTGAATTACAGGTTGACTGTACTATGGCAATTATTGTATAGGAAAGTGGTTTGGTATCAGGTGCAGCTAAAAAGAAAAGTGAGCAAGAATGCAGAAGAGGTTTCTGTTGTCTCATTGCTTTTAAGTCATATACAAGCAACCATCCAGTCTTCAGGAGTGACATTAGAACAACATCTGAAGATTAATTCTGTATCTGGTTAGTAAAAATGTTAATTGAAAACTAGGAAAATTAGGTCCAACTTAACTGATTACCAGATTTTTAAAAAGTGAACATTTGGACTTCTCTTAAAATGCTTATCATAATTCTGTCTTAAATACTTAATGTCCTGATATGTCTGTAGATTGCATTATAATCTTTAGAGCTTGTTGAGCTAAATTAAAAGCACTGAATTTACTTTGGTTTGCTTTGAGCCATGTCCTAAAGAATCTGAATGGAAAATTTTAATTTTGATCTCCTGTGTTGTTTCTTCTGAAGTAAATGGGCATCACAATGTGTCTCTTACTGGATTTCTGTGTAGAAAGATTATTCACTCCATGTGGTCATTGTGGGCATCATCATGTTATATTCTCAAATATTGTCAGCTTCAACTAAATATCTAATTAGTGTAACCTAAGGTGCTTGGTAGTCCAGCCTATTTCTTTTCCAAACAGTATACAGTTGTAGCCTAATTTCTTGCACTTTACTGTTCTATGTTCTATCTTCCTTTTGACTTCTACACTGCTAAGCCCAGGTTCCCATTTATGTCTCCCTTGACAATTCTGTTTCCTTGCCATGTTCTTGATCTCTCTCCCTTAAATGACAATTCTAACTCCTCTTCCTACAGCACTCCATGCAATACATTAGCTCCTCCTAGAGAAGAGCTCATGCATTACTCCTTGTCCTGGCAAGGAGTTTTCAAAATCATCTTCTCTCAGATCTCAAAACTTACGCTTAATTGTAAGAGTACAAGTTTTCTGGGGGCTCACATATTTTGTTCTGCTTTCAGTAAATGTCTGATGCTGAAAGAAGAGCATATGTATTTGTAAATATAAAAGTAACTACTAAAAGTAAAGCTTTTAATTTGTTAATATGTGACTTTTGTAGGTGAGGAGCAGTTCCTTTTAGGGTCATACACAGAATCTCTGGACATTTGGAAAAGATCTCTTTGTGAACTCAAGACAAATGGTAAGGGATAAAATCTTTGAGGGTGGAGGGGGTAAGTTGTGTAATAATTTCACATTTGTGACTCTGTTTGCTCTTCAGAAAGAGAGGATGAGATGCATAAAGCATGCATATTTGAAATTAAGATGGGATGAATAGACACCAGTCAAAATCTAAGTCTGGTTGCTCTCTGAGAAAATTCTATGCATTTCTCTTTTAATACCAGAACTTTTTTGTGATTAAGTACTTGGTGCAGGAAAGCTCTAGACAAATTTGTGAACAAGAAAGAGACAAAGAAAAACAGATGAAGAAAAATCAATTCCTTTAGTAGCTATAAAATTAAAATAATTAGTGTTTGGAAAGTAACAAAATAAAACTTGCATCAGGAATTTTTGTAAGAGTTGATTTGAAACAGATATACCAGAGTTTCTTTTCCAGGCATCATGAGAAAATTTTCTGCTGGTTATTAGAATAAAGAATACTTCCTTGAGGAAAAAAGTCAGAATATTGGAGGCTTGGTGGGTGTCTAAGCAACTCCACTGTGGTTCAGGCACTCTTTCTTTGAAGGCTAGACTTCTTTAAGCTCTCCTGACTTTTTCTGTGTCTTAACAATTATTCAAAGTATTGCTTTGAAAACTGCCATATGTCTAGAAATAAAAATGTTGTGGATGAGCATTAACTTACTAGGGACTTAGAAGCTGTGTAGAATGACCATATCCTAAAGTAGCTGCTCCTGATTTCTACTCCTTAAAGTGGGTAGTTTATGCAGATGTGTTTCTGGAGAGAAAAGAAACAATACTTTCACTTGCTACATCTCCTTTTGTGTTTACTTTTTGTCTTCCACTTGGACTTTACCTTTTTTTTATCTTTCAATGCAGGAGGAAAAAGAGCATGTTTTCTTCAGCGTAGATACTATCTTGCAATATTTTTTTGTCACCTGTATCAATATAACTTGTGTGAAGCTCAGGGACTCTGCGATCATCTGGTAAGAGAGATTCTAAGGCGATCGCAGCTCTCCACAAGTCAGATGGAAGAATTTTCTGGTATGTTTACATTGCCTAAAAATGTGATAAGGTATGTTGACACTGTTAGAAGAACCTAGTGTCTAATTTCTGCGCCCTCACATGAACACATGACAGCTTTTGACGCTTTTCACTTTGCACTGTTTTCAGAGACTTTTTCTGATCCTCAGATGATATTTCAGCTGCACTTGTTGGAATATGTGTTTAGACAACTCTCATTGTCTGCTAGTCACCTGCTAAATATTTTTAGACTCAAATAATCTCAAAAAAGGAATTTGAATAAGAAAAATCAGGGAGAAATTATGTGATTTGATTTTTTTAACAATATATAATATTTATAATAATACATTATCTATAATAATAAATTATTATTTATATTATTATTAATAATTACATATTGTTATATTAATAATATATACTAGAATAATATAATTATATTGTATTTTATCTTTTTTATGATACAACATGAAAAAACAGCAGATTCTAGTTTGGTCACCAGTCCTAATTTGACAGTGGGATGTTTTTGCAGATGCTTGTAAATTTTTTTTTACAAAGTCTGAATCTAAGTGAAATCTGAATTTCCAAGTTTGTAGAAGCATTTTTTTTTTACTCAGTGCAGGTCTAAATTTAGATGCTAAAGGTCCATCTCTAGTCATTAAAAACCTAGTAGAAAAGTCTTCTAATACTAGTATAATGTGTAATTAGTGTAAAAGATTAAGTTCAGTAAGTTCTGAAAGCTTGTCAAGGGATTATGTAAGTTTGCTTGTTTTGAAAAAATGTTTTATAACCTGTGATTAAATAATTTTGGCATTCAAATTTAAAATAATTTTTATCGTAATGTTTTAATTTGATTTTTCTTTTTTTAGATACCAAGTATTTTCAGCATGAACTATGGATGGTAACCAGCATTCATACTGACACTGCCATGGCTGTGATTCGGTCCATGGCACGATTCATGGCTGCTTATTTCACAAAGCAGCTGCTCTATATCTTTCCTCCCCACAGTGTTGACATCCTTCATCCTCTTCACATCAAACAAGGTATTTCCTGTGCAAGCCTGTTCTAGTTGCTTAAATCTTACCATTTTTTTCACATGTATCAATGATGTCTGTTATGCTTTAACTTGATGATCAAGTAAGCTTTTCAGTGGAGGAGACAGAAAAAAACTAAGGATGTCTCAAAAAAATGTAGCTGATGCAATTTTTGTTCCAATAGATAGGATCATTTAGGTTGGAAGATACCTGTGTCTAGCCATTAACATTGGCAAGCCCACCACTAAACCATGTCCCTACACACCACAACTTCACATCTTTAAAATACTTAAAGGAATGGAGACTCAACTTCCTGAGCAGCCAGGTCCAATGCTTGACAACCCTTGTAGAGAAGCTAAACCTCCCCTGGCATAACTTGAAGCCATTTCCTCTTCTGTCACTTGGCACTTGGGAGAAAAGATGGATCCCAACCTGGCTACAGCCTGCCTGCCTTCAAGGAGTTGTAGAGTGATGAAGTCTCCTCTGAGCCTCCTCTTCTCCAAGCTAAACATCCCCAGCTCCCTCAGTTGCTTCTCACAAGACTTGTGCTCCAGACCCTTCCCCAGCCTTGTTGCCCTTCTCTGGACATGCTCCAGCACCTCAGTGTCTTTCTTGTACTGAGGGGCCCAAAACTGACTCCAACATTCAAGCTGACCTCACCAGTGCTAACTACAGAGGGACAATCACTACCCAAGCCCTGCTGGTCACACTATTCCTGATACAAGCCAGGATACCCTTGGCCTCCTTGGACATCTGGACACACAGTGGCTCATGTTCAGCTTCTGTCAAGCAACATGTCCTGGTCCTTTTCCACTGGACAGCTTTCCAGGCACTCTTCCCCCATCATGTAGTGTAGGCAGGGGTTGTTGTGATCCAAGTGCAGGACCTGACACGTAGCCTTGTTAAATACCATACAGTTGTCAATCCAGAACCCTCTGCAGAGCCTTCCTGCACCCTGTCATAGGAGATCAGGCTGGTCAAGCAGGACCTGATTTTTTCAAATCCCTGCTGTCTGGGCCTGATCATGGTTGTCCTGTCTGTGTCTCATGGTGGCTCTCAAGATGATCCATGACTTTCCTCTGCCTCACAGTCAGGCTGACAGGTCTGTAGTTCTCCAGACCCTTCTTCCACCTCTTCCTGTTGATGGGTGTCCCTTCTGCCAACCTCTGGTCAGCTGGAACCTCCCTGGTGAGCCAGGACTGTGGGTAATGATGGAAGCTGGTTCAGTGAGTTATTTCCTCCAGCTCCCTCAGCACCCTTGGTAGATCCCATCCAGCTCAATAGAATTGTGCATGTCTAAGTGGTGTAGCAGGTTGCTGATCATTTTCCCTTGGACTGGGGGTCTTCATTGTGTTCCCAATTCCTGTCTTCCAGCTCAGAGGGCTTGTTACTCAGAAAACTGGTCTTACTATTAAAGAATGAGGAAGGGAAGGCATTAAGTCCCTCAGCCGTTTTATCATCCTTTGTCACAATTTTTCCTCAAGATGTTTCTCTGACTGGCTTTGATACTCCCAGAAGTGGGGTAACAGCAGTGCTGAAGAAGTGCTTGAATCTGTGGTCTGGTGTGACCCCAGCTGAAAAGCCAGAGAAAACATTTTTTGCTTATCTGACAGTCAAAGTCTTGGAACCCAAATCCAAATGCTTCAGACACCATCTTGTCAAAGCAAATGGGAATGCCCAGTTGCTTGGCGTTGAATCCAGTAGTACTTGTTAGTTTAAGTCCTGCTTCTCAGCTTATTTCTGAGAATAACTATTTATCACAGATTTTCCATTTAAAGATTTCCTTTGTTAGGAAATATTTATTTTCAGAGCTACTTTTTCAAACGTTTGTGAGAATAAAGATTAGTTTGGAAGCATTTTAAGTACTCTACCAATAAGTTGATATTATAATGCCACATATTTTTTTACAATAGTAACTTATTTTTATTGATTAGGTTTTCTATAGTGTATTTGAATACATTGAGTATTTTTAATGTTTCTTTACTACAACATGCCCTGGTATCTACTTCTTTCTTCATGGTCTCTTGAATGCTTTATTTGGACAGCTTTCAAGATGAAACCTACAAAATAAAACCTTGATTTTAATACTTGATTTGGCAAAGATCAGTGTTATGGGTGAGACAATCAAGATAAAATTACATTGCACAAGTTGGATTAGTGTGAATAATTATTTAATCTCCTAAGTAATGCCACGGTCTGAACAAAACAGAAGCTGTGAGAGAAGCAAATAACTCCTTAGAATTCATGTTGATCAGCACCTCTCCAGGAGAACCAGGAAGCAAAACCTTGAAAAACAAATCTAAATCTGAGCAAAAAAAGGAGATAGTTAATTTGCCTAAAGTTTGTATCTATATACTATCTTAAAATCAAAGAACCACTGAATATTATGTACTGTTCTTTTCAAAAACTTTCTGTCTTCTGCAATAAGCACAGTGTGTACAAGCAATATGGGTGAACTAGTAAAACTCTAGGAATTTTCATTTATCTCATGTGTACCGTCTGGCATATCCTACAGATGTGAAGAATATTTGCAAATGGTCCATCAGGGTGATTAAGTCTTTAGTGAAAAAAAAACAACCCCATGAGTTTTGCACTTGCTTTTTATCCACCATTATTAAGCAGGAAAATAGCCTATTCTGAACACACTCTTATACCATTGCATGAGCTGCATCTGCTGCTGTAGATGCATTTCTGTAGTGTACCTTTAATAAAAGTAAATTAATAATAAAAGCAGTTGTACACTGTAACTAATCCACAAGCAATGTGAGCAAATGAATCCTAGATGATTCATCTGATAGCATGAGGATTTATGTAAACTTTAATATGTGCCTTTCATGTCACAGACTTACCTCCTCGCGTCATTCCACTGCAACACTGTTTGGTTACCAGAGCTGTCAGGGACCAGAAGCTTTCATCTGTGTGGACAGCTGAATATGCTCTTGATTTGTTCTTTATTGGTGGACTTATTCCAGAGGCTGTGTGGTTAGCACAGACACTTGGGGACTGGAAGCTGTCTGTGTCAATTGGTCTGGCCCACCAGCTGTATTGTCAGAACTCAGAGGAGCTCTCAAGGTAAACTTGCAATTGGAATTAGTATACTGTTTTTTGTTACATAGTTATTTCCATGAAGTTTATTGTGACAAGCTATGTAGCCTCAGAAGCTCATATTCCCAAATTCCTACTAGGTGTAGAACTTAAGGTGTTATGATTAACACTTAAGGTGTCATGATTAGTTGTTTTGGCATAGATATTAGTTTAACATACCTTCATTGGATTATGTATGGATATTACTTTGTTATTCATGAGCAGTTTCTTGTTATACTTTCAGAATGAAAAATCCAGAGTGTCACCTTCCATTAAGCTTATTACCAATGCAGACTTTTCAGGAAAAGTTACAGTCCTTGTTAGGACAGCCAGTAACTTCTGAAACATCAGGACATATTAAATGCAAGAAGTTCACAGGTACTTCAAATGAAAAGTAATTGTGGTTATTTTTCATGTTATTTGCCTACATATACAGTCAAATCACTCTCTGAGTTGTTTTGTCTTTTCCAGTGTGTGTATTACTGTTATAATATGGTCAAGCACTTTAATTTCATGAGGGTGTGTGTTTTGGCTTTGATCATTCCAGAAGTGAAATAAATTATCAATCTTGTCTTCTCATTTGTATTGTCCAAACCTTTATTTGACCATAATTGATATTAACTTATTTGGAAGAAAACTGAATCTTCCTTAAAATAAACAAACAAAAAAAATTGTGTTTTAACAAGTACAGGAAGTATCATCACACTTGAAATTAGCTATAAGAAGAGGTTTAGTTTTGCTTTTTCCTTTCTGATAAAGTGAATCCCCAGGTCCAGCAGCTAGAAAGGCTAAGAGTGTATTCCCAGTAGGCACATACACAGCACCTGTTTAGGACTGCCCATACACAAACACCTACAGACCTGCTCACCACTCACACAGGCAGCACCAATAGTCCTATCACCTCCCTCTGTCCTGTTGGCCAGGGTTAAGATTGACACATAGTTACCTGTTTATACAGTGTGTGTCACTCCAGTAGCTAGGCTGGTGGCAAGCCCGTTAGCTGAGTAAATGGCCAGCTGACTCAATTGCTGAGTGTCACAGGTAGCTTATGTCTGTGTATGTAAGGCCCAAAGCCCCAGGCCCTCTCTGCTTTCTGGTACTCAGAAAACTCACAACACCCGCTCACAAACACCCTCTTCCTCCACACACATACACTGTCCATGCACCCCCACAGCAGCTGGCCTGGAGCATACAGTCCTGGCAGTATATAGGATGCAGCAGAGAGTTGGTCTGGGCTCCTCAGCCTGTCCAGGTGCCTGCTGTTTAGAGACACACACATACTCATGTACACACCGTATTTCTGGCACATGGTCATGGCTCCCTTGGTCTCCCCTTGTCTTGCCCTTAGAGACATGAAGACACAAAAGCAGGTCTCTCAGTTGTCTCTCTGGCTGTTGGCCAGGTCTTCACTGGACCCTGCAGATACTGTGAGCTCCTAACTTAATACTTAACTGCTAAAATTCACAGTTATCTAGGTCAACCTGACCTTATTTATATTCTACAGAAAGTTTACTGGCACAATCTCTATATTTTATTCTCTTTTTGTCTGAAAGCATTTTAAGTTCTTGTCAGCAGGTAGACCTACCTACTGATAAAAAAGTTGCTTTAGTCATTATTAATAATGTACCTGTTCATGCCTTTTTGGCATGAATGATCTGCCAGAATGTTGTCCCAAGCAAATGCCTGGCTAAAAAGTTCCGTTGCCTACCTAGAAAGGCAATATATGTCATGGTAATGGGCCAAAACTTAAAATTAATAATTGAATACTAGTTTTTAATGCATGGGATCTTATCTTAAAGCAAGTAGATGAGGTCAGTCATTGTAATATATGAATGCAAATTCAGAGAGCATAACCTCATGATGTCAGAATGAAGATCCATGTATTGACTCAATTAATTTATCGGTATCTGGGTTTAATATTTTATAGATCCTATTGAAGAGGAAGATGCAGATGTTCTTTACAGTTCAATACAGGAACTACTGAAAGCAGCTGTTATGGCAGATGTTGATATTCTCTCAGAGACATTTCAGCTTTTGATGGATTCTGCGAAGGATCTTTCCAGAAAGTTTCATGGTTTGGTTCCAGCTGGGCTCTGTCTTCCAGCACCACCATTGTACTGTCCTCAACCAGCTTCTCTCAGTGAAGTAAGTCTGTTTCTATTGTGTTTGTTTGACAGTATTTATGAATAATGAGCTTTATTCTGGTTCTTTTGAGCTCATTTTTCTGTTTTCTTCCATGTCTACTCATTTACCTTAGTAACAGTGATGAGAAGGTATGTGTGCCTCTGTGTTTTTCCCATAAATGATCTATGCTATAAAGAAGGTGGGATTAGGACCAGCAACAACATTTAGTTATATGTCCTTTCTAATTTTGAGCTTTGTTTGTCTTTGCATTTTCAGGAAGACAGTGATGACATTCTTTTAAAAACAGAGAAAGAAGTCCGTCAGAAAGTGTCAGGAGTTCTTCAGCGAATTATCTTGCTCTTCCGGGCTGCTCATTGTTCTTGCTCTGCTGCACAGTGGTATATTACACAACTGAAGTGGGCAAGAAAAGTTATGCAGAAAGTAAACATTTAACTTTCTATTTTTAACTTGATTATCAGTTTTAAATATTACTGATAGGTTTGCAGCTGCAGAAGCATTCAGTCTCACCTCGGCTTTGATGTCATGTTTTGTAAATGTCATCTTCTAGTTTTACATGTCATTTTTATAGAAAACCAGAACTTAAAAGATATAGCGTATCTAAATCATGAAGTGTTTCCTTTTAGATGTCTTTCTATACCTACTTTGTGACATATGAATTAATTTATTTTCCATTAAAAGAAAAAAGCAGACTTTAATTGGGAGTTATAGCTGTTAGCTGGAAATATGCTCCAAATCACTTAGGGTTGAATATTAACAGAGAAGGTAATGCTCACTTCAGGTAAAGGGATCATCTTAGTGCCCAGAACTTGTAAGATCTCGTTTTACTTTTTGCAATTTGTTTGCACAGAAGCTAGTTCAGAATAAATTGATCAAAAGTTTTTGTGTACAGTCTTTTCTTAGGTCATTGTAACATAGCTGCTTAAAGAAGAAAAGAGTGTGTATGGCTCTCTTCCTGCAACCCTCCCTGCACCAGCATTAATGCAGGGATTGAGATCAGGAACTGGTCTGACTGAAAAGTATTTACTTCTGTTTGCATGGTCACATGCCTAATGTTGGCATAGGGAGCTGGTCAGACATTCCAACTGAAACTGGAGGCAAAGCTAGTCGGCCTTGGTGACAGCAACCTGGACTGTGTTGAATCAGTCGGGTTTCTTGATTGTAATCTTAGTTCTTATACTTTGTGTTACTCTTGTATTTCATGGTAATCGTGAGTACCATTCAAACAAAAACATTCTTTGTGTCATAGTTCATATTAAACATATCCCTTTAAATGAATTTTCAGAATAATGATTTGAAGAAAATCAAAAGCAAGCTTCAGGCAGTTTTACTGATCTTGGCAGTATTCTAATAACTGTGAGACTGTGCCTTTAGTAGTGATACATGTAAAATGTTAACTGGTTTTTATTTCCATTTTGATTGTTTATTTACCTGTTGTTATAGATTCGAATGAAAGATTCTCTTCCTTTGCTGAGTCCATTTCCAGAGACTTTGCTTTGTTACTGCAATTTCCGCACTGCTTTCTATGGATCTATGTCTTCTGGAGCCCATCAGTTTGATGACATTACCTGTAAAATTTTAGGTCTGTATGCAGTAGCATAAAATAATTTAGAGCTGGAAAAAAGAACACCAGTGAAAATCCACAGCTGGTATATTAGGTTGAATTAGTATATTGCAATGTGTCAGGAACATATTTCATTTCCAGCTTCTGTGTTAGTTACCAAAACTCCTACCCTAAAATGTGCTGTTCTGGATTGGGTGTGGGGAGGTCATGTTACAGACCTGATAGATGTGAAAGAACATGAACACTAAGTGGGACTAAGGAGCTGTAGTTCCAGACAATACTGAAAAATGTCAGGCTACTCTATTTAACTTATTTAAATAGAATCTCATCATATTGCATTTTTGTGTTGTAGGTTGGTTCAGGGAGTTCTGTGCATTATGTTGGATGTTTCATGTTCGTGAAAAATTATCTGACAGCTGTAGGCGGTACCAAACTGCAAGGGAAAATATTAACAATATCAAGGTAATTGTATTACTAATATAGTAGAGATACATCTTAATTGCATGAAGCTATGAGAAGAATTCTAAAGATCTGCTGTATATTTCTGTGAGAACTTCTGTTTGCTTAACAGAACAAAATGAACACAGTGCTTGCAATGTGAATTACGTATTTGATGCTATGGAGCAGTGTGCTGTGCCTGTGATCTCCACCTTCCTGACAATATTTCTGTTAGGCTTTTACTATGTATTTGAGTTGGAAGAGCTGCCAGGAAAGCAATAGCTTCTACACTTGTTGACCTAAGAATTTGCTTTCTGGCTTTTTTTTTCCCCCTATTTGCTCAAGGTATTTTGAGAATTTCCTGAATAATACATACTTTAGTATACCAAAAATTGGGTTTATGGGGTGTTAAATATACATGGTTGTCAGAAAGAGTAATGAAAAAAATTAAAATTTGATCATTTCAAATTCAAAATTTCTCAATTCATGTCAGAGGTCCAGGAAGAAAAAGAAAGAAACTACTAACATATTTGTCATGTATTCAGTAACAAGTTTAAAGTTTTTCTTCACCAGAAAAACCCAAGTTTCAGATAGACAGGATGGCTCTGTTTCAAATGGTGGATTATTTTGATTTTTCTGTACTTTGTCTGACAGTGACAAATGAGATAGAAAATTCTTTTCAAAATAAATCAATCCATCTTAAAAGCCTCTTGCAAGGCTTAATTATCTTGCTAACAAGAAAGTATTTATGATCACCTGAAGTCAAAGTAGGATTACTTACTTCACAGTTTAGGCAAATCCTCAGGTTTTACTTGTGACTGTAAACAAACTCTTCAGCTGTGTACTAATGGAATTATTTCCTAAACAGATTAAAAAAAACCCCTTTTTTTCTCTCTCTCTTATTTTTTTAACATACATTATGATCCATTACAATGTTGATCTATTTCCTGCCCTCATATATTGCTCTTCTTGCTGACAAGTTTGAGACTTTTATTTTTAAGAAGCATTACTATTTGCAATGTATGAATCATTTTGCTGAAATACATTCTTGATAGTAATTCATATTTCTGGTAATTTTTGGGATCCGAATAAGAACGGATATGATGCCTACAGAGTTGAGCATTGTCTGAATGCAGTGGAGTGGGCTTGTCGAATGCTTCCTTTCTGCAGATTCATGAATGTTGAAGAATTAGTTCAGGATGTAATTTTAAGTCTGCTTGGAGAATTGCCACCAGAAAAAAAGGTAAAAGACCTTAAAACCAGAATAAAAGCAATAGAGATTATCACAAATATTTCTCCTCCTTGGAAAACCTACTAGTTAGATTTTCTTATGGTGTATGTTACGTGTGATAAGACACGATAGCTACTGGAAAAGATGCTTTATTTTTTTGTGTAGGTGGCAGAAATTTTTGTAAAAGCATTTCCTAATCCTGAAGATGTAAGAGTTCCACTAAGAGATAAATATCATGGACTTCAGCAGCGACTCAGACACAGTACTGTTAAAGGTAATGTTCATCGTTCTTCCAGAAATTTTCAACAAGATTTGTTTTTTATCCTAGTTATTAGGTGTGACAGTACTTTCTGTCATGCCCCATGCAAAACAATTGTTGTCATTTTCAGCTGGAAAACTTTGAGTTCTGTCACAAAGTCTGTGTTTTCTTTCTGATATGTATGATTTCTATACCATTCACAGGGTATCATGGCTTTCAAAATGTTGATGTTTCTTCACTTTATCACAGTTTCTTGTTGAATTTATAAATGGCTCTAATTTATTATTTTAACTGAAATCTAATTCATGTCTCAGTTTGAAACTAAATTAAAACTGAAAATTAAGACTGAAAACTTGGTTTTCGTTCTTTCAGAAGATCCTGAAAGTGAAGAAATTATGTCTGTTATACAAGCTGCTGAAGAAGTGAGGAAGAAGGCCTTGAGATGTGTAGTAAAGAACATAGGCCCTATAGAAGTTAATATTTGGGAGCCAGTAGAAGAGGCAGCATCAAATGATGAGGAGCACTGTTATGACAGATTCTCATTAGGCACTAGTCTAAGCACAAGCACACTTACTGATGTTGGGAATCCTCAGGTATATAATGATGCAGACACAGCAGACACACTTTCTGATGCTTTGTTTACTGAAGAAACAAGACCTCAAACACCTTCATTCCCAAGGTATGAGAAAATTGCAGCAGAAGGCTTTTGATTTAAATTAGCGGGGGTGGGGGAAGCTGTCTCCTGTTGATCAAGTAATCTCTTCACCAAACAGGTTAATTGTCACTATGGGTGATTTATCAAGTGAAGAATTATAGATTTCCCAAACTGTAGAACTGCCAATGTTATATCAGTTAGTATGTGACTAATAAATTATTGAAGTGTAAATTACTATCAGCTATGTCTACATTAATATATCTCACTGCCTAGTTTCTGTCTATGGATTTTGAATTTGATTAACTTACCACCTATAAATTGTACTAATGTAAATTTAGGGGTTTTGGCTTTTTTTAACTTCAGTGGAAGATAAAGAACTAATGTTGCGTGTAATTCTTTTTAAAATGGATTTATTAATGGCTCTTACATCTGTTGTTTTACAGGGAAAATGAACTCCAACGACAAAGGGAAATAGGTAACAAAAATACCACACACAAGATAAAAGCTCCTTACTGTAAAACAAAACATAAAGACAAAATGTGTAGGAGAGACAGGCTTAATCAACATAATTTGCCTGTAGTTGGTGCATGGGAATTTGAACGTGATGATGATGAGTATGTTAGGTTTTTAGAACTCTTTTTGAGTTATGTCCTTGAGAGAGACCTGATAAAGTACAGTGACCTTGGAATTCCATTTCTCACTAGCTTTTCTGGGCTGCTTCAAGAGCATGAGTTGAACTCTCTCTTTTTTGATGTTCACACAACACTAAAACGTCGACAAAACAAAACTAGAAGTCAAAGTGTGTTTAGAGCAGGGTCTTGCTATACTGTCACCCTGGCATCCTGTGATCTTGGAAAAGTATCTGCTTATAATGAAAACAAAAATATTTTGGAAAAACCAACAATTGTACAGACTGTTGGGCATACCACAGAAGCTTCTGTGTGTAACCTGAAAAAAGGACTTAAAGAAGGCTTATTTGGTTTAAAATACAAATCAATATATAGAGCTGAGACTGACAATCAAGGAGTCAGTGTTGCACAAGAAAGCCAGACTTTTCGTAACCAGACTTCCTCTACCCTGCAAGCTCAGGCAATTCCTAAATACGTTTACAAAACTCTTGATGTAGTTGGTATTGTACCAGCAGAAGAAGTGCCTATAGATTTGATGGGCAAATTGAGCAATATTTCAAAATTGCTGGAGTGGATGATCAGGTGGTCCGATAAAAGACTGCTCCGTGGATCCAATAAACAAGATTCCTTAGAAGAGACTCTCCCAATGATACATCTGAAAACATCATCGGCAGCTGTCCTTACATCTTTTTGGTTGTTAGAACAGTTATATGGAGACAGATCTGAAATAAGGAGCGTAAAATGTAAGGTAAGAAAAAGAATGGGACCAGTGTTAGTGAAGTGTGTGAGTGAGTTATGCCAGTAGGGAAAAATCACGTACGTCTTTTAACTTATAGTTCTGTTCTCAGTAAAACATGGAATATTAACTAATAGCCTTTAAGATTGGTAAGAAAAGGGAAAAAAACAGAAATACTGAAATTCTGTCAGGCAAAATACTTGAGTTGGAGATGAAAGTTCTATTTGGAAGTTCAAAATATAGGTCATTTATCCAGATACCACATTTTTTGCACAAATTCCTGTACATTTGACCACTGTGTCTGGTTTTAGACATCATCTTTGAAAAAACATACTTCTGGAGAAAGAACATGGCAAAGCAAGGCAAAGAATAGAGAAATAGACATCTTGCAAAAGTTTAAGTTCATTTGTTTTTGAGGACAGTGCAGATACAATCTGACTGGAGTATTTTAACTGGTTAAAGACCAGTGAAAAATGACTAGCACTGTTACAGAGGTTTGGAGTATATGTGTGGATATGAAGGAGATTTGCCAGAGAAATCTGGTACATATTGCTTCAGTTTATACTTCAGAGACAACTGGATCACTTAGCTTCTTTATTTAACAATACATAGAGTCAAAGAATACATGAAAGGTTTTGAGGGAAGAAGGTTGGGGGATTCAGGTTGAGAAGGCTTTTCTCCATTTTAAAAAAGGATTTTTTTCTTACTTTTGGTTTGTATTTTCTGGTTTTTTGATAAGTATTTTGTTTGCAACTTACAAATCTTGTGCGTGCATCTAACCACAAAGTTATGTATCTCTTTTTGCCTTTCCTACTGTTTTCAGTGATAATTTGAGAGTTCTATATTGTCTGGATGAGGCCAAATCTTACTGTTTGTATTTATCTTGATTATACTGTCATGTAGTGTCTTTGACAATTCATACACAGTTGACACTGAGAAACCTTTCTTATATTTCCTTGGATAATTCAGAGGACCATTGCTTCACTTAATGCAAAAAGGGGAGGAATGCATTTTTCTGTGAATCTGCAAATCCTGGATTTCTTGGCTCTGTAATAAAGAAAATTATATGAATTAAGTATAATCATTCTGTGTGAAAGAATTGTGTTTTTTTAAAAGTACCTGGTATTTTTTTAACTAGTGAATTTTGATTATCGTTATTTTTATTAATAGCATCCAGAGGATCAATATCTGAAAGAAATTGCATCTCTATCAGAAGCCCAGTCTAGAACAGAGGAAGAAAGTAGTATGGATGAAGGCTCTTCCACAGTGGCCAATTCTCCTCTTGATGTCCAGATTGTACAGATCTATGATAATCTTTGTGAAAATGATTTGAGGTAATTTTTTTTTAACCTAAGAACACTAGTTGGTCATAACTCCTCTACTGAGCAGCATGAAGAGATCTACTGTTATATATGTATTATATACGGGTTTATATTTATGTATTATATACATGTTTAATTTTGTGTGAAGAGTCAGACTTGGGCATATTGGTTACAGCTGCATGAAGCAAATTAAATATTCTCCATCAGTACATGTACATAAGGTAGTTGTTGCATATTAAGTAAATTGTACATGGTTGTATATAAGCTTAGTCATGTGAAAATAGAATCTAGATTTCCAATATAACAGATGTCATGGTTTTCTCAAAGAATTCAAAAAATTTCCCCTCTCTTCAGTGTAATTTTCTTTGATTTGAAATGAGTGGTTCACAATGTTAATTTTCTTCTGGATCTGTAATCTAGCTATGTTCATATGTGTGCATGTCAGAAAAATAGATGGAAAAAGCAGTAAATATTTTTTTGTTAATATCTTGCTCTGTCTTGAAGATAAAGAATCCTTAACCTGAATTCCTCTGTGGCATTTCAACTTTTATTGCAATAAGAAAAAAATTGACCTCTAGTATTAGAATACATATAGAGAGTGAGTTATATAGATCTCTAGTATTCTGAAAATAATCTCAAGTATTTTGAGACATGATTGTATTTCTTGTCTGACCATTTCCTATTTTTTTCAATAAACGAAGTTCCTGTGAGGGAGATAAATGTAGCCTTAACCAGATGATTTTAAAGACATAGCACAATTTGTCTGGAAACACCTGTCTGAAATAGTGTACCATTAATGGCACTAAAATATCACAGCTATGCAAAAAAAAATTAAGCTTGGTTTAAGCTGTAGTCAGAGAGAAAACCTAAATGAATATTGGTTTTATCACAACAGTGTTTATTTTACAGTTAGGCACTAGCCTGCAGTATGAAAGGAACAGCATACTTGAAGTGAGCCAGATACTAATGTTGTTAATTATGTTTTCTAATCCCTATTACCAGAATGTCTACAAAGTCAAAATATTTTTATAAGAAGAAAATTAATCAGGGAAATACTTCTGTGCCTCATATAACTGAAGACCTGAATGAAGTGGAACCATTTGTTCAGCAGGAGTTGCATGTAACATCAGAACAAGGTTTGTTTTAATGGTATATCCTTTTATTATGGTCTGACATTAAAAGCAGTAGGAGTTTTGCATGAATACAATTTTATTAAATGATTTCTTTGTTTATTTAGTCAAAAAATGCAGATGTCTTCATTGTTGTATTAGAATTATTTTACCCAGTTTGTATTATAACTAAATCTATAAAATCATTTTATCAAGACTTTCTGATCACTTTTTCACTATGTCACTTTTTTCTATAGAGATAGAAAAATGTATGTTAACGTGTTCTATTCTCTCATATACTTTCACTCTGGAAATATTCACACAACTGTGCAAAACACTTTGCAAATTTTAAGAGCTGAGTATATGTTGATTATCATATTTGTACACTTTACATCAGCTGGGGGTTTTTTTACCTCTCTCTTCAGGTGTGTGCATCAACACTAGTAAGAACACAAATTTTAAATTTGCAGAAGCAACTCTGAGCTCCACACTAGGGAAAAAGTGGACTAATATGACCTGCTGTCAGAAATCACATAACAGTACTATAATCTATGTAGTTTTCTAATTTAGAGTAATTGTGTTTATATTGTAGAATTCTTTGAGGAGCCATATGAAACTTCAAAGAGCTCCAATAGCTCTGTCAAGATCAGACCTGTAGAACATCAAAGAGAACAGGCAAGTTGCCATACAATCATCAGAAATCACAGAAACGTTTGGGTTTGGAAGCGACCTTAAAGATCATCTCATTCCAAACCCCCTGCCATCGGCAGGGACACCTTCCATTAGACCAGATTATCCAGGACCCCATCCAACCTGGTCTTGGAAACTTTCATGGATGGGACACCCACATCTTCTCTGGGTAACCTGCTCCAGTGCCTCATCTCCTCACAGTAAAGGATTACTTCCCAAAATGTAATCTAAACCCACCCTTTTTCAGTCTGAAGTAATTGCCCCCTCACCTCTTACTATTGTGCTCTTGTAAAAGGTCCATCTCCAACTTTCCTGTAGGCTCTTTTAGGCACTGAAAGACTACTCTGAAGTCTCCCGAGAGCCTTCTGGTCTTTATGCTGAACAACTCCAACTCTGACAGCCTTTCCTCATGGGAAAGGTGCTCCAGACCCCTGAACACCCTTTGTTCTGGACTTGCTTTAGCAGGTTCATGTCTTTTTACACTGGGGGACACAGAGCTGAACACAGTGCTCCAGTGAGTCTTCTGAGGACAGAGTAGAGGGGAGAATTGCCTCTGTCAATATGCTAGCCATGCTGCTCTGGATGCAGCACAGGATATGTTTGGCTTGGACAATCTCTCAATATTTCTCACCCTGTACTTGTTTCGACCCTCTGTAGGCTTCATTTTTGTGTTTGACTTTGTCCGAGGACTCCTTGCAAGCCTCCTGGCATTTTTGCCTAACTTCCTCTTCATTGGGGATGCATCCCTCCTGAGGTTGGAGGAGGTGGTTCCTGAATGTTAATCAGCTTTCTTGTGCCCTTCTTCTTTCCAGGGTGCAATCCCATGTGACTCTACCAAGCAGATCCCTGAAGAAGACGAAGTCTGTTCTCCTGAAGTGAAGGTCAGTGAGCTTACTGTGTACCCTCCTCACTGCCCTGAGGAACTGAAACTTCACCATTTCATGGTTGCTGGAACTAAGGCTGTCCTTGAGCTTCACATTCCCCATCAGCTCCTCCTCGTTGGTCAGAAGGAGGTTCCCCATAGTACCTCTCCTCACTGGCTGTTCTGTCACCTGAGGAGGGAAGTTATCATCAATGCCTTTCAGAACCTCCAGGATTGCCTCTGCCATGCTGTGTTGCCCCTCCAACAGATACTGGGATGGTTGAAGTTCCCTGTGAGGACCAGGGTTTGCAAACATGAGGTTGTTCCTATCTGCATATAAAGGACCTCATCTGCTTCATCTTCCTAGCTGGGTAGCCTTTTATCAGAACTCCACTGTAATGCCACCTGTCCCTGCCCTCCCTGTAAACCTGAGCCATAAACTCTTGGTTAAATCCTCATCCATCCCCAGGAGGAGCTCCATGTGCTGCAGCTAGTCACTGGCATAGAGGGTAACACCGACTCCTTGTCTCCCCTGCCTGTGCTTCCTAAATAAAGAGCCTGCATCCATCTGTTCCAACACTCCAGTCATCAGAGCCATCACACCACGTCTGCAATGCCAGTAACATTGTTCCTGGCAGACATATATGTTTCCAACTTTTTTTTATTCCCTGTGGCTTGTGTAGAGGACCCCGATGAAGCTGAGTTACTGGCAGGAGATATTGTAATTCCTTTGTGCAGCTCTTCAGGTGCTCTGTTGGCAAGCAGCTCCTCTCCAGGCATCTCTTTCTGACTCCCTCAGAAAACTGCCCCTCCCCTGACAACTTTAATTTAAAGGTCTCTTCCCCCTTTCCAAGACTATGACTGAAGGTGCTCTTCCTCTTCTCTGATTGATGAACTCCATCAGCCCTCAGCAGGCCAGGCTCTCAAAGCAAGTCCCATGGCTGAAGGAGCCATAACCCTAGCTGTGGCCCTGTAGCCATTTGTTGATTCACCAGATTCAAACCCTTTCAGACCCGTTCCTTTTGCCTGGGAGGATTGACTATGCACTCGAGAGCCCTCACTCCCTTCTCAACCTGCTCATGGATGTGTCACTGGCACACACGTGAAACAACAGCAGTGGGTAATAGTGGGCTGTACAGGCCTTGGTTGTCTCTTGGAGACATCCCTGACAGGAGCCCCAGGGAAGCAGCCCCTCTCAGAGAGTGTGTCAGGTTGGCAACTGGATGCCTTGTTACTTCTCAGAATAGAGTTACCTCCTACTACCACCCATCAACTTTCCTTAGTTGTGCTGGTTGTAATACAGAGAGCAGGTCTGGCTGCCTTGCTCAGCTCCAGCATTTCTCCTGATGTGACAGGATATTATATGGAAGCATTGAGTTGTTATGAATACTGTTTTCAAAGTATCCTGAATTCATCAATGTATTTGTGAACTTAAGGGCTAAATTTTTTTTGGTTGGTGAATCTTCTTTCTTGCCTAATAATAAAATTAACAATTAAAAGGTAGTAAAGTGATATCTGCTCTGAGCACTTTTGAAAATATGTGTATGCTTTCATATATATATATATATATAGATGTATTATGTATACATAAAATTATTTTGATTTTTTTTTAAAATACATCAAGATGTTTATTTTGCTTCTGTCTAAAAACTCAGTCTGGATTTATAAATAAGCCTACTTTTTCCATGCATCCTTTTTGGTCATAGGTATCTTTTCTTTGAAAGTGGCTAAGGGCAGGGCTGCTATGCTTTGTATTGTGCTCTCCAATTTTTTCAAAACATTTTACTGTAGTGAATCTGTGGCATGTACAGGATCCTACATTTGTTTCATTTTCTTGTTTTGTAGATAGTTTGTGTATATGTAATGGGGTTGTTTCCACATTTTCATCTTTACTAGGGGGATTAGCAGAATATATATCCAGGGTGCTACCTGAAAATGACTTTGGAACTATAATCTCATAATAATGAGATGGTTTTAAGAAAGATTCTCAGGTAAATTGTTAAATCTCTTTGTTGCTGATCTGTAACCATCTTCTGATAAGTATGTAATTTTAATTATTTTAGTCAGATTTTTGTAATTGGATAATTAATCAAAAATACATTTGCCATAGGCTAAAAAACTTGTATTTTATTGAAGCAGGAGGGATAGAAAAATTTGCAAGTTTAGATCTTTTCATGTTTTTATATTCGGCAGGGTGCCATTTCAGCTGTAGATAGTGCTCAAGATCCAAACGCGGAGGAAACAAAGGAAGAAAAGGCTAAACAGAACATGTAAGTGATTTGATTTTTCTAAACTCTTATAAGTCTTTTAACTTTGCTTAAAAATCTAAAGCAGTTTTGTTAATGATTGTATCCAGTAATGTCTTGGGTTGCTGCTGTTGCTTATAGCAACAAGGCCATAGTTTCAAACAGTTCCAGTCATCTCCTATTTCATGGACAGGCATTTCACATATTTGAAGGGCTGGGTTGGCAAATCATTATTTTAGTAATGATCTAATAAAACAAGCACAGTTTGTGGGAAGGTGTATTTTATCTGGGAGAAAGATAGACAATAACTGAAAAAATAGAAACTCTTATTATGATAGCATATAAATAAATGTCTCCATGTATACATAACAGTTGTGAAAGACTTAAAAATGACTTTTAGAAAGACTTGAAATCCTCTACTTTTTAAAATGACATGTTTTTGTTTTAACTGAATGTAAGATGTCCCTCAAAAATTTATTATGGAATTGTTTTTTCTCTTCTAGAGATGCAGATTATAGTGATAATAACAGTATTAGTTAAATTGGATTTTCTCTTCCTTTGTCTACCAGAATCAACCTTTTCTTTGCCTGCTGTCTTGAATAGCTGGAACTTTTTCAGTGCTTTTGTTTGAGTCAGTTTCTGATTGCCAGGGCAGACAAAACATGAATGTCAATATTTGCCAGCTCAGATTGCAGTGTAATGCAGTAATTGAAGCAATGCAGATCTGTATAGCTTTTATCAGGTGACCTACAGGTACTTTATCTCATACTAATTAAAATACTTTTTCAGGAGGTTATGTGTATATTTATACACATACCTGTATATAAAATGGAAACAGACAGCATAACAAATTATTGTATTATTTGCAATAGTATTTTTTCTCCCTTTATAGTATGACTGAGGTTGTTACTACCACCATTTCCCACTCATTTTCTATAAAACAAGATGCAGAAGTTCCTAGGTAAGATAAACCTATGCTGTTTTATATAATAAAACAATATTTTTGATTAGAAATAATGTGATGTGTAGTTTTGACTGCAAAATATTTGCAGGTAGAGTGTATTGTACCTACAAACTAAGTAGCTTTTTCTGGAACTTTTTTTTACTATGATCATGGTGGATCATATACTCTCATGTGTTGTCTGGAGTATTGCATGACTCAAATGTTGATTCAGAGCTACCATATTTCAAGAGACATGATAGTTTTATTTTCTGGTTCTGGGAGAATTTATTATATAATATTACTATAGAAGATACTTGATTATATAGAACACCTGAACAATAATATTTTAAACTTATATACATTTTAATTAAAATTATTAAAATGCAGCTATCCTATGGCAACTAATAGATTTACATAAATATATACAAAATAAAGTGAATGTTGGAATTGGGAAAAGGAGTCAGGAGTCAGTCTCAGGCTTTCAGTTCTGGAGCAGTCCTCTATGAGGTTTTTTCCAGTTAAAAGGAAAATATGAACCATGCATACTTTTGGGCTCCATTTTCATGTGTCTCTAATCTCTCTTCCTTCTTGAGTTTCTCATGCCAACTCTTCAAAAAAAAATTTACTCAAACTTTTGGCATTTCAAGTCATGCTTGCACATTCTAATTGCCTTCCTAAAGATTTCACACATAGTACAAATCCAAAACTATTACTCATAATCCATTAATTTATGATCCTATTTGTTCACATGCTTAGAGGCCATTCTGTACAATTGTAAGATGTTCTCTAAGGGTTGCCTGTATCCATAGCAATGTCAGCATTTTTCTGAAACAGAGAAATGTCTTTTGGGTTGATTTCTGTTGGTGCAAGTAAAATCCTTCAGTTTCTTCATAGCTTAATATAAATTCTAACCCTCTCTTCTTTGTGTAAGGAATCAATGTACTTCATATTCTTTACCAACTAAAAATCTTGTTATCACTGTGGGAAAATGTAAAGGAAATAGTTTAAAATTGGAGTAACACGTACAATATATTACTCTGAAATCTTGTTACTTTTTAAGCCCAAATATCTAAAGGAACTTCGTAAAAGGCTGAGCTCTCCTGGGGCTGTTCGGGTCCTATCCGGCTATCTCTGGACCCTTGGCCCCTTGCAGCCTTTAGAACGACAAAAGTAAAAGATGCTCTTCTCCTCTGGGCTAAAAAATAATTAAGAGAGCGGTGTCCCAGGAGAGAAAGAGGGTGAATGTCTGATGGTGGGAGACTTTTATACCTGGGGAATTGGGGGGTGGAGGAAGAGGGTCAGAGCCAATGGGATACAAGTGAGGAAGGGGTGAGGAGAGGAGTAAACCTGGGACAAACCATTACCATTGGGGCTTCTGGGGGGAAAGACCATGTGATTAGTGCAAATTACCAAACACTCAGTGCAAAAACCACTAAATAAACTATTTAGTGCAATACAACACCTCCCCCTTTCCTGTTAAGAAAAACTAAAAGAAAAGCATTGGCCTATTCTGATACAGATTATGAATTCGTACACCACTCATCAGCCTGTCAGTTTGCTTGAACATTATGTGAAAATGAATCTGCCTTCTTCCTTATTTCAACTAAAAATGTCCCTCTTCATTTTCCAACAGCTGTTTGTCTTTATGACTAACCAGGCCTTTTTTCTGTCTTTTTTGTCAAATCATTGTTTTCTGCCTGTATCTCTAGTGATAATAATATTTTAGATACACTTGAGGCTCCAAAGTCAGATAGAAATACATCTTGACAACTGTTTTTCATTCAGTATTTTAAGATGTGTTAGGAAATACGTCCTACATGCTCTCTGGTCAAGATCATGCACTCACTGTTAATTGTTCAGTTGCTCCTACAAATTAATTATGCTTTTTAAATACACAGGTATCTTTAAAATTTTTCTGGATTGATTTAAGACAACCTTGTTGTAGATATTTTGAGGTCTGAATGTTTTTCATAGTTGGTTCTTTTCTTTCTTAAGTACTGCAGACACTGTAAGTGATTCTCAGCCTTCTGAGACTGCTGTGTCGACTATGTCAAGTCTTGCCTCCCATACTTCTGTTTTTGCCAAGAAGCAAGAAGTTAAGGAAGAAGTCCCTAGAGAAGAGAAAGCAAGCACATCAGAAACTGTCAGGCATATGCTGCAAGATGAAATGTTTAAATTAGTTCAGGTGAGAGCATCTAATTATTTTAAGTAGTTTTCTTGGTACCGTGTTGTTAAAAAAATTGAAACAGTTACTGTTTTAAGGACCTTCTGTGTGTGGTTGGATCAGTGCTGGCTAAATGCTGGTGCACCCACTAGAATATACTTACTCATTTCCTGCTGTGAGATAGGATTAGGAGGAAGGCAAAGCAGGCTCAAAACTTTAAAGGGGTATAAAAAAAAATTTATTGACAGTAACTCAAACAAAGAATAATAAGAATCAGAATAAAACCTTTAGAACACTTCTCTTCCCCCTACAGCCTTTTCTTTCTCACTCACAACATATAGAAACAGTTCAGTCAGTTCATCAGCTCTAGAATAGTCTTGCTTCTGTTCACTTAGGGAGGGGAGTTGCCTTTGCCATGTCATAGACTTCTCCACAAGAAACAGTTCTCTCATGGCTGTTAATGTCCACGAATAGCAGCCACTCAGAAATCTGCAATCGTGTAGTCCCTCCCATCTTTTGCAGCCTTACTACAGCTGTGTTTATGAGCCATGTCAACTATTTTAAGGATGGGCTGTTCAAGAGCAAAGGTTATCTTTATCTGTCTCTGAGATCATCATCTCTGGGAACAGAGATCTTCTTCTCTCCCTTGGGGCACTCTTTTCTTTCTCTGTTCAGACTTCTCCTGGGATCACAACTACTTCAACATCTGCTTGCTTTAGCATATACCTGTGCTTATATCTAAAATTTGAACACTTCATGCCCCCATACTTTCAATAAGTTACAGGGAAAAAGAGTCTGATGTATCAATTATATCTTCTCCATAGCCTTACAAGAGGATTTCAGCCCAAACCTGAGGCATCTCCTCAACCCTCTCATCTGGGACTTGACTCCTTCTTCCTGACCTTCATGTCTCATGTTGTTCTCTACGTGTCTTTACTCTCTCCTTTTCTCTCACTCGAGGGAGTATTGAAGGTCTGCAAGTCTTATCCATGCCCTAAAAGAGTTAATATTTCGCCCGGGGCCTGCAGATGCTCACAGGATCCCTGCCAAGGGTGTCCAGAGTGCTCACAGTGGTGGATTTCAGGCCGCACTGGGGCTGTGTCAGAGTCTTGGGGGGCCCAGACCAGAATGGTGGTGGCCGCTCTGGCTGTTTTCCATCCCCTGCTGCATTCAATTCCAGCCGCAGGGCTGCTCTCTTTATGGACTGCAGAGCTGCCTCGGGGGTTTTTTTGGCTGCCACGCTGGGATCTCAGCAGCGTCCCTGTCCAGGCCGGGCCCAGCCCTCCACCAAGTCCCTCCGGGCCAAGCGGGCCTGGCCCGGCCCTGCAGCAGAGCCTGCCTGGCCCAGCCAGGCCAGCCTTGCTACCCATTCCTAGGCCAGAAGGGAAAGAGAGAATTCCTGGAGTTTGTTTGTTTTTACATGTGTGTTCACAGAGGCAGGTCTAGTTTTTAATTGGCTCATTAATATTAATATTCTCAAAGCTAACCAGCAATTGGTTTTGCTAGGCACAGAGGAAGCTCTCAGCAGCTCCTCTCAGAAAAAAATCACTTCCGTGGGTGGCTCCAGTGCAAAACCAGCACAGGTTGTTCTTTAGAGAGATTTCTAATTCCATTTTAGCCACTGTGAAACCTATTTTAGACTTAACTCTTGCTTTTAATTCAAGAAAATGAGTGGTTAATTATAGATCTTTGAGTATGTTTTAGCTCACATAAGTCAATGTCCTTCAATAGTTTACACTTGGAAAAATTCTGATGCTGTAATAGCTTTTCAACTGTGCTAGGATTTAAGTGGTGGTAGTATGTTGAGCCAATTCTCTGTGACTTTACATTTATTGAAACTTCACAAAAAATTGAAGATATTTGTTTTGTTTTTAGCATAACCTGTCTGTGGCAGGTATTTATTGTATCTTACAAGGAAGTCCAAAACAGTAAACAGTTATACAAATTAATCATTATTGAATCATCCCATTATTGGGATGTTGTCTGTTTTGTCACCTGATAGTGAACAGCTGTAAGATAGCCTAGACATTTTTGCTAAGATTGCTGTTAAAGTAATTGGCATTGCTAACTTTGTTCATGTGTGTATTCAGCTCCAGCAGATCAACTTCATGAGTTTAATGCAATTAGTGCAGTCATCCTTTACCAATGTGCCAAATGTGCAACAAGTATTACAGCAGCATCGGTTGGTTCAGCTGGCAGGGAGCCAGCCTGCACACACTGCTGAAAGCAATGCTTCTCCAAAAACACAAGTGCCCTCTCAGGAAGAAAATGGAAAAGCTGGTCAAGAGAGCTCTGTTTTTCAACCAAGGAAGAGTGTAGAAGATGAAAGCAACAATGGTCGAATAAAAGTAGGTATATCAAAGCATGTTTTATGAACACTGTTCAGTATATCTGGTATGTTATCTATCCTGTTGAATTAGGAAATGTGTTGGTAGTGATTGGTGTAGACAGAACTATTTTGTGCATATTTAGTGAATGGTTGATATGTAAGTACTGATTTGTTTGCTTTTCTCATTTAGAATCATCTGGATAAGAGTGCCTCTTTGACATTATTTCAAAGCAACAGCAAGGAAACAGGATTAATGTCACTATCCCAAGATTTGCATTCTCCAGTGCCTACTAAACCACTTCATCTCCTAGCTCCTTCCTCAGGCATCCAAAAAAAAGTGAAGCTTATCCCTGTTGAAAAAAAAATTAGTTACTCAAATGGATTTCCTTTGCTTAAGCTGGAATCAAGTTGTCATATCAAACCAGCATTTTTACATCCATCAGCATTTGCCAGGCCACCCCCAGTACCACGAGTAGCTTGGAGTTCATCAGATTCCTTATGGGACCATCAGTCATCATACACACCAAGCAAGAGTAAGGCAGTGGAAGATTTCCACAGAAGTAGGTACAACCCTGAGATTTCAAGACAAAAGCATGAGGAAAAGGAGAGATGGGCAGAAACAGTGCATGAGGGTCCTCCCAAATATTTGAATTCAGATCAGTGTGAAGGACAGCAAGAAGATTCACCTCAGCTACAGTTCCCTGAAAATGTGAATATGTTCAAAGCACCAAGCATTCAGAACCTGGCTGCTATGCCACTATTGCACTTGCAACTTGACCCAGGACCTAGAGTTCCACCTTCTGTAAGGCAGCCAATCAATACTACTTTAATACCTGTTAAAACTGCTGCAAAGGATGCTGACTCCAGAGAAACACAGTGGGATGCAGGAATGTCACTACTTCAGATTAATTTACCTCAGAAAAAGAAGGTACTGGATTTTAATAATATATTTTTCTAAGTTATAATGTTTTGTCAATTTCATGGTTTCTTAGTCATCACAAATAATTTCATCTTTACAGACTTTGAATTTGAAATTGTTTAGTACAGATGCCAGGAGGGATCTAGAACTAAGGGTACCTGCTTATTGACATGTCAGTATGAGGCAGACTGCAAGCCTGAAAGTGTTTATAAGTACCTTCAATTGATTCTACATTCCACAGTTCATCAATGTTCGGCCCACTGGTAATGAGTGTGAAGAATTTACTATCTAAAATACTGGACAATATTTGTATGGTAAAAAAATAGGGGTTTTTCCTAGAGAGATTATAATAGAATCACTTACAGAAACAGAATGTGGTGAAAAATCCTGTTTTGCAGGGCAGAAATGGAATGGTAAAAGGCTTGATAAGAAAATACTACAGATGCTGAATACCTGATGTTTTGAAAAATGTTATTTCTTATAGACTTACGTGCTTGCATATCCCAGTTGAGAAGAATGGAAATGCTTTTCCTTGAAAGGTGCTTCTTCAGTCCTTGTCTACATTGGATGGTTCCTAACTTCAGCCTGAACTACCTACATAAGAAATGCAAATATTAATGAAATAGGTTCTGTGGAGAAAATTCATACCTTTTAATTTTCAGAAAATAGTTTACTACATATTAGCAGAGGTTCTGTTTTGATGCTATTAATACTCCATTTCCATATTCTTTACAAAATTTTAATACAGGAGTTTTGTTTATGTAACTGAAATCCAAACTGGACTTACTTCCTTCATCCAATCTGACTGGAGTTCCCCTCTCCATTTTCTGTCTTTCTCTCTTTTGGATTCTCTTAGGCACCAAATCTCATCCCACTTCGAGATCTCATTGCATTTGAGCAATGCCACAAGCATCATTCTGTGCCCAGTAGTTCCTTTGGACAAGACCAAACCAAACCTATCCAGCTACTAAGAACTGATGTTGAACCATTTGAACTTAGAGATGTGCAGAACAAAAGAAAAAGGCAAGCCAGATTTTTAAAGTGGAACTTCATTTTGGCAGACTAACTGGTAACTTGTACATTCTAGCTTTGGCATCAGAGGGAGTGCATTCTCTCAGCAGAGAATAAAATAGCAAATGTTAGTAAAGATACAGCAGAAGTGTATCATTAGGATGTGAGGAGTTCTTGCTCTTAGGAGATTGATAAGAAGGAGGTTCAAGAGGAAATGTTTTTCATTCCACTATCTGTGTTTTGAAGTCTTGTTGTCTTCTGAATGTTTGCTATACACTCTTAATGAAATGCTCACTCCTTACACAGTGAACACTACACAGCACTGTGATATGGGCTGCATATTGTCACTGTTATCTTCAAGAAAGAAAGAACTATATGGTCTTTAAATATAAAGGTCTTTAAATATGTAGACTTTTTAATAGAGACAGTGATTAACAAAATTCCTGCTGATCCTTTGTTGTTGGTGGTTTTTTTGCTAGGTATGTTATTTATAACTTAGAAAATTTGATCTATTTGATGTTAATTGATTTCACAAACAGTGAAACAGTTGTTTAAGCTGCTTACATATCTTTGCTCAGTTCTTATAGAATGCTGATAGAATGTTCTGGAATACAGTACTTGGTTTCTTTCAGTTATGTCGTTTTGGAGCAGAGGCTCTAGCCGAGTTTTTCACTATTGAAGTGAAAACTTGCTACACAAGTAACTGCAGATAGAGTTTAGAATACATATTAATAGTATCTATGGAAGTGCTTAAAGCTGTAGTTGATGTCATATAATCTACTTGCCACATATTAAAGAAGCAGCTATAGTTGCTGTTGTGTAATCTGTTTGTCACCTAGTAATTAGAAAATGACTGCTGTGTAGTTGAACTTTGCTTCTTATAGATTCCTTATGGGCATTTTGTGTAGTAATTATTAATTATACACAAGATATAGATGTGAAGTATTATGAGGTTTGTTATATTTAATAGTAGCCTATTAGATAATTAATAGATTTTAGTGTAATTGCTGGTATTTCTATGGGTTCCTACAACATTTTCGAGTAGTTTTCAAGCAGGCAGAAATTGTGATTTTAACTGATCTATATGTAGCAGCTGTTGATCTTTTCCAATCTTTATTTCAGTGTTTATTTCTTAATAGCAATCTTTCCTAGAAAACAATGATAGGTATTGTTATTATTTCAGAGCACTTCTTACTCTTTACCTGTCATTAATATGTTGACAGTAAAAAGAGGCGTAGTAAGAAGCAATTGAAGGAGAAGGAGGAAAAGAAGAAACCAAGCGTGTCCTTCCGTCCAGATGACTCCATCATCAGTATTAGTGACACAGCAGTGCCTTCTGAATCAGAGACTGGGGTACAGAATTATGGTTTTTTCTTAGCTCTTACCTTTTCCCTTCAAGTTTTAGCAGAAAAGAAAGGAGACAAATATAAACCAAACAATAATATACTTCTCTTCCAGGCCCTAGCCTGCAAACAGTATGCGTATTTTTGATTCATATACTTATATTTTCTCTAAACTAGAGATTGATTTTTATAAAGGATTCCAGGGTTGCTCTTTTTTTGCTGGAACATGAACTTATTTTGATAGGATATAAGTCTGCATGTACATTTGGAGTAAATACATATAAAAATGTTAAAAATGAAAAAATATATATTTTTCCTAGTAGTGATAAAGTGATCCAGGCAAGTGACCCAGGCATTATTCTTTCCATGTGGGCCTGGATGTATGATAATATAAGAGTAAGGATGTGCAGCACTGGAATCTCAGTTTTATCTCAGTCCAGACTCTGAAAAAACAAAGCCTTCATCAAGCTGGGTTTCGATTAGCCCTTTTTGATATCTTTTGGGGTTTATCCTAAAAAGTACCAAATTTCAAGCTAGAACAGTACCAGTTTAATTCTGGATCACTACCCAGAGCTGTGTTTCTGGTCCATACCATGCTTTCTCTGAGACTTAAGTCCAGCACAGCAGCTGGAGACCCTCAGCAGACCTGGAGATGTTCAGGGTTCAACAGGGGTAGGATAGACTCAAAGAGCAATAAGGAATTTGTGTTACTGCATGACACCATTAGGTACCTAAGAGAATGTTACATAGTCAGTAAATTCCCCTAAGTTGGAATAGATCAGAGAAATTAAAAGAGGTGTTGAGAAAAGTAAGTGACAGATATTTCTTTTTTTCCCCACATCATTACTCGTATGAGGTATATTGGATAGTTAACATCACCAAGAAAGCCTTTAATTTGCACTGGAACTATTTTTAAAGATGGTTTCTTTTTTTCCTTATATTAGGATCACAAACCAAAATCGACATCTTATGTTCAAGATGGTTTTTTCATTTCAGTGGGTAAGTACAAGTCCTTTTAATGCTTTGATTACTCAAATAAAAAAAAAAATCAAGCAGCATTAGTCTGTTGGAATTCACAGTAAAACTCTACAATAATCCACATGTTAAAAACTAAGGTAAAGTGGTCTGTGGGCAATAGATGTCTTATGGGATCTTTCCGCAGACCTTTCAGAATGTACAACAGGTGTCCAGAATTTTGAGACACACTCACTTTTTTTGGGATTGGTATGAAGAGAGGTGCAGGCAAATTTAAAATCTTGTGCAAATTATCTGAAGATTCAGAATAGTTTTCCCAAAAATTTTAGAAGTATTTTAATTTTTCTTCAAAATGACAATCTTGTATTTATGTTTTTAAACAATAGAGTTAATGAAATAATAGCAGTATGTCAAGTTAATTTAATTAGCTGTGGTTGACAATGATTTCTGTTCATGTGATTAATCAAAATAATTTGTAAACATTTCCAATCCAATTTTTTATGCATTTTAAAAAGATACTATCCCAACATTATTTGCCTGCATATTCTAATTACACAAAATTTAAGGCTTTTGTAAAAGAAGCTCAATGCATGCAATGTTTCTAGCATGCAATACGAAGACCAGGCCTGTGGAAAGATTTCTTTCTTTATATAATATGTTAATTCGTGATACTATTCAGTTCTGTCACAGGACAAAATGCAATTCATTCTCTGAAATTTGGCCTTAAAGAAATGCAAACTCTGGAGTAACAACAATAAAGAAATGAGGACATACATGTGATAAATGTTCCTCCCCTCCTTTTAGAACGTGAAGCAGACTGTTACTGTTCAGCCTGCTAAAATATTTAATTTAAAATCACATACCTAAACTGAATCTTGGTTTTAACTCAGTGTAACATTGTAAGTGTCACTCGTTTGTTCACATAAAGTTGGTAGCATGAACTTTTCTTGGAATCATTTATGAGCTATGCTTAGAGAAAAGTTAAAATTATCTGTCATAAATACAAGTAAGAAAATGTTGGAGCCCATAGTTGTGAGTTAGTGTCATTGCTTTCAAAGATGTCTAATTTTTTTATCAATAATAGACACATATTTTGTATTGTCACATTTTAGATCCAAAGGAAAAAGCAAGTATTACTTCAGCAGATCTACATTATTTGGCTTCTGTAGGAAAAAAACCAGCAGAAACTCAAGATGCAAGTACAAATACTAACCCAGGTAGGTGCTGCACGGGTGATCTACAGAAACCAACTGTTTCTGCTGTTGCTTCTTGATTAGTTGTGCTATCTGATCAGTTTTCAAAATGCAGCAAGTTTGTGAAGGGGAAGCAGTTTTTTATGCAGTTTTCTTGTTTAAAAAAGAATTAAACCAGAAAACAACAGAATATAAATTACAAAGCAGTAGTTAAAATAAAATAATTAAAACTATGACTGACACAATTATTTAAGAGTCTCTTCATGCTTTCCGTAAGTCACTTCTGCTGTGACTTTTTCTGAAAGCTTGTTTTAACTTAACTTGACTTTATCCAAATGCATTCTAGACAATGTTTCACACTTGACTGAAATAGTTTCCTTGTCTCTTCCCCCAGTTTTCTTTGTTTCTGAACTGGCAAATCAGAAACACTTAGATAATACCATTGGTATCTTTACTTAAACTCATGCATTCTGGCCATTTTTTTTTCCCAATCAAGAGCTCAAATCACATCAGGATCATGAGATCAGTGGTGGAAATGAGGTTTCCAAAGTTCAAGAAAACGAGCTGGTCACGTCTGTTCCTGTATCAGGTGTGGCTGCAGTCTTTCTCCACTTCATTTGTTGTTTGGGAAGTCTGTAGAAGTATTGCTGTTCTAACATGGGTTTTGTACCTGAGACAGCTTTATGCAGTGTGCAAATAATATGCTAATTGATCTGACTTTCTGAAACCCAATCCTTATTTTGTGGATTTTAGCTTGATTTTAGTGCCCATTTAATCTTTAGATTAATTGTAATGTAGACCAAATGAATTGATCAGTGAGATGTTGTAACAGATCACATGAAACTGAGCTGCAGTGGCATTGTTTCATCAGTAAATTACATAGATTTCAGTACCCAACTATTTTCCCTGTGGTACCAAGAGAGCATACTAATTTTTCCACTATTGTAAAATTCAAGAATGTTTTTTTATTTGAAGATAATTTTACTACATCACATGATTCATTTGCAGATATTATTAGAGGTTTCAATCTGAGTAATCTAATTTCTTTGGATTAAGTGCAGATGCAGATTTTTTTTTTGCCTAAGTAGGAGGGACTTAGATATTAATAGCAATCTAGATGGCAGCTTAGTCAAAGCTTTTCTTATCTTATAGAGAATGCAGAGCTGTTTGTTAATAGTCTGAAGTTTTTGTGGCTTTTAATGTAAATATAATACTGACTATTATTATTATTTCCTTGTAGAATCATCCAGTTCCTCTGAGATACTACTGCCAGACATGTATGTAAACCTGAGTTTCCCCACTGAAGTGAATGAGAAACCTTTACCATCCCTTCTGTCAGATGCACCTGATTTGGTTAGTGATCTAATGTACATATGGCTTAAATGCATTCTAAGTATACTGTTTGTCTTCATGAATTTAGGTTCTTTGTATCTGCATGAGTCAGTTGTGTAGTGTGGCAGGGAAGATAGTATTTATTTTGTTCCCAAAACAAAAAGCCTTTCATCTACAAATGTCAAGAGGTAAACACAGGAAGTGGTGAACAATACACTATAAGCAGCCCATTCAAAACACATACTGTATAAATCTTCATTATCTTGTTGTTCAGCATAAACGGGAATATATCAGTGTGATTGACATTGAAGACAGTGACATCCTCAGCAATTTGCCCATGAAACCTGAGTCTGCAGAAGAGATAGCTGCTGAACAGCAGAATGAGAAGCTTGAAATTCCATCTACTGCAAAAATTCATCACACAGCAGCTTCTGTTACTAATGCAGTTCCACCTGGAGCACTTCAGAAACAAGGTAAACCATTTCAATTTTAAATACAATAAAAAGTAATACTCTTTTCTTGTGATACTCCCACAGAAAAATCTGCAGCCTTTTCCCAATTAACTTCATGGTTTTTTAGTCTTAAACATCAACACTGATGTTTAAGACTTCTTTTTGTACTGATTTGACTTCTTTTTGTCCTGATTCTTGCCTTCTAAAACACCCTATCAGGTATGGCATATCTATGCCTAATTACATGCAGTATTTAGGTGGTTATGGCTTATTCAATGATACTGGTGTATGCTTTTTTAAATTTCATTTTAAGATGATCAGCAAAAGAATGTGTCAAACAAATTGCAAAAGGAAGATAAGTCAGATTCTGCTACAGATATTGTAACTTGGAATGCAGCGCATGAAGGTGGAGGAACTCTTCCTTCTTCAGGGCTTCCACCCAAACTAATTGAAAAAGAATACTTTTCCACAAAGCAGAAGGAAATGGATATGCAATTACGGGTACTAGAGAACATAGTAGAAAATATGGAGCAGGATTTCAGAAATAGCAAAATGGTAAGTGCTAACTGTTGGTTTTTAAACAGTTTATTTTTTCAACTAAAGACAAAACTTCCATTTTGGAACAATGTGTTCTCAAATCTGCTTAATATCTGTTGAAAAATATTGAGAATAATATATATGTAATATATATATTTATTATATATTTGTAACATTATATATAATATATAAAAATATTCTCTATATATTATAATACAAGTTTTACATATATGTATATACAGTGTTCTTTCATATTTAGTGCTGAATCTGTTGGGTGACATGGTTGCTTACAATGGACCAAATGTTGGCCAGAATGGTGATGTTATTAGTGAGTGAGCAGAACATACTTAATTTCTGTGTAACTGAGTTCAGGCTGAGCAGGAGACCTTTTTTGGCAAAGACTTCTGCAGTTATACCTCTGCAAAGTATTGTGTGACTGTTTCTGGAACCTGATCCAATTTGTTTCATAAAATACTTGCATTTTTGCCATCTTTATAAATCCTGGAATATGTAATTAAAACAAAATTGGGCTGTGATGGATTTTTTAGGTCTCTTCTAACTCATGGTATTCTATGATTCACAGAAATGTAAAGACCTCATTGTGTCACACACAGTTATTACACTCAGGTGGATTATTTAATCACTTACATTCGTCATCAAGGTTGTTAATTTAAGTCAGATTTTTTTAAAAAGGCTGTAGGGAAAAAAAATCTTGATATATCCTGTATTTGTTTCAGCATTTCATAGCACCTGGGTTTTAAAACTTCTGGGTATCTAGCCAAATCCTAAAAAAAACCCTTTTTTGGTCTTTTTTTTTTTAAGTTCATATTTGATGGTCATTCCTATTATAACAATTTCTCATGTATTACATATCAGTTTTGAGATTTGTTCTTTTTGAGACTAATGGTCAGTAAAATGTCTTACTCTGGGTTAGTTTTAGTTTTCATTTTCTAGTTTGAAACTTCAGACTTATGAAGATGATGGAAGTATTTTAATATCTGTGTGTTTTAGATAAAATATATATTGGAAAACTTCAGCTACTTTAAACATAATGTGATTGGTAGAAGTAAAACTGTTCAAATCAATAATAGAGTTTGTATGTATTTTTCTCAAAGTAAGTATCCAGAAGATTGTAATTATTACATGAAATTAATCTACTTGAAATTAATCTACTTTGATTCCTGAACATTTTTGTTTGTTTTCAGTCAGAAAACTGCATTAAAATGTTCAAAAGATTCTGACAGGAAAAATACATTTAAAGTGGACTTTGCATAAATATGTGTGGTGTGAGTCTCAGAAATACCTTGCAGGAAGTATCATTACCTAGTTTTTGGGTTTCACTTACAGTTAGTGAAGCTGATAGAAGATTTTGAAATGGCTGCTGATTCAGACCCTGGTGCTCATCCTGCAGTCTCTGAAGCTGCCGGAGTCATTGGTGCTGGTATGTGTCCAGTTCACAGAAGGATAATAAATTTACCATGGAATATGCATATTAAATAACTTTTAGTTACCACAGACATTTAATGCAATCCCTAAAGGTGTTACTGAAATATAAATCAAAAATACCAGAGAAAGAAATAAAATGAAAGGTATCCAATCTGAGTATTGACTTATCATATCTACTGGTTTTATTAAAATCTTACATCAGCTTAACTGTTTACTAGAGCAGATGTATTGAATGATTTATTGTTTATCTAACAAATAACTATGTAGTACCTACTTATAGCTACTGGGCTGTGCCAAGAACATTGTCTAATCCACTTATGGAGTTAATGCAAAGCCAAGTGGTACATTCAAATCATGGCTATATCTGTAATCATACGTAAGACGATATTTAGGATGTCCTTTAGACTCATCCAGAGCAACTCCTCGTCCAGTAATTTTCTTTGAGTGTGCAGGTCTGGTTCACACAGCACAGCACAGGAAGTGCCCTTCTGTAGGGAGGCACAGCTGATCCAGGTCCAGGCTGTTGTAGGTGACAGATAAATTAAAAATGCCACTAACCAAGATATACCATAGTTTCTGCATTTTGAGGATTGCATTTTGCCATTGGTTTGCACTAAGTACATTTTTGTTTTTTTCCATAGAATCAGAAGATCATTTGATGGGCATGATTTTTGAAGATGTTATAGAAGATCAAAAGGAGAGCTTAAACTTGAAATATGCTATGCCCAGTTCTGCTACAGTGGATGCACACTCTTCTGCCTCTTCAGCCTTGGCTTCTAAGTTTCCCAGTGGCCTGAAGTCACCTTCTGGTATAATCTTTATTGTATATTTTTCCTCTTTGCATCTTTTAAAAATAAGGAAACCTTTTCTTCATGCTGTAGTACTTCCTCATGGCTGTTACACAGAAATTTACATAATGTGAATGAGCTCATTAAAGTCAGGCATGAGTCTTTCTAGATTGCATTATTTAGAATGGCTTCATTTATGTGTGACAATGAGTTTGTTACATCACATAACAGCATCACTAAGTTTTGAAAACAGTTCAGTACTGAATCATACTTGCACTCAAATTCACTGTTATTGAAAGAAAATAGTCAGCATTGGTTTTGTTTCTGGAACCCATCACTGTGCTGATTTGTACTTATTTACCTAAATGAATACAAATGATTAGGATATCACAGAACACTCAAAGCCTCCTCCAAAAGCTGTCTTGATCATCTCTGTCATCTACCTGTGTCTAGAGAGGTGATCTCTCTGTTAAATCCAGCCTACATTGGCAAAATCAATGGGTTTATTTCTCTGTGCAGTAACTACTGTCTGTGTCCTAAAAGATCATTTTATAAGGTCTAATCATTTGGAAAACTGAGGGTAAATTGATTTTTGTAATTATGAAGACTACAGTAGCATTAAAAGGAGGATAAAAAATCATTCTGCAAGCAACCTGTTGCCCGAGGTTAAAAATGCAGTTGTATTGTTTTCTCTGTGTATTGCCTGCATTGCTTGCAGTCAGGCTCCCAAAAGTAGTATGTGCTTTGTACATGTGAATGTGCATTTGATAGCCACATTTACAACAATCTGTCTTAAAAGGTATTAAAACATGATTCCTGTGTCTGTATACAGCACTAGTGAATCTTAAATAGTGCACACACCCAGTTAAGTTTTGAAAAGAGTAATAGAGTTTTTCTAAGTATAAACTTATTTCCAAGTGAAGAAAACTATAGGTGATACTAAGTTACAACTGTAATTTTTTGAGATGGAGAGATTAGTTTAGGAGAGGAAGCAGTGCTCTTCCTTCCAAGACAACCATACTGCTCTTCAGTTGCATCTTCCGAATTCCAAGCTTCTTCTGAGTACCTGGATTCCTCAAGTAAGTGTCAATCATTAATTTTCCAAGAAACACTGTATAATTAAATGGAACAGATCATTTCCAGTTAGTTGGTCATGGCAGAAAACTATCAACAGTGACAATATCTTCCCAGCAAAACTACCCACAAAAGCCAGGAGCTGCTAACTAATGCTCTCTGGAGCCTCTGTGCTCACCTGGCAGTCAATGATGTGTTGTTTCACAGGCTGTTAAGCTTATGTAACAATATTAATTTTTTTTTAATGTCAACTGTTGTTGACATGTTTCTATATTGTATCCCACTATCCCACTGGCTGTTTAACATCCATATGATTAATGTGTGTAAAAGTGCAGAGATATTATTAACAAGGATTGTCTCTGTTTCAGGTTCTCACTTAGGCAGAGATCTATGTCCTGGGTATGTATTTTGAGACTGGTGTTATTGACAGTTTAACAAAAAGGTGACTGACAGGGTGGAATCATCACTTTATAAAAATTGAAGCATTTATTTTCAAACTGAATAAAATCCCTTTTGTTAGCTAATTTCAGTCATTTATTCTGACTTTGGTGGTGCCTGTTAGATTTGCTTCACGCAAAAGCTCTAGAAGCATTCAAAGTTCTTTACTAATTAAAACTATTGGAGCTGTTAATGTAGATAGTGCTCTTGTCTGTGTGCATTTGTTATTTCTTCTATTTGTAAACCACTTTTTCAGCAAAATACATGCAGCTGCTGTGGGTAGCTTTCCACGAGGGCCAGCTATCACCAGAAGGTTTTTAAAGTCTTACTGTATGAAAAGTGTAAAGCAACAGACTGAAGATTTCAAAACTGGGAAGAGCCTATGCATAAAATAAAATTGTCTGACATATATATTTTTACTTTTAGCTACTGTTAGTCTTCTGGATCCAGTAGAAAAGACTAGCTGGTTTCCTTTCTTCCCAGTCATTCTGCTCCATTACCCATCTTTATTGCTTTGCTTGAAGCACAGTAGTAAACTGAATAGTTTGTCCTATTTTTCTAGTATTATAAGTGGAACTAGTTGTTGTCACTGAAGTAGATTAGGAAGTGATTACATAAGGTGGAGTATGGGTGTGAGGCAAAACTTTAGCAGACACTGATGGCTTGCAGTCCTAAATTATGACATTTGTTTTTTACTGGGAGCAACTGATTGAAAGAGAGGAAAGAATTGGGGAGAATATAGGTGAAGCTGTGCTCTCACTGACACTGATTCTTGCTCAGAAGGTCATTGAGATTTGGGTACCACTGAAACTGGTAGCACCCCATAACCTTATCTCCTCATGGGCAGCAGTACAAACCCTGTGGTGCTCCTGACTGCCAGGCTCAGCCTCCTGTGGGCCAGCCATGTTCACACACCACAGCAGAGCTCAAGCATTTCAGCTGGGGATTGTCCCTCTGTTGGGACAATCAGGCCTTGCTCCTTCTGCCCTCATCAAAGCTCACTCAAGTGTACTAACCCAGTGGAGATGTGGGGAAAGAGTATTCAGTCCAAAGGCTCTATGTAAAACAACCTGGATATTGTTGTTTTAAGTATAAAAGAAGGGGGTTTAGCTTGTTGTTTTTACAGGAATGTTCCTCATTAATTTAGTAACAGGTTTTCTTCTTACCTAACATCAAGCTCTTTAGAAGATCTCCTGCAAATTACTGGTCCAGGGGATGTTACTGATGTGGTGAATAATCGTGTGCTAGAAAGTGACACCTCTCTGCTGGAGCTGGGCTTTGCAAGAACACAGGCTAAGAAAACCTTCAGGTAATACCATGGCTGGTTTTTGTTTTGTGTTGCTTAAATCATTTTAACCCTGGTTATTCTTGTGATCCACACCCTGTGGACAAACAATGGGAGCAAGTATGTGTTTGGTGTTAATGGGACTGGTATTAGAGCTTGTAATTGCCACAAATGTACTGGTCATTATTGTCAAATGTACTAATTGTTGTCTAGTATTCTGGTTTTGAAATTCTTTCCTTCTTATTTGCTTGTTCCTTCTTCTGCTAGGTATAGGCTTGGAGCACTGGTTTTATACAACTGGTTTTACACAGCAGATTCAGTTCAGACCTTCAGGTCTTTTAAAGCAGTTCTGAAAGACAGAACAGAAATTTCCTGCCAGTCGTACAGCAGCTTCAGAAACTTCAAGCCCCAGATTCCAGCTTGTCCTGCTCCCTCCCTGCTGGAGATTTCTACACCTTCCTGACTGTCAGTTATAAAATCAGCTGTGTTCTTTCCTGAGAGAGGTCAAAGTGACAGCTGTTTCCTACTGCAGTTTGTGATATCAATTGCTGACAAGGCAAAAAAATGCAGCTGTTCAGGTCAGCAGTCTGCTGCATTAGTGACACAGTTCCCACCAGCTTAAGCTCTAGTTCTATTATCTGAATGTAGGTGACACGTAAAAGAAAAGTTTTAGGAAATGTCTTGGAAATTACTTGTTTGCCAGGATTTTATTTAGTAAAAGTTTGCAGAAGAAAATTTCCCCTCTTGTTTGTTACTTATGCTTCCAGCTGTGTCAGAATTTTAAAGGGTTTTCAATGTTTTTGTTATACCATGTAGTTGCCATAGTTTGCAATTTACAGGATGTGCTAGATTATTTCCTGTTTACATCTGCCCTCAGGGTCCTTGATCCTGCTTCTGGGCATTCTCAAAGAACAGAAAAGGAAAGGAAAGAGATCCAAACATGGATGAAAAGAAAGCAAAAGGAAAGAATGAAAGAATATTTGAAGAAACTAGATGAACAAAGACAGAAAGAACATCATCCATTCAACCTGAGAAAGAATGTGGTAAGAATAACAGGTGTATTGAAGAGTAACTGTTACTTATTATACAAGTGTTGATTATTCAGGTTTGATAATGTAAAGGCTGGGCGTGGTGGGGGGGGCTTTTTCCTATTGTAATGTAGGGTTCTACATGTATGATTTTATTTTACTGGAGCTGGCCATAGTTGTGTCAGGTAAGTAAATACACCAGTGTTCTCCAGAGGCTGCAGTGGTGACCATTAGCTGCAGGTGGCTATTACAGAGCAATGCAGGTAGCCCTTGACTGTGATGGATACAGCTGCAGCATTCACTAATGAGAGCTACAGCAATTCTTAAGATGTGTTTTCACCTTGTTTCTTCTTCCCACACACCTCCCAGAAAATTTAAAAACCAGTGTTCAGATGCCAGCATCCTTTACAAACATGGCAGGATATTGAGGGCAGCTGTCACTGCCATTCACCCACACTGGGGTGCATGCAAAAATCATAAGGGATCAGCAGAGATGCTAGAATATGCCATATATGTCAGGTATCTTGCAAAATATTTTGTTGAAGGCTGATTTTAATTAACAGTCCACTCTCAGAAATTTTTTACATTTTAATTTTATTAGTAAAAACACATTTATGGTCTGATCTGGAAATTTTTCTGTGCTGGAAATAGTAGAAAAGTTTTTAAAAACCATACAAAAGCAGTTCAGAAGACTGATTTTCCAATTGGTATTTACTCTTAAAATATGCATTTGCCATCTGGATGCCTTCAGGATCTGAAAAGACCCTGCTGAGTTACAGGAAGCTCTGGAGTTACAGGAGATAAGACCTAACAACACCAAATATATTCCTATACTTTCTACTTGTTGAATTCAGAATATGCTGTCAATACTTGCAGGCAGAAACTCTACTTGTTTTAACTCCCAAGCAGCAAATATGTAACATACACAAGTTCCCTGTGACTAAATAGTTCAATTGTATTCACTTTCAGAAAGAATAACAGATTTATGTGAAATAAAGTATCTCTCCTAAAAGATTAAACAATTGAACTTGGGTGTTCTTCTGAACATGTATGATTTAAGAAAAATGGGTCCTGCTTCCCTCCCTTTCCTGTCAGCCCATTAATATACACTTGATGCTTTTGCTATGGGCTTTTGTCCTGAAATCATTAGTGGAGGGATTCTCAGCTTTCAGTGGGTGGTTTGGGTTTGGTTTAGATTGGTTTGGATTTTTTTTTAAAGAAGAATTAAAGACTTCAAATTGTACACAGGTCTAGCAAACACAGGCCAAAGTGCAACCTTGTCCTGTTTTATATATCAGTTATTAGGAACATCACTGATTTTTAGGAAACTGGAGGTGAGGCCATTTGAAACTTTGAGCTTGACTGTGAGGAAATCTCCTTAGGAATGTTAATATTTTAAGCATAGGATGTATGGAAGATGTGACTGCAGGATTTCAGTATGTTTTTTAAGACTGCAAAGTTATAGAGACAATCTTACTTGAATTTCCTGGTTGGACCATATGCTTTCATATTGTTTTTTTTTTCTGAAGAGTTTCTTAAGCAGTAACTTTCAAGTCAAATAAGTACATTTTGAGAGTGAGAGACTGGAATGAGACCACAGTACATAATTAGTTAAAGATTTTTATACTTTCTTAAACAGCATCATAATCCTACTTCAAAGGATATTAGAATCTTCCAGAAAAAGAAAGAAGAAAAAGACAAGTAAGTTGCTTTTAAATCCTTATTTTTATATTTGTTTTCCAGTCCTGAGATGTAGAGATTGTTTTAACTATATTGCTTATGAAACTTCAGATATGAATCAAATTTCAACCAAAAGCATGAATAATTCACATTTGCTTTACCATTTAGGGAAACGCTGAACATTTTTATCCTTTGACTGTATTTGTTGCTTTCCAAATATCATTGTTTGTTTTCTTTCCCCAACATTTACTCATTCCTTCTCTCAAACTTTTCGGTAAGAAATGTTCTAACTTTTTGCTAATGGTCTCTTAAAAGGCTTAGTATATTTTCTGTGAAATCTTGTAAAAAATGTTCTTCATGTAGCCTTACAGGACTCTCAAGCCAGCTGCAGTGAAGTGAGTGACAGCATCAGGTAATGTGTAATATTATTTCTCTGCAGAGCCCTGCTGTCTGAGCATCACAGAATCCGAGTATCAGAGGCACTTTCTCTGATGAATGAAATGTTATCTGAAACAGTGGCATCACCAGCAAGTGATCACAGGACCTTGTCCAGCACAAGATCAGCTCAAGCTTACAGAAGGAGGAAGGTGGCATCTAGTACAGGGTAACGCTCTAAGCATTAAACCTGCTCTGTTCTTCTGGTGTCTTTACTACCCTCCAAATTTTGTAGCAAGTTTAGACAGGAATAATAGCTTGAGAGAAAAGTCATATGGTGGTGGAATCAAAGATACAATTTGTCTGGATCTGAGGGCTCTCAGGTCCCTGTTCCAGGCCTGTTAAAATCAGTACTGCAGATCTTGGAGGAAGCCTTAAAAATGCCTTTTGGAGCACTGAGTATGCCAACTCAGGAGTTGAGCTGTAAGCAGTGTTCTAACCCATTCTAGTCATATTAGTTCCTTTACAGTAAGGGTGGTTAAACACTGTAACAGGCTGCCCAGGGAGGTGGTGGAGTCACCATCCCTTGGAGGTGTGACTGGACATGGAACTCGGGACCAGGGTCTGGGTAACAGGCTTGTAATCCCATCAAAGGTTGTACTTGACCTTGGAGGTGCTCTCCAACCTTAGTGATTCCATGAGTGACACTGGACTATAACCAGCAGTACAGACCTGAAGAGAATCTAACAGCAAGCAAGAAGCAAATAAAAATTCTACCGTGCAAACTCTAGACTTGTTCTCTTTCTTAATTTTTCATTATTTAGGATTTTACTTCTTCTGACTTTTGCACTTTGCTTATTCCCTTTTGGGGACATGAGGGTATCTGAGTGTTGTGAAATGATACATTTACTCAATTTGATGGTATTAATGCCAGGTGTGTATGTGTCTAATACAGGTGTATATTGCATTGTAGTTTTTCTTCTTATATATATAATTTTATGCTTTTCATAGGAGAGATATGGAGAGAACTTTGGGAGAACTTTGTACTTACAGGCTAATCCTGTCATTTCATGTTTCTGCTTCTCTTTTTCACTATAGTACCTTTTTGGTTACAGTTCCAGCATACAACGTTAAACTGAATGTAGTCGGTACTGTGCAGAGCCTGCTGGGTGTGTCCAAGGGAAGTTTGTGCATCAGCCCAGCCAGAATCAGACATGCTAAGGAGCATCATGCAGGAATCCACTTAGGAGTGTCAGGAGCTACCAACTAAAAAGTTTTATTGGACCTAAAGTGGCTCTCTGTAAAGCCAGATTTGACGTGTCTTCACTGTGATTGCAGCAGTTGTGATTCTGGTGAGGCTTACTGGCCCCACAAGCAGTGTGTGATGCTGGTCCTCAGCTCACTGGGCTGAATGTGATTTCCCTGGCTTTTATGTCTCTTCTGAATATGCCTTGTGAGGTCTGAGTTGTGTGCAGAAAGGGTATATGGTACACAGTAGCAAGTATTTAAGCTTTGTTGTGTTGGTCTCTTTGTCTTGTTGCAGAGGGCATCTGAACAGTCCTGTTCTGGCAGAAAGGAGCAGAGCTGCTGCCAAACCTGGCTTTGGTCAAAGAGTTCAACGTTTCCCCCCAGCTCTTGGTTTAACACAGTCCAGGGGTAAGAACAGAACTTTTTTAATGAAGGCACATACTGAAGAGGATCTTCAAGTGACTGCTGAATTTTTGGGAGGGATATCTGTGTAAAAAATCAGATTTATATACCTGGATGTTTCCTATGTTAAGGCTTTTGCAATTCTGCTGCTATTGTTTTCCTAAATGATGAGAGTTACCTTTTCTTATCACTTCTCTTTAAATCCAAAGTAGTTTAAATTGCCATAGCAAGAGTACCATGTAATCCAGGCAGCAAACTTGTAGATAAAAATTTCTAAGCATCTTTGAGTATATTTGATCAGCATTTAGAAAAGAAAATGCTTACTTTCTCTCTAAAGGAAATGCCTGTGTGCCTCTTCAGAAAAATATCTCCAGAAGAAGACTGAGAAATGCTACAAATGGTCCTGTTAAGTCCAGACACTGTAAGTTACACAGAACAATGACATAGTGCTACATAATACAGGGGAGGAATAAGATGCAGATACAGCATTTGTTTAGAAGAATAAAATTAATTTTTTTTTTCCCACTTAAAAATCCTTTTAATTAGAAACTTGTGAAATATTTTAATTAGCTCTGTTTACCTTCTGAATAGTTTTAGCCAGGTGACAGTTTCAAGATTACTGAAATAAGTGTGCTAGATTTTGGTGAACTCCTGAAATACATGTTACAAAATCACAAGGGGACAGTCTTTTATCTTCAATTCAAACCCACAGAGAGAAAGTTAATTGCAGACTAGGGCACAAGAATTACGTCTCTCCCTTGCCTTTCTATGCTGCTGACTCTCTGAGCTCTTTAAAATAGGAATTGTCTTTGTTATCCCTCTGTACAGTATCCATCTAATATATCATTTTGTCATCATTCTGTTAGCATGGAAAAATTTGACTAAGCTTAACAAAAAATCTCCTTTGGATTTTAGTGATACTTTTTCCCATGCCTGTCTTTGTAGGTCTGGATCCAAAAAAGATTGTCCCTAATCAAATTCTTTAACAGATACAGTACTTGTTAACAGCAGGAGAATTTCTGATCGAAGAATGAGAAGTGAATCAGTCTGAGACTTAGGAAATACTGTGGCCTGATTCTATTCTGCCTTACACCAGAATTATACTATTGGCATAATTTGGACAGTCAAAGGTCAATGTATTTGACTTGCAGTATAGGAAATTGAGAGAAGTAATGAAAAGCAGAAAGACACATTTCCTGAATTGCCTCTACTCATGTGGAAAAGTAATTTTTCTCCTTTCTATATATTCACTTTTTAAAGTGAATATTCAGGTTGATCTTTCTCTGATTTCCTGGCACCTTCTTGTATCTGTTTTTCCAGTATATCACATCACTGCTAAGGGTTTCATCAAAGTTCCATGTCTTCTGAAGAGGCACAAATTCAGAATTTATTTAGTTTCGTCCTCTGCCAAATAAGGAAGCAATGTGCTTTTTGTGGGGGCACGGCACCACAGACCCTGGATGCTGTAGGCACCATGGATAGTCCTGTTGCACTTTGTGTTCTCCCCTGGGAAGGCAGTTCAGAGCAGGAGGCTGGAAGGAACCAGCAGCCTTTTCTCACCATAAACTCACATCACTTCTAGATAACAGAGCTTGCTGTTTTCACAAGGATTTACACACAGCTTCAGTTCGTAGAACCAGAAGCTTCTGTTCTTTAAGGAGTTTCAAGAGATTGGGGTGAAAAGTGCAATAAGTGTTACAGGGCTATGGTTGGCCTGTTTTCTCAGCTGCTGAGTGCAGAGTCAGCAGAAGCTCAACACAAAAGCCTCCTCGAGTTGCCACTGCAGTTCAGACAGAGAGTTTTGATCCTGACACTGATCGAGACGTGGTGAGTCCTTGGACTGTGCCTGATGATATCCAAAGAATACTTCAAGATACTCATGACTCCGTGTTCCAGGTGGAGTACCTACCTACTTATTCTATAAACTATTTGATACTTGTCACTTAACACTGTTTTCTTCTGCTTTATTTAAAATGGGGTTCTGTATTCAAAATGTGTGGGTGAGATAGATATAGAGGGGCATAAATGGTGGGACTTCAGGAGAATAACCATGTTTTTTTTTTTTTATTTTCAAATGCAGTCATCTTATGAGCCTTGAAATTGAATGTTCTTTTTTAAAACTGTAGAGACACATTGCCTGCCCAAGCAACAAGCACCAGCGGGAGGGCATTAACAGGAAAATAGATTGCATTTGTTGCAGAATAATCAGACACATCCCTGGATTTGGACATGTTTTAAAAGACTGGGATAATTTCTGCTGTCCATGAATGAAGCACAATGTTCAGTTCATCCTCTCTTGCTCCAACAGGCCTCTGCAGTGCACAGCATGAGCTTCTCTCCTCTGGGCAGCATCAGCACTGACAGTGCTTCTGAAAGCACAGGCAGCATCCTCAGCAAGCTGGACTGGAATGCAGTTGAGGCTATGATAGCAGATGTGGAAGACAAGTGAATAGTCCAGAGCCACTGTGCTCTTCCAAATAGTTGCTGGTCTTTGGGTTTTGTTTTTTAAAGTTAGCAATTGTTCTACTTAAAATGGATTGAGGCCTGCATTGGTTTCCTTCTTAAGCAGCATGGAAACTCTCACTGTTTTCCAGCCATGCCTAGATGAAGTTGAATTTCTTAAAATGTAGTTTTCCATCCATATGTCTTCAGGTCAAGAAGAGCTAAATATAGTTGGCAAAGGCAGACCCACAGTCTTAAACTAATCTGGGTCCGCTGCTTTATATAGAAACATATATAAAACACAAAAAATGTTCCTTTATTTTAAGAGCAGTGTACAACTGTTTTACTTTTGTATTTAATATTTAACGTACTATGAAGTTATTTTTATAACATAAGGGTTGTGATAAACTGGTTGAATAAAAGTGATTTTATTTGTTTCTGCTATAACTGATTTACACATGTAGCACTATTAATTACTGCTGTGTACCACTAGGACTCTATGTGTACATGTGCACTACCATGATATTTTAAACCCAGACTACTTGTGCAGTAGTTTTAAGAAATCTTAGAAGAGTTTGAGTGATTGATAGAAAGAGGTACAAATAGTCAGAAATGAAAAGGAAAAATAGACTTTTGTTAGGAAAGTCAGGCAGCAGTGTGAGACACAAAGGGGAAGTACTTACTGGGGTAAAAACAGTATCACTGTTCCTCCTGCAGGATGCTGCTGTTCAGAGCTCCTCCAGCAACTCCCAGGGGTTTGTAGAAAAATCTCCCCTGTGCTCAGTGACCATCAAGCAGTTGTGATGTCTTTTTTATCATCAATGCAGCTGCGGTGACTTTCCCAACAACTGTAGTTTTTATTTTGTAGTGAAGAAATAGAAATTTGTCATGGAAGTCAAAGGTGTATTGATTTCCAGTGGTTAATTACTGTCACCCCAAACTGTAATAGTTAAAAACCCTTAAATTTTCATGTTGCCAAGTGAAGGTGCATCTTGGCAAGCATCAAAAAATAAAGTTGAGAAGGAGACTGTTACAGGATTACACACATCCTGGGATAGAACTACAGTTCCTGTAGGCTCAGGGGTCCAAACTGGCCGTGGTTTTTTTTTTAGCAATCCTCAGAATCTGCATCAGCTTTTCTCACAGTGTTGACCAGAGTGCAAAACTCAGGATTGGGTTGATCTTCAAGTGAAAGGGGCCAGTGCCTTTGAAGGGCCAATCTAAGCATGAAACTGTGACTTTCCCCGAAGTGTAATACTGTGTTTCTTCAGAGTGGCAGCAAACAAATCATCAGGAAGAACTTTTTGTTCCTGGTGGAAAAGTACTGTGAAAAATACTGGTTTAGCCAAGTGTGGAAATCTCATTATGCCCACAGCTATCTGTGAGAAAGAAGAGAAAGCAGTCAGTCCATTTCATTTTAACAGTGGTAAAGGAAATGCTTTCTTGATGTGGCTCCAGATCCCCAGCATTGCAAATCATTAACACAAGGGCAGGCAGGCTTCAGAGACCTCCCAGCCAGGATGTCAGCACTGAACTCACACCCTGGGCAGGCAGAGCTGCTCCTGCAGAGCCACAGCAGTGAGAAAAAGCACTTGGGACATGTGAGAAGATAATCAAGAGTGACCTCTTAACCAAGCTGCTTCCATGGACTCAAATTTTTCTGCACTTTCTCTTCTACAATACCCCTTTTAGGGCTGAAGAGAAGGAAACTGTTTAGAAGGTCTTTTTCTGAGAGTCATTTGAAATAAAAAAAAATCTTGAAATAGACATTAAAAAACCCTTGAGGAGGTCGGCTGTCATAGAAGTTATGAGGATCAAACTAATAAAAATCTGTTAAGTCATTGCAACCTTTTATAAACAAATTTTCTCTAATATCCGAGTAAAGGTAGTCCAAATACAACTGTATATGTATTTATTAATCCAAATTGGTTTACAGTTTAATTGCTTAGTTTTTCAGGGCTGAAGTTTCTCTTGCAAAGCTGAAAGAGAAGTTAATGCTTATGTTCAAATTTGAACATAAAATTTTCCCTAAGCACCAAATTGCAGAATTTGAAACTTTGGAAAAGGAAGAAGTTGGTAAATCTTTTTTTTTATCCAGCCTGCCTCATTTCTGCCACTCCTTTGGGGTTTTTTGTTAATTTTTGGTGGTTTTGTGATCACAGCCTCTGACCTGGCTTTGACTCACTCACCACCTTCAACAGAAAAAATTTCTTCTCTACATCTAGCCTGAGTTGATCTTCTTTCTGTTTAACTCATTCCCCCCTGTCCTACCACTACCTGCCCTTGTAAAAAATCCTTCCCCAGCTTTCCTCTGAGGCCCCTGCAGGTACTGGAAGGAGCTCTAAGGTCCTTTCAGAGCTTTCTTTTTTCCAAGCTGGACACTCCCAGCTCCCTCAGACTGTCCTTGGAGCTGAGGTTCTCCATCCCTCTGCTTGTAAGACTCTGGGCAGGCTGTTTGGGTCCAGTCTGGTGAGCTGTGGACCCCAGCCCATGCGATCTTACACGGACAAAGGCAAAAGACCAGGAGCGCTCTTCTCCACGTGGGAACATCCTACCTTTAATTTCCAAGGTGGGAAAGAGGCCAGCCAGCTGCCTCTAGGGGGCTTTAAGAGCTCGGAAAGGGGCTGCAGGAGAAGGACTACAGCTAATGGCATACAAGTGAGGAGGGGCCAGGGGAGGGGTAACCCAGGAAGAGACCCCCAAGGCTGGCACTTGCAGGGGTCGGGGGGGAAGGGGAAGACCGTGTGGACATAGGATACAAATCATGTGAACATTGCAAACAACTAAATCACTATTTAGTGCAATACAGCATCTAGCCATTTATTTATGGCCCTCTCTGTGCTGGCTCCAGCAGGTCCCTGTCCCTCCCGTGCTGGGAGCCCAGGGCTGGCTGCAGTGCTCCAGGTGGGTCTCAGCAGAGCAGAGCAGAGGGGCAGAATCCCCTCCCTGCCCTGCTGCCCACGGGGCTCTGGGTGCAGCCCAGGACATGTTTGGCTTCCTTTTTCAGGAATTTCCAGGATTCCTAAAATACTCAACATTCCCAACCATATGTGTGTTTATACTTTGCATAGAATGAATGTTTAGAAACAAATTAACTTTGTTTCTTTTAATTTTCGGTTAGTGCCTGGCATGGGAAATCTTCAAAGTAGCCTCTTTAGGAAAATAAGCAAAGTGAAGAATAACATCGCCAGATTCAAACAAAATCCTTATTTTTTAGTTACAGTGTCCTGCTCAGTGTGTTTGTCTGTGGTCTGGATGCTGGAGCTGAGTGCACCAGTAGCAGGTTTGCTGATGATCCAGACTAGGAGGTGCTGTGGATTCTCTTGAGGTACAAGAGGCCTTGCAGAGGGATCTAGATAGATTGGAGCACTGAGCAATCCTAAATGGGGTGAAATTTGTCAAGTCCAAATAGTGGATTGTGCTCCTGGGAAGGAGTGACATCGGGCACAGGGGTGAAGTGGGAGAGGGGTGGCTCAGGGTGGGTGAGCAGTGCCCAAGCAGCCCTGAGGACAAAGCCCATGCCAGAGCACCGAGCAGGGCACAGCCAAAGCCCATCCCAGAGCAGGGCACAGCCAAAGCCCATCCCAGAGCACTGAGCAGGGCACAGGCAAAGCCCATCCCAGAGCACCGAGCAGGGCACAGCCAAAGCCCATCCCAGAGCACCGAGCAGGGCACAGCCAAAGCCCATCCCAGAGCACCGAGCAGGGCACAGCCAAAGCCCATCCCAGAGCAGGGCACAGCCAAAGCCCATCCCAGAGCACCGAGCAGGGCACAGCCAAAGCCCATCCCAGAGCAGGGCACAGCCAAAGCCCATCCCAGAGCACCGAGCAGGGCACAGCTGGCCCAGGGAGGGGATGGGCCCGCTGGGCTCAGCCTGGGGCGGCCTCGCCGGGGACCTGCTGGGCCCTGGAGTTGGAGAGGGATGGGAACGTCCTGTGCTTCCTGAGGAGGGAAGCAGCTGGAACCTCCTGTGAGGAGCAGCTGAAGTCGTTGGGCTTGTCCACTTTGGAGAAAAGGAGGCTGAGGTGTGACCTCACTGCTCTCCGCAGCTTCCTGAGGAGGGGAAGGGCACAGGGAGGTGCTGAGCTCCTCTCCCTGGCGTCCAGGGACAGGATGCATGGGAATGGTTCAGAGCTGAAGCAGGAGATGTTCAGACTGGATACCAAGAAGCATTTCCCTACCACAAGGGTTGTGGGTGGTCACACTGGAGAGAACAGGTGTCCTGGAGAGGTGGTTGATGCCCCAAGTCTCTCAGTGTTCAAGAAGCATTTGGACAGTGCCATTAGCAATGGGCTTTAACTTTTGCTCAGTCCTAAAATGTTCTTTGGATTAGTAAAAAGGTCTTTGGAAGTGGCAGTTGGATTAAATTATTGTTGTAGGTCCCTTCCAACTATAGCAGATTGGAAGGTATTCTATTCTATTCTATTCTATTCTATTCTATTCTATTCTATTCTATTCTATTCTATTCTATTCTATTCATTTCATTATTTCATTTCATTTCTCTACTGTGATTTTGAAATGCAAGGTTAATTTTGTAATCAAGCAGTGAGAGAACAGTGCAGCACCTGCCAATTAATGGCAAGATGTTAGAAAAAGTGATGAACTTTACACTGAGAGTCATTAACCCCACAGTTCCTTGGTATCTTTTACCACAGTCACTATGTAAGAAACCTCATTTTGAACATTAAAATCCTATTTTATTCCTTGCACAAAAACATGTAAAAATACAAATTCTCTTTTGAGTTTTAAACCTGCACATCTGCACATCTGCATGTGCATATTACCCACTAGGTACAGGATCACCCAGAGGTTTCTCAGCTGTGTTTGAGTTGGTGGCTCTCTGTCAGCTCTGTGGCTGATGCAGGAGTGCTGCTCAGGCAGGGTAGCAGCAGGATGCTTCTGTTGTCACCCCTGCAGGACACCTGGGCAGATGCTCCTCAGGACTGGCGGGGCCACGGCAAGCCCAGCTCAGCTGCCCCTGACACAGCCGGGATGGTGCCAGGATGGTGCAAACGCTGCCATGGCCCAAGGCTGCTGCCATGGACACTTGCACTGAGATGCTGCTGGGGCTGGGCGCTGTGGCAACCAGCCCCTGCCAAATCTTTTTAGGAATCTCATCCAAGGAGACCTGACCTTCCTTTAGCACTCTAATAGCATGGCATTTCCTTCTGAACGAAAGATAAGGACTTCACAGATTAATCCACATGATCATTTTCTTTGGATTAAATAATATATAGAGGCTGTGTTCTCTACATCATGCATTTTATATTTTAATGTTTTGATCTTTGCTTTCTGTGGTGTTTTCTTTTGGAAAGCTTTAAACAGTCAAAAGCCACTTATTTCAGGAAAAAACTTTTTTGCAGGAAGTTTAAAAAACAGCAACAAAGCAAAAGTAGAAGTAAAACAAAAAACAAAACTAAAAAAACTCCACCAACAAAACCCTGAAAAGAGATATTGGAGACAACACACAACACCAACTGAAAAAACCTAAAAAGTACAAGAATTAAAATAAGATGAAAAAGACAAAGCTACAAAAGTAAGAACATACTACTTCAACTATTTTGGTTCTTTAATATGAAATCTTGATTGTTAAGGGACTCAGGCAGTAACAAAATCAATGGTACTTACCATGTAAGTACCTGACACAAGAGCACCTCCAGCTGAAGTCAGAACTCTGGCTGAGATATTTAAACTTAGACACTACCAACAAGATGACAAATTCTGTGAAAAGACAGATTAAGATACACAGGGCTGACATTTGTGTTTTCTCTTCAAAACCCCTGGCCAGTGAAGAAACAGAAACAGTTTAGTTTCAAGAGGAACGTGCAAGGGAAGACAAGGGAAGTTTCCTTCCAGGCTCCCTGTCTCCTCAAAGCCACGCTTACACCTTCTAAAGATGGAAGCAAGGGTCTTCAGCTGTGGAATCTCAAGGGTCCTACATAAGCTTAAAGAAATTATATGTAGCATTGGAATGTGTACACAAGATAAATCTGCACTACAATTCATAAAATTTTGTAGGAAAAAGGAACAAAACTTCACTACTATCCTAACAATAAATAACAACTCTAAAACTTCTTTTGAAATAATTTTGTCAGTTTGAGATAACAGACAGGAGGTAAAGCACCAGAAGACAACCCTGAGCCTCACCTGGGAACTTTTCAAATACATTAAAATAAGGGAAGGACTTTTTTCTTTTTCTGATCTAGAAAGACACAACTAATAGATGGAAGGAAAGTTTCAAAAAGTACTTAAATTTGAAAAAGGCGTGCCTTGTGATTATGGGCACCCTCCTACCACCAATATCTAGTATGACATTTAAAGAAGTGGCCAGAGTGGGCTTCCCAGCCAAGACTTAAAAATCAAAGGTAGGAAAAATTTACACTTACCATGGGGGATTCTGTAATTGGGATCAGTTGTCCAAAGGAAAAAAACTCATTGTATAGAAGCCTGTACAAGGCTGGTCTGGAAAGTTTGCTCTGGATGGCTCGAAGGCTGAACACAGACTTAATAACAACTTCTGCACCATTATTTCATGTGGGTTTCAACACAAAGGGAAGGAAAGGGATCCTCTCTTGTGTGGAGCAACAGCAGTACTTTAGAACAGCAAATAAAAGCCTGGATGAGGAGTGATCCAAATCACCCAGAACCTGGTATTATGTGAATCTGTCCTGCAGTTTGTCAGTGCAGATGGAACTGCAGGGACTCATCACACAGGGGATGTTCAAGGCTGACCTTGGATCTGAACATCCACCTCCATATGAGACTACTCAAAATAAAAAAGCTCTCACAAATAAGAAACAAATAGATTTTCTCAAGGATTCATCACACTTTGTGTGTGCTCACAGAATACATTTAGTCTTAGTGGGAAACCCACTAAATATCTCCCTCCACACATGTATTTCTGGCTTTCAGGAATTTAAGTGCAGTGAAGGAGTATTTCTGTGCAATCACGAATGCTAACAACAGAACAAAACATGCAAAATAGACTGAAAGATGATTTGCTCGAAGAAAACATAAGTCTTCAGTCAGTGCTTGTGAAGCCAAAATGAAAAGCAGATGGCCCCCTGTATGGTTTCTCCAAAATAAATTACATGTAGTGACAAAATGGGGCTGTTTCCAGCAAATTTTGTAGCCTTTGATAGTTGAAAAGAGAAATACAAATAAGGGATAGGTAAAAAAATTTCAGAAGCCCTGAATTTGAGAGAAGAGAAAGGAGGAAGTGCATTGAAAGTGAGGTGGTGAACAGACAGTGTGGGGAGCGAGGTGCAGCCAGCAGCAGCAGTGACCCACCCAGCACAGCTGCCTGCTGGTTCTGCAGCTGCTGAGGGCAGCACCCTGCTTGCG